>CM056505.1:44466842-45884255 GCA_029783415.1 Anisodus acutangulus
TTATATATATATATATATATATATACAAGTTACAAAATAGGAGAATCTTATTCCTATTCTATTCCTAAAACCTTATTCTATCATAATTCTAACTATACAATTATGGTAAGTGTATATCCTAATTATGATAAGTGTATATCCTAATATAGGTAACAAATACACTACAATATACACAAAATATACTTTCCTTAATATACAAATCGCTTCATCGCTTTGTCGCCCAAATCCCGTGATGGGCCTGTTGATTTGGGCCATCGCCTTACGCTTTGTTCGCCTAACGCTTTCTTCTTTGGGCCACTGCTTTGTATACATGTGATATATACTGTTGTATATTCAGTGTATATCACAACAGTGTATATCACAGGTATATTACCTTTGTTTAACATTATTTTTTAAACGAATTCGAGTGTATGGTTTTATGTCAGTATATGTGGTTGATAGAGACTAGATTACATTTTGGTGATGTAATTGTTGGGATACAATTGTGGTAGGAAACGGGAAGTAAGTAACTATTACAATAATAGAAAGGATAAACTAACTATTACAATAAACTGGAAATCAAGAACTTAACCAATTGCTTGTGTGATTCGCTGAGTCGAGTAATGACACTCTTTCTTTAAGACAAGATTGCCCCGTATATCTCCTTTTACGGTATTGAGCAATAGTCTCTCAAGATACAACAATAACTTTAACAAGTGAGTAAAGGAAACTCAAGTGTTACTCTTGAAGAACTTTGAGTATAGTGACTTTGCTAGAGAGGAAGAATATGAAATCAGAAAATCTGGAGAATTTTCTAAGTGTTGAGTGTAGTGTTCAATTGAGCCAAAGGCCTCAATTTATAGTGTGAAGAGAAGACCCCACATCTAGCCAATTAATGGCATTCAATAGCCATGTAATGACACTTGAATGAGGGGTTACATTAAGCCAAATAATAGTTGAATTCATGTGGCAAGTAATGGAGAATCAATGCTCCAAAACCAGCCCAAAGGTCAGATTTTTCCAAATTCCCGTCGCAGCATTCTGCCTCCGAAGCGCCGCGGCGCTGTGAATCAGTATGGATTTGTCTTTGTTAGGGTACTCTCAATACGTGACTTCCCTACGCGAATCTTGATTTTGTTGGACCTCAATATGGATATCAGACACCATGTGAAAAATAAAAAAATTATAATCAATTAAATGTCAACGTTCAATTATTAACGTGCACCACACGTTCGTAGAGATTAGTATACACAAAAAGACCGAAACATGCCATCCAAGATTATAGTGGGGCTGTAAGTATTATTCCATTATTAATTATACGTTTCAGATTCGAATCATGATAATAAAATCAATTTTCATAGATAACGTTTTATTCCCAAAATTTGACTTTCCAACATGAATACTGATTAGTCAGCCCTCAAACTGGTACTGAGCATCCGGTGGAAACAAAAGAAGCCCGAAACACATCTTACCCTATAGTTATTAATTATATATATGCAAATTAGGTATACCGTTTCCTCATATTTTCAACAGTACGTGAATTTTTTTAATGACAGCTAAAGACTGGTGGGTAACATGCATGATTCAAGACGGAATCAATTATTTATATTATTGTCTCTTAACCCTTAAGGTAAAAGGAGATCATATTAGGTCCTTTAATTTTAGCAATTAACTAATTTACTCAATCAACTACGAAATTGATAACCTAACCAAAACTCACACTGCTATAGTATCCCCTCCAAAATAAATATCGTTTTACGGTGTGTTTAGTATAAAGGAAAATGTTTTTTATGAAATTATTTTTTAGAAAACGTTTTCTTATAAAAACAAGTGGTTTCTAGTGTTGATCAATAAATAAGCGAAAAACTATTATCTCAAGAACATTTATATGTAATCTAATAAAACACTATGGGGTGAGATTGGGTGGGGAGTGGGGGTTCGAGCAGTGGCGAAGCCAAAATTTTCACTAAAGAAATTTAAAATATGAAGAAGCAAACAGACAAAGAATGATAAAACTCCTTGCTTCCACCTGGCTCTGCCCCTGGGTTCGGGAGTGGTATGGTCAAGGTGTGGGGGTTGGGGGCGTTGGGTGAGTGGGGAAGAGACAATAAACTTGAAATGACACTTATGAAACTTGTTTTTCTTAATTTTATTAAGGAAGTCATTTTCGTCATTTGTAAGGAACTTATTTTCCTACAGAAAATATTTTCTAAAACATTTTAACAAACCAAACATGTAAAAATTGAAAAATATTGTCCTCAAACGAAACACACCCTTAGTCAAATTAATTTAGCCCAAAACCCAATAAGTATTACTCTAAGAAATCAAGAAGACGTTTTGTTTTTGTCAAGAAAAATCTACCGTTATTATAGACATACAGGGTATAATTTGAGAAGATATATAGAGTAATTTTTGTTATAATTAACGCAATTAAATAATTTTCTTACCGAGTGTGTCAAAACTTTAGACAACACTTATTTCGGACAGGACAATATACAATGTTGATGTTGCATATATTACCGTAATAGGATAATTTTTGCTCTGATGTTTTCAAAATTTTTATTTTAATGACGTGGCTAGTGCCTGTCAGAGGCCGATCAGCACTCCAGACCTTAACATAAATAAATAAAGCAAGAAAAATACAAGGAGGGGACATAAACCTTACCCCCGATCCTATGATAGTTCATAAATCGACCATCCTACTAAGGTTTCAATAAAATAGTAAACTAATAAAATAAATAAGGGAGGCTCTCCCTTTACAAAGTAAAGAAACAAAGAAAAGAAAAGTCTTATGCCCTATACAGTGTTTTAAGAGGTGGGGGTGAGAGGCGAGATGTTTTATGCAGCACGGGGCGAGACGTAAGCCCTGAGACACGGGACGTAAGTCCCGTGGATCTACAGGACGTAAGTCCCATGGATTTACGCCCGGGGCTTACGCTTTTGCGTCCGAGACATACACCCCAAATTCTAAGGTGTACGCCCTATGGATCTACGCCCCGAAATTTTTTTGTACACCCCACTCCGGGGCTCGTCCCGGAACTCGCCCTAAAAATGCCTCTGAAGACACTGACCCTATATAAGATCCGTCTTCAAAATAGATTTGACTCGCAAGCAAGTAATAGCCCTAATGAAGAGAGATACAGATGTGTCAAACGATACATGAGTGCGACCTTGAGCTAGTATGATTTGCTCCCCATCACATAACCCAGACACCAGATGTGATCAAGGTGGTTCTTTAATCCTCTTAGTCTTCCTCCATTTGAAGTTAGTCAACCCAAATGTGTCTGTCCGAACAAGTCCTCTAATGTGAGCAGACAAGTCCTGAAGAATAAAGTAAGTACCCTGAACGTCAAGAGTGTGACTATGTTTGAACAATGCATCTGCTACTGCATTGCCCTCTCTAAATATGTGGGTGCAAGAAAAGGTGGGGAGCAATCGTATTGTGTCCTGAAGTCTGGTGAAAACATGGTGAAGATGCCAAGGTGAAGCAACCGAGCCCTCAATCCAACGAACTAACAGCTCAGAATCAACCTCGAGAGTAACTCCTGAATACCCATTGGCTATACACCAAACTAATCCAATACATGCAACTTCTAACTCAGCTTGGTTATTAGTATCATCACCCAAGGGAGCATCAAAATCATAGATGAGTTCCCCGTAACTATCTCTGAGAATACCACCTGCACCTATCATGCCTGGGTTACCAAGAGTGCTCCCGTCAGTATTGAGTTTAGCAATCCCAGGATAAGGCCTAGTCCAGCAAACTCTAGCGATCTTGATCTCATGAGAACATACCTCCACTCTAGAACATATGTCTACCCAACCAGAAGGCCAATGAACATAGGGAAAATCAATCTTCATCATCTTGTAAATATCACTTGCTATGTTGAATTTAATCCTCGTCATATATTGTTTAGAACCATGCTTAACTGCTCAATGAATATGTAAAAAATTAATAAAAAAATATAATAAATAGTAGATATGAAGCCATAACTGTTAAAATACAATGAATTATTATCAAAAACCTTAAAAGTTGAACTCATAAAATTTAAATCCTTAATCCATCCGTATTTAGATACCATTTTTGTAACAATAATAGTAAAAGAAGATGTTAGACCAACTGTATCCTAGCGTGGATCTGCCAACAGTCAACACTAACAAAAAAGTTACTATATATGTTAGTGTTATTAAATGTCATTTTCCCCAACTTATATACATGTTTTAACTTTTAAGTAGAACCTAGTACATAGTGTTGGAAATTAACCTTTGGCGGGAGTTGCGACCGACCAACTTTAACGACTTAAACACTAGTGTTACGCATGTTGGAAAATCTGGTTCTTCACACGTGCATGATCTACTAAGTACGTAGATAATCGTAGGGCCAAGAATCGTCAAATTTCATTGAGAAATGAAAGAGATATTGGTTCACGAAGTGAGGTGTTTGAAGCATGGAAAAGTGTGGTTGGGATCAATTCTCCGTCATCGGTAGAGGAAGAAAGAATTGTTGTGTATATAAGACTCAAAATTGATTTGGGGTTTGGGACCCCAAGGGGTATCCCATGTGTTTAAAGGAGGGAGGACCTAGATGTGCTTCGTTTCGAGGAAAGCCAACACGCGCGCCGCCGCCCGTCCGGTCCGATTCCGGGTCACGGGTTCCTCTTTTCACCATTTATTTTGGTGGTTTTACTACCTCCATAATGGCCATTACTTGGCCAGTAATGGCACTTATGGAGGCAGTTAAACAACCCCTCCCTCACCTATATAAACAACCTCTTGCACCATTGTTGAGCACACTTTACACTACACGAAAATACACAAACAGAAACAGTTCTTCGTACAACTTCCAAGCATCATTTCATTACTCAAAATTCTTCACGGAAGCATTTGAGTTTCCTTTGCTCAAGTGTTCATTTGCTGTTTTATCTTGGGAGACAGTTGTCCAGGACGTATAAATGATACATACGGGGCAATATTGTCTTAAAGACAGAGTGTCACACTCGACTCAGCATACACCAAAAATAGAAAACAGTTTCAGTTTTTCTTGTTCAACATTTTTATAATTTTCAGTTTTCTAATTGAATTGTAATTTCAATTCTTACATTAGCAGTTACTTGTAATTTCCATTTCCTGCATTCTTTGTATCCAACAAGTTTAAGACAATATCTTGCTTACGGTAATTGCTGCAACATGGCTGGAAATATGACCGATGTTGCTGCTACTGATGTTGCCTCTCGAGGCAACGTTGCTGCCTTCCCCGCTACTGCCGCTACTGGCCAAGGCAGCAACTCTGCTGCCACCCCTACTGTTCAAGGCAGTAACACCGCTGCCTTCCCGACTACTGTTGCTCCACCTTCTGGCTCACACCATGATTGCCCTGAAAGATTCATGGGATCAGAATTTAAGAGATGGCAGCAAAAGATGTTGTTCTACTTAACAATTATGGGCATGGCCCGGTTCCTAACGGAAGATCCTCCACAAGCTGGAGATGAAATGGACTATTCACCTAATGAAACGGGTGAAGGGGCTTTGGTAACCATGTCATTAATGGCATGAAGATGGTTCGTGACGTATGGAATCATAGCGATTTCATGTGCAAGAATTACATACTGAACTGTTTAGCAGACCCTCTCTACACGGTCTATTACACCGTTGGCACTGCCAAAGAGTTGTGGCGAAAACTGCAAAAGAAGTACAACGCACAAGATGCGGGTACTAAGAAGTTCATTGTTGGGAAATTTGTAAAATTCCAAATGGTGGACAGCAAGACAGTGATGTCCCAAGTCCAGGAATTCCAAATGATGATACATCACCTGGATTTGGAAGGATTGAAACCAAACGAGCAGTTTTTGGTTGCATCGCTGATTGAAAAGTTACCCCCTTCATGGAATGAGTTTATGAGTTACTTAAAACTCAAGACAAAGTAGATGACCTTTGAAGAGCTTGTTATCAAACTCCAAATCCATGAAGATAACAAGAAGGCCTTACCTAGGGGCAGACAACCTGCTGAGGCAAAGGCAAATCTGGCTGAGGCAAAAGGGAACGGAAGTTCCAGAAAGACGGCAAGGCCCACGCAGCGGAGACGTTCAGAGGTAACTGTCATCACTGTGGGAAACCTGGTCATAGGATCAAGGAATGCGCAAGCTCAAGCGTGAGCAACAACAGAAAGCCAAGTCGAAAGGCAAGGCGCAAGCTAACGTCGTCAAGGACACGCTCCTGGATGACATGATTGATGATTTCTCGACAGTGGTGCTAGAAGCCAACTTGGTTGAGAATCCGATGCAGTGGTGGGTGGACACATATGCAATAAGACACATCTGTTCCAACAAAGATGCCTTCTCCACGTACTTACCGGTCACCGACAAGAAACTGTTCATGGGCAACAACGCTTTCTCGGACGTGCTGGGGGTTGAAAAGGTGGTTCTGAAGATGACTTCTGGTAAGGAGCTCACTCTGAAGGAAGTGATGCACGTCCCAGAGATTAGAAGAAATTTAATTTCTGGACCTTTATTGGTTAATGCTGGTTTTAGGCTAGTGTTTGAATCCAATAAGTTTGTACTCACTAAGAATGGCACATTTGTGGGGAGAGGCTTCATCTGTGAAGGCCTCTTCAAAGTGAATGACATGTCTGTATTGCGTCCAAGTAATAAAGTTGAACCTTCTTCTTATTTTCTTGAGTCTTCTAATTTATGGCATCATAGATTAGGACACGTTAACTACAAGTGTATTCAAAGGCTGGTAAAGATGGAGTTGTTGCCGTCTGTCGACGTAAACCCTCAACGTAAGTGTGAGGTGTGCGTAGAGGCAAAACTCACCAAGCTTCTTTTTCGATCCGTCGAAAGGAATATCGCTCATCTAAAACTTATTCATACAGATATATGTGATTTGAAGTTCGCACAAACTAGATGGGGGAACAAGTACTTTGTGACTTTCATTGACGATAGCACAAGGTATTGTTACCTTTACTTGTTAAAAAGTAAGGATGAAGCCTTTGAAGCGTTCCGACGTTACAAAGCAGAAGTTGAGAACCAACTAAGCCTACAGATTAAATCCATTCGTAGCAATAGAGGGGGAGAATATGTAGCGCTTTTTGAGGAATACTGTGCCTAAGAAGACATTGTTCATCAAACGACGGCTCCATACTCACCTCAGTCGAATGGTGTGGCGGAACGTAAGAACCGCACATTGAAGGAAATGATGAATGCCTTGCTTATCAATTCCGGTCTTCCCCAAAACATGTGGGGAGAAACCGTTTTTACCGCTAATACGATTCTTAACAGAGTCCCACATAAGGGTAAGGACAAAACTCCATATGAATCATGGAAGGGAAAGAAACCCACCTACAAATATTTTAAGGTGTGGGGTTGTTTGATAAAGGTTAAAGTACCCAAGCCAAAGCAGGTCAAGATTGGGCCTATGCATATTCATCGGATATGCAAATAACAGTAGTGCTTATCGCTTCTTAGTGCATAAGTCAGATATTCCAGATATCCACCAGGGTACAATTATGGAATCAAGGAATGCTTTATTCTTTGAAGGTACCTTTCCTAGAAAGGAAAAAGACATAACCTCTCGCAAACGAAGTTATGCACAAAGCTCTCAAGAACCGGGAGTCCTTGACTGCCCGGATCTAGATGGTTCAGATCTAGCGAATCTCGAGGTGGCTGAACATCCAGAATCTAGTATTCCAGATTCTCAGAACTTGGAGACTCCAGAGATGGATCTAAGGCGAAGTAAAATGGCCAGGAAGGATAAATCCTTCGGTCCTGCTAAGGCATTGTCAACTCCAGAAGCACCGCTCTGGAAAGAAGCTATTGAGAGTGAAATAGGCTCCATTCTGCATAACCATACTTGGGAGTTGGTTGATCTTTCTCCAAAAAATAAATCGTTGGGTTGTAAATGGATACTCAAACGGAATACAAAGCAGATGAGTCTATACACAAGTACAAGGCCAGGTTGGTAGTCAAGGGCTATTGGCAGACAGAAGGCTTTGACTACTTTGACACATACTCTCCGGTATCCCGGATGACATCCATACGGGTATTCATTGCGATCGCAGCTTTGTGTGACCTTGAGATACACCAGATGGATGTTAAGACAGCCTTCCTAAACATTGATTTGGAAGAAGAAATTTATATGGACCAACCCGAGGGGTATGTGGTTCAAGGGCAAGAGAAGAAAGTCTGTCGGCTTGTCAAATCTCTGTACGGGTTGAAACAAGCCCCGAAGCAATGGCACGAAAAATTTGATAGTACTCTACTATCGAAGGGGTTCGCCATTAATGAGTGTGATAAATGTGTTTACACGAAAGGTAAATCTGACTAATTTGTTATGATATGCATGTATGTAGACGACATGTTGATCACAGGAAGCAGTCCTAGGGTAATCCTAGAGACTAAGAACATGTTGAAACAATGCTTCGACATGAAGGATATGGGTATCGCAGATGTGATCCTAGGGATTAAAATCTCTAAGACGTTTGACGGACTGGTCTTATCTCAGTCTCACTACATCGAGGATGTTTTGAGAAAGTTCGAGATGTTAGACAGTTCACTGATAAAGTCACCAATGGATACAAATCAAAAGCTTGATAAAAATCTTGGTGCACCTGTATACCAGGAGCGATATGCACAGGTGATCGGTAGTTTGATGTATATAACAAACTGCACCCGACCTGATATTGCTTATGCAGTCAATAAGTTGGCTATGTTCACCCGTAATCCGAGTGATAATCACTGGAAGACGTTGAATCGGGTATTACAATACCTGAAATACACGTTAACTTTTGGGTTACACTATTCGAGATATCCAGCTGTACTAGAGGGGTACAGTGATGCAAACTGGATATTTGATATAGAGAACACCAAGTCCACCAGTGGGTATGTATTTACAATTGGTGGTGGGGCTGTGTATTGAAAATCCTCTAAGCAAACTTGCATCGCCCGATCCATAATGGAATCGGAGTTTATCGCTTTAGACAAAGCAGAAGAAGAAGCTGAGTGGCTTCATGACTTCTTAGAGGATGTTCCGTGTTGGAACAAACCCGTACCTTCGGTAATGATCCACTGCGACAGTCAGTCGGCTCTAGGAAGGGCACGGAATGTTATGTACAATGGCAAGTCTCATCATATTCGACGGAGGCATAAGACCGTTAGGCAACTGATCACCACGGGTATAATATTCATTGATTACATTAAGTCAAATGATAATATAGCAGACACATTGACAAAGGGCTTACCCAAGGATCATATGGCTTGCCTGTCTAGGGGAATGGGCTTAAAACCAATAATATAAGGACCAATACAGTGGTAATCCAACCTTACTAACTGGAGATCCCAGTAATTTGGTTCAATGGGAAAACTAAGTTGTAAAGGTTTAGTTGATCGCTTCAGTGGAAGCATGAGCACTTCGGATAGTAATTTCTGAAAAGAAACACCAAATCCAAAGTCGTTCCCGCGATAGACGTTAAGTGCTATCTGCAGTATGGGTAAAGGTTAAGTTTTTAAAACCTGTAATGATCCTCAACAGTTGAGGTTAGGTCTTGAGAAACTTTTAATGGTTCCTAACACTTGTGAAGTGGGGTATAGCAGGATACCTTGTAGGAGACCACTTATTTAAGTGCGAGGACGGGCCGCCTCAAATGAACGCACTTAAGAATCCAAGAAGTTGTCCATGGCTAAAACGGATAAAACATTACGAAGAAAAGAGTAAGGGAATTTGTTGTGTTGGTACTGTTGACTTGGCTTACACTAAACACTGACGGTTCAAGACATCACATTCACCGCGCAGTAAGTAAGTCCGATGGTACTTAACTATGGAAGGTTCAAAGCTGAAGCTACCTCTCCTTATGCAATATCGGTCCGCTGAAATATTGCTGGAAATGAAAAGACACCATGTGAGTGCACCAAAATCTCTTTCAAGAGGGGATTGTTGGAAATTAGCCTTTGGCGGGAGTTGCGACCGACCAACTTTAACGGCTTAAACACTAGTGTTACGCATGTTGGAGAATCCGGTTCTTCACACGTGCATGATCTACTAAGTACGTAGATAACCGTAGGGCCAAGAATCGTCAAATTTCATTGAGAAATGAAAGAGATATTTGTTCACAAAGTGAGGTGTTTGAAGCATGGAAAAGTGTAGTTGGGATCAGTTCTCCCTCATCGGTAGAGGAAGAAAGAATTGTTGTGTATATAAGACTCAAAATTGGTTTGGGGTTTGAGACCCCAAGGGGTATCCCATGTGTTTAAAGGAGGGAGGACCTAGATGTGCTTCGGCTCGAGGAAAGCCCAAACGTGCGCCGCCGCCGCCCGTCCCGTCCGGTCCGATTTCGGGTTCACAGGTCATGGGTCATGGGCTGTGGGCTGTGGGTCTTCTGATATTATCTTTTTGGGCCAGAGAACTTTGCCAGATGTACAGTTTGATCCCAAAAGTTTCATATATACAGCTTGGACCAGAATTCTTTCATATGTACAGTTTGGTCCCTGGAGTTTCAAGATGTACAGTTTGGTCCCTGAAATTTCCAGAAAGTCAGAATGGGCAGAGAAGATTAGAAACGCCACAGCACTCAATTCAGCCATTTATTTTGGCTGAATTACTCCTCCTATAATGGCCAAATCCATTCCTCTTTTCACCATTTATTTTGGTGGTTTTACTACCTCCATAATGGTTATTACTTGGCCAGTAATGACACTTATGGAGGCAGTTAAATAGCCCCTCCCTCACCTATATAAACAACCCCTTGCACCATTGTTGAGCACACTTTACACTACACGAAAATACACAAACATAAACAGTTCTTCCTACAACTTCCAAGTATCATTTCATTACTCAAAATTCTTCACGGAAGCATTTTAGTTTCCTTTGCTCAAGTGTTCATTTGCTGTTTTATCTTGGGAGACAGTTGTCCAGGACGTATAAATGATACATACGGGGCAATATTGTCTTAAAGACAGAGTGTCACACTCGACTCAGCATACACCAAAAACAGAAAACAGTTCCAGTTTTTCTTGTTCAACATCTTTGTAATTTTCAGTTTTCTAGTTGAATTGTAATTTCAATTCTTACATTAGTAGTTACTTGTAATTTTCATTTCCTGCATCCTTTGTATCCAACACATAGCTCATAGCCTTTTACGTCTATATTTGTATTTCCAAATTGTTGAACGGTCCCAAAACTTAAACAGCTAGATCGTAAAGATGAGTTAAATTTGTAACCCATGAGCAAATGCACTGAAAATTTTCAAGTACGTTACTAGCTAAAACATTTAAGTCGTAGTAATGACTCATAAACACAATTGAAAGATAAATTCTCATACTATAATGAATATCTTTTCATTTTAAGACTATTTTCGAGCAGCATTCTTTTTCGGCTTACGTACTCCGTGGCGGAACTTGCCCAAAATATTAAGGGGGACGGTAACTACTAACTAAAATATTATAATTGAAATTTATAAGAACAAAATATAATTTTATCAAAAATTCAAAATAACATCAACACAATAAAAATATAATATATAAAAGGAAAGACGTACTTAGAATTAAAGTGCAGCCCTTCGTTCTTTTAAAGACTTGAAATCATTAATAATTGAATCAGAGCTAAAACTTTCAGCTATCTCTTTTTCAATATAAACCATCATATTGTCAGCAAGAAATTCATCTTCCATCTTATTACGCAACCTTGTCTTGATAATCTTCATTGCTGAAACTGTAGTAGCCGTAGGAACGGGAAGAGTTAAGATAAGGTGGATTATCCGGTCAATTAAGTAATATGTATTCGCCTTCCCTATTTTTTTCAAAGCTTCACACAATTCAGACATAGTTGACAAGTTATTCAATTTTGGATGACTAACAGCCTCAAGAATAAAGTGTTGAAGTTGAAATCTCAAATTTGTTTTCTCTTGCTCACTAAAATCTACTGGATAGAATTTTTCTACAAGAGCACATATATCATCCATATAGAATTTTTCCAAGTGTCGATGTTGAAGCTATACAATTTTCATCTTTGTTGGAAGCTTTTCTCTTGAAATATGCATCCATTTTCTTAAGTTTGACCATCGTACCACTCCTAAACAATACATAAATCAATTATCAAAGATGAAAGATCATAATCAATTCATCACATTTTAACACACTTTTTAGACAGTTTCAACTCAACTTATATTTTAAAACAATTACATATTATCCTTTAAAAAAACAATTATTATATATTAAAACAAATTACAATCCACTTGAATTGTTAAAATAAGTAATAAAATATTAACTATCTTTATGTGGTGGTGGCTGGTGGAGATGGAACCCACTAGTACAACACTCACCATTTGAAATCAATTTTAAAAGAATGTGTAGTGATACTGTGACAGACAGCTAAATTTTTATTATTCGCCCCAAAAATCATTTACTGATGGTAGCAATTTCTTTTCCTCTTCAAAAAAAATTATTTTTTACCAACATAAAGCTAAATAGAAGATTTACCACAATTAAAAACATGTAAAATAAGAAAATTATAGTGAGTGAGATGAAAATTTACCTGAGTTAAGGCAACGGTGAATTTAGGACAATCGGGGAAGGTTGGAATGCACAGGAGAGAGAGGAGAGTCGTATTGGGAGAAAAGTTGTGCTATGGAGAGGGCAAAAAAATACAATTATTAGATGAAATCCAATATCTCTCGGTACCCAAAAATAAATAAGGCCCATTTATTTGTGGATTGAAGAGTAATATATAAAAAGAATTCTAATTTTTTGAGGGATACCACGACTCCCCTCCGCTCCTACAAACATCCGCCACTGTACGTACTGAATCAATTTTTATTGTTTTGTAACACATTATTGTAGTTAACCTCTTTTACAATTGAAAAGGTTAAATTGAATTTGCATTTTATTTAAGAAACAATTTCGGGAGCAAAATGTAGTAGTATTCCCTCCATTTCTAGTTTTGCTGAGCACAAATTTAGAAAATTAGAGTCTTTGAATTTTGTGATCTTAAACTAAAAATGTATAATAGAGACAAAGTTAAGATTTGAAGTATATGAATTTTGAACTTGCCACCGAACACATATCATTTTAGTTACTATGTTCGCAATTAAATATTTATACATATTTAATGAATTTATTAATACAATACATGATTTAAGCAAAAATTACTGAATTCATCCAAACTCGTACCCAATATTGTGAAAACCATTGTACATATATAATGTATCAAAACACTTTGAATTTTGTAATCTTAAACATGTCATACGGTGCATTAAAATCAAGTAGTTACTATATCTGTCTCAATTTATGTGTCACTTTTCGCTTTCCGATATTCAAACAACATGAACTTTGACCAACATGTTAAGATGTACTTTTTCACCAAATTGATATGAGAAAAGTTGCAACTTATAGTATTTTTCATGTAGTTTTCAAATATATAATTTTTAATGTTAAAATATTGAGTTAATCTAATGTGATTTAGCTTTAAAATTTAGTTAAATTAACTCTCAAAAAATAAAAAGTGACACATAAATTGAGACGAAGAAAGTACTAAATATAAAAAATTACATTTTTAAAAATAAATAAAGTAAAAATAAGCATAATCTTTAAAATGAGAAATTAACATGTAGATAAAATATCATGAGAAATTGAAATATTAAAAGTATGTATTGAGAAAGACGGGGTTGGTCCCCGCCTAGCAAAATCACGTGCCTGCTTGCATCAAAGTGCGTAGCGTATCAGAAAACGAAAGGAAAGCAATACCCATCAGCCCTCTTTGTCCTGAATAAAAATAAAAAAGCAAAATGAAAAAACATATATTATGTTCTTAGCTTTTATATACTTCCTCCGTCCCTCCGTCCCAAGTTATACGATGTAATTTGATTGAACATGAAATTTAAAAAATAAAAAAAGATTTTTGAATTTTATAGTCTTAAATCAAAGATATTTGTGTGGTTATAGATCATCTCGTTAAACATAAAAGCTAAAGTTTAAAGTTAAATTATTATCAAATAAGGAAATATAACATTCTTTTTTAACTGACTAAAAAGAAAAATGTGACATATAAATTGAGAAAAAAAATAAATACTTAATTATTTAATTAAGAGTAATTCAATAAAAATACCTTTTAAAAATAAAAAAAGAATGAATTAATTAAGCAACGGGTCCAAGTTAAAAACAACATATAATATGAAATATGAATACTACTGTTACTAAGTCAGGATGATGTTAGGATCCGTTGAGGACACATAAATAGGGCTGAAAATTTCACTATAACCCGATGGATATCCGATCCACCCGACCCGATTATATGGACGAAAAATCAACACAACACGGATTTTAATCTGGTGACGGATCGGGTCGGATTTGGGTGGACATACATCCAACTCACCACCCTATCCATCACCCGTCCGATCCATCCACCCGTTTATAAATTATTTATTTTTTGTGTAGTTCAGTGATAACATACCCCTAACTCATGTCGTTACTAGTACTTGGTTTTATTTCCAATAGTTGTCTTTATTTTTCTAAAGTGAATGAAAATTCTTTTTCAATTTCAACATGACAATAACGATGATTCCTAGTATCAAAAATATTATTTTTATACTACGTTATACATAATTGACATTTTCTATGTTGAACATCACTCTATATATGACTATAACTGTTAGCAATATAATAGGTTGAGGAATATTACAATGGTATCAAGATCAAATTATAATGGTAAAACAAGATAGTATGAAAACTGAAAAATAAACCAAAAGTACCAAACTGATTATGCTATAATTTTCATCCGCGAAGCATCCGATCCACCCGTGGATGATGGAAGGATCGGATGTGGATGAGGAAAAAATAGGGTGATGAATGGGTCGGATGATGGATGGATGGTTGGCAGATGGAGGCAGATTGAGCTCCACCCGATCTGCCTCCGATCCATTGTCAGCCCTAAACATAAAGAGATAAAAAAGAAGAATTTTATGAGAGTTTGTGTGCATTGGATCCTTCACCCTAACTTCAACCATATACTTTTTTTTGGTCGTGATTCAACCATATACCTTAGTGAAATAATAAGCCTTTTTTTAATTCCCTTTCCTCTTCAACTTGTGAAACTATACACACACAAATCACAACCCAAATATATTTGGAACCTCATATAACTAAAAGAGCTAGCTAGTGTTGGAAATTAGCCTTTGGCGGGAGTTGCGACCGACCAACTTTAACGGCTTAAACACTAGTGTTACGTATGTTGGAGAATCCGGTTCTTCACACATGCATGATCTACTAAGTACGTAGATAACCGTAGGGCCAAGAATCGTTGAATTTCATTGAGAAATGAAAGAGATATTGGTTCACGAAGTAAGGTGTTTGAAGCATGGAAAAGTGTGGTATTGTGTTCAATTCTCCCTCATCGGTAGAGGAAGAAAGAATTGTTGTGTATATAAGACTCGAAATTGGTTTGGGGTTTGTCACCCCAAGGGGTATCCCATGTGTTTAAAGGAAGGAGGTGTGCTTCGGTTCGAGGAAAGACCACATGCGCACCGCCGCCCGCCCGCCCGTCCCGTCCTGTCCGGTTCCGGTTCTGAGTTCCGGGTTCTCGGGTTCTCGGGTCACGGGTTCTCGGGTCGTGGGTCGTGGGTTTGGACCAGAATTCTTTTAGATGTACAGTTTGGTCCTTGAAGTTTCAAGATGTACAGTTTGGTCCCTGAAGTTTCCAGAAAGTCAGAATTTGGACAGTCAAAGCAAAAACGCCAAACACTCAATTCAGCCATTTATTTTGGCTGAATTACTCCTCCTATAATGGCCAATCCGTTGGTCTTTCACCATTTATGTTGGTGACTTTACTACCTCCATAATGGCCATTATTTGGCTGTTATGAAGGCAGTTTTCAGTCCCTCCCTCACCTATATAAACACCCTCTTACACCATTGTTGAGAACTAACACTAAACACTTGATATACACGAAAATACACAAGCAGAAATCTCTTCTTCCTACAACTTCCAAGCATCATTTCGTTACTCAATATTCTTTACGGTAGCACTTGAGTTTCCTTTGCTCAAGTGTTCCACTGCTGTTTTATCTTGGGAGACAAATTGTCCAGGACGTATAAAGGATACATACGGGGCAATATTGTCTTAAGGACAGAGTGCCACACTCGACTCAGCAAAAACAGTTTCCAGTTTTTCTTGTGCAACAATTGTAATTTCAGATTTCTAGTTGAATTATTGAATCTTTGTTTATCCTTTCGAATACTTGTAATAGTTATATACTTCCCGTACTGCTTTATAAAGTACTAGAGTAAAAACTCCCAACAGCTAGCTCCAAAAAATATGGTAACTTTTATTGGATCGAAGACTCTTCTTCTTCCTTCTTCTCCTAATTCTAATGCAACTGTTGGATATTGTAAAGCAGTACGGAAAGTAAATAAATATTACAATTATTCGAAAGGATAAACAAATAACCAATATTTACAACTACCGCAAAGTTGTTGAATCTTGAATCTTGATAACCTGAAATCAAGAAACACTAAATCTGGATTGTTACAACTGTGTGCTGAGTCGAGAGATGACTCTCTGTCTTTAAGACAAGATTGCCACGTATATATGCTTTTACGTTAACGGGCAATAGTCTCCCAAGATAAAACAGCAACTAATCAACACTACAAATCAAATAGGTTGATTCTGACGAAGAAAACAAACACGAAACGACTTGCTGAAGAATAGAAAAGGAAGGAAGAGTTTTCTGTTTTCGTCCCAACGTTTCTGCTCACGTTTTGGACTTTCTGTTTCTCTTCTGTTTTGTCTCTGTGTATATAGTGTGTCTCATTTTTCTGTGTATATATCTGTGTCACACAATTGAGCCAAAAGGCTCCATTATATAGCATAAGGGAGGCTTCTCAACTGCCAAGACATGGATGTTAATGGCCATTGAAGGATGGTGTAATTCAGCCAAGTAATGGATGTTAATGGAGGGAGTTAATCAGCCAAGTAATGGTTGTTTAATGCACAATAACACCCCCAAAAATCAACTCCAACGGTAGGCAGAAACTTTCTGCCTTCCGTCGTTCCCAAATTCAACATTCCAGAAACTCCAGGGACCAAACTGTAAATATTAAATAATTTGGGGTCCAAAGAGATAATATCAGAAGAAGCTCAAGTCCCAAGTCCGGACCTGACGGGATGGGCGGGCGGCGCGCGTGTGGGCTTAGCCTTGAACCCAAGCACATCTAGGTCCTCCCTCCTTTAAACACATGGGTTACCCCTTGGGGTTCCAAACCCTTAGCCAATTTAGAGACTTATAAAGAGATCAATTCTTTCTTTTTCCACCGATGTGGTAGATTTGTCCCACACCATATTTTCATGCCTCAAACACCTTACTTCGTGGACCAATATCTCTTTCATTTCTCAATGAAATTTGACGATTTTTGGCCATACAGTCATCTACTCACTTAGTAGATTATACACGTGTGAAGAGACAAAGTCTCCAACATGCGGAACCCTAGTGTTTAATTCATTAAATGTGGGTGGACGCACCTCCCCACTAAAGACAAATTTCCAACAGCAACTACTACACCTATTCCTATTATCCTTATTATAAATCAACAGAAACCCCTATTTTAATTCCTTCCCTTCTTCTCTCTCCCCCCCACAATTAACCCCACGACCCTTTCTTGTTCAAGCTTCCGAGTACATGGATATGTCAAATTCTGATGAGAACAAATCCAGTGAAAACCAACGACTACCCACTTTAAAAGATCCAGAAGGGTGTCTAGATATTACAACGGATGATAAAAAAGATGATACCAGGAAAACAATATTCTTGCACCAAGATCTAAAAGGGTGTACTCTAGATATTACACCGAATCATCAAAACGATGATGATACCAAGAAAACAATATTCTTGCACCAAGATATAAAAGGGTGTCAAGATATTACAATGGATCATCAAAAAGATGATGACAACAAGAAAACAATATTCTTGCACCAAGATCCAAAAGGGTGTCAAGATAATACAATGGAATATCAAAAAGATGATGACACCGAGAAAATAGAAATATTGCATCAAGATCCAGAAGGGTGTCAAGATGTTACAATGGGTCATCAAAAAGACGATGACACCAAGAAGAGAGTAGTATTGCACCAAGATCCAAAAGGGTGTCGTGATATTACAATGGAACATCAAAAAGATGATGACAACAAGAAATTAGTAGTATTGAACCAAGATCCAGAAGGGTGCCAAGATATTACAATTGATCATCAAAAAGATGATGACACCAACAAAATAGTAGTATTGCATCAAGGTCCAAATATTGCACAAGATTATCATCGAGAAGATGGCGTTGTCAACGAGGCAGTAGCAGTACAACCTGTTGATGACGAAGTGGTACCAGAAGATGACGATGATGGATTTAGGACTCCAACTTTTTTGGAATCAAAAATTCCAATTTTGACAACATGTCCACCAGCACCAAGACACAAGCGTATTTGCATTAAACGAAAAGCTTCACCAAGAAGAGGGCAAAGAACCATAAGAGTATGGCTCGATTATCGTCACCGCGATTCCGATAGATTTTGGACGGAAATTCAAGAAACCAACAACACTACAACGGCAAGAAGAGTGAATACTAATAAGTAATCTTTAGCTGCTAGCTAGATGAGGTGAGAATCATTACACATATAATTTTTTGTACAAAATTAATCTCTAGTAACTTAGGCTAATGTTTTTTTTACTATGTCGTATGGTATATCTTCTGTTCTGAGAGACAAATTAGGAGCCTTTTTTTTACCTAGATTTTTTCATGTCTTTTAAATATTTTTAATTGTTAATTATTGTGATTTTTCTACCGTTTAGATATATATGAAATTTATTTCAAAAAAATTGAAAATTATATATTTGAAGTTACACAAAAAATTAGATAATTTAACCCTCATACTTCAATTATAAGGTGTAGACTCAAGACTGTAGAGTTTAATTCTATTTTACTTTTACAATTAGGGTGTCTTGATGATTACTTGTGACTAACTTTTGAGATTAAAGTTGGAAAAGAGAAGTATGAGGGGAACGGGGGGGGGGGGGGTGAAGTACAGACCAAGAAACCATAAAGAGGTAGGCATAGACATTCAACTTTATTGCATTGTCAGCCATCTTCTTTTGTAATCAAGGTGTTATGTTGTTTCAATGAAAAGAAAAGATTCCAAAAATATAACGTACTCTTTCTCTTTTAACTTTTCCATTTTTTTACTCAAAAAGGTTTTCCAAGAGAAGTAAGTTTATATAAATAACGTAATTCAAAATATCTTCATTAATATAAGATGCCATTTATAGCCAATTGGCCTAATTTTCAAAATCTGTTTATTAAAAAGTATTGTTGTCATAAGTGATTATAAAAACATATTTTCTCCGTCCCAATTTAAGTATCTTAATTTGATTAAACACGAAATTTAAGAAATTAATGAAGACTTTTGAATATTATGGTCTTTAATTAAATATGTGTGTGATCCTTTAAATTTTGTGGTCTTAAACTTGCCAAAATTTCCTGAATATAGAAAGAGACACTCTTTTTGAGACAAAAAAAAATAATAAGATATTTAAATTGGGACGAAGGAAGTATTTTTATAGAATAACAGTTTAGATTTGGATTATCAATCGACATCACTTTTGTCAATATTGGAACACTCATATTTGCTTGGTCAAGATTTTCAAAAGTATTTTCAAGGAAAAATAACTTTCTAAAAAATAAGTTCTTTTATTACTCAAAAGTGCACTTATTTCTTTCATAAAATGATAGAATATACATAGTATATTCTTTTGGTATTATTAATGAACATGTACATATGTAATTATGATAGTAATCTTTGTATTAGGTAAGTGTATATTTGATTTCCGTAATTATAGCCTAGGATGATTATTGTATATTGTTGCGGTATTTCTAGATGCTACGCAAGTGTACGTATCACAATTTATAATAAATTTCGGTAAGACCAAGTATCGTCCACAAAGACTGATTTATCAAGTACCAATTAACTAATCTTTAGTTTCTATTTGGCTAACGAATATAAGTGATGATTTCTAACTAAAGAATTAACAAACTAACATGAATTTCTAGAATAAAATAGTAATGAAAACACACGAAGTTTAATTCAGTAATGAAGGAATTATAGTTTCCAATCTCCTCGACTTTCCACTCTATCATTCATTAATGCAAGACTAACGATTCTTCTTCTTATTAAGATAGCAGGTTAACTGAGATGTTCTATATTTCGGTTAGGATATATAAAAACTTAACCTAAGTGAGAACTTTCTATATTTCTATGATAAGTTCGACCACATAGGAGGATTAAGATCAATAACCTAACACGCTACACAGGCAATCGTGATACTGTCGTTCAAGATTAAACCTACGTCTAATCAACTATAGCATATTCAAATCTCCCTTTTCAGATCTCGATTTGAAATCATACAGATAATGAAAACTAAAGGCCAATTAATTCTCATTCAATAAACGCAAGTTGAATAGATTTTAATATATGAAGAAGAACATTAACAATGCATTAAATCATAATAGAGTTTCAAGTGATTCAACGGAAAATCCTAATAAAGTAATTAGCTCCTAGACATGCTAAGAAAACTAATTAACTTAATATCCAACATAAACTGAATAAGTAAAGAAAAGGAAAAGAACTTGAACAATAGATGTCTCTAATGGCTTCTTGTTCTCTTGTTTCTTGCCTCCAAAAGTGTTCTCCCCTTTCAGAAAAAACGTTCCCTTCAATATATATCATGAAAAACCCCCAAAATTGACTTTTTTGCCCTTGTTAAATTTAGGTTTATCGCGCTCATGTCATCGTCGGCGTCGCGGCTCAGCTATTAGACCGCCGCAGCGCTAATTCGATGATGAAATATCCTTGCTCACTGCCTGAGGGGCGCCGCGGCGTTAGTGTTGGGCGCCGCGGCTCTTCAGCCTTCGTCGTCCGAAATTTGTTTAAATTGCTTTCCGAACTTCCCCAGACTTATTTGACTTATTTCTTGTGGCCAGGTATATATTTTTACCCTCAGTAACCACCTATTTTCTTTGGATTCGCCTTATTCCTTTCTGAATCGCTAAGAATCTGAAAACACACAACACATGCATAATACTACACAAAACAACTAAAAGACAAACAAAAGACTCCATAAAACACACTCTAAAACAGTACTAAAATCTACCTAACATATATCATGTATATAAACCATTTACATTAATGAAATCACCAAGAGATTATTCTCTTTCATGGTATCAGCAGTGTAGGACAAATTATTTTTCTCCTTCTCCACTCACTTTCGCCGCCCTCACTCGTCGAACATTCCTTCAACTTTTTTTTTTCAAAACCCTAATTCTTGTCTTGTTCCTTCATCATGTCTAACACAAAGAATACATTTCATTCTGAACTTGTAGTCTCCAACATCAAGAACAACATCCCTATCGTCCTTGAAATGGAGAACGTCCAATACGCAACGTGGGCGGAACTTTTTAAAATTCACGCAAGGTCTCATAGAGTCCTCCATACATCGTCAAACTGGAAAAAGGCAAGGAGAAGGTGCCTTCCACCGATGATGAAATAGAGTTGTGGGCGACTCTTGATGCTACGGTCGTCCAATAGATTTATTCCAAAATCTCTTCGGACCTTTTACACACAATTATCGAACCCAACGCCACGATAATGTAAGCTTGGAATAGGTTGCGTTTTATAATCCAAGATAACAAAAATTCTCATTCTGTGACCCTTGAGCAAGAATTCTCTCACATAAATAGGGAGGATTTTCTGAATGTCTCAGCCTATTGTCAAAGGCTCAAGGAATTATCGGATCAACTCAAGAACGTCAGCGCGTCCATCACGAATGATCGTCCCGTTCTTCAGATGGTTGCAGGCCTCTTCGAAGCGTATAATGGGGTTGGAACTCTTCTTCGCCAAAGCAATCCTCTCCTATCGTTCTACCAAACATGTTCCATGCTCACCTTAGAAGAAGCAGGGTTGGCTAAAAAGGCTGCGACCGGAGCCAATTCCGCCATGATGGTGGCCACATCCCGCGAAACCGATGACTCTCAATCATTCTACAAAAATTATGGTCAAAACCGTAACAATGGGTAACACCCCGTACTTTTGGGCGAGGGTTTGAACAACTAGACGTATGAAAGTAGACCCGAGCCTTGGCGAATTTTAGTCATATTCAAGTATGCAAATAAAGAGCTTAGTATATAAAAGGATGCAGTCCCGAAATAATTTAAGGATTTAAAAATGGTGTGACAAGGATGACTAGTATTAATATTTGGTGTGTATCGAAAGAGGCTACAGAGTAGTGTTATATCACATAACCATGGTAATGAAAATATGAAGTGTGTTGAAAATAGTTACTATTTAATTGAATTGAGATCAAGAAATTAATTAAGAGTATTGGATAAATATTATGTGGATATAATCCAAATATTATATCAATAAGTTGCCAGCAATTGGACATATACGCATGCACAAAAAGTTGATGTGTCATATTTTAATGGTAAGTAATATAAAGCATGCATCTAAGGGTTACATGTGTAAAAAGGATAAATTTTCTTGACTTACACATAAGAATATGTATTTTATGATTTCTATTTAAAAGTAGTAAATATTTAACTCATGGAGAAAAAGGATGAATTATGTTGCTCTTGCATTTGCTGCAAATACATTACGTCCAGTTGGAAAAAAATTGAATTAGAAATAAGGTTAGAGATCATATCATTTGAACTTTGAAGCATTGAGATATCTTTTATGGCTATGCTACATGATAACTTCAATTATTTATGAGAAAGCAACGTATTCACTTTCTTAATATCAACGTGAGTTCAAATCTTAATGAAGCAAATTATTCAAGAACAACATAGAGGTTTTGATCACCAGTTCAATCTTGTTGTTCTATTTTGTCGTGTGTTGAATTCGGGATTTCTCTGAAGAGAAATAAGGTAGAAGAAGAGTAGTTTTTGGAATATGAGATGCTAGATGAGCTATATGAATTGTGTTGTTAGGCAACTCGACA
This sequence comes from Anisodus acutangulus, assembly GCA_029783415.1. Classification (NCBI taxonomy): domain Eukaryota; kingdom Viridiplantae; phylum Streptophyta; class Magnoliopsida; order Solanales; family Solanaceae; genus Anisodus; species Anisodus acutangulus. The sequence continues at coordinate 44,489,838 of CM056505.1, forward strand.
CATGAATGTTAAGGCAAAATTTTCCTTCTTTTGGCATGTTCCATGTAGCGAAACGTAAACGTAATATTGTCTCATAAATGATTCTACTCCTAGTAGTTAGGAATGCTCATGTTATTCATTCCTATTGTCAAAGCATGTCTAAATATGTCCATAAATCCCTACTGAGGTATATGAGAAAGATGTTAGTATTCATAATGTTAATCGAAAGTAAAGTGATATTACATCACTCCGACGAACTTATAGTGTCTTATTATCATAACATTCATGCATTGTAGTCATGTACATACATTGACCTCAAAGGAGTTATATACTCTACTATATGTATGCATTATATATGTATGGGACATGGGAAAAGGAAAGACGTTATATAAGCACACCGCCTGCAACTGGTACAGATATACACGATAATGATTATGCCCACAGAGGTCGATATGATATGATGGGATGCCCACAGAGGCTTGATGACGTTATATACGTATATGTATATGCATGACCGCATTGTGCATGGCATTTAGGCATATTATGGCCCTCAGAGGCATTTTACACAGGCATGATAATTATGCATATTGTGGCCCTCAGAGGCATTTTACACAGGCATGATAATTATGCATATTGTGGCCCTCAGAGGCATTTTCTACTGGTTGGTTGGTTCTTGTCTCATGTTACTTTCAGATCCCTATTATGCTATTCTTCATGCCTGACATACTCGGTAGATCAGTCGTACTGACGCCTCTTTTGTCGGAGGACGCTGCGTTTCATGCCTGCAGGCTCAGGTAAAGAGGGTAACGGTTTGCTCTAGTAGGTTGCTGGTTCAACTGATATTGGAGCACTCTATTTGTTCCAGAGTTGCAGTCCAGTCATGATATGATATTTTTGTTATGCATAGGGGTATGGCGGGGCCCTGTCCCGACCTTATGATGTTACGTACTCCTTTGAGGTTTGTAGACAGATGTCTTATGTATAGTAGTCATGTATGGCCTTATCGGCCTTGGTATGTATATGTATATAGGTTGGGTCCTTCTGGTTGCAGGATTTTACATAGCTCTTTTTCAGTTTACTATTTTCATATGTTAGTAGGGTACTTGGCGATGGCCCTCATGGCCCATGATTAATTACAGTTAGGTGTTAAATATATGATTAATGGTACTCAGCAAGTAAGGTTCGGGTGCCCGTCATAACCCTCCAGTTTGGGTCGTGACACAATGGGGTGATAAAAAGGGTCAAAATCGTGGAAAACACTGCGATAGCAGACATGGCGATGGCTGTGGCAGCAACGGTGGAGATAGTGGCGGACGTGGAGATGGCAGTGGCGGTCAGAAGGGGGCCTAAGCCAGTGGGCAATGGCCATGGGGCCTGGGCCAGTGGGCAAAGGCCATGAGGCATGTCTTGGACAATGGCCTATGCCGCCCTGCCCTTACCCATCTCAAATTTGGGCTAAGCCCAGTGGACGGCAACAACAGCAGCAAGCCCAGAATGGGTTTTGGCCTAGCAATCACTCGACCTAGTAGTAGCCTGGCCTGCTTGGGCCTCGGCCACATTAGGATTTCGCTACTGTGGGACCATTCGTATCTCTGATCCACACAAATATCGAGGCGACATGCATCCACTTGGATTAAATCCTCCGGATGCAAATTGTTACATGGACACCGTTGCTACTTCTCATATGACATCCGCGCCAGATAATCTCTCGTCTTATTTCAATTTGAGCAAAAAATTGTGGCATAATTATTGTAATGGTAATTCAATTTCAATTCGTGATTATGATCACACAAATTTGTCTCCTCCGAACCCAACTTTAGCCTTAAAAAATGTCCTTCATACTACTCAATTAATTAAAAATTTGGTGTATGTTCAGAAATTTACAAATGATAAATCGATTTATGTTGAATTTGACCCTTTTGGATTTTATGTGAAGGATTTCTGGACGTGGATACATCTAATGAGATGTGATAGTCGGGGCGAGCTCTATCCCATCACCACCACCGTCACCACTAAACAAGCCACACCGTCAATGTTTGTCGCTTTAGCACCTTCCTTATGACATGCGCGTTTGGGTCATCCGGGAGCGTCTATTTTTTTCTTCACTTAAGAACAATAAATTTATTGAGTGTAATAGTGCTCATAGTACTAATGTTTATCCTTCTTGTCCGCTTGGGAAACATGTTAAATTGTAGTACTTTGTTGTCATTTGATATTATTCATAGTGATCTTTGGACATCTCATGTTTTGAGCTCTTCAGGTCACCGTTATTATGTGTTATTATTAGATGATTATTCTAATTTTTTATGGATATTTTCGTTATCTAAAAAGTCTCAGGTTTATTCCACATTCCTATCATTTAGAGCATTCATTTGTACTCAATTTGAACGGGACATTAAGAACATTCAATGTGATAATGGAAGGGAATTTGATAATGGGCCATTTAGAAAATTTTGTAAGGTTAATGGTATATCTTTTCAATTTTCATGTCCACATACGTCATCACAAAATGGGAAAGTCGAAAGAAAAATCTGCACCATTAATAATATTGTTCGTACATTACTAGTCCATGCATCATTACCACCTTCATTTTGGCATCATGCATTACAAATGAAAACTTACCTTCTTAATATACTCCCTAGCAAAGGATTAGCATACCAATCCCCACTCAAAATCCTTTATCAAAAAGACCCTTCGTATTCTCATATTTGGGTGTTTATGTTATCCTCTATTCCCCCCCACCACCATTAACAAACTTCAAGCCCGCTCAACCGCTTTTGTATTTCTGGGTTACCCATCTAATCATCATGGTTACAAATGTTTTAATTTATCATCTAATAAAATCATCATTAGTCGCCATGTCATTTTTTATAAAACCCAATTTTCGTTTGCTAAGTTGCATAATTCCGCGTCAAGTCTTATGAATTTTTGGATGATGGGGTATCACCGTATATGGTCTACCATTTGGTCCAGCCCCTCTCCGGGACCTGGACCAGCAGGCACAGTCCAGCCCAATTCCTACTGGCCCAACACTCCCTTATTTAAATTTTCTGCTAGCAGGCCCACTGCATGCTGACCCAATTGGTCACGGTCAGCAGCCTCTGCCAGTAGGCCCACTGCCTGCTGGCCCAAACCATCCTGCCCCTCTCGATCTAAATTTTCTGCCAGCAGGCCCACTGCTTGTTGCCCAACAAATTCTAGCCTCCAGCCGGTCCTGTTCCTCCCAACCCGGATCGATACCGACATCACTACACCAACACAGGTCCAACCCACTTCTATTCTGAGTCAAGGGCCCGTTACCCGTAGCCAACGGGATATTTTTAGACCAAAATGATAATTTAATCTCAACTCTACTGGCATTAAATCACCCCTACCACGTAACCCCGTGTCTGCCCTTCATGACCCAAATTGGAAAATGGTCATGTATGATGAATATAATGCTCTTATTGAAAATAAGACATGGGAGTTTGTGCCCCATCAGCCTGGTGTCAATGTGATTCATTCTATGTGGATTTTTAGTCATAAGAAAAAATCGGATGATTGTTTTGAGAGGCATAAGGCCCGTCTTGTAGGTGATGGAAAAACTCAATAGGTTGGCGTGGATTGTGGAGAGACATTTAGTCTGGTGGTCAAACCGGAAACTATTCACACTTTTCTCAGTCTAGCTCTCTCCAAAGCATGGCTCATTCATCAACTTGACGTGAAAAATGCGTTCTTACATAGCGAACTCAAGGAAACTGTACACATGCATCAACCCTTAGGTTTCAGGGACCCCGATCATCCTAACCATGTGTGCTTGCTGAAGAAGTCTTTGTATGGGCTAAAACAGGGTCCTCGAGCCTGGTACAAAAGGTTTGCAGATTATGTGTCTATTCTTGGGTTTTCTCACAGCAGGTCTGATCATTCTTTGTTCATCTACCATCACAGTAATTCTATGGAATACACTCTGTTATATGTGGATGATATTATATTGACTGCTTCCTCTGACAAACTACGCAAGTCTATCATATCCCTTCTCAGCTCCGAATTTGCTATGAAAGACTTGGGGCCTTTGAGTTATTTTTTGGATATAACTGTCATTCGTCATGCAGGTGGTCTATTTCTCTCTCAGAGGAAGTATGCAGCAGAGATTATTGAACAGGCTGACATGTCATCCTGTAAGTCGTCTCCTACTTCGGTTGACACTAAACCGAAGCTGAGTACTACTTCCAGCACACCATATGAGGATCTCTCCCACTATCATAGTCTTGTGGGGGCTCTTCAATATCTCACATGTACGAGGCCCAATATTACTTATGTAGTGCAACATGTGTGTTTATTCATGCATGATCCGAGGGAAGAATACATGCACGCTCTCAAACGCATTGTGTGTTACATTCAAGGCACTCTTGATTATGGTTTACACTTATATCCATCATCGGTATCTACTCTCATGTCTTATACATATGATGATTGGGGTGGATGTTCAAATACCAGGCGTTCGACGTCTGGTTATTGTATGTTTCTTGGTGATAACTTGGTCTCTTGGTCGGCTAAATGCCAAACTATTTTGTCACGCTCAAGCGCAGAGGCCGAATATCGAGGGGTTGTCAATGTGGTGTCTGAATCATGTTGGTTGCGTAACCTCCTCTTAGAGCTTCATTTTCCTATTCGAAAAGCTACCTTGGTCTACTGCGATAATGTTAGTGCGATATATCTCTCGGAAAATCCTGTCCAACATCAACGCACTAAACATATCGAGATGGATATTCACTTTGTTCGCGAAAAGGTAGCTCGTGGACAAGTACATGTCTTGCATGTCCTGTCACGTTATCAAATTGCTGACATATTTACTAAGGGCCTTCACTTAGTTCTGTTTGAAGATTTTAGGGACAGTCTCAACGTACGACAACCGCCCGCTATGACTGCGGGGGTGTGATAAAATATACACAGTATATTCTTTTGGTATTATTAATGATCATGTACATCTATAATTATGGTAGTAATCTTTTGTATTAGGTAAGTGTATATTTGATTTTCATAATTATAGCCTAGTATAACTATTGTATATCATGTATATAAATCATTTACATTAATAAAATCAGCAAGGGATTATTCTGTTTCATAAAAGATTGGTCAAACATCTAAACTCTCTAAAGGGAGTACTTTTTAAACTAATTAAGCTTTCATAAGCATGACAAAATAGGCCATTAGTCATAGACGAGGAGTTAACATAATTATTGTGAAGTATAACAGTTTTTTTTCCCTTGTGAAAATTGTGAGTGCCAATATATGCTGGGGTTTCTTTAATTCTTTGTGATGCATGTGTTCTAATTTTAAAAACATGTCTTTTCCAAGAAGGGCAAACAACCTTCATGATGAATCTCACTAGTAGCTAAAAATAGATTATTTCAAACGAATATTTCTGGGAAAAACAACCCCAATGTCCTCTGGAGTGCTACATCTGGGAGGAATCCAGGTTTTCTATTGTTCTCAAGAATATTTTTGTAATATAATACTTACTCCTACTAAGTATTACTACTCCTGAATTATTTGACTAAATTATTTTGTATCTCCTCAAGTTAACATTTACCTATTATTTATTGGAGAATTAATGGTAAATAAAAAAAATTAATTAATGCCGTCGATGCTTGCTCGGGATCAAATTAAAGGTAGAACTCATTTTAGATTGGAGGGCGTATTTTTTTTTATTTATTTATTACATAGGGGTAGGAGAAGAGGAATGTGGGAGGGGATTAGAATGTGGATTTTCGAGCTCTCACCATCAACCAACAAGATGAAAGTTCAGGTAGACAACCAACTGAGCTACTAGATCCCTACATGAAGGGATCAGAATATTCCGCTATTCCCTCCGGTTAATTTTATTTGTCGTATTTGACTTTTCTACGCCTCTTAAAAGACCAATAATTAAAAGGATAATTGAAGTAGTTTGTTTTTTTTTTCCTAAGTTTATTACCTTTCTTTCTTATTTATTAGAGTAAAGGTAAAGATTTAAAAACAACTAATATTTTCTTAATTTTCTAAAATGACAAGTATTTTAAATCATTTATTTTTTTGTAACTATGACAACTAAACAAGGCCAGAGGGAATATAATTCAACTCATAACATGCTTCCGCAATTGGTGGTTTATGTCTTATTATAGCACCTGGTAATTTTCATGTGCGGATCTTTTCTTCATCTACCTACCCCTAGAGGCTAGAACATAGATGGTAATTCGTTTAATCAAATTGTTTTCAGAGTTAATCAAATAACAATCATATACTAATCTGAGTTGTAATCTTAGGTTCAATTTCATTTTTTAATTTTGAGTCTATAATCTCCTATCAGCAATCCAAACATCATAAGAACAATCAATATTAATCGTCTAAACATCATAACAGTAACCTAATATCAACCTTTAAGCATCATATCAACAAGGTAATACACTTATCAAAATCATAATTAGAAACACATAGTTAGAATACATACCTTTAAGCCGATATTCAGATCAATCAAGTAGTCTCACCCTCCTTTGGCCTCAGTATTTCCCCTTTGCCTTCCTCGCCATGGTACTGTCGCCTGGGAGCTTGGGAGTCAGTTACGGGTATCCTCTGACTATCCTTAAAAAGATGTTGTATTCTTACTAATATGGTTCTAATCATAAGTTATCAAAGTATTATACTCTTATTGTTATGATACTAGCTGGTGGATATTAAATTATTCTTATGTTGTTCTTGGATAATAGTTGATCTAATCTTATTCTGTTCTTCGGATGATATTCGATTATAGACTAAAGGGTGCTTTAGCTAAACATAGAGAGAATGTCTGTAAAGATTTTTTATTTCCGAATTTTTCGACTCCCTTTCGTCTTTACAAGAGGCTCCTTATATAGATAACCTCGGCTATTCACTATTCCTAACTTTTTTAAAGTAAACAGTATTACTTTTCAAAAAGTCTTAAAGTAAACAGTAATCTGACAAAATACTTTTACAAAAGTCATAAAGGCTACAGTGTCTACAGTGCCTTGTCTGCTCCTTTCCGTAAAGTTGTTTTGTCGTTTAGTTTTTTGCTTTCCAAAAAGTCGTAAAGGCAATAGTGCATGTCTGCTACTTTCCGTAAAGCTGATTTGTCAGTATCCGGCTAATCTGTCAGCTGTCCATTCTTCTTTTGGCGTTTTGTTCAGCTGTCGTAATCTGGCATGACTTTTGTTAGAAATGTCATTTTTCTTGTCGGCTGCTGTCCTGTTTTACACTTTCCAGTTGTCCGGTTGATAATCTTCCTCTGGAAATATCTTTTGGGGATATTTCAATTTTAATCATTTTTTGGGCCGTGAGGCCATAATCTGATTTTGGGCACTAAGGCCTCTTTTGTTTGGGCTTTCTGTAGTTTAAACTACATTGGGCCATATTCTTCTGGGTCAGAAAGACCTCTTTTTCGTGTTACCGGATTTATAATCTTTTTTGGATCTATAGGATCTCTTTTTGTTTGGGCTTTACCATAGTTTAAACTATGTTGGGTCATATTCCGTTGGGTCTGTTATAACCTCTTTTCTGAGTTAACAGTAATTAATTTTGTTTGGATCCATAGGATCCGTGTAAATAAAACTTACACATTTTAATTTTTTCTGTTGGGTCAATAAGACCTCTTGTACTGGGTTAGCAGTTTGATAATCCTTTTGGTAGTGAGGCTCTGTCTGTTTTGGGCCATGAGGCCATAATCTTTTTGGGTCCTTAGGACCTCTTTTATGGGTTATGCAGTAAACTACATTCCCTAACTGATATTCTTTTTGGGCTTTCTGTAGTATAAAACACTACATTGGGCCATAATCTGTTTGGGCCATAAGCCTCTTTTCGGTTTTAGGTAGATAAATCTACATAATACCTTTAATAATCTTTTGGGCTGTTAAGCCTCTTTTGGACTGTTAAGTCATAATCTTTTTAGGCCATAAGGCCTTTTTCACAAAGGTTCACATTGTACCTGCAAAAATAATTAGTTCTCCCTCCTTATTCAAAAGGATCAGGATTTTATTCAAAATCATTTTTCCTTGAAAAGGATCATGATGTAGTCTATTCTGGTTTTTAATCATCTAATAATGTGATGGGTAGTATGCGAGTAACCAGTCAATTGCTCGTATACTAGTTTCCTTTCCATTTATTAGATATCGAATATATTCGATAGTCCTGTATATACTAACCATTTTATTTATTATTACTTGTCTAACTATTATTTTGCCTTGATCACTTAGTAACTCAGAAGGTTTCATTACGTCGTAATAGAGTAACTCTTTCCGAGCTAAATCTATCTTTTTGTAAAGGATATTCCTTTCAATGACATACTGAGACCTGTCTTTATTTAATTCTCTAATCTTGCTGAACGATGGATGAGTCTTCATACTAATCCTTCGTTTGCTGCTAGCTTGCTGCTGCATAAAATATCACGGTTAATTGTAAACTTTAATCAAATATTCTTGATAATTTCTTGCATAGCCTTAGCTATATATTCTTCAAAGTCTTCGCTGTTAATTGACATTATATCTGCTAAGAAAATCAGCTAAAATATTTTTAGTTCCAGATATATTCTTAACAATAAAATCATAACAACAGAAGAATGATTGCCATTTTCTCCTTTTATTCAGTTCGGGTAAATGATCTATTCTATTTGTGATAAATGCCTTCACCTGAGTATTATCAGTTCTTACAATGAACTTTACTGGTAGTAAATGGTAATGAAATCTTTTTATTCCAAATTTTACCGCCAATAATTCCTTTTCATTGATATGGTAGTTTTTCTCGTTAGGCTTCCACGTTCCACCTCCATATCCACAAATCAACATTTTTTCTTTATCAACATCTTCTTTATCGTATGCTATTAGGACTGCTCCCCATCCTATGTCACTAGCATCTGTAAAGAGTTCTAATTGATCTTGGTCTGAAGGTACTCTGTGTTTTGGTAATGATTTCACTTTCTCTTTAATCTTGTTGATCGCATTGGTATGTTCTTCCTTACAGTCGAAGGTTACATCTTTTTTAATCAAATCTTGCAATGGTTTTCTCAAATATGGTAAATCTTTTATGTGGTCTGCCGCATAGTTTATTACTCCAAGAAATTCTTTGCACTTCTCTTTTGTTTTCCAATCTTTCTTTAAAGTTTTTAATCTTTGTTACCACATGTTCCTGTAGTTGTATTCCCTCACTATCTACAACATAGCCTAGGAATTCAATAGTATTCTTGAATATTTCTGATTTCTTTTCTGATAGAAATATTCCGTGTTGGTTTACCGTTTCAATAAATTGCTCCACATGTTTAATATGATCTTCTAAGTTACTGCTGTAAACTAATATATCATCAACATATATGATACAGAAGTCTGCAAGCTTTCTAAACACTTGATCCATTCTTCTTTGAAAAATTTGTGGTGCATTTTTTAATCCCATTAGTAATACATTCCATTCATAGTGTCCTTAAGGGCAATCAATGTCATTAAAGCTCTAGATTCACTAGTCAGCTTAATCTGCCAAAATCCACTTTTACAGTCGAATTTGCTAAACCATTTTTTGTTTCCTAATCGGTTAATCATGTTCCTTTTATAAGGTAAAAAGTATCCATCAAAAATAGTCTTTTTATTAAGTTCTCGATAATCAATCACTAGTCTGGCTTTTCCTCGTTTTAGCTCATTATGTTTCCTTACTAAAAAGGTCGGGCTACTATGAGGGGTTTTACTTTCTCTTATTACTTTCATTTCTAGTAATTCCTTAATCTGGGTTTCAAATTCCTTTTGATCTGTTGGGCTATATCTTATTGGTTTTGTTCTGACTAAATCACTAGGATCTATCAGTTTTATTTCTCCATATACCTTTTCCTTTTCCCATAATTGCATCGGGTTTTCTCCGAAGTTTCCTTTCAACATACCTAAGTATTTTTCTTTTAATAATTCTAGATTATTATTCCTATCCATTTTTATAGTACATAGTCTTATGGTGTTTACTGGTAATATTCTTTTTAGTATAATCCACTTATCACAGGGGGATTGTAAACAAAATGTATTCCTGTTAATCACTTGAGTTTTAAAGTAATCTAGGAAGTTATTTCCTAATAACACTTGCTGCTTCATGTTATCCAATTGATATACTATTGGTAATCTGAAAATAGTTTTTCCTAAAACAATTCTCATATTTTCCGCTATTATATCTAATTCTTTAGACTGTTCATTAAATCCTGATACTTTAGCTCTATGTATTCTTAATCTTTTCCATCTATGTGATTCTAATACATCTTTCCTTGCTAGGCATATATCTGCTCCACTATCTATAAATATTTTTTGCTTTACCATCTTGTTAGGCTTATATTCTATATGGGCTTCTATGTGAATTGCTACCATTTTAGTCAGGTTCATTCAATCTTCTGCGGAGTTCTTCATCTTGTTCATATTCTTGTACTTCCTGTCGAGTTTCCTCATTTCTTAGTGACTCTTCTATGAGTCTTGCTATTTCCATTTGTTTCCAATGTATTTTATTCATTTCTTCTCTTATTTTTGATAATCGATTGGTAATCTTTTTGTACCTATCATTGTAGTATATACTACCCGTTTCACTGACTGTTGAAGTTATTATTAGCTTTCGTCGAGTATATTCTTCGCATTGTATCCAGTATTCTCTTTCTCTTATCAATGCTCTTTTCTGTCTTTCTAGTGTATTCATTTTATTCAGCACTGTCTTCACTCTCTGAATATTGGTTAATGTAACTTACTCCTTCTACTTCTGATTCTTCATCTGTTTCACTAACATAGAAATCTTCATAATCATACCACTTATTATTGTCTTCTTTAATCTGTTGTAAGCTCATTATAAATTGTTCTGTATTCACATATTTTACTCCTGTTTTCTTTAACTTTGGGCACTTGTTTGCATAGTGTCCTTTCTCATTGCAATTCCAACATTTGCATTCTTTAACCTTTTCTTCTTTAGTCTTGGACTTGTCTGCTTCTATAGGGTTTACATTTCTTCGCCTTCTGAATTTTCTTTTATATCTAAACTTATCTCTTGTATCTTGATTATTCCTATATCGTTTAAATCTCTTTTTCTTATAGGATTTGTAATAAGGTTTTTTCTTATATTTTTTATATTTCCTATCTCGGTAGTTTCTCTCATACTTATCTTTATATTTTTTATGTCTTTTATGCTTCCTATACTTCTTTTCTTTTCTGTTATCATCGCATCCAAATATTAATCTACGCTCAGTAAATCCACATATTTCTCTCAATCCTATCTTTTTATCTTTTTTAATCTTTTGCTGTAATCGATATTCTTCGCACTTTTTCATTAGATATGCTCGTAATACTCGTATTCTTTCTCCTAGGGTGTTTTCCTTAGGTTCTAGTTGTACGTATTCTTTTGATATCTCAATATTGTATGGTACAGGCAAATGATCATAATATAACTGTTGATAAATTACTCCTTCTTCTGGTAGAAATCTAGCTTCATAAAAGAATTTACTAAAGTTAATCGTATATTCTGGTAGTTTGTTTATCTTACAACATTTCATGTTATTCAGGTTCATGATAATCTCTGTTTTTCTTTCTGCTAAAACATTTTCTCTGGCTACTAACCATTTTTCTCCTAAGAATTCTCTTTTTAACAACAAATCAAATATCATTAACATTGATTTCCAATCTGTTGCATAACTTAATACTTCTCCTCTCAGTTGATATGCAATTGATTCTATCCAAGATGTCGCTTCCAATTAGAGTTTTTGATATTAAATCATACATGTAATCTAGGTTTTCTGTTTGCGTGCTATTCATTAATGCAATATACATTCCTAAGTTCCAGTCTGTTATTCTTCTTCCTACTTCTTGTTCATCATAAACATTATCTAAATCTAGAAAATATCCATTATAATTTACTCCTTGGGTCATTGATCCTACAAATTCTTTAAATTCAGCTTGCTGTCCTATAGGTATATGATCAGGTAGTCTGGTATTCCTTCTGGTTATTACTTCCAAATTTGGGTCTATCAAATCCTCCTCTGGATAGTCGTCTGCATCTTCATTGATTATATTTTCTGATTCTATTTCAGTTTCTATATGTCCATTGTAATCATCTTCTATATCACTGTCTGGCTCATCTTCTATTATTGCATTTACTCTTTTCATTTTTTGTAAAGCTTCTATTATTTGGCTATTTTCTTTTACTATTTCCATATTCTCAGAATTTTCTTCTTCTTCTATGAATTCTACTACTTGTAATTCATGGTCCTGTCTGCTCATCAAGATACTATTGCTTTCGAGGTATTTTCATCACTTAATTTAATCTTTCGGATTTTCTTTTTCCTTTCAATTCTTCTAACTGTTCTCTTAGAAATTGCATTTCTTCTCTGAGTTCTAATAGTTCTTGTTTTACCTCACTTAGTTCTTCCTTAGTTTCTCTTAGTTCTTTTTGGTTTCTTTTTAACTCTACTTTAGTTTCTTTTAAAAGGGTTTATGTACTCTTATATTTTCCTTTATATTTTCTATACTTATTATACCATTACGCCTCATCGCTTGATTTTAGATTCAGGTTTTCTTCTTTTAATTCATTAACTGTTGTTCCTGTTTATCTAATCTTAGGTTTAGGTATTCATAAGTTGTTTTCTATTTCTTTACGGTGTCTTTACCTCTTTCACCTTTTCTTCTTTCACTGGTTTTGATCTTATAGGCTCATATTTATACCTTTCTTTTCTATGATATCCTTTCCGTGAGTCTTTAAAAATGTCATCCCTCCAGGTTCCATTAGAATTTTCCTTCTTTATTCAGCTTCGTTAATCCTCCTAAAGCATCTATTACATCTTTAGGTAATTTTGGTTTTATTCTGCTTATATCTACCATTACTGGTATTTTACTTCTTCTCCATGCATCTATTGGCACTATTTACGGTTTATGTATAGTAGTTTTTGCTATAGTCGTTTCTTTACTAAATCTTGGCTTCTTCACTAGGTTCTCTTTGTTTTCCTCTGCTTTTTCTTCTAATAACATATTCAATTTTTCTAATATTAATTTAAACGTTGGTATTTCAGATACATTCCATAAGCTAGTCAATTCTTCCCTAATCATTTGTTGGGTTTTGTTCTGATTATCTCTTACTTCATTCATTAATGACAATATATTTTTCATTTTTTCTTTTAGTACAACTTCTTCCCATAACGCATCTATTTTTTCGTTATTGCTCATAATCAGGATTATTTACTCGTTTCTTCCAACCATTTCCCATATCTATCCATATTTTGCTAAACTTTTCACATTGCTTTTCTAGTTGTTTTATGTCATTTTCTAATTTTATTTCTTTTGCGCTGTATTCGAGATATTTTAGTTGGCTGTATATTTCTCCTGATAAGGCCGTCTTTATAGTCTTTAGTTTCTGTTTTTTCTTTATTATTTTTAGTTGTATATTCATAGTTTATTTATAAATCTGGTCTTTCCTTGGTCAGTTATCTCTATTCCATTATTATTTATCTTATAAGTAATCATAGTCAAAAAATCACTTCCTAATAATAATTCATTTAGGCTATCATATTCTATTACTCCGATATTGATCTTATATTCTAAGTCTTGAATCTTGAATTTTAAATTTATACTCTTAGTAATTATTATTTCTCTTTCATTTTCTGGGTAATTATAAGTCTGTGGATCTATTATATTACATTCATTTTCATCTATTTTACTTATGTGTATAAAACTTTTAATTGCTCCAGTATTTATTTCTGCTATTCCATCCATAGTTATCACATTATCGACAGATTTAATAGTTTGCATGCTGAAAGAGAAAAGAAAATTAGTAAACAAAACAAATTTTGAAATAGCAAAAGCAATGTGGATTTGTCATTTAAGCTTTCAAAAGATGGAGGCAAAACACATTAAAATGCAAGGCCAGAGGGAATATAATTCAACTCATAACATGCTTCCGCAATTGGTGGTTTATGTCTTATTATAGCACCTGGTAATTAACTATCAGTATATGAAATAGTCTAAAAATGGAAAAGGTTAAATAGATGGTAAAAAACAAGAGTGGAGAAGATAAATTTCTGGCTTTTGTTAGTCTTTAGACTCGTTCTGGGTAGTTCCAAACGCGTGATCATAAAATTTAGTTTTATCAATTATAGAGAAAAAAGGGCCATAAGAAGAGCTCTTCGCTTGTAAGTTTATTTTTGTATACGTATGTCTCAATTTATATGATAACGTTTGATTAGAAATAGAGTTTAAGAACTTTTTATTAAATATGTGGTCCAAAACATGGCATAACATTTATGTAATGATAAAAGTATGTTATTAAATGTAAAATAATTTTTTTAATTATTTTAAAATATAAAAATATATCATTCTTTTCCTATCGATTAATAAAAAAATATTGTATCACACAACATGAAAGAGAAAGAGTAAACTTTTGTTTCTTAATATATGTCCAAAAGCTACAATCATTACCAAAGATTATAGTTGAGTGATAAGTAGCCCTTCATCATTAATAAGAAATTTTAGATTTAAGCCATGAAAATGAAGCCGTCTTTGATAGAAAATATTTTATCCCTCAAAGTGTGTGATTTTCCGACGCGAATTCGAATTAATCAAACTTCAAAATATATCAGATATGTGATAAAAAATCACATAATTCCATACTTAAGAGAATTAAAACTCATAAGCTACTCCTAATATTATAAAAATTCTTTGTAGTATCACTCTATACAACTTAAATCTTTTTCGATATATATTGGCAAGTCGTAATTATGTTAATCCTACTTTAAAGTCGTATTACATTATTTAGCTACTATGTATTATGTTAACTTTGTACTGTTACTCCATATTTGAGATAATATAGTTGTAAAAGTAGTAATAATAACATTATTATTATTATTATTATTATTATTATTATTATTATTATATCTATTTCAATTTATATAACATTGTTTGATTCTATCGATGTCATATGATTAAAATATTTAAAACTTATAATGTTAAACATGTCATAATATTTTTGAGACAATACAATTTTTTTATCAAGAGAAATAAATTATAAGGTTAATTATTTTTAAAATTTGAAAATGTCGTCTTTATTGGAATAAAATAAAATAAAAAGTATTACAAACTAAAATCCAGATGAAGTATTATTCATCCTATGATCTTCCATTGGAAAGAGACAACCCATGTATTGTATGTTTATGATAGGATAGATGTTTCCTTAGAGTTGAGGCGAACGCGTATTTAAAGGAGATAATATATTTCATGTGATTAACTTAACTATCTAATAGACGAAAGAAAATATATGTATTTTTAAAAAAAAAATTAAAAATATCTAATTGAAACACTTTATTAAGAGTCGAGGTATTCAATTGGAACAATGCTTACTTCAATAAGTATCAAAATGAAATATCCTCGTAAGTTTTAGGGATTAGTTATGTGTTAATCATAGTTTTTTCCTTTCGATATTGATGCTGGTCCATCATGTCGAACATTTGTTTATTTTTCGTTTTCAATTTAACAGAGAGTCTTTAACTATACATGGTTCAAGGTATACAAGGAATGATGATGGCATGTTCTTCTGAGCTTTTTAATTTGCAAACTCCAATAAGAGTTGTTTCTCAAAAGATTAAAAGAAGTTGAAGCTTAATAGTATATAAAGTCAATGCCACACTTCCACTGAGCACCCTCCATGCTCGAAAAAGGTATATTAAAAAATATTTACGCACTATGTGCACAATGATTTAAGGGAGACTCAGAATTTGAAGTTATCGGTTCTCATGACGATCTCAAATTAATAAATAATATTTTATTCATTTCATTTTATGTGATATAATTTGACTAGGTATGAAGTTTAAAAAGAAATTTTTTTTTTTGAAACTTGTGATCTAAAACAAGCCATAGATATTTGTGTAGTTATAAATTATTTCATTAAAGGTAAAAAGAAAAATTTCAAGTTAAAGTATTTCTAAACATAGAGTTGTATCATTCTTTTTGGGATAGACTAAAAGGAAAGTATATCACATAAATTGGGACAGAGAGAATAATAATCATAGTTTTAGTAAAATATTAGTGAATTTCTTAATACATATACAAAATCTGAATAAACGCTACTAAATTCACGTGAAACTCATAAGTTAATTAAATTGTAAATTTTAGATAAATAAACCTTAAGATGATTCTACTAGGTGTGCCAAAACTTCAAATGTTTCTAAAAAGATAGGGAAAAACTATTTTAGGATGAAGAATGACCTTAAAATCTTGAAACATGATTATCTTAACACTTCTGTTAGGTTCATTTAGGTATGATTATACTTCCATGAAATAAATTCTTCCCCCAAATTTCCACGTTTAGAATAATATTAGTTTCTCGACACTTGCGTTGCACGTGTATGTTGAGTTATGTAATAAATGATTTTGTATAATAATATTATTAAAATAAAGTTCTTAATAACCAGTTTTACATGAAAAGAATAACATATACGTTTATGTGAATGATAAATTGATCATCTTATGATGGCTTGTATGCCGAAGTTAAATTAATTGCATATCGTCCGAACCTATGAAGATGACAAATATATGTGATTTATTCGACTTATTTCATTTTATGACAAATATATAATGAAATTTATTTCACTTAATACTTCCATATTACAATATTCTTGTTGTATGTTCGTTTCTTCCATTCCCAATGATAACTATATTGGGTCGTCATTGTCATATTAATAAACTTTTGTTCTTCTTAATTGTTATCTTCACGTTATTTCTTCATATGCTTTTATATATGTTGTAACATCGCAACCAAGTAAATATCTTACAACTTCAAAGAGTGTAACATTGCTACCTTTTTGTCGCTAAACACCTCAACTTTTTAGATGATACTTACAAAAATATAATAATTACATAAGCTATTGACTCATTTACTATTCTTCACTCGCCAGCTTTTTTTGTCAGTATACTTCGACATTAAAGTTAGTTCTTTGCATATTCACACTATTATGTCTGCATTTCAATAGAATATTATTAGATATCAATAACTATTATTTAGTAATTATTCCTTCAATTCAAATATCAAGCCATATATTGTTTTTAGGAGCTATTGCTTTTTCAAATATTGGATTTGTAAGTATATTATTAATAGATAAATAAATATTACAAAATCTACAACAACAACATGCCAGTGTAATCCAACAAGTGGAGTATGAGTAGCATAGAGTATACGCCAGAGCATACATACAGAAAAGGACAATAACACAATGAAATAATGTGATAGCAAAAATAAATAAATAACATATAATAAAGTATATCAAATGGCAACAAATTACATGAATAAGGTTAATACTATAAAAGATATGGTGCCCTAGACTACCACCACGCCCATCCCGCTTAAAAGCAAAACAATGCTCAACTACCTAAATTTAAAAAAAGAATCTTATGTCAACAGTATTCAACAATTTATATACATATATAACCCACGTAGAGGATTCAATTTCATTTTTTGTAGAATCTTCATCATCTTTTTTTCTAGTTCGCCCATAAGGTTATATGATTGTACCTGAATTTTATAATTAGACATTGTATTAATTAAATTAAATATCTTTAATTCTAACTAATGATTATTTATGATAATTAACGAATAAGTTAACTAAGTCCAACTTACCTTTCGTTCATAAGTATTTTTTCTTTTCGTTTCCTTCTCCAATGGAGGTCTTAACTTTCACTAAAATGTCAAGATTGTCTGCAAAGAATACTTAAGTCTAAAGATATTACACGTGAATGTCCATTTGGTGCATTTGTGCTACTTCTTAGAAGAAAATCATATATTTTTATTCTTATTGAACAATTGCATAAAATAAATAAATAATATTTGGTACATCCAGGGGACACTTGACTATGACTTGCATTTATATTCGTCATCAACATCAAAACGTGTCTCGTACACTGATGCTGATTGGGGTGGCTGTCCGAACACCAGACGGTCTACGTCTGGCTATTGTATGTTTCTTGGTAATAACTTGGTCTCCTGGTCTGCGAAACGTCAGTCGGGTTTGTCCCGCTCCAGTGCCGAGGCTGAGTATCGAGGGGTAGCTAATGTGGTCTCTGAATCATGTTGGTTACATAATTTGTTGTTACAGCTTCATTGTCATATTCAGAAAGCGACATTGGTTTATTGTGATAATGTTAGTGTCATCTATCTTTCGAGGAATCCGGTTCAGCACCAGCGCACTAAATATATTGAGATGGACATTCACTTTGTTCGTGAAAAGGTTGCTCGTGGTCAAGTACACGTCTGCCATGTCCCTTCCATGTATCAATTTGCAGACATTTTTACAATGGGTCTTCCCTCGGTCCTTTTTGAAGATTTTCGAGACAGTCTCAGTGTCCGAAGACAGCCCGTTATAACTGCGGGGGTGTGTTAAATATACTAAATATACATAAGATATACACGTTATGCACGTGTATATCATATGTATATTTAGTCTCCGTAGTCTCGGTTTTTTGGTCATTATTGTACGCGGTTTTGTATAGTTGTAGTGTACCTTAATTAGTCTTGTACGCTTACCATAATTGTATAGCTAGTCTCCAAATAGAATAAGGTTTTAGGAGTAGAATAGGAATATGATTCTCCTATTATAGAAATATGTAAATTGTATATATATATAGTCGTCAAGGAATTATTTCTTTCACGTATGAAAAAATTACTTCGTTTTCATATTAACATTAGCCAACACATTGTGTAGCACATGAAAAATTGTTTTGTTACAATCTGATACTACCAAAAAAGAATAAAGAATCTGTACTAATCACACTACAAAACTGAAAAAAGATAAAGCGCACATATTTCAAACTTTAGCCCTCCAACATGTTATGTTTTCCCTTACGACATTGACGGTCCAAAAAGGGTGAATAATGCAAAGGATAGACTGCTCGACAAGTTGGGCATGTGTTCTTCTTGGATAGCCATGGGAGGAGACACCTTGTATGAAAGGTGTGCGAACAATAAGTTGCAATAACTTCATTCTCATCTTTAAACTCATCTTGACAAACAGGACAAGTTTCATCTATTAGATCATTGAGGCTCCGATTGTCCAAAAAATCGTCAATTGGTGTAATACATGGCTGGACTTCAAAAATCCCTCTTGGTACATCCATCGCAATGGGTGGTTTAGTTGGAAATATTCCACCTTCACCAGTATATTCCCTTAACGCTTTGAGATACTCGATGACATCCTCAGTGTAGTTATCATATGGATCATTCATGTAATCAACAACACTCACATTATGTACAGTGAAAACCTTCTGTATTTCAAACCGACGATAAAATGGGAGAGGAGGAGGCAATCCTGTGAAATTACGCGAAACATTATCATCAAAATTGATGTAGCGAGTCTGGGAGATTTCAATGGCAATTACGTAAGTAGGCCGTGGCGATGGGAGTAAGGCTTGAGAATCTTCAAACTCTGTGAAAAGGCAATAAGAGATGTAATCCCCCAATTTTTTGATAGTTTGCGGGAGAAACTGAAGAGTAGCAGATACAAGCATTTGACCTAATGACATGTCCTTGTTCAGTAGCTTTGATATATCAAATGGAATGACAGTAGAGCAATTCCTCTCCTCAGTTGTGGATGTATATTCAGAAGGCTGAAGCGTTATGAATGTACTATTGACTATGAACACGCATAAGCCTTCCGACTGTGAAATCTGATTCTTCGTCAACTTCTCATTCCACAAGAAAAGCCGTAGTGCCTTGCCGTCAGCGATTTCTCTGATTTTCGCCATTGAAGTTGTTGTTTTTGCTTATAGTTTGTCAAATATCAGAATGCAAAGGTAAGCTCTAATGGACGAAGTATTTATAATGTAGATGAAGAGTTTTCCGAATCCTGTTCTGATTGGGAAGTTTGTTTAAATATTATAGTACGTGTTTTTTTTCTTTTAACTTTTCACACGGGTACATGTTTTCTTGAGTTACCATTTTTAACTTTCTATTTACTAAACCAATTTTAGAGGTTTAAAAAAGTAAGAAAATAACAAAAGTTACATACTGTCAAAGTTATTAAAAATACTTATTACAGTATTTTATAAAACTAAGATGAAATTTTATTATTTTTATCCCATTTTATCTTGAATATTAAGTTTTCTTGAAAATGATCAATATTAATTAGAGTATAATTTATTAAAGAAAGATAAGGATAATGTAGAAATATATAATTTTTATTTATAATTTTCTTAAAAGACATGTAAAAGAGAAATGTGACAACTAATATGGGACAAAAATAATAATTTAAAAGGTAAAATAGGTGTTTGGCTGGTTGAGTGACCTTGTAAGTGCTATAGATAGAATTAAGGGACTTTTCTGTTACCAAAAAAAAATGATTTTACAATATAATTTCGAATAGTTAAGTGCTATAGGCATAATTAATCAGAATGCAGAGGTAAGCTGTAATGGCGAAATATTTATAAAGCTTAACTCGATGGGACTCCTAAATTTACTTTACACGCACATCCGAGGTAATCCGAATTCATTTCAAATTCAAGTTCCCTAAAAAGGAGCAATTGGTCCTATGCCCCACTTGGACGGACTTTGACGGCCCATATGAATCAAAATAAACGCATCATTTATGCTTGAGCATGGTTAACTTTTATTTATGCTCATTTCATTTTTTATGCAACTATCATAAGCTAATATGGTTTGATATAACTATTAGATGCCGATAAATTAAAAAGCAAAGTTTTTATAAAAAGAAAAAAGTAAAATAATTAGGGTTGGTTACAAGAGTAATGGATTTCACAGGATAAAGTCGGACTATTTTATTCCGCTTTGATTGATTTTTTAAAATTTCACATGTGTAACCATGCTCACAGTGTCATGATTGAACTTTTTATAAAAAAAAAACTTCGCAAGTGTGAGCTTGCTCATATTTTCTTTGCCAAGCCTAGATAAAGGAGGATTGAGATAGGTTGACAGCCAACATAAAATTTGTCAATTCATGATGAATTCTTATAAATACAGTTACCTCTAGAATGTGCCCACCTACGCATGTGTTGCGTCAGCAACAGAATGCATGTGGTGAAAAATGAGCAAGAGGTTCTGTCACATTGGCATATTTGTGAAAGAGTGTAAAGGTTTTCAAAATCACGGACAAGTACTGCGGGTAAAAATTTTAATTTCCGCCATAGATCAGCACCTAGATGTGGTGCAAAATATGAAAATGTTCTTACATCATGAAGGGGTGCAGAATAGTGCCTTGATTTAGTGCAAAATAAGAAAGGTTCTCGCATATGGATGGATAATATATGACAGAACCCATGATATACACGGCATTGTATATCACGGAAACAATGGGTTTATTGTTTTAATCAAATTAGTGTACAAACTTACCATAGTTGTAGAATTCTTGTACAAGTACAGTTAGGATATTAGATGTATAGTAGGAATAGGGTTTTCCATATTTGGAGATTGCAAATTGTATATATACCCTAATCATTAATGAAAATAATCAAGGGATTATTTCTTTCATGGTATCAGAAGTCTAGGGCTAAAATACCTTCTCTCAAACACTTTCGCTGCCCGCTTCTTTTCTCGGTTTCCGTGACCTACTCTCGGATTCCGTTGATTTTTTTTCTCCTCCTCTATTCTAAAATTTTCTTCTCAATCCCTAATTCACCTATTGTTCTTTCGTTATGTCTACGTCAAAGAACATGTTTCATCATGCTCTTACAGTTTCCAACATCAAAAACTGCATCCTTATTGTTCTTGAGATGGAAAACGTCCAATACGCAACGTGGGCGGAATTATTCAAAGTTCACGCACGCTCGCATCAAGTCCTGCATCACATAATCCGCTCGGTACCTGGCATGGATAAGGTGCCTACTCCCCGAGGATGATCCTACGTTATGGACAACCCTTGATGCTACCGTTCTCCAGTGGATTTACTCCACTATCTCTATAGACCTCTTACAGACAATTATTGAACCCGATGCTACGGCGATGGACACTTGGAATAGGGTGCGTGATATATTTCAAGATAACAAAAATTCCTGAGTTGTCACTCTTGAGCAGGAATTTTCACATGTCAACATGAAAGATTTTTCTAACGTTTCAGCCTATTGTAAACGACTCAAGGAATTGGCGGACCAACTCTGCAACGTTGGTGCGCCTATTACCAATGATCGTCTTGTTCTCCAAATGGTTTCTAGCATATTTGAGGCCTATAATGGCGTTGGCACACTACTTCGTCAAAGTAATCCTCTACCACCATTTTATTAGGCCCGTTCCATGCTCACGTTAGAAGAGGTCAGCTTGGCTGAAAAGGTGGCTACCGGAGCAATTTCCGTCGTGATGATGACAACGTCAGACGACCCTCAATCATTCTCTGAAAATTCAAGCCAATAATGCAGCAACGGTTGCGGCAAAAATGGTCAAAATTGTAACATAATGGCAAAAACCGTTGTGGCAATCGCAGTGGTAACGACGACAGATGGAACAGTGGTGGCAGCAGTAGTGGGCCACATGTCAATTGGTCCCAGCCGTAGAGCTGGGCCAGTGGCCATTGGCCCAACAACCCCTATTTCTCGCCCAGTCCATAATCGAGTAACTGGGCTAAGTTTCAGCAACAGTCCAGGCCCAGCTTCTTGGGTCCAAACAGTGGTGGCATGCACTCTTCTGGGCCGGGGCCGCAGGCAGGCCTGTTTGGACCTCGGGCTCAGCAGGATTTTCATGTTGCAGGCAAAAATTAGATCCCGACACCTACAGATATTGCGGCAGCAGTGCATACACTTGGATTAACTCCTCCGGACGCGAATTGGTATATGGACACCGGCGTTATTTCTCATATTACATCCGATCAAGGTACTCTCTCGTCTTATTTCAATTTGAGCAACAATCGTGGTATTATTATTGGTAATGGCAACACAATTCCAATTCAAGGTTATGAACATACTACTTTGTCTCCCCCACATCCACCTCTAGTTTTGAAAAATACTCTTCATGTCCCTAACCTAATTAAAAATTTGGTGTTTGTCCGAAAATCCACCACTGATAATTGGGTTTTATACAATAATATATAACTTTATACACATGAAGTAGACATGTATCAATCTTGTATAAAAGTGTATATACAATAATATACAACTTTATACACTTATTGGAGAATGTATCAACCTTGTATAAAAGTGTATAATAGTGAATATGAGATGTTTAAACACACTTATTGTTACACAAAATTATACAAACTTATACAAATATCCTCGGCCATATCTGGCTATATCCGGTGTTTTTAGTCGTACCGCCACCGCCACTGCAGTCAAACGTCACCGGAAAAATAGGTTTTCGACCAGATCTGTGGTGGTTCGAGGTAGTTATTGTGGGAGAGGTGACAGAAATAGGGATGGTGCGTGGAGGAGGATGGTTGGCGATCTGGGGATTTTGGGTTTCAGGGAGGAGACGACGATGGGGGTGGTTTTGCGGTGGAATTTGGGTGGCGGTTTGAGGAGGTTTGGGGTGGCAGTGGGCAACTGAGATAGAGAGAGAATAAGAAGAAGATGAATGGGTTGGGGAAGATGGACGATGGTGGTGATCCTGGCGGAGCAGATCTGGATGTGGTGAAGAACCTGATGAAAGAAAAGTTAAAAATTTGGTCATTTTGGGTAGGAATTAAAATATGGTCACTTCATATAAATATCTTGCCCAAATTGACATACAATATTATTTTTCCAAATTTATTATGAAATCTCAAATGGGTGTTGTCTCATTTTATTGGAAATAGCTCAATGAAGTCAATTCTGAAGTATGGGTTTGATTGAGTTGGGTTTGGTGATTATTGAGGGTTGAAAATTTAGAAATCTAAAGGCAACCATTGTTGAGCTCTTAAAGTTGTGGGTCATTCCAAATTTGGAGATCTATTTTGAGAAATAGATTGGTGGCAATTGAAACTGGTTCGAACCCGACTCGATCAGCTGAAAAGTTGATGAAGAAGACGACTTGGTTAACCTTTGATTTTGTGTATACTAGTGATTAGTGTTGATACATTGTTTATACAGTTATATTCTACTTATACAAAATATATATATCAGTGATACGTTGTATATACAATGTATATGTGATATATAATGTATAATAGTGTATAAGTATGTATATGTATTGTATAATAATGTATACAAGTGTATATATACTATTATACATCATATTATATAGATTTAAGAAAATGAATAATGAAAAAATGCTTGGGAAATGTATTGCATTAATATTATCGTGTTTGTGTGTTTATTAAAAAATTGTCAAAAAAATTATTATCCAAAATAAAAAAATATGATTTGATTGTAGGGCAAGCAAAAGGTGTTAGAGATGGGTGGCCTGGTGGGTGGAAAGAGTAAAGAATTAAGAAGAGGAGCAGACGTTTGGACATTTGATTAAGTCATATGGTTAAGCATAGTGTAAATTAAAATGGGGCTACAGGAAGTGCAAACTGTTTAGTTGGATGGTATATATACGTAAGTTTCCCTTAAATTTATTAGGGGGTAAAAGAGCCTCATGGTGCCATTCAATTTCTTGGGTTATTGGAGCAAGAATTCACCAAATGCAGTCGAATGATCTATTCTTTATGTAGATTACCTCGACTTTCATCGACCTTGTTGCCCCTACTGCAAGCCCATTTTTTTTCCAGTTAAATTTTCAAAATTAGAATAACTTGCGTTACCAAAAAGCTGAGAGTATTATAACTAAGACTTGATCTCCAAATACAATAATTGATCAAATTTGTTAACTAACAATCAAGAGATAATTGGGTTGGAAAAAATAGGCAAACTGACCTAACTTTTAAATTATATATTATATGAACTAATCCGAATAAAAACTAAAACATATAGCCAATTTTAATTATAAACTTGAGTCGGGTGACTAAGGCATCATTTGCTTGCCTTTATTGAATGTCCTAACCTTAATCATTAAGTCTATTTACCTTTGAAATTTGAATCTTAATCAGGGTTTGTTTTTATTTTTATTTTACTACTACTTAATATATCGGAATAGATTTGAAAAATTAAATTTTATAACAAAATCTTAATATTATTTAGATGTCTATTTAAAGATTTCTACCAAGATGACAGTTCATGACCAATCTACTTTCACCGCATTCCACCGTCATCAACTACCCCCGCTAACGTCGCTGCTCCACCATTATCAATTACCACCATTCACTAACGACAACCATTTTTCTCAAACATAATCATTGCTGCCACCAACTACCGCATTCAGTTGTCAACACTAATTATTAACCACCGTTTATAACTATCACAACCAACCACCATTACCACAACAATCATCAATCACTGCCGACAATTACCACCATCAACCACTACTATAAATTGCCAACTACCATCATCATTCATAACAATCGTTAGCTATCACTATCATCCACCACAATTATCAACTGCCATCATCAATCATTGATAATCACTATTATTAGTTATCATCACCATTAGCTACTACCCATAATCATCACCATTAACCAACACATCCAAGCTACACTCACAAACTACCATTGCTAGCCATAACCACCATCATCCGTCATATAATACTTAAAACTATAATATTAAATTAATTTAGTACTCCATTTTATTTGAATTTTTTATTTTTTTAATTCTAAATAAAAATAGATTTTATATACATATAGATATTGAGGAAATAAATAATTATAATTATTTAATAATTATATCTTAATTCAATATCTTAATATTTAGATACACATTTAAATTTAAACATCTTGATATTCTTGTACGACACTGAATTGCATGTCGAATTCAGTAATGTGGGCTTATAACCAAGTGGGGGAAACAAGGTGGTTGAATATTGGGCTGTGTACCTAAAGGTTGGGTTTGGTGGGCAATTTCTGGCCTGCCCTGTCCAAGCTCAGAGTTGGGTCACGTGGCTCATATATATATGTGGGGGACGGGGGCCTCAGAAATACAACAAACATGGGACAGCCGGGAACGATGACCCTTCTTAAACTTAAGGCCTAAGTTGGACTTTCTCTTTCTGCTACTTGGTGTGTGTGTGGAGAATAATAAGTTCATAAGGATCACCATTGTATAACCATTCATCAACGGATGACGCTTCCCAAATTATGTAAAAATGTAAACCTATAGCTATAGAGGTAGGAATAATGGCACTGAAAATTATATTATTTTCGTAAAGTAGAGACCCTGAAACATATTTACCAATACCATTGTTGTCTAATGGAAGAGCAACAATGAAGATAACGATAAATACAGAAGTTGTCGTTGACCTATTATTTCTGCATGTTCCATTAGTAACATTTCTTTAAGATGTTATCGCATATTTTGCTTGTGTTTAATCTTTTCCGATTAGAAATCATATAGGAATTTCTTCTAAAATAAGAGAATTTACCAGATTGGTTATTAATAGTCTTTGTTCTATTTGACTGTGCGCAATTGATTTCACTATTATTAGTAAGAAATAATGGAACAATTTCTTTATATTTATAGAGATGGGGGACATAATTCATATGAATATAGTAAGTCTTGCTTGATACAATATCAGGGAGCACTAATCACTCAAAATCATTCAATCAAGAATAATCCAAGAAACCTTAAGCTTCACAAGCCATGTTGACGCAAATGGAGACTTTGGAGGCCCTTGAGGGCTCACACAAGAGAGCATACGACATTTGGATGATCACTTGGAGTGAAGAGGAGCTCGGGAGCGAAGCTGGGCGAAAGTGCAACCCAACATGCGAGTTGCAGGTGGGTTCTGCGGCCAACCGTGCGTGTCACACATCATGCATGTGGATGAGAATTGGCCATTTTAACTACTTTTGGAAATTGAAGACTATGACCAATTTTGGGCCTAGTTTGTAATAAAACCTTATACTATAAATAGTAATTCTCAAGGCTTAGAACAAGATTTTGATGATTGATGAATTGAGAATATTTTCTCTTGCTACTTTGTAGCGTTGGCTTCATGATAACTAGATTAGTGAGTAGATTATAGTGATAGCACAATTAAGGTGAATTTCTTGTTTGTCAAACCTTGTTCATGATTCTCACATGAGATCACTCTCTTGTGGAATCATCTTTATATCATAGGTGTTTTTATTGATTAATCTATTAGAGGTCTTTGATTTAATATACCTTAGGTTGCCTTTAAATTTTAATTCTTGCATCTTGCTTCTATCTTGATTGATGTTTGATTTGGTTTATTGCGTTGAGGTCTAAGCTTTTATGTAATTTAGGTTGCTTTGGATGCCATTGATTGTGTCAATCTTCTATCCTTTCAATTATACATTCGATTTTTAGAGTTTCGCTTTAGGAATCATATATGCTTTAATGGTAATCTTTACTTTTTCCTTTTAATCGTATTGTGGGGAAAGTGTGGATTTTAGGACTCCTAATAATTGAATTTAGGAAACGAACGATATCAATATTATTTGCTTTCTAGATTGTTCTGCAACACGTTTGAACAAAATAAAATTTAAAATTTTATTAAACTCGACTGAAAGAACATATTATAGGAATTATCCTCTTTTAATCAAAGAACTATTTTGACGTTTCTCATATTCGAATCTAATTCTCCCGAAATAATGGATTTATATTGGTTTTCACACCAAGTGGTTAAGGGGCAAATGGAAGCAGGAAATATCTCAAATATAATTGGACCGGGTTTAATAGCACCTAGTCAAATCTGGCTAGATGGGAACTAAGTCCTACTTAGGGGTGGCAAAATTAGTCCAAACTCAAATGACCCGCTCAAGGTTTCATGGGTTTGGGCAAGAGTGATTTTGATGGTGAAAAACTTTTCTTACCCATTACCCAACCCCCTCATCTCACCCCCGCTCCACTATCCCTAGCCCTCTCATCCATTATTTTATATATTTATTTTACTTTTATAAAAAAAAATTTAAAAATATTATTCTTATTTTAAAAATAAAAAAATAAAATATAATACAAAATAAAATAACATCATAAAATGTAAGCTTGATCTATCATTTAGCCATATAAATTTTGAACGGATTAGACATTAGTCCTTCTATTGATTCAATCAATCCTGACCCGTCCAACTTCGCCATCTGACACCCCCTAGTCCTACTCGATGAAGAAAAAGAAACCAATCACAGACCGTTAAAGTATCATCATCCAACGGTAGTAAACTCACAATCAGTCTTAGGGTTTCCGAACATTCTAGAACTCCTACTCCCCTATAAAAGCATCGTCTTTTCATAGCATTAGTCCTTCTTACAAACCCTAGTTCCTTCAAAGCTCTCTACTGTGCCTCTCCAATAACTCGCCGACACTAAACGAAAGGAGAGAAAGCAAGTAGATAATAATATGGCTGGTAAAGGAGAAGGTCCGGCAATCGGTATCGATCTCGGTACTACATACTCTTGTGTTGGTGTTTGGCAACACGATCGTGTTGAGATCATCGCTAATGATCAAGGTAACAGAACGACGCCGTCTTATGTTGGATTCACTGATACTGAACGTCTTATTGGTGATGCTGCTAAGAATCAGGTCGCTATGAACCCTATCAACACTGTCTTCGGTAAGATCTCGGATCTACAATGCTTTATCCACGTTTTTATACTGTTTGCGTTTTTTTCAATTTGTATATACGTTTTTTACTTATTGATAGTCAATTTATCTAACTTTTCATGGTAGATCGGACTGATTTATTTTAAATTTTAAATTTAGATACTCTGAGGCTACTTTATAAGTATTTACTTAATATGTTCATGCGTACATGTGTCATTACTGATTGTTTCAAATTGTTTGACGTTTCCCCTACTTATTGTCAATCTAGCTAACTTTTTGTGCTAAATCAGACTAGATTTACTGTAAAATTTAAGCTTGCATATTTAGAGGCTGAAGAAAACTTATACGATGCTTTAATCGTCTTTGTTTTATATACTGATTTGGTTGTTCCAATTTGTTCGACTTTTTTGCTTATTGATAGTCAGTTTAGCTAACTTCTCGGCAAAGTCGCTTCTGAAGGTTCAACTGCTTCGTAGTGGCTACGAGCCTTTGCTGGGATGATTCCCCGTTAGGAAACGCTCCTCCTCCCCTCATTCTCCTTTCCCTAATATAAACCTTGAGTCATCAAAGCCTTTCTGACTCAGCCTGGCCCGGTTGCCCTACGTGACTGGACTGCGGTAAAAGGATGTCCGTCTGTTGATGGCTAGCTTGTAGATGCAAATATTGGACCTAGGTTTGTTGATGGATCTGGTCTTGTCGAACAGGTCCCATTGTAGATCGGACTAGATTTAATATAAAAAAGTTAAACATTCAGAGGCTACTTTAGAAATATTTACTTAATATTTTGGATATAAATCACGTAGATAGACTGGAAATTTATACTGCTGCGGTTATTTCAATTTGTTTGACGTTTTGTGTACTTATCATCAATCTAGTTAACTTTATGTGCTAAATCAAACTAGATTTACTGTAAAAAATTAAATTTACATATTCAGAGGCTAAAGTAAACTTATAAGATGCTCTATCTGTCTTTGTTTTATATAATGCCTTGGTTGTTTGTTTGATGTTTTTAGCTTATTTATAATCAGTTTAGCTAACTTCTCATTGTAGATCGGACTATGTTAATATAAAGTTAAAGTTTGTATATTCAGAGGCTATTTTAGAAGTATTTACTTAATATTTTCATTCATACTTGTGCAGTTACTAGTTTTAGGATATAAGTCAAGTAGATCTGGTCCATTTCAATTAAAATTTGGATATTGAGCAAGTAGACTGCAAATTTTACTCATATCTTACAAGTTTTATGGCAAAATCTATAATATTATGTATAGGAGGTTCCATAAAAATAAGCTTTATACTATTATCGGTTGATATTGTGTGTACAGCTATTTTTGTAGCCTGTTTTGTGCTTGACATGTACATTTGAATATTGGTACTATTTTTGTAGCCGGCTTGTGTTTGACAGTACATTCAAATATTGGCACTTTTGTTGTATCCTGTCTTGTGTTTGATATGTACATTTTAAGAATGGTGAAGGTTGCTAGGATCGATAGTCTGCTTAATTTATGGCTGCATCTAGATTCTCTCTAAAATTCAAACCTTGTCCTTGAATATTTGCTACTTTAATTTTTTCCCTAGATCTGTATGCTTGTTATAGTGGGAAGTTAAGGAGACGTACTTAGAGAGGATCTGGAGTAGTTTTTTCTGTATTATTCTGGGTGCTGGAATAATTACATTATCTGATATGGTCATTTTATTGGTACATAAGGCTGTGATTGGAAACCCCCTTTTTAGTAATTAACGTAATGAAATTTGAATCTTAATGAATTAATAATAGGTAGAGGAAATATTTGTTTGATTTGTAGGTTTTATCTTCTCTGTGTTAACCAAAACTTATTTACATGCAGATGCGAAAAGGTTGATCGGTAGGAGATTCAGTGACTCTACAGTTCAGAGTGACATTAAGCATTGGCCATTTAAGGTCACACCTGGATCTGGTGATAAGCCAATGATTTCTGTCAACTACAAGGGTGAAGAGAAGCAGTTTGCTGCTGAGGAGATCTCTTCTATGGTGCTCATTAAGATGAGGGAGATTGCTGAAGCTTTCCTTGGTTCCACTGTCAAGAATGCCGTGGTTACCGTGCCAGCCTACTTTAATGACTCTCAGCGTCAGGCCACCAAGGATGCTGGTGTTATTGCTGGTCTGAATGTGATGCGCATTATCAACGAGCCTACAGCAGCTGCCATTGCTTATGGTCTGGATAAGAAGGCAACTAGTGTTGGTGAGAAGAACGTATTGATCTTTGATCTTGGTGGTGGTACCTTTGATGTATCTCTCCTCACCATTGAGGAAGGTATCTTTGAGGTGAAGGCTACTGCTGGAGACACTCATCTTGGAGGTGAGGACTTTGACAACAGGATGGTCAACCATTTTGTTCAAGAATTCAAGAGGAAGAACAAGAAGGATATCAGCGGTAATCCTAGGGCCCTCAGAAGGTTGAGAACTGCTTGTGAGAGGGCGAAGAGGACCCTTTCATCCACTGCTCAGACCACAATTGAAATTGATTCTCTCTTTGAGGGTATTGATTTCTATTCCACCATCACCCGTGCTAGATTTGAAGAGCTCAACATGGATCTGTTCAGAAAGTGTATGGAACCAGTTGAAAAGTGTTTGAGAGATGCTAAGATGGACAAGAGCACTATCCATGATGTTGTACTTGTTGGTGGCTCCACTAGAATTCCCAAGGTTCAGCAACTCCTGCAAGACTTTTTCAATGGGAAGGAGCTCTGCAAGAGCATCAACCCTGATGAAGCCGTCGCTTATGGTGCTGCTGTACAAGCTGCAATTTTGAGTGGTGAAGGTAACGAGAAGGTGCAAGATCTGTTGCTGTTGGATGTTACCCCTCTTTCCCTTGGCCTGGAAACTGCTGGTGGTGTCATGACTGTGTTGATTCCCAGAAACACCACTATCCCAACCAAGAAAGAGCAGGTCTTCTCAACCTACTCAGACAACCAGCCTGGTGTGTTGATCCAGGTCTATGAAGGTGAGAGGACTAGGACCAGGGACAACAATTTGCTTGGTAAATTTGAGCTCTCTGGTATTCCTCCTGCTCCCAGAGGAGTTCCTCAGATCACAGTGTGCTTTGACATTGATGCCAATGGTATCTTGAATGTTTCTGCCGAGGACAAGACTACTGGACAAAAGAACAAGATTACCATCACCAACGATAAGGGCAGACTCTCCAAGGAGGATATTGAGAAGATGGTTCAAGAAGCAGAGAAATACAAATCTGAGGATGAAGAGCACAAGAAGAAGGTCGAGGCAAAGAATGCTTTGGAGAACTATGCATACAACATGAGGAACACCGTGAAGGATGAGAAAATTGCATCCAAACTGCCTGAAGCAGACAAGAAGAAGATTGAGGATGCTGTTGAGCAGGCCATCCAGTGGCTTGATGCCAACCAGCTTGCTGAGTCTGATGAATTTGAGGACAAGATGAAGGAGTTGGAGAGCATTTGCAATCCAATTATTGCCAAGATGTACCAAGGTGCTGGTGGTGACATGGGTGATGATGCTCCTGCTCCAAGCGGTGGCAGCGGTGCTGGTCCTAAGATTGAGGAGGTCGACTAAGCTGTTTCCGTTCCTCATGTTTTTGGTTTCTGTTATTTTTTCCCCAAGAAACTCCATTTTATGATTTCTGCATGTTAGTTAGTAGTTAATTTTGATACTTCTGCGTATTTTGGCTTGTTTATCAAGTATACTATCATTTTCGGATTTATACTTTCAGATTTTGCTAAAGCTTGGCCTGTTTGAGATGATGACATGCCTTTCATATCTATCTATTGTTTTATTTGCTTTCTGCGACTGTATTGTGATATTTTGCGTTTTTGAACCGCCAGATCGGGCTCTCTTTTGGGTAAAGAGGCCGTGTGTGGAAAGATAGCAGGATACATAGGCTCACAAATCGTTCATGAGAACATTTGATTCTGCCGGGTGAACTTAGGGTTATGGATAATATTTTAGTGTAATTTCTCCTGTAGTTTCAAAACTTTAAATCTTTTTTTTCATTAAAGGATAAGGTTTATTAAATTTACTTACTCTAGATGTCAATTTGTGTGTTAGTGGGTATTTTTATTTACTCTTTAAATTGAGATAAGGTCCAACTATGATAATTGGACGAATGCTAATCTGAAAGGCCGATTTGCCACTGAGAGCTTATGCGCCTCTTCTATTTGTTTAACGTTATTTAGGAGTTCGTATACGAACCTCGTTATTCCATTATCTCAAGAAAAGTGGAATAAGAAATTGGGTACAATTGTATTATAAACTAAAATAATAAAGGAGAAAAACACTTCACCCATGCAAGAGAGGCTCGAAAGGGGGACCAATAAAAAGCAGTGGATGGCAGTTGCCACCATTGACCACAACCTTTACAAGTTGATGATGACATGCACTTTGTTTCAGCTTCCTTGATTTTAATCGCCACATGCTTCACCAAATCGTATGTATGTTCATCCACTCACAATTACTCAATGCTAGGAAGAGTTTGGACTTGTGGTCCATAGCTACAAGGATAGGCTCTCCAAAGTATCATTGATTGGGTTACTTTGACAAATGCTAATGTACTCTATTTAATTCTTCATCCATATATCATCTTCTATGGAGTAGCTTTTTTTCCTTCCTGTTATCTAAAGAAACACAGCTTTCACTTTTTCGATTGACCTCACTGATAGATATGAATGGTTTAACTAATAAACTACGAAAAATAATTATAGTGAGGTTCGTCAAATAAGATAAAAAGTGCATGTATCTGAAAGCTTGAGATTGTAAATAGATTCAACCAACCATCCTAAACGGATATTTATTTCTTTATCTTGCCTCCCAACCCAACGCCCATATTACGAATACACATACAGTCCAAGGTTTAAAAGTCTCTTTCTCTGTCCCTCTCTCTCCACATATCTGAATGCATAGTACTAATGACAAACTACTGCCTAACACAACATAATATCCTCTTCCTCGTCAATCTTCAGAGTGGTAACTAGCATTGAGTTTCAAGCAACTCTAGAGCAAATTGCTTCAGTTGCTAAGATACAAGCATATGAGAAATGAGATTAATGAATGAAAATATATCAACTATACTAAAGGGTATCAAATTTCATAGCAAATGATTTTGCAACAGAAGCTAAAGCTAGTCTGGAAAACCTACCAACAGCATCCAGTGCGTGCAAACAGAATATAGAAACATACAGTTGCATAAAACCATATTATATGAAAACTAAGTTGGCGCATAATGAAGCATCCTCCCTAACAGCTACCATCACATTACATCTCCACTTCTTTAGGTCAACATGAGGTCATTTCCCCCAAGGTGAGGACGGAGGCAAACACGAACTTCATGTTCTTCAGGCCCTTCACAAAGTTTTGGCACCAACATCTCTAGCACAGTTCCTGATTCGTCATAATACGCTTCAATTTTAGCATCTTCCGGAATTCTGGTTGAGAGCGGAATTTCCCTGACAAACTCCCCTGGAGGGCAGTGTTCCGAGGATGACTCGTCAAGCTTGAAAGTTCTGTTCTGTCTGTTGATGAATGGCATCCGAGATGTGCTCAAACAAGACACCTTTATTATCCCGTGTGTGAGCGTGTTCCGCCAGGAAACTTTCACCCTTTGAAGATCTACGAATGGCAAACTGAGTACGATTAAGTAACCTTGTTGGTCTTCATATATGCTTTTTGCAGCTGTGACAGGTCCATAGACATCTCTCATCACCCCATTAAAGTCATGTAACCAATGCGGTTCAGTCGGGTGAATTTCGAGATCCGGAGTTTGATAGGAAGGAGGATTTACTTGCAGGTAACACTCGTCTTCATTATTTCCGTGAGGGAAGAAATCCTTTCTCCTTTTGCCATTGGCCGCAGGTAGCAGATCCATCGCGTCCCCATTGCTGTGATTAGATGGCTGAGTTAACAAATTAAGCCCTGATCCATTAGCCAGTTTCTTCGGGTTGGAATGCGGATTACTCTTAATAGGCGGGATCGGTCTCTCAAGCTCAAACTCAGTGTTGGGGAGGTTTCTCCACGAACTGTAATCGCTTGCTTCGTGTGGGATAGTGAAGTTGAGTTCCCTACCTGTGAGTAGAGGTAGCAAAATTAGCCCATGAAAACATGACCCCACCAACCTGCCCATTTATTAGCTCAGCCCATCAAAAAGTTAGGTTGATATGTAGGCCAAATTGACCTATGAAAAATATTTACAAGAAGTCATTTTTTCTATTTGATATGTTATATATAGGTATAATAAGCCCTACCTGTGAGTTCCATCCATCTTTTGCGCTCCTCTTCATCAAGAACCATGAGACTCGGAGACGGAACGACCTCGATCCCGTGAATACACTGAGGATTCGACAGGCCCCGATACTGCTTCCTCTGCATTCTATGAGATCGAACGAAACCCTTGTCAGCACTAAAGGGAAACGGACGCTCCCCTTGACGAGAATGCCCGTTCATGTAGCTCCGGAGCTGCATCTTACCCAGTGCATTCTCTGGCCTTTCCTTGAAAACCCACATATATAAATTCTCCATATCATGCTGAACCATGAATACATCAAGATGGAGATCAGACTTATCAAATCCGGAATATCCGTTACTATCCCGTACCATCTTTGCCTTGGATTTCTCATTTAACACAGGCTTAAAGTAAAAGCTAAAGAAAACCCAAGCACCCCAAATGCTATCCAAGCGTTTTGCACATTTCCTTCCAACTTTAGGTGCACTAAGAGAAGTTTCAGTCTCGTATACTTGGGTTCCAAGACCAACATCAAGAATATCACAGTGTTCCGAGTTCCATGGCTGCGGAGGAGGACTACGCTCAGCTGATAAAGGCAAATTAATGTCAGGGGGACAAGTTATGACTACTTGGCGATTCATCTCGAGATCTAATTCATCATGTGAAGAAGATGCACTTGAATCCATGGACAAACGGGTCGAAGGGTGATGATTCTCCATCTACAGATCTCACAATTCCTTTTCTTGGGGGCACACGTTTTATTAACTCACAAATATCTACCTAGGAATTGGGACAATTGCTAATGACAACTCCAAGATTAACAAACTAAAGAACAATTTGACAAAAAGACTTAATCTTTACAAACACACATATATCAAAACCCTAGAATTATTCAACAGAGAACCAAGATTCACAAGCCCTAATATTTATGCAACAAAAGAATGAGATGCTAGGAACTGCAATAGGAAAAAAGATGCAAGAAATGAATAAATCACTATTTATATATTCAACCCAAATCCAAGAAATCAACCCTGTAAAGTGCATAGGCTTTAAGACATAAAAATTGAATATTTATCACTAACTATGGAAATTATATACTAGTACCAAAAGAAATCTTTTTTTTTCTTTTTTAATACTATAAACTGTAAATATAGTGGATATATAGGGGAGGGGGTGAGGTAATATTACCAATCAATGAAGCCAAAGCCCAAGAAAGGACCAAATCGGAAGTAATTTTGGATGAATACCTTAAAGCTGATGCAGCAACAACATGGAATAGAGGAGAAGAAGAAGAAGA
The DNA here is from genome assembly GCA_029783415.1 of Anisodus acutangulus. NCBI lineage: Eukaryota > Viridiplantae > Streptophyta > Magnoliopsida > Solanales > Solanaceae > Anisodus > Anisodus acutangulus. Next base: position 44,525,852 of record CM056505.1, read on the forward strand.
AGGAAAATCAATGGACCTAATTAGCAATCCCATATCTTATCTCTTTAGTTTTCTGGACTTAGTCGTCCTTGTCTTGGTTAAAAATTCGTCATACATACGCGCGCGCACACACACAACACACAAAGAGGGGCTAGAAGGAGATGGAGATAGATATATAGAGAGAAAACGTGATGGGGGTTTTAGAAAGAGAAACAAATGGAGGAGCTTTGTGGTTGATGTGGGGACACACATTTGTTGGTTTCTGGTGAGGTACCACCGATAAATCAAGAATCATCACCGTTTGCCAACAGTATTTCCCGTAAAAACTTACTTTTAAATATAATAAATATATAATTTAAATTAAAAAGTAATTAAATATTAAAGAAAAATACAAATTCAATAAATAAATTATTATTTTATAGGAAAATGAGATATTTGTGTTCACTTATGATGGCGGAGATGGTTTGTAGTGATATAGTTGGTGCGAATGGCTAATAACAGTGGTGGTGATAATTGTGACGGTGGAGGTGGTTGGTGTTATAGTGATTGGCGCGATTGGTAGCGGTAATGGTGAAGTTGGTTGATATTAGTAGTTGACGGTGTAGATGGTTGAAGAATGTGTGATGGTTGACAGTGATATTGGTGATAGTTGGCGATGATGATACTTGTGATGGTGGAGGTGGTTGGTAGTAGGGATTGGCCGCAATAGTGATAGTGATTGAGGTGGTGGTGTTAATGATATGAATATAATTATAATGATGGATGTGGTAGGTTTGATAGCGACTGACAATAGTGGTTGGTAAAGGCGGTCGTCACTATTATGATTATGAGGCAGTGGTGCCTGGCAACGGTGGTGGTGTTGTTGTGATGCAGAGGTGGTAAGTGATGGTGACCGGTAGGTGTGGAAAGAGTGGTGGAGAAAATATTCACACTAAAATACCTCTTAATGTTATTAAGACTTTGTTCCAAATCTTAATAATTATGACCTATTCAGAACAAACCAACTAAATACTTAAGTCTTAATGTAAATAAAGATATCTAATGACTTAAGGTTTGAACCAATCAGATTAGACCTCTATTAAGTGCTAACAAATGAGGTCCTTCATCGCACATATAATATTCAATCGGACCTATGACAATATGTTTTATGTAACATTGTATTTTTTAAAATAATATTTTATTATAGTAATTAAAAAATATTGAACCAAACTGTATTGTTATAGAAAGAGTTGACCTATATCAAACCAAATAAATACTCCTATAAGATAAGAGTATATGTTTTTCACTTAATTATGATTAATGACATATATATTTATATTAAAAAATTTAATTGATAAATTTAAATTACTTGGTTTGATAAGAATATCTAATGCAAGTAATATTTACCATTGCATATTACGTTAGTTGATTTCTAGTTGTATAGGAAAAAATCCGTATACATCAAGTGGACGTATCAAAAGATGACGTGTGGCTGGTTATAGGTCAGCTTCGAGTCAGCAAGCGTGGGGCTCCAGAAAATCATATGAAGCTCAGAATAAGCATGCCAACTCACCGGTCAAGCGTCATTCAATGTATATAAACGTTACAGAAGACCCCAAAATTCTTTGTTAGCCTTTATTACCCTTTATTATCATTTATCACCTCTTAATTACCTTTTATTGCAGCATTAATATTGATAATTAAGGGGGCGTGATTCATGGAACTTGTACCCCATTCACTATAAGGGGCATATGAAATGTAATAGAAAATAAATACTCTTAAAACAATTTCTTTATTCTTGATCTTGATTGTTCTTCAAAAGGCTTTGACGTATAGGTTGCCCGGATACTCTAGCTCATCATTTCATCAAGGCTCAGGCTATTTACTTCAATTACTATTTACTTTATTTCAATAATTTTGCTTGTTATTTTTAATTTACCCCATAACTTTGGTTATACTGATCCACGCGTCTTTGACCACATATACAAACTCAACTGTACCAATTTACGAATAAATAGTTTGACGCCCATCGTGGGGCCAGGACAATTGCGGTATCATTGTGACCCTGTCAATCACACTAATTCTCTTTAGCTATTGTTGTTAGATTCAGTTGTTGCAGATATGACAAACATTATTGATGACCAAACTCATCTCACTATCGAAAACAATAATGGACCAATTGCCCTGGGAAACGGTCCAAATCAACGAGTTACAACGCCTACTGACGAAACCCCCGAGGAAGCAATGCAGATCATGAGGAGCAGTAGTGGTAAATATTAGAGGAGATGAAATTCATAAGGCAAAATATCTCAGCACTTTCTGACAACCCAAATACCGAAGTCAAAAGGCCCCGAGGGACTCTTCCAACGCCAATTGTCGAAAATAATACACCCATTGGAGATCGAATAGAGGGTAGAATCGTTTGGAACGAAGATGCATCCGGGAGTGAGTCTGTCCCAGATTATCCCTTCCGGGCATAAGTGTTGCAGTTTATGAAGGATATCACTGATAAGATGAACAAAAGAGCTAAGGAAGAAGAAAAAAAACGAAGGAGCTTCATGCCCGTATGAATCAAATTCTGGGGGCTCTGCCGATCCCTGAGGGTCCAAATGTGAAAAAGTATATTCAGTTAGCTTAACAATTAGAAGCTACCCCGCAGTTGATCCCGAAGAGATTTGAGATGTCGGATATCCCCAAGTATGACGGGACGACAAATCCGTAAGAGCACATAATGGTCTACCCCACGACTATCAAAGGAAATGATCTGAAATCGAACAAGATCGAATCGATCTAGATCAAGAAATTCGGCGAGACATTGGCTAAAAGGGCCTTAACTTGGTATTCTCTTTTACCCGAGCACTCTATTGATTCATTTGCTATGTTGGCAAATATATTTATTAAAGCACATGCTGGAGCCTGGAAGGTACAAACGCGTAAGGTAAACATCTTTCACATCTCGCAAGGGGAGTCTGAATGGCTCCGGGACTTCATCACCTGGTTCCAGAAGGAGCTAATGTTGCCATCAGTTCCGGACGAATGAGCCACTGAAGCTTTCACCAGGGGTCTAAACCCTCTGAGTTCGGATGCTTCGCGCAATCTCAAGAAAAACCTGCTAGAGTATTTGTGTGGTTATAGATCATCTCGTTAAGCGTGAACGATAAAGTTTAAAGTTAAGTTGTTGCCAAATAAGAAAATGTATCATTCTTTTTGGGACGGACTAAAAAGAAAAGTGTATCACATAAATTGAGACAGAGAGAGTAATATTTTAGAAGCGTCCATCTCTTCAGGATTAACTTATTTAAATTTCATCAAAGCTATAGTTGTCAGATTCGACAACATATTTTCTCATGTTTATAAACATCTTCATCTCGGGTTTCATAAAAAGAAACCTTCTCTGATATCTCGTCATCAATTAGAGTGTGGATTTTCATATCCATCTTTCTCATGGCAGAAATATCATTCGCTACATCTCTACTCGAGATTCTTCATCATGCAGCTATTTCGAAAGCAATTGCTTCATCAAGGTTGTCATCCTTGCCCTAAAAAACATTCTTCAAAAGTTTCAACTTTTGAAATTTTGGTAGTTACACACCTACCAAAACAATATCTTCAAGCTGGTGCTTCTCTAGCACAACATTCTCATAGCTATCGTAGCTAATCTCATTCATATTCATCTCAACTAAAAATTCATTCTTTCAGATCTTTTAAAAATTCGGGTTCTCCACAGGTCCCTTAAGACAAGAGGTTTTGATATCAAATGTTGGAAAATTGGGGGGAGGAGACACTCTCAATCACTCAAATTCTCTCTTGAAGACAAGTGAGATAACGATTCTTCTTTGTTCACTCAACTTGACTCATATAATTAATCATTCTCTTGAAGAGAAATGGGGAATATGTTCTTTCACCAACTTAACTTGCATAAAAGGCAATATTTTTTTTTATCTCTCATCAAATGACTATAATACTTAGGTATTTATAGAACTTTTCTAGCATGCACCTAGACTAATACATGCATCTAATTTAATTTTAGAAGTTCTTTTTTATCTTCCCTAGTTCATGAACAAAGTAATGCATATATCTAAGACTAATACATTAACCTTCCTAATTCATGAACTAAAATAATTCATGTATCACAAAAATCAAAAAGTCTTTTTTCTTCACATTTCAACAGGAACTAGAGATGGATATGGAGACTAGGGAGATTCCTACATTGAAGAAACAGTTGAACTCATAGACTTCTTAACGAAAAGGTTATTATACATAAAAAAAAAATCATCAATATCCATTTTGACCAAACTTTAAAATCAAAATAGTTTAGTTAGCTATATGACTTTGTCAATTGACAAGTAAAATTTCAGGTACGCTAATAGGCCAGGCCTTGTAGTAATGCAACTTATGAATGAGCCTCAAACACAATATGTTCCTATAGATACCCTAATCAAGTACTACCAAGCTGGTTATGAGGCAGTGAGGAAGTCTACTAGTACTGCCTATGTGATCTTATCGAACAGATTGGTCAATGCAGAGAACACACAGCTCCTTTCATTTCCTCGAGGCCTTTCTCGTACCGTTATAAACTAAACAAATCTTTCTTCCCCCACCGATGAGGGAGAAATGGTCCATACCACATTTTCATGCTTCAAACGCCTCACTTCGTGGATCAATATCTCTTTCATTTCTCAACAAAATTTGACGATCCTTGGCCCTACGGTCATCTACTCACTTAGTAGATTATGCACGTGTGAAGAATAAAAGTCTCCAACATGCGGAACCCTAGTGTTTAAGCCATTAAAGATGTGTGGACGGAACTCCCACCAAAAACAAATTTCCAACCAGACCCTCACCTGTTAAATTACATCAGTGTATATGTTGTTGTTCTTGGTTGTAAACAGAGGATATTGATTGAGCAATCATTAATGTACAATTTTACTTGAATCACATATAAATAAAGCAATTATGTCCAATATGAGATCTTTAGTTTTAGTTTTTACCTATGATACGTCTCCTCAAACCGAAGAGGACAAGATTCATGTACCATAGTTATGTGAAAAATTAATCTGCAAACACATTAAGTGATAAATCATAACCAATCCCTCGTTTTGAGTATTTATGGACAGATTTATGTTTTGAACTTTGTACAAGTCAATAATATCATTTGAGACATATTGGGTTGGGACACGACACGAGGCGCTCAGGTGAGTTTCGATACGTTAGAACCGTTTTGTAGCTATACTCCTAAAAGTTCATTCACACATTCAATAATATCATGTCAAAAAGTTTTCAATAGAAAAATAGATATTTAAATATTTAAGTACTGCAAGTAATGGTTATCCAGCTCCAAAATAATAGTCCTTGAGTCCGAGTTATAAAGTACTATAAATGGTAACTAGAGCGTGCATCTACCGCTACACAAAATACTACAAATATCACAAAATTCCAAAGTAAGAACTTTTATATATATAGAGACAAAAATAAGTACAAACTTAATTTTTTACAAATCTTCCAACTATGGTTATCATATTAAAATCAATACCTTATTAATCAAATCATCCTTCAATCATGGGAGAAGAGCAACATCACAATAGAGGACTTGAAATCAACCCTGTTTTAGTTGGCCTTCTTGGAGTCATAGCAGGTGCTATAATCGTTGTTATTTTACATTTTGTAATAGTAACATGGTGCAAAAATAGTACTTCACCTGATCCTCCAGACCAAAACACGACGACGATCCCTGTAAGTCAAAGCCAAAATCGCTCTCGTGCTAATGCTCAACATGAAATATCTAGTAGCACGAGCAATTCAATGGTGCAATTGATTGTTTTGTCGAGGTACAACAAAAATTCTAAAGAAGAAATGTGCTCTATATGTTTGGGTGAGTTGATGGAAGGTGATGAAGTTAGGGTACTCCCTCAATGCATGCATATTTTTCATGTGCCATGCATCGATGTATGGCTGCATTGTCACAGGAATTGTCCGCTTTGTCGTGCGGACACTACGACTGCTCCTCCACAACGACGTTTAATAGGTTAATTTGTTGTTGTAGTCCTAGAGACAAATTTATAATTTAATATATACACAGACACGTACCAAAATAAGATTTTTTGTATTTGTACAACAATGGCGGTTCTTAGGATTTTCAGTGAGGGGGTTTGCAAAATAAAAAAAATATAGCGTTTGAGATTTGAACTTGAAACCTAAGGTGAATTTTGAATTCTCTAAACCACTAAACCAACCTTTGTAATCTTTTGCCTAAGGTGTTAGGGTGAACATCCTTGGCGGGCCTAGATCCACCTCTAATGTACTTACAAATCGAGCCAAATAATGGATTCGGTTGAACCCATGCTGGATATTGTTTCTTTGATCATGTGTGAATGTTTATCGTGCCTTTTGGTTTACGTTATGCATATTTGTATCCTATATTATATGGAAATGGGCCTAACAGAAATAGTCCAAGTCATTTTTGGTCCACAAACTCTCAGCCAGCCCAAATGTTTTCTCTGTTTTTTACGTTAATATGTTCTTTCCAACTTAAGATGATCAAAACTAAAGAGATTCTTTCTCAGATTTATATTTAGGCATAATACATACACAGACCCTTAAATTTCATCTCAGCGGGCAAGTATGCTCTCCAACTTGGAGTGTGCACAAGTAGGCACCTCAACTTATACAATGTTGAACACGTAAATACAAATGTTGATGTGACACTAACGTGGCAGTGAGGTGACACATAAATTTGAGGTGTTTAAATGATCATTTTGTAAGTTGGAGTGTTCAACTGACAAAGTAGAGACAAGTTGAGGTGTCTACTTGTGTATATCTAAAGTTGGAGGACATACTTGCCAACTGAGATCAAGTTGGAGGACATACTTGCCAACTGAGATCAAGTTTGAGGGCTTATTTATGTACTATGCCTTATATTTATACTGAAATTTCTTCTGATTTTTCCTCCTTAATCCTATGCATTGCCTTCATCCGGTAAAATTGCAATTTGTTTTTCAAATATGTCAAGTTGCATAATTTTGGGTTTTTTATTCAGTTGTTTACTTATTTTAATTTACCATATCCTACTAATTTTCTTAGTTGTATTCTTGGTTTTTGCTAAACCATGATCAGTACATATTGGAGAAGACAGAGAGAATACCCACTTAACTTTATAAAATAAAATTTACCAAAATATTAGTTGTGAGTTTTCTATTTTACCCTTGTAAATAATTGAAAAAGGCCTTTTAATGATTTTGTAAGTAATTAGGGTGTAAATTATTGGGGAAAAAAAGAATAAGGTGTATGTCACAAAAACATGTACTATATATTAAGGATGCAAATTACAAATTACTCAAAAATAACATAGCATATGCAACTGATTAGTGAAAATATGTTATCTATATCAATATTTGGAAATTGAGTTTAATTTTATGCATTGACATTTAAAAAATATTTATACAATGAAATCATTTATGAGGTAATTACATGATTTTTTTTATAATAATTGGTTCACATATTAAATTACAATTAAGGTAAAAGAATTAACATCATCAACATATAAAATTTAAAATCAATCAACACACATTTTTGTTCCTACAACATGGCTTTTCGTGAAAGATCTGCAAGATCTCGATGTTAAACCAAATATTCATCAACTACTAAAAAACATATTTAAATAATGCCATTAAAAACCCCAACTCCCAACCGAATCGTCAATTAAAAATTAACGTTTCAGTCTCATCACAATTGATAAGCTACAGCTTGTTTAAAATGAAAAGTCTGGTACATTAAACTCCCGTTATATGCGAGATTCGGGGAAGAGCCGGACTATAAGGGTCTATTGTACGTAACCTTACCTCACATTTCTGCAAAATGTTGTTTCCACAGCTTAAACCCATGATCTTCTGATCATATGGCATCAACTTTATTAATTACTTCAAGACTCTCCTTTAAACAAGCTGTACATTTTTCTTTTCGAAAATGTGTGTCTCTAATCTCATCTATGATGTTACAGTATTTTGTCGTTTATTTTACCTTTTTATTAATCCTTATTATTATTATTATCTCAATAATTAAGAAGTAACACCTCAATGTAACTGATAAAGTTGTTGTCATATGATCAAGATGTCATGGTTCGAGCCATGAATTCAATCTCTTACAGAAATGCAGGGTAAAGCTGCGTACAACCCTTGTGATACGAAAAGAGCTTAGGCGTTAATTGTAAAGTTGTTATCATATGACTAGGAAGTCATGAGTTCCAGCCGTGAAAACACTCTTGAAGAAATGTAGGGTAACATTGCGTACAACCCTAATGGTCCGACCCTTTTTCGAATCCCGCACATAGCGGGAGTTTAAGACCCCTGACTACCCTTTTTTATTTTTCATTTTCAATAATTCCATATAAAACTATTTTGATAATATAATACTCCCTATAATGCATGTACACCTGTCTAGAAAAATCAAACAAACCAAAACAAAATAAATTTAAAAAAAGGGCCAGAAGATAGATACTGATACATAATCAATTATCATGCCCACTTCCTCTACCACAACCACCACCAAACCTCAAAATTACACCCCTTCCTTCACCGGTGCCGGCGTATTCCCGGAGCTCCGACATGCTCCCTCTATTTTCAATTATCCCTCTTATCATACTCATAATCATACCGACTCTCATATACGCCCTCATCTATGCTTTAAAATGCCCGGAAAATATTTTCCGGCGAAGCTCCGGCGAAAATTCCGGTGAGTCGAAAACTGGAATTACATATCATACCGATATGGTTTCGACCGTAAAGTACGAGAAAAAAACGTCGTCGTCGGAAGATTCCGGCAATGAGTGTCCGGTGTGTTTGACGGTGTTTGTGGAAGGAGAAGAAGTTAGACAGTTGAAGACTTGTAAACATATGTACCATTTTTCTTGTATTGATAAGTGGTTATGTTCCAAATCTAGTTGTCCTGTTTGTCGTGCTTCCGTTCCCCTTAAGCGTCCTAAACGGCCGGCGGTGAATTTCGATGATGATTTCCGGCAAGGTTTGCCGGATGCTTCTTCCTTAGTTTGATTGTCACTTTTTCTTCTCCACAATAATTTATTGGCATAATACAGGCATTCAAACTTAGCCTCCGCTGGTTATAAAGTTAGAACACATAAATACCAATGTTGATCTGGCACTGACATGACACATAAATTTTGAAGGTGTCACGTCAGTATTTGTGTTTACATGTTCAACTTTATATAAGTTGAGATGGCTACCGGTGCATACCCAAAATTGGAGGACATATTTATAGCGGAGACCAGGCCAAGTTTGAAGGCTTATTTATGTATTTTGCCTAATTTTATTTCATTAAAGTTTCTAAAGTTCTAATCTATGTTGCTAAGATTTCTTTAAAAAATTTATTGCAGTATTGATCCTTCAAGAATGTACTATTTTTGAAAGATTTGACATGCATTCTGTAGGATTTTTAAAGTGTACGAGCAACATAGGTTTTTGATCTGAACTGTGTATATATATGAAAATTAAAATGTTTATGTACAAATTTTGAATCTAATGAGTTTAAATCTTAAATTCGTCTCACTAAATTCACTCTTTCTTCAACTTCTTTGATGTTGTTGTATTTTAGGCATGGAGGTCTTTCTAGAAACATTTGTTGTTCGAGACTCTATGTATAATTGACACATTGTAGAGTGGTGAAAGGCGAGTGATAATGTTACATACTAATTGTTTGTAATTTTGTAATTTTGTAATTTGTGACATGCTAACTGTTGGTTTTATATTTTTATAGGTAGCGGATTAAATTTTTGAACAGGTAAATCTAATTTAGTCACTGATTAAATATTTTTATTTTCTAAAGCGTTGAGATATAGAAATTTCTTCTACTCAAAAGTTAACGTATACACATTTTGCTTTTATGTGTTACTTTTGTTCAGGGATGGCTCAATTTTATTGGTGGTTTAAAGCTAACTAAACATTAATAAAAAGTTTAGGTTTAAGCTTTTGTTTCCTTATAAAAAAATTCACACATTATTTGAAGTTTATTCATCTAAATTTTTAGATGCAGAGTTGTTACTGTAAATTGATTTTATGTTTCTTCCGGCATCCATCACTGTGAAGTGACACTTTGCCAAATCTAAGTTGTTTGTTTGTGCTAAGGCTGTACTGTTTAGCAATGTCCAAATCCATTTTGAAGTTTGCTTCTTTCCATAATCCATGAGTTTCAAACAACTAAACATGATACGTCTAGAGATGGCAGTGGATCCTAGACCCGATTCGGATCCGGTGGATTCAGATTCGTTTTATAGGATATGGATCTTCAAAATTTGGACCCGACGGATTTGGATCGGATCCAGATTCATTTCTGACGGATCGGATCGGATCTGGATCTGGATCTTGTATTTGAGATCCGTATCCGGTCCAGATCCGACCCGTGGATCCATTTTTTATTAAATATATTCATAACCTAAAATGTAATTTTATAAGTATTTTCTTAAAATTGCTAAGCACATCCTTACAAGTTTAATTCTCAAAACAAGTTTAATTTATCCTCGCGTTAACTCAAAAATTAAAAAATAAAGAGGTAAATTCGATAATAAAATCAATGTTATATTAGTGAATGACTAACATCTCCATAGACAAGTAGTTAAAATTATATTCACTTCATTTGTGAAGATTTCAAGCACATGCAAGTTCTGCATTGTGGAAATACTAATCAGTATTTTTCACAGCTATTGTCATTGTCCAACATTTTCAATTAATAGCTCACAATCAAAATGAGACAATGAACAAAATATCTCATATGATCATTTCAAAATTGAAACACAGTAAACTGTTAGTTAAGTAAAAATCGTTTGTCGGTTCAAAAAAAAATTATTAGCAAGACAAATTTTTTTACATGTGGATCCAGATCCGATGAATCCGGATTTGAATTTGATTTTTATGAACCCGAAGGATCTGGATTCATATATGAAAAATAAATTTGAATTTGAATCTAGTAGGATCCAGTTCAGATCCGATCCGTTGCATACGTCGGTCCAATCTGTAATATTCAGATTTAAAGAGTTGTAGTTATTGCTCTTGAATTTTGCTTCTTTGGTGAAGCTCCACGTGGTCTTGTCCCATTTGGACCTTTCAAAATTTTGTCCAACCAACACTTCTTGGACAACATGATTAATGAATTTCTAAAATATGACTTCTCGTCATTTTGAAAAAGCGCTGCTGTCACGCTTAGCTCCCGTTTCGCCGTATATTCCAAATATTTTACTTTATTTAGAGTTTATGAAATTGAAGTTATTTCTTCGTTTCAAAAAATTGTTTGGTTTTAATTTGACATAAAATTTAAGAAAATAGATAATTTTTTTAAATTTTATGATCTTAAATTAAAAATATATTGAATATATAAAAATAATCTTTAATTTTATAATATTAAACATGTCATGTGGAAAGTTGAAATGAAAGAATTGTAAAAAAAAAGAGATATTATTTTTTAAACGGGTTAAAAAGGAAAGCGAGACAAACATTTTGAAAGTGAGGGAGAAGTATGTTTTTTTGTCTCACTTCAAGTTATTTCAATATTGACATTAGTACTAGTTTTTGCTCACTTACTCTAACTTCTAGCACTACCATTACTAGACGAGTGATCTGTGAAGCTTCGAGTTATTTTTACACTCTTTTAACATTTACAATACATACTTATTTGATGATAAATATGTGGAGTATTAAATTTTTAAATCCCAAGATAGATAAATGTACAAATAAGTACATTATGGAATGATTTGGGGCAAAGTTAGATATGTATAATGGCTAAGGAAAGCTAGAAATTTCGTTTACTTGGGAAATGGACTTGATTAACCCCTAGGCAAACTCGACACACCCCTCCATCGCGAGCTTCGCTTCGAGCCAAACCTGTAGGTGGGAATGATGCTTGCACAAAATATTCCCTTGAAAATACTGCTCGTATTTCGAAGCATGATAATATAAATATTTAATTCCGGAGAGAGATAAATTAGGACTATATATGTATCTATTACTGATAATCATTATCATCAATCACCATCACAATTACTAATCACTAATTACTATTGATAATTACCCAATCAGTCACCACTATATATTTTCAACCAACATCATCATTCACCATTACCCGTAGCCATTACTATCACCCGTTTGATACTATATATTTCTCCTTTCCCCTATAGATCCACCTTTCTTCAAAATAAAGATATAGCAACTAAAAGAAAGCTAAATCGAATCGGATCAATTAGTTGACACCACCAACTACCATATCAACAACCATTATTAATTACAGCCAGCCATCATCACCACTAGCTACTATCCACCACCATCAACAACACAATCCCAAATCGACTGCCATGTAATTTTAAAAAAATATTTTGATTGATATCACATTAGACTAATTTAATATTTTATTCAAATTTTATATTTATTAATTTTAAATAAAAATAAATTTTATATATTCAAGTGTTAAGAAAAATAGTTTTAATTTAGATATCTAAATTTTAATACACATTTTAATATTCAAATATTTATTTAGAAACAATTATTTTAATCTCAATTAAACCAAATGTCAGCCTAAGCCTAGCAGAGCATCTAAATTTTATTCTTATGCGGCATGCAATTGAGCTTTATGAATGAATGAGATAGCATGTACTATGTACTCCCACAGTCTAAAATTATTTGTTGTGATTTATAAATAGTCATCTTTAGAAGTTCAAGAATTTTTTTTATCCTCATTATAATTATTCTTGAAAATTAGAACACCTTATGTTATTATGTTATTGAAAGAGAATAATTTCTTAATTATTTTTATTAATGAAAAGGTATATATATGATATACAATTTTTAATTATGAAAATTAAATCTACCTTTTCCTAATACAAGACTACTAGCTTTTCCTAATACAAGACTACTACCATAATTATACATGTACAAGAACTCTACTAATTATGGTAAGGAATATGCAAATATACACAAGACATATACACGGTTTGACCGTGTATATGGGTAGTCTTTCACACTCCCGCAGTCATAGCGGGCTGTTGTCGTACGCTGAGACTGTCCCTAAAATCTTCAAACAGAACTAAGGGAAAACCCTTAGTAAAGATGTCAGCAATTTGGTACCGTGAAGGGACATGCAAGACATGTACTTGTCCACGAGCTACCGTTTCGCGAATAAAGTGAATATCCATCTCGATATGTTTAGTGCGATGATGTTGGACCGGATTCTCAGAGAGATAGACCGCACTAACATTATCGCAGTAGACCAAGGTAGCTTCCTGAATAGAAAAGTGAAGCTCTAATAGGAGATTACGTAGCCAACAGGACCCAGACACCACATTGGTCACCCCTCGATACTCGGCCTCCGCACTGGATTGAGATAAAGTAGCCTGGCGTTTAACCAACCAAGAGACCAAGTTCTGGACATCTACCCCAATCAGCATATGTATAAGACACGAAAGTAGATACATAGGATGGATATAAGTGCAAATCATAATCAAGAGTGCCCTGAATATAACACACAATACATTTAAGAGCATGCATGTGCTCGTCACTTGGATCATGCTTAAATAAATACACCTTCTGCACTGCATAAGTAATATCAGGCCTTGTGAAAGTAAGATACTGAAGAGTTCCTGTAAGACTGCGATAGTGGGAAGGATCCTTGTAAGGCGTGCTAGAATTAGCACTCAGCTTTGGTTTAATATCAACCGAAGTAGGAGAGGACTTACAGGATGACATGCCAGTCCGCTCAATAATCTCAGCCGCATACTTCCTCTGGGATAAAAATAGACCACATACATGACGAGTTACAATTATACCCAAAAAATAACTCAAGGGCCCCAAGTCTTTCATAACAAATTCTGAAATGAGAAGAGATATGATAGATTTGCGTAGTTTATTAGAAGAGGCAGACAATATAATCATCCACATATAACAAAATGTATGACAGAGAAGTACCAAGATCATAGATGAACAAAGAATGACCACACATGCTGTGAGAAAAACCTAATACTACACACATAATTTGCAAATCTTTTATACAAAGCCTAAGGGAGCTATTTAAGCCCATACAAGGACTTATTCAACAAACAAACCTTGTTAGGATGACCGGGGTCCCTGAAATCCAATGGCTGATGCATGTATACTGTCTCTTTGTGATCACCGTGTAAGAAAGCATTTTTCACATCTAGTTGATGAATGGGACATGTTTTCGAGAGAGTTAGACTAAGAACAATGCAAATGGTTGTTGGTTTAACCACCGAACTAAATGTCTCTCCATAATCCATGCCAACCTGTTGAGTTTTGTCATCACCTACAAGACAAACCTTATGCCTCTCAAAACAACAGTCAAATTTTCCCTTATGAGTAAAAATCCACATAGAATGAATAACATGGACACCAGGCGGATGGGGCACCAACTCCCACATCTTATTTTCAATAAGAGCATTATATTCATCATCCATAGCCATTTTTCAATTCGGGTCATGAAGGACATACACTGGGTTACGTGGTAGGGGTGATTTAGTGACATTAGAATTGAGATTAAAATGTCATTTCAGTTTTAAAATACCAGTTGGTTACGAGTAATGGGCCCTTGACTCGAAAAAGAAGTAGACTAGACTTGGGATGGTGTCGGGTCATCTCGGGACTAGCTAGCAGGCAGTGGGCCTGATGGCATAATGGCTGGACTGACGGACTAAAAAATTGGGTCAGCATGCAGTGGGCCTGCTGGTTGAGAGACTGGACCGGGAAGGGAATGACTTGGGCCAGAAGGCAGTGAGCCTGTTGGTCGAGAAACAAAAACTGGATTTTGGACAATAGGGTCAGCAGGCAGTGGGTCTACTGGCAGAGATTGGCCACGAGGGGTCTATTGGTCCAAATCTCAAGGCAGGGATCAGACTAAATGGTAGACCACATATGGTGAGAGCCCATTATCCAAAAAATTATAAGAATTAGACACTGAATTACACAATTTAGCAAACGGAAATTGGGTTTCATAAAAAATGACATGATGACTAATTATGATTTTATTAGAGGATAAATCAAAATATTTGTAACCACGATGATTAGACGGATAATTCAAAAACACACAAGCGGTAGAATAAGCTTGAAGTTTGTTAATTATAGTAGACGGGAAGAGAGAATAACATAAACACTCAAACACTCTAAGATGAGAATACGAAGGATCCTTATGATAAATAATTTTTAGTGGAGATTGGTATGATAATCTTTTGCTAGGGAGTATGTTAAGGAGGTAAATATCCATTTGTAATGCATGATATCAAAAAGAAGGTGGTAATGAAGCATGGGCTAGTAAAGTCCGAACAATATTATTAATGGTACAATTTTTTCTTTTAGCTTTCCCGTTTTGTGAGGACGTATGAGGATAAGAAAACCTAAAAGATATGACATTAACATTACAAAATTCTCGAAATGGCCCATTATGCTGAGATGGGTGTGCAGACATACAAGGAGGGATAATATTAGAAATGATGATATCCGAAACAAAGTGGGAGTGGCCTCGGTGGAGGATAAGATGCGGAAAGCGAGGTTGAGATGGTTTGGACATGTGTAGAGGAGAGACGCAAATGCCCCAGTGTGGAGGTGTGAGAGGTTTTCTATGGACGGGTTCAGGAGGGGTAGAGGTAGGCCGAAGAAGTATTGGGGAGAGGTGATTAGTCGGGATATGGCGCAGGTGCAACTTACTGAGGACATGACCTTAGATAGGGGGTTGTGGAGGACGCAGATTAGGGTAGAAGGGTAGTAGGTAGTCAAGCGTAGTCTTACGTACGCTTACAAACTGGTAGTGTAGTGTTGTTATTGTAAGTCCACTTCGCCTATCATACTAATAGGCACAATATTACTTTATAGTTCCTCGAAGTTTGATTTCTGTTGCTATGTGTTCTTTGGTATACTTTGTTTATCTAATTTACATACGGTAGTTACTGCTTCTTTTTTAGAATGTGCTATCATAGCTTATTCGCTTTTCATACCAGCATTTTCATACTGCTTTAAATTTCTTGTCCGGGACTGACTGTTTCTTTTGTCTTTCCTTATTGTGCTTGTCTTGCGTATGCTTTGTCTTGAGCCGATGGTCTCTCAGAAATAACCGCTCTACCTACCAAGGTAGAGGTAATGTATGTGTACACTCTACTCTCCCCAGACCCTACGTTGTGGGATTTCACTAGGTATGTTGTTGTTGCTGTATCACATTGAATATTTTTAATTTTTCATTCAAATTGGGTACGGATGAATACTCTAAACGATAAGAATGTGGAAAAAACTTGAGACTTTTTAGATAAAGGAAAGGTCCACAAAAAATTAGAATAATCATCCAAAAATAACACATAATAACGGTGGCCCAAAGAGCTCAATACGGGAGATGTCCACAAATCACTATGAATAAAAGCAAATGGCAACAAAGTACTATAATTGTAGGCTACAAACGGTAATTCACATGTTTCCCAAGCGGACAAGAAGGACAAATATTAGTACTACATGTACTATTACATTCAATAAAACTATTGTTTTTAAGAGAGGAAAGAACAGATGCTCTCGAATGACCCAAACATGCATGCCACAAGGAAGGTGCTAGAGCGGCAAACGTTGACGATGTGGCTTGATTAGTGGAAGTGGTGGTGGTGATTGGATAAATCTCTCCCCGACTAATACATCTCATTAGAGGTACCCCCATCGTGAAATCCTTTACAGAAAGTCCATAAGGGTCAAAGTCAACAGAAATACAATTATCTGTTATAAATTTTCGAACAGACACCAATTTTTTAATTGAGGAGCATAAAGGACATTTTTCAAGGCTAAAGGTTGGTTTGGGGGAGATAAATTTGTGTGACCATAACCACGAATTGAAATTGAATTACATTTACCAATAATTATGCCACAATTTTTGCTCAAATTAAAATAAGATGAGAGATTACCTGGCGCAGACGTCATCTGAGAAGTGGTCCATTGTCTATGTACCAATTTACATCCGAAAGATTTAATTCAAGTGTATGAATCGATGCCTCGATATCCGTGGAGGTTGGAACTGTCGTTGGGCCCACAACAGTGAAGGCCTGCTGAGGCCGAGGCCTAAGAAGGCCAGCCTGTTGCCAAGGCACAATTGATTATTTTCTGTTTTGGCCATTGGGCCTCTGCTGGCCAACGACCCAATTTGATGAAGGAATTGGGCAGGGGGCCGAGCCACTGCCCAGTGACCCAAGCCTGCCAAGGGTTTCGTGGCCCGGTCCCCTACTGACTGCCACTGCAGCCGGTCCGTCCTCCACTGCCGCCGCGGCCACCACCCTTGCCACCACCACGTCTACCATTACGATTTTCCCCACGGTTTTAACCCTTTTTCCTACCCCTGTTATTACGGTTTTGACCATAATTTTCGGAGTATAACTGAGAGTCATTAGTTTCACAGGACGTGGCCACCATCATGGCGGAATTAGCTTCGTTAGCAACCTTTTTAGCCAATCCTGCTTCTTCTAAAGTGAGCATGGAACGTGCTTGGTAGAACGGTGGGAGAGGATTGTTGACACCCAATTTTGTCCCCTCTCTTCCAATTATTTGTTTGCGATTTAAAATATTTAGACACCTCAAGACAATTTTAATATATATATATGTATACATATATAATGCCTTTAATATCGTCGTATATTCTCAATATCATTATTTATTATCATTATTATTATTATTATTCGTATTTCTACTATCATTTGCCTTTTAATATCATAATCATAGTTTTACCCTAATATTCTATGTTATTTTATTTTTTGCAAAAATGACATCGCATTTATTTTTAAGCAATAAAGCATTTCATAAATATTTTGTTTTTATTATTATCACATCGTTATTGTTATTTAAATAATTTATATTTTTTTTCTTCAAAGCATTTGTTAAAAATAATAAACCCCTTTTATATTTTAAAAATCCATTTTCCCCCTCACCCAAAACATTCTACCAGCCCACCAGAAAATAGCCCAACTGGCCACCCAAACCGGGCCCAACCTAGCCCACACAAACCCTTCACCCCTTTCTCTTTCAACCCTATCCCCCAAAATACGCCGCCCAACCCTCTTTTTCGCCCTGACACCACCACACCTCTCCCTATCACTTCACCCATACCCTATCCCCCAAAATTCGCGACCTGCACCCCTCAAATCCGTCTCCAAAATTGTTACCTTTACTCTTTTATTTGACATTCAAACTCGAAGTTGAAAGGGGGTAGAGGGTGAACGGTTTTTGGGGGAATCCATCTATAAATACTCCCCCTTGTTCTTCATTTGGGGGGGGGGGGGGTCCGAAAAAAAACATCAAAAATGAGGAGAAAATCAGAAAAGAAAACGGGTCAATTGTTCCTAATTTTTTTGTTAGAAAATACTCCTCTTTGGTTCCTAATTTTCAATCCGAAAATCCCCTTGGAATACTAGTTTCAATCCTCAGAAATTTGCCCGTTTGTTCTTCACGTTTCCGGGCCGGAAAAGATTGAAAAAAAAAATCCAAAATCCGGGTCGGGTCTGTTTCGGGTCGGCTCTTCGGAAACCGGGTCTAAAAAATTAAAAAAAATCAGGTCAAAATCTGGGTCCGAAATCAAAAAAATCAGAATTCCAAAATAACTTTCTCGAGCGGATTCGATGATTCGAGACGATGCCTCGGTTCGCTGCCCGGAGAAGGTCAGTAAGCTCGAATTCCCCTCAATCCCTTTTACTTTTGTTCTATGTATTGTGTTTTTTTTTATTGATTTAGTTTAGTTATTCTTGTTGATGTTAAAAGTTTAAGTTGCATTAAGTGTGATAACCTGTTTAGTTTAGTTAAGTTAACTATATTTAGATATGTTTTACTTAGTTCCTGATTGATATGTTATAGTCTATTAGTAAAGTCTTGTTATGGACTAGAAAATGTCTAGGTATGATGTTTGGTTGATCTTCCTAAGTAACTATGTTTTTAAGTTATTTAGTAGATCTATATGCAGTGTGTTAAAATGGTGTTATCAACCTGTCTTTTGAAAGGCATGTGATGTTAATTAGTTAAGAGGTTATATAATGTATTGCTTGTTCAGTTGATTGTTTATACTTGAGTATGCTATGTTAGGTTTATAGTTAAAGGTCATGTGATATACATATTATTTTGGTAGGCATCATGAGTAGGATGGCTTGTTATTACCTTCTACGCTAATTTAAGGTTGGAAAATTTGTTCACTGCTTGGTTATAATATATGGTTGAGATGGTGCTGAATAGTGATGGAACTTCATTAGATGCTTTAGGAACTTAGATACCTATGTATTTTATATGTTCATGTGTCTTCTGTGATTTGAGATAAGTGTGAAGCATATTAGTTTTGCATATTCACTAGTATGCCTATGAATCTGTATGTAATAAATATGTGGTAGTTAATATGAGCCTTATGTATGCTTGATAGGTTTGTAAATGGATGGATTAGTCGTGGACTAAGGAATATGGAAGTGTTTTTCTTTGTTGAGCCTTTGTTTAGTTTATCATGTCTATTGAGTTGCTAAATGATACATGTGCTAGCATCTTATATCATGTAAACCTTAAGTCCTTGTTTGCATACCTTTGGTTTATAATCCTGTTTTCATGTAAGTATGTATAGGTGTTGTTGGGATATCGAAACTACCTAAGGGTTTGAATATAAATGAGCTAAATATGACTATGCCTAGCCTATTTTGTGCCATCTAGACCCAAATATGCAAGACTTTCCTTTTCCTTGCTCTCTTCCCCTTTCTTGTTATCTATGTTGTGTGTCAAACCTGAGGCCCAATAACATATTACCTTTCATGAATTATTTATTTTACATTTTTTTATGTATATATTTTCATGTTCCATCTACTAATTCTTTTCTTTTATTTCATTTACATGAAATGCACCGGGAGCAACGAACAGTCTCGTTATGAGACTCATCATGACTATTGTCAAACGAAGACCCGCATTCACGTTCATTGCAATCTCCTATCTCGGGACTTCTAAACAAATAGGGCGGGATGACATTGTCCTCCGCCTTACTCGCTGCTTTTAATTCCTTAATCCCGCCATTTTTTTATTTTATTTTTTCTGTTGTAATTTAATTACTCAACTTTGTGCGATCATGGGAATACTTAGAATAATTAGGCCTTGAATTGATAAATTAAAAGGGTAGTTTAAAATTGAAAATCCGCCGCTAGTTTTTTTATTTTAGGCTCGTCATGCATGTTTAAAAATTTCAAAACAATTTGGTCATCCTTTATTCGCATTATTAATCATACAAATAAAGTTTTGTTTTTATCCGATTTGTAATTTAAAATGACTTTCATAAAAATCACTTCTTTGCATTACAAACAAATTGCTTTTCTCCTTACTATCAATTGCCAAAAAAAGTATTTTATGGACAATGTCATACAAATGCATCCTTTTATCCAAAAAATTAATTTAACATGTAAACAATGCATGACAAATGCATGCTTTTATCCCAAAAATTAATTTTTACATGTATTAAATAAACAATGTCATGCATACTTTTTCGGATTTTATGCCGGAATTTATTTCTCCGAATCGCAATCACCTTTGCGAGACTCCTCAACAAGAATATAAGTGGTAAAAAATCTTTACATTGTCAAAATGCACCTTTTAATCAACTACTTGCAACATCTTTTCAATTAATCTTATACTTTTAAACATGCATTTTTTCCTTAGCATAATAATCAACTTAAGTTTGACTGGATAATCGTAGTTAGCGGCTCTTAAAGGATGTCTAATCCCTTTCCTTTAGGATAATAAAGAACCCTTACCCAGAATCTCATAGATTAGCAGACCATTAATTGGAGTTCATTTTGCAGCATTTATGTTAACATTTAGGTGCCCTAATTCACCGTAGAATAGTTAGGTGGCGACTCCTTAAGCTTTAATTAATTTAGGAATCACCAACATGTCACGACC
This sequence comes from Anisodus acutangulus, assembly GCA_029783415.1. Classification (NCBI taxonomy): domain Eukaryota; kingdom Viridiplantae; phylum Streptophyta; class Magnoliopsida; order Solanales; family Solanaceae; genus Anisodus; species Anisodus acutangulus. Next base: position 44,546,740 of record CM056505.1, read on the forward strand.
ATGTTGAATCCCCCTTCTTCGCGGTGGGGGGGGGGGAGGTTAAAAATGGGTGCGACAAGGATTGCTTTGACAAAGAAGAGTACCAACGCCATTATACGCCTCGGAGAGTCGTGCAACCATCTGAAGAAAAAAAAGATCATTAGTGACGGGTGCGTCATCGTTTTGAGTTGATCCGACAACTCTTTGAGCCATTGACAATATGCAGACGTGCGAAAAATCCTCCATATTAATGTGGGAGAATTCCTGCTCGAGGGTCACGACACGAGAATTTTTGTTGTCTTGGAAGATATCACGCAACCTATTCCAAGCTTCCATTGTTGTGGCGTTGGGCTCGATAATAGTCTGTAAGAGGTCCGTAGAGATGGTGAAATAAATCCATTGGGGCACCATAGCATCAAGAGTTTCCCATAACACTATTTCATCATCGGTGGTAGGCACCTTCTCATTGGCTTTCTCTGGTGTGATGATGTGATTGAAGACCCTATTAGACTTTGCGTGAATTTTAAATAATTCTGCCCACATCGCGTATTGGACGTTTTCCATCTCAAGAATTGAAGGATAGGGATGTTGTTCTTGATATTGGAGACTGCAAGGGCAGAATGAAAGGTATTCTTTGAGGTAGACATAGTGAAAGAACAAGAGGAGAATTAGAGATTCGGAAAAAAATATGAAAGGATGAGTGGTCGGCCGGTGGTCGAGGGTCGGAATCCGAGATGGAGGGCAGCAGAAGAGAGGTTTTAGAGAAGGAAAATTCGCCCTCGACTTCTGCTACCATGAAAGAGAATAATCCATTGGTTATTTTCATTAATGAAAACGTATATATACATGATATACAATCTCTAATTATGAAAATTAAGACTACTAGCTTTTCCTAATACAAGACTACTAGCTTTTCCTAATACAAGACTACTAGCTTTTCCTAATACAAGACTACTCCCATAATTATACATGTACAAGAACTCTACTAATTATGATAAGGAATATACAATATATACACAAGACATATACACGGTTTCACAATGTATATCAGTAGTCTTTCAGTTATGATTGTTCAAATTCTAATGAAGGATAAATTAGCTAAAACTTCATCCTAATTAATGTTATTTAAGTAGCGTGTAAACGGAAATGGAGAAATTTCAAAAATATACAATTTGCTCACTTACATTGTAACCCAAAATTTACATTGTAAAACTTTGGCCCAAAAACACTTTTATACAGTATTATACACTTATATACAAAAGACAAGTACATTATGTATATAGGTGTATACATATTTATACATCTGCATACAAAAACATCCATATACACACATATTCCACCCTTAATGAAGTAAGTGCCTTGTTTGGCTAGTCTTCTTTTGATGAAATCTCCAATTTAAGGAATGCCTTTCTTTTCATACATAGACACATCTTCACAGACATGTCCATTTTGATGGACTTCCTTCTCTCATGCTATCTTCCACACTTGGGATCTCCGGGATGGGGCTAAGGCATGCTCTCGAGTTCCCATCTTCATGAGTTCATGGATTTGAGTTGCATCATTCTCCCCTTCTTGAAAGAAATTTGTCCTACAATTTAAGGGGTCACCTACACACATCAAACAAGAAGACAACATGCCAACACTATAAGATTCATTAGTACTAGAGATATCCACAAAAATCATCTCACAATGACAATCATCATAAGCAAACAAGTAGTATAGGAAAGTGTCTCTTAGCTCAAATTCAAATGTAAAATACTCATTAGACACGATGGCCTCATCACATGCATATGGGTCTTCACAAATAAACAATGTAGTATGGAAATCATCTACCAATGTCATGTCATCAACAAAATCACTCACAATATCACACTTTTGTTCCCTCAAAGATAAGATATCCCTAACATCATCATAGATTCTCTCACTATCATATGTGTCAAGAAAGGGATTGTAGTCGGAAGGGTCTCTTGAATGAAGCCATGCACAAATATCATCATCATAAATAAGAGGGGCACCATACGAAGAATCACAAATATTGACACAAAAGGTAGAAAGACTATTACTAGGATTCCGCAAATAATCAAGGAAGTCAATCCTCTTTTCAACTAGAGGTGCATCAACCTCTACAAGTGAAGTACAATCCTTTAACAAAAGATCTTCTTCAAGGAAAGATTGGTCAACATCCCATAGTGAGTTATCATATATATTGTAATCACTAAAAGAAACTACATTAATATCATCACATCCCAAATCACTAGACAAGTCACTAGACATCTCTCATCATCATCAAATAAGTCATTATCATGAGAAAAAGAGTAATTACTAGACATGGAATCATCAAAGCATGATGTATCACTCTCAAATAGGTCATTTTGCAAATCACATCTTCCACTAAAGGAAGCACATTAAATCCAAGGCAAGGCAAATAATTACTCACAATAACATTATCATCCAAGTCACACAAAGAAGTAGTAGTGCTAAGAGAAAATGTCGTAGCTTGACATTCATTCAAAAGATCTATCGGATTGCTTTTATCGGCCGGATTAGGTGGCATTTCCTCATCATCATAGCATTGCGAGAGATAATAAGAAGAACTAGACAAAAGAATGGCCTTGGTCTTTTCTCCACTACCCGTGTTGACACTCTCTTGATCACCACTTTTTCTCTTGCACTTGCTTTTCTCCTTTAACTCCTCTATCTTTTGGTAGACTTCACTAATTTGCAAGGGGGACATAGGACATAAGACATGTTTGAGCCCATTATTCATAAGTGAATACTGGTTGGTTTTCCCCTCATGTTCGGTGGTCCTATCATATTGACAAGGTCATCCAATTAGTAGATGATAAGCTTGCATGGGAACAACATTGCATAAAATCTCATCTTGATACTTCCCAATTTTGAACCTAATTATAGCTTGTCAGTTCACCATAAATTCACCACATTCATTTAGCCGTTGGAGTTTATAAGGATGATCATGGTTGGTTGTGGGGAGATTCAGGAAATCAACCAAGGTCGTGCTTGCAATATTTGCACAACTCCCACTATCAATGATCATGGCACACACATATTTATTTATAATACATTTATAATTGAAAACATTTTCCCTTTGGATAGGATCATAACTCTCCTCACTACATAGATTGACATGATCATACATGTCAACACCCTCCTTGACAAACCATTTAGGACAGTGATTTCATCTGGCTCCTTTTATCCTTCATAAGTTCATCAATCTTATGAGTACCCTCTTCAACATCCTCATCACACTCCTCTTTAATCCCCCTATACAAGCTTCTTCATCTTTCATAACAAAGGCTCTATGATTAGGACATTCACTCATCCTATGACCATAAACTTAACATTTAAAGTATTGAAGAGGTTTAACATTATTACCTCCTTGTTTTGGAGAAAATTTTGAAGGGTGCATCTCAACTTATTGGTTCTTGACAAAGGGCTTCTTAGATTCTTGTATGGTGCCCTTGTTCTTTTTGCCAATTGGAAGAAGAAGTTTACCATTCCTTGTTGTTATTCAATGAACCTTTGTAACATCTAGACTTGTCGATCTTATCTTCCTTGATCTCTTACTCTATCTCAATGGCTGTTTCAAGAGTTTCATCAATATCATGATAGTTGTGGAGTCTCATTCGGGAAGTAATTTCTGTACTCAATCCCGTCCGGAACCGAGTCATAGCATTTAAAGGGTCCCCTTCAAAATCAATCATCATCTTCACAAGTTCAAACTCATCATAATATTCCTCCACTCTTGTTATTTTGTCACAAAGTGTAGACCTTTTTTAGTTGATCTTACTTGTTTCATTCGGTGACGTACTTACGCCTCAAGATATTCCTTAGCTCTTCCCAAGTGTGAGTGGGAACTAAGCCATGCAACCTTTTTGCTTTCACTTGAGTTTCCCACCATGCGGAGGCAAACCCCTAAATTGAGTAATGACATAAGATGCCTTTTTCACATTGAACATGTCATTTGTCAAGAAGATTCTATCACATTGCATCACCCAATCAAGAAATACATCGGGGTCACTACTCTCTTTGAAGCTTGGAAGAGTGACCTTGACAGAGTTGAGAATCGTGTCCCAGCCCCTAAAGTGTCCATGTTTCCCTTGATCCCCATAATGATTTTCTCTGTAGTTACCACCACAGAAATCACGCCATTGGTGACCATCTCGCCTTAATATCCTCATTGCCTACCCTCTTATGGGAGAGGGTCATTTCTCTCACTTATACCTTGTCGAGGACCTTGAAATTGTAAATGTTGTCCATTCATTCAGTTGTCATATGGATATTCCTCACCTCCTAGGTCCTCTTGGAACTCATCACCCATCGGTTGGACATTTCGTATTGGTTGACAAAGTGGTTGGTGGGGGTTATTTAGTAGTGGTTGAGGGTTATTTGTTAGTAGTTGAGGGTTTTTTTGGTGGTGGTGCGATGGGATTGCCATCTCGTAGGGGTGGTAGTGGTAAGACATTTAGTGGAGTAGGGTTGAACATTTGGTGAGGGGTTTCAGGTAATATAGTGGGTGAAGAGTCATGATGCACTCCATTTGTTTACCATGATAAGAAATTATAGGAGTTAAGGGCGGTTTTCTAGTCCTTTCCTCAATACTCCCTATCCTAGCATTCGACCTTCTAAATGGGAGGAGAAGGCGGAGAACATGCTCATCATGGTTCGCCATTGTAACTATTTAAGACACTCAACAAAGCAAGCAAACACGTTAAGTTAGTTAAAATAACTCACAAAACTCTCAAGTATGCGCACCTTTTGATTGCCTCAGAAATTACTTCGACGAATAATTGTATTCTTGTTAATTCGGTTGATTCACAAAGTTCCCATTGCTACTTGAGGTCAAGAGTGGATTCTTATTTGACTCGAAGAAAAGAACAACTTAATTCAAACTAAGTCACTTGAATCAAGAAGTTCCGATGAAGCTTAAACAAAAAAGATCGAAAAGAATTGGGACAAAAAAGAAGTGAAACTCAAGAATAAATTAACAAAAAGTAGGATTAATTACTAGTTATTAATTAACTAGAAGGATTAAAAATAATAAAATTAGAAGAATAAATTAAACCGGAAGAATTTCGAACGAATTTTGGCTTGACAAATTACTTGGGGCAATTTTGAGCCTTTCTAGGCGCTATAGCACCAATTAAGGCACTCAAATTTTGGTTAAGTCCCAAATGTGCCACTCTCTGAAACTGTGGCACACGGGCGTGCATGTGAGATTGGGGAAGGCCTGACGCACGTGGTTGCTGATTGGGCTATGACTGTGTTCGCTGCTAAGCTGGCGCTGTGTTGGAGCTGACGTGGGGCGCTGCTTACGTGGAATTTCTGAAATAACTTTTTAAACTAATTTTGAAAATTTTGATTTGTGGGGCCCACCCAACCTAGAACTTTCTCTTTTTGGCCCAACAAACACTTTTTAACAATTTGACTTGAACTTTTTTGGATCAAACACACCTTTTTGGGTCTTCTCCTTACGAAGACTTGAAGATCTTCAAGAACAACAAGAACTTCAAATCCCCAGATTATTTCAAATCAACTTCAAATTTACCCAAATTTTAGATCTAGGCTCTCTTTCACTAATCCAATAATTTTCAAGCCCCAATTTCATCATCTTCAGTAAGACCCACTTTCAAGTTTCAAAACTTAAGCTCCAACAATGGTAGAAACTTTAAAACTACTTCAAATCGAATGAAACTTGATATTTAGACTCAAATAACACTAGGAAACTAGAATATAGTGTCCAAATAACAAAAAAAACACTAAAAATTTGGGATTTTGATTTTTGGACTATTTGTTTTTGGAATTTTGAATTTAACTAATTTATTTTTGGAAATTTTTTGTAGTAAAACAAGCTCTGATACCAATTGCTATAATAAAGGAAATGAAAACAAGAAAATTAACAAGAAAATCAATAAGAGAAAGGAAAAGATAACTAGATTGACACAAGATCAACTCAACTTGGCAATTAAAGTTCTAACTAGCTAAAACCTTCAAATTAGAATTAAAATCAAGCACCAAACTCTAAGAAAGATCTCAAGAAAATCTAATTCTCAATCAATCAACTTCTCAACAATTCACACATTTGCAAGCTCTCTAATTCTCAAGAGTATTTCATGTTTAATAATCAAAGTAATCTAAGTCTTCAAAGTGAAGTAAATACTACTTACACTAGATAGGGAAAAGAAGACTAATGATCTATTACAATTCTATCCTTAATGAAGTAATGTCTTTGTTTGACTAGTCTTCTTTTGATGAAATCTCCAATTTAAGGAATGACCTCTTTTGCATGCATTACCACATCTTCACGCACATGGACATTTTGATGGCATTCCTCCTCCCATGCGATCTTCCACACTTGGGATCTCGGGATGGAGCCAAGGCATGCTCTCGCATTTTCATCTTCATGAGTTCATAGATTTGAGTTGCATCATCTGCCCCTCCCCATTTCTCCATCCCCAACATCAACCACCTCCGGCGACTCCCATCACTATCACCTACGCTCCCACCACCGGCTACTCCACCACCTCTATGAGTTTTCTGATAGATCTAGATCTGGCAAGGATATATCAAGATCTAGGTAATTTCTGATCAGATTTGTGACACTGCAGCAGAGGAGGCGGCCAGATCTGATCCATCAGAAAAGTCATTATCGTCAGAGAAAGAGAGAGAAAGCGGGACAGAGAGAAAGGGGTTGTATGTGTTGTTGCTGGAGCTGTGGTGAGAGTTCGCTAGAGATGGCGGCTCTGACAATGGCCGAAAGTGATGAGGAGAGGATGGGGATATGGGCAACGTCGTGGAGGTTTGTTTGATGGCTGCTCTGGTTCACCGGAGCTAGCAGCTCCTCGCTGGAGCAGCGAAGAAGACGAGTATGAGAGGGAGAAGGGCGTGCAAAGCAGCGGGAGTAGCGGTTGTGGGTTGTGTTGATGGTGGTCGGAGCTCCGGTGTGAGGATGTTTTCGGTGGTACCGATCGCTGACGGTGGCGTTGGGATGCCGACGATTAGGGCCCGACGAAGAAGAGAGAGAAATGGGAGGAGGAGAGAGTGAGTGAAGAGAGAGAGAACGAGGAAGAGAGATTGGGTTATTTTTTGCAAGATTTAAAAAGATGGGTTAATTTTGGTAGCATTAGTACCCTAATTAACATAGGGTGTAATTATTCCAAAGAAAATCACCACAGATAATTTGAGACGGTGAGAGCAGTGGCAAATTTAGGATTTTCACTTGGGGTGTTCGAAAAAAAAATAACAAAAGTTAAACATAGAAAATAATGTTGTCTTTGAGAATTGAATCTAGGATGTTGGAGACAATTTTGAACACCCTGAACTACTTGAGCTAACTTTTTGCATTGATTTAGGGTGTTCAAAAATTAATATATATAAATAAACACAAAAATATATCCTAAATATACAATGTAATTTCTTATCGAGGATGTTCTGATGAACACCCTCACCAACCCCTAAATCCACCCCTATGAGAGTACTATTCGGGTGAGAGGGAGAGTTATTTTCGACTAGAGTGACCTTTTGTAATAATGGAAGGAATATTGATTATTTTATTGTTTTAAAAAATATAAAAATAATTTTACTACTTACATATCATTTTAATTATTTAACTAATTCACTCTAAGGTATGTAAAAAGAATTAATCACAGAAATAAATAAACCTGGAAGATATTGGTGACAGGCAATATGTCAATTTCTCCCCCAACGTGTACTCACCTGACCAAACCCCACATCACTATCCTCCAACCTCTATCTCTAACCTTAAACCTGCATTTTCCCCTTCAAATTCTTGAATCTAAGCTTTTCTAACACAAAATCAAGAACCCAACTCAACTTTTTTTTCAGCAATGAAAAGAAGTCACCTTAGATTCACCCACCATAAAAAATGGTCAACACCCATTATCATAATCACAATCTTAGCTCTAATACTCCTTTCCACACTAATTTTCACTAACCCCATTTCCTCATTTAGCACTAAATCATCAACCCCACATTCAAAATCAACACTTTCTGATGAAAAAGCTGAAATCTTGGCTGAACTACCTCGATTAGCTTACTTCATTTCAGGTACCAAGAACGATGTTGTAAGAATAAAAAGGTTACTTCAAGCAGTGTATCATCCAAGGAACTATTATTTATTGCATCTTGATTTGGAAGCTTTAGATAGTGAGAGATTGGAGTTGGCTAAGTATGTTAAGTCTGAGTTTGTTTATAGGGATTTTGGGAATGTTAAGGTTGTGGGGAAGTCAGATCTTGTTACTTATAAAGGGCCTACTATGTTGGCTTCTATGTTGCATGCAATTGCTATTCTGTTGAAGTTGCCTAAGAGTTGGGATTGGTTTATTAATCTTAGTGCGTCTGATTATCCCCTTATGACCCAAGATGGTTAGTACTCTGATACCCCTAATTAATTTTGATATCTTTGAAAGGATATAATTTGTTTGAAGTGTAAAGACTATATTTGGCTCGAATTCGATATATAGTTGAAATATTTTGAAATATGTATATTTGTAATAAGCTGCACTAATTGTCATGAAGGAGTAGTTAATGTAGTGATACTTTGCACCTACTGACTGAATATTGAATCTGCTCCTATTTGATCCAAATGCTGCTCCTCAACAATGCACAAATCTTAGTAGGCGTTTCGCCATAGAGTCCAGATGTTTTTCACTTTATTTGGAATTTATGAAGTTTCCTTGTGGTCCGGCCGGACCGGCCCTTCCCCGGTTCTCGCGCATAGCGGGAGCTTAGTGCACCGAGGTGCCCTTTTTGGAATTTATGAAGTTGGCGTTGATGATGTAGTTGTGTTTGGTTATGCTCTTTGCAAAGGAGAGAAGAGAGCACTTTATTTGGAATTTATGAAGATGGAGTTGAAAACAGGTTTAGAGCACTTTATTTGTAAATTTTATAACCAAACACTGATTTTAAAATAAAGTGAAAAATTATTCCGGAAAAAGTGAATAATTTTCATGGCCAAATGACTCCTTAAATTGATTAGCTCACCCTACTTTGTTGTTTGGACTTGATAGGAAGTGTAGTCTCCATATGGTGAATGTAGGAGTAAGGAGAAGTTAAGTGGCTGGAAAATAGCTTGCTTAAGTTTCAATTAAGTTCATACTATATTCCCTTTGTTTTCTTTTTAAGAACGATAATCCCCATTTCCCTTTGTTTTCTTTTTAAGTATGATATCAGACGATCTAATTTGTTTGAAGCGCACCAATTGTATTTGGCTCAAATTGATTGTTGAAAGTTTTTGAAGTATGTACATTTATACTAAGCTAGCGTTTTGCCATAAATTTAGTTAAAACTTGAAAAAAATGAGTTTTTGAATTTGTGTTGAAAAATAGTTTTTGGAACTTGAAGTTCTGTTTGGACATGCATTTTACTTGGAAAAAGTTTGAAGGTTTGTGATTGGAAGTGATGTTTCACCCAGAAACTGGTCTGGTCCAGTTTTCTGAACTTGAAATTTTTTTGAAGATAAATTTTCAAAAATTGATCAAATTTCATGAACAAACAATGTTTTCATTTTTTTTTTGAAAATCTATGGCCTAACTGGAGCTAAGTCCTTACTCATTGATACGAAGGAATAATGGATGTAGTTATATCTGAGTCCGCCTTGTTGATAATGAATTTGATCCAAATGCTTCTCCTCAGCCTATGTTGCTCGGACTCTTCAAAAATACTGTAAGGAATGTATCTTGGGCCTAGCTTAACCCTAGCATTTGGGGTTTAGTTAAGCTCCAAGATCCATTCTTTACATGGTATTAGAGTCAGATTCATTCCAATTATTTGTTCACCGATGTTGGGCCCCCAAATTATATTGTCCACGCTTCAGTTAATGAGGTCTGGGCGTGCGGGGAGTGTTAAGAGTCCCACATCGGATATTGAATGGGAACATGGACTCCTTATATGGACTTGGACAATCCTCATCCTACAAGCTAGCTTTTGAGGTTGAGTTAGGCCCAAGATCCATTTCTTACAAATACTACCGTGTGCATCTTCGATCATCCAAAAGTAGTGCATTTTTGAAGGATCCGACACAGGTGCAACAATATTTTTGAAGAGTCCGAGCAATATAATCCTCAAGAGGGCTCTCAAAATTTTAATTTGATTGGCTCACCCTAGTATGTTCTTTGGATTTGATGTGAAGTTGCTAGGATATACTGGGGGAATGCAGGAGTAAGGAGAAGTTAAGTGGCTGGAAAATAGCAACTCACTTAATACTCTATTTAAGCTAGAAGTTGTGTTTTTTTTCTTTCCCTTTTTTATTGGTACATGGGAAAGGAATAATGCTATTAATTTGGTTAATAACTTGAATATTTGCACTTTTTATTTGGAAGGTTTTGTAAAATCTATATCACAGGCTTCTATAGTCTTCTTCAGTTGATTATTCATGATAAGTTACAGTTATGAGAATCTTATTTATCACCACAGTGAAGTCTTTTGAAGGAAATGTAGTTTATATGCTAAAACAAGTGGTAACTTCTGCTAAAGCTATATAATCTTGAGGTTCAGGTCTAAGGTATGTGAGGAACATTTTACTGTCGACAACATTGAATGAGTTCAGTAGTTATTGCATTCCAGTTCTCTGTGACGTTAGAAATACGTTGTCTTATCAAACAGATGCAAAAGAATCACATCTTATTTCTAGTTATAAGGTTAAATGCTGGTCTGTCTCATTTTACTGAATTTGATTCCGTCCTGTTTAGCCTTAAGTATTTATCAAAGAAACCAAAACGCTACTACCAATTATAACTTGCAATTATTCTTTCATCTGGTCATTTCCCTTTTTTCTTTTGCTTTCCCAGGTCGCTTATTACTAAATTTTACCAACTTCTTTGTTGTCTTTGCTAAAATAAAACGTTGCCTATTGTTTACTTTTAATGTGGTCGATTTTTTTAGAAAATTCCCAGCTTCCAGTTATTGACATTTGTTGTCCCCAGGGGCACAGGCGAGTTGGTAAGTGGCAAGGTGATTGGGGTACAACCACTCAGACGTCGCGGGTTCGAATCCGTGTGGTGACAGTCTTTGCTGAAATATTGCAAGGGCTGTTGCTGGGTTCGTGTCCCGTTGGTCCTCTCCCTTGCAGGGCTGCCACTCGCGCGTATCCCTCGATTTACATCCCACCTGGCCAAGGGGCCTCTGGTACAGGTGTGGGGGGGGGGGTGCCTTTGGGACTTTCCCCTTCACAAAGTTATTGACATTTGTTACAATTTATTCATCTAATGTCTTTTCTTTTTGTTTCAGATATACTCCACATCTTCTCATACTTGCCTAGGGATCTGAATTTTCTTGAACACTCAAGTAATATTGGTTATAAAGAGTGAGCATACTATCATTTGACTCCGTATTCATAGGGTCTCTCTTTCTGATGGCAAATAGATCTTGTCTTTGATGACTGCTGTTGAATAACCATTAGTTACCTATTTTATTTTCTAGGTTTTCGAGGGCGACGCCTATCATTATAGATCCTGGTTTATATCGTCTGAAGAAATCTGGTGTGTTCTGGGCCAAGGAGAAAAGATCTATGCCTGCTTCTTTCAAGGTGTTCATGGGTACTGTTCGAAATTTGCTTCCTTTTCCTGATACACATATATGTGTGTTCTATAATGTAGTGATTCATTTACTTTTTTACTCCACTGATAGGTGATTGGTTTGTTTTTGAGAAGGAAAATGGGAATAAAATAAAGATTAGTACTGAATTATTTCTTAAGTTCTCTCAAGGTAGATAGCACAATTGCATAAAAAAAATGTGCTAGTGATAAGTTTCTAATGGAGGATTGTAAGGGAAAATGATAAAAGAACAGAGCTTTAAGGGCATGCTGCAAGCGGAGTAACATGCTGCAATCTGGTATCTAGTGTTTAAGTAACTGATGTTGGACAATGATTACTTTGACGCAACTTGGATAACGATTCTCTTCCTTTTTTTTATATAAAAGCGTCCATAATAAAGACGTTTACTGTCTGTTCTTGATTAAACACACTTCCACTGTAATGGTGGTGGGGGAGGGGGCTGGGTAGGGAGTCGTGGGATTAGATGTTCCATCATCTTATTTGGGTATTTGCTTTTCTCATTAGCCATTTTTCATCTTCCTTTGTGACTCCATAACTTTTTACTCTTCTAATGCAAAACACATGTAGAAGTCAGGAATTCAGGATACACGAATTAGGACTCGGAAAGTAGATAGCTATCAAGATGATTTCTAACACTTTTCTCATAATTTCTGTCTATAATCAAACTACGAGTGAGTTTAATGGATCAGGAGTCTGCTTTCCACTTAGTTATTTTGTATCAAAATGATATGCTTGATGCCTTCCATTTTCTGAGCAAAATAGCGTGACAGCAAAAAGTTGTGTAATAGTTGACTTGTGGCCATTCATCCGGTGATTAATCGACACTTCTTTATTCTTTCCAACAAAATATATTATATTGAGGTCATATAGCTCAATGCGAAAACTGTTAGCTCCTTTTTGAGATTCTTTGTTGGTTTCCTAATAGTCATTTACTGTTTTGATTTCATTTCCAGGGTCTGAATGGGTGATGCTGTCAAGGCCATTCCTTGAGTTTTGTATTTGGGGCTGGGACAATCTCCCGCGCACTCTTCTGATGTACTACACAAATTTCTTGTATTCTCTAGAGGGCTACTTCCACACCATTGTCTGCAATCACAAAGACTACCAGAACACGACAGTGAACCACGACTTGCATTACATCAAATGGGAAAATCCCCCGAGGCAATATCCTATCAATTTAACACTCGAGCACTTTGAGGACATGGTTAAGAGCGGTGTCCCATTTGCTCGTACTTTTGCTACGGATGATCCGGTTCTTGATAAAATTGACAAGGACATCTTGAGGAGATCGTCTGGCCGGTTTTCGCCAGGGGCTTGGTGTGTGGGAACTTCTGATTTAGGTAAAGATCCTTGTATAGTTTATGGAAGTATAGATGCTGTCAAACCATCAGTAGGCTCAAGAAGTCTAGAGAAACTTGTACTAAAGCTCCTTGACACTGAAGATTTCAGGTCAAGACAATGTAAATAACCTATACACTCTTTTTTCTCTTGAAAATCATTCTTCTCTTTTCATTTTTTTGCCTCTTTTTTGTTGAATTATTAGAGGGGGAGCTTTGAAGCAATATCTCAATGACTTATTATAGGTCACAAATTTGAATTGTGGTTGCGTCGGAATAGGTTGCTTACATCACACTTGGGATGTGACCCTTTTCCGGACCCTAAGGGATACTTTGTGATGCTTAAGGACGTAGTCAAACCCTTTTGTCTTTTACTTGGTTGGCAATTTAAATTAGAGGTCCAGCATACAAATTTCAGGATGTTTGATTATCATTTGAGATGAAGATCTCTGAACTAGGATCTATGTATATTTTGAATTTAATCATAATCTCTGAACTAGGATCTATGTATATTTTGAATGAAAATGATTAAATCTGAATGACTTATTCAGTACTCAATGTTAAACTGAAGTAAAAGTAAAACCAAATAGGTCCACTTTCCTACTTAAATCTAGAAGAGTAGAACAACAAAAGAAAAAGAAAAACAACTCTAGTTCACTATTTCTTACCTTTTTCCTCTTTTTAAAATTTATTCTTTTCATTTTCCTTCTTTTATTTTCCTAGTGTATTTTATATGCAATATAAAATTAGTGGATCAACTTGTCCTTTTTTCAACTCTTCTATTTCCAATTGTAACTAATGAACAAGAGAAACACAAAGCTCTCACTCATGACACAACGAGTTCTGAACCGAAATGATTTGACACATGCCTCAACTGTTGTCACAATTACTATTTCACCCTTAGCAACTTATTCTTTTAACTTTTTTTATTTTACTTGGAAATTAATTGTTAGTCTTATTATCTTGTTGTTAAGTGGTCAGCAATCACCAAATGATGTAGTGCAGTCGATGAGACTGCTCCTTTCATAATTAGAAGTTTCGATTCTAGCCTTGGATATGAAAAAAATTTCGATAGAGAGCTTTTCCCGAACGGGACCTGTGTGGCTAGAATCTGAATATAGCTGCCCAATCCTGTGCTGGTAGCCGACAACGGGCGGAAAACCCAAAAAAAAAAGTGGTCCGGGGTTTGGAGCTAGGGTCAAAATCGTAAAAGCACAGCGAAACCATAGAAAATGAAATAGCACATAAAATATTCGTATTTTAGGGAGATAGCGGGAACACAATCTGTGTTGTGGCCTTTGACTTTAGAGTCCTCGAAGTCAAACTCTCTGCACTTTTTTATGGTACTAATAATAATAATGTCTTTTTGTAGCACTCAGTAGTATTGTTGATGCAGTAACCGTTTCACAAGTTTGACAAATTTACTATTTGATTGATATAATATTGAATTTCTCCTCTTTTTTTTATGACCGAAAAAATCATCTCTCAGCTTTGGAAACTCGGGATAATGGGCTCGACTCTCTACCCTTCTCCACTTGAATGGTGGACTTAGTTTTCTTGGTGCTTGGATCGAACGTGTGACCTAAGATACTAATCCTTCAACCTTTGCAAATTGAAATAACCCCGGGAGGCAACATAGAAATTCCCATTTTATTAGCAAAATTTTAAAGTTGATCTTTTCTTTGTTTATATTTGCAAAGATTTGTACTACTGGCTTTTCTGGTGCGTGAATGAAAGCACTAGTAATTTAATTATGCATCAATTCAAACGAGCTGGGGTAGACTATATTTATTGTGTATCCTCATTGGAATGTGTGGATTAAATTGGTGCATAAACTCATCGAATCCATTTTTTTTTGGTGTCAAAAGGAAATCTGCTTGTACATGATGGAAGGTAAAACCTCTGAGAAAACTTTAAAATATTCCGAGGGGGAGAGTTCATTCCGAGCTACAACACAAAACTTTGCATGTCAATTAGTCTGGTCAGACTAGGTGATTTAATTTACGGATGCTTTTCTTTCTCTTTTATTCTTTCCTATATGGTTATGAAGTCCTCTAACTCCTATATATTTTCTGAAATTGAGAAAAGAAGTGGCATGGAAAAGCTGAAGAAAGGCTAAAATATTGTTGGAGGAGGTCTAAGAAAATACAGTATAATGGGTCGGTGATGATCTAAGCGATGCTTAATTGTCTACATGTTATGCCATTTTTTGGTATTTCCTTTTGTTCTGTATAACGATTTGAATTTTTCATTTTTAACTTTTGTTTTGCAGTTTGTAAGAAGGTGGAAGGTAAGGGACGAATTACGTACAGTGAGGTAATTTTCATCCTTTATTCTTCAATTTATTGCTCGTTCAATTAAATGTTGCAATATTGAACATTATTCTTAATTCTTAAGAGGAAGTCCTTAGGAAAGACTGCTTTTTGGTAGAGAAATGGTGGTATTGAATCTTAAACAAGAAGTAAAACTTTGTACCGCCATAGATATTTTAGGCACTTACACAATTTAACTTAGGTTATACTCATCGTTGCTAATGTGAAAAATTTCCTTTTATCCTCTTGCTTAAATATTTCTTGACCCATGACTTGCAAGTTTATAGTTTGGACTGCATTGCCATATTCATTATTGATATACGTGAGTAATTATGAGAGAAATATTATTGAATTGTGTGTCTACATTATCACATTAAGCCCTATTTATAGACACTACATCCCAATCATTTTTCATGTAGGATACTATATACAAATCCTATTCTTATTCTAACAATATATAATATAGTTTGCAGATGAAATCATAGCCGAATTTATGGCAACAGAAAGCAACTCCTCAGTTCTCCTTAATGAGGTTAAGTATAGATTTCAAGACTTCTATTCTTCCTTTCTCCGTTAACTATGATTTGAATAAAATGTTTTATAACCTTTCTAGTCATACGTAGACGAGTGTATGATTGGCTCAATGTCCTTATGGCCCTAGACATTATCGAAAGATATAGAAAGGAGATCCGCTGGAAGGGCCTTCCTAATTCAGATGCAAGGGATATGGAGGAAACAAAGGTTAGGATGTAGCTTAACATTTACATTTTTATTGTCATTACTTCTCAGATTTGTCTGTATGTGTAAGCTTTATGGTCATGCACTGATGAAAATCTTGTGTTTGGGCTGCTTGAAAGCAGTTGTTTTTAGTTGTTAAGGGTGTAATAGTAATTGTGACAGATACCTCAATGCTGATAACTGCATTGAGCACAATGGCTGTCTAGATGTACATTTGTAACTGATCCTAGATGTATAAGAGACCCTTTGAATTAGCTGATTAAGTGTAGCTGATAAATATCAAGTGCTGAAAAACATTATAGGTGTTGAAGCTGATTTTATAAATAAGTAATTGCATGTTTAGATAAAAGTGTTGAAACTGATAATAAGCAGTTAATGTGTTTGGTAAAAGATGTTAGATTGAATTTTTCTAATAAAATGACCAAAATGTCATCAAAGCTATTTTCGGAAACGGTAAATTTAAAAGTATTTTTACTAAAAAGGACTAATAACCTAGATAAAATAAAAAAATAATTTAAATTGTAAAAGCCTTGGTCAAACCAAAAGTTCTTATAAGCTGTAAAACGGTAAGTTGGGGATGACAAACTTATGACTTATGACTTATTTTGACTTATAACAACTTTCGATGTTTTCCAAACGCAATAACGCATACATAAGCCAAGGTGTTTCTAAGCTAGTTTAATCAGCTTATAAGCTTAGCCAAACACCCTTCCAGAATGCTTAATTCCTCGACCACATTGAGAAGCGGGCTTGTCTTACACTATATTGCCATATTTCTCTATGGACTCACCGTGTCTTTAGATGCTATTTATATAAAAAAAATTGTACTTTTCCAGAAGAGGCATGCAGAATTAATGGCGAAGATTGGGAAGAAAGCTGCATATCTGAAAGACTTCGAAGAGCAAGTGTGTTCATTGTCTTTCTTAATAGTGTCTATGCTCTTCAACATTGAAGAATTGGAAGAGCAAGTATGTTCATTTTCTCTCCCAACGCACTAAACATATCGAAATGGACATTCACTTTGTCCGTGAAAACGTTGCTCGGGATCACGTTCGCTTATGCCATGTCCCGACAAGATATCAGATTGCAGACATCTTTACAAAGGGTCTTCCCTTGGTCCTTTTTGAAGATTTTAGGGACAGTCTCAGCGTTCGAAGACCTTCCGCTATGACTGCGGGGGTATGTTAAATATACACACAATATACATGTGTATATTGTGTATATTAAATCTCGGATTTGGTCCCAATAATAGCTCTCGGTTTTGGTTGTTTATGTAAAGTAATTTATGGTAAATATTTAGTATCCTAGTTTAGGTAATATTGTAATATAATTAGTAGTGTATTACCATAAATGTATAGAATAAGGTTTTTAGAATAGAATAGGAATAAGATTCTCCTATTTTGTAACTTATATATATAGCCTTTCAAGTAATAAAAATAATCAAGGGGATTATTTCTTTCAAAATGCTACACCTAACTCCTAACTGAGTTGTTGCTATGATCTTTTACTTTCTGCAAAATTGGGAAAAGCTTGCAAGTCTACAAAATCTTAAGCTGAGGAATGAACAGTTGCGTAAATCTACAAATGGCCCTTCACAAGGATTCTCTTTGCCATTTACACTTGTTCAGGTATAATAAGGCTTTAATTTTTCCTCTGAAATTACTGCATCTACTTATTTACATGGTAGATGCTTTGACATGCAAAGATTAAGAAATTGGTCCTTAAATCATATCTTTCAGCTTTTGATTTACGTGGTGTGTTATTAATATTGTACGATAAAGTCCAAACTTTTTGACAAACAGTTTAGGTTTGTAAACAATTTAACTCATATCTTTTGATTTACTTTTTTGTATAATTAGTGTTGTAATTTTGTAATGTTCAGTTAGATTGATTTTTGTTACGTCAAGACAAATGGAGAGTCCGTTTTCACCATAATTATTGGAAATATATGTGACTGTTTGTATATTACTTTTGAATTTCCGAGAATTCTATGAATACATTGTTGGATCATAAACTTGATCCATTATGGGAGCACAAACACAAACGCAATCAAATTAGAGTCCAAGTCCATAATCAAGGTTCAAAATTACAAGCCTTCTACCTAGAATCTTCTAGGGTGTGTTAATTATGCAAGTGAATCATTTGGTAATTTAAAATATTGTTAGAAGGATGGAGAAGAATGAGGTGTATGGTTATTGTAATTTTTGATTAGTTTATTTGTGTGGTGTAAGATTGTTCTTAAGTAGTATAAATATCCTTCCCCATTTTAGTTTAGGTATCAAGAAAAATTAAGAGCTTCTAAGTGAGTGAAGAAGCAAAGTCTTATAAGAGTGAGTTGTAGTATATTGTTGTTGAGTGAGAGTGCTCTTGTAATATTTGTTTGGGTTTGAATAAAGTTATTTGTGAGAGTGTTACATTTCCAACAAAATAGTATCAGAGCCAGTTGGAAAGTATACACTATTGCATATCAAATCGAAGGTCTCGATAGGAATCCGACGCAGCTGGAATCTCCCCGATCGGAGTTCAGACGCGTCGCCACACGCCACCGGAAGAGTGTTGCCAGTAAACCGAGTTGACTCACCGAGTTGAGCCGAGTCAGCCGAGTTGACCAAGTCGTAAGCCTGTTGACCAAGCCGCTTGACCGAGCCGTCCAAGTCGAGTTGACTGAGCTATCAAAGTCGTTGACCGTTGATCAGGTTAGGGTTGACTTTGACCGTTGACCGAAAACTGAAAATTTGACCAGGTCCCTCCCAAGGTCTTTCGGTGTTCTGAATTCATCCGCGCAATTGAATTTTGCAAATTCTCATTATATTGGGAGATATGGAAAATGGTATGGCACCATTCCAAGTCCCGACACTTAACAACAACAACTAGGACAATTGGAGTATCAAAATGAAGGCACTTCTTGGATCACAAGATGTGTGTGATATCATAGAGAAAGGCTATAACGAGCCTGTGGATGATACTGCTTTTGCTGCTCTTACACCAGATCAAAAGACAACTTTGAAGGATTCAAGAAAGAGAGACAAGAAGGCTCTCTACCTCATCTACCAAGCATTAGATGATGATGACTTTGAAAAGATTTAGAGTGCAAGCTCTGCCAAGGAAGCGTTGGAGAAGCTACAAACCTCTTACAAAGGATCCGAGCAAGTGAAGAAGGTCCGTCTCCAAACATTAAGAGGTGAATTCGAATCCTTACACATGAAAGTATCTGAGTCTATTTCAGATTATTTCTCAAGAGTAGTAGCTGTTTCTAATCAATTAAAAAGAAATGGTGAAAAGTTAGACGATGTGAGGATAATAGAGAAGATACTACATTCATTAGATCCCAAATTTGAGAACATCGTTGTGATGATTGAAGAAACTAAAGACTTGGAAGAAATGACGATCGAGCAACTCCAAGGATCATTGCAAGCATACGAAGAAAAGCATAAGAAGAATCAAGGGTTTACTGAGCAATTCCTCAAGCTGCAACTCAAGGATATACATGAAAGCCAAGGCAATGATAGAAACCTACGTGGTCGAGGCCGAGGCAGAGGTAGAGACCATAGACGAGGTGGAAGTCGAGGTCGTGGACAAGGTGGAAGTCGCGGTCGTGGACAAGGTTGGAATTACAACAAATTCCAACAACAACTATGAAAAAGGAGAAAGCTCAACACGAGGCCATGGAAGAATCAATCCGAACTCAAGGTATGACAAATCTCAAGTTCGATGCTATAATTGTCAGAAGTTTGGGCATTATTCTTCAGAATGTAAAGCTCCCAACAACAAAATTGAGGAGAAGGCCAACTATATGGAGGAGCATACACATAGCAAAGAAACTCTTTTCTAGCACGAAAGGAAACAGATGGTGGCCAAGCGAATTCCTGGTACCTTGACAGTGGTGCAAAATATCACATGTGTGGAAATAAAGACATGTTCGTGGAGCTAGATGAGTCAGTAAGCGGAAATATTTCATTTGGATATAATTCCACAATAGCAGGGAAAGGGAGAGGTAACATCATTATTTGTTTGAAAGATGGGAGACATCAGTTTATTTCCAATGTCTACTATGTGCCTAATATGAAAAGTAACATCTTGAGTTTAGGACAACTGTTAGAGAAAGGTTATGATATGCATATGAAGGATTATAATATTTCTATAAAAGATGATAAGAATAACTTCATTGCTAAAGTGTCAATCTCAAAGAATAGAATGTTACTGATCAACATACAAAACGATGTTGCAAAGAGCCTGAAAGTTTGCCACATAGATGCATCATGGATTTAGCATCTTCGATGCATCATGGCTTTAGCATCTTCGATGCATCTCAATTTTGGAGGTCTAGAGTTGCTATCTAAGAAGGAGATGGTGAAGGGACTACCTCGCATCAACCATCCTGACCAGCTTTGTGAAGTGTGTCTAGTCGGGAAGTAATTCAGGAAAAGCTTTCCAAAGGAGTCAGAGTCAAGAGCCAAGAGCCAAGAAGCCATTCGAGCTCATCTATACTGACCTGTGTGGTCCGATCAAGCATAGCTCTCTCGGTAACAATAACTATTTTCTTATCTTCATTGATGATTTTCAAGAAAACCTGGGTATATTTCTGAGAAACAGTCCAAGAAGGTTCGAGTAGCAAAAAGCCTAAATGTGAAACATTTAAACTCGCCTACTCAAGCAGTGATAGTGAAAGTACGGACTCTGTTTTCTCAACTGATGAAGAACCATCTGCTTCAGCACAGCCAAATGTGTCTCAAGAAGAGGAAATCCCTGATGAAACCCCATTGAAACAATTTCTTCCGAAGGGAGTTCACAGATCTTCAAAGTCCAGTGCTGCTCCAAATGTTGCCACAACATCTCATGCAACATTTCAGCCAACATCTACATGGACACATACAACAACATCCTCAAGCAGTACCAAATCCACCGATTCAGACTTTGAGGTATCTACTTACTCAGATAAATTATATTCTAAAACTAACTATGATATGTGGGACTGTTACAAGAATAGAGTGATCAGGACTGATAAAGTAATTGATATTGCCTCTTGTACTGAATATGGACTGGTATAATTCTTAAAGGACATACATCTCCTAGGATCTGTCACTGAAAAATGGCTATATATTGATAATGTAGTAGGGTTGTTTTACGCTAATCTAAGCCTTGTTATATAGAAGACCTCTTCGAAGAAATTTGGGAAGGTATATCTTTACAATAAGGTCTATCTGTTTACACCTTCTATCATAAATCAATGTATTGGTCAAAATGCTTGAGATAATGTTGGATCAGCTGAACAGTTGATAGACAATAGGGATGAAGTAATTGAATAATTACTGGAGGCATAATGAAGAAATGAATCCCTAGATGTCCAGCCTCCAAACTAACAACCCTATTTTTCACCCTCCACAAAATTGCTATTCACAATTGACTTCCTTTAATGAATGAATCAATTGTAACATCTGAACAAGCCACACTTTTGTATAAAATTGGGAAATGTTTGAAAGTTGATTTGGAAAATGTGATATTTCATCAAATTGCCAATTTGGCTGAGAAAAAATCAACTTCAATCCTTCCTTTTCCCTCTCTGATCTACAAAGTATTAACCACCCAAGGCTTTGCACCTAAGAGAGAAGACACTTTAGGGAAGGCTCCTGAGCTTTATACTATAAACAAAGCAGTTTTGAAGAGCAAGGACAGAGTCATCGACCTGCCCTGGAAGAAGGAAGCTGAAAGTGAAAATGTTGCCAGGAATGTCACCAACATTCTGGGCAACACTAGTCCAAGACAGTCTACAATGTCTACAAAATAGCTTGTGGATCACATTTCAAAAATCAACCAGCGAATTGCAGAAGTTGATGCTTCCAGGAATGCCCTGATGCAAGCTCGAGACCATTTCATGATGCTACTTTTTTCACAAAAAGGGGGAGATGATGCTGATGAAGGGGGAGAAAGTTGAAGCTGTTATGGGGGAGGAAGCTAAATCTGCTATGCTGCAGAGATGGAGAGATATTGGAAGCTGAAACTGTTATGCAGAGGTAGAAAGCTGTTGGAAGCTGCTGCTGTTATGCAGGGGTAGAAAGCTGCTGGAAGCTGCTGTATGATGAGCAAGGAGGAAGTTGAATGATGTTACCGAACTAAGTTATAAATGTTTGTTAAATGTTTTGATGGATTGATATGGATATTTGTTTACAATGTTTTATTTCTATTCGTGTTTTGTATCTATTGGATGATATGTGTATATATGTGCTAACATCTTTCTTCTTTTCTAATCCTATGAATCGGTACACACATGATTACTTGAAAGCCATCGCAGGTTAAGGGGAAACATATCATTGATATTATTGATCACAAATGTCGGACAACATTTGTCTCAATATCCTAAGTCAGTTTCGGTTTGTAATGAGTTTTGTGAAGAAAGGAAAAAAAGGGGAGATTGTTAATGTTGCATTTGGTGTTGTGACATTTGTACCAACATATATCTTTGAGTATTGATATGTATGTGTAAATATGTTGGGACATATGTTACGCAACATTCAGACCAACATTTTTTAGAACATTTTTGTCTTACTTCACGTTAAGCAGTAATATTTTACTGTGAGGTAAAAATGACTTAGGCATGGTGAATTGGAATTGTGTAAAATGTGGGATAAAGAGTCAAAGCTTGGGGAAGAAGTCGAGTAAGGAACAAGTCAAAGTTGTTGAGATTTTCACTCCTTAATCATCTACCACAAGATGCCACCTTTCCCTCAACCTCCACAACCGATCGATGGGACTTTCAAGGTAACTCTCCACTATAAATAGAGAGGCCACAACAGTGAATCGATATCTAGAATCAGATTGCAAAAATACCAAGAGAGCTCTCGGGATTTCATCTCAGAAATCTGGATCACAAGTATTGCCTAAGTGTGTCGACAACATTCTGTCCAACATTACAATTGCTGTTTAGATTCTAGATTAGTTTTGTATGGAGCGATTGTAATGAGAAGTTGTCTATGTCTAATTAATTAGATTTTTCAGGCAGAAGTCATCTGCGACTTCAACTTTTAATTCCTTTCAATTTTATATTGTAAATCTGTAAAGAAAGGAATTTGTATTATATAACTTATGAAAATTTTAAATCATTGTGTTCTTTAAATTCCGCTACATTTACTATTTAAAGTTATTATTTTACTAAGTGTTGTTACTAGTGTCGGACGACATAATTGACGACATTCTGAAACAGAATTGACATTCGATTTGTTCCATTTCTTATTTTTATTTCTCATAGCATTCTTCAAATTTGACATACTCCTATATTATTTTGCGATTTTCACGCGTGTAAGGCTGACATATACTATTCTGGGATTTGCTTTAATCGAAGCTTTAACAGAAGTATAGATTTGTAATGGTTCGATTATATACTAACTTTATCTAATTCTTCCCTTAACTTACAATTTAATACAAACTCAACATTCTTAAATGAATCAATAATAAGTAAACCAGGAGGCTCAAATTAAACCAATTCACTAAAATATGGCAACGTGTTATGAATTGCAAAAATACTTTTCTCCGTTGCTTCATTGAAGATATTTTAATAATTTAATATTTTCTTAATAGCTTCAAGTAATATACACTAACAAAGTAATTAGTGTTTACACTATTACTGTAGTTTAACTCATCGTACTAAGTTACTTCCCGTCTTGTCAAGTTACCAAACTTATGTATATACAAACACTTAATTATTTTAATGAGTTTAGGTTTTATAGTGTCAGTGTAAATAATGCCAGGTAATTCAAATGATATGTACATGTAAAATTTTTTAAAATGCGGAATTTGAAATCTTAAAAATAAAATGTCACTTTCTACAACCGATAGAAATGAATGACCTAATTATGTAAAAATGATGTATATTACTTAAGCTTTATAATTCAATTAGTTTAATTTCAAATGGCCTTATTGTATAAACACAAAGGCGAATGCAGTCATTTTGCAATTAGTTCATCTGAACTTAGTATTTTTGTTACGGAACACAAACATATGAGTTTAAGTTATATATATATAGTTAGTGTCAAAAAAATTACACACTAGGTCACCCTAATGATATTTAAAGGTAAGTTCCTTAAAATGTGACATTTATAATCTTAAAAATAATATACTCCATATTACTCTTACAATAACAGGTAAAGATGACTTGATGTTATAATAATTCCTCATAGTATCTGTGTATATAACTTAACTCTCTCTCTATATATACAAAATTGCTAAAATTTCAACAAAAATAATAAATATATATTCTGTAATTTAAATCTAAAGTATGGAAACAAATAAAAAGGAAAATCAAAATTCATAAAACAAGAACTAATTTTTTTTCTTTCTTTAAGTTTCTGAAACTGTTGTCTGTTTACCACACTGCTAAGTTGTTTAGCCCAAGAGACCTTTGAATTATATGTAACACTTAACTATCAGATTGTCGGATTCCTTTCACTTTTTAGAATGTGAAGGCGGGGTTCTCAGTCTATTTGCTCCTTAAATCATTTAACTGTTTTTTCCTCTTTTTCATTTTTTATTATCCAATATTGGTAGGTAAAGCCTACAATTTTAATTATTTATATACTGCCATGCACATCAGTTCCCCCCCCCCCTCCCATGGGGCCAGGGTGGGGGTACAGGAAGAACACTTGAGAATGTTTGTCTAAGGACCCTTTTCTTTAACTTAATTCTTTGGCTTTATTCCTTTTATTAGAATTTAACTTACACTATGTTACTCTTATGTATTATCCATGTAATGATAGAATTGAACATTTGTTGTTGTGTAAGTTACGAGTTCGAGCGGTGAAAATATCGTTTTTCAGCAAAAGCAAAGGAAATATTACATATGATATATACACTCACGCTCCATGGCCCCATCCTAGTGCAGGCAGAGCTGTAGTGCACGAAGCTCAATGAATCACCTTCGTCAAAAGGTTACACTGTATAAATACGGGTATATATATTTTGAGTCCGCTCGATAGTGCAAGTTTGCATTTATTGAATATAGCTAGTGAAAGAAATAATCTCTTGATTATTTTCATTAATGAAAGAGAATATATACAAATTTACAATTCTCATAATAGGAAAATTATATTCCTATTCTAATAACAAAACCCTGTTCTAGTAGTACAAGTATCCTATAATTATGGTAAGAATACAATACTAATTATTACAATTATGGTACACTAATTAATAAAGCTACACCGTGATATACACTTATTTATGGAAGTGTATATCACGGGAATATATACACTTACTATCACACCCCCGCAGTCATAGCGGTTTGTCTTCGTACGCGGAGACTGTCCCTAAAATCTTCAAAGAGTACTGACGGAAGACCTTTGGTAAAGATGTCTGCAATTTAATACCTAGAAGGGACATGGCAGACACATACTTGTCCACGAGCTACCTTTTCGCGAACAAAGTGAATGTCCATCTCGATGTGTTTAGTGCGCTGGTGCTGAACCGGATTACCAGAAAGGTAGATAGCACTAACATTATCACAATAAACTAAGGTAGTTTTCTGAATAGGACAATGAAGCTCTAAAAGAAGATTACGTAACCAATAGGATTCATAGACTACATTGGCTACCCCTCGATACTCAGTCATCTGCACTAGAGCGTGATAAAGTCGACTGACGCTTTGCAGACCATGAGACCAAGTTATTACCAAGAAACATACAATAGCCAGACGTCGAACGTCTGGTGTCTGGACAGCCACCCCAATCAGCATCTGTATACGAGACGAGTGTAGACGCCGACGAAGGATATAAATGTAAGCCATAGTCAAGTGTCCCCTGGATGTACCGAATAATGCGTTTGAGTGCATTCATGTGCTCAACCCTGGGATCATGCATAAACAAACACACCTGTTGTACGGCATACGTAATAACTGGTCTCGTGAACGTAAGATACTGAAGGGCCCATGCAAGACTGCGATAGCGGGTTGGATCCTCATAAGATGAGCCAGCCGCAACACCCAACTTGGGTTTAGTATCAACCGGAGTGGAAGTGGACTTACAGGATGACATCCCATCCCTCTCAATGATCTTAGCCGCATACTTCCTATGGGATAAGAACAACTCACCTGCATGACGAGTGACAGCAATCCCCAAAAAGTAACTCAAGGGCCCCAAGTATTTCATAGCAAGCTCAGAACTGAGCATTGCCATAATAGACTGGCGTAATGCATCAGAAGAGGCATACAAGATAATATCATCCACATACAATAGTATATAAGTCAAGGAAGAACCACGACGATATATGAACAATGAATTATCAGACTTGTTGTGAGAGAACCCAATAGTCGAAACATAGTCTGCAAACCTCTTATACCAACCCCGTGGAGACTACTTAAGCCCATACAAGGACTTCTTCAACAAACAGACATGATGAGGATATTTGGGATCCTTAAACCCCAAGGGCTGATGCATATAAACCTTCTCCTTGAGATCACCATGTAAGAAATCATTCTTCACATCTAACTGATGAATGGGTCATGCTTTCGAAAGAGCCAAGCTGAGCACAGTGTGAATGGTAGCCGGCTTGACCACCGGGCTAAACGTCTCACCACAATCCACACCAACCTGCTGAGTCTTACCATCACCTACAAGACGAGCCTTATGCTTCGCAAAAGAATCGCCAGAATTGTCCTTATGAGCAAAAATCCACATAGACCGAATAATATTAACACTAGATGGATGGGGCACCAACTCCCACGTCTTATTATCAATAAGAGCATTATATTCGTCGGTCATAGAATTTTTCAATTCGGGTCATTTAAAGCAGACACAGAATTATGGGGTAAGAGTGATTTAAGACCATTAGAATTTAAATTAAAATATCGTTTTGATTTAACAATACCCCGTTGACAACGAGTGACCGATTTATGACTCGAGGAAGAAATGGGTGGATTCGAGAATTTTTTGGACACGGGACGGACTGGCCAGCAGGCAGTGGGCCTGCTAGCCCGGAACTGGAAATTGGAATAGTGCTTGAAGCCGAGACTGGCCCAGTTTTCATATTGGGCTAGGTAACTGGCCCAATTATGGAAATTGGGGAAAAATCCAATCCAATTACTGCACTGGAAATAGTGGGCATCGATGACGCAGTGGGACCAGCGGGTAGTGGGCCCGTTGGTGGATTTTGGGTGCGGGACAAGTCCAAAAAATGATGGATAATATAGGGGAAACAGTGTCGTCCAAAAAACTATACGAACTAGGCACTAGACTACTCACGTTAGCAAATGGAAATTGGGTTTCATAAAAAATAACATGACGACTAATGATGATTTTATTAGACGATAAATCAAAATATTTGTAACCACGATGATTAGACGGATAACCCAAAAACATACAATGGGTAGAACGATCCTGAAGTTTATTAATTGTGGTGGACGGAAACAACGAATAACATAAGCACCCAAAGACCCTAAGATGTGAATACGAAGGAGTCTTATTATATAAAATTTGAAGAGGGGACAAATATGCCAAGCCTTTGGTAGGAAGAATGTTAAGAAGATATGTAGCCATTTGTAGAGCATGATGCAAAAAAGAGGGGGTACGGAAGCATGAATCAATAAAGTGCGGACAATGTTATTAATTGTACGAATTTATGTTGGGCTTTCCCATTTTGTGAAGACGTATGAGGACAAGAAAAATGAAAATTGATCCAATTATTAGCACAAAACTACCGAAATACCCCATTATCATATTCTTTGTCATTATCACATTGAATATTTTTTATTTCCCGTTCGAATTGGGTTCTGATGAATGCTCTAAATTTTAGGAAAGTGGAAAAACTTGAGATTTTTTCGCTTAGGAAAAGACTATAATAACGATGACCCAAAGAACTGAGAACATGAGATGTCCATAAATTACTATGAATAATATCAAATGTCATTAAAGTATGAGAATTAGAGTCTACAAACGACAATCTAACAATTTTTCCTAACGAACAAAATTGACAATTCGGAGTACTACGCGTTACAAGAAATAAAATTCTTTTATCTAAGGAAGACAAAATAGACGCCCCCGGATGACCTAGACGAGCATGCCACAAAGAAGGAGCAAGGGATGTAAAAGTTGATGGCAAGGCTGGACTTGAGAAATCAGAACTTGGCGTGATAGGATAAATATCTCCCCTACTATCACACCTCATGAGAGGACTCCCCGTCTTGAAATCCTTCACAGAAAACCCAAACGGATCAAACTCAACAGAAACGAAATTATCAGTGGTGAATTTACGGACATACACTAAATTTTTAATCAATTTAGGGGGATGAAGGGTGTTTTTCAAGATAATGGGTGGATGGGGGAGATAATGTTTTATGACCATAACCACGAATTGGAATAGAATTACCATTACCAACAATTATGCCACTAAGGTTGCTCAAATTGGAATAAGACGAGAGAGTACCTTGATCGGATGTCATGTGGGTAGTGGCTCCGGTGTCCATATACCAATTTGGGTTTGGCGGATTAATTTCAAGAGTGTGCATGGCGACTTCAATGTCGGTCAGGGCGGAGCCCGCTGCATAATGGGCTTGCGGAGGGCGGGGCCCAAGTACACCTGCGTGCTGCCCCAACCCAGTGTTACTTCGAGAACCACTGGCCCAGTTGGTATTGGGTCGATAGGGCTGCTGGAAAGCCCACTAGAACTGGGCAGGACTGACGACGAAACTGGGTTGTTGGGCCACTACCCACTATTCCAGGCCCACGACCAAGGGGCCCAAGGCTGGGACCAGTGGGTCGATGGCCCACTATTTCCGGGATGGGGCCCACCGCCACATTTTCCCCGCGATTTTTGCCATTATTTTCTAAGTATTCTTGCCGCCACCGTGAGCACAGTTTTGGCCTGAGCTATCAACAAAACCTGGAGAAATTATGGAGGACGTTATCATGACTACGAGACTAGCCCCGATAGCCGCCTTTTTGGCTAAGCCGGTTTCTTTGAGCGTAAGCATAGAACGAGTCTGATAAAATTGCGGAAGGGGGCTGCTCTGACGAAGAAGCGTGCCAACACCACTATAGGCCTCGGACAGGCCTGCAACCATTTGTAGGATCAAACGATCATTCGAAACGGGCGCGCCAACATTGCAGAGTTGGTCCGCCAATTCCTTCAACCTTTTGCAATAAGCTGAAACGTCCGGAAAATCTTCCATGTTGACGTGGGAAAATTCCTGCTGGAGGGTAACAACTCTATAATTTTGATTATCTTGGAATATATCACGTAGTTTATCCCAAGTAGCCTTCGCCGTAACGTCAGACTCAATAATCATTTGCAAAAGGTCGGTAGAAATAGTGGAGTAAATCCACTGAAGAACAATAGCATCAAGGGTAACTTAGGATCATCCTCGGATTTGAGCATCTTCGTATCTGTTGGAGCCACTGGGATAATATCATGGAGGACTTGATGCGAGCGTGCGTGAACTTTGAACAGTTTTGCCCACGCCGCGTATTGGACGTTTTCTATTTCAAGAATGATAGGGATGTGATTCTTGATGTTAGAAACAGTGAAGGCAGGGTGAAACGTGTTCTTAGCCATAATAGTAACACAAGAAGTGATCTAGGGATTTGAGAGAAAAATTTGGAAAGAGGAAAGGCAACGACATGCACAAAAACCGAGAAGACGGGCTCGGATTTTGCTGCGTGTAGGCCGAGAATAGGAAAGAAAAAATAAGACCTAGACTTCTGATACCATGAAAGAAATAATTTCTTAATTATTTTCATTAATGAAATAGAATATATACAAATTTACAATTCCATAATAGGAAAATCGTATTCCTATTCTAATAACAAAACTCCATTCTAGTATTACAAGAATCTTATAATTATGGTAAGAATACAATATTAATTATTACAGTTATGGTACACTAATTAATAAGGCTAAACCGTGATATACACTTATTTATGGAAGTGTATATCACGGGAATATATACACTTACTATCAGTTAGAATGGTGACTCCGCCATGTCCCAATCCATATACTTTCCAGAGAGTACTTTTATGTCCTTAATTTGCATCAGAAATTAGTCAATTGACTAATACAGTAAAGTTACATAGCACTAAGTACCTATTTAGCTAGTTGACTGAGTACAAATTCATGTAAAATAAATTGTAGTATTAATATCATGAAGCTAGCTTAATTTGCTTGATCCCTATATATGTTAAAACTAGAAAAGCGTATCTTATTTAACAATAAAATGTTGGTGACACATTTAACTCTAACTCTATATTTCTTGTTCCAAATATATATCCCATAATATCACTACTTTACCATGCATGCAACACATGCCAGATATGACAGCCACCACATTTTTCTATACATTATAAGAGCGGATCCAGCTTTAAAAGCTAAGGCTTCGGTAGAACACAAAAATTCTAATTCAATAACAATAATAATATATTTAGTATAATTTTACAAGTGAGTATGAAAAGAATGATGTATATGCGTTCTTATCCCTACCTTGTGAAGG
The DNA here is from genome assembly GCA_029783415.1 of Anisodus acutangulus. Taxonomy (NCBI): domain Eukaryota; kingdom Viridiplantae; phylum Streptophyta; class Magnoliopsida; order Solanales; family Solanaceae; genus Anisodus; species Anisodus acutangulus. The sequence continues at coordinate 44,577,159 of CM056505.1, forward strand.
TAGAGATCTCGATTGTTTCTGATAGATCAACAGCTCTAGTAACACAAATAATTTTGATTCAAACTTTATATTTACATTAAAAAATTTATTAATAAATAATTCATTAAACAACCTCTTGTAGAGATGAAGGGCAAACCTGCATACAATAGGCCCTTATGATCGATCCTTTTCTGGATTCCACGTATAGCGAGAGCTTAGTGTACCGGACTGCCCTAATACATGCATAAACTAACAATTCTATCTCAGTATCTATATGTATGAGTACTAAGCAAAGTGGGGGTATGGGTGGTACAACTCAACAAGTTTAATTTAATTTAATAAGAATCTTAAAAATTAAGAAAGTAAAGATATTACTACTACCCCTCTCGAACTACTAAAAAGTAAGAAAATACAAAATGGGACTTACAGTAAGAACAAACCAGGACCAAATTAAATTGCTTGTTATGTATATATATGCTACTACCACCATAAAGCCTTCACTTTATTTGAGCTCCATTATTCTCAATATTCTCTCTTTGCTTTGCTTTATCTTTCTTGCTTTCCTTTGCTTTGTTTCTCTCTCTTTAGCAAGAAGAGCATTCTTCTCCCCACCTTCAAATTGATGTGATTCTCCACTAACAAAAACACTTTACAAAAGAGAATTTATAAAGATCATTCAAGAATTTAGCTATGAATTTTTCTCCAATTCCAGCTTATTTTGATCCAGCCAACTGGCAACAGGTATGGTTTAATTTTTTTTAACCTTCATTTTGATGCTTATATCCATGGTTTCTTTGATAAAAAAGAAAAGAATTCATTAAAGATAATATTCTTCTCACCTTTTGTAATTATAAAAAAATTCTTCCTTCTTTTTTCATCTTTAAATTTGTTGCATATACTTAGATATCTCATTTTCTTCTCTTTCTTCTTTTTAGCAAGCTGGAGGAAGTATCCCAAATCATCATCAGCTTACATCACCACCATCTCAGACTGCACCACCGCCACCACCTCCTCCACCCCTGCAGCCTCATGGCGGCGGTGGTGCAAGTTCCATCAGGCTGGGCTCGATGGCTGATCGAGCCCAGATGGCCAACATACCTATGCCTGAGACAGCCCTAAAATGCCCTCGATGCGATTCATCAAACACAAAGTTTTGCTACTTCAACAATTACAGTCTCTCGCAGCCTAGACACTTCTGCAAGGCTTGCAAAAGGTAATACTGAACATATAAACTAGATCCATCCCAAGTACATAAATTTACCTGTATATATAGTTCATGTTTTACGAAAGTAACACGAGGATAAAAAATTGGAGAAAAATATAATTAAATATGACACATGTACTAGATCAGCTATATGTTCAATTTATTTATTTATTTTACAAATACCTAAGTTATACGTAAGTTGGGATTATTAAACAAGCATACATTCTTCTACTCGTTTTTACGAGAAAATGATTGATTGAGAATACTCCTCCTCAGGTACTGGACTAGAGGGGGCGCTTTGAGAAATGTCCCCGTGGGTGGTGGTTGCCGGAGGAACAAAAGAAGCAGTAGCAACAGCAAGAGCAGCAACAACAAAAATAATTCAAAATCTCCGGCTTCTAGCATTAGTACTGATGGTCGTCAAGCTACTAATAATTCAGGTTCTACAAGCACAATTTCATCACATAGCAACAGTTTTTCCGGTCCAACATCAGCAGCTAGTCTATTAGGGCTTATGACCCCTCAAATTCCGCCTCTACGTTTCATGTCGCCTTTAGGCCAATTTAATTCTGATCATCATCACCACCACCACCATTTTACTCCGAGTAATCACATGAACTTGAATTTTTCTACAAGTTGTGGTAACGTATTAGGCGGTACCACTGAAGGCATGATGGTCAATAATAGTACTAATTTGCTTGGTGCTGGTGCTGGTGCTGGTGGTGTTGCTTCGCTTTTATCAAGTGGAAATATTGAACAGTGGCGAATGCAACAACAAATGGCACAACAATACCCTAATTTCTTAGGCGGATTTGATCCGTCTAATTCGCCTTCTTCGGGTGTTAATAATTACCCGTATCAAGGCGATGTTCATGAGGCGGTACAATTCCTTATTGGTGAGAGTTCGAGTCAAATTAGCAGGCCGAAAATCTCGACCTCAATGCTAAATCAGATGGCTTCAGTGAAGATGGAAGATAATAACAATAATAATCAAGATCAATCAGCTTTGTCAAGGCAATTGTTGGGGATTCAAGGAAATAATGAAAATTGGAATACTGCTAGCGCTTGGGGTGATCTTTCTGCTAGTTTTAGCTCTTCTTCCACTAGTAATGCCTTATAATTGAAAGTCACGACGAAAAATGTTGTGGTGAGCTGAAGAAATTTATACCATCTTCTTCAAAACTGAGCGGTCATTCAGAGGTCTTACCTGGTGATCTAGACTATTTTCCTGTCGTCTCACTTGTCGATATTTTATCAGCAAAAGCTTCTAGTCAAGATGGAAGTCGGACATTGGGAAGAAAAGATCGATCATCCGAAAACCCTATATTTGGTAGTTTTTTTTTTTTAAGTGTTTTATTTAGATTTATTTGTAGTTTCTTATGGTCATGTGTTAGAACATGTTTGGAGGTTGAGTGTACCTTTTTTTTTTGGTTGAGTTTTTTGTAGTAGCTTTTGTGTAGACATGAAGGTCTAATTTCAATGTAATTGGCTCTAGGTGTTGGGCTGTAAAGTGGCTAACATTTCTAATGATATATCATCTTCATGTTTATGGAATTTGTGTATTTGGATTTGTTCTTCCGTCTCTCATTACTACAATTTCTCCATGGATTTATTATTGCTTAGCATGATCCCATTTATCCAAATTATGAAGCTCTTATAGTCTTCACTGTTTTAACATTGATAAAATGCTTATTATCTAGCAATGAATTTTAATACTGATCCTGTAATCCATGCCGTGAAGCAATGTTGTTCAAGTATTTAAGGAACTACAATTTTGTACTTGGTTATTGAATTTGAAACTTAAAAAACGGATGACAAGATCGGCCAATTTGATAAAACGAATTATGTATATAGTCAGAGCTATAAATTTTCCCACTTTAATGTTATTCAAGCTACAACTTGAACTTCACTTTATAATGGCAATACCAATGTGAATTTGAATGTTGTAAAAGGTTAATTACCTACCTTATTTTCCGGCTAATGAATTCCACAAATTACAGGCAGTTATTTATAATTATCATGACCTAATAGTGTAAAAATTATTGTACACATGTCGATCAATGTATATTCCTTTGCACTAAATAACGTGCGGTTAACTACACGTTGTTTAGTGTTTGTTGCGGCTTAAAAACTGAAAGATTTTAAGCAGGGTGAATTTAGAGGCCCGATTACATATTCACGATGATGTATATATGTTAAGAAATTTCCTATATATATAAATATTTATGTGTACACGATTATCATAGTAATATTAACTTAAGGTTATTGTAAGAACCGATAAATTTCAAATTCTAGATTTCACTATATTTTTAACTGTATATTCTTTGAATGGCCATAATTTTGTAGTTTATAGGACAGTATATAGTACTATTGCCAAAACGCGTCGGTGTGTAATCTTTTGCCACTTCATGATGATGATGATTATTCTTAAATATTATTCTGTTTGATTGGTGCATGCTAGTCACTTCATGTTATTTTAGGACTTCATTATTTATATATTATGCTTTATAATGGATGTAAGATATGAGCTGAAATGGAAGTGGGGAAAAAATTCTAAGAAGCAACTTTCTATAGATTCAGCTGCTTCCAGCTGCCCAGCTATATTGTCTCTACAATTTATATGAGCATTACAGTTTCTGTAGTTTTCATTTCTTTACAAAATTGCTCCAGACCTCATCCACGTGCTTCATCTTGCAAGAAAAATATCGAAAATATACCTATTTGGTGTGGCATCTAGAAAATAGAATCTGGGATATTCATTTAAGATTAGAACTTCTTTATTAAGCTTAATCAAGGATTGGCTGGATTTGTGTAAGGAATCTGTTCCTTTTTAGGAGGAAGATATATGAAATTATAAACAAAATGAAGAACTCGTCCTTAAACCTTGAGAATGAAATCAAACTACAACAATACTATCATTAAATTAAACTATTGAATTAAAAGTACAAAAGTGTATCTAAGTTGGAGCCAAAGAGAATGATATTACTCTGGTAAACAATTAGAGGCTAATCAGGATTTAAAATTTATGAATCTTACAACGATCTTAAATTGATATACAATAGTAACTGAGTTTACAGTCAAAATGCTCTATAAATATTTAATAATTTTTTTAATATAACAAGTTCATTAAAAGTTGTGAACCCATAATTTCTAAGCTAAATTCGCCTTGCATACAAGCTGACATGGACTTTGTCGATACATAGATTTTTTTGTGAAGATGAACGCGTGCATATCTTATCTGCTTTATAATGAGGGATGGAACTACAAGCCTATATATCCACCGGTTCGCCATAACTTAATAACTTTTGCAAGACCCTATAATTGTATCAAAAAATTTATTAAATATATTCAAATATGTATCCATAACCTAGTAAGCCACCGTTTTTATAATTAATTCAGAATTCATAAACTTAAAATTTTAATTCCGCCTATATATGTGCGAACTTTCATTAGATATTTTTGTAAAGAATAGATCTTGGGCCTAACTCAACCCTAAAAACTAGCTTAAAGGGATGAGGATTGCCCAAGCCATATAAGGAGACCAATGACCACTTATCCCACCGATGTGGGAGAACTCAACAATTTTCGCACTTCTATTTTGTATTAATCTAGTTTATGTTCTCGTACTTGGAAAGAAAATCCAATTATATCAACTCCCTTTGTTCCACAATAAGTGGTTGTTTAATTCTTTTAATTTTTTCCAAAATATGTAGTTCTTTAGAATTTTAAGAATACTTTGAACATGTTCTTCTAAAATTGCCCTTATTTAAATAATCATCATTCATTAACTACATTTTCTTTTTCTATATATTGATTAGGGGTAAATTAATAAAAGCACTCCTAATTTTTTAGAAGTGAACACTTTCTTAGAGAATATACATAAGCTAAAAGAATCACTTATTATGGAACGGAAGAAATATCAAATTATAGGGATCCTTGGGAAGATCTACCTAGAACATGAGACCAATATTTGTGCTTCCAATGTATGACTCGATCATTTGCTATTATTCCAATAATGATAACTGAAACATTAGCCTAGTCCAATGTAAAGAGTAGAAAAACAACAGAAGAATCTTGGGGGAAGAGCAATGATTCCACAATAATAATAAATTCTGAGAAATGGGTAAAAAGGTAATGATGAGAAGAGAGTCAAAGAGGGTAAGACAAACAGTGTGACAACAAACTTCTTAAAAGACTCGAAATCGAAAATATGCCCACTCAATTCCACACAACACTAAATCATTCTCTTCCCAAACTCCCAGGTTGTGTTACCTGTATATATGGTTTAATTAATTTCGTTTTTTATTATGCTTTTTATTTTATTTTATGAGTGTTTTGATTGGATATGAAATTATAAAAAGGGAATATTTTTAAATCATTTTATCTTAAAGTAAAAATGTGTATAACGGATCAAAATATCCTTGAATTTTGTGCTTTAAATATGCCACATAAAATGCTGAAGTTAAAAAAATTACTAAATATAAAAAGGTATTACAGTCAAACCTCTTTATAATCGTGTTGTTTGTTCTTATATCTTGTATTTGCTATAACGAAATGTTGTTATAATGAACATATGGTTATATAATATAACATGAAAGATCGGTTTCACATAAAACATGACTATTCTAGTTTAATGTTATTACAGAGGATGACCGTTATAGAAAGGTTTGAATACTATATTTTCCTTGAAACTAGTTAAAAATGAAAGAATATCATATAAATTGGAGCGAGTTAATATGTGGTTTAATTTCTCATTGTTTAATATATCCTGGTTAGGGGCGGCAAAATGGGTAAAAAATATGAATATCCGTCCGACTCAACGTATTTAAAATGGATTGGATATCCAATCCATTTAAAATAGGTTCACTATGGGTCAACTCATATTATTCACCTAAAATATGGATAATGTGTAAAATAAATAAAACTCACAACTTTAATAAAATAAGTCCCTTAAAAATAAGAAAAATGACTTCCTTAATAACATTAGGGAAAACAAGTCCCACAAGTGGCATTTCACCAATCATCCCATCACCACCGAACCCATCTCCAACCACACCACCCCCACACCCCCACCACCACGCAACTTACCCCATCCCCTCCAATTTTTTTAAAGTTTTTTTTTTTGACACCACTCACCTCACACCCCCACCCACACTCCACCATCCTCAAAGAAAATTAGTTTTTCTTTAAAAAAGTTTTAAATTTTATTTATTTGAATTTTACACTTCCCTCCCCTCCACCCCGACCCCACCACGCCTTCAAAGAATTTAATTTTTCTTTAAAAAATTTATTTTGATTTTCTACACCATCCACCCCCACCCCACCCCACATCTCTACCCCTCCTGAATTTTTGCTTCATATATTTTATTTTACTTTTATAAAAACTTATAAAGAATGAGAATTTTGTGTGGTTAAATTTGGTGTGAAATGGGTGTTGGGTTGTGGTTTTTTTTGGGGGGGGGGGGGAGGAGGGGAGGTAGGGGTAAGAAACAAATTTCATTTTTTATAAAAGTAAAATAAAATATATGAAGTAGAAAATTTGAGGGGAGAGGGGGGGAGTTGAGTGGGGGTGAGGTTGGCGTGGGTGATGGTGTTGGATAGAGATGAGTAAAGATGAAGTGCATTCTAGGGTGGTAGTTAGGTGGGGGTAGAATTTGGATGGGGAGTGGGTGGAGTGAGTGGTGGAGGGTGGGAATGGTGGGGCTTGGGTGGGTATGTTCGAAAAATGTTTCTTGAAGGTCGTGTCATTGGAAAACTTCAAAGTTATATTCTTCCCGCAAATGTTGAGATGCAACTATGTATTAGGGATTGAATTTGTGGACAAAAAGATAAATTAATTTTCTCCATATCAGGTACATAAAGTCAACATCTTTAAAGTAACTTTAGATAATATGAATATCAATAATATCCGTGGAATTAACCAATTTTTTATCCGTATTAAATATGAGCGGATCAGATAATTAATCCATTTTTATTTAACTCATTTTTAACCCGCCTATATCCTACTTAAATTCTGTTCCCAATTTTCCCCCAAGAATCACGCAAATTTTTAAAATAAAGATGAGTGAGATCATCAGAGAACAGTCAAAGAAAACAAAAGAATACTCTGAAAGACTGGAACAAACGTGACAACTAACGTTGAAGCATGCAAATTTATAGTATTTCCTGTTCTGATTTGTTGCACGAAATTTTAGGCAATATAGAACTGTACTAAATGTTCTTCTAGGTCATTACATCTTCTTTCATTCTTGATTTTGACGAACTGGTCTAATTTATAATTTTATATTGTTTTATCATGCTTCTGACAAAGAAAATATGATTCAGAGAGACCGTATCTAATAACTTAATAGTAAAATTAAAGGAAATGATCTATCTATATATGCAGATTCCTTTTAATTCTAGTTAGCTTTTGTCATAATTTGAGTGAAACAACGAGAAAAGACTAAAACATCTCATGTTTGTGGCAGTATTTTGTTAGCTAATTTTAGCATGTGACCATATTGCTTTCCAGTGTTTTTTGGTTGTTGATGTTTCTGGTTGCTAACTTCCCTAGCTCTTCTTTTCTTGGGAATGTTCTCTTACTTTAATTTGATGCTTTTGCCAGTTTATTCTTCTTTCTTTTGACTGCGGGCAATAAAATATCATTCACTAGCTATTTTTGGTCCCGTCTTTAAAAATTAAATATTATCATAAAATTTTAGATTTCACAAGTGAAACTCTATAAATAGTATTATGAAATTTCATCTATGAAACTTGAAACTCAACCAAAGTAAATATGTTTTAATTAGATGAGCTAAAAGTGTTTTTTGCGAATATTTTTAGACGAAGGAGGGGGCACTTGTGTTAAAATAATATTTACTTTGAAGTTCATTTAATTATGGATAACTTATATATACTGATATCAAATATATTTAAGTAATTTTTATTTTACCTTATCAATATTTTGTTGCAATAGGTTATCTTTCTTATTTTTCAGACATCTAACTTTGCTTATTATCGGCAATTATGAGTTTGTTTAGATTAACTGATTAGAACTTAGAAGTAGATGATAAGCATCAAGTGTTGAAAACACTTTTGAGTGATGAACCTAATTTTATAAATAGATACGTATATGTTTGAATTAAAGTGTTTAAAATGATAATAAGTAATTAATGCATTTGAGAAAAAGATGGTGATAGACACTTTTTTCTATTAAAATGATCAAAATGTCCTCTAAGCTATTTAAAAAAACTATAAAGTTAAAAGTATTTTTACATAAAAGCGACAAATGTGGAAAATACAATAGAAAAATAATCAAATGTTATGTTTTACGAAGAGTATTTTGGATATTACAATAGATATTAAGAATAAAATTGTAAAATATATTGTCAAACCCAAAGTGCTTATAAGTTGTAAAATCATAAGTTGGATGACCAACTTATGACTGATTTTTGCTATAATCATTTTTAATATTTATCAAACGTGTACATAAGACAAAAAGTAAGTATAAGTAAATTTAATTAACTTATAAGCTTAGTCAAACACCTCATATATATATATATATATATATATATATAATTTTGTTTTAAAAAAAGTGACATAGACATTATAAAAATTCTTTTGCACAATGTGTAGAAGTTAAACTGTTAGTTATTACTCCAGTGACGCCCCGACAGGAAATCTCTCCTGGGAACGTCAACAATCTTTCTTAGATCAGTTTATTTATTCAGGATTAATTAATTCTTTTGATGATACATTGAGTGTGTATATATATATGTTTTTTTTCTTGTAATGTTTAAACGAAAATGTATTTTTTACGGTTGAGATCATCTCATTCATCTTATGCAAAATCACACGACTTCGAATGAGATATTATGTCTTTTTGTTATTTGTTAGTATTACAATATAGGGAAACAAATGAAACATTTTAATTTCCAAGGAAAAATAATTCAATAATCGCGAGGTCAAAATTGAAATGCAAATGTCTTAAAAAACCTTTTTTCTGAAATTATTAATCATGTTAAAAAAGAAAATTATCTAAAGTATCTAAGTGAGCGTGACTACTCAAAAAGACAGTGCGACACACTAACATAAACACATTAAAAGAAAATAAACTAAGGAAAAAAAATAAAAGGCTCAAATCTTGCCTAAGCCTAATGGAATATTATTCCTTATAGCCATCTTCATACACTGTACATGTTTACAATTAAGAGTTCCAAATTATATATTTGGCAGATCTTTCGCAGTGACTACATTCGTAACACACTAGAAAATACATTAAAAAATAAACGAATAAGCCTCTAATTTATTGAAAATAATTTAAATTTTCTCCCTTATTTATTGGACTCAAATTACTCTTAACGTTAATTTTTGAATTAAAAATGTTCCTTCTTCCACCTATTATACCACAATTATCCTTAAAATTAATTATCGAATTACAAATGTCTCTCCTCTAGAGATGGCAGTGGATCCTGGACCCAGTCCGGATCCGATGGATCCAGATCCGTTTTATAGGATATGGATCTTCAAAATTTGGACCCGACGGATCCGGATCCGTTTCAGACGGATCGGATATAGATCTGGATCTTGTATTTGAGATCCGTATCCGGTCCAGATCCGACCCGTGGATCCATTTTTTATTAAATATATTCATAACATAGAATGTAATTTTATAAGTATTTTCTTAAAATTGCTAAGCACATCCTTGCAAGTTTAATTCTCAAAACAAGTTTAATTTATCCCCGCGTTAACTCAAAAACCAAAAAATAAAGAGGTAACTTCGATAATAAAATCAATGTTATATTAGTGAATGACTAACATCTCCATAGACAAGTAGTTAAAATTATATTTACTTTATTTGTGAAGTTTCCAAGCACATGCAAGTTCTGCATTGTGGAAATACTAGTCAGCATTTTCCACAACTATTGTCATTGTCCAACATTTTCAATTAATAGCTCACAATCAAAACGAGACAACGAACAAAATATCTCATATGAACATTTCAAAATTGAAACACAGTAAACTGTTAGCTAAGTAAAAAATTTTTGTCAGTTCAAAAAAAAATTCTTAACAAGGCAATTTTTTTTACATGTGGATCCAGATCCGATCCGTGGACCCAGTAGATCTGATGGATCCGGATTTGGATATGATTTTTATGGACCCGATGGATCTGGATCCGGATCTAGATTCATGTATGAAAAACGAATCTGGATCTGGATCTAGTAGAATTCGGTCCAGATCCGATCCGTTGCCATCCCTACTCTCATCTTAACGAAATTATGAAAAAGCAATGTGGGGCTTTAATTAAATCGGTGTCACGTGAATTTATTTATTCCACGGGGCCCTAACCATAAATAACTTGACCCATAGGGATTAACCCAAAACTACTAGAATTTTTTTGTTTGTATCTAGTTCTTTTGATGCATGTCCTCTTTGTTTGAAATTGTGATTTTTCTTTCAAAATCGTGCAAACAAGCTCCAGTCGATTCCAATTTTATATTCAACTCAACTTCTTCATCTTTTAACATCCGTGGATTTTTAGAAATTCAGCTCCAATAATTATTGAATAAATTTTTGAACTTTGTTTTTCAAAAATAAAAAAAGAGGTGCGTCGATACAATATTTATACCCGAACTTACTTATTCGTAGACCAGAATCTGCAAGCACTGTACTGTGTACTGTGAGTGTTCTTATTATATAAAGGGAAATCGTGAAGGAGAAGCTAAGAATCTTGTGTTGATGCAACTTTTTGTAAAGACTACGGCGGCCTACCAACACAAAAGCAACTCTCTACGTACCATTTTTCAATATATTTGTAAGTTTAACTTTTGTGCATAGATGGCTCGGGTATAATCATTTTACGCTATCAGTGTCAGATTAAATTATTTATAACATTGTGTAATTAATCAAAGCAAGTCTAATTTATCGTTACTTGAAAAATAGAGTAAATAATCTTATTAACAAATTAAAATAATTTAAAATAATTTGGCCAAGAGGAGTACTCTTGAGGGGAATTCTAGTGAAGATCCAGATGAAAACATATTTTATGGAGTACTTTTTTATTCTCCTCTCTCATTGGTTGAATATTGTGTATTAGACTTAAATGAGAGTAAATCATCTAGAAAAGCCCTGTTTTCTAGTATGATGCCTTTATATTTGTACCAGTTGAGTACGTCTGCCCAAATAATATTAATATATAATATTATCTTAGAAGCAATAGAAGAAAGAAGCTAGAACGCACTGCATCAATAAAAAAAATCTACACGTTTTGTGTATATAAGTTAAATTCAAGATAACTAATTTCAATAAGGACCAGATACCACTATATGAAATCTTGATTTATTAGTCGGTGGGTTGTAGTTTAAGCATTAGTCAATAAGTACTGGAATTAGTGAGAGGGATGTCTCGTTTTCTTGTTATTCCTTATCGATAAACTTTTCTTACTAAATCTTTCTAGAGATGCTCATTTTTTCTTAAATAAAGAATCTAATTTACATGTCAAATTACCTCATAAAAGTTTTATGAGATCCATTTTCCTCTTAAGATGACTTTATCCTATAACATTTTTTTTTCTTGCACAAAGACAAATATAGTTCCACTTAGGGGTGATAAAATTCGCCTATGAAAATATGATTCCTCCGACGGCCAAGTCAAGATTTTCACTAAGGGGTTTAAAATATAAAAAAGTAAACACACAAAGAAGTCAAAGGGAGTTCAACATCTATTATATATACATAAAAAATAATTTTAAACATGTATGAATAGTATAATTCTCCGCCCAAGAATGTTCGGATGAACCCCGGTGGTCCGCCGTAGTCTTTACAAAAAGTTGCAACAACACAAGATTCCTAGCTTCTCCTTCACGATTTCCCTTTATATAATAAGAACACTCACAGTACACAGTACAATGCTTGCAGATTTTGGTCTACAACTAAGTAAGTTCGGGTATAAGTATTGTATCGACGCACCTCTTTTTTATTTTTGAAAAACAAAAGTTCAATAATTGTTGGGGCTGGATTTCTAAGAATCCACCTATTGAAGTGTGTGACCATCTGATCTAAAAGCTTAAGCTGTTAGATAGAACACACTTTTAATATTTGATTATATTCTCAACACGCCCCTCACGTGTTGACCTAATTTTTTTTCATGGTCCAAGCACGTGGAAATTCTTTTTGAGAATGGGCGGCGGTGAGGTTCGATCCCAGGACCTTTGGCCTGCTTTGATACCATATTTGAAGTGTGTGACCATCTGATCTAAAAGCTTAAGCTGTTAGATAGAACACACTTTTAATATTTGATTATATTCTCAACACCACCAATGTTAAAAGATGAAGAAGTTGTTGGAAATTTGTCTTTGGTGGGGAGGTGCGTCCACCCGTATTTAATGACTTAAACACTAGGGTTCCGCATGTTGGAGGCTTTATTTCTTCACACGTGCATAATCTACTAAGTGAGTAGATGACCGTAGGGCCAAGAATCGTCATATTTCATTGAGAAATCAAAGAGATATTGATCCACGGAGTAAGGTGTTTGAGGCATGAAAATATGGTGTGGGACAAATCAACCACATCGGTGGGAAAATGGAAGTATTGCTCTCTTTATAAGTCTCAAAATTGGATAAGGGTTTGGGCCCCCAAGGGGTAACCCATGTGTTTGAAGGAGGGAGGACCTAGATGTGCTTGGGTTCAAGACTAAGCTCACACACGCGCCGCCGCCCGTGGGAACTATTGGTGAGATTAGAAGAAATATTTCAAGATAATAAAAATACTCGAGCCGTGTATTTGGAAGAGCAATTCAACAATACGCGTCTCGAGAATTTTAACAACATGTCTGATTACTGTAAACAACTGAAACTCATAGCCGACCAACTTTCCAACGTAGGGACATCTGTTTCTGAAATGAAGATGGTTCTTCAACTCGTTGTTGGCTTATCGATAGGCGAATACGATACAATCGCAACGATGATTCAATAGGCCGATCCACTACCGAGTTTCAACAAGGCACGTTCACAACTACAATTGGAGGAGACCCGATGTGCTAAACAAGATGAGCAAAATAAAAAAGTTTTAGCCGTTGAAAGTATGGAAACACCGGTGGCCCCCACCACCTAGCCATCACCGTCGGACTAGCAGCAGCAGCGTAACACTCGTGGTGGAGGACGAGGCGGCAGAGGCATCGGTAATGGCAAGCAGGAAAAGGGCCGCGACAAAGGGCATAAGGCCCAACAGGCAAGCCCAACGACTGTTTCACCTTTCCAGTGGCCTGGACCACCAGGCTGGCCCAACGCAGGTAATTGGGCCTCACCCGTCTGCCCTTACCCAACAGCAGGGGCCCAGTTCCCACAGGCTAGGATGACCGACATATTGGGCTCAGCTCCAGCGACCAGGCAGGTCCATACGTCATTACACCAGGCCAATATAGTCTCGGCTCAACAACTGCCGCAAGCCAACAGTTTGGCCCCAACTGATTTGGGCCAGGCCTTCAACACATTAAACCTTCAACAACCTGACGAAAATTGATACATGGACACCGGAGCCATATCTCATCTCACCCGCTCTTCAGTAATTTATCTTAACTACTTCGGTTAAAGCATCCTCAATTTATTACTGTCGGCAATGATCACCGCATTCCAATTGAAGGTTACGGTAATACCCACACAAAACATCCCCATCCGCCTTTCTCCCTAAACCATGTCCTCTACGCCCCTAACATCATTAAAATTTGAAATCTGTTAGAAAATCCACTCGTAATAATTTCGTGTCTGTGGAGTTTGACCTTTTTGGTTTTTCTGTGAAGGATCTCTATACGAGAAAAATTCTTACGCGCTGCAATAGTGTGGGAGACCTCTACCCCTTCACTCAATCTTCCGCTGTTAGACCACAATCTCATACCTCCCTTGCTGCAATCTCTCTGTCAACTTGGCACAATAGACTTGGACACCCAAGAGCACATATTTTTAATTTTCTTAGGAATAATAAGCTTATTCGATGTAATAATGGGAAACTTACCCAAAACTGGTTTTCTTGCTCGCTAGGCTAGCATGCTCGCCTTCCATTTATGTCATCTTTAAGTGTTACGTTTTCTCCATTTGATATTGTTCATGCTGATTTATGGACATCTCATGTTGTTAGCTCACTGGGTCATAAATTTTATCTAGTACTATTGGATGATTTCTCTCATTTTATCTGGATTTACCCACTAAAGTTCAAATCTGAAGTTTTTTCCAAGTTTCTTGAGTTTCAAAAATTCATTAAAACTCAATTTGAAAAATATATAAAATCTTTTCAATGTGATAACGGTCGTGAGTTTAATAATTCGGCGTTTCACAATTTTTTCTCAAATCATGGCATGGTTTTCCATTTCTCATGTCCCCACACTTCACCTCAAAAAGGGAAGGCTGAACGAATAATACGTATCATCAATAACATGGTTCGTACACTCATGTTCCATGCCTCTCTCCCCCTCGTTTTCGATCTATGTTGTTAAAATGGTAGAATACCTCCTTAATATTTTACCCACTGGCAATCTCCAAAACAAAACCCCCACTGAAATTTTATACCGTAGGATCCCGTCATATGACCAGCTCAGAATTTTTGGTTGCCGGTGCTACCCCAATCTTGCCTCCACTGCCCCTCATAAATTGGCCCCACAAACCACGTCGTATGTCTTCATTGGCTTTCCATCTAATCATAAGGGTTACCTGTGCTATGACTTGTCCACCCGTAAAATCATTGTCTCCCGCCATGTCACATTTGACAAGACAAGTTTTCCATTTTTGAACCTCCAAAAATTTCAAACCACGGATTACACGTTTCTCAATGAGTCAAACATGTCCCCTGTCGTCAGATGACTGTTCTACTGTGACTCCTCTGTCCCGTCACGGTCTGCTCCGGCAGCACCGTCTTCCCTAATTTTTGGCACCACCATCGCCACTACATCACCACTGCATCGTCTCTCTCCCCGTCGATAACCTCTGCCTCACCCATTTCATGGTCAGTCCCTCAGATGGTCGACCCAACAAACTCAACTACCTACCACCATCCCGGTCTCGAATCTCAGCCCAGTTGCCCAACCTGAGCTCTGCCACTGACCATCTCCCAAATCGGTAACCATACACCCTCTCCATTGCCAGAACTACCAGCCCCAACAACGATGTCAAACCACCACGAAATATCACCAAAATACGATCTCCATCTGTAACCAGTCTTTTGTGTCACCGACAACTGACGCCTCCCAACTGCCGCCCCCATTTCGAACCAGTGAACCAGCAAACCCAAACCCTACCAAATACAAACACTACACCACTACCTATCCACCGTATGGAAACTCGTGCTCAACACGAGATTTTTAAGCCCAAGGTTCAATTTAACCTCTCCACAAAAACCATATCACTCATTCCCAAAAACCCAAAAGTAGCCAAACTGGACCCTAATTGGAATGCGGCCATGTGTAAGGAATTTAATGCTTTAACAAAGCACACTTGGGATTTGGTACCTAGACCGGATGGGGTGAATGTGATCCGATACATGTGGCTATTTCGTCACAAATTCAGAGACAGTGGTGACTTAGAGCGGTATAAGGCTAGACTTGTGGCCAATGTCACTAATCAGTAGAAGGGCATTGATTGTGGTGAGACATTCAGTCCAGTTTTTAAACTGGCTACCATTCGAACAGTTCTGAGTATTGCTGTGGGTAAGCATTGGCCGATTCATCAGCTTGATGTCAAAAATGCATTTCTACATGGGGATTTAAAAGAAAATGGTTACATGCATCAGTCACCTGGCTTTGTCCATCCAGCAACCTCTCAGTATGTATGTCATCTCAGAAAGTCACCATATGGTTTGAAACAGGCCCTAGAGCGTGGTATGAACGCTTTGCCAAGTACATTATGCAGATTGGGTTTATATGCAGTAGGTGTGATAACTCTCTTTTTATTTTTCATCGCGCTAGTAGCACTGCTTACTTACTACTATACATGGATGATATTGTTCTCACTGCCTCATCTGACAGATTGAAAAATGAAATTATTGCTTTACTCAAAACCGAATTTGGTGTGACTGATTTAGGCAAGCTGAGTTATTTCTTGGGTATATCAGTGATCAGATCTGCCGACACTATGTTCCTGAGTCAGCGTAAGTATGCAAAAGAGATAGTGTATAGGGCTAAGATGACAAATTGCAAAATTATGGCCACTCCGGTAGATTTTAAATCTAAGCTTAGTGTTGTTGATGGTGATCCGGTCTCTGATCCTACTCTGTATAGGGGTCTTGCAGGTGCACTTCAGTATCTTACCTTTACAAGGACTGATATTGTATATGTCGTTCAGCAGGTGTGCATGTTTATGCATGCCCCCAGTGAGTCTCACTTTGCTGCCCTTAAGCGTATTATCCGATACATTAAGAGCACACTTGACTATGGGTTGCATCTATACCCCTCTGCACCGACTATGTTACTATCATATATGGATGCAGATTGGGCAGGGTGTCCAGACACGCGACGCTCTACTTCTGGTTATTGTGTGTTTCTAGGGGATAATCTCATTTCCTGGTCTGCCAAGAGGAAAGCCACATTATCCCGTTCTAGTGCTGAAGCAGAGTATCGAGGCGTTGCTAATATTGTAGCTGAGATCTGTTGGCTCCGAAATCTTCTTTTGGAGCTCCGGTGTCCATTGCATAAGGCGTCTATAGTATATTGTGATAACATATCTGCAATATATCTATCTCACAATCCGGTTCAACATCAGTGAATCAAACACATTGAGATGGATATACACTTTGTTCGTGAGAAGGTCGCTCTCGGTCAGGTCAAAGTATTGCATGTGCCATCCTCTTATCAGTATGCAGATATTTTCACAAAAGGGCTACCCAGACAGTTATTCATCGACTTCAGATCCAGTCTTAGCGTCTGGCCTCCTCCCGCTCCAACTGAGGGAGTGTATTAGCGAATATTCTCACAATATTCACCGTATATCTAATTACGATTGTTGTATATTTATGGTAAATTAGGATTCTTACTGTATTTGTGCAACTATATATATTTTGAATTAATGAAAAAACTCCTCAAGGGAGATTATTCCAATCTTACACTATCATATTTTATATTCCGTTTGGAGGACAGGCTTTACATCCCCTCATTACTTTTTTGCTTAAAAATTTTACGAGATAGGGTTAATGCCAAACCTTCCACCACCATTTATTATTCGAAGTATCAATCGATTAATTCGTATTCATGTCTTGTAGGTTATCCACTAACAGTAGTAAAGTGCTACATATTGAAAAAAAATTTAAAATTTCAGAATTATAATTCACCACCTCTTATTAAAAATGAAAAAAATCTGGACTATCCCAATATCACTCTATAACTGTACATTTTGATATTTGGGATGTATAGTTATCAACCGATATTGGGATGGTCAGGATGATCTTGTCATCTACAAATTAGATGCCCATTATCTCTTTTACTCTTGCGTGGGCTATGAAGGTCTACGAAAAGACACAATTTGAAAAGCAAGTACGTAGCATCCTATGTCCAATCTTTTTCATCTTCTAAAGAGAGCTAGCCTTGACCACCAACAGCACTTTTAGCATTTTCCAGAACTCCTCTTTTTTCTTTTCTTTAATTCTATGTGGATTTTCCTTTTCAGGTAAATTCCACGGATTTCCTAACATAGTACTCCTTCTATTTCAATTTATGGTAAATTCAAGTGATCACATTTGATTTTTGTTAGATATTTACCAGATTTAAATTATTAAATTTAATCGAAATTGTAAAAAAAAAAAAAACTAACCAGAAACATGAATTTTTTCTCAAGATCTCAGAAAGCACAACATAAAAACTACACCAAACACAAAAAATAGATTAAAAATAACATAAACTGCACCTCAAAAGGTTACACCAAACTAAAATAATTTACAAAAACTGTACTTCCAAATATGAGTTTCCATTAAATATTTTCTATTTTCACAACTTCAACTAAATTTGATAATTGGAATTTGGTAAATATTTGACGGAGACCAAATTAAAGTACTCATTTTTTGCAAACATAAACTACTCAAGTGACATGTAAGGGTAGGGGTGCGAAATAGGCATTTTTGGCTGAATTTGGATGGTTAAAACAGGGCTAAGTTAGTAAATGACCTGCCAAAAAGTTATTTGGGATGAAATGAATTGGGCTAAAATGAGCTAAAAAGTGGTTCATAATCCCGCTCGCTCAATTTCTTACTAAGTTTAAATTTCTCTATTTGTTCTTTTATATTGTTTTTATTTTATTTAGTAATTTACGCGTTTGAGGTGGTATGGATCTTTTATTTCATCAGAATGAAATGTACAGAAAATAGAGGACAAGAGCCTCTGAAGCAGAGCATTTACACGTTCCATGTGCTCGCTTGGGTACTTTACAGTGAGATATGAACCCCATAAGCAAAAAATTAAGCTCTCAAAAAATTTACAATTATATTGCACAAAGATGTTATTCCTTTGTTTATGTCTAATTGATGCCATTTTTGCCTTGTCAAGAACGTATGGCCCTATCGCATCTTTAGGAAGATCTTTGGACTCAAAAAAATTGCCCATCTTGTTCCTCGATGCTCCATTTGGCTAACGTATCCGCTGCTTGATTAGCTTTACTATAACAGTGTTGGATAATATGATTTGTCTAAGTGAGCATCTGTTTAATATCATCAATGGAATCTTGAAGTTGCCACACGATGTTAGAGTTTCCTTTGAGCATATTGACAATAATCTGGGAATCACATTGAAGGATTATGTTTCGAAAACCTTTAAACGCGATCTATTTAACTGATTAACTGTGAACTACGTGGGACTTGATTCTTTTTTTGCTGAAAAGAGAAGGTACGTAGGCAGCTCTCCTAAAAAAGAGTGAAGTTAGAAATACACCATTGCACCCCTAATTGGCCACATATGTTTCCGCTAAGTTGCTGCTTTCCTTTCCCTGATTTTTAGCAAATGCCAAGATGAGTGTTCCATTGTAATCTATGATAATTCCTCCAGCTCCTATCGACTCGTCGCTATTGTGGCTACCATTCGTATTGACTTTTATCTAGGAGTGGCGGTGGGCGGGCTCGTCAGCGGGCGGTGCAGCGAGGGTCGGGGTCGGGCGGAGACGGAAGAAGGGGCGGGTCGGGTCTGGCGGGCTCGGCGGGTCGGGTGCAGCGGGATCGAGCAAGTCCTGCTCGATCCCGATCCCGTCTGCTCGGCCTGAGGCGGATACTGGCGGGTTTTCATTTTTTTTTTTTTTAAATAACATATGTATAAAAACTCAATAAACAAAACAAGATAGTGTAATAAAAACATCCCAAGTTTGTTTTTGTGCCTCTTATATTATTTAATAGACATATGATTTTTTGTAATACAAATACAATTGTCTAAAATCTAAATTGCAACTTTGTGGTGTTGTCCAAAAGTTACAAATTACATAATAAAATTACAATTAAAAAATTACATTCTCAAAAACCTCGTTCTAATTGCTTGATGATTTCATGTGGTTCTTGGTTGGAATTGGTATTTGTTGGTCAAATTGATCCACGCCGCTTCCACTACCTTCGGTTAAGATTTCGTTGTAGTTTTCATCATCTTCTTCGTTGATCTCAGGTTGACCGCACCTTCTCCGCTCCGCTCGTATCCAATCTCTGAATAATACCGCAATTTCCAAAGTCTCCTGGCTAATGAGTGTCTGTGGTCTCCTATTTGATATCCGCTCACAGAAAAAGCGCTTTCAGACGCAGTTGACGACGCTTGAATGTTCAAAACATCTCGAGCCATCATTGAAAGTGTCGGAAAGGTCTTCTCATTCCCCCTCTAGTATTTCAGCAAGTCTTCATGTCCATCTTCATTGATAACTTCTTGATACTGATGTAACCCTGCAAAACAAAAATATCCAACTCGCTAATTTGGTTAGTAGTAGAGGTACGACCGCACATTCTATTTCTGAGGCTTTCAATATTAGCCGCAGAAACAGCATGTCTTTTGTGAGGTTGTATTGAAGATGAAGAAGATGGTAAGTTACTAGCATTTTTTTGTTGATAAAATCTATATATATTTTTGCATTGGTGTTCTACGCTAGACAATACTTCTTCTTTTGTTTGTTCAATAGGTGGTGGGTGATTTAGATTTTTGGGACTTGGAGGTGGTAGTACTTCTATACAATCGTAAATAGTTTCAATTAGTGATTTAGTACCGTCTATTTTAATAGTAGGATTTAATACAGAACCAATAATATAAATAGAGGGAATAGGAATAAAATATTTTTTTATTTTGAGAAACATTTTTTTAATAGTTGCCTTATAAGCTGGTTTTTCCATATATTCACTAAGTAATAAAAATATTAGAGTTATATAAAATAACATAGTTGAAATAGCAGGATAATATATACCGAAAAATTCTTTTGTTGCTTGAAAAAATTTCTCTAAAAATACAATAAGTTTGGAAATTTTTTCCCAATCACTATCTAAAATCATATCAGCTGGCTTTTTATTATGAGAGTTAAAAAATAAAGTTATAGGTAATTTATAGTCATAAGCAACAAGTAGTTGCTCGTATAAAGAATTCCACCTAGTGGATACTTCTTGTGGAATTTTTCTAAAAGGTAGTCCACAATCATGACAAATTTTTTTATATTCTTTTCTACGTTATACTTTATTACTTTTAAAAATAAAGTTTATAGCAAATTGTATTTTACTAAGAATGTCTTCAAAAAGTGATAGACCATCCTTTACAATTAAGTTATATATATGGCACGCACATTTTATATGAAAATGGTCTGGAAAAGACGGAGTTAAACTATTTTTTAAAATTGTAATTGTGTAATTGTTATTAGAAGCGTTATCTAATGTAATAGTCATAATTTTATCGGTAATTCCGTAATAATCGCACACTTGATAAATATTTTCTCGCAATAAAAGTACCGGTGTGCCTATCATCTATATATCTATACGCTAAAATACGCTTTTGCATAGACCATTTATAATCTATCCAATGACAAGTTACAGTTAAATAATCATGGTACATAGTACTACGACCTATATCGACGTGATGGATACTTTGCCATTAAAATGATATAATGAAAACGTAAATATTGTTGATATTCATGCGCGAATTTAAATACATCTCTCTTAACAGTTGATCTAGGAAAACCGTTAAAAGCGTAATTATATATATCTCTAATGTAATGAATAAAGCAGGAGATGAAGGAAATGAAAAAGGCAAACCCTCCACAAAGAACTAATTTTGATATTGCTTCCCTATCTCTATGTTTATTGTATTTAGGGCCTACAATTCCCCGCCATAGGGTTAATTTGACTTTGTACTTGGTCCGGACAATATTAGTATGTGAACCTTGTCTCGATGGAGGCGGGCGTTATGCACCGGTTTTGAAGCCTGGTATTGGGCATACCTAGTCGGATGAGCACTTACTACGTGTCTAATTAAACCCCAGTCCCACCGTGACCTTTTCCAGTTTTAAATTTTAAAACATTTTTACAATTTTTACATATGGCTACTTGATTCTCCACCTCCCTATCAAAAAATGCCCATGCATCCGAATTTAATGGTCGTTTCTTTGGACCTCGTCTCATACTAGGGGAATAGGAGGTATTTAGGTTGAAGGTGCACTAGTGGGTGTGTTGTCATCAACATTAGTGGGTATATCATCTAGATCATCGTCTAAATTAAAGTCTTCTTGAGTTCGAGTAAAATATCTCCTGGTCTAAATCTAATGGTATTGTAGGAAAATGTTGAGTATCAACAAAATCATCATGTGTAGGAATAAGATGACTAGAAGAAGTACCCTTGCCCTGGTTGCCCCTACTAGAAGAAGCACCCTTACCCTTACCCTTAAACATACCTTTTAATCCTTCCATTTTAATTATGATAATAAATAAATAAATAAATAATTAAAGACAATAAAATTAAGTGATCTAAACTAAATAAACAGACAATAATAATTTAATGAAGGAACGAATGTACCAAGCGCGACGTAACGTCGACGTGTAATCGAGAGGTTGAAAATTGAAACTTTGCTCGATGGAAGATCCTCAAGCTAGTTGCCAACTTCACTACCAATTCCCAAATGAATAAATAAAATTAAATATTTAGCAAACAATGTAGACTTGTAGAGAGATATATTGAGAAATTAGAGAGATTGTAGGAAGATTTGTGAGAAAGATGAAGAGAAAATGAGTTATTTATAGTTGAAAAATTGGGTTAAAGTGTAAATATAATAACTTAAGAGTTAAAAATAAATATTAAGGGGTAGGGGGTTGGGGGAGGGGGGGGCTAAAATGGCCGTTGGCCAACGACCATAATCTAAAATGGCCGTTGGTGCAACGGCCATTTTTGCAAAGGGCGGGGTCGGGGTGGGCTCGGGGCGGGCTCGGGTCTCGCGGGCCTGGGGCGGGCTCGGGTCTCGCGGGATGAGACATCGTCCCGTCCCGAGTTCGAGTCCCGCCCCCGTAATTTATTTATTTTTTTTGGCGGGGTCGGGGCGGGACCGGGACGGGCTCGGGTCGGGGTCGGGCTGTCCCGGCCCACTGGCCAGCCCTACTTTTATCTAATCTAATGGTGGTTTGATCCATTTCACAATGATGACTCGATCTTGTGCGAACTTTGTGTGATCTATCTACTAAGTCCATTCCAATGGATGAATTATTTTGAACCTGCTACTAAAGATAAGGGGATTATTTTTGCATTTTATTTTAATAAGATCACAAGTTTTAAAAATATTCATTATTTTGTAAATTCTTTGCACAATTAAATAAGTTCACATAAATTTAAACAATTCCTAATGAGTCGAATATATTTCATTTCTTGTGGTCAAGGTGTCATTTTATAGATTTCATATGATAGTGATAGTTCATAAGCTTGTTGTATAATTTAGTAATGAAGAAGCAAGACCCACCTTCATAAAGTGGCTGAAAGGTTCTCTCTTATTGAGGAAAAAATCAATCTATAGATTAAAACAATTGTTATTTCATGGGGGAAATCTTATTAAAATGAAAGTAAAAAAACAATGTATAACATGCACAATATAAATATATAAATTTCCATATATAATAGGACAATATCTGCCTCAGCAATGTCGAGATTCCTAGCTAGTGCATGCTCCACAATATCTTGATATCGGTTTAAATATCAGATATTTCTCATAATCATAGTTATAATTATATTAGCCTCAAGTCTATTTACAAATATGTCAATTTGAAACGTGTTGTGCGCTAGCCAGTGCCTTGTCGTGTCTGGAAAATTAATAAAATAATTACAAATTCAATTCAATATGTAAGTACTCGTTCAGTTGTGTGGTCAATCTATTACCAACTAGTAATGCGTTATGATCACAATAATAATAATGTGGTTACGTACGTTTGACCTGTTAAAATCAAAGTAGAGTCGAACAATGCATGATTTGCATGGAATGGATGCTTACGTAAAAGGGCACTTTAGTTTTTTCTTCATGTTAATAATTATTCACAAAGTTGTTTGTCTTATTAAAGCCACTATGATTCCTTATCTGTTTCCCATGCACACGTTCGGAGATAAGATATTAATTGGCGCACCGAGATATATGTAATTTTTTTCCTCAGTTAAGTCTCTGAGGGCCGAATTTTCAATATATATATAAATAATTAATGTTAATCTATCTATAATTCTATATAAGATAATTTTTTGAAAACTATAGGAGTACTAATTAACTCCTCGTAATTAAGGATAGATATGCCCTGATTCAAGGTACCGAAGGAAATAATTAGGTGGCTAATTAAGGGGATTTAAAAGTCTTTTTCTTCACTTGGAGGATCCTTTTCCTAAAATCTTTTATAGAAGTTAAGGAGTAATATATTATAAATGTGCTAGAGATATTTCTAGGGAATAAAATTGTATACGGTGAAATCCGGCGTGATAGTGTCAAAGTTGGAATGTGAAGTTCTAGGTAGGTGGTTGAGTTCTGAATCAGATATGAGTAACATCGGGGTGAGGCAAAAGTAGAGACGAGTCCGGATACGACCAAGTCAGTTGACACCGGATGAAGTACAGGTCGCGGCCAACGTATACCCGTTCCGGGTATGGCGCCAGACGTTACTCTTTTGTCATTAAGAGGGCATTATCATCTTTAGTTACATTTAATTTAAGAGAGAATCTCGGGTATTAATGTTTTACATTTCACAACTATAAAAGGAGTCCAACCTTCATGTTGGAAGGACATCCAATTCTCATTGTTTACACTTTGTACGCTCAATCTCATTAAGAATATACTCATTAGCTCTCATTTTTGGCTCGTAATCGAAGCAACTTAACTAAGGTCTGGTCCAATCTTGCTGAGAATATTTATTCAAGTTTACAACATTTCAGGCTAATTTCCTTACTTGTTTCTTTAATTTGACTGATTGTCATCTTGTATTACAAATCAATCCATATATCTTTAAAATCACTTACAAATTCAACTGTACCTTTTTCGGGGTAAACAGTTTGACGCCCACCGTGGGGCTAAGTATCACGATCCAAAGTCACATAGTCATGTGGGCACCTACCATCTCCCACCTCGGTAGATGAACCCGTCCCTTAATCCTTAATTCAACAACCAGGAGCAATAAATCAATTTATAGAAATTCTAAATCATAAATAACGTAAGTACAGAAATACAACAACACCTCAAAGAGTTTGGTCTAAGGCAATACAAGAGTCACTACCAATTGCTATACAAGTCTGATTATGAAGTACATACAAATAAATAAAATACTGTCTCGTAACATCTAATGAGACAAGTAATAAAAGATACACCAGGCTACGCTTATGTCCATAAATTCACCCTAGATGTTTCGCAGCCAGTCAGGGAAATCAGCCACGAGAGAAGGAAGTAAACACCATCACAAACTCTGCACTCATAAAAGAATGCAGCAAGGTAGTATCAGTACAAACATCATGTACCAATAGATATCATAGGCCGACAACAGTTAGTTAACATATATATAAAAAAAACTGAAAGATAGACATGCTCTCAATCAAGTACAAGTAATATCACAATCCAAGAATAACCACCCAAGTATAGATAGACCAATAGCCGGATCATAGCCTATAGTGAAGCACCAAAATCCAAGTCTGCGAAGTTTCCCACGATTCTTTAGAATAATCACAACACAAGTGTAATCAACAAATCCAATCCATAAAAGTGAAATAGAATGATGAGAATGGATGCATATGCAATGCAATGCGCTGGCCAAATGTAATCTTCGTACACCCATGCTCCGAGCAGAATATATTCATGTCCTGGTAGCCATGATCCATGAGGGACCCGCAAAGTCTATATACCAGTCACTATGTATCACACAACCTAGAGATGACTCTTCCACCAAACACCCCGCTAGCCACTTCGTATCACACAACATAGAGATGGTTACACAATCAATATGTCATAAGAATCACTGTTGTTTCCTTCTAATTTATCACTATCACGCCAATCACATATAATATCAATATATCATGGAAATGAGAATGAATGCAATGCAATAAAAATATCAAGTGTAACATCTGAATCCCCAACCGTGCCACACATGAACACCTATCACAATATCAGTATCAAGTTAAGTTTCTTATGCTAACCATGATAATATCAAGATACGTAAGAGACAACTATATCATAAGTACGGTATGGCAACTATGTACAAGTCCAGTAACCACAAAGAGGCAACAAGTCACATTCAGTTAATAATAACCAACCTAAGTAATACATCCCAACTCTGTACCCGAAAACGTACATGTCTTTTCTAACAGTATCAAACTATGCATACACTTCACTAATCGGAGTCTAATCAGAAGGTAAGTCGTAACCTACCTGAATGCCGAGTGGGAGTCACAACGATCACACTTGAGCCTTGCCTTTCCAAGGATTACGGTAGCACTCGAAGTCTAGACAATCATTGAAAATCTAAGTTATAATGGACACTAACAATACCCATACAATTAGAATATCCCCTGATTCTAACCCAAATATGGCAAAAGGGTAAAATGGTAATCTATTAGCAAAATAAGTAATCCAATGTTTTAAAGGTTCACCTCTATATCCCAAATGCTAATTTAGCTAAGGTATTGGTCAATTACACCACTCAAGGTAAAAAATCCAATTTAGGTCTAAGCCTTAATTTTCCATAATCAACTCCTCAACTAGAAAGGATGACTCAAGCCTATAGGTTGCTATCTAGATAAATTCCAAATTTACATTAGGCAAATCTACCCACAATATTCATTTATAACCCTTAAATCCCAAGTAGTCAACTACCCCTTTAAACTCATTTTCCTACAACTAGTCTTCTAGGTTTCCACCATTAATGAACAACCTAAGCTTAAGGTCCTTTAATCCAACAAGCCATTAATAACCTTCCTCTCCCAACCTCCAAACTCAAAACTTAATCTATTACCCCACATTTGATTTTACAAGCTAAGAACTTCCTATTTATTAAACCCTAGAATCAAGCACTGCTAAATAAAGTAATTAGTTAAAGGAAATGAAGACGTTGAGGTTTGGAGTTTACCTTCCCCAAGGTTCCATAGGGTTCTCCTAAAAAAATTCCCTAATGGTCGGTCTTGGAATGCGTGTTGGGTGAAAAATGAGGCCAAATCCCAAAATGAGTTTTAAATACTAGGTCTGCCCAACACTTCTTTACTAGGGCGCACTTTGCCCGCTGGACAAACAACACTACGGCGGGTGTCTGTCCGCAGGGGTGGACACTAGAATTTTCCCTTCCTCCGCTTTGGCGGACAGAGGGTTCACTAGGGCGAAACTACTGGCCCTACCCCCGTTAGGGTGAGGCTTTTGGTTAGTTGCACTGATTCAAATTTTGAATCCTTTCTTAACTCGAATAAAGGTCCACTTAGCTGAATTCCCCACGTGTACGACTGCCGGACACAATTTGACAAGGATGAGGTGGACACGAGGCGAGGAATTTGAGATTTTGTTAACATGTTAAAAACTATACAATAGCAAGATGAGTCAAGTTGGTGTTAACAATAACAATAACAACCTCAATAATAACGATAATCCCGGTAACAACAACAACAACGCCCTGTTCGTTGACCCAATGGCTTAGGAGCATCAGAGTAATCCCTTGGTTTCACCCCGGGGATCTAGGAGATCCGATGAAAAGACTCCAGATGATGATAACGACGCGAATAATGAAGTGCGAGTAACCGAGGTAGATTTGGCTCGGGTCTTTACCATGCTGTATAAATAACAAGAGGCGCTCACACAGTTACAGAAAAAAGCAGTGGAGAAAGTGCACCTGCCTGATGAAACTCATCCCGTCTGTAAGGAAGATCAAGCTCATGGTGAAGATCGGGCCGAAGGAGATGGCAATGGTTCGGGGAAAAATGAGTCCTCGAAACTCTTGAAATTGCTCCATGCTTTGAACAAACGAATAGATACCAATGAAAAGAAGGTTGACACCTTCAATTTATGAATAAATCAAATTTTGAGAGTGCCTCCGATCTTGAAGGAACCGAAGTCGAAGAGATACATTAAATTGCCATTTCTATCGAGTAGGGCTTCAAAATTGATCCAAAAAGGTTTAAAATGATAGATATCCCAAAGTACGATAGAACCATAGATCCACAAGAGCATGTGACGTCGTACACTTATGCGGTGAAGGGCAACGACATCCATCCGAACAAGATAGAATCGGTTTTGCTGAAGAAGTTTGGTGAACCATTGTCCAAAAGGGCAATGACATGGTATTAATAATTAATAAAATAATTAATAATTTATTAATAATTTCCAAAAGGACAATGATGTGCTGGTAATCTCTGTTTCTATTAATAATTTTTAAATTAAGCAAAGTTTAATTGATCGAGGTAGCTCGGCCAACATCATTCTATGGAAGGTGGTAGAATAAATGGGATTATTGGATCAAATTATTTCGGCTGCCCGAGTTCTTAACGGTTCAATATGGTTAGTGAGCCTACAAAGAGGGAAGTGACTCTTCCAGTCAATGGAGCCGGGACAATTTGGTAAACAAACTTTTATGTTATCGAAAGAAAAATGAGGTATAATACGTTGTTCGGTAGGCCATAGATACATGATATGTAGGTCATGCCTTCGACATTATACATGATGATAAAATTCCTGACTCTGGAGGGAATTAGGACAATTAGATGAGAGAAACTGACATCAAAGGAAATATTTGCAGTAGAAGAGTCGGTGGAAACACAAAATTAAGTGAAGGATGATAAAAGGGGTAAAGAAGTAAAATAGCAACTACAAGATTCTGACACATCGAGTCTGAAAAAAAAATTGGGGAAAAGAAAATTATGAGGAAGAAGAAGATTACTATCGCGTCCTGAGGTCATTTGTGTTGCCAAACGATTCAGATGTCACGAAGTCAACTATAGAAGAGCTTGAGCAATTGATATTTTTCATGCATCTGCCAGACAGAAAGGTATACCTGGGCAACGAGTTATTCCAGGAGCTCAAGCTTAAATTCATTAAATTTCTTAAAGCTAACACCGACTATTTTTCCTAGTCTCATTTATACATGACAGGTATCCCACCGGAGATCATGACTCACAAGCTATGTTTGGATCCAAATTTTCCTCCGGTGAAATAGAAAATGAGGTCTACGGCTGAATACAAGCACAAGTTTGTCAAGAAAGAGGTAATGAAGTTATTAAATGCAGGTTCAATCCGCGAAGTAGAATACCCAGATTGACTAGCAAAAGATTTTAAAGATTTAAATAAAGCTTGTTCAAAAGATTCTTTTCACTTACCGCACATTGATCGAATGATCGATGCTACGGTAGAGCATGAGATGCTAAGTTTTCTTGACACATACTCCGGATACAACCAAATCAGAATGAATTCGAAAGATCAAAAGAAAACTTCTTTTATAACTAGATACAATACTTACTGCTATAACATAATGCCTTTTGGTCTAAAAAAATGTCAGAGCAACGTATCAATATCTAGTTAATCACATGTTTGAAAACTAAATAGGCAATATGATGGAAGTTTACATCGATGATATGTTAGTTAAGTCCCTGGATACATAGGACCATTTAAAACATTTGCAGAAAATATTTGACATACTCTGGAAATACAATATGAAGTTGAATCCAGAGAAGCACGCTTTTGGAGTTGGCTCAGGCAAGTTTCTGGGTTTTTTGGGTTCAAACCGGGGAATAGAGATCAATCCAGATAAAGTCAAGACTATAGAGGAAATACCGGAGGTGCTTGAATATATGAAGGCAGTACAAAGACTCATCGGAAGGCTGGCTATCCTGAGTAGATTCATCTCTCGGTCTTCGGAGAAAAGTCATAGGTTCTTTTCATTATTGAAAAAGAAGAATGACTTCGAGTGGACTCTGGAATGTCAGCAAGTGTTCAGAGATTTGAAGTACATGTCCAGTCCGCCATTGTTGCATAAACCGAAGGCAAATAAACATTTGTTCTTATATCTGGCAGTATTCGAAGTAGCTATAAGTGTTGTTTTTGTTCGGGAAGAGAAATGTACATAATTCCCTATTTATTATGTAAGTAGGACTTTAGCTCGTGTTGAAACTAGATACACTCATTTAGAAAAATTAACATTAGCTCTGATAACAGCTGCTAGAAAATTAAGGCCATATTTCTGTGTCATCTTATTTGCGTAGTAACAAAGTATCCGTTAAAGTACATAATATAAACCAGAACTATCAGGTAGATTATCCAAATGGGCCGTAGAAATTAGTGGATATGACATAGAATATAAGCCTAGAACGACTATAAAGTCTCAGCTTTTAGCAGATTTCGTAGAAGATTTCACTCTGGGGATGATTCCCGAAGTGAAGAGTGAACTTATTATAACCTCGGGAACAACTTTTGGGGTATGGACCTTCTGCATAAAAGGTTCCGAATTAGGGGTGTTACTTAAGACACATGCGGGGGATGTTATTAGATAGTCAATAAGAACTGTGAAATTAACTAACAATGAAGTTGAGTATAAGGTTATGATTGCAGGTTTAAAATGAGCTAGAAGTTTGGGAGCAGAAGTCATCGAGGCAAAGTATAAATCGCTCCTGGTTGTGAATCAAGTAAACGGCGTATTCAAAGTAAAAGAGGAAAGAATGCAAAAGTACTTAGAAAAAATTCAAGTGCTATTGCATCAGTTCAAAGAATGGACTATGGATCATGTATCACGTGAGCAAAATATTGAAAGGGATGCTTTGGAAAACTTGGGATCCTCCGTGGAAGCTGAGAAATTTAACTCCGGAACAGTGATACAACTCTTGAACTTATTAATTGATGGTGGTCATGGCAAGGTGAACACCATGATCTTGACTTGGGACTGGCGGAACAAGTACATCGATTATCTTCGAGATGGGAAGTTACCTAGTGATTTGAAGGAGTCAAGGGCCTTTCGAAAGAAGGCGGCAAGGTACTTCATGGTTGGTGGCCAATTGTACCGAAAATCCTTCTATGGATCTTTAGCGAGGTGCTTAGGGCCCGAAGAAATGTACTATGTGATGCGTGAAGTTCATAAAGGGACTTGCGGCAATTACTCTGGAGCGGAGTTGTTGGTTCGAAAGTTTATTAGAGTCGGGTATTACTAGTCGCAGATGGAGGGAGACGCCAAAAACGTTTTTCAGAAATATGACGAGTGCCAAAGACATGCTCCTATGATTCACCAACCGGTAGAACTAATGCATCTGGTATTGACACCGTGGCCGTTCATGAAATGGGGAATGGACATCGTGAGACTATTTCCATGGGCACCTAGAGAGGTACATTTTATTTTATTTATGACTGACTATTTTTCTAAGTGGGTTAAAGCAAAAGCTTTCAAGAAAGTTAGAGAAAAAAAAGTCATAAATTTTATTTGGGACCACATCATATGTCAGTTCAGAATACTAGAGGAAATAACTTGCAACAATGGCCGTCAGTTCATTGGAAAAAAGGTGACAAATTTTCGTGATGGGTTGAAAATCAAAAGAATAGTGTCGGCTCTGTACCACCCAAGTGCAAACGGGCAAGCGGAGTCAACGAATAAAACAATTATTCAGAACTTGAGGAAAAGACCAAAGATGGTAAAAGGAAAGTGGAAAGAAATTCTACCAGAGGTATTATGGGCATACAGGACGACACCGGAAGCTAGCACGAGGGAAACACTGTTTTTCCTGGTTTATGGTGTAGAGGCTCAGATTTTGGTGGCAGTTGGGGAACCAAGCTTAAGGTTCAGCTTAGAAAATGAAGAGTCGAACAATGAGGCTATGGCGGTTAAGCTCGACGTAATAGAGGAGAATCGAGAGTTAGCATTGATACGACTGGTAGCTCAAAAGCAAAGAATGAAGAGATATTACATCCGACAGACAAATCTTAGGAACTTTCAGATAGGGGACTTAGTTCTACGAAAAGTAACCCCAACACAAAAAAACTCTATTGAAGGGAAGTTGGGTCCGAATTGGGAGGGACCCTATAAAGTGTCAGGAATGACTGGAAAAGGCCCGTACTAGTTGGAGGCCGAAGACGGACAAATGTTGCCGAATAATTGGAACATCAGTCATTTGAAGCAGTATTATTGCTAAGGAATGTGTTTGATTAATTGTTTGAACTATATTTGTTTTGGAATTTGCTAATTTTTACGACGAGTTTCAAGGTGATATCCGAAGGATTAGAATTAGGTCTGAAAACACGTGTTGCACTCTTTTTCCCTTAGCCCTGTTTTATCCCGAAAAGGGGTTTTCCGGTAAGGTTTTTAACGAGAAAACAATGTTAAGTGTGTTACTAAATAGAAGATGTGAATGGGATTCAGATACAAACATTGGGACTTCCCGGCAGCCAAAGACAAAAATAGTGTTTGAGTCCTCATATTTCAAACAAACACTAGGAGATTGCAATACCCTCGGAAGGAAGTTGAGTTGAAGAAAGTTGCTTCAATTTTCAAAAAATTTAGTCGAATTTTGTAAAGGAAAAAGATCGAATGAATCTTGCCCAAGTGATAGTGTTTACAAAGAAGTTATGTAAAGGCAAAAAAGATCGATTGAATCTTGCCTAGTTATTTGCCCGAACAAAACATGAATGAAAGTATACTTCTTCCAAGATTTTGTCTCGAAAGTTTGACTTCGTTCTTTTACAGATGTTTCTCCAGATTGTTGCTAACATCAATAAAGATTACGAGGTAAAAAAAATTGTTAAGTCCTTAACTGGGGACTATCGTCAACCAAGCAGCCGGAACAAAATGAATAATGTTCTAAGACATGTTTTTAAGGCACCGAATCAAATGAATCCAACCTATTTTATAGACACTTGAGTTATCTAAAAGTTTGTGAATAAATAAAAATTTCAACACTTATCCCTGAAATGAATAAGAGACATCTTGTTCATAAGCATAGAAAAAAAGACCACTTATATCTAGTCATTGAATGACCCCACACTGGAAGAACTTTTGCCCTGACTAAAACAAACTACGTAAATGTTTGTTGAAAATATTATTTAAAATCTGAAAGAACTGTTACCGGTTCGAAGCAAACTAAGTGATGGTTTGTTTTTAAGTTGAAATCCGAAGTTAGAAGTGATTAGCCCGAATTGGATTTAACTTTTCTTGTTATGTTGTCAAAAACAGGAAGGCAATAACAGATACAAAAGTTAGGAAAATTTTAATCAAGTCAAAATGAAATTTGATATATATTTTCATTCATAGGCAAGGCTGAAAAACGGCCAGAACAAAAATACAAGAAAAAGAAAACACGAAATAAACAAAGGCTCTTAAGCCTGCAAATCAGTCGGATTCGAGGTCAGAGTCCTCGGGGTCTTCCTCGGAGCTATCGACATTCAACTTACGGAGGGCCTTGATCTCGAGGTCTTTTGCCTCAGCAATTTTGTCATCTAAGTCTGAGAGCCCATTCCGAACTTGATCTTGCTATACCTCCGAATATTCCAGGTTATATGCTCGATTTTCAGCACTGTTGGGCCTCTTCGACCTGTAGGTCATTACAAGCTTGATATCGTTCGGCTGAAGCTTGGACCAGTTGTGTAGAAATATCATTGTTCCTCTCGGATGAGGCCACGAGCTCAGTTCTCAACTCTTCAATACTTTGAGCTTGTTGGCGAATTTGATCTTGAGACATCTTAGTCTCGTTCGTAGTTCTACTTGAAAGCAGCCTGCTCAGCAACTTACTCCGTATCAATCGTGGCGAGCTTGGTGGTAAGGCATTGTACCTCGATAATAAAGAATTCTTTGTTTAGCACTTGGTGATTCCAGACTTCTTCTTGCTCGAGGCTCTGAAGATCATTTTGTTTATCCAACGACTTGTTATCCTCATTGATAAGCTCGAACTCATTCATGGCCCGAGGTAGTCACCTCTCACCCAGTCTAACTTTTCCCTAACAATGGGCAAGTCACTGGATATTTGCTCATCCTTCCTCCGGAGGATTTCTTTGAGATGCCTTATCTCTTTGTCCTGGGCATCTAGTTGACCCTTCAAGTCTTTGTTCTCTTTGAAGCAACGAAGACCTTCCCCGACCAAAACGGATGCCTATGGATAAAAATATTTTGTGTTCGAGTTAGAACATATCGAAAGAAAAAAGGAAAGACACGAATTTAACTAAGGGAATTCAGAAAGCGTACCCAGTTGGATGCGTGCATCCCTTAGCTGATGAGGCATTTCTATGAGACCTTTTTCAATTTGTCCTTATAGGATTCAGATACTAAAGATCTCAAATAGCTCGCGACCCCTATTGGCTGAGATAAAAAATTAATATCTTCTCGAAATGAGAGAGTTGTAGTCCTCATCCTATTCGGATTAACGCTCGGAGTCGGGAATACGTCTACAAGTTTAGATCTGGAGGTAGCATGATTCTTTAGAGGTTGAGATGATTTGAAGAGTCGTTGAGGAATTAGAAAGTGCCGCAAATCCTGAAGTGTTCGTTGGTGGTACCAGATTTGAGGCACCAACTTCGCTAAAAAGATAATCAAAATCATCTTGTCCGAAGCTCGGGGGAATGTGTGTTGTTTCAGATGGAGGAGGTGAAAATGAAGGGGTTGACTTCCTTGGTCTTTTTGACAACGGAACATCTTCGTCTGTTACTTTGTCCTCGTCCTCAATAATAACGGGTATTTGTTTGGCAGAAGAAAGCACGGTGGTAGAAATTGGTACGGTGGCTTTCATAGTTGCGATTTCTGTGACTTCGAAAGAACCACCTTCTTACGCAGTTGCTATTTTCTTTACTCTGGAAGAGACACCTTCTTCCGAGGTTCTTTTTCTATTTGGAGGAGCCGAGGGAGACGTTAGGGGTTTTGAAGACTTCTTTTTATTTGGTACTTCCATTATGCGGTGATCGAATGTTGTCGAGTCAAGTACCGGATTGGTGAGAATCGGAGCGGCCAAAGTTGTCCTCGAGAGAGAGGAGCCTTTTGGAAGACCTGAGTATTAAAAAAAGATTGCGAAGGGATGCGTGTGTAAAGAGATAGTAATGAGAAAGGAGTTTGGAAGATACTAACCATGATTTTGTGCTTTCCATCAGTGTTTAAAGATTGTTTTCCACGTCCGGTCTTTGTGCGGATAGACACTTATGATTTTTTGGACCCATTCGTGAATGGTCGTGATAGTGGCCGGAGTCTAGGGGTAGCTAAAAAAATGGTATAAAACTTTAATACAAAAAAGGCAATCAAAGGCATTATAGAAAAATAAGGAGAAGAGTTTTGTACTTACGGGTCCAATTTCATGTCTCCGGGAAAGGCATAAATCTTTCTGGAATAATTTCAGTAGTAGAAACTGCTACGAAGCATTCCATCCAACCTCGATCTCGGTCTTCATCGATGCTGGAAAGAACGGAAAAAATTTCTCATTTGGATAATTGGATGATCCCACCACAGAAAAATTTTGAGATATATAAACGGACCATATGATCCAAGGTGAAATCTTCTTTAGCCTCTTTGGCCAAAAATCGGAGGCAAGCAACGACTCTCCAGATGGACAGACCTACTTATGCAAGGCACATATTGTAAGTCCTGCATATCTCTAGGATTACATCATCTGTCGGAGGGTCGAGATTGAGAGTGAAGAGGTAAGTATAAACGTTGATGTATCCCGATCGGTGAGTGGTGATATCATCGTTAGGGCTAGGGATGATGATTTCGAAGAGATCTTCCCAGTCGCACTCAGTTCGAACTTTGACAAGAACTGAAGGATTGATTGAAGTCGGGTAGCTTTTTTCCATTTCATCTCGGTCATTTTTGGAAGTGATGACACGAACGATGAATTCACTGTCGAAGTAAAAAATGGATAGGATTATGTCAAAAGCTTTGGGCTCAAAAGCAGGCTGAGCTTCAGAAGTTTCGCCTACGCCAGCGGTTTTGGCGGTGGCCGGTGGAGGTGAAGATGGTAGTGAAGAATGCCTTGAAGAAGAATGAGTGGAAGTTTTAGCATAATAATGAAAGAAAGAGAAAGTGTGGTGGTTCTTTTAGACGGAAAAAACGTTGAAGATCAAATGGGGAAGATGACTCAATGGAGCAGATGAACAAGAGATGGTGAATTTTGAGAAGCAATTTCGTAGAAATGTGAAATAAAGGAGAAGATGAAGGTTTTATAGAGGTTTAGTCATCATTGCAAAATGCTTCGGTAATACGAACCCAAAGGCGAGGTGCAATCAGAAGGTGACATGTATCCGGAGTACAAGAAGATGGGACGTGAGTCAGAGTTTGGAGAAGGGGAAACGTTTCATTTTTTCGTTCATTTCAGAGTAATTTAAAAAGAAACATCTAAGTGAAGACAACAGAGAAATCATTTCCACTTCTCGTTACTTCTACGAACTTTGATCCGAAAAGTGTGGAGACTACTGTATACGGTGAAATCCGACGTGATATGTGTCAAGGTTGTAATGTGAAGTTCAAGGTAGGTGGTTGAGTTCTGAACCAGATATGAGTAACATCGGGGTGAGGCGGAAGTTGAGACGAGTCCGGATACGATCGAGTGAGTTGACACCGGATGAAGTATCGGTGGCGCCCAACATATTCCCGTTTCAGCTATGACGCCAATTGTTACTCTTTTGTCATTAAGAGCTCATTATCAACTTTAATTATATTTAATTAGAGAGGGAATCTCGGGTATTAATGTCTTACATTTCACAACTATAAAAGGAGTTCAACCTTCATGTCGGAAGGGCATCCAATTATCATTGTTTACACTTTGTTCTCTTAATCTTATAAAGAATATACCCATTAGCTCTCATTTTTGGCTCGTAACCGAAGCAACATAACTAAGGCCAGGTCCAATCTTGCTGAGAAGATCTATTCAAGTTTACAACATTTTAGGCTAATTTTCTTACTCGTTTCTTTCATTTGCTTAACATTTATTAATTGATTGTCATCTTGTATTACAAATCAATCCACGTATCCTTAAAATCACTTACAAATTCAACTGTATTTTTTTGGGGTAAACAAAAATGTTGTTTCTCAATCACCCCAAATATATCTTTGATCCCTGAGATGCATTCACAACTTAAATTTGAAGTTCGAAATTTATTTTACTAATTTTAGAATTGTGGTTAGAATGAATTTATCTTGCGTCGAAAATATTGGGTTAGAATGAAGGCATTGTGAAAGAGCTGCATTCACGCCTAACTGATCCGACCTACCTATGGGAAATGGACGTATCTTATCAATTGAGCAATCCCCTCTCATCAAGAATTGGTTAAATTGAAGGGAAACTTGTGGGGATCTAGTAGTTCAGTTGGTTGGCTACCTGAACTTTGACCTTGTTGGTGAGGGTTCAAATTCCCACGTTGTAATTCCATTTCCGTTTCCCCTTCCCCTACCCTTATGTAATAAAACAATTTTTTTTTAAATGAAGGGAAACTTACGTAAATGGATCCTTCGGCCAACTAGTTTATCAATATGGCCGAAGTATGTACTACATATACTCTTCGCCTGTATATTTTGTGTATAGTCTGTATACACTACCTATACACAATATACATATTTAATAAATTAGATGGCCGAATTATATTTAGCTGTAAAGTTTCCTAAATTGAAACTGGTTACTTAGTAAATTAGGACAATTATCATATCAAAAATGGGCCGAACACCTGAGGACGTCACTGATCCATTTAGGATGGAGACTGCAACCCTGTTGGGCCAGAGGCCCTAAATACTGTCATTTTGCAAAGGGTACGCAAACCCAACACAAAGGTAAATAAGTTACCTTCTGCATGCACTTTTGGTCCTTTACCATATTGCAATTGGAAGTTGGCTCTGCATCATATATTTGTACGCGAAAATAATAATCTTTTATAATTGGTTAGAATTTGAATAGAAGGAAATGATAACAAAAAGATCTCTCGTATTTTATTTATCAATGTCCAATATTTTTTTTAATTATATATATCTATCAAAGCGACTATATAATTAAAAATTATTTGTAATAGACCAAAAATCCGATCTATCCTGTCGTCGGTGTTGTACATATAATTGTTCCAAGAAACCAATTTGCATGTTGATCTTATACGTCATTACGTAGCCAAATGAATGATATAAATCCCAGATATAAAGTTAGAAAGTGGTTTTGATAAAAAGCAATGAACTATATCAAGAGAACCATTAGATTTGGAATTTAAAATGTAAATTACCCTTTGCTTGCACCTTGAAAGTTGAAATTTTACCATATGAGCTTTCCATATTATACATCAGCCCATTAAAATAATTCTAATCTTTATTTCGTATAACAGTATATAATTAGTATGTATATTTGAACATTGAATATATTCTTGGTATACACTAAGTAGACATCAAAAATGGCTACAAACTATTACGGCTAGGCGGGTGAAATTATTTTTGTCGGTTGACTAACAAAGTTAAGATACCTTACTGTATACGGTGGAAATCAACACGACACGTGACCTGGTTTAATTGTGAGGTCGAAGGGAGTAATGGTAATGTGAACCCCATGTGAGTTGACTCGGGGTGAGGCGACAGTATAAGTTCGGGTGTTAGAGCAGGACCAGGTAGTGTCCGAACCAGGTGACATCGGCAGAAGGTCGAAGAGACTCAACACGTAATCGTTCCGGGCATGGCTCCGACAGTTACTCCTTTCTCATTAAATGGACGTTATTCTTATTTAAGTGCATTAAATTAGAGATTGTTTCTTTAACGTCAATATCTTGTATTGTTAACTATAAAAGGAGTTCAACCTTCATGTTAGAAGGGCATTTGATTCTCACTACATTCATTTGCACGATTTCATTGTAAACTTAAGATACTCAAGCTCTCAATATTGGCTCGGGTTCAAAGCAATTCAGCTAAGGACCGGATCAATCTCAAGGACAAGTCTCAATCAAGATTCTATCGATTCAGGCTATTTCTATCGCTTATTATTTACATTTGCTTATTTATCTCTAATTATTTATTATGTTTGCTTACGAATCAATCCACATATCCTTAAAATCACTTACAAATTCAACTGTGGGTAAACATTTACCGTATTGCATATTGAAAGTTGACTTTGACAATATATTTGCATATTTACGATAAAATTTTAAATTTTTTAAATTTATTTTTGAAGGAATGACTACAAAAATTTCTCGTGTTTTATTTTATCGTTATTCTATAGAAGGATCGTATAACTAAAATAATATTTCTAGAGGACCATAAAATCAATCTATCCCGTTGTCTGTATTAACCACATATAATTGTTCCAAAAAAACAATTTTCATGTTGACTTATACGTCATTAAGTAGCCAAACCAATGATATCATCCAAGATATAAAGTTAGAAAATGATTTTGACCCAAAGCAATGAACTCTATCAAGAGGACCATTAGATTTGGACTTTAACATATTCCTTTAACAAAAGAGTCCTACTTAGATATTCCATGTGGCAAAAAGAATCCACCAAAATTCCTACATTGATAGTGACTAGCATTACTATAGCTATTTCAACATCAATGTAAATTTAAGTAATAATTTAACTCTTATCTTTTCTTTAATTATAACTTGTTGACTGAAAAAAGAAAAGGAATCTCCTTTTCCTATGATTTTGGCCATTGATTTAGGAGTCCAATTAATTATAACTCTTATCTTTTCTTTAATTCATGAACAAATAATTCAAATGTCAAAGCTACATTCCGAAAGCGTATAATTAGATTTCATCGTTATCGTGTATAAACACAAAATAAAAAGGATAAAAGAAAAGTGTATGGACACAGAATTAATGAATTGATTGATGACTTCATCAACTTGTTTTCTTGGTAAAGTTTCAATTTCTAGCCATGAAAATAGAGAGACTTCTAAAAAATTATCAATTATCCTGGTTTGGGATAACTGTTTAGTAAATAATATTTTTTTATTTTTCTTACAAATTATGGACTTTTAAACCACGGGCTAAAGATGTCTTTTGAGAAAGTTAAATTATGAGAAAATGTTTGACTATGCTAAAATTTGGAGATCTTTATACAAATAGTCAATCGAATTTATTGTTATACTTTTTTTAGCCGGTATACATATATAGATTATACTGATCATATACGATTATACACGCATTACACATGGATTATACATATAAATTATCCATCCGAAGGTTATTTTTGGTTCAAACGATTGGGTGGACACCTATTTAGGTTATTTCTTTCTTTTGATAGATGTTAGACGTCAACCTAATGTTTTGTTAGTCTCAAGAGCTATATTTGCACAACTTTTAATAAAAGAGAACAAAATTTAAATGATGGCCTAAAAAAACATTTACATAAATCAGTCGAGAAACGCAGGGAGTGTTTCTCTCTTTTATGGGTCATGATGCGCGAATTGAGTTAATCAGACTGAAAGAATATAATCCCTTGATTATTTTCATTAATGAATGAGTATATATACAATTTACAATATCTATAATATGGAAAATCTTATTCATATTCTATTCTCAAAACCCTATTCTATTTGTACAAGAATTCTACAATTATGGTAAGTGTACAATGCTAATTAAATACAACAACCTTACCTAAAATAAGCCTCCCAAATCGTGATATACACGGTTATATGTACCATGTATTTCACGGTCCAAATAAGCCAATTACGGTATTTATCACACCCCCACAGTCATAGCGGGCGATCGTCGTACGCTGAGACTGTCCCTAAAATCTTCAGAAAGAACCGAGAGAAGGCCCTTAGTAAAGATGTCTGCAATTTGATACCTGCAAGGGACATGTAAGACGCGTACTTGTCTACGAGCTACCTTTTCGGTAACAAAATGGATATTCATCTCAATATGTTTAGTGCGTTGATGTTGAACCGGATTCCCAAAAAGATAGACGGCATTAACATTATCACAACAAACCAAGGTAGCTTTTTGAATAGAAAAGTGAAGTTCTAAGAGAAGATTACGTAACCAACATGATTCAGAAACCACATTGGCTACCCATCGATACTCGGCCTCTGCACTAGAGCGTGATAAGGTAGCCTGTCGTTTTGCAGACCATGAGACCAAGTTATCACCAAGAAACATACAGTAACCAGACGTAGAGCATCTGGTGTCCGGACAACCACCCCAATCAGCATCTGTATAAGAGACAAATGTATAGACCGGTGACGAATATAGATGCAAGCCATAATCAAGTGTCCCCTGTAAGTATCATATAATGCATTTGAGCACATTCATGTGCTCAACCCTAGGATCACGCATAAATAAACACATCTGTTGTACGTCATACGTAATATCAGGTCTCGTGAACGTAAGATACTGAAGTGCCCCTGCAAGACTGTGATAGTGGGTGGGATCCTTGTAAGGTGAGCCAGCCGCAGCACCCAACTTGGGTTTAGTATCAACTGGAGTGGAAGTAGACTAACACGAGGACATGCCAGCTCTCTCAATAATCTCAGCTGCATACTTCTTCTGTGACAAAAATAGACCGTCTGCATGTCGATTACAGCTATACCCAAAAAATAACTCAATTGTTCTAAGTCTTTCATGGCAAATTCTGAACTCAGAAGGATCATGATAGACTTGCGCAGATTATCCGACGAGGCAGTCAAAATAATATCATCCACATATAACAAAATGTATGTTATAGAAGTACCACGACGATAGATGAACAGAGAGTGATCAGACCTACTGTGAGAAAACCCAATAGTAGACACAAACTCTGCAAACCTCTTAAGCCCGTGGGGCCTGCTTAAGTCCATACAAGGACTTTTTCAGTAAACAGACACGATGAGGATAATTAGGGTCCCTAAATCCGAATAGTTGATGCATGTGGACTGTCTCGTTAAGATCACCGTGTAAGAAAGTATTTTTTACATCCAACTGATGAATGGACCGTGCTTTTGATAAAGCGAGACTTAGCACAGTGCGAATGGTTGTCGGTTTGACCATCAGACTAAACGTCTCTCCACAATCCACGCCAACATATTGTGTTTTACCATCACCTACAAGACAGGTCTTATGCCTCTCAAAAGAATCGTCAAAATTTTCTTTATGAGTAAAAATCCACATAGACCGAATAATATTAAGACTAGGTGGACGGAGCACCAACTCCCACGTCTTATTGTCAATAAGAGCATTATATTCGTCATTCATAACCAATTTCCAATTCGGGTCATGAATGGCAAACACTGGGTTACGTGGTAGGGTAGATTTAGTGACATTAGAATTAAGATTAAAATGTTGTTTTGGTTTAAAAATACCCCGTTGGCTATGAGTAACTGGCCCTTGACTCGATGTGGGATTGGACGGGATTGGAGTGATTAACGGGTTGGCAGTGGACTGGTTAGCAGGCAGTGGGCCTGCTGTCCCAATAACTGATCGAGAAACAAACGATGGATCAGTACGTGAAGTGGGCCGAGACCCTGGATCATTACCGATATGAGGACTGGGCCGAGAACCAAGACTGAGGCCGAGACTAGTTGGGCCAGCAGGCAGTGGGCCTGCTAAAGGATCCGGGTCATGGGAGATTTCAGATAAATGATGGATAATATATGGTGAGACTCCATCATCCAAAAAATTATACGAACTAGGAGCGAAACTACACAATTTAGCAAACAGAAATTGGGTTAATTATGATTTTGTTAGCGGATAAATCAAAATATTTGTAACCACGATGATTAGATGGATAACATAAAAACACACAAGTGGTAGAATGGGCTTGTAGTTTGTTAATTGTAGTAGATGAAAAAAGGGGATAGCATAAACACCCAAAGACTCTAAGATGAGAATACGACGGATCTTTAGAGTAAAGAATTTTAAGTGCGGATTGATATGCTAAGCTTTTGTTACGGAGAATGTTAAGCAGTTATGTAGCCATTTGTAAAGTATGATGTCAAAAAGAAGGAGGTAGTGAAG
Source organism: Anisodus acutangulus (assembly GCA_029783415.1). Classification (NCBI taxonomy): domain Eukaryota; kingdom Viridiplantae; phylum Streptophyta; class Magnoliopsida; order Solanales; family Solanaceae; genus Anisodus; species Anisodus acutangulus. The sequence continues at coordinate 44,619,612 of CM056505.1, forward strand.
CATGAGCTAACAAGGTGCAGACAATATTATTAATGATATGGATTTTTCTTTCGGCCTTTTCATTTTGTGAGGACATATGTGGACACGAAAATTGAAAAAAGATGCCATGAGTGTCACAAAACCCTCGAAACGCCCCATTATCATATTCTCTAACATTATCACATTGAATGTTTTTAATTTCCCGTTCGAATTGGGTACGGATGAATGCTCTAAATTTTAAGAAGATAGAAAAAACTTGAGATTTTTTGGATAACGGAAAGGTCCACAAAAAATTTGAATAATCATCCAAGATAAAACATAATAACGATGGCCCAACGAACTTAAAACGGGAAATGTCCATAAATCACTATGTATAATATCAAAAGGCATAAATGCACGAGAAGTAGAGGCTACAAATGGTAATCTAACATGCTTCCCTAATGGACAAGAAGGACAAAGTGGGGTACTACGCGCACCCTTACAATCGATAAAATTATTTGTATGCAATGAAGAAAGAATAGACGACCCCGGATGACCCAAATGTGCATGTCACAAGGAAGGAGCAAGAGCAGCAAAGGTAGAGGGTGCGGCTTGACTCGTGGAGATGGTGGTGGTGGTTATTGGATAAAGCTCTCCCCTACTATTGCATCTCATTAGAGGTATCCCCGTCTTGAAATGCTTGATAGAAAACCCAAAAGGATCAAAAGTAATAGAAATCCAATTATCAGTGGTGAATTTACGGACAGACACCAAATTTTTAATTAAGTTAGAGGCATGAAAAATATTTTTAAGACTAGAGGTGGATGTGGGGGAGACAAATTCGTATGACCATAACCACGAATTGGATTGAGTTGCCATTCCCAACAATAATGCCACGATTGTCACTCAAATTGAAATAAAATGAGAGAGTACCTTGTGCAGACGTCATATGAGAAGTGGTGCCGGTGTCCATGTACCAATTTGCGTCCGGGGGAGTTATTCCTAGCGTATGCATTGCGGCCTCAATATTCGTAGGTGTGGGGGCTGATGTGGGGCCCGCAGTAGTGAAGGCCTGCTAAGGCCGAGGCCCAAGCAAGCCAGCCTGCTGCCACGGCCCAGCACTCCGTGATGTAGAGTTCTGGGCCTGGGAGCAAACTGGAATGGAGCCCAGTTTGTAAAGCATGATGTCAAAAAGAAGGAGGTAGTGAAGCATGAGCTAACAATATGCGGATAATATTATTAATGGTAGACCAATAAATTAAAAAACGAAATGAGCTAATTACCCTAAAAAAAAAGAGTCGATTTGATTAGGTTAATGAGTGCCTAGAGGTAATATTTGGAGAAAATGACACCCACAATCCTCGACCATATTTATATAGAGAGAGTCACACACAAATTAAAGTCCGCACCCACTGTCACAAAAAAAATGCAACGAAATCACATACGCTAACTTACAATAACGTCAACATACCCAGTGTAGTCCACAAGTGGAGTTTGGACCCTTTTGTGAGGTAGAAAGGTTGTTTCCGATAAATACTCGCGTCGCTATCGGAAACACCGACTTAAAATTATAAATTCTTGTCATTAGGGTGCCTCAAAATGCCTAAGTGGTAGTGATCATATATAGATCTTGACTTTTGAGGAGTTGACAATGATATATGAGAAACACTTTGAATTAATTAAAACAGGTTAAATGAACCTACCTTTAGCAGAAGCAGGCATGCACGTACGTCTATAGACTTTTAATTGGCACCCAAGAATATATGATCACCTGGAAAAATTCTATCTGAAAGTGAGACGTACGTATACCTTATAAGAGTCGTCATCAATCAAGTTAATTACTTGTCCTCAACGAAATCTTTCATGGTTCATATGGACCAATTTGTTTGGCCAATTTTGTACACTACTGCCTTTATTAGGGTTATCTGGCAACTTTTAACACCCATAACTCCATTATTGTTGAGTGTATTGAGTACTCTCCGCCAGTCGATTTTAGGGTGTGTTAATACGAAGGGAAATGTTTTCTTCGTATTAAAATAAGTGAATTTCTTATTTTTTTTTCTATTGATTGGTAAGTGCGCAAAAAATATCATTCCAAGAACATTTATATGTAATCTACCAAAATACAATGGGGTGGGACGGGGTAGGGTGTGGGGGTTCGAGGGTGGGATGATCAAGAAGGTGGGAGCGTTAGGTGGGTAGGGAGGAGATAATAAACTTGAAATGTCACTTTGAAACTTGTTTTTACTACTTTCATATTAGGGAAGTCATTTTCCTCATTTTTAAGGAACTTGTTTTCCTAGAGAAAATATTTTTCAAAATATATGGGTCAACCAAACATGAGAAATTCCTCCATACCAAACACGCCCTTAGTCGTTCTTTCCATGAATTTTACCTTCATGGAGTTCACCACACAAAATTTTGATGTGCCATAGTCATTTTGTTTTTTCACCGGAGTTGAACAATATTTCCTGAACAATCTCGGTACATATGAAGCAAGACGATTCCATTTTTTGTGTTATGTTAGAAGCGAGAAACTTCTCTTGACCTGCGGTTGAAATTGTATCTTAATTATCACACTTGGGTTTGTAGCTTATTTATCCTAAATATGTAATAAATTCCTCCATTTTAATTTACGTGCCACTGTTTGACAAATCATTAGGTAGAAGGATATGGAGGTCGAGAGTTGAAATAGAAGATTAGTAGGTAATCGAGCGTTATCTATTTTTTCTTATCAATTTTATTGTTATTCCTTTAATTTGTTACTATCTTATTTTTATTTTATTATTACTTGTCATTTTCTTTGCTTCTGTTATCGTTTTATTTGTTGTTTGTTACTGTTCTTTCCTCCACTATTGCAATTACTTTTCATACCTTATTTGATATGCTTTACTTGAGCTGGGGTCTATCGGAAATAACATCTCTAACTTCACAAGGTAGGAATAAGACTGTGTACATATCTCTCTCCTCAGACCCCACTTGTGAGATTATTGGGTATGTTCTTGTTATAATTGTTGTTTGACCAAGCAGTAGGGAACGGGTTTAAAAAGATGATGATTTTGAAACTTGTGATCTAAAATAAATCTGAGAGTATACTTGTGTGGCTATAAATTTATTTTATTAAGGATAAAATTAAATTTTAAAGTTAAATTATTTCTAAATATATATATTTTTTTAAATAGACTAAAAAGAAGAACTCCCACATAAGTTGGGTTAGAGGGAGTACTTAAGTGCGGAGTTCCAATACCTTCTAATGGCTATTAATTTTTATAGTTTCAATCCCACTAAAAATTAGTATCGCTTTTTTTAACCCTCCCCCTTGGTATACACGGGCATTTCTCCATTGAAAAATAAAAAGAAAAAACTAATATTTACTTGGAAAATTTAATTACACGTAGTAATTATACTTGTTATATTTTGAACAAATTAGAATATACTCTTCCATTTTCGAGTTGAGAATATATGGAAGAGGCAGCTTGTGGGGGAAGAAAAAACTAAAGAAATTAGGAAAACAAGATAAGGAGCACTAAAATTGAAGTTATATTGGAAGGATAAATATAGTCAATTTGGGATTTGCTTCTCTTCTTCTCGAAATCGAAAAAACCTTCACCAGCACTTCAACGGTGACTAGCTACTTTAGTGGGATCTTTATATTTTTAGTCAATTTCTAAAAATAATAATTCGCCTAATTATTATAGATTATAATCGTCGTTAGTGTATATTGGTATATATTAAAGTATAGAATTAGTGTATGAATATTAATTATAAATAAACTATATAATAATTATACATTAATTATATACTGTAAATTGGATAAAACTTAAAAATATAAATCAGGATTAATATATTTTCCTACTATCTCACTGTTCTATTTTATTATTACCTATAGTTTCTTTTGTCTCGGTTGCCGTATTATTTGTTGTTGCTACCGTTCTTTTCTCCTTTATTTTTAGCATGGTTTATCCACTATTGTATTTCCTTTTCATAGTTAATTTAGATATGTTTTACTTGAGCCGAGGTCTATCGGAGACAGTCTTTCTACCTTCATAGGGTAGGAGTAAGGCTACGTACACACTACCCTCATCATATCTCACTTGTGTGGTTATACTAAATATATGGTTATTGTTGTATTTGTTATGGGCTTTGTTGAGTTACTGTGTGGAGTAAAACTCCACTTGAATCTATGATAATAATAAACTCAGGTCATCACTTGTTTAAGTAATAATGATGATGATGAGGAGGAGGAGAATAAGAAGAAAAAGAAGAAGGAGAAGGAGAAAGAGGAGGAAAAAAAGAGAGCAGGAGGAGGAAGAAGAAGAAGAATCTCTCATGTACTCCTAAATTTTGGTAACAAACTTCATCTAAGTTGAACTTTATGGTTTTATATTCGAAACTTTTCAAAAAGCAAAACTGAATGTTTATCCCAAAAAAGTACAGTTAAATTTGTTAGTGATTTTAAGAATACGTGAATTAATTTGTTATAGATAAGTATAAAGTAATGACAATTAGTAATGAAATCAAGTGAATGTAAAACAAGAATGTAATAGAATAAGCCTGGTTGTATGAGCTTCGGAGGGAATCCTTCGATGGTGTTAGCTCCGGAAGAAAACTTAGGCTTGATGAGCTCTATGAATCCGTTACAATAAGAAGACAAAAGAGCAAAGTAAGTATGTTTTATTGCTATATGATTTCTGATGTGTCTTACAATAGAATGAGAAGCTCTATTTATACTTGGGTTGTGGGGTGTATGATCCACAAATCATGTCTCCTTAATTATCAATATTTATGCTATAATAAAAGTTAATAAAGGCTAATAAAGTTCGGAGAAAACTTGGTCTTTGTATAACATTCAGATTTACCTCGACTGCTACCTTCCCCGGTCATGACTTACATCCGATATCAAGTCCGCATAATCACCTCGAACTCTTGTCTTAATCTCTCCACATATCATGCCAGATTTCACCGTATATAGATAGTTGTTTGGTGCCCATCGTGAGGCTAAGGATAATAGTGGTGATGTGTTCAAACGTAAATTTCACTTTTTTTTTTTTTATAATTACAGGTCAATACTAAGTACTTACAGTATGGATAGTGAAATCAACATTTAGGTTAGCAACTACGAGGACAACAATATTGACATGGTGCTCACAATATCAATAATAACAACAACGTTCTGCCTGTTGATCCAAGAAATGGCGTTCCATCTGTTGATCAGTTGAATTCCAATCCTGTGATTTCACCCCAAAGGTCTAGAAGATCATGTGAGAAAACACCGGATCATGATGAGGGTGGAAAAATAAATTTGGCTAGAATCTTTAACATGTTAAAGGAACAACATGAGGCTATAACTCAGTTGCAAAAGAAAAGCAGCGGAGAATGTGATGTCGTACACTTGTGCGGTAAAGGGCAACGACATGCATTCAGACGAAATAGAATCAGTTTTGCTGAAGAAATTTGGCGAAACATTGTCCAAAGGGGAAATGACCTGGTATTCTCTCTTACCCGAACACTCTGTTAACTCGTTTGAAATGCTTGCAGATGCATTTTAAAGGCCCACCCGTAGCAAGGAAGATCCAAGCAAGAAAATGGAAATATTCAAAATCTCTTAGAATGACACGGAGTTGTTGCGAGAGTTTGTGACGAGGTTTTAAAAGGAACGGATGCTCCTTCCATCGATACTGGATGAATGAACAGCAAAAGCTTTCACTAAGGGGTTAAATCCTAGGAGTTCCAGTGCATTGTTGAAATTAAAGAAAATTTGTTAGAATTTCCAGCAGTAACATGAACAGACGTACACAAATATGAGTCAAAGATCTGGTTAGAAGACGATCAGCTTGAACTTCCACCGGGGTCAGCAATGCGGAGCAAAAGTAGTGATAAGTCAAAAAGGGTAGCTGAGTCGGAGTTAAGGTCCCTAAGGAATAGGTACCAACCATATGGTTTCCCCGAGAGGTCGAACTATAAATAGGGGACTTGGTTCTTTGAAAAATAACTCTCAGTACTGAAAACCCTAATATAGGGGAGTTGGGACCGAATTAGGAGGATCTTATAAAGTTGGGCCCTAATATAGGGGAGTTGTACCAATTGGAAATAGAAGACGAACAGAAATTGCCAAACAATTGAAACATAAGCCATTTGCGACATTATTACTAAGGTATGTATTTATCAATTGATGAAATTACATATGTTTCAAAGTTACTAATTTTTGCATGGAAGAAGCCAAAGTTACAAGGTGTTGTCCGAAGAATTAAAACTAAGACTGAAAACACGTGTTGCACTCTTTTTCCATTCGTCCGGTTTTTATCTAAATAAAAAAGATTTTTCCGACAAGGTTTTTAATAAGACAACAATGTAAAGCGTGTTACTAAGTATAAGATGTGAATTAGCATCGGATGAAAACACTGGAGACCGCCCGACAGTTGAAGATCAAAATAATGTTTGAGTTCTCATATTTCAAACACAAACACTACGGGAATACCCTCGGATGGGAATCAAAGGAAATTCGTAGTTAGGCTTTTTAAATATTTTCGGGTCAAAATTTTGTAAAGGCAAAAAGATTGAATGAATCTTTCCCAAGTATTAGTGTTACTATATGAAGGAAAAAATATTGAATGAATCTTGCCCAGATGTTTTCCAAGAAAAGCATAAATGAAAGTATACTTCATCCAAATTTTGCTCTGATGATTTATCCTCGTATTTTTCGTTACCAATATTTCACCGGATTACTGCTAAAGTCGTTAAGCTTACGAGCTAAAAATTATTAAGTCTTTAACTTGGGACTGTCGTCGGTAAAAGAAGTCGGAACAAAATGAATAATGTTCTAAGAAATATTTCAAAGGCATCATATCAAATGAATCCAAACTATTTTAAAGGCATTGAATTATCTAAAATGTTGAGAATTAGTATGCTTGAAGGCACCAAGTCCGAATGAATAGAGTTAAAGGATTGCACTATGTTCGAAGACACCATGCCCGAATCCCCATACTTCGAGCTCAGGAAAAGACACCAGAGATAGCCCGAACTGGCTCCGAAATAAAGAAATAGACTGGGGACTAACAAATCAGCCCCAGAAAAATAGAAGAGATTAGAATCAGGAACCGGCTAGACCTTGTCAGCCCGACCAGATGCTTTATTTCCCGGTCGTAAAGTTAACCGGATACATTAAACTTCCGGACTTCACCAAAATCAGAAGTAGAAAAATCCCAGAGTTAAAACTCAAAGAAAAGTTTCGTGTATAACTAAAAACCCTAGAGTTAAAATTCTAAGACCAAACAGTTTCGGGTATAACTAAAAATCTAAGAAACAAGATTCGGAAATTAAAAAGTTTTGGAGAAAAACTAAAAACCCACGAGAAGTTTCGAGTGAACACTAAAAATCCGAGATTAAGCCTTTTATGGTAGTGGTATTTTTTTAGCACCGACCGACCGTTGTCGGAAGAAAAATCAGTGGCGGAGTTATCATATAAATCCCTAAGGTCCTGCATTGTTTTTCCCTTATCCCGATTTTTATCCCAAAAAGAGTTTTTCCGACAAGGTTTCTAATGAGGCAGTAGCGAGGGTGATTGCATGACTTTTTGGTTAGAAGAGATAAATCTTACACTTTCCGGTCACATCTCAGTGAGTAACCAGAAAGTGGGGGGACTATCTGTATACGGTGAAATCTGGCATGACATGTGGCTAGATTAAGACAAGAGTTCGAGGTGATTAGGCGGACTTGATATCAGATGGCATGACCAAGGGAGGTAGCAGTCGAGGTAAATCCGGATGCGACCGAGCCAATTAACATTGAGAGAAAGTTCAAAGGCAGAAAAGGGACTCGGAGAAGCATGCCAACTCACCAGTCAAACATCATTCAAAATGTGTCAGTTACAGAAATGGTACACAAAGACCAAGTTTCCTCCGGTCTTTATTAGGATTTATTAGCTTTTATTATCTGTTATTGTAGCATTAGTATTGGTAATTAAGGAGACATAATTTGTGGATCATACACCCCACAACTCAAGTATAGATAGAGCTTCTCATTCCATTATAAGACACATCAGAAATCATATAGCAATACAACATACTTACTTTGCTTTTTTGTCTTCTTATTATAACTGATTCATAGAAGAGCGGATATTTTCATCATCTAATAACCCTAAAAGGGAAGAAATATAGATGATATTTTATTAATTATTTCAATATTAATCATATAATAAGTAGGTAGCATGGAAGCGATTATTATTAACTCAAAATTTATTTTTTAAAATAAAAGTCTTTAACCTTCAACCAATATTAACATCATAATTCCAGAGCCTACACTTATCAAGATTATAATAAAAACACATAGTCTAAAAATCATACCTCTTAGCAGAATTTCAGATCACCGGAATGCTCACCCACCCTGGCACTTGACTCCCTTTTTTTCTCCATTGAATTTACGGGATTGATGGCCTAGGTGCTAGGAGACTCAATAGACTCTTTCTAAAATTCTTTTTAAGATGCAGGTTTATAGACTAATATGGTTTTAAGTATAAACTTTCAAAGTATTTTTTCTCTAGTATTATGATATTGTTCTTGGTATTGATTATAGACTAAGAGAGAGTTTAGCTAAGCATGAGAGAAAATATTTAGAAGATTAAAGTTCTTGTATTTCGAATGATTCTTTCAAATATTACATTGAGGCTCTTTATATAAATAACCTCGGCTAGTAAACTGGCTACCTGATTTCTCGGTTGCCTCTTCCACTATTACAAAATGACAAATGTTTAAAAAGTCGTAAATTTTTTCAAAGTTGTATAATGCCTTGTCCTTTTCTCATTTCATCCTTTGCAGAGAATTGCTTGTGATTTTTTCCACACTTTGTCATGTCCCTTTCTTTGTCATGTCCCTTTCATATTTGTAGAAAACAATTTCAACTTTGCAGAGAATTGCTTGCCTTGTTGTAATTTTTTCAACTTTGTCATATTCATGGCTCCGACGGCTTTTATAATTGCTGGGACCATTGCTATTTTTTTCCACAAATAATTTTCCAGCTGTCTTCTTTTTTCATTGGTATCAGCTATCTTTATCCGTCTTTGTCAGCTTATCTTGTCACGTTTTTCTTGATGTCTCCATTTTGCATAGAGTAATATGAATTATAATGTGGGTAGTATATGACTTACTGTAGTAAAACTACATTGGGCCGTAACAAAGTATCATATTGGGCTTCATGTAGTTGGACTAGATGATCCCTATCAGAGTATCATATGAGATTAAATTTTTAGGCAAAAGAATCAGAAGATCCTTCTCCTTTTATCACATTAGTAGTATGTTTAGCATGGATTACAGGCCTCTTTCTTTGATCTGTTATCATGTGATATTGTTCCATATAGTTGAGGGGTCTTCTCGTTACACTATAAATTGAGGCATTTGTCTCAATTGAAACATACTACACTCAACACTTAGAAAATATTCCAGATTTTCTGAATTCATATTCTTCCTCTCTAGCAAAGTTACTATACTCAAAGTTCTTCAAGAGTAACACTTGAGTTTTCTTTGCTCACTTGTTAACGTTGCTATTGTATCTTGGGAGACTATTGCTCAACACCGTAAAAGGAGATATATGGAACAATCTTGTCTTAAAGAAAGAGTGTCATCACTCGACTCAGCATATCACATAAGCAGTTTGTTAAGGTTTTGATTTCTAGTTTTATTGTAATAGTTTATTTATCATTTCTACTATTGTAATAGTTACTTACTTTCCGTTCCTCACAACAATTGTATCCCAACACTAACAAAGACAAGTTATTTGAAAAGAAAAGATTATTACTTAAGATGTATTAGCTTACTAGTAATTAGTGCACTTCATCATACATTCAGATATCTTTATAATAACATCTTTTGTTCCGATTTTTTTTTATTATTATAGCAAAATATTATTACAAAGACCATATAATATAACTAACATTAAAAATCTATTCTAAAATAAATCTTGATTATTATAGTGAAATATTATTAAAGAAGATATATGCTTGATATAAATTATTCATTCTAAGCCGCCATTCAATAAAATATGGTAAATCTAAAGGAAAAGACCATTTGTATTTTAGTATAAAATCGGATAAAGGAGTAGGGTTGCCCATACATGAAATGTGGAGTATAGTCCATTAGCAAACAACTAGAAACTCGTCGCAGCACTGAGGCAGAAAATATACTATTTTGAAAATATACCTAAGTGAATGATAAATGAGTATTCAGAAAAAGGGGGAAAAGTCAAATTTATTCCTTTATTATTAATTTTATCATTTGTTATATTATTCATATAAAAGTATCCCTAATATTACCTAAATATTGACTTAAATATACCCCTCATCCGGTATCTAAGATAGACAATCAATCTCATATAATATTAACATTTTGATGATAAGATGAATGTCATATTACATACTATTAGCATTTGCTTTTGTCCCACATTGGAAAAACACATTTGTATCTCATGTAATAGACCATATATAAAGGGTTTTACTTGCTTTTCTTTTACTTGCACTTTTAGCTCTCAAGAATAGTATTATTTTATTATCTTGTTAATGCTTTGTAAGAATTCATGTTATGAATAAAAGACTTTCATGAATTCTATCACATACCACCTCACCATACGCAACACATTTTTTATCCCCACTTCTTCTTCAGTACTAACACCTCCTCCTCCACCCCCACTACCAGTTTACCACCGTCAACACTACCATAAATCAATTATTCTTTTATCTTTTCCTTAAATGAGGAATATTGACAATATGGGTTCCTGGATTAGTAAGAGTAAAATTAAAAAGATAATTAATGTCTGATTTCTAAAATAACAAATTAGACTAGGTTTTTTAACAAAAATAATCCAATGGAGTAATTAACTAGACATTTGGTTAACCGAACTAACTAGTTTAGACTGTTGAGATCTGCATTAATTTTAACCCCGCTGCGTAACTTACCACCCTAAACAATTTGGGAAAGTTACTTATATATTTGTCCTCTCGGCTAAAAATATAACGGCTAGTCAATATATATAGTATACACTAATTAATTATCTTCCCGCTATTTTTTGGATGGCTGCTAATGGATAAAAATCCCAACTATTTTTTACTTAGTTGCTTATTTAGATCAAATCACTATTCAAATAAATTTAGTCAAAATAACAGTATAACATGTTATTATAGGAACAAAAAGAATGATAGTAAAAGTTTATTAAATCATCCAAAATCTTTTCAATATTATCCTCACCTTATTACAATACAATCAACAAATCTTTCTAGTAGTAAATCCTTCTTAATGCCATTAAGTTTCTTTTCCGTAATATTAACATCTAAAATCTTACTACTCTCTCCGTTCACTTTTACTTGTCAATTATTCTATAAATACATTTTTATTTTTACTTATTACTTTTAACATATCAAGAGAAAAGATAAATTGTTTTCCTGTTTTATCCATAGTATTTATTGATCATTTTATATTATTTTTCAAATTTATTATAATTATACACTAATTAATATGAATATCATGATAAATTATGCATTTAATCTATTATTTCTTAAGAGCTCTTTTTTTTCATATCCAACTTCCTGCTTACGCCAGATTATTCATGGAGACAGTAGTCCCGGTCCCTCAGCACTACTATCAGTAAATCGCGGGGATGTGTCTGAATGACTAGGGTTTGAGAACATATCAACTGATATCACCTACAAGGTCCTACCCCAGAAGAGATCAAATTGCTCCCACCACGGTTCTGGATTTTAAGTTCTCCTCATTTGCCATCCAGCTATGCCCATGGGACTCTTAAGAGCTTTTGATATTAAAGGTGGCTAGTGGGTTGGGTTCGCAGCGGGTCCCGACGGGACTGGGAGAGGGCCAAATCGGTCCTCCGGCGGGACTGGCGGGATACGCCTATGTCCCGTCCCGTTCGCGGTCCCATAGGAAAAGGGGACCGGTCTTTTCAGGGTGGGGAGGGGTCTGGTCGGGATCGGGTTTTTCAATTTTTTTTACACTTAATTTAAAAATAACATATATAAACACTTCAATAATTGAACAAGATAATGTAATAAAAATATCCCAAAGCTATTTTTGTGTCTCTTATATTATTTAATATTATTAATATTATTTCTGATGCGGGTCTGGGGGACGAGCCCAGGTCCTGTCCTGGTTTAAAGTCCTGACGCCGTCTTTTTTAGGGGGGGATCGAGGCGGGATCGGGATTGGGCCGACCCGGCCCACTGGCTAGCCTTAGATTAAAATGAAGAGAAAATGAGGTATTTATAGTTAAAAAATTAGGTTAAAGTGTAAATATAGTAACTTAGGAATTAAAAATAAATATTAAGGGGTATGAATTTATGGGGTGGGTGGGGCAAAAAATGGTCGGGGCGGGCAGGTCTATGTGTGATGAGCCCAGATCCCATCCTGATTTCGAGTCCCAACACAATTTTGTTTTGTATCGAGGCTGGACCGGGTCGGGGTTGGGTCAGTACCGGGCCGACCCGGCCCATTGGCACAGCCTTACTTGATACCATACATTCAGCCCAGTAAAAGCAAAGTAGTAAAAAAGAAAAACAAAAAAAAAGGTTCTGACAACTGCTTGATAATCCACCAAACAGCAAGGGGCACCTGCCCGTACTCTTACCGGGCAGGAACAAATTCCGAGGTTACTTCTCCACTCTTTTTTACCTCTACCCCTCTCCCTTAACACTTCCATTACTCACTCCCACCACCACACCCCACCGTGCCCCTCAGCCGTGGTGGGTGGCGCGTGAGGGACTTCACCTCAAATGCTAATAGGGAGGTGAAATGGGGCAGAAGTTGAGCTGTGTACAACAACAATCCCATGAACATGAACTGTTTATTGCAGTCCAAAAGGGTGAGCTTGAAAAAGTTGAAGCTATGGTTAATGAAGACCCAAATGTGCTACTTCATCTTACAACTGTTCGTGGGAAGCTATCTGTACTTCATGTTTCTGCTGCTAATGGCCAGATCGAGGTTGGTTTTCCATTTTCTTGAAAATAAATGTAGTTTTTGTTGTTTATAAAGGTGCAGGAAATGGAAATTACAAGTAACTGCTAAGTAATAGAAGAACTGAAATTACAATTCAACAACAAACTGAAATTACAATTATGTTTGAACAAGAAACTGGAACTGTTTTTGTGTATGCTGAGTCGAGTGTTGCACTCTGTATTTAAAATAATATTGCCCCGTATGTATCCTTCATACGTCCTGTATAATTGTCTCCCAAAATAAAACAGCAATGGAACAATTGAGCAAAGAAAACTCAAGCGCTACCGTGAAAATTTTTGAGTAATGAAATGATGCTTGAAAGGTTGTAGGAAGAACTCTTTGTTTCTGTTTTTCGTCTGTTTTGTGTGTAGCTCAACAATGGTGACAAGGGGTCTTTATATACGTGAAGGAGGGCTGATGAACTGCCTCCATAAGTGTCATTACTGGCCAAGTAATGGCAATTATGGAGGTAGTAATTCCTCCAAAATAAATGGTGAATATGTGCAACGGATTGACCATTTAGGAAGAGTAATTCAACCAAAATAAATGGCTGAATTAAGTGTTGTTGACGTTTCTGATCTCTCTGCCCAATTCTGACTTTCTTGAAACTTCAGGGACCAAACTGTACATGTTGAAACTTCAGGGACCAAAAAGATAAGATCAGAAGAAGCACAGCCCACGGCCCACGAGACCCGACCCGTGACCCGTGACCCGTGACCGGGACTGGGACCGGGACCGGACCGGACCGGACCGGACGGGCGGGCGGTGGCGGCGCGCGTCTGGGCTTTCCTCGAACCGAAGCACATCTGGATCCTCCCTCCTTTAAACACATGAGATACCTCTTGGGGTCCCAAACCCCAAGCCAACTTTGAGTCTTATAAACAAAATAATTCTTTCTTCCTCCACCGATGAGGGAGAATTGATCCCATACCACACTTTTCCATGCTTCAAACACCTCACTCCGTGGACCAATATCTCTTTCATTTCTCAACGAAATTTGACCATTTTTGGCCCTACGGTTATCTACGTACTTAGTAGATCATGCATCTGTGAAGAACCGGATTCTCCAATATGCGTAACACTAGTGTTTAAGCCGTTAAAGTTGGTGGGACGCTACTCCCGCCAAAGGCAAATTTCCAACAGTCTTTACAATATTTGTTTTTTTATAAGGTGGGTGTTAGTGGTTCTTGATCTTTGATGAGTCATTTTAAAGGTAATTGGTTTTTCATTTCTTGAAAAAAATGTAGTATTTACAATCTTTAAGGTGGGGTGTTAATGGTTCTTGATCCTTAATGAATCATTTTAAAGGTTGGTTTTTCATTTTCTTGAAAAAAATGTTGTCTTAACAATATTTTTTTTAGGTGGGTGTTAATGGTTCTTGCTCCTTAATGAAGCAATTCTAAAGGTTGGGTTTTCATTTTCTTGAAAAAAATGTTGTCATTACAATGTATTAATAGTTCTTGATCTTTGATTAGTCAATTTAAAGGTTGGTTTTTCATTTTCTTAAAAAAAATGTAGTCTTTACAATGTGCTAATGGTTCTTGATCTTTGATGAGTCAATTTAAATGTTGGATTTCTATTTCTTGAATAAAAATGTAGTCTTTACAATCCTTTTTGTTTAAGGTTGGGTGTTAATGGTTCTTGATTTTTGATAACTCATTTTGGGTCTTTCTCATTTTGCTTCTTGGTTTTGATTATGGATAGGTTCTCTGTATGCTCTTGGATCGTGGGGTTAATGCAGACATCTTGAATCGCCACAAACAGGTAAGTAGTAGTAGTAGTTGTGATACATGTGTTCTACTCCCTCGGTCCCAAAGTAGTTGTCATGTTTCGTTTCTCTAGAGTTAATTTGACTAATCTTCGAATCTAAATTGGATTAGATTAAAGAACTATACGAAAAGTATTGTAAGTTGCAACTTTTCTCATGTCGATTTGATGAAGAAAAACATTTTAAAATGTTGGTCAAAGTTCACATAGTTTGACTCTCGAAAATCAAAACATGACAACTAATCTGGGACGGAATTAGTAGTGTACTTTGCCAATTGTATACACCAATTCTCAAGAAGTTTCATTTTGTGATATTCATTTGATTGCAAAAATGTCAACTTTTTAGCATTTCACAAAGATAATCATTGGAATTGATTTCCTTCTTTTGTTCTTTTTAAATTGTTGCTGTTATGATTTGTGTCATTGTGAATTATTTCAGACCCCATTAATCTTAGCTGCTATGCATGGATATGTGTCCTGCTTGGAGAGGCTAATTCAGCGAGGTGCTAATGTATGTGAATGTTCGTGAATTTCCTTAATGATAGTTTCTTTGACTGATTTAGATGGGTAGTTAATTGGTTAATTCCTCGTATGTTTTAGATTTTAACGTTTGATTCACTACATGGAAGAACTTGTCTGCATTATGTTGCTTACCATGGCCACTCTGACTGCCTGCAATCGATCCTTGCATCCGCTCATCCGGCTCCTGTTGCTCAATCTTGGTAAATTTCCAGTTCCTTTGACTCTGCTTGCCTCTGCTTTTCATGTTAAGTGTCCAACTCTAGTTTAGTGGAATTTACCTCTAAAGAAAGGACTTCTTTTTCATCTTCCCTGTCAAAGTCCCCTTTTTATTATCTTTGTTATGCCTTACAAAGGGCTTCATGTATTCGAGTATCAGAAGCACTACCCCATTTTGTTACGGGTTGTTTGATTGCTAGTTAGGAAGGAAATTATTGATGTATTAAAACTAGCATAGTTTATACCATGTTTGGTAGCTTTTTAGTTGCTTTGTATAAAATTCAGCACACCAACTACAGTGTTTGGTTATCATATTACGATCTATATAAGTCATGAGTCAATTTATCTATTATTGCAGCGTAGAAGATGGAATGACTAATTCATGAATAACTAAACCCTGCATAACTCTAACCAACAACCGAACGACCCCTTAATGAATGGAAATATGTTAACTCTTTTGCCTATATTGGCATGTAGGGGATTTGCGAGATTTGTGAACATAAGAGATAGAAGTGGTGCAACCCCATTGCACCTAGCAGCCCGTCATGGTAGGCCAGCATGTGTCCGGATTCTTCTAAGCAATGAAGCTCTTGTCTGTGCTTCTAGCGGCGGCTATGGGTAATAAACTCTCCCAGAGTAGTTATTAACTTAAGTACTATATGTTGAAAGTCAATTGACAATA
Source organism: Anisodus acutangulus (assembly GCA_029783415.1). NCBI lineage: Eukaryota > Viridiplantae > Streptophyta > Magnoliopsida > Solanales > Solanaceae > Anisodus > Anisodus acutangulus. Next base: position 44,635,746 of record CM056505.1, read on the forward strand.
AAGATTTTGCAGTCGTCCAGGAAGTACACCACTGCATTTGGCAGCTCGAGAAGGTTCTTTGGACTGTGTACGTGAGTTACTTGCTTGGGGTGCAGATCGACTTTATAGAGATTCTTCTGGGTGAACCCTATGCACTTTCTTCGAGTTATTGGTTTTCTACACTAAACACATTTCAAGTCATGTGCATTCTTCATCTCGATCATTCTATTTATGAAGGTTGACATACTCAGAATATGAAGTCATCACAAAGTAAATTCCCTTACCTGTTGATTTTTACCTTCTGCATCTCTATCATGCTCTTTTTTGAACAATAAGAACGTCTAAGTTAGGATGGTGACAAGAAACCAGAATGCAAAGTCACCACAAAGTAGTTCCATAAAAACTTCCAATTTCCACATTGAAGATTTCTCTGAAAACTTATGAGGTTTTAGCTAAAAGCAAGATGAATAATGTCAAAGAAAATTAGGTTTGTGTTTACATATGCACAGTGGCGAAGCCAGGATTTTGTTAAGGGTGTTCAAGATTGATTATATATATATATATATATATATGTAAGAAAGTAATTTTGACCTATTCTGATGAGGGGTCTTCAACTGACACCACCCTTTGGCAGTAGAAAGCTTCTTTAACCCCTTTCTGAAAACTGTCATTTTGCAAATCCTTTCTGTTCTGTTTGTAGTTATTCAACTCTTTGCAAGTAATCTATCTTTTGGTGTGAAACTGATCAGTTGTAAATGGGATATGTACAGGCGAACTCCTTACATGGTTGCTTTGAAATACAAGCATGAAGCATGTGCAGCTCTCTTAAATCCATCATCTCCGGAGCCTTTGACCTGGCCGTTGCCTTTGAAGTTCATTACTGAGCTTGACGCCGAGGCAAAAGCTTTACTGGAAAATGCTCTGATTGAGGCCAATAAAGATTGATAGAGAGAAGTTGTTATTGGAAAAGACAGCTGTCTCACATACGTCACCTTCACATTGTGATTCTGGCCTTGATCTCGATGACTTTGAGGTAATAAATCTCATGCCCAACCAAAAACGAAAGAACAAAAATAAACAATTGAAACTATTCTGCATCGGCAGCAGCAATTGTTTGTCTGGACTTGTAAAATATTTTGATATGAATAGCATTTTGCCCAAGAAGGTACATTAAAAAGTTTGCATTGGAGAATAAATAAATTGTTACAAGTATAGGGTTGTAATTTTGTTGCTTATATGCAATCCTGTTGTCCTTCACGGACATTAGCAACAAACTCGTCAGCCCCTTCAGCAGGTTCATTCTCTCATTTCTGGTTTCATAATATTACTCCCATCTCCAATGTAGTGATATAGGTAATATTTGTGAACACAGAATCAGAAAATGAACCAGCTGATGGGGCTAACCAGTTGGGTGCTGATGTGGAGTCCATGAAGGAGGCTATGGACTATGGAGGGTAATATGGGAAGGGGCAAACGAGTAAGATAAAGGCCGTTAAAGTTGCGTGATTATGTAGTTGGAAGTGGGAGTTATAGGAATTAGTTATCAAAAAGGCAGGGTAGTGGATCAGGAAAGGCTAGGGCTAAGGTTATTTAGAATGTTCTCCTCACCTTTTGTCTTTGTAATTCTGTTTCTCACCTCCTTTTAGTGTTTTCCTCCAATTCTATGTTAGTGTCATCATTGTAATTTCCTTTGGATAACAACACAAATCGTGTCTGATGTGGTTGAGTAATATTAGTAGCAATTGCTCGTAGTCCTCCCTATAGTGATATAACGTGTCTCAGGAATATCTTGTTAGAATTTGTTGACATGGAGGAGATTAACGTCGTTGAAAGAATAAATCCTTCGATTATTCTTATTAATGAAGAGTTATTTATATACAATATATTATCCCTAATTATGGAGAATCTTATTCCTACTATAACAATAAATGGAAAGTCCTATTCCTATTCCTATTATAACAATAAATCTTAATTACACTTATACAAGAATTCTTCAACTATGTTAAGTTTAACTTGAACTCGGATACACGTGTATATCACGTGTATACTCCTATCACACCCCGCAGCGGTTGTCGTACGCTGAGACTGTCCTTAAAATCTTCAAATAGAACCGAGGGTAGACCCTTAGTAAAGATGACAACAATTTGGTACCTGAAAGGGACATGAAAGACGCGTACTTGTCCACGAGCTACATTTTCACGAACAAAGTGAATGAAGAGGTATTTATATACAATATGCTATCCCTAATTATGGAAAATCATATTCCTACTATAACAATAAATGAAAAGTCCTATTCCTATTATAACAATAAATCCTAATTACAATTGTACAAAAATTCTTCGACTATGGTAAGTTTACACTAAAACTTGAACTCGGATACTGTAGGGTTTTGTTCGGTTCAAAACACATAAGTAAGGCACATCGGAAGTTTAAAATTTTGTTTCTTACTTACCCCAACAACGTTTCTGGTATGGTTATACAACAATTAAACTTGTAACATAAAGCATAAACTTAAAAGTTATAGTATATGGAATCTTTATCTACTATAAGGTGCACACGCGGTTGCCCTTCCGATTGCAAGCTCCAAGCTTCAATGTATTTCTCTTTCGGAAAGCTAGAAAATCCGGCACAGGTTCGAGAGAGTTTAATTCTAAGTCTCTAAGGCTTAGAATGATAATCTGAAATTGGTGTATCAATAATGAAGTGAATGTCTCTATTTATAGTTGAAAAATAGGTCAAAATCGAATTAGGGTTTGACCTTGGGCCTGACCCAAAATTCGAGGCAGAGGCGCCGCAACCCTAGGGTATGGGCGCCGCGACGCTCGACGTACTCCTGCATTGCGCCGCGGCCCTAGGGTATAGGCGCAGCGGCGCTCGACATGCTCCTGCACTGTCTCGATTTATTTTTCGTGCATTCTTAATTAAATCTCAAATCCAATTTTGACTTAATTAAAATAATAATTATTCATATAAATATCTCGATTCCAAATCGAACATTTAATTCCTCTCTCAATACATCCTTAGATCGAAAGGATAATCGACATAGTGTGACCCTACATGCCTTCTCATATCGACATTAATCAAATTAAGGTTTACGCGAAACTCCTAGATGGCGCCGGAAGACGAATTAATATGTGAAGTATGTTTACGCGAATCCAGTAAACTTAACCTTTATGTGGTAAGATAAAATTCTTTCATTCACGACACACCCGATCAAGCTTAGGATTTGTCAAGTGTCTATCCAAATGGCTTAATCATTGTATCTCATTTATATTAGTTGACAACTAGACCATATTCTAAATATGTCTATTGCGTTGGCCAACGACTTAGTCAACCTAATATCACTGAGAATCTGAGTGTTCTCTCGAATATACATCCGATGAATGAATCCTAATCTTGGCTCAACTACCACCTTTAATGCACATCGTAATGTACTCAATACAAGCCGTATCTCAACCTATAAGGCATTTGAGCTTAGGACTGGATCAAAGTACATTACTTTGTAAACAAGACGCGTATTGACCTCAAGTCTAAGGACTTCTATCTCCACACGTTGATCATACTTTAGACAAGTATAACAAACAGTATATCAGCAGGGTATACCAATACTTCCAAAGTATCCATGTGTCCATCACGAGTAGCCATTACTCGTAGCAGGTGAGACATACTACATCCTCTAAGGACGTGATGCAGACCACATGTCGACTTATCACATATCATCTATATCTCATTCTCGATGATCATTAGTCGAGGCTATTTTAAGAGTTATGATCTATCATCAATATCTCACTTTATTAATGACAACGTAAGCTCAAGAGATGCATATTAATGAATAATTACAAACAATCAAATAATAATTCAATAATTGCGAATGCTAAAATATTAATCTTCATTAATAATAATACGAATGCGTATAAAGTACATTTGTCCTAATACAGATTATCTCTAGGACATAAATATACTTTCAGATACACGTGTATATCACGTGTATACTCCTTCTGTAAGTCGTGTCATTTTGTTTTTTGTTTTTTTTGGTAATGCTATAGAGAATATGCTCTTTGGTAGTTGGATAAATGTTAATGCACCAATTTTTTTCTTTTTCTTTTTGTGTGTCTCCTGTTTGTTGATCCATATAATATTTTCCATTTTCTGAAAAACAGAAAGAAGCAAAGTCATAATTTTGCATACATATTTGAATTGGCGGTTGTCTTTGATCGTGCATTAAGCACTCATCTGGATTAATTACAGCTCTTATTTCCCCAGTAATATGTACATGTTGGAGCTTAAATAATGCATTTATGTTTGACCTTTACAATGAATCTGCTTTTGACATCTTCGTTTTTCATTTCCAAACAGGGCAGTGATTTTGAGCTATGTTGCATCTGCTTTGAGCAGGCATGCACTATCGAGATTCAAAAGTGTGGCCATCAGATGTGTGCTCATTGCACTCTCGTCTTGTGCTGCCACAATAAACCGAATCCTGCAAGTAACAGCGAGAAGGTTCCGGTATGCCCCTTTTGCCGGAGTGATATCACTCATTTAGCCGTGGTCCGGAATAAAATAGACACTTACGTAGAGGTATTGAGTCCCTCGAGGCCAAGAAAATCAAGAACATCTTTTAGTCTTACTGAAGGCGGTGGCGGCGGCAGCAGTAGCAGCAGCTTGAGAGTTTTGTCACCCTTAGCCTCATTCGGGAAGTTGGGTGGTCGCCATTCTGGGAAAATCAGTGCAGAAACCATTGAAGTGTTTGCTAAGCCTTAAGAATCTGCTCAATCGAAGATTTAGACCAACGACAGTCTAAATCTACCTAGCGAGCAGTCATGTTTACAGTATACTAAATGGCTGCTCAACTACCCTTTTACAAATTTAAGGGGTTAGATTACGAAGCTGCTGCCTATTGGCAGTTGAATGAAGAACATCTTGTAGTAATTCAATCTTTGAGAGAAATGTTATTGGACTTTTTTTTTTATTCTGTTGTTAATGAGCCTCTAGTTCTTTATGCCATCCCCTTGTGGTCAGTGGCAAAGCTTGGATTTAATATGTTATAAGGAGTCCATGTTTTTATTTCATATCCGATGTGAGACTCTTTCGATATGAAACTCTTAACACTTGCCTAGACCTTATTAACTGGAGCGTGGATAATATAATTTGGCGGCCCAACATTGGTGAACAAAGAATTGAAATGAGTCTGGCTCTGATAAAATGTACGTAAAGAATGGATCTTGGGCATAACTCAATCCCAAAAGCTAGCTTGTAGGGTGAGAATTGTCCGAGTTCATATAAGTAGTCTATGTTCTCATTCCATGTGTGACTCTTTAATAAAGTTATTCTTGATCTATATACCTAATATTATTAGTTCTTATGTACACAATATAATTTTCTATAAAAAGTGTTTAACTGACCGCTATTCTGGTGAATCACTTAGTTTGTTCAAGTACAAACTGAATTGTCACAGTTAACTGTATTTTCTGATTCTATGTCAGTTTATTCTCAAAATTAAAATTTCTTTTATATCTTTGTTCCAAAAGCTTTATCTCTTCTATCTCCACTATATAAACAAATTGATATATTTTATAGATTTAAAGATTTCTTTTGCGTGAGCATATTGACTAGCTTATGTTAATTTGAAATTGTTGTAGAGACTATAAACTTCAAACTTTAGATTTGTCTGCGCCTGAAGGGGAAACAAGTAATGTAAGAACCAAGATGTTGGAACTAAAAATAATTGAGTACTTCAATTGACAATTAAAAATGCTCAAGAATCAAGATTTCATCACCCCCTCGTGAATCAGCAGACAATCACTTATTATTAAACCAAATTTTCCATCCCAAGGAGACAACAAATATGATACTAATAATAAAATTTCACAACAATTGAAAATAAGTCAATGAACTAAGTGCCCACATAAACATGAGAAGATCAGAGGACCTCCATGACCATTTTGATCATCTTTCTCAAATAACCCTTTTCTTGACTCATCATGAGGAGGAGGAGCAATTTGGCCACCAATGAACAATGAATTACTATTATTGTTCACATTTGAATGATCTGATAATTGATTGAAATCATCAAGTCCATAACCATTATTAGGTCTTTCATTAGCAGCTTTTCTCTCTGCTTCAAGAAAATGGCCTAAAGATGGGGCAGAATTAATATTGTTCATGCTCACTGCATCAGTACTTAATTTTGAGCAAAGTGAAAATAACCAAGTTCTTGATTTGTTGTTACTATTAATCTTCTTCTTGTCTCTTATTATGGGTTCAACTATTGTTCTTCTTCTTGAAAACTCTAGAATGCTTGTAATTCCAATGAGGCTACCTAGAGTTATGCTCTTATCATGGAAGAATGAAGCTGTAGACTGCAAAAAACAAAAAGAAAAGAAAAGATTCTTTAATCCATCTAGATTAAAGAAAAGAAGATGAAAAATAAAGAGATATAAAAGGATTGTTTGGCGCACAAAATATTTCGCGTTCACGTAAGATTGAAAATGGTCAGTAGTTCAAGAGAGTATAATATAGGGAGTCTGAGGTAACCACCATTAGTGATTAAATTCACGATAACAAATTTTATCAGGTTCATCTGAAGTCAATACTTTCGATATCGATCATAAATTTATGTTTCAAAATTCACAAAAATTATAAATAAATGATAAATATGAAATAATAACTTTAAGAATATAATTGACTCAACAGTAAAAAAAAATTAAACTCATAAAACTTAAATTTTAAATTTATCTCTGTTAGAAGGCCACTCCATCAAATAAAAGAGATATTTTGTTTAAATTATTACAAGAAACTTCTTTTTCTCTGAACCTAAGTCAGACGGGATAAACATAATAATTGAAAGGCCATGTGGGTAAAGAGTAAAGTGGTCTCTCCTTCCACTTTTTGATAAGATATTGACCCCATTGTGAATATAACTTGAAGATGCTACATGCATTATAAAAAAACAAACAAGAAAAAAAATAGTAGCACCATAAAGAGGTGTCATAAAATGATTGGGTTTCTTCCCTTCCGTTTTGAGCTTAAAATAAAAATGAAAAGTTGGTGTGGAGTGTTTTAACAAGTCTATTAAACGCTAATTTGGATTTATCAGCCTAGTAAATTTATGATACGAGATAGTTAAATAACAATAACTTACTCATCGAAATCTCATAAAATGAATACACAAACCTTATTCTTACTTGAGAGATAGAAAGATTGTTTCTGATAAACCCTCGACATAACGATCCGCAATTCAAAGTAGTATGAATATGAGATAGTTAAATCAAAAAGAAAAAAAAGGCAATAATGAAACTTCTACATATTATCCTGTTTGCTCCATTATTGATGTATCCTCAACCAACAAGTCTCACCAAGGTCAGTATTTCTTATTTCTTACAATTATTTGTTCATTTAGTATATTCTAATTTTGGATGTAGAGAATATTATTAAAAAATGAAAAAAGAGCGCAGACCTGAGTATCAAGATCAGAAGAAGAATCAGTGGAAGAGGAAGGAGAACCAGTGATCAAAGTATTGAAAGAAATTGATCCATTAAACCCACGACTTCTCACATTCAATGGTTGCAGCCCAAGTGGCCACCCTTCTTCCTGCACCATCACCAAAGGTCCAAAACTCACATTCAATAAAAACTTCCATAATACACAAAGCAGAAATATGTTAAGGTATCTCATTTTGATGCTAATGAGGTGGAATAAGGAAAAAGGAGACTACCACGACTTACAGTCTAGTAATATCGATGAAAGTTATTTATACATTAAGTGTCAGTTCGATTCTCACGAAAGTCGATTTCCTTCTCATTCCCCATGGGAAAAAATTAAGGACAAAGAAAATTGACCATCAAAGCTTACAGTCTTGTAGTACTGATACTGATGAGAATCATGCATACAACAGGTGGTAGTTCGATTCTCTTTGTCTCCGTTTCCCTCTCATCTCTCATCCCTTCAATGAGTGGAAACAAACAACCTTACTAAGAAAGGTGTTTGTTAAGTAAGGCCAGCTTTCGAGCCCAAGCCCCTTCCTTGTATAGAGTGGGCGCTTGAGCGCATGTTTCTCATATCGATCAAAGGTTTTCTTCTTTAAAATAACGGGCAAGAAGCAAGGGCGTAGCAGCTGCGCAAAAACCGTTGCGTCTTAGCACTTCCCGTTTCTTGCAGGAATGCTAATGAGCGACCTTACATTTTCTTCCACTTGCTCTGCCGTTCGAGCTTCATATACAGACGCGCTCCTTTAATATGATGAGAAGAAGGGGGCCGGCCTCTTTCTCTTTCTCAGAGCGGTCTGATCAAATAAGGGGATCAGACCACTCCTGGACGTGTTTTAACTTTTAACTAGTCTTTTTTTAATTTTAATGTAATAGGAAAAAAAGGGAAAAATTAAAGAAAAAATTAAGGACAAAGGAGTACCTGTTGAGCCATAGATTGATTTTCCTTGACAACTGGTTTGAAGAGACTGATGGCTTTAAAGACTAATATTGGTGAGAATTAAGGGGATAGTGAGAGTGAGGTCACTCAGAAGAAAGATTAACTGTCGGTTCTTTTACATCCTCTTTCTATGAACAAGAAAAGAAAAGTAAAAAGGGACAAGAATTTTATACAAGAATGTGCTGGAACTAAGAACTAATAATAATACCATCTTCGAAAGAAAAGTAGCTTGGTCTCCTGCTGTTTCATGGGTCTGAGGGCCATGGTAGTACAATGTAGTTACCCCTTAATTTTTATTTTTTTTATTTTTATAAGGGGCTATCTTGTGCGCACCTCGTATTTTAACAAATACCTATTATTTATGCTCTCGTGCGCACCTCGATTATCTCATTAGCAGCGGTGGATGTAGGCTTTAAATTACCAATTTGACAGTGCAATATAGTTCACATTCTACATGTGTAGATGTAAAAAAAATAAATTTAGAATCGAGTTACTAATACTGAAGTCACTGTCCAATAATTCAAAACTCATAAAGTTCATATCTTGAATTCACTTTTGCTCATTAGTTACATATTGCATCCAACCAACACAAATATCAATTAGCTCGTGTTCTATCCATTAGAAGTAGAACTTACACAGGTTGCAAAAGAACATTTGATTCTTTTGTTTAACTTTGCTAAATTTGAACTCTAATTTCAAGATTTGCATCAACTTGGTTAACTAATTCACACCATTCCCTTCCCCTTGTTAAGAAACTTCTTGACTGAATCCAACAGTCGATAATTAAAGCATATAGGGTCATAATGATTAGAAAATCTTTTATATTTGCTGTCAAGGTATTGATATGTCCTTTTTTTTTTTATATATATATCCAGCTTCCCGGCTTACGCCAGACTATTCCTGGAGATAGTAGTTCCGGTCCCTCAGCACTACTACCAGTAAATCGCGGGATGTGCCTGAATGACCAGAGTTTGAGAACAGAGCAACTCATATCACCTACAAGGTCCTACTCCAGAAGAAAGCAAATTGCTCCCATCAGGGTTCAAACTCAAGCTGAAGGCCTCCAGCTGGATTTTAAGTTTTCCTCCTTTGTCATCCAGCTATGCTCGGCGGACCCTATGTCCTTTTTTATCCAATTGAAGACTAATTATGGCCAAAATCACATGGTCAAAGTTGACACACTTATTAAAGTGAGAATTAAAATTATATTTAGTTGAAACTTTGAAAGTGAGTCTAAGGTAGGCCATGATAAACGGGAAGAGAAAAAAGAGCTTGTGGTTTGAATAGAATTTTTATTGGGTATGAGGTCAAAGTAAAGCATCCAAGAAAATAATTGTCAATCATAGGGATGGCAATTGGGCGGGGCTTGCGGTACCCCTCCCCGCACTGCATCCGCCAAAAAAATTATACCACACCTCTGCCACCCGTGGCGGGTACAATTTTCAACATTCATACCGCCTTAGGCGGGTATATTCCTATACCCGCCACCTACCTACCCGTCCGCCTACCCGCCACCTACCCGCCCGCCTACCCGTCCGCCTACCCGCCACCCATTTTTTTCACCTCTTCCCCATTGCACAACAAAGAATCAAGAAAATAAAATTTCTAAGAAACCCAAAAAATTATCCACCCAAATAACTATATATTACAAATGTAGACAAAACTCAGATATTATTTTAGCTATATAAGCTAGGCGGGTAGGCGGGCGGGCGGGCGGGTAGGCGGGTAGGCGGGCGGGTAGGCGGATATGACTGCAAATCCACCACCTACCCGCCTACCCGTGACGGGTACATTTTCAATACCCATACCCGCCTACTACCCGCCAAAGTTATACCCATACCCGCCCCAATTGGGGCGGGTGCGGTGCGGAATCCACAAAATTATACCCACCTGCCATCCCTAGTCAATCATATGAAAAGGGAAAGGAAAAGGTGAAATGTAAATGGAGAAGTATTGGGTAACAGTCAGTATCATTATTAAAATATTTTACTAAAAACATTTAGCTTTAAATAAGGCTGTTCAGCGGGCCAGATCGGCTCGATCCCGCCCCATCCCGCTACCCGCCCCGACCCTCCTTAAAAAAACGGGATGAAAAATGTCGGTATGGGGGTTCGAACTCGGGACGGGACTAGGGCTCGTCCCGCCCGTCCTGATCCCGACCCATCCCGCCCCGTCCCGTCCCGTCACCCCTCCTTGCAGAAACTAACTGTTGCACAAACGACCACTTTCAATTTTAGCAGTTGGCAACGTCTAGTAACGACCATTTTGCCACCCCCCCCCCACACCCCACAAACCCCCCTACCCTCTTAATATTTTTTAACCCCTGAGTTAGTATATTTACACTTTAATTCTATTTCTCAACTATAAATACCTCATTTTCCTCTTCATTTTTCTCACAAATTTTCCTACCATCTCTCTAATCTCTCTCTCTCTCTCTCTCTCTCTCTCTACAAGTCTAAATTGCACACTAAATATTGTATTTTATTTGGTAATTTCTATCAAAGTTCAAAAATCGAGAGTGAAGTTGGTAACTAGCTTGAGGATCATCGAACAAAGTTTCAATTTTCAATCTCGATTATACGTCGACGTTACGTTGGCGTTTGGTACCTTCGTTCTTTCTTTAAATTATTATTGTTACTTCATTTTAATTATCTACTTAATTTCATTAACTGTAATTATTTATTTGCATAATTATAATGGAACGAAGTGAACGTTTTTCTGGTAGAGGTACTAGGGGTAACAGGGGTAAGAGTGCATTTTCTAGTAATCCTAATTACGATGATTTCACTCATGTAGATGAAACTGATTTTTTTAATGTTAATATTAATATACAATTAGATCATGAGGTATATTCTGCATCTGAACCAGACTTTAATTTAGAAAATGAATTAGAAGATAATTTAGATAACACACCCACTAGTGCAACTCCACCTCGGGATCAGATTAAGTCTCGGGCAGAAACTGGAATGCCTCGTATTCCCCAAGTATGAGTCGAGGACAAAAACAACGAAAATTAAAATCACTTGCATGAGATTTTTCCGATAGGGACATTCCTAATCAACTAGCTATTTGTAAAATTTGTCGCAAAGTTTATAAATTTAAAACTGGAAAAGGTCAAGGTAGGAGGGAGGTTTAATGAGACATGTAGAAAACTCTCACAAAGCAAGTTACAATCAATACTTGGCTAAAAAATCGGGTGTGCAAATGCCTTCTGAGTCGGGATAAGGTTCACATAGTGTCCCCGATCAAGTACAGGGTCAAATTAACCACGATGACGGGGGGAGTTATAGGTCCGAAATATGATAAAAAAAAAAGATCGGGAAAATTTAGCAAAATTAGTTGTCGTGGAGGGTTTGCCTTTTTCATTTCCTTCCTCTCCTAGTTTTATTCATTACATTCGAAAAACATATAATCATGTTTTTAACGGTTTTTCTAAATCAATTGTTAGAAGAGATGTTTTTAAATTTGCGCATGAATATCAACAATAGTTATGTTATGCATTGTATCATTTTAATGGCAAAGTGGTTATCACTTCTGACATAGGCCGTAGTACTAATGATAATGATTATTTAACTGTTACATGTCACTGGATAGATCATAATTGGTCTATGCAAAAATGTATATTAGCATATAGATATATTGATGATAGACACACTAGAGCTTTTATTTCAAAAAAATATTAATGAAATTAGTGAATATTATGGAATTACTGATAAAATTATGACTATTACATTAGATAATGCTTCTTCTAATGATTCGGCAGTAAACATTTTAAAAACTCGATTGACTCCATCTTTTTCCGATATTTTTCATGTTAGATGTGCATGTCATATTTATAACTTAGTTGTAAAGTATGACCTAAAACTTTTTAAAGACATCCTTGATAAAGTACAATTTGCTATCAACTTTATTTTTAAAGGTAATAAAATACAAAGACGCAAAGAGTATAAAAAAATATGTCATGATTGTGGATTACCTTATAGGAAAATTTCAGAAGAAGTTGCAACTAAGTGGAATTTTTTGTATGAACAATTAGTTGTTACTCACGAGTATAGAAGACCTATAACTTTATTATTTAACGCACATAATCAAAATTCAAGGAATATGCTTGTAGATGATGATTGTGAAAATATTTTGGAACTTAATGTATTCTTAGAGAATTTTTTTCTAGCTACTAAGGAATTTTCTGATATTTATTATCATACTATTTCATCTATGTTATTTTATATAGCTCTAATATTTTTGTTACTTAATGAAAATATGCAAAAATCAACTTACGCTCCATCTATTAAAAAATGTTTTTAAAATTAAAAAATAATATATTTTTCCTATTCCTATTATTTATTTTATTGGTGTTGTATTAACTCCTACTACTAAAGTAGACAGTTGTAAAGCACTTGTTGAAACGATTTATGAAAGCTTAGAAATACTTCCAACTTCAAGTCCAATAGACTCAACTGAAGAACCAACTTACGAACCAACTAAAGAAGAAGTTATGTCTAGCATACACACTGAATGCAAATATATATATGTATATGTATTACTAAGAGCAAAGTGCAAATAATCAACCGGCTTCTGTACCATCTTCTTCTACTTCACTTCAACCTTATAAAAAACATGTGGTTTCTGCTTCAAGTATTCAAGGCCTTCGAAATAAAATGTATAGTGGTTCAAGTTCTTCACAAATTAGCGAGTTTGATGTTTATATTTTGCAGGGTGTTGTCCCGTACGAATCAATTGTCAATGAAAATGGACGTGAAGACTTGCTGAAATACTGGAGGGAGAATGAGAAGACATTTCCGACTCTATCAAAGATGACCCAATATGTGTTGAATATTCAAGCGTCATCAATAGCTTTTGAAAGCGTTTTTTTTGTTGGAAGGTTTCAAATAGGAGAGCACAAACACTCATTGGCGAGAGACAGTTTGGAGATTGCATTTTTATTTAGAGATTGGATTAGAGCGGGGCGTAGAAGGTGCGGTCAACCAGAGATCAACGAAGAAGATGACTACAACTACAACGAAATCTTATTCGATAGAGCAGGAAGTGACGTCGAACAATTTGACTAACAACTTCCAATTCAAACAGAAGATCCTCAAGAAATTGTGAGGAAATTAGAAAAAGTATGGTTGAATATGTAATATTTTTAATGTCAATTTTACTATGTGATTTGCAACTTTTGAACTACGAAACAAAGTCGCGATTTTGAAATTAAATTACAAAAAAAAATTCATATTTCTATTAAATAATATAAGAGGCAAGAAAACAACCTTGTGATGTTTTTATTTCACAATCTTGTTCAATTATTTAAGTGTTTAAATATTTTTTTTAAAAGTCTCCCCAAATCCCCCTTCCCGACCTGACCCGTCCCGTCCCCCCAAATCTCATCCTCTCTGATAGCGGGATGTGGGACGGGATGAGACCACTTCCCATCCCCCTAATCTCGGCCCCCTACTTCTCACCCGTCCCGTCCCGTCTCATCTCGTCCCACTGGCCACCCCTAGCTTTAAACAGAGGAACTGCCTCATTTTAGCAATCATACTTGGTGAATGAAATGGCAGTACTAATACATACGGTAATGATTAGAACGTACTAACCCATATTTATACTCGTCGTTAGCTCTACCCTAAAAGCTTAGTCTGTATACTACAACAGGACAAAAAATTTGAACATGTTGTTAAGAGTCCTACATTGGAAATGGAATGAGAATTCAGACTCATTATATGGACTTGGACAATCCTCCCCTCATGAGCTAGCTTTTGGGGTTGATTTAGGCCCAAGATCCATTCTTTACATAGTATCAGAGTCAGACACATTCCAATTCTATGTTCACCGATGTTGGATCCCAAAATTATGTCATCCACGCTCCAGTTAACGGGATCTGGACATGCGGGGGAGTGTTAAGAGTTCCACATCGAAAATGGAATGAGAATTTGTACTCCTTATATGGACTTGGACAATCCTGTCCTAACCCTAACCTTATTTCGGCCACCTTTTTCGCCAGAACCCTACCCAAATTCATCAGAACCCTAACCCTAATTCGGCATCTTCCATCGCCAAAACCCTAATTGGGTTATTCCTCAACTCTCCTCCTCATCTTTTCGTCATTCTCGACTAACAATAGCTGACCAAAACAAATTCCATCCCGTTCTTGCCGTCAACAACGTCAAGAACTTCATTCATGTGATTCTTGAGATGAAAAAATGGCAATATTCATCTTGGGCAGAGTTATTGAAAATTCATTACCGCGCGTACCAAGTCATTGACCATATTCTTCCTCCAAAACCTCAATTGGGTGTCACAGAGAAAGATAAGTCCACCGACAATGATATGGCTATATGGTCTCGCTTGGATGCTATAGTCCTTCAATGAATTTACGGCACCATATCAAACGATCTTTTGCACACCATATTGGAACCAGATTCGACGGCTCAACAATCATGGGAGCGTTTGCAAAATTTTTTTCAAGATAACAAGATTTTTTGTGCGGTTTATCTAGAAAATCAATTTACCAATGTCAAGATGGATGATTTTTCAAACGTCTCCGCCTATTGTCAAGAGTTAAAAATGTTTGCCGACCAACTATCCAATGTTGGTACACCAGGGACGAATCAAAGGTTAGTTCTCCAATTAATTGCGAGTATGAATGAACAATATGATCGTGTTGCTACGTTCATTCAACAAAGTAATCTGTTGCCACAATTCTATGAGGCTCGGTCGAGATTGATTCCTAAAGAAACCTGAAAAATGAAACAGGCGGCCAACAATGCCGGTACCGCCCTCATTTCCACCAATATGTATGCCGATGATTTTGGACCTCAATATTCTGGTTCGGGTAATGCATCAAATCGCAACAACAACGTACAAAAACGGGGTCAAAATCGCGACAATAACAAATGAAAAAATAATGTCGAAAAGAGATGTGGTCGTGGTGGCGGTAACCAGTCCGACGACGGCAGCAACCACCAGCAGCATGGGCAGACCAGGCCCGGGCAGTGGCAGCCGCAAGCTCAGCCAAACAGTGGGCAATCGTGGGGGCAGTACCGACATTGGGCTTGGGCACCACAACAGTGAGCAGCCCTACCTTGCCCGTACCCCACGGAGTCGTGGGCCAGGCCACCACCACCCACTCGGCAGCCCGGGGTTCTTCGCAGTCTTCCACAACAAACATATGCAGCCCATGGACCATCTTCTTCGAGTTATGCTCCAACGGACACGTGGTACATGGACACTGGTGCTACCTCTCACATGACAGCATCTCAAGGTACTCTCTCGTCTTATTTTAATATGAGCAATAATAAAAATATTGTGGTTGATAGTGGACAAGAAATTTCAATTCATGGCATTGAGAAATCAAACCTCCCCCCTTCCTACCCACTTTTACATTTAAATAATGTCATATCTGCACCCAATCTTATTAAAACTTGATATATGTACGTCATTTCACAACTGACAATAATATTTCTATTGAGTTTGACCGTTTGGGTTTTCTGTAAAGGACATTCGGATGGGGATGTCACTAATGAGATGTATTAGCACTGGGGATTTGTATCCTATCACCAACACCACCAACCACCAAGCCACCACTCCATCAATTTTTGATGTTTTTTCTCCTATTTTATGGCATAATCGTTTGGGACATCCGAGAGCACTCGTGTTAAACTCCCTTAGGAAAATTAAGTTTATTGATTGTAAACAATCTTTGGGTTCTTCTGTTTGTCTGTCTTGCGTTTTTTGGGAAACATGTTAAATGACCTTTCTCTTTGTCTACTTCGAATACTATTATGCCGTTTGATATCATGCATAGTGACTTATGGACATCTCCGATTTTAAGTTCGGTCGGTCATAAATATACATGCTTATTTTGGATGATTACACTTATTTTTATGGACATTTCCCATTGGGAAAAAATCGCAGGTTTACACTATTTTCATGCAGTTTAGTGCTTTCATCCAAACCCAATTTAAGAAGTCTATTAAGTATTTCCAATATGATAATGGGAGGAAATTGATAAATGACAACTTTAAGAATCTTCGTCACAAAAATGGTATGTTTTTTCGTCTCTCTTGTCCACACACTTCTCCTTAAAATGGGAAAGCCAAAAGAAAAATATAAGCAATAAATAATTTAATTCGCACATTTCTTGCTCATTCGTCTATACCACCATCATTTTGACATCGTGCTATTCAAATGGCCACATACCTTTTAAACATTCTCTCTAGCAAGCAACTTTCAAACTTCTCACCCACACAAATTCTTTATTATCGGGATCCTTCCTACACACATTTGAGGGTTTTCGGGTGTTTATATTACCCTCTCTTTCCTTCCACCACAATAAACAAACTTCAAGCCCGTTCCACTCCATGTGTATTTTTGGGATACCTATAAAATTATCGGGGCTATAAGTGTTATGATATGTCTAGTGGAAAAATTTTCATCTCTCGTCATGTTATTTTCGATGATTCCAAATTCCCGTTTGCCAACATACACACTTCTTCCCCACCCTCGTATGATTTTTTAGACACTAGACTACACCCCATCTTGCAAATTCAATTAACCAGCCCAACAATTCAAGCCCAACCGAGGGAGCCCACTTCCCCCTCTCCATCGATCCAGTTAAGCAATCCAACGGCTCAGGCCCAAACGAGGGAGCCCACTGCTCCATATCCCTAGATCCAACCGTGGCCCAACCCAGAAAATCAAATAAGCCATTCAGCTGGGCCGAGCTCCTCTTCGGCCGAGATTAGGCCCAATAATCAACAGGCCACAAACACAACCACACCAACCCAACGATCCCTCTGCCCCACCAGCCCCTTTCGGGTCAGGCCCCAACCCGAGCCATCGAAACCCGTAGCATGCATGGGATTTTTCAGCCTAAGCGTCATTTTAATCTGACAGCCTCTGTCCAACCATCCCCGATTCCCCGTAATCCAAAAGCTAGCTCATGAGGGAGGATTGTCCAAGTCCATATAAGGAGTCCAAATTCTCATTCCATTTTCGACGTGGGACTCTTAACACATGCAAAGGTTAAAAACGAAGTAATGAATTAACTCTAAGAAAGTGAACATACCAAAATACCGATTCAAATACCCGATCAGAACGTTGAAAATTATCTACACCCGCTATTTATATTAAATTATTCTAATTTACTATGATTAAGTGATTAAATAAGATCACAACATATACTAAATTAACCATAATTAAGTGAAAAAAGTTTATATTATATACATATGCATATCAAGCATTATTAATTTGGGTAAACATCTCGTGGGGATAATTTTTTACTGGAACATATGGTCTACTCTTCCTTGATAGACTTTTCAAGTCATTGTTATGGAAGCTACTATGGGGCATAGATCACATTCTTCAAGAATGGCGATGTCAACGGAAATAATTAATAGGAGTATCACCATCTCAATAATATACACAATACTCGAAATATATATCTAATTTAACAAGAGCCAGTGTCGGTGTGTCAGATAAAAAAGATATTCTACTACAGTGCCATAAGGTCCTTTTTGCCCATTTTCACATTGCCACTAAAGAAACAAAAAGTGACATTTTTCGGTCAAAAAGTGAAGGTATGGCAAAGCTCGTCTGCTAGTAAATGATGAAGAGAAGCTAACTGTCAATTTATGGTATAAAATGCCAAATAAAAATGTCATTTCATATTATCAAACTTGGGAAGTATAGGATAGCAATAGAATTTATCAGCCCATACAGCTGCCTGCTGTATTATGCACACGGGTCAGCAAGACTGAAAGCTGGTCATGTCAAGGAGAGAATAAAGGCAAAAAAATATTACTTACTACATGGTTGGCTTTAGATGTTACAAGCACACTGGGAGTGTACTAAAGTGCATACAACTTCTTTCTACACTTGTTTCCATGACTATTTATATAACAAAACTTCAATTTAGGGCTTGAATGAACATTTTGTTGGAGAAGACTTGTATAATGAGTTAGCTCTTCTTGGAAAATGGGAAGGCATATGACTCAGGTTTAGAGCACAGTATGAATTACTATTTGATTGTTCTACTGGTGAGTACTCTGGCTCACACCAGGTCGATACTCTCCAATTCCAAGCAAGTCCTGTAAATGTTTAAACTCATTTGAGTTGCTTAACAAACAAAATCTACAATAGTACAGAATTGATGAATATTACTAAAAGGAATTATAGTCCAAACAGGAGAAAGTGAATGGTAACGAATGGAGATGACTGGCAAGAACAAGGATCAGGAAAGTATGCCATGGAACATGCACTTTAAATATGCACAATGCCTGTATGACTGTGGAAAAGAACACAGATAAAAAGCGCTTATATTCTTCTTCATATCTCGCACTAGTTTGTGCCATACAATTGGTTTGGCACCAGATGACTGTTGCACTTTCCCATGGGAACGGGAAAGGGTGATCCTTTTGGGATTTTACAGAGTCTTCCGTCAAACTCACGAGGCATGCTTAGTTCTACAGAAACTTGACATTGAAATAATGCTGGTACAGAAAAAAAGTTTCATATTTGTTAGGATGAGCTATAATGAAATTGAGCCGGACAGGGGAGACCATCCGATTCTAGAAATAATGCTCCATTTAGCAAATTAAAATCAAGTGCAGTTTACCATTGAAGAAGCACAACATATGTAAATCCATCTGCATTTTTTGACGAAGGCGAGAGGGAAGTAGGAAAGACAGAAACATCCATAAGTTTAGGCTCTGTGCATATCTAGTCTACTACTAAGTTCTGGCTAGATCACAACTCAACGTGACATTGTTAGGCCTTGATAGCATTCACGAGTGCCCAAAAAACTGAAATAAGCTTCAAAGAAGCTTTACTACTCTAGCTGATCTATGCACCTTATATGGAAGAATAACACCAGAGACCCCACTCACAAAGGAAATGAATTCAAGCATTTGCAGGCAACTGACAATAATAAAGCCTAAAATCATCATAGGTATTGCTCCACCAACACAATAAGCATTCAGCCAGAGTTCGAACTAATTAAATGAGTTAAAAAATGACAAGTAATTTATCTTTTATATGGTTCTTAGGGAAGGAGATCTATATGTACCTGGCATGCTTTATTTTTGGCTCTGGTTTCTGCCGTGCTGGGAACATCATGATTTGGTTTAAGGAATTTCTTCTCCCGCCTTTCACATGAACCCCATCCATCTGAGAACCTACCACCCCTAGGAACAAAATCAAGTGATCAATGGTACAAGATGAAAATAATCTAGCACAGTAACACATTTGAATAGGAATAGTGAGTGAATTAAAAGAACATACTGCATGTATGCCCGAACTATAAATTCAGCACGCAGGACATTACGGTTCTCATCAAATTCAATGGTCTTGTCTTTAATTTCATATGATAGATTGAAGTAAAAGGATATCTTCCTCCAACCTACCAAAAAATATGATGTCATTTATGCAGTAAAATTTTACTGAGAGTAGAAAACCAATGACCCAAGCTTGATAACATACCAGTTTTTTTAATGTAGGGATGTCCAGAAATCATAGTGTAGTCACTTTTCTCCAGAATCTGTGAAATTTTTAATTGCTTAAGCCCTGATGAAATCACACTCATATACAGAAAATTTCATTACGAAACAACAGCAATGATTGCTGATTATAGACGTTAACAGAAACTCAGGCAGAGTGGTTCTATTTATCTTGAAGGTGACTTGTAACAGTTATTCTAGTAAAGGTGCAGTCGTGCAGACATTGGGAGATAATCAAGTTTTGCCAAGTCATTTAAGATTTTTTGCACGATGATTTACTGATCCAATTTAAGTATAAAATGCTGATTCCCCATCTATTCCTTGTAATTCTCTACTCTCTTATTCTCTATAGTTCCTCTTGATTCAGCTTTCCTTCAATTACTATCAAGTACCAATGTTGTTTAAGAGGCTGAAGTACCTCCCTTACCATTAAAGAGAATTGATATCACAAAACTATATAGAAGAGAGATACAGTTATTCTGATGCCAAAAGAAGCATAATGTTCAATGAGCAAATTAGACAAGTCTCTAACCAAGATACCGAAATAATGGGAAAGGAACCTTATAAATCTACGAAATAGCATACATCTTACGAGTATCCTAATGCAAAGTGCAAACTAGGTCAAGAAAAGGATCACAAATGAGAAGACACAACACACAAGCACTTAGAGAGCTTCTCTTCAAGTTCATTGAAACATCTCAATGAACAGAAAGCAACGTTACCACTAACAACTACATTGAGAAAGAGGCTATTATGCACTATCAATTTTGACATGTGAATCAATATATTGTGCTTGCATAACAACAGGTAATATACCATATTCATGCTCCCCGTCCCAATTTACGTGGCACCTTTCGAATTTCGAGACTCAAACATGTCTTTCTTTAACTAGTAATTTTTCCATATATCTTTTAAAAATTTGAATTATCAATTATTGTGACTTATAGTAATTCTTTATAGTTTCTAATATGTAAATTTTATTTCAAAATTTAAACTTTTTGAATCTCGAAATTCGAAAGGTGCTACATAAATTGGGACGGACGGAATATTATATTTCAGATTGAACAACATCATTTGTCATGCCAGAACTCTCTACCTGTGCAGTTAAGCAATTTCGATACATTTATATCTAGACAATTGGCTAAACTATTGATACACATACTATCTAGTGCTTGAAATTTACATTAATTAGAACAAATATGGATAAAATAAAGTGAAAATTGATCAATTTACCGCCATCGCTGCATTTTGATACTCCTTGAACAGAGATATACATATAAAATTCATATTAAATGATCTGAAATTCATACGTATTAAATTTCCAATCGAACAGCATCATTTATCATGCCAAAACTCTCTACCTGTGCAGTTCTTAATCAATTTTTGATACATTTATACCTACACAATTGGCTTCTAGTGCTTAAAATTTACATGAATTAGAAGAAAATATGTTAAAATAAAGCGAAAATCGATCAATTTACCACCATTGCTGCATTTTGATACTCTTTGAACAGAGAAACGGATGGAAAATGACCAGCCAAACTATGACTCATCGTAGTCACCGGTGAACAATCCGAACCAATCGGACTGTTATAGCTGTGATCATACTCCGTCACCGGAGCCACCGGTGAAGAATAATTCGTCACAGTCGGCGTGCGATGCACGTGCTTAACTACCGCCATGGGATTCGGACTCGTCTCCGAAATGCAATTATTGTTTGATTTGGAGATTTTATGCGGTCGGTGATGTAGTACCTCTCCGTCATGGTGATTGTTATGGAAGTTTCTAGAAGGATTTGAGAGAGGAAACGGACCAATTGGGGAGTGATTGTTGTAAGGTAGTGGTTTGCGGTACTTAGAGACGGTAGTGGTGGAGAAGGAGGCGGAAGCGGCGGCGGCGGAATCGATCACCGCCCATAATGCGGCGTCGTCTAGTTCCTTGTCGTCGATCGCGTAATTGATCGGAGAATTCATTTAATTTTTTTTTATCTTTCTCTATAAGTTTCTGTTGCTTCACTGAACTATACCGCGTTGTGGTAGAATTCAAATTTGAAAAAGGGTAAACGACGCCGTAGAAATTTTGTGCCAATATAATGCGTATTTTTTCTATTTCTTTTACTTGCTTTTTCTCCGCTTTAATTTTTTTCCCTTCAAAATTTATATACGGAGTACTACTTTTTTTCTTGAAATTTATTTTTGTTTGTTTCCCTGTAAATCGATACAGTTGAATTTGTATACATGACAAAAAAAATATGAATCTCAAGTAATTAAAATAGCAAAATAATAAAAATAAAAATTAATATGAATATAATATAATTGAAAGTAAGGGTTAGAATAGCCTGGGTCTTGGGGAAGCTTTAAGCTAGAGTCTCCGGACAAGCCGTTAATTGTATTATTGGAATGCTCAATTAAGACAAGAATTAGAAAATAATGTAAGTAGCAAGTGTGTACTCCCTCTGTCCCAATTTATATGACAAACTTTTCTTTTTAGTCAGTCTAAAAAAGAATGACACATTTCATTATTTGACAATAATTTAACTTTAAACTTTACATTTTACGTTTAACGAGATTATCTATAACCAAACAAATATTTTTGGCTTGTTTTAGACCACAAGATTCAAAAGTCTTCTTTTATTTCTTAAACTTCATGTCCAATCAAACTACCTCACATAAATTGGGACGGATGGAGTAGTATATTGCAATAAAATGATTATTCCTATATATACTTGGACTCAAGGTTACACATCAATGAATTATGTCATATTAACATTACATATTAATGTTATGGTAATAACGGACAATAAAAATGATCATTAGTGCTATTAATGTTCTGTGAGAGGTGTAACACCATTGTTGTAATGGTTGCATGTTGGTAATTGAATACGTCCTTCCGCATCCTTCTTTTCGATACTTAGCGACCTTTTAATATCTTCAGTACAATGCAAGAACCTCCGGGAGCATTTGTGGCTGAATTGGATCTGACTCATCCTCTTTGCCACATGTTATAATAGAAGTTATCCAGATGTACGATATAAATTTTACCTCATACAATTTACTTAACAGGATAACAAAGAAAATTGAAACAACGGAAATTACGAGGCTACTGAGTTCAAACTCGTGATAGTATGATTACAATTGTTTAGAAAAGTTCAAATAAATAGATGGAATATTTTGGGATATATTTAATTCATATATTATTTAGTTCACTTAAATTTTATCAAATCAAAATTATTTCTTGAATTTGGCATTTCTTCAAATAAATCCTGACTTTTTACTACTAGATTTGAGCTTGTAAAGAAAAACAATTTGTCCAGTCTCACCTCACGGAGGAGATATATACCACGCTACTAGGTGACTTTTTCTTTTCTACATGACATCTTTAAAAATAAAATACATTTTATTACCCTTTTAAATTTGTTAATAAGGGCATGATTGATTCATGCACTGTTTTTGCATAATTCGGGATAAATTTAATCCCTTTTCCGTTGGCTTTTTAACAATTTATAGTGCTAATCAATTTCATTAGTCAATAAACAAGGGGGAAAAGGTAAAAAATAATCCTCTAAAAATATTCTCCGTTACAAATTTGGATAAAAAAATATCACTCTCGTCATTAAAGTTTTTAATTATACCCTCTCTTAATAGAAATTTTCAAAAAAATCATTGCCCAGTGCAGGGCGTCTCAACAAGATTGGGGCCTAAAGCCAAAGTTTAGATAGATACCTAATTTTTTAAAAAGAAAGATAGAGACATATATTTTTATTTAAAGTCTACTTTGCTAGTTTTTTTATATGCGAAGTCATTAACTACTCTTTTATAATCGTCAAGAACAATGCAAAGTTGTTAACATTTTTTCCAAACCAATTTATTCTAAAAAAAATCAACTGACAATATTGCTAATCAATCACGTGACTTTAAGAAATTTCTTCTCTTTTTTTTTATAAAAGTTGTGTACTCTCTCTATCTCAATTTATGTGACACAATTAAGATTTCGATAGTCAAATTTTCTTATTTCTATCATGAATTTGGACATATAATCTTTTAAATTTCTTGAAAAATAATTTATTTAGAAACTATATAAAAGTATTATAAGTCACAATAATTTTGAAATAAATTAGACAAAAAACTTAATAAATATGAGGGCCCCAAAATTTGGGGGCCCAAAGCCATTGCCTTAGTGGCTTTGGCCTTGAGCCGGTCCTGTCGAGTGTTGTCAAAGGCGAGCTCTTAAGCCTTGAAGCAAAGCGCAAAACATGTTGAGCTTTTTGCCTTGCTTTGGGCGCTTGTCGTCATCAAGACTTTAAGACATACGTTTTTGTGAGATATTATGGGAGAAAATATTATTATTTAATTGTATATCTACATGATTACATTGAGCCCTATTTATAGATACTACATCTCAATCCTTTTTCCATGTAAGATACTATATACAAATCATATTTTTATTCCTATTCTAACACTTCCCCTCAAGCTGGTGCATACAAGTCATATGTACCGAGCTTGTTACATCACTTGACTTCACAAATTTAGTAAAAATATCTCTAGAGAGTATCTTTTTCCTAACAAAGTGACAATCAATCTCAATGTGTGTAGTCCTCTCATGAAATATCAAAGTTTATGCGATATGAAGGGCCGCTTTGTTATCACACACATGTTCCATTTGACTGATTTCTCCAATTTTAGTTCTCTGAGCAACTACTTAATCCAAACTACCTCACAAGTTGCTACAATCATTGCTCGATTTTCTGATTCAGCACTAGATCAAGCAACGACACTATGTTTCTTACTCTTCCACGACACCAAATTGCCTCCTATTAACACACAAAATCTGGATGTAAAATGTCTATCAGAGGGTGACCCTGCATAATCAATGTTTGTATATCCAATGATCTACTCATGGTCTCGATCTTCGAAAAACAGTCCTTTACATGGAGCTAACTTAATATATCGCAGAATGTAGATAACTGCATTCCAATGACTATCACAGAGAGAATCTATAAACTGACTTACAACACTCATATGAAACGAAATGTCAGGTTTAGTCACTGTGAGATAATTCAACTTACCAACCAACCGTCTATATCTTCCAGGATCATTGAGTGACTCCCCCTGTCCTGGCAGGAGTTTAGCATTCAGATCCATAAGAGTGTCAAATAGATTTACATCTCATCATTTATGTCTCTTCAAGAATGTCTAAGGCATACTTGCGTTGCGAAATAACAATACCTGATGTGGATTGAGCAACCTCAATACCTAAAAAACACTTCAGTCTGCTGAGATCTTTAGTCTAAAAATGTTGAAAGAGATGTTGCTTTAAATTAGTGATACTATCTTAATCATTGCCAGTTATAACGATATCGTCAACATAAACCACCAAATAAATACTCATATCTAGAGCAGAATGTCGATAAAATACAAAATGATTTGCTTCACTGTGAGTCATGCCGAACTCATGAATTATTGTGCTGAATTCACCAAACCAGGCTCGAGGAAACTATTTTAGACCATAAAGTGATCGACGCAATCAACACACTAGATTAGACTCCCCCTAAGCAACAAAATCGAGTGGTTGCTCCATATAAACTTCCTCCCCAAGATCACCATGGATAAAAACATTCTTAATGTCCAACTGGTAAATAGGCCAATGGCTGACAACAACCATGGATATAAAAAGATGAACGAATGTTATTTTACCACGATAAAAAAAGTATCACTGTAATCAAGCTCAAATATCTATGTATACCCATTCGCAACAAGGTGAGCCTTAAGCCGATCAACTTGGTCGTCTAGATAAACTTTGACTACATAAACCCAACGACAACCAATAGTAGATTTACCTGAAGGAAGAGGAAAAAGATCTCAGGTACCACTCGTGTGTAAGCAGACATCTCATCAATCATAGCATGTCGCTATTCGGGATGAGAAATGGCTTCACTTGTAGACTTAGGAATGATGACAGAGGACAATGATGATAAAAAGGCATAATGGGATGATGACAGATAATGATAACTTAAAAGGTATAAGGTGGTTTAGTATTACAAGTGGACATTTTACCTTTCAAAAGTGCAATCGGCTGATCAGAAGGAGACAAGTTTGCAGTAGGTGCAGGGTCTGATGCATGACATGAATCATCTAGACCTGATGGTGGACAAGGTCGACGATGATAAGTCAAAAGTGATGGCACTGTGTCTGGAGATGTAGAAGTAACCGTAGATTCCTCAAAGGCCGATGTAAGTAAAACTTGAGGTACATGTATGACCTCAGCAATATCGGGATAATCAGAAGGAGATCTAAAGTAAGGTAGAGACTCAAAAAATATGACATCGGCAGACATAAGATATCGACGGAGATCAGGTGAGAAGCAATGATACCCCTTTTGAACTCGAGAATAACCAAGAAAGACACATTTAATAGAGCGATGAGCTAAATTATCTATCCCCGGAGCTAGGTTATGTACAAAATATGTGCTCCCCAAAACACAAGGAGGAAGGGGGTATAGAGATGGATGAGGATATACAATGAAATATGGAATCTGATTCTAAATAGAAGATGAGGGCATTCAATTAATTAAATAGAAAGACGTGAGAACTACATCGCCCCAAAAACGCAGCGGAACATGGGATTCAATAAGAAGAGTGCGAGCAGTCTCAATAAGATGCATATTCTTCCTTTCTGCTACCCAATTTTGCTGAGGGTTGTAGGGACAATATGTTTGATGAATAATTCCTTGGTGAGTCATAAACTGCTGAAACTGAGAGGATTTGTATTCTAAGGTATTATCACTACGAAAAGTATGAATAGAAACACCAAATTGATTTTGTATTTCGACACAAAAACTCTTAAATATAGAGAATAACTCAGAACGATCTTTCATTAAGAATAGCCAAGTACATATGGAAAAATCATCAATGAAACTAACAAAATAACGAAATCCTAAAGGTGAACTGACTCTACTAGGACCCTAAATATCATAATGAACTATTGAAAAAATAGAATCTGCACGACTCTCAGCACTACGTGAAAAGGTAGTGCGAGTGTGTTTCCCAAGTTGACACGACTCACAATCTAATTTGAACAGACTAGACAAACTAGGCACCATCTTTTGTAGCTTGAACAGACTCGGATGTCCCAATCGTTTATGGATTAAGTCTGGAGGATCTGTAACAGAGTATATTGTGGAAGAATTAGGAGAGGTAAGATAGTAGAGGCATTGTGATTCATATCAAAAAAATCTCCAATCTTCTCATTGATTCCTCTGATTCAAACGCCGAGTCAGAACCTGACTATTTTTCTGTCTTCTGAAGACAACAAAACCCTCCAAATAGATGAATTGCTCACGACCAGTTCATCTGAAAAATCTGATAAGGGTAAGGGAAAACATGTTTGTGGTTTAACCAAAGACCAAGAATTCATGTTAGAAATGGTTAACACGTAGGTGTTCAACACCAAAAGGATTATTTGAATAGACTCCTCAAATCCTTTACAGATGAGAAAAAAGACATACACAACTCCGTCATCTTAGAAACACCATTCATAAATCTTATCACCTCTTATAAGGTAGATAATGATTTCATATCTTTTGATTCAAATAATAAGAATCTAAAATTCCCTTTTCTAAACAAACCAAAACCAAAAGACCTCAATCTGATAAAGACTTATTCCTGTCATCTAGGAGAATAGAGGAATGATTTTTAGATCAGAAACCTGACTCCCCTAGAACTTATAATACCCGTTCAATCAAATTAATTGATACCTTTGCATACAAAGAATTTTTGAAAAATGATTTACGTTGTCAAAAATATTTTCAAAATATTGCATTAAAAATGTTTTCTACAAATTGATTCCTAACATTTTTCACTTTAAAGAAAATCTCTTAACTTGTGATTTCCTAAAAAACAAGAGAGAAAACCCACAAATTTCTGATACTGGTTGCAACGCAAAAATGTTCTATCATTGTCCCTTGCCCCACTGTTTGGGCTACAAGGACAAGATATCCAAGAAAGACATGCGAGAATCCGGGAAATACTGTGTCTACGCGATGTGTGGAGCCTTACTCCAAATGAAAAAGGAAGAGGTTTCTCTGCCAATAAATACACCAGTTGTTGCACCACAACAACAAACAAATTCCATGGCTCCCAAAAAACTCATAAACTCCAACACTTCGAAACCAACAAAAGAAGAAAAAGAAAAATTATCTGCCAAAACTCCTACCGAAAAACCCCTGACATGGTATGACGCAGTTATGAAAGAAGAAAACAAAAATGCCGCAACATCTATGCAAAAAACACTAGCAACTCCCGCACAGGAAAGAACTGCTGAGAATCTTCTGCAACTCCTTGCGAAATCTCCGGAACTACAGCAAGCATTGATACAACTTCAAAATCCCAAACAAGAAGTTGCTCAAAGCTCAGGAGAGGAAAAAACCTCTCAAAAGTTTACAAAAATTGAGAAAGGAGAGTATTCAAAAACCCTTTCTCAAAAATAATTTTCAAAAACTCAACTTGAGAAAGAAGAATTTTCAAAAACCCTTTCTCAAAAATAATTTTCAAAAACCCAACTTGTGGTATCACAAGTCCCCAAAAAACCTGCCCCTGAATTCTTCATAAAACCATTTTTCAAAATATTGTAACCATTGAAAAAATATTTTTTGACCAAGACCCTTTTTTAGCATTACAAGTTTATTTTGGCCAACGATGGTTTTACAAATCATGAGATATTTTTAAAACCCCATATTTTTAGTAGGCTATCCTTGAAATATCAGGATCAACGACAATTAAAAATAACTATTATAAAAATTACCCAGATTCCTCTTATTCTATTTGCAAAATGCTTAACGTAATTGCTCCAAGCGATTATGGGAATGATCTGTCTCAACTCCTAAATTTCTCAGATACCCATAAAAATGAACCATTTTTTTATATTCCATTCAATTACTGGGATTATCAACAAGCTTGGTTCAATTCATTTTTTATTCAAAATACCAACCAATGCCACACTTGGCTTTTCCATTTTGATACCTCATGTAATCCATCACAATTTCAACATGGTGGAATTCATGGTGGGAACAATTCGGATCCTCCTTTGAAATACAAAAATCTCAAGTCACTAAATCTTTTAGCCTCTTTAAATTCCAATATAAACCTTCTGAAGAAGAAAAATAATTTGTGCCGCTACACCTTTTTCACACCAAATTCCACTTACCATGGGTATTCACATGGTTGGTAGATTATTTAGATAATAAAATTTCGACGATCCGAAGGAGGTTTAAAGTCAAATGGTGGGACAACTTTAAAATACCAGTAAGTCTCACACCACAAAAAGTCCAGGAATGATTAAATGCCCGAAAATCCATTCAGGTACAAGCGCCTCTACAAACACCACCGACACCACTACAAACAGCGGAGCACACCCAGTTCCTTTTACAGAAATCCCAGATGGCCTCAATGCTTGCGGCGGCCAAAAATCCAGAAGAAATGCAAGCCATAATTTTGAAGTTTTCACCGTCTTCATCAAAACAAGGCTCTTCATCGGAAGAAGAAGAACCAGAAATTGATATTGAAGACAGTCCGGTTTTTGGCAACAGTGGATTCTGAAGAAAATTGCCAAAAGAATTCAAAATACCCAGAGTAGAGTTCAGACAAATCCCGACAAAAGAAAGTGTTGGAAAAAGTTACTTTAAAAAAGAAAACAGTAAAAGCAAAAAAGATCAGCAATAATTCAAGAAAATGCCGAAGTCATGGATGACATCATTCTCCACTCAGATGAATAGTCATTCTCCACTCGGATGAATAGTTAAATTCCTTTTTAATTACCAAAATATCATGTAAAACTTTATATAAACGGAGACTCCCTCTCTTTTAGTTAGACAAGCGTTTTCTTTCACATTTCTGTTTCATACATTTCAAAATTTAGAGAGAAGTGAGAGCTTCAACTAAAATCCCCTTTAGGTTAGATCAAAATACCCCTCATATGATTCAGTTCATATGACTCAATTCAGTTCATATGACTCATATGATTCAATTCATATGATCCAAAATTTCCAAAATACCTTAGAAATTCCCAAGGTATATCTCCTTGACAAAATACTTTGTAAATTTTAATATTTTAAATGAATATGATTATGGACGGTATTACCTCCTAGTCTTTTAAATACTTCATGCTTTTAAATTCTTTAAATTCATGCATTAAATACTTGGCTGGTTCTATCGCCTATTTGATTTAAATTCCTACAGAACGTTTGATTTATGGTTTCCTTAACTGGAACCTTAAATTGTAAGTTAATCTTTATTTGCTTTCTACATATCTCAATTATCCATTGATTCTTCAATACCTTATATCTCAATTCCTTCCCTGTCTGTTATCCCCTTTAGATCATCGACCTAAGTTTGGTAATATATATAAATAAGGCTTTTAATATCGTCATCTATTATTATTATTATTATTATTATTATTTATTATTATTATTCACATTTTTACTTAAAAATCATAATCATAATTTTACCCTAATATTCTATGTTATTTTATTTTTTTGCAAAACGACATCGCATTTTTTATTTTAAGCATTAAGCATTTCACAAATATTATATTTTTCTTATTATCACATCGTAATTTTATTTTAAATAATTTACATTTCTTCAAAGTATTTTTTTAATAATAAACCTCTTTCATATTTTAAACCACAACCAATTTTTCCTTAACCCAAAACATTATATCAACCCACCCCGTTACCAAGCCCAATCGGCCAAACCCAATCCCCAAAACCTTAAGCCCAACCGGCCACAGGAATGGCCCAACCCGTAGACCACACCCCTTTATTCCCCAAAACAACCCAAACCAAACAAACCCTAAAAACACTTCTCTCCTACACCAGCCCCAAAACCGGCGCCGCACCTCACCCCGTCACCTCACCACTGCCACCACCAACCCTCCTCTGTCGCCCTTGACACCGCCGACACCACCACCTGACAACGCCCTACCCTACCCCATCACTTCACACCTACCCTTCCCCTAAAATCCGTTTCAAAATTAGATTTTTTTCCCTTTTATTTCAAAATTCAAACGTGAATGTTGGGGGGGGGGGGGGAATACACCTATAAACCCCCCCCCCCTTTGTTCACTGTTTCGGGGTCGAGTTTTTGGGGAAGCCAAAATCCGAAAAATATTTGGATTTTTTGTCCGAAAATCGTTTAAATTTTGAAAAAAAAATTCTGAAATCTTCTTAAGGTTATTTGTTCTTCTTTGCATGTGTTCTTCATTTTAAAAAGGGTCCGAAATATAAGTTGAAAATCTTGATATTTGGGGGTTCCGAAATTCATATCTAGAATTCTAAATTTGTGTTCTAAATTTCGAAAAAGATACAAAAATGGGTTGTTCTGGGTGTTGAAGAATCTGAAATTTCTGCTATTTTTCACTGTTTTTCGGATTCCGGGTCGGGTCGAAACCTGGTTAAAAAATCAGATTTTTAATTTGGGTTTAAAGACTATAAATTCAAGTTTGTTTGTTCTTAATTGTGGTTACGAATCATCTCTTTTGTTTCTTAATTCCCAATCCGAAATACCCCTTTTGTTCTTAGATTTCCGAATCCGAAACACTACTTTTAGTCTTTAATTTTGCAATCTGAAAATTCCATTTCATTCCTCATATTTTTCGCTTAATTTGGGTTTGATTTGATTCCGGGTCGGGTCACTGTCGCGTCGGATTTCCAGAAACAGAATTCAATTATGTTTTTCGGGTTGAAAAATCAGACGTAATAAAAAAATTAGAATTCTAAAAATATTTTCGAGCGGATTCGACGATTCGAGACGACGCCTCGGTTCGCTATCCGGAAAAGGTCAGTAAATTCGAATTCCTCTCGATTTTCCTTTCAAATTGTAGGGTTATATAATGTTTATTCGGTTAAGTGTTTGATTATGTCATTTGGTCATGTTTAGATAGATTAAGATGATTAAATGTGTAGCTAAGATCTTTAATTGGACTGTTGTGGTAGATTAGTTAGGCTTTGTGAATAGTAAATTATGGTTTTGGCTAATTGTTAGGTTTTTCTTCTGGCAATGTAGTTTAGAGCATGTATTATGAGGTTGAATATGATGATTTGGTAGTTATTAAGGTTGTTTATGTCAGATTTTATATGTTGAAATGGGTATGAGTAATCATTAGGGCCATACGATTTTGAGTTGAACTATACTTGAACTTGAATGATTGGAATTATCTTAATTAAGCATGTAATATTAGTACTAACTTAATGAAGATCTTATTTTGCTTATGTTTTAACGTCTTTACTTTTTTTTTAAAAAGGAAGAAGTTAACTAGGGTCTGTTTGAACACCTTGTAACAGTTTGGGTCTATTTCGGTTGGTTTATGATTTATGTGTCATGTTGAGGTCTGTTGGCTTGTTCATATCCAGTATGTGTGTGGTCGTTCTAAATTAAAAATGTACCTCTCATTGTCTTTATGTTCTGATTAAAGTCATGGTGATGTCTAGTTTATTATTCTCATTTATCTTGCATATTGAAGGTGTACATCATGTGATATATCTCAAGACATATGGAATAGAGCTTAGGTATATACTAAATGTATATCAAGTCTGTGTACTTGTGTATTTCTGGGTATATCACCTATATTTGAAAGTTTGTCTAAAATCACCCTTTTGGTATGTCTAAGTATGTGTAAACTTGCATATCCAATATACACGTGAAAGTTGATTTTGTGTATATATGTGTGCAATTATGTGTCCAATTATATTTTTTCTTCTTATGTATATATATAATTTCATGTTCCGTCTTCTAATCTTTTTCTTTTTCTTTCGTTTACATGAAATGCATCGGGAGCAACGAGGAGTCTCGTTATGAGACTTATCCTGACTTTGTCAAATGAAGACCCACATCTACGTCCATTGCATTTTCCATCATCCAAGACTTCTAAACAAATAGGGTGGGATGATATCGTCCCATTACGTCCCATTATCAATCCGAGGGAATTGACCCATTACGTCGCGAATCGCGGTAAAAAATGGGCGCGCATAGATGGCACTCGGAAAGGCAATTCTTTTGGGGACTCAGATGGATTCTCCTCCATAGATGGTTCTTTTTTCATAGATGGATCCTCTTCCATAACATACATAGACTCAGATGGCCATGTGAGTTCGGACGGATCTTCTCCCATGGAATAACTAGGGCCGACAAGGCCACAACAAAGAAAGACAACTAGTCAGAAGACCGGCAAGGTCTAACAAAACACTTGTGCACTCACTAATAGTCTTTAAGCCTCTAAGAGTACTAAAATAAGTCAACCGGTCAGGACAGGGCCCCACCATATATATATATATATACATGAATGCATCCTACTTAACGACTCTGACCGACAACTCTGAAGAAGTGGAGTGAGACAACCAACTGCTAAACTCAGGTACCCTACTGGGAAGGCGCACCTGCCTATTGATCTGCATCTGTGGGCATGATCACATCGCAAAAAAAGGGCGTTAGTACGAAAGATGTACCGAGTATGTAAGGTGGTAAACATAAGCATAAAGTATGTAAATAACCTGGGAAGAGATGTAGAGACAACCTGAAACTCAAAACAAGGCCATTGAGGGTATCCATAACTATAACATAAATATAAATGCATGCTCATAAAAATCATTCCTCATTGTGGAGGCATAAAATATCATATAATAATAAATCCTTTTGTGGGGTGAGTTCAACATAACTGCCCGGCCATATAAGACGCGATAAATATCTACCCAATTGATCAATGGTATGCACATCTACGTGCCTGCCCGACCGTATATGACAGAACGCGGGAAAGAAAGAAATACATCTAGGTGCACATCTACGTGTCTGCCCGACCGACTATAATGCGGTGCAGGAATGAAATATATATATATATATATATATGCAAGACCGACATCTAAAGTAACATCATGGAAAGTGTCGGAGTGACCTATCGTTATTATCCTACGACTATAGTTATTGTCGTTACGTTCTTTATCCTTCAATTCAAGAGACAACAAATGTAAGGAATATGAGATATACTTTCATACGGATTACACATGAGGTAAGGATCAGCTCAACCGAATGAGATATAATCGACTCAGTTTCAATATGAAGAGTATCATAAGGAATATCATTCTTCAATCGCTAGACAAGAGAGATAAATGTTGCGGGAAGATACGTTAACACAAGCTGTTTGTGAAGAGAAGTAAACTTAATCATTTTGGGGAATCACCTTCCCTTTACTCCTAATCCACACTACAATTCCATCCATAGCTTCTCAATTCCAAGAAATGCATTTAATCCATACGAAACAACCCAAATAATCAAGTTCATCCATAAGGCTTCATATAAGTTCATAAGAGTTGTATCCATGAGATTTTCTCTATAGTTTCAAGGTTGAATACTTGAAGGACTTTAAGAAGATGATTATAAGGATGAAACATACCTTCATTTGTGGATATCCTTCCAGAATCAAGTTCGCTTCAAGACGAAAATTCTTCTGAAAAGCGAAGCGATGAAGAAACGACGATTCTACGATTACCACGGACTTTCTTGCGTTGGATTGGCTTGGTTAGCTTTTGGATATGATCAAGAACCATGGAGAATTATTTGGGAGAGTTTAAGGGGTGTTTTGGGTTTGGAACTTGAAGAAATAATTCTCCCAAATCAGTTTGAGGCTTAATATACATGAAAAGAAATGTTGCCATTGACCAAAACCCCTCTGTCCCGCGGCAGTTTGCACCCTTGGATGGAAATGTGAATATCTTCCTACTCCGCCGTCGTATCGACGAACGGTTAAATGCGCTGGAAATTAGACTCGTATAACTTTAATTTGGTGGGTGGATAACCCTGTAAATCCAAGTATATTTAGAGAAAATCTTCACAACATATGACCCCAAATTTCAAAAAATTTACAAACGTAACTTGTGACGACCTTAACGACTTTCGTATTACCACTCGTTTGACTTCAAAACTTAACATACGACCATCATACTATTTAAATACCTCATGACGTGACCTTACTTGAGCTTATGTTAGTTAAATTAAGATACAATGACACACAAAACACAAAGTGTAACAAAAACACATTGTAATTTATATTTTAAAATAATTAATGAGATGATTTATATCTACGTAAATGTATATAACTTGTTTTAAATTATAAGTTCTAAAATATTTTTATTTTTTTCTTAAACTCCATAATACTACGTCAAACCTATTTAGTAGTACTCCCTTTGTTTCAAATTAATTGTCATGTTCTGCCTTTCAAGAGTCAATTTGATTAAAGTTTTCAGTCCCAGTATGGCTGATTATCCTCTCGGATTAGCTACTGATGATCTTTGGTAAGATATTGCCTCACCAACTAGCTAATCACTCTAGATTGCATAGTCCATCTCATTATTGTTAAAACAATTTGAATAGAAGAATTTTTGTCAATAATTAGCTAAGAGTTATATCAACTCAATATTTAACTGTTTAAATTTAGATATTCAAAGACTCTATGTAAAGTACTGCTACAAATTACAATATCTTTCGTGTTAATTTGATAAAAAAAGATTAAAATGTTGATCAAAGTTTACTTGATTTAACTCTTGAGAATGAAACGAGAAAGTTAATTCAAACCGTGGGAGTACTAGTCTTTCTTTGCTTATTATTAAAACGCGTCTACTAGATAGAACTCATTTTTTCGTATATATATCCTTGTATGTGGGGTTGTGACTTGGTCTTCCTTGAAAAGCAAATTACTCCTATCTTTTATTTTTTCCGAGTAACAAGGGAGGAGACTTGATAGTGGACTTAACATTTCACTCTAGCTCTTTGAGCAAAAAAAAACATTTCACTCTAGCTCTTCCTCATCATGACCCTCTTGCAGTCTCTTTCTCCACTAAAAACGAGATCCAATTCTCTGATGCTAACCCAACTCCTCCTCATCATCATCATGCTGATGTTTTTCATGGCTAAAATAACCAACGCAACCAATTACAAGTTAAAAACTTACCTACAGCCGATGTTTACACCAAATTCAACTGTCTTGAATGGCTGCGAGGATCATTGTGGGAACATAAGCATTCCATACCCGTTTGGGACGAGAGAGGGTTGCTATTTAAGCAAGACATTCTACATCAATTGTAACACCACATATTCTCCTCCTAAAGCTTTTCTAAGGAAGGGCAATATTGAAGTGACGGAAGTGTCATTGCTAGGTAACATTCGATTGTTGCAGTACGTGGCCAAAGCATGTTACCATACCAATGGTACGCGTATGTATGGGAATCCATCGCGAACCAAGCTAAGCGCCTACTCGATATATAACAGCAGTATGAATAAATTCATAGCTGTTGGTTGTGACACTTACGCAACCATTGAAGGTTACTATCTTGGCGGGTTATACAGAACCGGGTGCGTATCTTCCTGTGTGGAAATGAGACAACTCCAGACCACGAATGGTTCTTGCTCTGGCGTTGGTTGTTGCCAAATTCCCATTCCCAGAGGGATATGGAACATGAACATTACCGTGAAGAGTTTAAATAGGTAATGAACAATAATTGTTTGACCGTCTCGTCTAAAAGAAAAGCTTAAACTATTAGACATAATATACTTAGAGCCCGCTTGAGTTAGCTGCTTAAAAGTAAGTACATACCTAACTAGTAAGCATGTGTTAAGTTCTGGGAAATACTTTTAGATGCTGAAAGTTAATTTTATGAATAAGCAATTATACAGGTTAGGATAAAAATATTGAAACTAAGAATAAGCAATTAGTGTCTGGTAAAAAGTTTTGATAAGCAGTTTTTATGGTGAATTGACTGAAATGTCCTTAGAGCTATCACAAGGTGGTATATATATATATATATTTAAGTATTTTTACATAAAAAAGAACGAATGTCGAAAATAGAATAGAGAATTTTTTTTTAGGAAGAGTATTTATAAGATTTCAAAATATATTATGGATAAAAATTTCACAAGAGTTTGTAAAATCAAAAATGTTTATAAGCTATAAAATCATAAGTTAGGAGTGACTTATAACTTTATTGTTTTGGCTTATAAGTTATATGGTCTTTGATGTTTACCAATCTCCAAAAGTAAGCTAAAAACTGCTCATGATAAGCTAATTGATCAGCTTGTAAGCTTAGCGAAATACCCTTTTAACCCTTTTACTTAATTATATTTTCAAAACACCCCTTTAGATATGGTTCTTATTTTGTTTTTCTCATAGGCCGCCAAACGCGTGAAAATTATTTGTGGTAATGGGTTGCGGTGAAACTTAAACCCAAAATCTTATCTAATTTGATATCACGTTGAATTGTTCAATCGTCTCATCTAAAAGCTTAAATTGTTATATATAGAATATTAATATACTTAATTATATTTTCAACAGATACAGAGACGTAAGTGGCGATATAGATAAGTGCAGCTTTGCTTTCGTTACAGGGGAAAGTGCATTCAAATTCACCCCTGGTATTTACGCACAACTAAAAAAGAAGAATAGTACACTTCCATCTGTAGTTGACTGGTTCATAGGAAATATATCTTGTAAAGAGGCTCAAAAGAACTTGACTAGTTATGCTTGTAAAAGCATTAATTCTCAATGTTACGAGCCCTTTAATGGTTCTGGCCTTCCTAGTTACTACTATTTGTCTGGCTATCGTTGTTCCTGCGAGGAGGGGTTCGATGGGAATCCATACATCGAAGGGGGTTGCAAAGGTATGTAATAAACTACACTTTCTGTCTCATTTTATATGAAGGGGTTAAACAAATTTAAGAAGGAAAGGACGAAATAATTTTAAAACTTATGATCTTATTAAATGTTATTATGTTTTGTGGCCGTAAACTCATCATGTCATTAAAAGTAAAATAAATAATTTAAAATTAATTATTTTACATATTAAATGTTTTTGTTTTAATAAGGCTAAATAGAAAAGTATATCGTATAAAATAGGATACATGAAGTGCTGTTCTATTTTGTTCCTACTCTCTGATCGATCTTGCTCTTGTTTTAAAATATTCTTGAGTTAATACCCAAATAACCCCTCTAAACTATCCATGTTTTGCAAGTTTAAAATCTCAATTATATGATTTTAATTTGGTGTTACCCTCTTAAACATTTCCTATCTAAAACTTTCCTGCACTGCTAAGTGGCATGAAGAAATATAAATAAATAATTTTAAAAATTTATGTATGAATACTCTTTTTAACCTACTTTCTGGCTCCGAAACACTACAAATTGAGAGAGTACTGTAACCATTCTCCATGTCACTGGCACTACATGAGCGTTTTAACTAGAAAATATTATAGTTAAGGAAAACACAAGAATACCTCATAATTTAAGTATTAAACATTGATAATTTAGAAAATGTTTTAGGTATTAACTCATGCTCTTTTGGTCTTTGATTATTTCCATTTACTTATTCATGATCAGATATCAATGAATGTCAAACTCATTATCATCACAACTGTAAGGCAAACAGTCAATGTAATAACACATATGGAAATTACACTTGTATTTGCCTTGATGGATTCCACGGTGACGGGAGAGAAGGTTGCACTCCAAGCTCAGTACATGGTTTAAATGAAGTGAACAAGCTTTTGACAGGTATGTATATATATCTAGTCAAAGTGCAGAACAATATTTTACAAGGGGTCGTTTGGTTGGAAACAAGTTATCCATGAATAATTAATCATCGGATAAGTTATTCTTGGATTAGTTATTCCACCCTCCCACAGAAATAAAATAACACTACAATTTCGGGATAATTAATCTCGAAATTAGTTATACCATAATTTTATTCCAACCAAACATGAGATAAACACATCTCACATTTAAGCTCGGAATTAATTATCCCTTATCTCTCCTACCAAACGAGCCTTAATCATTGATCTAGTTGGAAGTAAAGGTAATCCATTATCTCATATTCTATGGATGTTACCATTCTAGTTGTCATTTAGATGATGCGGACCCAGGATTTATTCAAGCGGGGTCAAGTAGATATCAAAACTACAATAATAATGGATAATAATATTACTCCGTACCTTATTCTTTATTCCCATAATACCACTGATCTTTTTTATTTTGAGCTGGTACTTTATTTTTATAAAAAAATAAAAAATTAGATTTGAGGTCTTATATTTTAATTTCTTAAAGTTTTCTTATAATTGACAAAGAATTCGAGTTTATAAAGATTTATCTTTTAGTTCTTTGTTTATAATAGTTAGGTTTGAATTGTGGTTCCATCTATTTGCTTTGTTAGAATTGTGTAATAGATATTTGTATCGAGTTGTAAAGGACTTCCTAAAAGGGTAGTAGAAATTTTGGAATACTATCAATAAAATAAATCAAACTAGACTACAAATTTAGTGAAATAATAAAATAAAACAGCCAAATAAAAAGGGAACTAATGTAACCTACATGTATCCGAAAAGAAAGAAGAGAAAAAAGGCACAAAACTTTATAAATTATAGAAATATATAATAAATAAAATAGTAAGCAATACGTGAATGAAAAAATCCACATACATTACATGTAGCTTTTGAAAGTTATTATTAAACAATAAATAAAATAACCTAAACTAACAATTTAAACAACTTATAATATAATTGTCAAATGACAAATTTAAAAGAAAAACTGAGGTAATAATTTTATATATAATTATATTGAACTAATTTACACAATCAATTAGATGAAGCTAATAAAAAAAGAATAGTCACATGAGATGAGAAGTCTGGTACACCACCAAAGGATGTGAGGCTGCTCCCCATTAATTAGAGATTTCGGATTTAAGTTTTGGTAATGGAAAAATTCTTGATAGAGAACGCTTCCCCAAAAATGGATTCTACCTAGCACAGATTCGAATATAATCGAGCTCTAATGTGGATATTAGACACCGAGTGGGAAATCAAAAAAAATATGGTACAAGGACGACCTAGCTAAAGACCTCTCTATAATGACATCTTCATATAACAACACCTCACTATAAAAATTATTTTTTTTGAAATCAATTTTGTATGTTATATTTTATCTCTCTAGCTATAACATTTTTTATTTTTATCTATAACAACAATTATTATCTTTATAACATTATGCTCTTTGTAAATTACCCTCTATCTTTCTTTTTGGTAATATAATAATTAAGCATGTGTTACTCTTTCCATGCATTTAAATAAAACTTTAATGGACCACATATTCGTCTTTCTTCTACTAATATATTATATCTATTCAATTCTAAATAGGCGGTGCTATCGTTACTACGATTTTCCTAGTGTTTGGTGGTTGGCTATACTTCGCATTAATCCAGAGAAGAAAAATGGCCATGAAAAAGATAAAGTTCTTTAAAGAAAATGGTGGAGTGATGTTACTAGAGCAACTCATTCGCCAAGGAAAATCTACTACAGCAGTGAGGATTTTCACCAGTGAGGAACTAAAACAAGCAACCAACAACTATGATGAAAGTAGAATTGTGGGTCAAGGAGGTTATGGCATAGTATATAAAGGCTACTTACCAAACAACAACGATGTCGTCGACATAGCCATCAAGAAGTCCAAAAAAGTAGACGGGACACAAACCGAGGAATTTGTTAATGAAGTGATTGTTCTTTCCCAAATAAATCACAGGTATGCTTTCAAAAGGGTGGATTGGGCTGAATTTGATCAAGTCAAAATGAGTTGCGTTAATAAATGAACGGATTATTGACCTTCTCAAAAGTTATTTGATCTGAAAAGCGGGTCATAACTCAACCCGCTCAATTCTTACTAAGATTTAATTTCTTTACTTGTTCTTTTATAATTTTAAAGTATCTAATGAAACTATTTTTCTTCATTACAATTAAATATAATATAGAAAATAAAAAATACTCACTCTGTCTCAATTTATGTGACACTTTTCGCTTCCTGAGATTCAAACTGCATGAACTTTGATCAACATTTTAAAATGTATTTTTCACCAAATTGATGTGAGAAAATTTGCAACTTATACTTTTCATGTAGTTTTCAAATACATAAATTTTAATCTTAAAATATTAAATTAATCTAATTTAGCTTCAAAGTTTAGTCAAATTGACTCTCGAAAAGCAAAAAGTGACACACTAATTGGGACGGAGGGAGTATCTTTTTGAAAATATTTTGACAAGATCTCTCCTGACTCAATTTGAGTTGCATAGCAGCCCATTTTTATGGGCTGAAATAGGTTGCACTACTAGAAAACAAGGAATTAGCTATAGAATTTATCGGTAATCCCCAGCTGATACGTTGTTAAATAACTCCTAGCTAATTAATTTTTTTATAATTGGTCGCTAATCCATAACTAAATGGGATTAGTAAGAAATTTTTACTGTTTAGCTACAGAATTTTGTCTGTGGCTAATTCCTTGTTTTCTAGAATTGGGCTGAAATGGGTGGGTCAATGATCAACCCAAACTTAAACATCATATTTTAATGAGCTAATTTCATCAGCGGTAATCACAGGAATGCAGTTAAACTCTTGGGTTGTTGCTTCGAGACAGAAGTCCCATTTCTAGTCTATGAATATATTGATAATGGGACTCTTTATGATCATTTACATGATAAGTTCAAGTTATTGTCCCTACGGACCCGTTTGAGAATAGCTACGGGAACCGCGGAGGTGCTCTCCTATTTGCACTCCGCGGCTTCTACCCCGATTATTCATCGAGATGTTAAGTCAACCAACATACTCCTTGACAATAGTTATACCGCGAAAGTGTCTGATTTCGGTGCATCTAGGTTGGTTCCTCTTGATGAAACTACTTTTTCTACTATGGTCCGAGGGACCTTTGGATACTTGGATCCAGAATACATGCAAACGAGTCAACTAACAGACAGAAGCGATGTTTATAGTTTTGGAGTTGTT
Source organism: Anisodus acutangulus (assembly GCA_029783415.1). NCBI lineage: Eukaryota > Viridiplantae > Streptophyta > Magnoliopsida > Solanales > Solanaceae > Anisodus > Anisodus acutangulus. The sequence continues at coordinate 44,677,496 of CM056505.1, forward strand.
CTCGCAGAGCTTCTCACGGGGAAGAAGGCAATATCATTTGATAGATCGGAGGAAGAGAGGAGTCTAGCGAACCATTTCCTCTTGTCCATAAAGGAGAATCGTTTACTCGATGTTCTTGATTGCCACATTTTGTCCGATGGAAACACGGAACATCTAGTTAGAGGAGTGGCTATGCTCGCGAAAAGGTGCTTGAATGTGAAAGGTGAGGATAGGCCTACCATGAAAGAAGTAGCAACGGAATTGCAAAGATTATGTCAGATAATTTCGTCAAATCATGACTCGGAAGAGTACTACTGCCAAGTAGTTGATGAGATGCTAACAAGCTATGGATCTTGTAATGATTTCATCATGCCTGATGATTGTGATAGTGATGAGCTAAATATGCTTCCATCAATGAAGAAATAATGTTAGCTTTTGGTAGATCAAGTGTTGTGAAAGGGGACAACTAGGGGCGGGAGCCCGCGTTTAAGATGCGGATCAGCCAAATCCGGACACTTTGATCAAAACTTTTTATTTATGATAAAAAATTCATTTAATATGTATTAATTATTAATTTAGGATCTAATAACTTAAAAAAATAAAATTTGCAAATTCATAAATTTCAAATATTGGCTCCACAACTCACTACAACAGCTCAAAGATAGCAGTTACTTTAGAGACTTTAGCTTGTAATTGTAACTTCTCTATTATTTAATTTGTGTAGTGTGTCTAGCCGTCGATCAGTTACATTATTAGTTGCCCTAACGGGTGTGAGAGTTAAGTGGTGTTGCAAGATTCCAAATGAAGTGAGATTCGATAAATCTTTTTTGTTTTTGTTTTTGTTTTGGTTATTGGGCTAAGTCTCCAAATGAGGTGTACAAATGTACGTATTTAAACTAAGTTGAAAAATAATCATGGCTAAGTTAAACAAACTACACACGAAATAATATAAACTAATTAGCTAATCACAGTTGATGGAGTGTTATACAACTAATAACCACCTCCTTTATAAAAAAAAAGGGTAAAGAGTCAAAATTATTCCTGAATTATTCAAAATAGATCAACTTATCCTCTGTTACGTTTTTGACTCAAAAATGCCTTACAATTAGCTAAATAGCACAAAAATATCTTTCCTACTAGCTGTTGCTTCAAAATTAAAAGAAAAAATGGGTCAATTTTGCACTTGAACTATGCGAAATGAGAATGTTATTAAAAAATAAAGGATATCCTTTTAAATTTTCTAGTACACTTGTATTTTACAATGACAATAAGTAATACATTGGACAATCCGAAAAGTTGGACTAAATTTTGTCGCAACATGTTTACTCATACTAACAACTCTATATTGCACTTTCAAAAGAAATATCAATCTTAACGACAAGAATTCTGGTCAAGATAGATTGAAACAGCGGAAGTATAAGAAAGGAATATACACAAAACAATATCGTTTATATTAGCGAATATTCTCAGAATATTCGTCGTATATTTTGTAATTATGATAAATGTATATTTAAGGTAACTTAGGATTCTAATTGTATTAGGAATCAACTTTTGTAAGGTAAGTTAGGATTCGTACCATATTAGGAATCAACCTTGTACAGTTATATATATTGTGAATAATGAAAGAAATTCCCAAGGGAAATTATTCTATCTTTCATGGTATCAAGAGCCTAAAACCTAAATCCTCATTCCCGGCCGAAATCCGATTTTTTTTTTCTGCTTTCACGAAGAAAAAAAAATTCTGGTTTCTTCCTCCATATTTCGGCCAAACCAGAAAATTCCCTTCCCTCGACAGGCGGCAACCATGTCTTCCCCCACAAATTCTGTTTCAACCACTAGCACACTTGAAAACCCCTCTCAACGTTCAGTAACTTCTTTTCATCCGGCATTCGCCGTTAACAACATCAAAAATTTTATCCCTATAATTCTTGACCAAGAAGACTGTCAATATTTCATGTGGATGGAACTATTCTACATTCATGCATGTGCATACAACGTGCTCGATCACATTGACGAATCTGTTCCTCGTCCCACCGATGTTACAGACTCAATATGGCGTCGTCTTGACGCCATCGTCAAACAATGGATCTACGGCACCATCTCCAAAGATCCATTATGCACTATCATGAAAACAGGTGCTACGACACGTGAACTTTGGGTCCGCTAGAAGAAATCTTTCAGACAATAAAAATACTTTTGTGTATTTGGAAGAGCAATTCAACAATACCCGCCGAGAATTTTAACAACATGTCCGAATATTGTGGCGATCAAACTCATAACCGGTCAACTATCCAACGTCGGGACTTCGTTTGAAACCAAGATGGTGCTTCAACTTGTTGCGGGTTTACCGAAGGTGAATATGACACACTCGCAACAATGATTCAACAAGCCGACCCTCTCCCAAGTTTCAACAAGGCACGTTCACAACTATTGTTGGAAGAAACTAGACGTGCTAAACAAGAGGAACATAATCAAAGGCGTTAGCGATTGGCGGGATGACGACACCAACAGTTCCAACAAAGAAGAAGAAGAAGAATGAGCGGCGAGGTCGTGGCAGAGGTCGCAACAATAAAGGCAAGTGGTCGCGGTAAAGGGCCAACGCAACTATGGATCGACAACAATGAAGCCATCGACAAGAAGAAGAAGCGGGTCTAACCAAGAAGCAGCAGAAGGGCCCAACCAAAGAATCGCCTCGCCGCATGCCCGCATCTGATCAGGGCCTGGGCCCACAGCCTTTTGGTCGATCGGGCCTGCTGGGCCTCGCCTCACCACCAAGCAGCCCACCAAAGAAGTGCCCACTGACATACCAAAGAAGAAGAAGAAGAAGAAGAAGACTGCAGCAGCAGCAAAGACTGCCCCGATCGACTGGGGCTGCATACACCACCATGAACCTTCAACCGCCCGACGACAATTGGTACATGGACACCGGAGCCACATCTCACCTCACCCGGCCGTCAGGTAACCTATCTCAACTACGTCGGCTAAAGTGTCCTCAATTTATTATCATCGGCAATGGTAATCGCATTCCAATTGAAGGTTACGGTAACACACACACCAAACATCCACATCCGCCTTTCTCCCTAAAACCACGCCCTATACACACCTAACATCATTAAAAACTTAATTTACGTTAGAAAATTCACTAGCAATAATTACGTCTGCCGAATTTGACCCTTTTGGTTTTTACGTGAAGGAACTCAATACGGGGAAAATTCTTACACGCTGCAATAGTGTGGGAGACCTCTACCCATTCACTCAATCTTCCACTGTCAGACCGCAAGCACCTCTATCCCTTGCGGCAATCTCTCCCTCAACTTGGCACAACCGACTGACACCAGGAGACCCGCTTTTACTTTTCTTAGGACTTCTAAGCGTATTCAATGTAATAATGGGAAAATTGCCCAACACTGTTTTTCTTGTCCACTAGGCAAACATACTCGTCTTCCCTTTATGTCATCAAACAGTGTTACTTTTTCTCCTTTTGATATTGTTCATGCTGATTTATGGACATCTCTGATTGCTAGCTCTTTGGGTCATAAATTCTATCTAGTATTCTTGGATGATTTTTCACATTTTGTCTGGATTTACCCACTGAAATTCAAATCTGAAGTTTTTGCAAAATTCCTCGAGTTTCAAAAATTCATTAAGACACAATTTGAAAAACCTATTAAATCATTCCAATGTGATAATGGACGTGAATTTAATAACTCGGCATTTCACAATTTCGGTTCTAAACAAGGCATGGTTTTCCGTTTTTCTTGTCCCTATACTTCTTCCCAAAACGGAAAGGCTGAAAGAATTATACGTACCATCAATGACATGGTCCGCACACTTCTGTTTCATGCCTGCCTACCACCACCTTTTTGGGTCTATGCTGTCAAAATGGTAGAATCCCTTCTAAATATTTTACCAACTAGCACACTCCAAAACAAAACCCCTACAAAAATCTTATACCGTAGGCAGCCATCATATGATCACCTACGTATTTTTGGATGCTTATGCTACCCCAACATAGCCTCCACTGCACCCCACAAATTTGCCCCTCGCACTCTTCCATGTGTCTTCCTTGGTCTATCTCCTAATCATCGGGGCTACTTGTGCTATGACATTGTTACTCGCAAGATCATCGTCTCCCGTCACGTTACCTTTAACGAGACAACCTTTCCTTTTTCAAATCTCCGAAAATTTCAGACCACCGATTACATCTTTCTCGATGAACTGAGTTTGTCTCCGGTCATCCAAAATCTGTACCAAAGAAGACCATCGTTCCGACGCCATCGCCGCCTCCAACAGGTCATCTGACCCTCCCGCAGCAATACTACCACCCAGTCCAGATCCCACACCACCCATGCTGCACCCTGTTGAGTCTAATGCACCACTCACACTGCCTCGACCCAAAGAAATCCAAAGAACTGCCGAGTCTCCCGCTTCGCAAAGAACACCGCCGCCAACTGGCCCCGCAGCCTTAGCCGCTACTACCCAAAGAACCTCCCGACCTCCCATCGCAACCCTCACCGCATGGAGACTCGTGCCCACCGCGGGATCTTCAAACCCAAGGTTCACTTCAATCTCTCCACACAAACCTTATCACCCATTCCAAAGAATCCAAAACTAGCTAAACTGGACCCCAATTGGAATGCGGCCATGTGCGAAGAGTTTAACGCTTTAACCAAGCAGAACACTTGGGATTTGGTACCTAGACCAGCTGATGTGAATGTTATCCGGTGTATGTGGCTATTTCGTCACAAGTTCAGAGACAATGGTGACTTAGAGAGGTATAAGGCAAGACTAGTTGCAAATGGCACTAATCAGCAGGAGGGTATTGATTGTGGTGAGACATTCAGTCCGATTGTTAAACCGGCCACTATTCGGACTGTTCTCAGTATTGCTATGGGCTTGCATTGGCCGATTCATCAGCTTGATGTGAATAATGCGTTTCTTCATGGGGATTTGAAAGAGACTGTGTACATGCATCAGCCTCCTGGTTTTGTTCATCCGGCAGCTCCACAGTTTGTGTGTCGTCTCAGGAAGTCATTGCATGGATTGAAACAGGCCCCCCGCGCTTGGTATGATCGGTTCGCCAGGTATCTTCTGCAAATTGGTTTTGTATGTAGCAGGTGTGATACCTCTCTCTTCACTTTTCACCGAGGTAGCAGCACTGCATATTTGCTATTATATGTCGATGATATTGTTCTTACTGCCTCATCTGACGGGTTGAAGAATGAAATCATTGCTCTACTCAAAACTGAATTTGCTATGACTGACTTGGGGAAGCTAAGTTATTTTTTGGGTATATCGGTGACTAGATCTACTGCCAATATGTTCCTGTGTCAGCGAAAGTATGCAGAAGAGATAGTGTACAGGGCCAAGATGACAAATTATAAAATTATGCCAACTCCGGTGGACTCAAAATCCAAGCTTAGTGCCAATGATGGTGCGCCAGTTTCTGATCCCACTCTATATCGGAGTCTAGCAGGTGCTCTTCAGTATCTTACATTCACTAGGCCTGATATTGCATATGCCGTTCAGCAGGTGTGTCTATTCATGCACGACCCCCGAAAGTCCCATTTTGCCGCCCTCAAACGTATTATCAGATATGTTAAGGGCACACTTGACTTTGGATTACATCTATACCCCTCTGTCCCAACCAAATTGTTAGCCTACACGGATGCAGATTGGGCAGGATGCCCCGACACACGTCGCTCCACCTCTGGGTACTGTGTATTTCTTGGGGATAATCTTATCTCATGGTCCGCCAAGCGGCAGGCCACGCTGTCCCGTTCGAGTGCTGAAGCAGAATATCGCGGAGTTGCTAATGTCGTCGCTGAGATCTGTTGGCTCCGAAATCTTCTTTTGGATCTCCAGTGTCCATTACGCAAGGCGTCTATAGTTTATTGTGACAAGATATCTGCTATCTATATGTCTCATAATTCAGTCCAACATCAGCGAACTAAGCATATTGAGATGGATATCCACTTTGTGCGAGAAAAGGTTGCTCGTGGTCAGGTCAAAATTTTACATGTGCCTTCCTCGTATCAGTATGCAGATATTTTCACAAAGGGACTACCGCTGACTCTTTCTTCACCGACTTTCGATCCACCTTAGCATTCGGCCTCCTCCCGCCCGTCCTGAGGGAGTATTAGCGAATATTCTAAGAATATTCGTCGTATATTTTGTAATTATGATAAATGTATATTTAAGGTAACTTAGGATTCTAATTGTATTAGGAATCAACCTTTGTAAGGTAAGTTAGGATTCGTACCATATTAGGAATCAACCTTGTACAGCTATATATATTGTGAATAATGAAAGAAATTCCCAAGGGAAATTATTCTATCTTTCAGTTTAAAATAAGTATATGGTAAGATATGATCAAATTGCATATTTTTATATTGAAGGCCATGATTTATTTCATCCCAAGTATACAAATATATACAATTCTACCTAATCAATTTAGACTATCTCTAAGAATATGCTAATCAATACAATTGATCTAATCATCCTAATTATATGATTCTAATTATAACTTAATTGATATGATGGAGATAATTAGGAATTATGTCCCTAATTATCCTAACAGTCCCCCGCAGTTTTAGCGGGAGGTTCTCATATGCTGAGATTGTTCCTGAAATCATCAAAAAGTACGCGTGGAAAACCGTTGGTGAAGATGTCGGCAATCTGATAACGAGACGGTATATGGAGAACACGGACTTGTCCACGTGCAACCTTTTCTTAGACAAATAAGATATCTATTTCAATGTGTTTGGTGCGTTTATGTGGACAGGGTTACCTGATAAGTAAATTGCACTCACATTATCACAATAAACCACGGTTCCTTTTGCAATCAGACAATGGAGTTCTAATAGTAGATTATAGAGCCAACATGATTCAACGACCACATTAGCTACCCCTCGGTATTCTGTGTAACATCTCATATTTTTGGGTCACGGTTTAAATCGCTAAGCGTGTGCAAGAAGACCCGAACTTTGGAATTTATGTTATTTACGTATACTAATAATAAAAAAATTAGTATATAAAAGGATTAAACTCCAAAATAATTTTGGACAAGTGTGATGACGGAAAGCGGAAATAATTTGGTATGTGCATGAAGAGGTTATGGATTAGTGTCATATCACAAATTATGACATCGAGTATATGAAGATCTTATAAGTTATTAGAATTTAAGTGAATTGGGATCACGAAATTAATTATATGTGTGATTGATAAATTATACGGAGGCACGACACTTGATTAATAATTATGGAGGAGACAAGCTTAGTGGGGAATCTTGTACGTGTAAATGCTTAAACTAAGTGCCTAAAGTGACTAAGTGATTAGAGTCAGTGAGGAATGGACACGTTATTGAAATTTTATTTTGGTATAAAAAGGAGGAATGATACAAAAGGCAGCCCATGTGCATGTACAAGAGATATATTTCATTCTTTAACATTTATACAATGGAAGGTGTTAACAATAGGGAACCAAGCAAATGCTTGGAATTTTCCTTGAAGAAATGAGAGGCTGCTCCCTTCCAATTCGAGTAAAGCTCTAAGTAAATCAAATATTTTTCTTCTTACTGGACATGCACGATTTTACCCACCTGTTGCAAAGACATCAAAAGTTTTGAGTGGGAAAAATGGATAGGTGAAATTTTTGAAACTATCGTTAGCAAAGAAACACCCGATGTTAGACGTGTATCGAAAACATCGACTAGTTATAGTCATTCAAAGGTCGACAATCGAGGTATGTTAAGGCAAATTATTTCTTTCTTTTGACATGTTTCACCTAACGAAATATAACCGTGATATTGCTTCATAATTTATTCTACTCCTAATAGTTAAAAATATTTATGTTATTGATTCCTATGCTAAAAGCAGGTCTAAATATGTGTCTAAGTCCTTATTGAGGCATGTGGAAAAGGATGTTAATATTTATAGTGTCAGCTGAAGGTACATGTTAAATATCCAATGTTAGCCAAATGGGTAAGGATATTATTGTCATCCGATAAATTCAAAGAAGTTTTATTATCATTCATGCATTTTTTATTTGCATTGCATTAATATATTACCCTGGACCACTTGTGCTACGCACACTACTATATGATAAATATTATATATATATGTACGGGGAATGGGAAAAGGGAAAGGCGTTATATACGCACACCACCTGCAGCTGGTACAGACTATCACGAAAGAGCCCGAAGAGGCCAATATGATGTGATGCCCATGTGTGACGATATAACCTGATGCCCACAGAGGCGGTTATGTAAGGATTCATGTGTGGACATTAGTATACCGCATTTTCATTATGCATACATTCATTAATCATTACATGATATTATGCCCACAGAGGCCGACATGAAATGATGCCCACAGAGGTTGTTATGGTAAGGGAGATGCCCAATGGGGCCGATGTATATGTGTACCACATTGTGCATGACATTTAGACATATGTGTTAGGGCCCTCAGAGGCATTTACTGTTGGTCAGTTGTTTCGGTTTCAGTTATTGGTATATCCTTGTTATACTATTGTTCATGCCTGACATACTCAGTACATCAGTCGTACTGACGTCCCTTTTGTTTGGGGACGTTGCGTTTCATGCCCGCAGGTTCAGTTAAAGAAGGTGACGGTTCACGCTAGTAAGTTGCTAGTTCAGCCGATGTTGGAGCACTCTATTTGTTTCAGAGTTGCAGTCTGGTCGTGGTACAATATTTTTGCATACACATATGGGTACGGCGGGGTCCTGTTCCGTCCTTGTGATGTCATGTATTCTTTAGAGGCTTGTAGATAGATGTCTTGTGGTTAGTTGTCATGTGGCCTTGTCAGCCTTGGTACGAGTATGTATATATGAAAATTGGATTTCTGGTTAAGATTTTCTATAATTTTTTTTACTTAGTCCGTATTCAATTGTGATTAGAAGTTGGTTGTACGATTAGCGGTACCCGACGGGTGGGGTTCGGGTGCCCGACGCAACCCTCCAGTTTGGGTCGTGACAAACTTGGTATGAGTATGTATTACCCCTTGTTTAATTTGTGTACAATACCCGTTATCATGTTGCATTAAAATGGCTCCATACGAGGCTTTGTATGAACAGAAATGTAGATCTCCTATCGGATGGTTCGAAGTAAGCGAATCACAATTATTTGGGCCTGTCCTGGTGCACCAAGCCATATAGAAGGTGAAGCTTATCCAAGAACGGCTGCTAACCGCTCAGAGTCGTTAGAAGTCGTATTCAGATGTGTGACGGCGGGACTTAGAGTTCCAAGTAGATGATTGGGTCTTTTTTAAGATTTCGCCTATGAAGGGTGTAATGAGGTTTAGGAAAAAGGAAAAGCTTAGCCCAAGGTATATTGAGCCATATCGCATAATTAGACGAATCGGCCAAGTAGCTTATAAATTAGACTTTCCTTTGGAGTTAGAGTTTCTTCATCCGATTTTCCATGTTTTTGTGTTAAGAGCATGCGTTGGGGATCCTTCCCAAATTGTACCAATTGACGATGTGAAGGCTACAGAGGATCTATCATATGAAGAGATTCCTATTGCTATCTTAGATCGACAAGTCCGCAAGTTGAGGACTAAAGATGTAGCCTCCGTGAAAGTTCTTTGGCAGAATAAGAATGTAGAAGAAATGACATGGGAGGCGGAATAGGAGATGAAACACAAATATCCCTACCTATTTCAGACCAACGCCGAGGTTCCGAGAAAAACATAAGGTGAGTTCTATTTCATATTATTATAATTAATGATTGAGGATCATGTGAGGTCTGATTTAATAATGTATGCTATATTATATGGCCCCGTGAAACGGTGGTTGTGTTTTCCCAACGTGACAGGGATTAGATATGTCACCCCAACATTCGAGGATGAATGTTTCTAAGGGGGGAATAATGTAACCTCCCATTTTTTTGGGCCATGATTTGAATCGTTAGACTTATGTAAAATCGCTAGATGTATGTAAATAGACCCGAGCGTTGGAGGATTTTATCGTATTCACGTATGCAAATAAGAACTTGGGGGATAAAAGGATGAAGTCCCGGAATAATTTAAGATTTTAAAAGTGTGTCGACGATGATGTGAAATATTTTGTGTATGCCAAAAGAGGCTACGGAACAATATCATATCACATGATCAATATAATGAGTATATGAAGTGTATTAAAAATAATTATTATTTAAGTGATTTGAGATCAATAATTAATTATGTGTGTAATTAATTAAGTGTGGGACTATAATGGAAGTAAAAAATTATCTGAAATTATTGGATAGCTATTAAGTAGACACCACCGCATGAGTCATGGACATGTGGCATCAAGATAGATATGTATTCATCTAAATAAGTGGGTGATGACACATTTAAAAAGTTATGTTACAAGAAGGACACATGTAATGATGAAAGAGTTAGTAATATCTCTTATCTCAATTCGTGGACATTTGATTGCATGGAAATACATATACATGTATATGCTGCAAATAGCTCTAGAGGGCACCAACGTCTTACCCTCTTAATGTGCAGCAATTCTACATTTTATTTTAAGAAAGAAACGTATATTGCTTCTCAAGAACAATGTACGAATTTCGCTCACCACTTCAATCTCGTTGTTCCGTTTATCGTTGAGTTGTAATCCGGGCTTTCTTCAAATGGAAGTAAGGTGGAAGAAGAGGATTTCTTGAAAGATAAGATTGGGGTGCATTACGGGCTACTTTAATTGTATTGTCGACATTAAGGTATGTTAAGGAAAATTATTTCTTCTTTTGACATGTTCTAAGTATGAAACGTAAACGTAATATTGTTCCATAAATTATTATACTCTTAGTAGTTAAGAATGTCCATGTTATTCATTCCTATTGTCAAAGCATATCCAAATATGTTCCTAAATCCTTATTGAGGTATATGGAAAAGATGTTAGTATTCATAATGTTAATCGGAGGTGAAGTGATATTACATTTCTCCGACAAACTTATAGTGTCTTATTATCATATCATTCATGCATTATATTCATGTACCTACCTTGACCTCAAAAGAGTTATATACTCTACTATATGTATGCAATATATATGTATGGGGTATGGGAAAAGGGAATACGTTATATACGCACACCACCTGCAGCTGGTACAGATATACACGATGATGATTATGGCCACAGATGCCGATATGATATGATGGGATGCCCACAGAGGCTTGATGGCGTTATATACGCATATGTATATGCATGACCGCATTGTGCGTGACATTTAGGCATATTATGGCCCTCAGAGGGATTCTACACAGACATGATACTTATGCATATTATGGCCCTCAGAGGCATTCTCTACTGTTGGTTGTTTCTTGTCTCATTCTACTTTCAGTTCTCTAGTATGCTATTTTTCATGTCTGACATACTCGGTACATCAGTCGTACTGACGTCTCTTTTGTCGGGGGGACGCTGTGTTTCATGCCCGCAGGCTCAGGTAGACAGGGTGAGGATCCGCACTAGTAGGTTGCTGGTCCAGCTAATGTTGGAGCACTCTATTTGTTCCAGTTGCAGTCTAGTCGTGGTATGATATTTTGGTTATGCGTTGGGTATGGCGGGGCCCTGTCCCGACCTTATGATGTCACATACTCTGTAGAGGCTTGTAGACAGTTGTCATGTTTATAGTAGTCGTGTATGGCCTTGTCGGCCTTGATATGTATATGTGTATAGGTTGGGTCCTTCTGGTTAAAATTTTACATAGCTCCTTTGCAGTTTACTATTTTCATATGTCAGCTGGTATCTCGTGGTGGTCCTAGTGGCCATGCTTAATTACAGTTAGCTGGTAAATATGTGATTAGTGGTGCCCGGCAGGTAGGGTCCGAGTGCCGGTCATGACCCTCCGGTTTGGGTTGTGACAAGTGGATCATCTGTTCTTTTTGTGTCCCTTTTCTGCTGCTATCTGGTGAAAGCTACTGATCTGGCAGAACTACCAGAGAAATGTAATGAACTGGACAAAGGAAATGCAATGGATGATAATACATGTGACTGGGAGCAACTCTAGTGCAGAAATGTTCAGAATTGTGGTGACCGGGTGTGTTTATTTTATATGGCAGGAAAGAAATGCAAGCGTTTTCCAAGATAAAAAAAAGAACCCTGAGTTGCTGACAAGATTAATCATCCAAGAAGCAATACAAAGAGCAAGTCTGACGCCCAAACTAGCAAACAGAATTCATGGTCTCAACTTCTATCCCTGAGCAACTAGTTTAGTTTTTGTTTTGGTCATTGAAAGAATACCCTTTTGTTTTCTGGACTATGGGACAGTGTCCATGAGCCAGTTTTCTCTTTGAGCTTTGTACAGAACGTCTCATTTTGGTTAATAAAATGTTTTTTACCAAAAAAAAATTGTGATGGATAAAACATTAATTCCGTGATCACTAGGTAAGATGGTAAAGGTCGAGAAGCCACGTAATCTTATATGCAGCAAAATCATAAATGTCACGACTAGTACAAATCTATAAGAAGAATAAATGACGAAGCATAATAAGATTACGTGGTTTAATTTATATTCCCTAGCAAAGAGGGAAGACAATTAAGTGGGAAGTTCACTGTAAATGTCCTACATTTAATTCTTTGATCCAGTCACCAGTGGTGCAATGTTATCCGAATCCGATAACTCTACAACCAATCCTAATACATGGAGATCAATTACAATGTGGAACAATTTATGCATACTTAATGTTTATATCATATCAAATAATTTAATTGTAAGAGTCACAAATTAGAACGAGATCATATTGAATATGATTATATAATAAACGAACAGGCATAATGCATTTTTTTAAAGTATAAACACAATGTGCGAATAAATTTCTTTTGCGCGAACACTAGCTTATCTTCCCATTTTCCTTAAAGAAATGGAAACAAAATGGTACCAACTGCTGAGCCAGCTTAAGTGCTGGAATAGTTGCTATACCCTTAATGGAAGGTTTCTTGTATGAATTCTAAGAATTGAGAAGTTTTTTTTGTAGAAAGCCTTTTATTCTCTTTAGTGAACCTACTTGGCACAAATCTGGATCAGTCGAGGCCAGTGAATTTCAATAAAATATAGTAAAATTAATCAAAAGTATGATATATATATTATTTAACCGAAGTAAATTAATATGATTTAGTGCATGCAATAGCTAGCTAGGTTCAAATAGGTATATTATTATTCTTTTTCTTGTTCGTTTTGCCTGTCAGTGCCTCACTAGACCAAATTAAACTAGAATAGTTTTGCATTTTATTTTTTCCACTTATGGACATTAGAAAGTCCATTAAACTATGACACTAGAGTTGATTCCTGAACAGAACAGAAAAAAGAAAAATAAATTGTGATTTTCTTCATGGCATTGTGACATCATTTTTTTAGTGATCACAAATTGTGGTTTTCTTCATGGAATTTGATTCTGTATGTAAGCAGGCTCCCATTTGTCCTCCTTTATCCTAATTCGGGACGGTTCTTATAATGGAGGTTTTGAATCTCCAATTCTTTTCATGTGAAAGTTTACGATTGATAATTGTATAAAGTGGATGTAATATCAGAATCCAAAAAAAAAAATCTTTGTATAGATGGAATATTCATCCGTTACAGTTTACTTGCAACTAATTAACATATACCGGCACGCTTAATAGTATGCCTTGAATTATATATCCAGAGGTGGATTCAAGATATAAGTTTTACGGATTTAATTTTTAAGGTTTTTTGCATGGAGCATTTGAGCTCATTATATTCTTAAAGTTATAGGATCATATATACTATTTACTGTAATTTTACTAAATTTTAATACATATTTATATTCTGCGTCAAGAGTACTATGTTCAGATGAACCCGATACCTTGAAGTTGCATCCGCCCATGTACCCTGATAATTAATTTATATTTTTTATGGAGAACCAATGATAATAGATTAATTATTATTTTTATTAGATCACTAATTATAAATAACTAGTTTTCGTATATTTTGCTCATGATAATTAAATCTACCAAAGTAAAAAAGTAAAAATAAAAAGAAGAAACTTGGTTTGTGGTTGCTTAGATATACCAAATCATGGTGCAAATTCTTGGACAATAATGACACAAGTTGAATATATCGACATTGATGTCCACTCCACACATGTGCCTTGAAAAAAAGGGAATTCCCTTTTAAATAATTTGACATGATTGTGAACGCTAACATTATATTTTGCGTCAAAAATTAACTTTATTGTGTGGATTAAAGTACTTAAATTAAGAAAACTCAGTTATAGCAATGAAGCATTAATTGGTCGGCCTGCTTCATTTTAATTATGGCAGAATTTAATTGGTAATCTTAGTTGTACTAATGGTGATTAGTTGTCGTATCACAATTTATTTTATTGCCAAAAGGAAGAGTTACAAGTTCGTTAGATTAGCAGGATAAATTTGTGCAAGATATTTAAGCTTATTTATTTTATATTAATGCTAACGATTATAACTCTTTTTAATTGAAGAATGAATCTTGGGTCTAAGTCAACCCTAAAAGCTAGCTTGTATGGTGAGGATTGTCCAAGTCCATATAAGGAGTCCATGTTCCCATTTCATATTCGATATGGGACTCTAAACACTTTCCCGCACGCCCAAACCTTGTTAACTGGAGCGTGGATAATATGATTTGGGGCCCAACATCGGTGAACAAAGAATTAGAATGAGTCTCACTCTGATACCATGTTAAGAATGGATTTTGGACCTAACTCAACCCCAAAAGCTAGCTTGTAGGGTGAGGATTGTCCAAGTCCATATAAGGAGTTCAGGTTCCCATTCCATAACCGATGTGGACTCTTAACATTTTTTAAATTTTACTCATATAACAATGGATATTTGAGCCTTTTGATTTATTATAATATAAAATCGCATCGAATTAATACTTATAATTATATGATTATTATAATTATAGCTATCAATCATCGGTCATAACATTCGAGAACAAATATTGGATCACAATAGAGAGTGGGGGGAGTGGGAGTATAGTCTAAACGCATATATCAAAAAACAAAATCCTCTTTCGATAACACTTAATATGAATCGTAATTCAAATTTAAGTTGGTTTAGTGAGGACGATCGTGAAAGTCACCAAATAAGTCCGTTTTTTAATTCTCCCAGATTAGAATATCACAGGAGGATGTTGTAAATGCCTGGGCCGAACACGATTTCTTTTAAGGCTAGAAGATCATTAATTGGAGGACACCTATGATTATAGTATATGTCGTGAAAGAAGCACACCAAACGGGTGTGCTATGATTGTGCCTCCAAGGAACAATTAAATGTAGATATCATGAATGTGAGGTGCAGGATACCAGGTTGAGAAACCTCGGCAACTATTCCCTTATGTGTCAATCGCTATACATTCAAGGCCCCGACACCCAACTCAACTGAAGAGGCCTAACCTGATATGAGAGGTGTTATTTTTGTTATAATATACTTCATTCAAGAATGCCACCACCCAAAATCAATAAGAAAACAAGTGTTAAGTTTTATATCAGTAAAGATATAATCTACTAAGATATATACCATATTACATGAAATGATAAAACAAATTGAATTTCCCAAGAATGTGGATTCAAGACCATGTTTAAGGTCCAATTTTTTTCCTTGGACTTTACGAAATAACTACTCCCTCTGTCTCAAAAAGATTGACCTATTTTCCCTATTAGTTTGTCCCAAAAATATTGACACATTTTTATATTTAGAAATAATTTAACTTTATGAGATCATTTGCAGCCACACAAATATCTAAGATTTGTTTTGGACCACAGATTTCAAAAGTCTTCCTTTATTTGTTAAACTCCGTGCCAAGTCAAACTAGGCCAATCTTTTTGAGATGGGGGGAGTATATTTTTCTCTACTAGTCTCAGTGTACGCGCTTTGCGCGTGACCAAAGCGCGTATCTTATTAGACAACAAACATTACACAAAAAAATTAAACCTAGTTGTGAACTTCATCGTTAGTCTATCGCTAAACTGCTCATAGCTAAAGATTTTTTTTTTAGAATTCGTTACTAATTTGGATTAGCAACGAATTTTACGGTTTAACTTTCCGTTGATAATTCATATTTATTTTGTAGTGAAATAACTTAATATATAAAAGAACATTGAGAGTTCCTACGATAATCTTGAACACTTCGGGTTATTAGCTTCTTTATAAGGGATTCTTATGCACTTAAATCCCACGGTTTTCAAAAACACAATTTCTATAGAAGACTTCTCTAGGTGATTTTCGACAATTTTAAGCACAAACGATTCTTTAAGCTTTTCATGTACGAAAGGTCTTAGGTGATTAAATTTCACAATCCTTCAAACTATATTCTTCTCAATCCATAACATACACAATCAATTCAACTATATGATTCCATTCATACTTAGAGTAAAACAGCCCAAAAACTTTTACTACAAAGATTTTATAAGTTTACAAAGTTTTGATTATGAAAACCCTTTCATAACTTTCTCCAAATCATCAATTAATCATGATCATAAGAAGAGATGGGCAAAACTTACCTTTATGTATCGAAATCTCCCCAAAACAGTAAAGTATCCTGCTCCAAGGGTTTTCAAAGATCAATTCCTAAAGAAGGCAGAAATTCCTACGATAATCACAGGGTTTGTCACGAACGTCTTATGGATTATGGCCTTGATTTTGAATTGGGGTGATGGGTATGATAGAGAGAGCTTATGAGAGGTTTTTGGGACTGATTTGGGGGAAAATGAGGGTTCTAAGTCGAAGACCCAATTTAAACATGTAACCAGATCTGCACTGTCGTAAATTGACGGTTGATTTGACAGTTTGTCAAATGTTTGACGGTCCGTCAACTTGGACCGTCAATCCATCCCTGAGAACCAAAAATGCACTTTGATGATCCGTCAAACAACTTGATGATCTGTTAAACTCCCAGTCAAGTTGCACAGTTTTTCGATTTCGTTAAAACGTATTTTCTTCGATCCGTTTAACTTACAACCACCTCAGTACTTTCAAAAATAAGTTTTAAACCTTCATTAATCCTTTCGTACGATCATACTTCTTCTCGGAACATCTTTATTCACTAACGACATGGCAGAATGCGAAGCTACGGGGTGTAATATCCTCCATCCCCTTAGGAACATTCATCCGTGAATGTTGGAAATATTCTAACTCTCAAGTTTTCCAGAAATTTCGGTAGAGTTTTCTTTGTAAACAGGACTATCCAAAACCTGTCAAGCAGCCCAAACATATGTCTAATGTCACACAGGGCAACATAATATCAAGATAACATCAATCGGCCTCGCACGACCGCTTATGCTTATCAAATTTAAAGAGAGCTTAGCTATTGCTTCCCTCGACATTCCTTTGCCAACATTCGAGTTGCGTCTGATATATCTGCTTCACAGTATTCCAACTTCAATTAACCGAATAGAAATAGAGGGGTTGTATTGCACAAATGCTAACAGGAAGCTAGGATCTGAATTATTCTAGTAAAGCTATTCTTAAGTTACATGACCTTTCTTGATAGAGCTCATGCGACCCAAGGAATATCTCATCCTATCGTCCGATCAGGGTACACATCTATATATTATTGGTATTCTTCTTTTACACATTTGCCTGACGGTTGTACCTTGCCTAAGTTGTTGTATTCTGACATTTGAGGTATTAAATTCTAACATTTGAGTTATGTCCTTTCTTTCTATGTTATGATTTTCGTCTTATGATGGAATTTAGGTGACAGAGTTCGTAGGCACGAAACATAAGTAAGATGATGAAATATTGTGGCATCATAATCGCCAAGATCGAAGACGTGGGAATAATAGGGTTATCCGAGTCCATTTCTTTCTCTGCTCTTCTTCTCCATTTCTCTAGAGTATCCTTATATGACATATAAGTTCTGAGCAACTTACTAGTCATAAAAATCCTTTCGTCAATAATTTTCTTTTCCCACTTTTGCGTAGAGCAGGTTCTGAATAAGTGTCTCTGGTTGAGACTATGCTCTGCTTGCTGGTTACTGCCTTTCTCAATTGAAGTTGGTATTATGACCCTGAATACTCTTGAGTCTTGATTCCAATACCAAACCTCTTAATTCATTTTTCTCGTTGATCTAAGTACTCTCTCATAACTTATTTCCTCAAATTTGACATCGTTACTTTCGGTTCCTTCCTTTCTTTTGTGAGATCGACAAGCGTTCTATTATTTTACCGTGTGTAATCATGTATTTATCAATCTAGTAATGTCTCCCTTATTAATCATCGATACTTATTCCAAATTTCTTTCAAGCTCTATACATTCACTCTTGGACTGAGTCCAATAGTTCAACCCGAAATTATCATTTGTCATCTTAGGACGTGACAATGGAAATTCTGAATACTCAGAGCTTCACTGGTTCCTTGATTTGTTGATTGACTTAATGAGAGATCGTACAATGGCTTTAGATAATTTTTCAAAATAAACCTTCGATCAACTTTGATTGTTCTTTATCTCCCCAAGATCAAATTAACCACCCCAAACCTCAAATCATATATCCCAAATGTACTCAAATGATCAATTATCCATCAAGTTGGACTCCCACCTTTATCGGCACAACTCCAGCACTAATAGTGATGTCATAACTCCAAATTGACCTTTCATTGCTAAAGCAAACTCAAGTACACAATATTCATTTTGTAAATCATTTGCAGCAACTAATATTGTGGCATTCAAGCAAGTGTTATACTATGGTTGAGGGATGGTAGTCTTCTAGATGGAGATAAAATAGTGACCAGAGAAATTAGTAAATATGAGGTATAAAAGAGATCGTCTAGACCATTTTGAAGGGAAAATTTGACCCTTTCCTTCGTAAAAGAACACTCCACATGTTTAAAAGCTTTGTCGTTAGTCAATAAGGATAAATTTAGACAATTTCACAAAGTTTTAGGAATAAATTCGAACCTTTTCCCTTCGATGAATACAATACCATCAAATTATTACAAACCCAAAAGAAAAAATAATAGTAGTAATAAGTGGCGATTCCTCTTAACTTGTTTATTCAATCTATCATTATAATTAGAAAATGCCTTTTTCTTTTCGAATTAAAATGGAATGTCATCTTCAACCTTCTTAGTTTTATGAATATTTTAGAGTATTGATTTTGTTAATAATCCTAGCTCCAAGACTCTTGGAAGAAAACTCTAATTTATTTTACCCTTTGTTGTGTCTGAAAATGTCCAGTGTTTGGCCATTCTCTTTGGATTTTATCAAAATTAGAAGTACAATGCCAAAGATGGGAAGAAAGAAACAAAAAGAAAAGGTAATCTAAAAAGTAGAGTAAAGAACCTAATAGACTTCAAGATTTGTTCTTCTCTTCTTTTCAACAGTTTTTCGCTATCATGTCTTAGTTGCTTTGTTTGTCTTACTTTTCTTGTGCTTATGTGTCTTGAGCCGATGGTCTCTCGGAAACAGCCGCTCTACCAACCAAGGTAGAGATAAGGTTTGCGTATACTCTACCCTCCCAGACCCCACGTTGTGGAATTTCACTGGGTATGTTGTTGATGTTATTGTTCTTTTCAACAGCTTTGTACCGTAGAAATGGCTTTGTTTGTGTTCTCAAGTCATTTTGTATTGAACTACAAACTAATGAAAAATTAAGGTGTTTAATGACTAAAATTTTTAGAAATCATTAGTCTAAGGTAAATTTTGGTGAAAATCCTATGAAATTCATTTTGTGTTTCCCACCTCGCATGTGTTTAATATCCGTTTTGGTACCTCGTTTAATTTAAAATTGTGTCATATTAATATCCGTTTTGGTACCTCAATTAATTTAAAATAGCATCATATTTTAAGGTCCATTAAAAGGGAAGCATGCTCTACTAAATATTTTTTCATTATCATGACTCAAATCCGAGACATCTAGTTAAATAGGCGAAATCTTATTCATTTCCTTACAATTGTTGGTGGTAAAACTAGAATGTCATATTGTGAATATCATAAAAGATAGCCAACAACAATTATATGCACCTTATGGATAGCAAAAAATTGCATATTAAGCGTAAACGCTAGATGATAGCACACATCAATTTGTAACTTGCAAAAATATTAGTTGACCTGTTACAACCAATAAATTTATATTAATATTATAAGAAATTTACATTGTAAGTGTGTATAAACTAAATCCGTACATTTTCCAAAGTGTCATATTTACCCAATAATGCAGCCAAGAGTGTCTATGTACCTAGTCTCGAAGTACTATGTCGAAGGTAACTTAGAAATTTAGACAGTGTCTTTTCATAAGTTTTTGAAGCATCTAGTAAATTAAAATTAACAATTAGTATATTTAATTTATTGCATATCTAAATGTCAATTATAAGAGTGTCTAATTAATTAAGTTGCAACCCCGAGGCATGGTGTGTGGCGAGAGACTCACAAAGTTTAAAGGTTCCCTCATTCAACGGGTATACATTGCAGCCTCACAAGTTTTTATGAGGGTCCACATACTTATTTCTGATTGACATATATACCAACATTTGTTTTTCAATCATTTCTTTGAAATTTGATAATTAAAATATACTTACAAAACAAGAAAAGAAAAAAAAACAGAAAAAACAATAATCATTCCCGCATGACAAACCAATCGAAGAAGAAAAAGGAATAGAGATGAAAGTATAATAACATCAATTTTTTCGAAAAAGGAATATATAGAGATGAAAGTAAAATTTACTTCACCTTTTTCTTTCAGTTCTTCTGTCCTTTCATCAAAAACACTAAGTAGTTGAGATAAAATGAATATTCCCCTTGAAGAGGAACATATGTTTACATCTCAAGGTTGTTAATTAAACATTCGATGAAACTTTCTAGTCTTAGAAATACTTTACTCTCTTTTATTCCTTGAGCAATATTTCACTAAACAAAATAAGAATTAACTATAAACTGTAGCTAATCCGTTGATAAACACCTTGTCGCTAAATTAAGAATTTTTTTTTGATAATCTATCGCTAAATAGGATTAGCAATGATTTTTTTTTGCGACGGAATTTATCAGTCCCAAAAACTTACTCTCTAGCTAAAAAGTTTGATATCCAGGTGTATGAGTGTGACACTTTAGCTTCTATAAATACTTCTCCTACTCAAGCCTAGAGGACCACTTCTATACTTTGTCACCAACCTGAAATTAGAATACCATTCTCTATTCTGTAAGCTAGTGAACCTGCTTAACATAAACTCATCCTATTTTCCTCTTGTGATTTTACAACCTATATACTTGTCTGAAGCATTGCATTTGCGCGGTGCATGTCCATATTGCCATTTACTGATGTGCAGAAAGTAATCTTTTCTTCACTAGCTAGCAGGCGAATGTCTACATAGTTGTTTAGTGATGTGCTGAGAGTAGTCGTCTTAGGCAGGTGAATTTTCTAGCTAGCCATTCAGTGGCATGCAGAGAGCAGTCATCTTGTTGCTGGCAGGTGAATCCTCTAGCCAATTGTTTAGTGTTGTGCTGAGGGTTGTCATCTTGTTACTACTAGGTGAAACTTCTGGCTAGTTGTTTGGTGGTGTGTTGATCGTAGTCGTCTTGTTACTGGCATGTGAATTTTCTGGCTAGTTATTTAGTGACATGCAGAGAGTAGTAATCTTGTTTTTGGAAGGTGAATCTTCTAGCGGTAGTTGTATAGTTGAGGACATGAAGTAGTTGTCTTGTTGTTGTCTTGTGAATCTTCTAGTTAGTTGGGCGTTCAAAGGGTACTAGTCTTGTTGTTGGCAGGTGAATCTTCTAGGTTGTTGTTTAGTGGCATACATGAAGTAGCCGTCTTGTTACTGGCAGACAAATCTTCTAGTCAATTGTGAGGAGTTGTCTAGTTACATAGAAGGTGAATCTTCTAGCTTAATTGTTAGCTCATCATGCCAACTACCATGGTGGCGAATCGAGCTCGAGCCATGTGGTCGATGAGACTACACTCGGCCATTAGGACCGCCTTGGCATGCACCATAGTGGGGTGTGTCACACTATATAGTCCACCTTCTCTTGCGAAGCAACTAGCATTTCCTTCATTTTCCTACGTTACATCGACATTCATAGTATCCGATGCCACGTTAGGCCATGCCTTAAGGGGATGTTGGCATGCATTTTTTGCCACTCTTCAAGTCATGCCACTTTCCATGTTAGGCCTATGGCTTCATGACTATGTCTCCGACGACCACTTCTCGCCCGAGGTAGCCGCCCTGATGGTGGCGGTGAGCGCGTTTTTGGTGGCGTTACCAGAGAGTACGGACTTGATGTGTAAGAGGATTGCCTTTGGACAGATTGTTATAGTGTATGTTGATGCTGTTATTCATGGGGTTTATGTCAATTCTCCTGTCATGCACCCTCTTAGAATTGCTTTTAGTACTGCCCTTGGAGCTATGGCTTCTATCTTAGCTCTGTTGCTGCCCTATCCCTGGTTAGCTTATGGTGAGGTATGTATCAAACTACTAGAATCTTTTTTATCGTATGAACGATCGCTTGTAGTTGTCTTCTGAGTTTAACTAATGTTCATAGATGACGTAAAGAATTTTTATAGTTTAGATCATCTTAATTTGTTATGGTAGATAATCTGAGTTATTTTCAAGATTAATATAAATTTCACATTTTATGGTGGATTACTTATAAATAATATTTTTTGAAAGACCTGACAGTTTTTTTACACCATCAATGTATATAAGTTAAAGTTCTTATCTTTTATAACTTGATATGTACAATATATAAAAGTCAAACTCTTTAATAAAACAATCCAAAGGTGATCTAATTTTATTGATAAATTAAACAAAGAAATTAAGAAAACCAATAAACGAAATATAATTTGAGAGGAAAAAGGCGTAACCAAGTCTAAATTTACACAATGATTGAAAAAAGAAGATCGTTAAACAAGATTATATATTGTTAGTTTTTTAGACAAATAGAAATTGACACTTTTTATCTTTCCTACCAAAAAAAAAAAAAACAATTTGACACTTTTAATATGTATATCTTGACCATTCAGTTGTTTCTATACTCTCGATGTAACCGAGATTTCAGGCTGAAAAGTCAAATAAAGCACTTATTTTAACCGTAAGTTCTTCATTTAGGTTTATTATTTTAATTTTCACAAGTTGGTATAGTTTGTCTGGTAGTAGTAATATTTTTTCTTTGTAAAATCCATAAAGTTGAAAAGGAAAGATGATGTATCAGTGTAGACTTTAGTCTGGTCGATCATGAAACTATAACGATGAAGTAGAGTTTTTTTTTTAACTAAGCCATCACCAAAGGTCTCTTTAGGAAGTTGTTGAAAAGAGTAATAGAAAGTATGAAATAGAGTTAACTTGGTCCATTTGGCGTTCGGACATAAACAATTTGTAAATCAGTGTTTGTAGTATAATTTTGTCAATTGTTTTTATTTTAACTTGAAGCGGAAAAAATTGTTTGAGTATTATTTCAAGTGAAATGACGAGTGTTACTCACATTCAAATCATTTTTCCGACTGAAACTTATGTCCAAATTCATACATTGGATCTTAATATTGTTTTTTAATTTTAATTTCAAATATTTGCCTTTTCAACTTTGAATCATTGTTTTCAAGAAGAGAGGCATTATTTAATTTATCATGCAAAATATATGAGTTTAAGATTTAAGACAATATAAACATTTGATTTCAGTATTACCTCTTTTATCAAGTTACCAATTAACTCTTATTATTGCAATTAACTTATAATTTCTTATAAGTGACATAATTTTATGAATATATTTGCAATTATTGTTGGTACATATATAGAACTTAAGATCAAGAGTTTTATGTGCTTTGGAGAATCACATAACTATAGTGCAGCAGAAAAAGAAAAAACTCGATACCTGAAACTAACATTTAAATTCTTGATGTTCAACTTGACATATGTACACTGCACTTTTTTTTTTGTGGTAGATAGAAGTACCCTTATTCCTATGACAATTTGATACATTATATTATTTAATTTGCTTGGAGAGGTTCTCTTTTGTGCATGGTCCATAAAGTTCACAGATGTTTCCAGCCTGTTTGATCAAAATTGTAAACATGGGGAAAGAGATGAAGCACATTTGGTAGTAAATGTGTGTGGGGTTTGTACATATAGTTGTTGCCTACTTCATTCAAGGATTTGTGTTAGGATCGAGAACTCGGGTATTGCGGAATTTAGCCAAATAATATTATAATGATAATAACAAAGATAATAGTAAGTTGATAATAACAGCAAGTAAAGAAAATAAACGAGGCACAAATTTAACGTGGTTCGGTCAATATGACCTACGTCCACAAGAGGATCCCAAGAGAATAATCTCACAAGATCACTCCAAAAGAAGGGTTCACTCAAGTGTTTCCCAACACCCAACTCTCTTACAAAATACTCTAAATAAAAGGAAGAAGAGAAGAAAAGAAAGACGAGATAAGTGACTCTTGAATTTGGTGTGTTTGAATAGGAGAGAAATGCCCTCCTTTTATAGGCCAAAATTGGCCTCCAAGTTGTGGAAAAATGAGAAATGATAAAATAATTAATCATCCATCACATAAAACAAAAGTTTGGATCTAAGCATGTTAATTTGTCTTCCAAATTGCTATAACAAAATAAGATAATGAGTTATGCCCATGTGGAGGGGGATCTCACAATGTGAAAGAAAAGTAAAGGCCACATTACAATTTAATAATTGAATTTATAATATCATTGTGTCCTGTCATTATTTTAAACTAACGTCTCAGATTTTCACCTCATACTGCTCGTCGAGATCAAAAAAGTACGACCATAGTCTAAGACCATACTCCGTGTTAGAAATGTTTCTATACAAGTAAATCACAAAATAAAGAAAATGATGTTAGTCAATTTCAAGTTCTGCCCTATCCAACTTATTGTTTGATAATTAAAAAACTAAATTGTTTTCTATTTTACTCCCTTGATCTCATTCTTATAGTTGCTTTAATTCACATTCATTAAGAAAACAACAAATACAAAGTATAATTTACTAAGTTCACCCTATTTAATGAAAATAGATATTTTTTTCCTCTTAAACACCGTGCATACCTCTTTCATACTAAGGATTGGTTGAAAATAATTGTCAAAATTAGTCTTGAATTCCTAAAGTGATAATTTGTTTAAATAATTTTTTTTGAGTTAAAGTGACTGCTAATTTGGTACAGAGAATAACAATTAATCTGTTACCTATCCTTTAGTACTGCAAATTTGATCGCTAATGAATATTGTTAATTTTCATTGCCAACAGGTGACAAAACTATACCAAATTTATGCAGAAAGTGCTTCAGGGAGAATAAATTTATATTTGAAAGCCCTCCATACTCAAGATGACCAGATAACCATGGATCTAATATCACAAACCAAGCCCTTTACTGATACAGGAACTAAGATTCTTGAGACTATCAAATTGTTGGAGGTAAGCTCATGGATCCTTAAAATTCTCAGGCTTTGAATACACATGTTAGTCTCATAAATTCTTGTTCGGGTTAAATTCACATACGATCACTGAACTTCATCTACCTTATAATTTAAAACGACTGAACTTTAACCATTATAACAATAAAGTCATGAAACTAGTTCTTTTGACATTAAAGTGACGGAAGTTTATGCTAAAGTCACCAAACTTAACTGACTTTAACGACAAAACCTGCCTTGTACTATTTTAGTTGGTAAAGTTTTGTGATTTAGTTATCATAGTGGGTAAAATTCAATTATTCTAACGTGATAAAAAGGTAGTTTGGTAACTTTACTGTTATAGTGGATACAGTTCAGTTTTTAATGTGACAAAATTGTTTTGTGTGTCAATATCCTAGTGAGTAAAGTTCAATCACTTTATTTTGACAAGAAAATAATTTGTAACTTTATTGTTATAGCGAGTTAACTTCACTTACTTTCATGTAATAAAACTATACTGTTAAAGTAAATAAAGTTCAGTAACTATACGTGTACCTCTTTTTGTTAAGTAATCTAAATGACCCCTCCTATTTTGAGCAGGAAGGATTGCAATGGGAGAAACCATGGCTGAGATACTTGAATCCCTATTTCAAAGATCCAGCACATGGCTTCCAAAACATGGACATTTCAATGAAAGGAATGGAAGTGGCCTTAACTTCTTGCCCATCTTTTTCCACCAGAATGATAGATAAAGAGCTCTTTAAAGTCTCACATCATGTTATGATGTTTCTTGGTGAAAAAATGGGACAAGATAGATCTTCTTTACCACATCATTCAGCAACAGAAATGGAGTTTGAGAAGGACTCTTCTAGGCAGCAAAGTGAACCAATTTTACCAACAAAACAAGATCAACCAGCACTTTTCTTCTTATCTTGTTTTAGAATGTGCACGAGCGATTCTGACATGATCACACCTATAACCGAAGGACTAAGAGGTACAACCGGAAGTAGCAACAAATCATGCTGCAGACGAGTGTGCATCGATTGGACTATGCCAATGATCAATGAAAGAATGGTGGTGTTCGCTTTTAAGTGTTCGTTTTCATTAGGACTGGCTGTGTTGCTCGGTCTTCTATTTAATACAGAAAATGGGTACTGGTCAGGCCTTACCATAGCCCTCAGCTTTGTGACAGGAAAACAAGCAATTTTCACAGAAGCAAATGCTAGAGCACAAGGAACAGCTATAGGATCAGTCTATGGTGTACTTGGCTGCACTATTTTTCAAAAAGTCGCGCAAATAAGGTTCTTATCCCTCCTCCCTTGGATTATTTTCACAACATTTCTAAGGCATAGTAGGATGTTCACTCAAGCAGGGGGTACAGCAGCGCTAATAGGTTCATTACTGATTTTGGGTAGAAAGAGTTATGGTCCACCTAGTGAATTTGCCATGTATAGACTCACTGAGGCCTTCATTGGACTAGCTTGTTACGTCGTTGTTGAGCTTATTCTGCAGCCAACAAGTTCAGCCACTTTAGTCAAAAAACATCTCTATCTGATCCAAAGAACACTCAAAGATTGCACTAAACACATGGTAGTTGATTCAAGGGAGAAAGGGTTAATGGAGAAGCAAAGGAATATGAAATCTCAAGTCCATGATTTAGAGAAGTTCATTAAAGATGCAGTGTTGGAACCTAGTTTGTGGTTTTCTCCTTTTCCAATTTCTTGCTACCAGAAGCTCCAACAATCTTTGTCAAAGATGGCAGATGTTCTATTCTTCATGGGATATGAAATTGAATTCCTCTCTCAAGCATTCGATAGGTATTATCCTGATAAAAGGGAGCTTCAACAATACATAAACAAGGACCTACAGCATTTTAAGGATGCTCTAAGCTCCTCAGTAAGCTGCTTTGAGAAAACCATTTCTATCAGACTGTTAAAAACTTCTCAAATCCAACCAGAGCAGAATATATTGTATGATCTTGAAGAAGGGAATTCATCACGTCCAAATGCGTGTATCGTTTCTTCCAGAAATGATGAGGAGATGGAGATGGAGATGATTCTGAGTTCTTTTCTTCAGAACTCAAACGAGGTCCATGGTAAAGTGAGGGATATTGCAGGTATAGAGCTTAGAGGAACGATCGTTGGTTGTTTGTGTGCTTTAAAATTTTGCATGAGCTTTTTGGAGAGAGAAGTAAGAGACATCGACATAGGGATAAAAGATTTAGTGAGATGGGAAGATCCTCTGGGCGAACCAACTCGTTCTTAAGAATCTGCCATAGTTTTCTTAAGTTACTATAAGCAAATCTATAGATAATGGTCACAAGGCATAAAGTTGTAGATCTAAAGTAGGGCTTTAGAATTTTATCATCAATAGTTGTTTCTCTCTTACTTTTTTCACTTTAGTTCTCCTTAAAATCCAAAGGCAATATGTTGTTCTGAATGTTGTCTACATTTAATTAAGCACACAATCATCTAGGCAATTTAAACTATGAAAAATATTATGGCTATAAGTATTGCATTAAATCAATGCTAATCCTATATTAATTAATTTTATCTATTCTTAATTTTGTGCATGGGGTCAATAAAATAGTCCAACAAAAACTTCAAGGTTGAAACTATGTGGTTCCAAAGAAAAAGTTGTCTGACTTGCGAAACTGATTCTAATTTGATAGAAATTAAGAGTCCACCAAACAATATAGAGAATCAGGTTCTCTATTTGTGCTCTGAAGTAAAACAGAAAGTAAATAAGGCAAGATATTTACATGAAAAACTCCTTGATCAAAGGATTAAAAACCACGACCTACCAAGTAGGATTTCCAACTTCACTAACTGGGCAACTTTCAGATTACAAGCTTTTGCAATCTAGGAATTAAACTCTTAATCTCCACCCTTACAATAACTCTATTGTAAGCTACAACTCTTGACTACCCAAACTAACCTTGACTAACTCTATCCAAGCAACCAAACACACCTTGACTAACTCTAGCCAAGTGTACAACTCAAAATTTATTCATGGCCTAATAGCTCCTAATGGATTTCATTAAGCATCTTCCTATTTTTGCAGTTTCTGGGTATTTCATCCACCTATTATATCTCACAGGTTCATTTCCTCTTCTTATTCGAAAAGAATTCCCTTTTGGCTTAATGCTTTAATGATTCACAAAACTGGGTATAAGCGAACCTTGAATCTCAAGATATTATGCACTGCAAATAGTGAACTACATAAATGTTCAACTCGATTGGAATGCAGTCTGACATGAGAGCTGGTAGGAGATTATTCAATTGTCATGCTGCATATTTAGATTGAAGATAACTTTATTTTTTCATTCAATATTTATGAGAAATTCTTTGGACTCTTCTTTGTTTAATATTAATTCCTGCTGTTGTGATTTTTCTTGGATATGCACTTTCTTGTTGTGTACAGTTAAAGGAAGAAAAGCACAACAAAGTTCTAACATGTGTGTTTGCCCAGTCAACATGGAGAGGGGCTTCATGGAAACTTCTTCAATGTGCTACTATTATTTTACAATTCTTGTTGACTTATAGACTATTTTCCAGCATCTGAATATTCACCAGAGATGGCAAAGACGGCAAAAGGCCTTAACTTATTTAATACAACAACATTATTATGAAGTGGAATCTGAGGAGAGCAGAATGTACACATATCTTACCCCTACCTTAGAAATAAGGTAAAAGAGTTGGTACGGATAGACCTTCGGCACAAGGACAAACAAGTCAAAGTAGCATAGGTCAAAATAGGCCCATGAAAACATAACCCTGGGGCAAGTTGCCTTAAAACTTATTCAACAAAAGTTAAAAATTAATGAGACAAAGCATGTGTTTGGTATGAGGGAAATGTTTTCCATAAAAAATATTTTCTTGGAAAGTTTACTTATTTTTTAATATTTGACAAATAAGCAAAAATATATAATTCCAAGATCATTTATATGAAATTTAGCAAAAACACTATTGGGGTGGAGAGTGGGGTTCAGGGGTGGAATGGTCAAAGGGGTGGGATTGGCAGCTCGGATGGGCAGGGAGGGACACTGAACTTGAAATGTCACTTATGAAACTTGTTTTCCCTACTTCCATTATGAGGGTCATGTTTCTCATTTTTAAGGAACTTATTTTCCCACAGAAATTGTGTAAGGTAACTATGGATCTTGATTAATGTTGAAAGTTCCAAATCTTTGTGCCATTAACATTTAATCCTTTAGAGGTGCAAATCACAGATCAATCTCTTTTGCTTTTAGTATGAAACAACTTCTAAAACACTAAGCAACAGATAGAAAAGGAAAAGATGAGATCCTTACTGCATTGGAAGCAATCCACTGATCAATAGTTTTCACCAAGTTATCTATGGACCAGAAGCAGTCAATACAACTCAATGCTCAGTAATAAATGTTTCCCCACATCAAAACTCATTATCTATCATATAGAGCTGCCAAAGGTAAAAGAACATAACTATTGTTGCCGAAGCTAATTCGGTATAAGCAACTAACATAAGTATTGTTGCCGAAGCTAATTCGAAATAAGCAACTTTCAATTGCCTTCATATTTTGGGTCTGCCATCACATAATGGTAAGCAACCACCAGCACAAAGATAAAGATACCAAGGAAGTTGGCAAAGAAGCCCAGGTCCTGGTCGTCAATCATCTGCAACATTCATGCACAAAAGACCAACATATCAGACAAATCAACCACCATATTTGTTCGTTTAATATGTGGACAATAACACTCTAGAAAAAGATAAGTAAAAAGAGAAGGGCAGTCACTAGAAAATGAACCTAATCTAAATCTGTGTCATTCTTACTGAAGTGTAAACATCATGGAGACCATTACAACGTTTCTTTTCTTGACTATTCATTTTCACTTCACCGATGTAAAATCCTTAACAACTCCAACTTTAGCATTCATAATTACAAGTTTTATGCAGCCACAAACTCCAACCAACACTTTTTTCCTAACAATCAAGTAGACAAATTATTCAACTAGGTAATTAGTCAGCCAAGCTGTTCAACAGACTCTTCCAAACACTAGCAGAAGAAAAGGGAAAGGGAAAAAGAACCAAGGACAACAAAATAAAAACACCAAACACAATTTTTATCAGTTCTCCTCTCCTCTCTTTTCTTTCCCTTTCCTTCAAATGAAGTCCAAAACAACCTTAAACGAAACTGTTTGTAAAGTCTAATAACAATTTAGGCTAATGAACAAATTACATTAAGTGTTCCTGTCACATTACACATTACCTTCTTCTCTTTCCAATCAAATCCTAAAACAAATACTTAACACTCCCATTCAATCTTCCTCCTCTCTTTTCTTTTATCCATCCATCTTGGGATTATACTGGGTATGTTGTTGTTGTTGTTGCTGTTGGTCTCCATTCTTAATATCTTTAGTCCAGAAATTATTTGGTTAGGAATAATTTCAGGGCCTATATAGATGGAGGAATTTAATACTATGGTTTTCTAAGATCTTAAGCTTGAATCCAATGCACCTGTTTTGTTGCTAGGTGATTTTAGCTGTTAATTAGGATCATTTCACATGAAACGTGAAATGTGTCCTTTGAAATCCCATTTTGATCCAATGTCCCCATCCCCTTGTACCCATAGGGGATTGCACATGCTAAGAAAAAACTGATTCATGCTAAAGCTATACCAGCAATTCGAGTTGTATAATCCAAGTGGACCTTTTCCATATCACCAAGTACCGATTTGGTATGATCAGAACATTCTTGGAAAAATTGCTTTAGCTATCTTCAATAGCTTAAATGTTTCTTCATGAGTAGTAGTTCTAAATAATCAACCTAAATTGGAACAATTGGCTTCAATCTTTTGAGGAGCATAAAGCCAGTATACTCTATAGATTTCTTCACTCATCCTAAATATCACTCGCTTCACCAATATTGAGACAATGTTTTCACTCTTTCAAACTCACAAAGATCATATCGAACACTTGACCAACATACCCCACTCCCAACTCTGCGTCATTATTGTACACCACCAACTACTCATAGTTCCCTTCTACTTATCAAAAAAAAAGTGTATGCCACCAAACTTCATGTCAAGTAAACACCAGGAAATGATTTCGTAACTATTTTTACTTGTAAACATTTTGCATTGTCTTTTCTTAGTAGTAGTATTTAGGTATCACATAGAGCATTATTCCTATGTGTGTATTACTACATTTATTCTGTATCTGGATATTTTATTGTCTTATTTTTCTTGCAATCCTGAATTGACTACATTCTTTTTGAGCCGAGGGTCTATCGGAAGAAGTCTTTATGCCCCACAAAGGTAGAGGTAGGGTCTGCGTACATCCTACCCTCCCCAGACCTCACTTTGTGGGATTACACTGGGTATTTTATTGTTGTAAACATTTTGCATTGTTTTACATCATATGAAACAAACCCCTAAGTCTTCCCATTGTTTATAGACCTCCTTAAGCACTATAGCAATGAAACTCAGTGTCCCATATTATATTTGCTTTATCTTCATAGCCTTCAGAATCCTTGATCCATAATCTAGTTCGTCAACACAATTCATTTAATATTAAGACAAATTCATTTCCTTTGTAAAACCCAAGAAAAAAAATGAAGCCAACAATTCTCGTTTTTCCCTTACACATTCTGCTACAATGTATGTCATTCCTTATGGAAATACCGGAAGCTCCATAATTAATTTAGGGAAGAGGTCAAATATACCCCTGAACTAATCGAAATAGACCAAGTTTACCCCCGTTATGTTTTTGGCTCAAAAATGTCCTCAGCGTTACGTTTTTGGCTCAAACATGTCCTCCAACTTACCTAATAGCTCAAAAATACCCAACATATTAACGGTTGATCCATAGCAAGAGAAAATAGGCTAATTTTGTCCTTGAAACAAAACCCTAAGTCTTCCCATTGTTCACCGAGCTCCTTATTCACTATAGAAATGAAACTTATACTCCCATATTATATTTGCTTTATCTACATAGCCTTCAGAATCTTTGATCCATAATCTAGTTCTTCAGCATAATTCATTTAATATTAAGACAAATTCCGTTCCAGTGTAACACCCACAAAAAAAAAGAGCAAAAAATACGAAAGAACAATTCACGTTTTCCCCTTACACATTCTTATACAATGTATGTCATTCCTTACGGAATTATCCGAATCAAACAACAACAACAACATAACCAGTGTGACCCCACTGTAAGGGATGTATGCAGACATTACCTCTACCCCACCGTGGGGTAGAGAGGTTGTTTCCGGAATCGACATAATTAATTTATTAGGGAATAACAATCCAAAACAACAGGAAGCAATAGATCAAGCATTCATAACACAAAATAACAATAAATCATCTAAGAAATACAAAAACTTGACCCCCAAAAAATAAGTCGCCTCTCAAAATCAGCTCAATAGAAAAGTATTCGAAAATAAAATTGAATTATGCGAGGATGATTTTAGTCGAAACTTACAGTGATACGAAACGGAAAATTGGTGCGATCTCTGATTTATTCTTCCTTCGAGAGCGTCTGTTTGGTAGTGAGATTTTAGATCGGATTTTGGAGCTATTTAACCTAGGGTGGTTGGTTGTTATACGACGTCGTATTGGGTTTTGAGGATATTGATGTGTCGGTGAATTGATTTAAAAAAGTTGGTGATTGTGTGGCTGCTGGGATTCGAGCCCAGGTCTCCACGGCCACAACGTGGAATTCTCACCACTAAACTACAGCCACAAGTTGTTGAAGATTTTGGACTGAATTTTATTATTTCCTTGAAGTACAGAAATATAAAGAGAAAATTTCAAAAATATATAATTCAAAAAACTGCACAGTTTTCCTTCAAATTATCTGGTCTTTAATTTTTGCCCTTTATATGAGTTGGTCTTTATATTTGGCCCTTTGTTTGATTTAATGAATATTTTCTAACCAAAATGCTTTTCTACCTAAAAACAATCCTCACAGTCCGCTTTCATGCTGCTGCTTCTTCTTTTTCCCCAATTCGTTGGGTTCACGCTTATCACAATGTGATGACTTGCGCGGGTGACTTTCGTTGCATCTGCCATCTAAAGATTATTCTATCTCTCCTTTGTTTCGTTGCTATATATATATATATATATATATATACTACATGCTTATCTCTTAAAAGAAAAAAGAATACAGTGTTTATCATCGCTTCTCCTCAAATCACTCTTCAATCTTATCATCTCCACCAATTCCAAATCCAAGAAACTCCCACCTGGACCCTACAATATTATGGGCAGGAAGGTCCTTCGCCGACTTAGAACCCTTCCTCCGTAACCTCAAGACTAAATATTGTCCTCTCATAACCCTCAATATGTTTCAATCACTACTAATTAAGATATAATCTTATAATTATCATTGTAAATTAATTTGTCATCAATTAGATAGATTAGGATCTTATATTTTAAGTAAACTTAGATTAGTACTACATTGTAATATTGTATATATTGGTTATCATTGGAATGAAATATTGGATTAATTCTCCTACATGATATCAATAGTCAAAGATCGTTTGCCCTAAACTCCTCTTCTTCTTTTTTCCTTAGCCGATTCTCCCTCTCTTTTCTATTGTTTTCAGCCACCTACTAGGTTTAGTACTCCTAAACCCTAAACCTAAATACTTCCTCAAAACCTAAACACTCAACTAAACTCGAGCCGATTACTACAACCCCTATCCCCTTCGGCTAGACTTCCCCAAAATTGAGGTTTCTTCCATCCACTACCATCAAAACACCACTTCCTTCTCCTCTTCCTTTGATTCTAAATGGAACCTATAGCCGAAAAACAAGGTCATTTATCTTGAACACCAATTTACGAATGTTAAATTGGATGACTTTTCCAACATCTCATCCTATTGTCAATAATTAAATATGCTTGCGGACCAATTGTCCAACATTGGTTCGTCCGTGACAAATCAATGGTTAGTCCTTCAGTTGATTGCCGGATTGAATGAACAGTATGATGGGGTTGCTCCGTTCATTCAACAAAGTAATCCATTGTCTCATTTCTATGAGGCCCGTTCGAGGTTAATTCTCGAGAAAACAAGGAAGGCAAAACAGGCATCTTCTGGAGCATCCACCGTCGGCACTGCTCTCGCCTCCACCAACTCATTTTTCACGGATTCGGAGACCCAAAATTCTGGTTTGGGGGGCAATAATAATCGTCCAAATAATGGCCAAAAATAGGGTTCAAACCGTAACAATAACAAAGGGAAAAATAATTGTGGAAAGGGACGAGGCCGTGGTGGTGGCCAACCCACCGGTGGCAGCGTGCAGTCCGAGCAGTGGCGTCCAGGCAGCAGCGGCGGTAATCAGTGAGGGCAGTACCCATCGTGGGCCTGGGGCCCACAGTGGCTACCCCGCCATGTCGGTACCCTACTTCTTCGTGGTCCAGGCCTCCACCTTCAACTAGCCAACACGGAATTCTAGGGTCTCGTCCCCAACATGCGTTTGCGACTCAGGCACCATCTTCGGTAGGCTATGCGCCCATTGACATCGAACAAGCCATGAACCACATGAATCTAAATGTTTAAGACGAGTCATGGTACATGGATATAGGGGCTACGTCACACATGACGGCATCTCAAGGTAATCTCTCGTCTTATTTCAATATGAGCAATAATAAAAATATTATTGTCGGTAGTGGTCAGGAAATTCCAATTCGTGGTATTGGTCAGGTAATACTACCCTCTCCACACCATCCATTATACTTGAAAAATGTCCTACATGCACCAAAATTAATTAAGAACTTAATATATGTTAGACGTTTTACAATTGACAACAATGTTTCTGCTATTGTAATAGTTTATAACAATTTAGAAGCGATTAATTTATAACATAGCAGTCTTTTATTAATTTATAACAATTTAGAAGCGATTTTCATTTCTGTTAATGTAATAGTTTGCGGGGAAAAAAAACAAAAAAAATATGGCTGGAATTCCAAATAGGTTTTTGGTTGATCTTTCCAAGATCGAGCCTTTAGATGGGGGAAACTATACGAGGTAGTCGCAAAAACTTCTAATTTTTCTGGTACAATTAGAAGTTATTACGTCTTGTTCAAAGAAATTTCCAGCGACTCTTCTGAGGAGGAAAAGTCGAAGTTCGAAAAGGATAATAAGACGGTTAGAGGACACTTGCTTAGTCATATGACTAATCCTCTTTTCGATCTATTTCTCACCCCACGAGTCTTCAAAATTAATTTGGGAGACTTTGGAGAAAAAGTATGGGATTGATGATGTGGGGAAAAAGAAATATATTGTGGGGAAATGGCTTGAATTTCATATGGTGGACAATAAATCAATTATTGATCAAGTCCATCATTATGAAAATCTTGTTCCAGACATGCTTCTTGAAGGCATGAAGATGTGTGATGTTCTTCAAGCCAATGTCTTGATTGAGAAGCTTCATAAGTCATGGTCCGACTACATGAATCAATTAAAACATAAGAAAAATGATATGACTATACATGAGTTGATTGTACACCTCAAAGTAGAAGAAGCAAATCGTCTCAAAGACAAGGTTTTTCCTCGTCCAGTTGAAAATTCTGTAAAAGCGAGCCTTGTTGAATCTTCCAATGGAAAAATTGATAGGTCAAGAGGAGCAAAGAAGAAAGACAAGAAGCCATGTGGCATAAACAAGCGGGGAAAACCATTCAAGAAGGTTGGGAAAAATGAAAAACAACTCCCGGTTTGCTACACTTGTAGGACGGTTGGACACAAATCCTTTCAATGCCAACGACGTCCAGGAAATCAAAGGAATAACAATGGCCGCCAACCCCAACAAACTAATGTTGCTGAACAAGGGGACATTATCGCAGCCATGATTTCTAAAGCCAACATAGTTAGCAACAATTCGGAGTGAATTCTTGACTTGGCAGCAACAAGCGCAAATAGAAGTTTGCTCATAGAATTCGAAGAGGCCAAGAATGAAGAAGTGGTCTACATGGGAACTCAAGCAAGTCGGAAGTACTCGGAAAAGGGAAGGTTTTTCTTGAACTCACTTCTGACAAAACTTTACTTTTGCAAAATGTCTTGTATGTCCCCTCCCTTCGTAAGAATTTAATTTCTGCAGCACTAGTTAATAAAGTCGGAATAAAAATAGTAATGGAGGCTAACAAAGTAGTACTTACGAAGAATGGGGAATTTGGGCAAGGGGTATCTAGGCTCCAACCTTTTTGTGCTTGATGCTGAAATAAATAATGAATCTTCTTCTGCTTACGTCACTGAGGCTTTTAATTTATGGCATGGAAGATTAGGACATGTGAATGTTAATTCAATTAAGAGACTAAAAGAAATGTCCTTAATTCCTAATATGATTGATGATGAGCCGAACAAATGTGAAATTTGTGTTGAGGCTAAACACCATAAAAAGACTTTTAAATTAGTGACTAAAAGAGAAACGGAATTACTTGAATTAATTCATTCCTACTTAGCTGATTCAAGAATACGGAAAGTAAAGGAGGTAAAAGATATTATATAACCTTCGTAGATGATTACTCTAGATACACTCGAGTTTTTCTATTGAAATCAAAGGATGAAGCGGAAAAAATGTTTCTCATTTATAAAGCGGAAGTGAAAAATCAGTTGGAGCAAAAAATCACACGATTTAGGTCCGACAAGGGTGGTGAGTATGGTACAAATTCACAGCCCCCTATACCCCATAATAAAATGGAATTGCGGAAAGAAAAAATAGAACGTTAAAAGAAATGAATGCTATGCTTATATTCTCAATAGAGTACCCCATAAACATTTAGAGAAAACTCCTTTTGAACTTTGGAAGGGATATGCCCCAAACTTGAAATATTTGAAAATGTGGGGTGTCTCGCAAAGGTTGGTTTACCTTCCTTCAAACGTGAGAATATTGGGGCTAAAACTTTTGATGTTATTTTTGTGGGATACGCTGAAAATAGTGCAGCGTATAGATTTATGTGTTTGAATGATAAATCTATGTGTGAATCTAGAGATACTAAATTCTTTAAAAATACTTTTCCATTAAAGAATGGTGTTTCGCTTGATATTCCCTCTTCAAATGTTGCATATTCATCTTCATCGTCTTTACTTAATGATATACATGTAGAAAATGAATTGTGAAGAAGTAAAAGACAGAATAGAAACTAGTTTTGGTCCTGATTTTTTAACTTCGTTTTTAACTGAAGTTGATGATTTGAATAAAGTTAGTAAAGAAATCACTAATATGTTTATGATTGAAGAGGACCCTAAAACTTATGAAGAAGCGGTAAAATTCATAGATGCTAATTTCTGGAAAGATGTTATTAACAGTGAATTGGAATCGATAACCACTAATAAAACTTGGGAATTAGTAGACTTTCCAAATGATTGTAAACCCATAGGTTGCAAATGAATTTTTAAAAGGAAACTCTGAACCGATGGTACCATTGAAAAGTTTAAATCAAGATTAGTGGTAAAAGGATTTACGCAAAAATTTGGCATTGACTTCTTTTATATATATTATCTTGTAACAAAAATTACAACAATTCGTGCTTTATTTGCCTTGACTTCTTCTATAAGGAACTTAATTGTACATCAAATGGATGTAAAAATGGCATTTTTGAATGGTGATTTAGAAGAGGAGATATATATGGAGCAACCTCAGGGATTTGTTGTTCCCGGACAAGAACACAAGGTGTGTAGACTTAAAAAGTCCCTTTATGGACTCAAGCAAGCTCCTAAAGAATGATATGAGAAGTTTCACAAAACTATCCTTGAATTTGATTTTGTTGCAAATGGTTCTGATGCATGTGTTTATTCAAAGATGTTTGATTCAGATTATGTAATCATATGTCTTTATGTAGATGATATGTTGTTGATTGGTACTCATATGAATGTTATTAATGAGACCAAAAAAAAATTATCATCTTGTTTTGAAATGAAGGATACGGGTGAAGTGGACGTCATCTTGGGTGTGAAAGTCATCCGGAAAGATAATAAATTCACTTTGTCACAATCACACTATGTGGAGAAGGTACTTAAAAAGTTCAACAGTTTTGATGTAAGTCCAGTAAGTACTCCATATGATGCATTTATCTCACTTAGCAAAAATACCGAAGTAAGTGTTTGCAAACTAAGTATGCTAAAATAATTGGGAGTTTAATGTTTTTAATGAATTGTACTCAGCCTGACATAGCTTATGCAGTTACTAGACTAAGTCGGTATACCCATAACCTCAATAGTCAACATTGGAATGCCCTTAAGCATTATTGAGGTAATTGAAAGGTACCATGGACTGGAATTTGAGTTATGTTGGATATCCCACAGTGTTGGAGGGATATTGTGATGCCAACTGGGTAACCGATAATGATGAGGTAAGCTCCGCTAGTGGATATGTATTCACAATGGGTGGTGGTGCGATTTCTTGTAAAATCTGCTAAACAAACATGCATAGCTAGATCGACTATAGAGCCGGAATTTATAGCACTTGATCTTGCAGGTCAAGAAGCTGAGTGGTTAAGAAACTTACTGGGAGATGTACCATTGTGGGGGAATCTAACCCCTCATGTCTCTCTACTATGTGATTCGCAGGCTGTTATATGTGTTGTTAAGAATAAAGCATACAACGGCAAGAAAAGGCATATTCGCATCAGACATGAAAATGTGAGACAGTTGATTGAAAATGACGTGTTTTCAATGGAGTACGTGAGATCCGAGACCAATTTGGCAGATCCATTGACAAAAGGACTCAACAGAAGAATGATCCTAGAAACTTCGAGGGGGATGGGTCTTAAACCCACTTATTGAGAATTGTGTACAATTTGATCATCCATATGGCGCAACTAAATGTACACAAGTTAGGATGAGCTTTACTCTTAATGAGTTCATAGCCCTATGCATAGGGTGGTTCTTGTTGCGGTAAGGACTTGAAGGATTCACCAAAGCGATCCTTGTTGCGGTAAGAATTTGAAGAAATCATCGATTGGTGTAAAAGTTGAGTTATAAACTCTTAATGATTCATATCCCTATGCATAAGGTGGTTCGTGTTGAGATGGACATAATGGATCACCTACGTGACTGGGAAGGTTTGGCCTCCTTCTATGAAAGATAGTGGGTAATCTTTCTGATACACTCATAAGGTCCCAAGGATTGGCCAAAATTATTGAAAAAGAAAAAAAACTATCACGAAACTTGCACAAGACGAAGTATGATGCGTGTTATCGGGTTGACAGCTCTTAATCTAGCAAGTTCAAGACTCGTTCTCTTAGCTAGATTGAGATTTTTCTCGACTCCAGCAAGTTCAAGATTCGTTCACTTAGCTGGATAGGAAATTGCCTCATTTCACTATGTATTAGTTCAAATCTTCGGATACTATGTGCTTAAGTGTCATACTTTAAAGAGTCTGCCCGAAAATATCTATTTTGCTTTGAGTCTTTTAAACATTTACTTTGTGGGGGATTGTTGGGGGAAAAAACAAAGGCTCAAAACTAATAAAAAGTAGCCTTTTCAAAACTAGTAAAAATATAGCCTTTAAAACCTGGAGTAAATAGCTTTTAAAACAGCTATATTTTTTATTTGTGTAACTGATTTGGTTAGTTTTTTATCTAGTTTTAATGGTCTTTACTTCATGTTTTAAAGTCAGAAAATTCATAGCATTTGAACCTTTAAATAGAGCTCCTTTGTGCTCATTTGGATATACAATTTTTCAGAAATTCTTCCATTCTTTTGAAGGCTTTCTCTTCAATTCTAAGTCTCTTTTGATACTCCATTTTCGGGCAGATCTTGTCAAGTTTCAACTCTACTTTCCGGGTGCAAAGTTAGTAGAGTGTTGTGTTAACCTTGGGGGGTGACACCGGTCAATTGATAGCACTCATCACAGTGTAATCGCTTCTAAGGCTGTGGCCTCCATACCATGGTGCAACGAAGTTCCGAGCTTTCGATTGCTTTGTTCTTTGTTTAAGTTTTCTGTTTCAATCTTATTTCCTTTAGTTTACATAGCAGTCTTTTATTAATTTATAACAGTTGATATATATTTCAAAGTTTCTTTTGTGTTTTTATGTCTACTTATAATACATATCTAATGATCGAAATATCTGCACCAATTCTCCATTTTACTTTTTTCAACTTCAATTGGTGACCATGGAAATGGAACGAAAAATACCCAAGGTATCTTTTTTTGTTCTTCGTCGTCGTCTCTCTCTGTCTTCATCTTCCTTT
The DNA here is from genome assembly GCA_029783415.1 of Anisodus acutangulus. Classification (NCBI taxonomy): domain Eukaryota; kingdom Viridiplantae; phylum Streptophyta; class Magnoliopsida; order Solanales; family Solanaceae; genus Anisodus; species Anisodus acutangulus. The sequence goes on from CM056505.1 coordinate 44,717,981, forward strand.
TTCCATCACCTTCAATTTCTCAAAGAATTCATCAAATGTTCTGTCTTCATCAAGAGAAAGATATTTGGAAATCATTTAGAACCAACCAAGTTGAAGTGGGCTAGTTTTGTAACCTAAGAGAAAGATAAAATTGGGAAGAAATATGAATTGAAGAAGAACACTAAGCTATGTGAGATATGGGTAATTTCATTCTAATATTATTGACTTAAAGTATGGAAGGATAAAAATTAAAATATTTAGATGTGAGGGGTAAAAATTAAACACCAGCCCAAAATAAAAAAAAATAGCCCAAAATTTATATTGATTGCAAAGCTTTGGGGAAACCTAGGTATTCTTCAAAAGAATCATTGAGCTTGATACCCAATAAATGTGCCAGCTCTGTTTTCCTTTTATTGGTTGTGTTGTTGGAGAACACTACTCTAGATTTCAGAAAGCTAATCTTCTAGCCAGATTTGAAACCTAAGAGCTCAAGGGTTCTAAGGATGGTATTACAGTTTTGAGCATTGTCTTTAGCAAACAGAGTGAGGTCATCTGCAAATAATAGATGGGAGATTTTTGGACCTCCTCTGCTAATACTAACAAGCTTCTGGTTATGGTTGTCTACCTCATGGTCAATCAATCTAGACAACATATTTATATAAAGTATGAAAATATAGGGTGACAGGGGGTCCTCTTGCCTGATTCCTCTAGTGGGATGGAAAGGAGGAGTTTGACTACCATTACCAAGGATAGAGATGGAGCTAGAGCTAATGTAGGAGAGAATGAGTTTCTTCAGATTTTCAGGAAATCTAAAAAAAGTCGGCATTTCTTTTATGAAGGACTATTCTATTCTGTCAAAGGCCTTTTCTAAATCAATCTCAAGGATCATGTTCTGATTTCTCCCAGTTATTTTCTTGAAATGGGTGATGTGTTTCTGAACTATGATAGCATTATCTGAGGCCCTCCTATTAGAAAGGAAACTGGCTTGACTGGGGCCTATATTGCTAGGAAGGAAAGACTTAATCCTGAGGACAATGATCTTCGTAACCAACTTGTACATGGTGTTACATAGGCTAATAGGTCTGAAGTTTCTGAGGATGGTAGTATTTGGTGTTTTGGAGATGAGACAGAGGTAGGTTTTGTTTACCTCTGGTCCATCTTGGAGCTGGTGAATGAGTTATGGCAAAAAGTGGTGACATGAGCCTTCACATTGTCCCAGTATTTCTGATAGAAAATTGGGTTCAATCCATCAAGCCTAGGAACTTTTTTGGGCTTAAAAGAAAAAAGGGGTCTGCTTTATCCTTTTTTACCTGGATGTCGCATTGCATTTGCTCGAGGATCGACCCGTTCAGATAATTCCGAAGAAAGACTGTTGACAGCAGGTAGAGGGATTTTTTTTCCTCTTCAAAACACAAGGAAAGGTGGGCAGGGTAGAGCTCGGCAGAGGGTTCGAGAATAGGGTAGGGTCCTGTCCTTAAGATTCAGATAAGAAAGATCTCACTATCTCTTAAAGGTGACCCCAAGGCATCCCTGGCCTCTTGAGTGAGGACAATGCTACTAGGGTTAGTAATATCACTTATTCTAGCTGAGGAGGTGTGCTGAGAAGAGTAAAGCTGAACATAAAAGGTTTGGATTTCCATGGCTATGGACTCCTGATCATAAATCCAGTCTTCAGTATCCTTCCTAAGATCTAGGATTCTATTCTTTCTCCTTCTATTGAGAGTGCTAGTGTGAAAGAAATTAGTGTTAGCATCACTCTCTACTAGCCAATTGATCCTAGATTTCAACTTTCAGAATTCTACCTCCATCATAAGGATGTCACTGAACTCCATAGTTAGTTTCTCTTCTAGAACTAAAAGAAAATTGCTTGTAGAATAAGATCCAGATTTCTGGATACTAGCAATTCTAGCCTTAATATACTTCTTTCTACTGAAAATGTTTTCAAAGACAGTCTTGTTTCAAATGATAACTTCTTCTTGGAAGTGCTTAGTAGCAACCTTGAGGGGAAGTGGGTAACAGTGGCATCAGGGTAAGCTGCTATCCAACTATCCATAGCTAGACATCTATCAAGGCGTTCTAGAATTAGGTCCCCCCCTATGTCTACATCTCTTATTTGACCATGTGTAGCGGCTTCCTTTGAAACCAAGATCAACCAACTTACACCTATTACTGCAATCCCAAAAAGTGTTCACCCTTCTCCTACTGATCGGATTACTCCCAAATTTATCTGAAGCACGGAGCACCTCATTGAAATCTCCTCCCACTAACCATTTCCCCCATAAGCTTACCTATGTCTATTAAGTTCTACCATAGATATTTGCTTACATACCGTATGCAAGAAAAAAAGTAAATAGCCCACTTATTTTTGTGAGAAACATTTCCATGAAAATACCGAAGACACCCCAGGCCGCGTCTAAACCGAGGCAATAAGAAGCACGGTTTTAAGAATTCAACATCTTAGTCTTATGAGTCGTTTAGTTGAATATAAGCCTACACGAAGAGTCCATATTGCAAGTGTTAGTTGACAATGAAAACTGAACACACTTCGGATCTGAGACATAAGCTCCTAATTTCAGTTATTATAGGTTATTTATATCCTTTATGCAGAGACAACAACATGGTGTCGTGGTGTAGTTGGTTATCACGTCAGTCTAACACACTGAAGGTCTCCGGTTCGAGTCCGGGCGACGCCATTATTTTTTCTCTTTTATTCAATTTTGTTCTTTTCAGCTAAGAACATCATAGTATTCAATTTTGTTCTTTTCAGCTAAGAACATCATAGTATTCAATTTTGTTCTTTTCAGCTAAGAACATCATAGTATTCCATGTCTATAAATGAAAAAAGCACTAGCTTCTTGAGTTCACTAATGAATAGGAGAAGTAGTTAATTCTATCTGGAATCTATTTGATTTTCAATGGAAATAAAAGTGTTTAAACCATTGTGAATTTTTGCTTCAATGGGCAGCTTATAATTCCTTTTTTTTTTTTTTTTATAATAGATGCCCAATTCAATTTTGGTACTTCTAACTATTTTACCGGTTGATGCAGTTCAGCAGTCTAAGTACAGATAATTTTATGTATCAGCCACTCTATTGTTTTATTCCGTTGCTACCTTCTGTCAGTTCGGATACTGGATAACTATGTCAGCCAAACTTAAGCAAATAAAACCTCAAATATTTTATCTGACTACTATCTTCAGCACAGATATTGAATAATTCTGCCAGCCCAAGCTAGGCAAATGGGACCACAACTATTTTACCTGGTTTCTACCTTTCAATAACACGGGTACTGAATAGCTTTGATAGCCAAGCTTAAGTAGATGAGACCTTGACTGCTTCATTTTGACACCTAACATATGTTTCTCTACTGGAATTTAGACTCTAATTTTCCATGATTTCCACCCCTTAATTGACCGCTAAATGTACTATATATTGGGTGCTCTTTATAATTTATAATTATTTAACAAGAAAATAAGAAAAAAGAAAGGAAAATATACCTCCAAGGCATATTTGTACTATTCCAAAATTTAAGTTGCTCTTGGAAAAAGGATGATTTGTCCACAACAACTAATGACTAAATAGAATTTCGATATACGCTTAATCTTTCCTACCATTTTAACGTGATCAGAAAAACTTTATTGAAGAGTTGTCCATGTCTAGAAGAAATTTTGAATGTACAAATAAATCAATTAATATTGAAACTAGAAGATTATAATTGGTTTTTGTTGCTGATTTCATCTTCCATATGGCATGTCCACAAAAAAAGATACAGACTAATTTACTAATTGAAAATGAAAACACAATATAAAGAAATCATGACATCCATTTTCCACTTTGTAATTTCTTGTGGGTAATAAAAATTCTCAAACAGAAACAATAAACTTACTTTACTCATGTATGGATCTAGTCAGTTTTCCTGTTAAATAAATCACACCAGTTAAGTCAGTTTTTCGAATATTGCAATTAAATTAAATTAAACCAATTAAGTTGATTTGTTATCAAATTCGACTTGTCGATTTTGTCTTTTAAAAAAATATATGACTACAACATACTTTCAAATTCATATTAAATTGGCTACATTCAAGATAACACTACTATTAGTTACTCTTTAAGAAATATATATTATATATGTGTGTAAACAAGTTATATTTGTGATTTAGTTGTAAACAGTATTGGGCTGGACTGGCCCAATTGCTGAAACTGGCCCAGTAACAAAACTGGGCAGAGAGGGTTGTGACGGACCAGTGGGACCAGCGGACAGTGGGTCCGCTGAAGAATTTTGGGTGCGGGACATGTCCGGAAAATGGTGAATAATATACGGGGATATACCATCATCCAAAAAATTATACGAACTAGGCACGGGATTACTCACTTTAGCAAACGGAAATTGGGATTCATCAAAAATGACATGGCGACTAATGATGATTTTATTAGAGGATAAATCAAAGCATTTGTAACCACGGTGATTAGACGGAAAACCCAAAAACACACATGGAGTAGACCGGGCCTGAAGTTTGTTACTTGTGGTGGACGGAAATAGCGGATAACACAAACACCCAAAGACCCTAAGATGTGAATACGAAGGGGTTTTATTATATAGAATGTGAAGGGGGAAGAATATGTCAAACCTTTGGAAGGAATTATGTTAAGGAGATATGTAGTCATTCGTAGAGCATTATGCCAAAAAGACGGGGGTACGGAAGCATGAATCAATAAAGTTCGGACAATGTTATTAATGGTACGAATTTTGCGTTCGGCTTTCCTATTTTATGAAGAAGTATGAGGACAAGAAAAATGAAAATTGATCTCATTATTAGCACAGAATTTCCAAAACACCCCATTGTCATACTCTTTGCCATTATCACATTGAATATTTTTTATTTCCCGTTCGAATTGGGTTCTAATGAATGCTCTAAATTTTAAGAAGATGGAAAAAACTTTGGATTTTTCGCTATTGGAAAAGTCCATAAAAACTTAGAATAATCATCCAAAAAGAGAACATAATACCGATGACCCAAAGAACTAAGAACAGGAGACGTCCATAAATCACTATGAATAATATCAAATGACATTAAAGTATGAGAAGTGGAGACTACAAATGGCAACTTAACTATTTTTCCTAAAGAACAAGATTGACAATTCGGAGTACTACACACACTCTTACAAGAAATAAAATTATTTTTATCTAAGGAAGACAAAATAGATAATCCCGGGTGACCTAGACGAGCATGCCACAAGGAAGGAGTTAGAGCGGAAAAAGTGAATGGCATTGCCTGACTCGAGAAACCAGAACGTGGCGAAATAGGATAAAGATCACCCCTACTATCACACCTCATGAGAGGACTCCTCGTTTTGAAATTCTTCACAGAAAAACCAAATGGATCAAATTCTATGGACACGGAATTATCAGTGGTGAATTTTCGGACAGACGCCAAATTTTTAATCAATTTTCGAGCGTGAAGGGTATTTTTCAAAATAAGGTGTGGATGGAGGGGAGACAATGTTTTCTGACTATAACCATGAATTAGAATTGAATTACCATTACCAACAATTATACCACGAGTGTTGCTCAAATTAGAATAAGACGAGAGAGTACCTGAGTCGGACGTCATGTGAGTAGTGGCGCCGATGTCCATGTACCAATTTGGGTCCGAAAGATTTATTCCAAGCGTATGCATCGCAGCTTCAATGTTGGAAGGAGTGGGGCCTACTGCATGATGGGCCTGAGGGGGCTGGGGCTAAGTATCTGGGTTCTTTGTCTCGGCCCGAGCTGAAGGCGAGAACCATTTGGGCCAAAGCTGGATTAGGCCTGGCGAAACCGTTGATGGGCGATCCGGTGGCGAATCTGGCTATTTGGGCCGTAGAGACTATTGGGCCATTGCCCACTGGCCCAGGCCTACGGCCAGGGGGCCCACGGCTGGAACCAGTTGGGTGATGGCCCACTACCGTATTTCGAGACCTACTGCCACCGTGACCATCTCCGGAACCACTGCGTTTGCCCCCGCAATTTTTGGCATTATTTTTCCAACTATTTTTCCCGCCACCATGAGTATGGTTTTGGCCGGAATTATCAACACCACCCGGATATTTTGTAGAGGACGTCATCATGACTACGAGACTAGCACCGGTAGTCGTTTTTTTGGTCAAGCCGGCTTCTTCCAGGGTAAGCATAGAACGAGACTGATAAAATTGCGGAAGAGGGCTGCTCTGACGAAGAAGCGTGCCAACACCACTATATGCCTCTGAAAGGCCTGCAACCATTTGTAGGACCAAACGATCATTCGAAACAGGCGCCAACGTTGCGGAGTTGGTCCGCCAATTCTTTTAACCTTTTGCAATATGCTGAAATATTTGGGAAATTTTCTATATAGATGTGGGAAAATTCCTGCTCAAGGGTAACAACACGAGAATTCTGATTATGTTGGAATATATCATGTACTCTATTTCATGCTTCCATCGCCGTAGCGTCGGGTTCGATAATCGTTTGCAAGAGGTCACTAGAAATAGTGGAGTAAATTCACTGAAGAATAGTAGCATCAAGGGTCGTCCATAACGTAGGATCATCCTTTGGTTTGGGCACCTTCGTATCTGTAGGAGTCGCGGGGATAATATGATGGAGAATTTGATGCGAGCGTGCATGTATTTTGAACAGTTCGGCCTACGTCGCATATTGAACGTTTTCTATTTCAAGAATAATAGGGATGTGATTCTTAATATTAGAAACAGTAAGGGCAGGGTGAAACATGTTCCTAGCCATAATAGCAACGCAATACGTGACGTAAGGATTGGGGAGAAAAAATTGGGAAGCGAAAAGTAATTTCCGGGCACGGAAACCGAGGAAGGGGGCTCGGATTCGGTGGTTTGGACGGAAATATTAGGGAGAAAATATTAACCTAGACTCTTGATACCATAAAAGAAATAACCCCCTTGATTATTTTTCATTAATTGAAAGAGTTTATATACAATTTACATATTTCCATAATACGAGAATCATATTCCTATTCTACTCCTAAAACCTTATTCTACTTGGATACTAACTATACAATGATGGTAATACAATTATGGTAAGTATACAATACTAATTACACCCAAATATTACCTAAACTAAATATACAATATGTACCGTATACACTATGTACCGTATGATATACATATGATATATGGTATATCATATGTATATCTAACAAGAACCATTTCAAAATTCTAATGGTCAATTAAATTAAATTAATTTACATTAATAATTCAAAATTTAAGGCACTCAAGGGTATGACTTAGTGGTCTTAGGTTCAGATTCTAGCGGAGACAAAAACACTAAATGGTTTCTTTCTATATGTTTAAGCCTTGGTGGACAGAATTACTCAATACATTTGTGTTGATAGAGTTTTTACACCATCAATGTATTTTAACCTTGTGATTCAACAGAATTCTTGCAGTTGAAAAATGGCTCACTCTAAAGATTATTCCCCCATCAAAACTGTAACAGTAAATATGTTAAAATGTCACTTGTACCATAGTCAGTTAAGAAAGTCAGGGAACCCCATTAACATATACATAATAGTTCCACATTTTGATCCTTCTCTATCAGACGAGTTGATTTCATGTTAGAATGAATAAAATATTAAAATGTAGTAGTTCATCTTTGATGCATTGTTTTGTAGTATCAAATATCAATGTATAAAATAAAAAACCTGAATTTTTCTCCTAGTCCTCAACTCAAGCAGAAAATCCGTCCTTTTTTTTTTCTTTTTCGTACTTAATTCACAGTCCACCTATTACCACAACTTGGTGAATAAGTGGAGAGAGCTGCTTGAACTTGGCATCCAGCATCCATATCAAAATAAAGAGTTTTAATGGAACCTTCAAAGCCGTAAAATGTGTAATTAAGATATGAGTCATTTGGTTAATGGTATAGAAATAAGTTAACTCGGCTTAAAATCGCATAACTATGCGGCATTTGGTTAGCGATATTAAATAATATCAACATTAAGTTATACAAGAATTTATGTATCATTAAGTTCGGATTTTAAGTAAACTTCAGTCAAAGCAGGAATTAACAGAGACTCAAGAGAGTGACATAAATGGCTAAGTGAGTAAATTATCTGTAACATACAATTCATGAGCCAGACGAAGATGTTAAGCTGCCAAAACCATTTATCCAAGATCTTACATGTCCATAGCAACACAGACCAATGAGACATAAAAAGCGAATTTTTTTTTAATATATAGGACAGAAACAGGAATAAAATAGAAGATAAACATGGTCTTTACAAATCAACTAAATGTTTTTAGCTCCGAATAATGGTCCTCAACAACAGTCTAATTATGTTTTGCTTTTGCTTTCTTCTTTTACAGGAGGAGCAATTAACCCAACCTGCTGACAATGGTACAAATATCAACTATATTCAGACGCAAATCCTTTCCAATAAGACATGTAGAAAATCGAATCTGGAAGGGCGAAAAAATTACTAAGAAGATTCAACATGCACCGCGGTCAGAGGAAACCTCCATCGGTCCATTTGGAATCTGATTTTCCAGCATGAACGGCAGCATGTTTATTATCGGATGCACTCTGGTAGTGATTATCAAATCCATCATCCCATCCAGCCCAGTCATCGTTCTTGCTGGATGCTGCCCCTTTTGTAGGGATTACTTTGCTTTTGTCTTCGTTGTCCCAATCATCCCACGACGCAGAGCTGACAGAATTAACGTTCCTCCCAGAGGACTGGGCTCCTCCAGAAGCATTCCATCCTTTAGAATCCTGATTAAACTCCTGATAATAGCCGTTCTTTTCGCTTTCACCTCGTTGCCAGCTATCATTCTTCCAGGTTGGATCCTTGGTATATTCCTCCACCTTCTGCGAAGCCATAGCCAAGACTCCTTTCATGATACCCCAGCTCTTTTGTCCAATCTCACTTGTTTTTGCTGTGACAACGTTGACTGTTTCATTAACCTTGGTATCATATCCACCTTCTTTCACCTGCAAGAATAGGATCGGCAGATGCATCTCAACTATCATTAACCCCACTGCTTCTTTGTCTAAACAGACATAGCAGAGATGAAACGTAGACTATATGATTGATAAAATTTTGAAAAAGAGCAGACATAAATAAATAAAACTGAAGAGCGGGCTCCAAGAAAGCACCTAAACAACTTCAGAGAGATGATTCCAGCTTAGATGAAAATAGCCAATTGATTCATTCAACGGCAATTCCCATGCCAACGGACTGCAGGGATAAACTTTATAGACTCCAACTGATAGAAAAATGGACTTACATACCAATACTATCTCAGACAGCATAGAAGTTAACTACAGTTCAATTAAAACACGACAGCGAATGGTATTATATCCACCGAATAGGAACTCTTTTCTCCTACGGAGATATATCTTAGGACTACAGGGACCACATTGGTCAAAATAATTCCATGCAAGTGTACCCATTTTTTTAATAATGCAAGTGTACCATTTTCCTAGACAATTGACGGAAAATAAGCAGCACGAAAAGGAAATATTATTAATTTGAAGGGTCGAGCTGATCCAAACAGGTATCACATGTTAAATATTTTTATATAAGCACCACCTTCAGGTGTTACAATAATGTGGCAGTGAAATGCAGAAACACTCGTGACTCTGCAGAGGCAAGGAATTTGATTTTGAGCCTGTTTGGATTGGCTTATTTTAGGTTTTTAAAGCCAAAATAGCTTTTAAGCACCTTTGTAGTGTTTGGGTAAGATAAATAAGTGTTTTTAAGCACTTGTTTTAAGCCAAAATAACAAAAATAAGCAAAAAGTCATAAGTTAGGATTTCTCTTATGGCTTATGCTTATAAGCCCATCCAAACAGGCTCTTTGTTTATGATATAGCGCCCAATATAGCCATTTTATTCTTCACACACACACACACACCCAAAGCTCTGTTAAGATGATATAGGAATGGCCATCTCAAACCGAGTTACATGAAGTACTGAAATTAGCAAAAGACAACATGAATCTGTGGGAGGTAGCTTGTTCTTTAACCCTAGAACTAAATAAATAGAGTAAACACCTTGCTCAGCAACCTTGTTGAAGATGAAAATTGGTGGTAAAGGAAAATCCTAGTGCATATTCACTCACGAAAACCAACTAAATGTGCACTAACTTATGACTCACTAAGTTAACCAGCAATACTAGGAGCAACATAAATTAAGGATAAGCTGAACTTTTTTATTAACTCACTGATAAGATTGGGGAAGACGAGCAACAAAGTTCCAAAGAGACCGCAAAAGCTCTTAAGCATTTCTTTAACGGCTTCAAATTGCATTTGGACATACCAATACCAATTAAGTAATTTTTAATTTCACATATTTGAACTTCACAGAGCATAATCGGCTCAAAACCTGAATAAAGGAGGCTGATAGTAGTACGTACACGGCCGACATAAAGATTGTCTAACTATGGACTTGAATACTGCAGATTGAACAGATAGGATCCATATAGAAAACCCAACTAAGTTGTTGATTGAGCCATAGTTGGTTGATTGATTAAATTAAGCAGTATAATTTTGAACCAACCAAAGATGATTTTGGTATATGCAAGTTTTGCAAGTAAATTTGCTCAGCATCAACTTAGTAGATCTAATGTTATATTATTCAATCTTGTCCTGACTAAATTCCACTCTTAACACAGAAATTATAAATATATTCATTCCTAGAAGTAATCCTTTTACCCTACATCTCAAAAAAAGGTAGAACACTAAAATTGCTGATAAAGTTGTACTTTTTGAAGAATAATATATGCAGGGTTTTGGACCAACAACAAAAAAAACATACCCAGTGTAGTCCCACAAGTGGGGTCTGGGGAGGGTAGGGCGTACGCAGACCTTACCCCTACCTTTGTGGGGTAGAGAGGTTGTTTCCGATAGACCCTCGGTCTGTACATGGTTTCAAGAAAAATATGGCAAGACAAGGCAGAGCAAATGAAACAACATCTAGTAATACACAGTGGGAAAAAAACTACGTGATGACTAACTAAAACTACTAAATAGAGGAACGCTCTACTACCTACTAACCTTCTAGCCTAATCATCGACCTCCACACCTTCCTATCTAGGGCCATGTCATCGGTAAGCTAAAGTTGTGTCGTGTCCTATCTAATCACCTCCTTTAAAAAGGTCTAAAGGAGAAACATGAGCAGTATTTTGGTCCTATTATCTTTCTTTTTTTCTGTTTGAGACAATGGAAACAAACTTCTTGGTAATCCTTGAAGGAAGTGAAAGCAAGACGATTATAACAGCTATAGTATTTTGGCTTAGCAAGTGAGGATTACCTTATTAGAGGATTTTTTTGGGTCGAAGCTTTAATTGCTCATCTGGTTTTTCATCTAATAATACCTCAGGATTATTCTTTTTTTAATAACTGTGGTGTCCACACAAGCTTGCGCGCACTTCGACTATTCCATTGGATACCTGCTACCTCCCACCAACACAAGTACCGGGTAAATTAACACAGGCTCGCGTAGATGTGAAGAAATCACCTAATTTTTTTTTGTCTCAGATTTAAACTCTGATTTCCAAGTTTTGCACCCACTTCATTAAGAACCAAACCACACCCTTGTGGTGCTACCTCAAAGGGTTATTCTTAAGGAACTCTAAATTTGAATCAAAGAACTTTCTTTAGGATACTTCTCTCTTCATTAATTGTACTATGTTAGCTCCATTCATTGCAGATCAAGATTCAAATTGGAACACCTCAAAGTATGCCACAAAGATCCTCACATATACTATTCTGGGATCTTGTTCACATCCCTTGAACAATTCTATATTCTTTAGTATAATGGTCAGCTTTTGCACACCTTGACTATACCGCTGCCAGCTCCCACCATCTCTAATCACCAAAGCTTAGGTAGATGGGAAAATTATTTAAAGCAAAACACCACCTTAACCACAATGAAGAACCATCCATTTCCCATTCCCTCCACGCCCACTAAAGAAATATTGCATTAGTCGTACGTAAATTTGACATCACCTATCCAGCTTTGATTATATTTCTTTTGAGCCAAGGGTCTATCGGAAACAAGCTCTCCGCCTCACAAAGATAGGGGTAAGGTCTGCGTACATCTTACCCTCCTCAGACCCCATTTGTGGGACTACACTGGGTATGTTGTTGTTGTTGTAAATAATCATGATGCTAAGGATGGAACATTCCCCTTAGAAGACGATGCAATGATTGGGAAATGGAAGAAAATAGCTGGCTGCTTTCTGCAGATGATAGATAGCTTCAAGGACAGCAGTCAGTACCAGATAAGATAGTATGGTAAGAACATAAGGATGACCTTTCTCAGTAAAGTCTGCATAAAAAGTTTTGTCCCAACATAGACAGCAAGAACAAGTATGGCCATGGAAATTTATATGGAGGAACAAAGCACCTTACAAAGTAGAGTTGATTAATGGCTAGAGAGGCTTGTTTGAAGAAGAGACATGACTATTTGCAACAGATGTGTAAAGTGTGAAGAAGTTTATGATGATTCATAACACTTATTCATCCACTGCATAATCACAAGTAAGATCAGGTACATGTTTCTGAATTTGCTTGAAGTTAAATGGCACATGGCAGAATCTCCAAAAGACCTGCTACTTTGTTGGAATATAAGAGGACTACAAAAAGGCAACAAGTTGTGGAAGACTATACCAGCAGCTATATGGTGGACTGTGTGGCAGGAGAAAAATCAAATATACTTTACAGGCAAAAAGGAAAAAGATTGTAGCTTAAAGCATAGATGATTAGCTCTCTTAGCCTTTTGGTGTAAAGATGAAGATGCACAAGTAGCTAGTTTCTTTAGTTTTATCAAAAGTAGCTAGTATACTAAGATGCATACTGTTGAGGTTGTACTACTTATCCTTTGCACTCTATTCTTTAACAGAATTTTCATTACATTTTCGAGAAAACGAAAAGGAACCAAGAGTCGAGAACAGTAAGTGTATCTAAACTCTAAAGTAGAACACCATTACATAAACATTAATAACAAATCCAGAGGTCAAATCAAATACCTTACTAGTCAACTCCTTTGTCCCCACTTGAACCACACTTGCAGCTGACTGTGCTGCCGTGGCAGCTATCATAGATAACCTACCAAATCCCTACACATACCACACCGCAATTCCATCAGCTATACATGAGTAAACATAAAACAGCAAGCAGAACAGGTACAATCAGTTTACTCTTGTATGTATAGTAACACTTCCAATGTCCCAACTTATATCGTACTCTCACCATATATCTCAAAATGTTTGACAAATTTTATACAGCTTTCACATTCGTATTCATTTAGAGGTCGGTTGGTAGCTGGTTAGAGTTATGCAAGTATTAGTAATACAGGGATTAGTTATGAGGGAATCTATCTATTATTTTATGCAGGCTTTAGTTATTCATGTATTAGTTATTTCATCTTCTACCTTGCATAAATAATACATACATTCCCACATAACTTATATATGTATTAGTTATGCGGGATTGTAAACGGGTAACCAATCACCGTATTTGGTGTACTGAATTTTATACATAACTAAAATGTTACAAAACGTGCTACTAGTTATGCTGGTTTTAATACATGAATAACTCACTTCCTAACCAGCAACCAAACAACCCCTAACTACTCACATTTTTAACGTTGATCAGGTGTTCCTTACCCAGATTACTTTTCAACTATCATTGACATAATATATAAGTAAGGGGTCATTTGGTAGCTGGTTAGGAGCTAAGTTGTTCATGTATTAAATCCTACACAAGTAATACTATGTTTGGTAGCAATCTTTTGCTATGTATGATACTCAACACACCTACTACGGTTGATTTGCAATTTAAAAACCCGCATAACTAAGTACATGTACAAGTTATGAGGAAATATATGTATTATTTTATTCAGGATAGAAAATGGAATAACTAATACATGAATAATTAAACCTTACATAACTAATCCCTACATAAAATATTGTTACCTCTGTCCCAATTTATGTGGCACACTGTTCTTTTTAGTATGTCCCAAAAAAGAATGATACATTTCTATATTTAAAATAATAATACGTTTCTACATGTATAAATAATTTAACTTAAAAACTATCATTTTTACCCTTAATGAGATAATTTACGGCCACACAGATATTTATGGCTTGTTTTAGACCACAAGTTTCAAAAGTCTTTCTTTCTTAAACTTCGTGTCTAGTCAAACTATATCACATAACTTGGGACGGAGGGAGTACATAAATTCCTTGGTAACTAATCCTTACATTTCTAATACCTTATTTGCATACAAAACGACCCCTAGCATAATATATAAGTAAATTAACAAATAAATCCACGTCCAATCAAATATCGCCATGTAAAACGTAATCGAAGGCTGTATACCTGGGTAACAGCAGAAAGAACATCCCCTTGCTGATTCCCGTTATTCCTCGGTGGCATTGGTGCAGGATTCGATCCGAACCCCACATACTTCCCTCCCTGAGACGGCGGTAACCCATCCGGCCTCGACTCATTCTCCGCCATTTTCCTCGTGAAAAAGTTATCTTTATTCGCCGCAGACGCCTCATACTGCTCCCTCGATATATCAACACTCGACCTCGACCTAGAAGGTGCACCACCACTACTACCACCACTCCTAAAATCCCCAACAGTGTTATTTCTCCTCAAATCTCTACTACTAGTATTATGATCATCATTATCCCAACTATCCCAACCACCATTTCTACTAGTACTATTACTTGTGGGTCCCATTTTTAGGGTTTCCTTAACAACAGGTGGGTCCCTCCAAGGTTTACCTTCAGCTAAGGTTTGAATCTTATCACGATAAATACTAGCAGCTTTTGTATTATATTTAGTAACAATATCAGTTTCTTTTGGAATACCGTAATTTAAAACGAATTTATTGAAATTTTCGTTACCACCTAGTTCCATTTTTCGGATCTGGATCTCGGACCATGAGTCCATAGTAACGGATCGGACGAATGAGATGTGGACACCTAAGCCACGGTGTTTACCTGAACATTCTAAACACATGAAAATACCGTATGAAACTGATGCCCATTGAGGGATTTTTTGACAACAATCGACACAGATTTTGTTACCGGGTTGAGATTGGAGATCTCGGAGCCTACGTGATGAAGACATTTTGATTTGACCCGGATCCGATTTGGAATTTAGATCAAACAAAGAGGAGAATTAGGGGAAATTGATCGGCCGGGGGAATTTGGGGGTAGAGAGAAGGTGTTAAAAAAGGGGGGACAAATTGGCAGACACCGAAAAGAAGATGAGTTGGATAACGGCTGGATTACAAGTAGACCTTTTTTTTTTCTTTCTTCCTTTTTTTATATCAAGCTTCCCGCCTTATACCACCGCCATGTCACACTATTAGTTGAGATAGTAGTCCGATCTCTCAGTATTACTATCAGTAAATCAGGAAATGTGTCTGAATGATCAAAGTTTGAGAACAGAGTAACTGATATCACCTACAACGTCCTACCTAGAAAAGAGTAAATTATGTTTAGTAATAATTAAAAAAAATTGTGTTTTTTTATAAAAAGAAATAGTAATAATGCCATAAAATCTAACTTTAAACAAGTACAATTTCAAAATGTATAATAAGTTTTGTTGTGAGTTATATATCAAATTAAAGTCCTTAAAATCTTACTTTTAACGCTTTAAACTATTCATCATTTAGAATCTTATAGAAAAAATTATGATCTTTTAGCCGATGGGTGATACACAAGCTCTAGGCCGTGCGTGGCAATGTTTGGATATAAAATTAGTTTTAAATGATGTCAAGAATAATGAGACATTCAAACTTAAATATGTTATAATATTTATATGATTATAAAATTCTTGAGACTTGTGATTTTAATCTGATCATAACATTCGGGTGATTATAAAACTTGATATTTCAAATTAATTGTTTTTAAATTTAGAAATTAAAGTACTATTTGATGTCTGATGATAAACCTAAGACAACTGAATACTATTTCCCCTTTATTTTTCTTTTTGTACAAGTGAATTGGTAAAAAGGAATCATTTCACATCCCATGAAATGTAATCAATTGTTGATCAAATTATTAATTTGTTAGTACTATTTATGATGTTGTATTTTTTAATGAATTGACATAGCCTCACTCCTCCTTGTAATGCCAGGCCATATCTGAGTACTAGGCCTGGCCAGTGGGCCGGGCTCGGGTTTGGCGGGGTCGGGGCGGGACCGGCGAAAGAGGCGGGGTCGGGATTGGGGGCTTCCCGTCCCGATCCCAATCCCGTCTGAATAGGGTCGGGCGGTGTCGGGGCGGTGTCGGGGCGGGCGGGTTCCAGCGGGTTTTTCTTTCTTTTTTTTAATAACATATGTATAAAAAAAACTCAATAAACAAGACAAGATAGTGTAATAAAAACATCTCAATGCTGTTTTTGTGCCTCTTATATTATTTAATAGACATATGATTTTTTTGTAATATAAATACAATTTTCTAAAATCTAAATTGCAACTTTGTGGTGTTGTCCAAAAGTTGCAAATTACATAAAAAAAATTGCAATTAAAAAAATTACATTCTCAAAAAAACCTGTTCTAATTGCTTGATAATTTCCTGTGGTTCTTCGGTTGGAATTGGTATTTGTTGGTCAAATTGATCCATGTCGCTTCCACTACCTTCGGATAAGATTTCGTTGTAGTTTTCGTCTTCTTCTTCGTTGATATCCGGTTGACCGCACCTTCTCCGCTCCGCTCGTATCCAATCTCTGAATAATACTGCAATTTTCAAGCTGTCTCCGGCTAATGAGTGTATGTGGTCTCCTATTTAATATCTGCCGGCAGAAAAAGCGCTTTCAGACGCAGTTGATGACGCTTGAATGTTCAAAACATCTCGAGCCATCATTGAAAGTGTCGGAAAGGTCTTCTCATTCCCTCTCCAAAGATTTCAAAGAAGTCTTCATGTCCATCTTCATTGATAACTTCTTGAGTGCAGATGCAGAACCCTGCAAAACAAAAATATTCAACTCGCTAATTTGGTTAGTAGCGGTACGGCCGCACATTCTATTTCTGAGGCTTTCAATACTAGCCGCAGAAACAACATGTCTTTTGTGAGGTTGTGTTGAAGATGAAGAAGATGGTATGGAAGCCGTTAGGTTACTAGCACTTTCTTGTTGATAAAACCCATATATTTATTTGCATTGGTCTTCTACGCTAGACAACACTTCTTCTTTAGTTTGTTCAATAGGTGGTGGGTGATTTAGATTTTTGGACTTGGAGGTGGTAGTACTTCTATACAATCGTAAATAGTTTCAATTAGTGATTTAGTACCGTCTATTTTAATAGTCGGATTTAATACAGCACCAATAATATAAATAGTGAGAATAGGAATAAAATATTTTTTTATTTTGATAAATATTTTTTTAATAGCTGACATATAAGCTGGTTTTCCATATATTCACTAAGTAATAAAAATATTAAAGTTATATAAAATAACATAGTTGAAATAGTAGGATAATATATACCGAAAAATTATTTTGTTGCTTGAAAAAAATTCTCTAAAAATACAATAAGTTCAGAAATTTTTACCCAATCAGTATCTACAACCATATCAGCTGGATTTTGATTATGAGAGTTAAAAAATAAAGTTATAGGTTTTCTATAGTCATAAGCAACAAGTAGTTGCTCGTATAAAGAATTTCACCTAGTCGATACTTCTTCTGAAATTTTTCTATAAGGTAGTAAACAATCGTGACAGATTTTTTTATATTCTTTTCTTCGTTTTACTCTATTACTTTTAAAAATAAAGTTTATAGCAAATTGTATTTTACTAAGAATGTCTTGAAAAAGTGATAGGCCATCCTTTACAATTAAGTTATATATATGGCACGCGCATTTTATATGAAAATGATCTGAAAAAGATGGAGTTAAACTATTTTTTAAAATTGTAATTGCGTAATTGTTAGAAGAAGCGTTATCTAATGTAATAGTCATAATTTTATCGGTTATTCCGTAATAATGGGCACACTTGACAAATATTATCTGCAATAAAAGTACCAGTGTGCCTATCATCTATATATCTATACGCTAAAATACGTTTTTGCATAGACCATTTATAATCTATCCAATGACAAGTTACAGTTAAATAATCATGGCCGTTAGTACTACTGCCTATATCAAAAGTGATAGTCACTTTGTCATTAAAATGATATAATGAATAACGTAAATACTGTTGATATTCATGTGCGAATTTAAATACATCTCTCTTAACAGTTGATCTAGAAAAATCGTTAAAAGCAGGATTATACAAATCTCTAATGTAATGAATAAAACCGGGAGATGAAAGAAATGAAAAAGGCAAACCCTCCACATCAACTAATTTTGATATTGCTTCCCTATCTCTATGTTTATTGTATTTAGGGCCTACAATTCCCCCCGTCATAGGGTTAATTTGACCCTGTACTTGGTCTGGGACAATATCAGTATGTGAACCTTGTCTCGATGGAGCGGGCGTTTGCGCACCCGGTTTTGAAGCCTGGTATTGGGCATACCTAGCTGGATGAACACTTACTACGTGTCTAATTAAACCCCCCGTCCCACCGTGACCTTTTCCAATTTTAAATTTTAAAACATTTTTACAAATTTTACATATAGCTACTTGATTCTCTACGTCCCTATCAAAAAATGTCCATGCATCTGATTTTAATGGTCGTTTTGCTGGACCTCGTCTCATACTAGGGGGAATATGAGGTATTTCAGTTGAAGGTGCACTAGTGGGTATGTTGTCATCAACATTAGTGGGTGTTTCATCTAGATCATCGTCTAAATTAAAGTCTTCTTGAGTTCCAGAAAATAGTTCCTCCTCTAAATCTAATGGTATTGTAGGAAAATGTTGAGTATCAACAAAATCATCCTGTGTAGGAATAAGATGACTAGAAGAAGTACCATTGCCCTGGTTGCCCCTACTAGAAGAAGCACCCTTACCCTTAAACATACCTCTTAATCCTTTCATTTTAATTATAATAATAAATAATTAAAGACAATAAAATTAAGTGAGCTAAATAAAATAAACAGACAATAATAATTTAATGAAGGAACGAATGTACCAAACGTCGACGTAACGTCGACGTGTAATCGAGAGGTTGAAAATTGAAACTTTGCTCGATGAAAGATCCTCAAACTAGTTGCCAACTTCACTCCCAATTCCCAAATGAATAAATAAAATTGAATATTTAGTAAATAATGTAGACTTGTAGAGAGATATATTGAGAGATTAGAGAGATTGTAGGAAGATTTGTGAGAAAGATGAAGAGAAAATGAGTTATTTATAGTTGGGAAATTGGGTTAAAGTGTAAATATAATAACTTATGGGTTAAAAATAAATATTAAGGGGTAGGGGGGTTGGGGGAGGGGGGGGCAAAAATGGTCGTTGCCCAACGGCCAAAATCTAAAATGGTCGTTGGTGCAACGACTATATTTGCAAAGGGGGGGCTCTCGGGCGCGATCGGGGGCGGGCTCGGGACGGGCTCGGGGCGGGCTCGGGTTTGGCGGGTCTAAGGCGGGCTCGGGACGGGCGGGATGAAACATTGTCCCGTCTCGAGTTCGAGTCCAGCTACCGTTTTTTTTTTACTCGGGGTCGGGGCGGGGTCGGGCCGTCCCGGCCCACTGGCCAGCCTTAGATCTGACAAAAGAAAGTTCATGAGGGCTGCATTTTGTTAACTACGACAACAAAAGAGGAAGGTGCTTAAGTTTCAGTTATGTTTTCGTGGTAAGATTCTAAGCTTTGACAAATGTTTATTACACGAATTATCTATTATGAAGATGTTTAATTGTGTTCTTCAATTTTTTTTTTATTCTAGGGAAAACGTGGTCAATTTCTTGTATTTGTGGTAGTTATTTTGCGTGGAATTTTCAGAATGGAGTTTTTGCTTTTAATTTGTGGAAGCCGAATTAACGGAAGGGCGCTAGCCTATGATAGCAATATGAGGATTGCCTTAAAAGCTCCGGGAAAATTTTCTAAGCAAACTTGGAATTCTTAACATTGGCCTTATTGTAGAAAAGGTTTCGTCCACGGGTCATAGCTGAATGGCAAAGGAGGAAAACTTAAAATCCAGTTGGAGGGGCCTGCAGCGTGGGTTCAAACCCTGGTGAGAGCAATTTGCTCTCTTCTGAGGTAGGACCTTGTAGGTGATATCAGTTGCTCTGTTCTCAAACCCTGGTCATTCAGGCACATCTCGCGATTTACTGGCAGTAGTGCTTAGGGACCGGAACTACTATCTCTAAGAATAGTCTGGCGTAAGCCGGGAAGCTGGATATCAAAAAAAATAAAAAAATAAAGGTGTCGATGTTTAGCACACGTCTTTTCAAATGGATGTTACGCCAAGAGTTGTCTTACCTGATAAGTTTGCATTTGTTCCTTTTATATCATGTGAGTGGATCTTATTGTAAGAAATATTTTCCTTGCTAATTTCATTTCAAAGTGGTAGTAAATATACACATCATACAAGCATAATCTTAGGCTAGAGGTAAGGTAATGAATCACTAAATTTATACCTACCATATACATAATATACACAATTATGACTAAATATTATTTTCTATTCTATCATACCCCCACATTCAAAGTGGGAGTTCGGTGTATTCTGAGACTGTCCCGAAAATCTTCAAATAGAACCATCGGAAGACTTTTTGTAAAAATATAGGCGATCTGATAATGTGACGGGATATGTAAGACACGTACTTGTCCACGAGCAACCTTTTCGCAAATAAAGTGAATATCCAGCTCAATATGTTTAGTGCATTGATGTTGAATCGGATTCTCTGAGAGATAAATCGCACTAACATTATCACAATAAACCAACGTCGCATTCGGAATCGGACAGTGGAGCTCCAAAAGAAGGTTCCGTAGCCAACAAGATTCAGACACCACATTCGCAATTCCTCGGTATTCTGCTTCGGCACTGGACTTGAACAAGGTAGCTTGCCGTTTGGAGGACCAAGCTATCAAATTGTCACCGAGAAATACACAATAACCAGACGTGGAGCGTCTGGTATCCAGGCATCCACCCCAATCAGCATCTATGTAAGAAATAAGAATGGTTGTCGAAGACGAATATAGATGTAAGCCATGATCGAGAGTGCCCTGAATATAGGACACAATACGTTTGAGAGCATGCATGTGATCCTCCATCGGGTTATGCATGAATAGACAAACCTGTTGCACAATATAAAGATATGTCGGGCCTCGTGAAAGTAAATTATTGCAGGGCCCTTGCAAGATTGTGGTAATGTGATGGATCGACATATGGCTTGCTAGAAGAGGCACTCAACTTCAGTTTAGTATCAACCATAGTGGAAGATGGCTTACACGAGGACATGCCAGCTCGTTCAATGATCTCTTCTGCATACTTCTTTTGAGATAAAAATAAACCACTTGCATGACGTGTTACAACTATCCCCAAGAAGTAACTTAGTGGCCATAGATCTTTCATTGTAAATTCTAAGCCAATAAGTGACATGATAGACTTGCGAAGAGCATCAGATAAGGCAGTTAATATAATGTCTTCTACATACAGAAGAATGTAAATTATATCATTACCTTGACGATATATGAATAAAGAATGATCAGACATGCTGTTATAAAATCCAATATTAGAAACATAATCTGCAAATCTCTTGTACGATGAGCTTGTTTGACCCATACAATGATTTCTTTAGCAGGCATACATGATTAGGATAAGTGGGGTCTCTGTATCCCATGGGCTGATACACGTACACCGTTTCATTGAGTTCTCTATGTAGGAAGGCATTTTTTACATCAAGCTGATGAAGCGGTCATGCCTTCAAAAGAGCTAGACTTAGTACCATGCGGATAGTTGCTGGTTTGACCACCGAACTGAAAGTCCCACCGCAGTCTACACCAACCTATTGAGTCTTCCCATCATGTACAAGATGGGTTTTATACCTCTCAAATGTACTATCAGATTTTTCTTTATGACTAAAAATTCACATAGACCGAATCACGTTAACATACGGAGGATGGGGTACCAAATCTCACGTCCTATTATTAATAAGAGCATTATATTCATCATCCATAGCCATTTTCTAATTCGGGTCATTAAGGGCAGACACAGGATTACGGGGCAATGATGATTTGATAACATGAGTGTGAAAACCGTATTTTTTGTTTAGCTTGAAAATCCCGTGTTGACAACGAGTGACTGGCTATTGGGTCGGAATTGGAGTTGGGCCAGAATTGGAGATGAGTTTGGGGGCTTAAGGGGATGGGCTGCCCGGGAGTGGGCTGGCAGTAGAAAGGCTGCCCATGCCTGAAGTTGGGTCGTGACCCAACGGACTGCCAGGCGCTGGGCCTCTCGGCAGTAGACTGCCATCGAGAGGCTCGATTAGGCTGGCAGCCACTGGGCTCGGTAATTGGGCCGAGCTGCTGGCTGAGCCACCGGGAAAAATTTAGCCTGTTTGGAAGGACAATTTATGGACTAAATACGGGGGCATGCTATCATCAAGAAATTCATAGGTAGGAGGCACAAAACAATGCAATTTGGCAAAGGGAAAACTTGATTCATCAAAGACCACGTGACGACTCACGAATATTTTTAGAGGATAATTCATAACATTTGTAACCACGATGATTTGACGGATATCCCAAAAAAATACACGAAGTAGACCGGGGTTAGAGTTTATTAATGGTAGTAGAAGGAAAAAGAGGATATCATGAGCACCCGAATACCCGTAGATGAGAGTAAGATGGGTCCCTTAGATATAGAGTTTTGAGAGGGGATTTATAGGCTAATTGTTTGCTTGGAAGTATGTTAAGGAGATCGGTTGTCATTTGTAATGCATGATGCCAAAATGATGGTGGTAGAGAGGCATGGGCAAGTAAGGTTGTAACAATGTTATTAATGGTTCGGATTTTTTTTGCGCTTTTCCATTTTGAGATGAGGTATGTGGACAAGAGAGACGAAAAGATAAACCATTAGCTTTGCAAAAATCCCAAAATGGCCAATTATCAAATTCTCTACCATTATCACATTGAATATTTTAACGTACCGCTCAAATTGAGTGCGGATGAATGTTCTAAAGGAGAGAAATGTGGAAAAACTTGTGACTTTTTAGATAAAGGAAATGTCCACAAAAAGTTAGAGTAATCATCTAACAAAAGAAGATAATATCGATGGCCCGAAGAGCTCAAAACGAGAGATGTCCAAATATCACTATGAATCATATCAAAAGGCATAACAATGCATGAATTAGAGGCAACAAAAGGCAATTTAACATATTTTCCAAGCGGGCATGAACGACAAATATGAGAATTACGAGTTCTAGTACATGAAATAAATTTATTTTGTTTAAGGGAGTGCCATAAATAAGGAGCTAAAGCTACAAAAGTGGATGGTAACGTGGCTTGATGTGTGGTTGTGGTGATTGGATAAAGATCACCCCAACTATCACATCTCATTAGACGCATCCCCGTCTGAAAATTCTTCACGAAAAATCCAAAAGGATCAAATTCAATAGAAACCCAATTGTTAGTAGTAAATTTTCTAACTGAACATTTTTAAAGTTAACGATGGGTTCGGGGGAGATAAGTTTGTAGTACCATAACCACGAATTGGAATTGAATGACCATTTTTGATAATTATACCACAATTATTGCTCAAATTAAAATAGAATGAGAGATTACATTATGAGGACGTCATATGGGACGTTGCTCCAGTGTTTATGTATCAATTTGCGTCGGGCGAATTAAGCCCAAGAGTGGGCGTTGCGGCCTCGATATTGGTAGGGGTTGTTACTACCGAGTGGGCCTACTGCCATTGGTTCGGCAGTGGCCCAAGAATTCCTGGTTGTTGGCTATTGGGCTACTGCTAGCCTAATGATCTTGGTATGGGCCTGGCCCAGTTGCCCGAGGAAAAGGGGTAGGGAGGCACGGCCCAAGGCCACTGCTAGGCCCACGGTGCCGGTCCACTACCCCACTGGCCCTCGACTGCCATTGGTCAGAGTGCTGCTGTTGGAGTCGTGTTCAAGAATAGTATGCAGCAAATCACTTGAAATTGTGGCATAAATCCACTAGAGAACAGTCGCATCAAGGGTCAACCATAATTCCATTTCATCATCGGTTTTCGGCACCTTCTCCTTGCCTTTTTCCGGCGGAATTATGTGATTGATAACCCGGTGTGACCGACAATGAATTTTGGATAGCTCCACCCACGTCGCATAATGGACGTTTTCTATCTCAATAGTGATAGAGATATGGGATTTAATGTTTGAAACTGTGAGGGCTGTATGAAAATTTGATTTCGAGTTAGATATGGCTGACGGTAGAATAGGGGAGTCAGCGGCGGAGTGAGGGGGTGGGGCCGACGGTGAAGGAATATATTTTTAGGGTTTACGAACTTTTTCTAGAATCTGATATCATGTAAGAAATATTTTCCTTGCTTATTTCATTCCAAAGTGGTAGTAAATATACACATCATACAAACATAATAATAGGCTAGAGTTAATGTATTGAATCACTAAATATATATCTACCATATACATAATATACACCATTATGACTAATTATTATTTCCTATTCTATCACTTATCATAAATGGTTATCTTGGATGACTGTTCATGAAGAAAGCTTCCAACATGTAGTGAGCACTAATAAAGCTGAGATTAGAGAGGACTAATTTCATTGTGTTATATTTCAAGAATGGCACTTGCCTTTGCTATGTCAACAACCTTTCATGTACCAACTAGGCTTGGAAGCCATCGAGTACCTTAAATGCAACTTCAGAAGCTTATGCAAGGGAAACAAAATAAAAAAATTACTAGACACAATAAGAAACATAAAGCAAAGAAAGAAGATCAGAAGATGTTATTGCTTGCTCACGCCAAAGCAAATTCAGGCTGTGATTCAGAATTTGGGAAAACTGGAGGGACAATGACCATCAGGTAAAAAGGCTGTGACTGTTCCTATTTATTATACTATATGCATGTAGTTGTTAATCAATTAACCCAAACCCCTTTGTGATAACGCGGCTGCAAGAAGAAACTGGTATGAAGGAGAAATTGGGAGTGAGATGTGAAACATCAACCAGACCACAAACTCATCAAAGCTGACTGGCAACTCAGTAGATACAAGTCATAAGTCGAGCTAAAGAAGGTGCTTGAATATGCCAATATTTTTTATGTTTTTGGCTATCTATATCTATGATAGTTGACTGTACTTGTGTTGAATCAAATAGAACGAGAGACATGTTGTATTTTTATGTCGTTCTTTGCATATATTATACAGGTAAATGTCCTTTTATGTTAATACATTATATTCTTTATTAACGAATATGAAAGTGGTTTTGCAGGTTACCCTTTCATGGGAGGAGAAGTGCAACTTTTTTCATCCTTGTAAGGGTGTCAAAAACTACGGAAAGTAAAAACAAGAGATGAAATAAATCGAATGCCTATTCTGTTTTCGAATGTCGGCAATTATGTTGTCCGACACTAGTGACAACACTTAGCAAAACAGAAACTTTAAAGAGTAAATGCAGTGGAATTTAAAGAACATAAATGTTTAAAATTTTCATAAGTTATATAATAATAACTTATGATGGTTAATGACTAGATGTATTATATATTTATTATATACAAAAATATAAATTCCTTTCTTTACAGATTTATAATATAAAACGGAAAGGAATTAAAAGTTGAAGTCGCAGATGACTTCTACCTGAAAAATCTAACTATGTAGACATAGACAACCTCTCATTACAATCGCTCCATACAAAACTAATCTAGAATCTAAACAGCAATTGTAATGTTGGACAGAATGTTGTCGACACACTGAGGCAACACTTGTGATCCAGATTTCTGAGATGAAATCCCGAGAGCTCTCTTGGTATTTTTGAAATCTAATTCTGGATGTCGATACATTGTTGTGGCGTCTCTATTTATAGTAGAGAGTTCCTTTGAAAGACTCATCGATCGGTTGTGGAAGTTGAGGAAAAGATGGGCAGCTTGTGGTAGATGATTAAGGAGTGAAAATCTCAACAACTTTGACTTGTTCCTTACTCGACTTCTTCCCCAAGCTTTGACTATTTCTCCCATGTTTTACACAGCTCCAATTCACCACGCCTAAGTCATTTTTACCTCACAGTAAAATATTACTGCTTAACGTGAAGTAAGGCAAAACCGTTTTTTGAAGATGTTGGTCCGAATGTTATGACATTTGTCCCAACATTTTTATGCATTCAAATCAGTACTTCAGAAGATATGTTGGGTCAAATGTCACAACACCAAACCCAACATTAACAATCTCCCTCTTTTTGCCTCCCTTCACAAAACACATTACAAAATGTACAAATGACTAGTGCATTGTCACAAATATTGTCCAACACTTGTGATTACTGACAAGCACCCCTTTAACCTGTGATGGCATACAAGTGAAACTTGTGCATACCAGTGTATACCAAGTCATACGATTAAAATGATGTGTGTACATATATATGCATATATCATCCAATATACACAACACAAAAAGAAAGACCATGTTGTCAGAATAAACCATTGTCAAAAATAAACATCCACAAGAACAAAGAAGAAATTCGGCTTCGTTGATGGTACAATCAAGAAGCCGGATGAAGAATCGTCGGACTTAGAAGATTGGTGGACTATAAACTCTTTGTTGGTGTCATGGGTTCACAACACCATCAAACCAATGCTTCGCTCAACGATTTCATATAAAGAGAAAGCGGAATAATTATGGATGAGCATTCGGGAGCGCTCGAATGCAACAACTGAAGACAGAACTTGCAGAGTCCAAGCAGAAGGGAAGGATCATAGTGGATTACTTTGGAAAACTAACTAAGTTGTGGGAAGAATTGGCAAACTACGAACAGATTCCGACTTGCAAGTGCAAAAAGTGCACGTGCTATTTGGGGATGATCTTGAAAACCAAAAGAAAAGAAGAAAAATTGCATCTTTTCGTCATGGGATTGGATGAGGCAATGTATGGAACAACGTGTAAGAGGACTCACACGAAGAACAAAAAAATGGAGTGAAACTGTGGCATTTGCTGTACAAGGGAAAAATCCTTACCGTGACCAAAATGAAGGGAAGAATGATAATACATTCTGTACACATTGCAAGTGATCCAGACACGTTGTGGAAGGATGTTTTCAACTCATTGGGTATCCAAAATGGTGTCCAGGAAATAAAAAAGGAGACGGAAAATCTGGAGAGAAGCCCAGGATCTGGTTGCGTAAGAGGCAACTATAGGGCTAACGCCTTTATTTTCAAAGATACACAAGCGGAGATAGAACAGATAAACACAGGCGGGATATGACCTCACAATCTAAGTGAGGAGATCCGTAAAATGGTGATTCACGTGTTGAATTCACAAGGAATAAATCTGAATGACAAGATAGATGGTAACACCAAAAACTCATATTGGATTATTGACTCCAGAGCTACCAATCATGTGATAGGTAATTCAGAGAAACTGAGCGATCAACGGGACATTTCTGAGTGTCTGGTTGGGTTTTCGGATGAAAGTAGCTCGGTGGCTACAAAAGAAGGAACAACCAGGCTGAATGACAAGATATGGTTGAAGAATGTTATTTATGTTCCGGATTTGACATGCAATTTAACTTCTTTGTCAAAACTAGTTGATTATTTAGATTGTAATGTGATATTTAATAGAATTATGTGTGTTACACTGGATGCCACCATGAGAAAGTTGATTGGAAAGGGATAGCGTCGAGGCGGACTTTACTATTTTTGGAATGTGCCTATGATACGTGTCGCACACGTTTTTACCATGGTTCGCGACGTAATGGGTCGATTCCATGGATTGATAAAGTTGTTGAGGAGTCGCCACTTAATTATTCTACGGTGAATTAGGACACCTAAATATTAACTCAATGCTAAAAATAAACCCCGGTTAATGGTCTGCGAAACTATGAGATTCTAGGTAAGGGTTCTTTATTATCCTAAAGGGAAAGGGTTAGGCATCCTTTAAGATCCACTAACTTGCGGTTATCCGGTCAAACTCGGGTTAATTATTACGCTAAGAAAATGTATGTTTTTAAAAAAAATGTTAAGTAAAAAAATGTTGCAAGTATTTAATAAAAGATGCATTTTGACAACATGAAGGATTTGTAAGAAAAACATGTAAAGTTAATTTTTGGATGAAAGTATGCATTGTAGGAAAGTTGATAATATACATGCAAAATTGATTTTTTTTGGATAAGAGGGGGCATGCATTTGCATGACATTATAAAATACATGTAAAGTGATTTTTGAATAAAAGTATGCATTGTTAGCATTATTTATATAAAAATACATGTAAAGTTATGTTTGGATAAAAGTATGCATTTGTATGACATTATTTTATAAAATAATTTTTTTGGTAATTGATAGTAAGGAGAAAAACGATTTATTTGTAATGCAAAGGAAGTGATTTTTTTGGAAGTCATTTCAAATAGCGAATCGGATAAAAATAAGACTTCATTTTGTTTTATTAATAGTGCAAGTAAAAGGTGACCAAATTGTTTTGAAAAGTTTGAATATGCATGACGAGCCTAAAATAAATAGAATAGCCGAAGATTTCCTATTTTTAAACTATCCGAGCCTAAAATAAATAAACTAGCGACGGGTTTCCACTTTTAAACTATCCTATTAATTATCCATTCAAAGCCTAATTATTCTAAGTGTTCCCGTGACCGCACAAAATTGAATAATTAAAATACAACGGAAAAATAATAAAAATGCGGGATTAAGGAATTAAAGCATCGACTAGGGCGGATGACGATATCGTCCCACCCTATTTGTTTAGAAGTCCCGAGGCCAGAGAATGCAAGGAATATGGATGCGGGTCTTCGTTTGACAATAGTCATGATGAGTCTCACAACGAGACTCTTCGTCGCTCCCGATACATTTCATGTAAACAAAAAAAAAGGATTAGCAGACAGAATATGAAAATATGTACATAAGAAAATGTAAATAAATAATTCATGAAAAGTAATATGTTGTTGAGACTCAAGATGTAGGCAGGTGCAAAAAGAATATAGAGCAAACACAAAATGATAATTATCAAACTTAAAAGAATAGATCAGCCCTGATGCATAATAGGGCCCAATTCAACACATGAGGACTGATATATAAGATATTTATAATACATGTAACATATCTGGAAGATATACACACATCAACTTCTGATGTATGTAATCTTCATAACTCGCAATTGACTTTCTTAATATATATTTTTTTGTTGGAGATAGTTTTTTGCAGTATTTTCAATTATTCGTCCTGTCACCATAGAAGGAACATTTGATCATATTAAATTCTATCTTATTATTATAATCATGCTAGAAGTGGTCACAATTAATTTTCTAATCTTCGTACTTTCTCATGTGATATGTTACTGTCAGACGTTTTGCTGCCATTAGGGCTCAGACCAATGTTCTTAGAGTGGTCAAGTCATTTTCGAGCTTACAGTACACTGAATCATGTGACACAAATTTTGACCACACTGAATGCAACATTTGCTTGTCTAGTTTTGAAGAAAATGAGGGTGTGATAATGTTACCTTGTAGTCATGTTTATAATCAATCATCAACGTCTACTAGAACGGATGGGTAGAGATATTAGTTATCCCGATTGTCGCCGGGATTACAACCACATTGTGCCTTAGTATAGTAGTATATGTTTGTAAATTTGGCTATAAACACCTCCGAAATTTTACCTTAATCATTAATACTTGTGTTTAACTACGATTCATATTGACCTCAATATGAATTTTTAAATTTTCTTAAGTCTTGCTCGTTGCACTTAGCTTAGGCACTTCTAACTTGAATTTTATCCATACCAAAATAAATCCATGATCTTGTTACTCTCATAATACTCACGTCTTTATCCTAATTAATTACGAACACTCACAAGACTTTATCGATACAAGATGCACGTGCAACGTATAAAATATACGTACAAGGCACAAGATATATATATATATATATATATATATATATATATATATATATATATATATATATATATATATATATATACGTACAGGGCACAAGATATATACGTACAAGGCACAAGATATATATACGTACAAGGCACAAGATATATATATATATATTATCCTAATTAATTACGAACACTTACAAGACTTTATCGATACAAGATGCACGTGCAACGTATAAAATACACGTACAAGGCACAAGATACATACATATATATATGTGTGTGTGTGTATGTGTGTATGTATGTATGTATGTATTTTGGCACGCGCATTGCGTGTGTACCTCGTAGTAAAATAAATATATAAATAGCGTAAATAAAAGTTAAATAAAGAAATGTAAGGTCTGGGAACTGAAAAAAGATAACCTATCTAGCTATTTCGATATAGAAAAAGCACACGACCCAAAGAAGTGCTCAAACGCCTTATTGTAATTTTGGATAGTTAAATGTGCAAGTAGCTACAAACTGGTATCAGGGAGTACAGGAAAAGCTATGAACCTGCATTACAAGAAAAAATCTTCTAATATCAGGGAGTAGTAAACTACGTACTAACCGGATATTCATCTGTCTACATAAAATTCGTATAATAAAGTCTCATTTGGTTCAACATTCTATTGCTTTTATTATTTAAATATTTAAACGCTAATGTTAATTATCGATTTCCTTTAGTAGCACTAATATTTTTGGGTGTGTTTAAAACACATGTTTTGATCCAGTAAAATCAGGTGAAGCAATGCCTTTACTTTTTGACCTTGTGAAAACTTTTAAACTTATTTTGTGGAATGAATCTCCAACCAGCTTGCTGGAAGACTTAGAAGACCCATTTTCACGTTTTTTAGGATTCTTTTTGTATTATAAGTTATGGGAATACCATGAGAATGTTTGTCTACACTTCAACAGCTTATTTGGAAGGCGGAGTACATAAATCACACATAAAATAAGGCTATTGAGACTATTAATGAAGATCATTATGTTCACAATAAAGAAAATGAAGATCAGGATGAGGGATAAGAGAATTTAACTTTTCAAATTCAAGAACGAGCTGACGACTACAAAGGAAGCAGCTGACTGCAGTCCCTGAGCCAGCAAGTCAAAAGTTTGACGAGGAAGTAAGGCAGAAGCAAAAAAGCAGGGTCGGGATGATCTCATTCAGATTGCTCGAGAGGCGCGGCACCCCTTACAGTTCATTGAAGCGCAAATAGAACTTTGCCTCTTAAGATTAACTAAGAAAATTAATGCTTAGACTTTCGAAATAACCAATTAGTATATTTTAAAGGGAAAATTATCAATCAACTTTTGAAGGGCTTTTTGGTATTTTTAACTTTGTACTTTGAGTGATATATATATATATATATATATATATATATATATATATATATATATGCACGTACGACGCACACGTGTGACGCACATGAAGCATAGGCAACAAGTCAGAACATATAATGCACACACTTCCATTAGCTCCGCCATAAAGAAAAAAAAGGCTGAAATGACAACAAATGTCTATTATTGAATTAACGTGACCTCTGATTTATTGTATTATAAAGCATTGATTCACGATAGAGACTCAGAAAAAATTGAACTCGTATAAATTATGAATCCACTCAACCACTCGCACACAACTTTCGTATTTGTAAAACCGATTCAGTAGAACCAATATAACTGTGATTTTTTATTTGTCCCAATAAAATTTCATATAAAGAGAGAAATGTGGCGTTTTTTCTCCACTATAATTTCTCCTTCTTCCTTTCCTTCCCTTCCCTTCAATAGTCTGCTTTCTCCATCTCCTACTCCTTCAGTATTCTTTCTTCCTCAACTGGCCGAGTATAATACCTCATTACATTCACTTTTGGTGATCATATTGCAACATGATTATTAAATAAGGCAATATACACATGATATACACACAATATACATGTGTATATTGCCTTATGGAAAGGCCTCGGATTCTGCCCATAATTGGGCAGTCTCGGATTCAGCCCACTCGGTTGGTACATAGTAAATAGACAAGAATATTGTATATTAGGAAAATATATGTGTAGTATATTGTAATGTATTTGTTACCTTAATTAGGAATATACACTACCATAATTGTAGAGTTAGAATTATGGTAGAATAAGATTTTAGGAATAGAATAGGAATAAGATTCTCCTATTTTGTATCTTGTATATATACCTATTCAATTAATGAAAATAATCAAGGGGATTATTTCTTTCATGGTATCAAGAGACTAGGTTTTACAAAAAAAATTCTCTCCCAAATTTTTTGACCAATCTCGGCCGAGAACCCCCCCCCTCAGGTTTCTCTCCCAAATTTCGTCTTCCGCTCTCAAAAACCTTTCTTAAATTTCCCCTCCTTCTTTGTTCTTTCAATATGTCTAAGAACAATTATCATCCTGCCCTCATGGTTTCCAGCATCAAGAACAGTATCTCGATTGTGCTTGAGATGGAAAACGTCCAATATGCGACGTGGGCGGAGTTGTTTAAAATACACGCTATCTCCCATCAAGTTATCCATCATATTATTTCTCCCACTACATCTCTTCCCGAGGAGGATCCTCAATTATGGATTACGCTTGATGCTACCGTTCTCCAGTGGATATATTCCACTATTTCAGTTGACCTTCTACAAACGATTATTGAGCCGGATACCACGGCTATGGCTACTTGGAATAGATTACGTGACATATTCCAAGATAACCAACATTCACGTGCCATCACACTTGAGCAGGAATTCTCACTCGTTCGCATGGAAGAATTTCCTAATGTATCTGCCTATTGCAAGAAACTTAAGGAGTTGGCAGATCAACTCTGTAATGTGGGCGCACCTGTCACCAATAATCGTCTGGTTCTACAATTGGTTGCCGGCCTTTCGGAGGCATATAATGGCGTTGGAACTCTCCTACGTCAAAGCAACCCTCTTCCCGCCTTTTATCAAGCCCGCTCCATGCTTACTTTGGAAGAAGCCAGTTTGGCTAAAAAGGCGGCTACCGGAGCAAGCCCCGTCGTCATGGTGGCGTCCTCCCCAAGTTCTTCGGGTTTTGTTAATAATTCGGGCCAAAACTATAATCATGGTGGCGGCAAGAATAATCGCAAGAATAATAATAAAAACCGCGGGGGCAAACGCGGCGGTTCCGGTGGTCACGAAGCGTGCGATGGCCCCGCCGGTGAAACGATGGCCCACCACCCACTGGTCCCAGCAGTGGGGCCCATGACAGTGGGGCTGGGGCAGTGACCCGTGGGCCAGCAGCCCCTTCCCTCCAAAGAAGAAATTCCGGCTAGTGGCCTGGCGGCTCCAGGCCCAAAGAACCGGAAGTGGCGGCCCACCGGCGGTGGCCCGATTCAGCGATTCAGCCGGCTACGGCCCAACTCAGACTCGTCCGGGAATACTTGGGCCCCGACCTCCGCAAGCCCACCATGCAGCAGGCCCCACTCAGACCTATATCGAGGCTGCGATGCACACGTTGGGGTTGACTCAACCGGACCCAAATTGGTATATGGACACCGGTGCCACTACTCACATGACATCCGAATCAGGTACTCTCTCATCTTATTCCAATTTGAGCACCCTTCGGGGTATAATTATTGGTAATGGCAACTCTATTCCAATTCAGGATTATGGTCAGAAAACGTTGTCTCCCCCCAATCCACCACTTATCTTGAAAAATATTTTACATGCTCCCAAATTGATTAAAAATTTAGTGTCTGTCCGAAAGTTCACTACTGACAATTCAGTTTCTGTTGAATTTGATCCTTTTGATTTCTCTGTGAAGGATTTCAAGACGGGGAGTCATCTCATGAGGTGTGACAGTAGGGGGACCTTTATCCTATCATGCCTGGTTTCAGTCCATCGAGTCAAGCCTTGCCGTCAGTTTTTGCAGCCATTTCTCCTTCCATGTGGCATGCTCGCCTTGGACATCCGGGATCGTCTATTTTATCAGTTTTAGATAAAAATAGCTTTATTTCTTGTAAGGGTACGAGTAGTACTCAAATTTGTCAATCTTGTTCGTTAGGAAAAATTGTTAAGTTGTCATTTGTCTACTCAAATTCTCATACTTCACAGCCTTTTGGTATTATTCATAGCGATCTATGGACGTCTCATGTTCTAAGTTCGTTAGGTCATCGATATTATGTTCTGTTTCTGGATGATTATTCTAAATTTTTGTGGACGTTTCCAATTGCCAATAAATCTCAAGTGTTTTCTGTCTTCATAAAATTTAGAGCATTCATTAGAACACAATTCGAAAGAGAAATAAAAAATATTCAGTGTGATAATGGGAAAGAGTATGACAATAGGGTGTTTCGGGAGTTCTGTGATAATAATGAGATAAATTTTTGATTTTCGTGCCCTCATACATAGTCTCAAAATGGGAAAGCCGAACGCAAGATTCATTCCATAAATAACATTGTCCGCACTCTCTTACTTCATGCTTCCGTACTCCCGTATTTTTGGCATCATGCTCTGCAATTAGCAATATATCTCCTAAACATAATTCCGTCCAAAGGTCTGACATATTCCTCCCCCCTCCAAATCTTATATAATAAGAACCCTTCTTATTCTCATCTTCGAATTTTTGGGTGCATGTGTCTTCCGTTATTCCCATCCACCACAATTAACAAACTTTAGGCTCGGTCTACCCCGTGTGTATTTTTGGGTTATCCGTCTAATCATCGTGGTTATAAATGCTTTGATTTATCCTCCAAGAAAATCATAATTAATCGCCACGTCATTTTTTATGCAACCCAATTTCCTTTTGTGAACGTTCATACTCCGAGCCTCGGTCGTATAATTTTTTGGATGAACAAATATCCCCGTATATTATTCGGCATTTTTCGGACATCTCCCGCACCCAAAATCCTCCAGCGGGCCCACTGCCCGCTGGACCCACTATCTGATCCCTCGTTCGATTCATCGGATTAGTCCCGACAATTGGGCGATCCACCAGTGCAGGCGGTCCAGATGACGCTTCAGTTTACCGATTTGGGCCAGCAGGCCCACTGCCCAGTCCGCCCCGAGCCCAAAAATTTCCCAAAATTCTGTCAATTCTTCATCGGGTCATAGACCAGTCACTCGTAGTCAGCGGGGTATTTTTACACCTAAAAGACATTGTAATTTACATTCTGATGTCTCTAAACCCCCTTGCCCCGAAATCATATGTCCGCATTAAATGACCCTAATTGGAAAATTGTTATGACTGATGAATT
Organism: Anisodus acutangulus; assembly: GCA_029783415.1. Taxonomy (NCBI): domain Eukaryota; kingdom Viridiplantae; phylum Streptophyta; class Magnoliopsida; order Solanales; family Solanaceae; genus Anisodus; species Anisodus acutangulus. Next base: position 44,753,158 of record CM056505.1, read on the forward strand.
TAATGCTCTTATTGATAATAAGACGTGGGAGTTGGTGCCCCGTCCATATGGTATTAATGTTATCAGGTCTATGTGAATTTTCGCTCATAAAGAGAATTCAGATGGTTCATTTGCTCGACATAAGGCGCGACTTGTGGGTGATGGTAAGACTCATCAGGTTGGGATAGATTGTGGGGAGACGTTTAGCCCGGTAGTCAAGCCGGCTACTATTCGCACTGTGCTTAGCTTGGCTCTTTCAAAGACTTGGCCTATTCATCAGTTGGATGTCAAGAATGCTTTCCTATATGGTGATCTCAAAGAAACAGTCTATATGCATCAGTCGTTGGGTTTCAGGGATCCCAACCGTCCTCATCATGTCTGTTTATTGAAGAAGTCCTTATATGAGCTTAAGCAGTCTCCACGGGCCTGGTATACGAAGTTTGCTGACTTTTTTTCAACTATTGGGTTCACTCACAGCAGGTCAGATAATGCCTTGTTCATCTACCGCTGTGGTTCGTCCTTGGCCTACATTCTGTTGTATGTGGATGATATCATCTTGACTGCCTCTTCCGATACCTTGCGCCAGTCTATCATGGCCATGCTCAGTTTTGAGTTTGCTATGAAAGACTTAAGGCCCTTAAGTTATTTTTTTGGGATTGTCGTCAAGCGTCATTCAGGTGGGTTGTTTTTGTCTCAACGAAAGTATGTTGTTGAGATCATAGAGAGGGCTGGGATGTCATCCTGTAAGTCCACTTCCACTCCAGTTGATGCAAAACCCAAGCTTAGTGCCGCGGCAGGTGCACCATACGAGGACCCGACCCGTTATCGTAGTCTTGCAAGGGCCCTACAGTATCTTACTTTTACCAGACCGGATATTACGTATGCTGTTCAGTAGGTGTGTTTATTCATGCATGACCCCAGAGTTGAGCACATGAATGCAACCAAACGCATAATTCAGTATATGCAGGGGACACTAGACTATGGGTTGCACTTATATCCTTCATCTACATCCACACTTGTCTCATACACAGATGCAGATTGGGGTGGTTGTCTGGACACCAGACAATCTACGTCAGGATATTGTATGTTCCTTGGCAATAACTTAGTCTCCTGGTATGCAAAGCATCAGGCGACTCTATCCCGCTCAAGTGCAGAGGCAGAATATCGAGGGGTAGCTAATGTGGTCTCAGAATCATGTTGGTTACGTAATTTGCTGTTAGAGCTTCATTGCCCCATTCAGAGGGCAACCTTCGTATATTGTGATAATGTTAGTGCCATCTACCTCTCAGGTAATCCGGTTCAGCACCAACGCACTAAGCATATCGAAATGGACATTCTCTTTGTCCGTGAAAAGGTTGCTCGGGGACAGGTACGCGTATGTCATGTCCCGTCAAGATATCAAGTTGCATACATCTTTACAAAGGGTCTTCCCTCGGTACTCTTTGAAGATTTTAGGGACAATCTTAGCGTTCGAAGACCGCCCGCTATAACTGCGGGGGGGGGGGGTGTTAAATAAGGCAATATACACACAATATACATGTGTATATTGCCTTATGGAAATGCCTCGAATTCTGCCCATAATTGGGCAGTCTCGGATTCACCCCACTCGGTTGGTACATAGTAAATAGACAAGAATATTGTATATTAGAAAAATATATGTGTAGTATATTGTAATGTATTTGTTACCTTAATTAGGAATATACACTACCATAACTGTAGAGTTAGAATTATGGTAGAATAAGATTTTAGGAATAGAATAGGAATATGATTCTCCTATTTTGTATCTTGTATATATACCTATTCAATTAATGAAAATAATCAAGGGGATTATTTCTTTCAATGATGTACTGCAGGCTAAAGTTTAATATCCTTGTATGTATTTCCTCTATTCAATTTATGTGACATAGTTGGAATTTTGAGATTCAAACTTCTAAACTTTGACCTTGAATTCGAACATAATAACTTTAAGTTTTTTGAAATAAAACTTATATATTTTAAAAATACATAAAAAGGACTATAAATCACAATAATTATCAACTTAAAATATTTAAAAGACATATAAATTATTTGACTCTCGAAATTTCAGTTATGCTACATAAAATGGGATAGAGGGATTAGTATTTATCATCTTCATTTCATTTACCTAGTACTCTTGAATGTAATATATATTAAGAGAGTCTCTTCATCAATTTGTAACTATCTTCCTCTTATTTATTTTTATTTTTATTGGAGATAGTTTGTTGCAATATTTTTATTTATTCGTCTTGTCAAGTCAAAAGGAGGATTTAGACATTAGATTCGATCAAGTTTTTATAATCATGTTGTGCATTGTCACAATCAACGTCCTACTACTTCCTCGAGTGATACGATATTGTATTCGAGTCTTTACAACTATTATAGTTCGGACCATTGTCTCTAGAGTGATCGGGTCATTTCCTCGATTAAAGTACACATCAGGTGACACAAATTTTGGCCACACGAAATGCTATATTTGCTTGACAGATTTTGAAGAAAATGAATATGTGAGAATATTACCATGTAATCACCTCTACCATGACAAATGTATATTTGAGTGAATGCGTAGAGATATCACTTGTCACGATTGTCGTTGGGATTTTTCAACAGAGGCATTGTACCTTAGCAGAGGACCAGGAGGTAGAGAACAAGAGAAAATGATCAAATTATAGTGCTTAATGTATAGAGGTTGAGCTTGAATCTTTGGTTGGAATTTTGTTTTGAAGGCCACTTTTATCAATGATTAAGTTAAATAAAAATAAGTATCTCCATCCACAGCTATAGAGTTCAAAATTCCTTTTGAGGTATGGTCTGATTTGCCTGCTGACTATTCAAATTTGAGGATATTTAGTTGCCCAGCTTATGCTCATGTGATGGATGACAAACATGAGCCGAGGGAAAATAAGTGTATATTTCTAGAATATTCACCCTGGCCCACAAGCACAAATCTTCGGCGCGAAATATAATCCTAAAGTACGCCAAAGACTCAAATATAATCAATCAAGAAGGTGATAAGATGCAACCATAGTGAAAGGTTACAAGCTGTGATGCAAAGAATCCTGAATTAATTATCAGTAAGAATGTGACATTCAATGGATCTTCCTTACTGCACAGTCAGAGCGAGAAGGTAATAGAAAAAACGGATCGCGATATATATATATATATATATATATTTAATGTTCAAGTCAAAAGTAATGAATCAGATGGTGTTGACATTATAGATATGCTATTTTCTCTCAAACCTCCATTAACAATCTTTCCAACAATAAGTTTCCTCAATCCTTGTTCATTGTATTAAATCTCATCCCTAGGATTGTCCCTCAAAGAGACATCACAAACAAATTAAATCAGAGGTGATAAAATGTTTAGTTTATATATTTTGAATCATAATTCATTTTGCTTACTGAATTTTGAATAATATATATATATATATATATATATATATATATATATATATATATAATATATGTTTAATACTAATTTTTTTTATATTAGCCGATTGTAAATAATTGATAATCTTTAACTGCTGAAACTGATTTTTATAGATAAGTATTATGCATTTGGATAGAACTGTTGAATCTTTGGTAAAAAAAATGCAGATAAACTCTTCTTTTGTTAGCATGACTAAAGTACTCATAAATTTTTAAACAAGAGTTATAATTTTAAAACCATCCCTATAAAAAAAAATGAATGACGAATAAAGAGCGAAGAGAAAGTTAGAAGTTTTATTTTAGAAAAAATTATTTGAGAATTAAAAAAAATATTAAGAATGAAATAGTAAAATATATCAAACAAAAATGTTTATAAACTGAAAAGTCAGTTGTGAGGATGACAAGCTTATAAACACTTGGGCATTTATGGAAAACGTGTAGATAAATTAAAAAGTGTTTAGAAGTCAATTTGACCTGCTATAAGCAAGGTCAAACTCTCTAATATAAAATTTGTTATCTAACGGTCTACAATTACCCGGGAAGGGTAAAGTAAACAAGTTGGACATTTATTAATCCCACAAAGTGTGCCGTTTGATGTTCAAACTTTTGTCTCCCTGACGTACCCAAATAAAACCGTTAACGCCGTTAAATCCACCTTCTCATCCCTTCCATTATCCAAAGAACAAAAAACTTAAACGGCTAACTAACGGCACCGTTAATTACCCTTCTCCCATATATATTCGTTATGTACAAAAATGTTTTTATAGTAAATTATTCAACGGACAAGGTTTTCTCAATTTCTCTCACTACCACTCTTCAATAAAAAAAATAAAAAAATAAATTATTTTGGGTTTAAAAATAAATGATTTTTAGCTGATTTAATGTCACTTCTCTGCTATTAAAGGTTTTTTTACTGTTAAATTCTTGAATTGGGTTTTGGTTATTTTTTATTCATATATTGTGTGATCAATTTTAGCTTTGATATCATCTTGTTCAACTTAATTTTGGTTAATTTTAATTGGGTTTTGGTTATTTTTAATGGGTTTATTTACTGTTAAATTCTTGATTTTTTCGTTAAAGTTTTGATTTTTTTATTCATCTATTATGTGATTAATTTTAGCTTTGATTTCATCTTATTTCAACTTAATTTTGGTTAATTGCAATTGGGTATTGGTTATTTTTTATGGGTATAAAGTTTAGGATTGGGATGTTTCTAATTTGATATGAAAAATGTATTTGTGGGATCTGGGATTGTTTATATTCCAAGTAATTGTGTAACAAAGTTACTTATTTGGTTAATTATTACTCTCTGTGTCCCGTAGTAGTTCTCCTGTTTCGCTTCTTTAGATACTCAAAAACTACACGAAAAGTACTACAAATTGCAGTTCTTTTCATATCAATATGGTAATCTCAAAATGTTAATCAAGATTTATATAGTTTGACTTTTAAAAAAGGAAAATGGACAAGTAATATGGGACGGAGGGAGGGAGTAGGATTTTAGGAGTTGTACTTAGTTGGGTTTTTGTTTATTTGAATTCGTTGAAGGTTTGTATTGGTTTACTGATTTTTCTATTGATTCTGGTATTTCATTGGTCATTATGAAGGTTATGGCAAGAGGAGATGGATGAATTGAAAGTAGAGGATTGTTGTACTGAGAATAAGCAATCAGCTGTTGCTTCGAGCTCTTCGGTTTCTGAAAATAGTGGTAGTGTTACTTTAAGATCATCAGCTGTATCTAGCCCAACTCCTACATTACCAACTCATAGGTATTGTTTTCTTTTTTGCTTTGCTAAGATGTTTAGATGGGTAACGAATGAATTGCACCTCGTAAAATTGGTTCTTAATTCTTATTTTGATGTTTATATTTAGTTTAACAAAATTCATGATTATTTCTTTTGGTATTTGGCTGAAAGTTTGGGATCTTCCAAAATGGAATCTCTGTACATGTTGTCACGTTTCGCTTCTCGAGAGTCAAATTGACTAATCTTCGAAGCTAAACTGGATTAGATTAATTTAATATTTTTAAATCAAAATTTAGGTATTTGGAAACTATATGAAAAGTACTGTAAGTTGCAATTCTTCTCATATCAATATGGTGAAAAACTTGATAAAAATATCAATATAGTGAAAACATATTTTAAAATATTGGTTAAAGTTTATATAGTTTGAATCTCGATAAGCAAAAAGTGACAAGTATTTTGTGACAGAGGGAGTAATAGTTAATTATTGTTTTCACTCTTTAATTAGAACTATGTCCACGTGAGGCACAAAGCATAGCTGGTCCCAACTGTGGATAAAGGAAGAGCATTGTGGTAGGCGGACAGTCAATGACTAGTTAAACTGAAGTGGTTCTTAATTCTTATTTTTATGCTCATCGTAAGTTCGTATTTGGTAACAAAAGTCTTGATTATTTCGTTTAGTATTTCGGCTGAAAGTTTGAGATCTTCCAAAATGGTATCCGTCCCTTTTTAAGTGTTGTTTTTGCTCAAAAGAATTGTCCCAAGATAATTGCCTCTTTAGGAATTCAAGACTAAAGTTGACAATTGTTTCCAACCATACCCTTAACATTAAAGAAGTATGCACAATATTTAAGAGGAAAGATGAGTCTACCTTTATTAAATAGGGTAACTTAGTAAACTATACCTTGTATTTATTATTTTTCTTAATGGACGTGAAAAGAGCTAACACAACAATTAAAATGGGATGGAGGGAGTATCTCTGTGCATGTTGTATAATAATAGTTAATTATCGTTTTCATGCTTTAATTTAGATCATTTACGGATAAGATTAGAATTTAGAACTATGTCCACGTGAGAGCACAAAGCATAGCTGGTCCCAATTGTGGATAAAGGAAGAGGATTGCAGTAGGCTGACAGTCAACGTAAAAACTAGTTAAACTATGATGAATCCTCTGAATAATGAACTTGAATAGAGCTAGTGCATGCAGCGAGTTCATTAGCCCAACCCCAATGAATTTGTAATGGAGACATAGTAGATTGTTGTGAACAGGAGTCAAACCGAGTGGAATCCATTTTCGAGACATAAGAAAGTGAATGAATTGTGCCTAACTGTCAAGCTTATTAGAAGAACTATTACTGAAAATGTCCTGCTCAACAATATCCGACAGTAGCTAAGTGGCTTGCGCCTTCTACTATCTTTTGCATTTCAGCAAAAAGCAGACTGACAATCACTCGAAGCAAATTACTCAACGTTAGGGATTCTTTGATATTATGTATTTAGTGCTAACTTTCAAGTCCTGAATGGAAAGTGAAAATTTATACTTTCTGCTTGTTTTGCGTGACTTTTGCAGGAGAACCACTGGTCCAATTAGGCGAGCAAAGGGTGGTTGGACTCCTGAGGAGGTGAATAGAATTCTTTATATTTCTAATAATATCTTAATAGCTTAAAAGCCTAAGCTAGGTTACCATGATTAAAAAAAATCAAGTTTTCGATAGTGAATGTAGTATTTTGATGCGTGCACAACCCTCAGTATAATTGTTGTTGTACAACAGTTGGAATTTCTGTATAATTGCTTCAAATATTTTAAATAGCAAGTTCAGCTTTTGGTTTTTGCTTCTTGGAATTACGTGTTGATTAGATAAAATCTCCCTTGCCACAGGATGATACTTTGAAAAGAGCTGTTTCAGTTTACAGAGGGAAATGTTGGAAGAAAATAGGTATTATTTCTTAGCTTGTTTCTTTGGTAGCAATTACAAATAGGACAATATTGTGCTGCAAGTGTTAGATTCAAAGGAGGCAATTTGTTTCATCTTGACGTGGCCAGATGCATTGAATTGAATGTGTTGCCGTGTCGGATGTGGAAATATTGCTATATGACTTATATGATGATGACATTTAATGTACTTGCTCAGTGCTAGGTCTTAGTCATGAATATATTGCCATTTGAACTTTGCTGGATGTATGTCTGGGTGCCATAATGTTCTTAGTGCATCTTTGATGACATGCCAAGTCAATATATCCATGCTTGTCATTACTTATATGTTTTGGTTGTTTAGATCTAAGCTTGATTTTGGCATTTGTTTATGCAATTTAGACAGGGAAAAGGGTCAAATTTGCTCATGTACTATTTGAAAATTCAGCAACTTTTCCCTCAGTTAGACTTTTGGTTTAATATTAACCTGCCACTAGGAAAAAGTCTTAAATTTTCCCTTGATCCATAATGATGCTTCAATCTGAGGAGTGAGGGCAATTTTAAACCTTAGTAAAGAAATTAGGTGTAAATTTGGACCTTTTCTTTTGGAAAATTTGGACATGTAGACTCCACCCATTTCATGATGGGGCTCTGTTAATGCCAAGGACAAGTATGAGATATTTGCTAATTGCAAAGGTATCGATGGACCAAAAGTGTAACATAGGGCAAAATTGAGCAATTTCGAATTGTTGGCATTAGGAAATTTTATTTTATTTTTTGATAATGGTGGTTTTGGGGTCCACTTGTGTGTACCTAGACTATACTACTGCTATATATCGGGTAACTCTGTCCACCAAGGCATAGTCTGATGGGAAGAAATCGCCTAATGTTTTTCCTTTTTGCTGGATTTGGTCTCCAAGGTTTTCACCCACTTCATGGACCATTAGGCCACACCTTTGGGTGCTTGGTAGCAGGAAAGTATAGTCTTGTATCAAAGGGTAGTTCTTTAACTTTGTTTAACTCTGAACTCTTTAATTTTTGACCAATTTGTAAGTCAGTCCAAGTGGCTATCATCTTATGTATGATGGAATCTTGTCGGATTCATGGGGTAACATATACTGTATCCGCCCAAATAAAATTTTGATTTTAGCCAAACATTTTATTATGCAGCTGAGTTCTTCCCGGATAGATCAGAAGTGCAATGTCTGCATCGCTGGCAGAAGGTTCTCAATCCAGAACTCGTTAAAGGACCCTGGACTCGGGAGGTTTGTTTGCTTCCTACTTTAGTTGCCTTCTGCATTAATCTGATTATCCAAAGTGTGCTTGGACTATCTGGATGATTTGCTGATGCTTTACAACTTATACTGGTGAATTTGTTAACAGGAGGATGATAAGATTATTGAACTGGTAGCTAAGTATGGGCCTATCAAATGGTCTGTCATAACTAAAGCATTGCCTGGTCGAATAGGGAAGCAATGTCGTGAAAGGTAGGACCACGAAGAGTTTGCATATATATATATGTGTGTGTGTGTGTATTATATTTCTGTTATGTGTTGTCTTTCCTAGAATTTGACTGAATAGGCTCTTGTATTTATGAAGGGTGATCTATAGTTTTACCACGAACTTTACCTTCCGTTGTTGATTTATTACCCGACTTAGCAAGAGTTAATCTGCTGATTGTTACTAACTTCCCTTCTGTTGTTAGCTGTAATTGCTATAGCTTCAGTAGTGCGCATCTACCGATCTTGCTCCCAATACAAGTACTTTTGAATTCTTTGTTTTCATGTTCAATTTTACGCATTCCTCTGTGTGTCTGAAATCCTGTCGGATAATATAGCCTCCTACTATTTGATTGATTGTTATGGGTTAATGATTATTGCTTTAAATTTGATCAGATGGCACAATCATTTGAATCCCAATATCAAAAAAGATGCTTGGACACTGGAGGAGGAACGGGCACTAATAGATGCTCATCGGATCCATGGTAACAAGTGGGCTGAAATTGCTAAAGTTCTGCCTGGAAGGTAAATAAATTCAGCATAAGATCAAATCTCTTTACGTAGGTTCAACAATAGTTGTAACCTAAAGAGAAGAATTACTCCATTCGTTTCAGTTTTTTTGTCTTACTTTCCTTTTTAGTCTGTTTCAAAATGAATGCCTCTTTCCTAATTTGGCAACTCCTTAATTTCAACATCCCACTTGGCATGCCTAAGACCACAAGATTAAAGGGCATTTGGTACATTACCCATATCTTTAGGTTAAGACCACTAGATCTTTAGGTTAAGACCACTAGACTCAAAAGTCTTCTTTACTTTCTTAAACTTCATGCCTAGTCAAACTAAGACACATAAATTGAAATGAAGGGAGTAATAGTTTTTTCATTCTGTTGAATGAAGAGAAAAAATATCTGAATGGCTCCCATATTGAAGCCTTTTTATTAAAAATTACTCTCTGTCCCGTAATATGTTAATAGTTTCTTTGACTATGGTTTACTGCAAAGCCCTCATCTATAAGTAAAGCACATGGCTTCATGTAACTATGTAATATGATCAGTCTTGTGCTAAATGATTCTAGAGCCTAGTGGGTAAGTTAGTGGTTAAGTTTGAGGACCAAGGGATAAGAACATGACGTTTTGCTTTTTTCCCTGCTATATGGTGAATTACTTATATCAAAGATATGTTCACCCCAAAGATCATGCAAGATGGCTAGCTATGGGTTGTCTATGTCCCAAACGAGTAGAGAAAATGCCATTGGCCTTGAGTTTGGCTCTTAAGATGGCTAGCTACTGAAGTTAACGCAAGACTTTTCCGCCATTAAGCCTTTATATCATTTGTGTGACTGCAATTATAGCCTATAAAGGAATTCACAATGAGTGTCGAATCAATTCATAGTACCCTATGTCTCTTAATAACTTCAATTCTTGCTCATTTCTGGACTTAAATTTTATACAGGACTGATAATGGAATCAAGAATCATTGGAATAGTTCTTTGAGGAAGAAGTTTGACTTTTATTTAGCTACTGGAAACCTTCCACCTGCTACTAGGGACGGCCTTCAAAATGGAACAGCTAAAGCTGAAGAGTTACTAAGTTGCTCAAATAAAACATCAGAAGCCGCTGATGTAGCAGAAATCAGTGCTTCAAATGGTGGTCCTCAAACTGAGTCCACTGATTCTGAAGTCGTCAGGTTGGAAGCTCATTCACCAGAAGTAAATGCTATTCAACACATCAAACCGAGTACAGAATCAGAAAACAGGTATGAAAGACAGAGAATAGATAGTGAAGTAGATCGACAAAAAGTTTTTGAAGCGCCATTTCCTTGTGAAATCCCTACATGTGGTACGCTATACTATGAACCACCGAGGTCAGAAAGTTGTATTACACTGGATTCAGATCATCTTCTAAATATCCGCTGGGCACAATGTGAATCTGATGCAAGTCCAAGCCCGTCACCAAATGGTTTCTTCACTCCACCTAGCACAAAGGGTCGTAGTTTATATGTACAAACTCCTGAATCTGTACTGAGAATTGCTGCTAGAAGCTTCCCAAATACGCCTTCCATAATAAGGAAGAGGAAACTTTTGACGCCAACTAATAAAATGGGGAAGTCAGATGGAGATTTGTGCAAGGACAAACCCACTGACGCGTGTGAGGAGATCCAATTCGACAGCTCAGACAAATGTAGCATGAATAATGGATTTCTTTCAAGAAATTCTTCCAATGGTATTGGTCTGTACAACAGTCGAGCATTTAATGCCTCTCCTCCCTATCGATTAAGGTCTAAACGAACATCCATCTTCAAGTCTGTGGAGAAGCAGCTTCAGTTTGCACTCAACAGCGAGAAGCATGATAATACAAGTAACGGATTCAGTGATTCAACTGTTAATGAGATATCACATGCAGCCAAGAAGGATACAGTAAGTTCAATCTTTCCTTTTTCTTCTCTTTTCTTTTTGTTCCTTTGTTTTTGGATGAGTTTGGAGTTGGGTGGCGGGGGGTGGAACAAACTAATTGCCATGGTATAAAGTGGCAAACGGACAGGCCAGATTGGATATGGGCGAGTCGTAAACGGGTTAAACAAAAACTGATTTGATATTTGACCCGCCCATATTTTACACAGATAAAAATTGGGTTAACCGGGATAACTGGGTTAACAGATTCATGGTTTCAGGAATAGTCAGGTGAAAACTCAAGCTAAAAGCTAAAATTAGCTTAGACAAGCAAGAACTCATGAAAAATAGCAAGCAGACAAATGGGTATGGATAATATGGATTATCCATCTGGATATCCATTCTATTTCTCCTTACACTGCGGTGTGTTGAATATCATGCTTTTCCAAATGAAGAATTTTTTCCTCTTAACATTTTAGTGCCTGAATTGTCTTTTAGTGAAGAATCTGTCTTCTGAGACCAGTTGATTGGGTAAAACTTTGGATATCAATATGCATTTCAAGTGCTTGAGAATAGTTAGGGATGTTTGCCTATATGTGACCAGAACAGGGGAAAAAAGAAAAAAAGGGACAAATGCATCTCCTTAAAGCAAAACCTTTTTTTTATATCTAAAAACATTTCATTTCCAATATGGAGTTCACTTGACAACAAGTTTGATAAATTATCTTATATTAGCTTTATTCGAGATGCTCTATGAAACAAGTAGAAGATCTAATTCCATTTTGTGAAAAGTGAATGAAATATTTACTTTTAGCAAATCTTTTTTTATATGCACTGGACATTCCCGTAGTTTTATATGCATATTGATTCCCGTAGTTTTATTTAAAGGACGTCGTATCCAGATCCCCTATTGCTGTTTCAGCTACTGCAGCACTAACCGAGTTTTCTGATATGTGACTGCCACATTTTTCTGCCATGTTCTCTTACACACATTCTTGTACTTGCATATCTCTGAAAATAATTCTAAATTACTTGTTGTTTGGACCTACATATTTAGACAAATGGGCAACTAATGTAATGCAAATTGCAAAATTTTATAACAATTGGATCTTTTGGTTGATTAGGATAAAGAGGTGGAATAAATGCTGAACACTCCCAATTTCTAACAGTGGCTGGCTAATTCCCATGGGATGGAGGTTCAGAAGCAATCAGTAATGTCAGAAGAATTTTAAACACCTCTTGGAACCGCGAAGGACTCTATCTTCCAGATACAGTTGTTAATTATTTGGTGTACAAAGATCTCTTAGATTGCATATATTATGTGCAGGTTATTGGCTATTTGGTTATTCGTAGTTACAGGCGATTTATGTTATACATTGAAAGATTGTTAAAGCTGCAATTGATTTGTACATAACTGCTTGAAATAGGTCTTTGGAATAGTTTTACATTGAAAATAGTTGCTTAATAAGAGCAGTTGTCTAGTTACCTGGTATATCATAGTTCATACTATTTAGAAAGTAAGAGGGTATTAGGTAAGCTTTTATGTTCATCAAACTAGCTTATAAACATTTTAAAACTTATTTTCGCGATGTTACAGGCGATTTTTCTTATACGTTGAGAAATTGTTGAAACTGCAATTGATTTGTACAGAACTGCTTGAAATAGGTCTTTGGAATAGTTTTACATTGAAAATAGTTGCTTAATAAGAGCAGTTGTCTAGTTACCTGGTATATCATAGTTCATACTATTTAGAAAGTAAGAGGGTGTTTGGTAAGCTTATATTGTTCGTCAAACTAGCTTATAAATATTTTTAACTTATTTTCGTGATGTTATATGCGATTTTTCTTATATGTTGAAAAATTATTGAAGTTGTAATTGATTTGTACAGAACTGCTTGAAATAGGTTTTTGGAATAGTTTTACATTGAAAATAGTTGCTTAATAAGAGCAGTTGTCGAGTTACCTGGTATATCATAGTTCATACCATTTAAGAAGTAAGATGGTGTTTGGTAAGCTTATGAGTTCGTCAAATTAGCTTATAAATATTAACTTATTTACGCATTTGATAAACATTTAAATTGCTTATAAGTTAAAAGCAATCAAAAGTCGATCACCCCAACTTATGATTTCTCGGCTTATAAGCACTTGATCAAGTATTATATTAATTTATCCTTGATATATTATCTAATTCTCAAAATACTCTTCCTATAATAGGGCTCCTAACTCCCTCCATCCCGTTTTCGTAGTTTGTTCTAGTATTTTTATAATCATCCAAGGAAATACTCGTTATTTTAGGAAAAATGCTCAACACTTTCTAATCAAATACATCAACTGTGTATCACCAATTTCGGTACTTCAATCCAAATGCTTAGCCTTATTTATAAAATTTCAACACTAAAAGGTGTTTTCTTAGCAGTTAATATTTATTAGTTACTTTCAATCAGCTAATCCGAGCAAACCCCAACACCACCAACATTTCTCAACTCTTCTGATGTTGTTTGGTTCCACCCTTCTTGGATCTCTAATTCTCTTTATTATTTCCCATTGAAAATGGTCTATTCAGATAATCTTTTGTTCTTCACATTGACATATTATGAGACAGTAAACGTACAGGAGGCTTTACTCCTTTAGGCAGATTAATCTTCCAGTAGATGACTTATCACTGCTAATTAACTCAAACTACAAGCATTGTTGGGTTCTTGAAAAGTAATTCTGATGCATTAGCACACAATTCGAAACTCAATAATAAACCCATACATCTACCTTCTTCACTTAAATACCAGTCTTTCGTCAGGGTAGTTAATAGAGCCATATTTTTTGTTCTGAAAACCTATTATTTTGAGTACATATAAATCCTAGGTTCCCCCCCATCTATATAACTGTTTTGTTAATCGATCAATTAGGCACAAATTGTTGTTTTTCCCCGAACATATGTACCAACAGGGTGTATAAATTAAGTAGCTGGAGGGCGGGTTCGAATCTATCTCTTCGAAAGAGTTGAACACCATGAAGTCCACCCTTACGGAGCAAAGCAAGCAAACAAAAAAAAACGAGGGAAGGGAATTTTAGTAGCATGCTCGATTAAAGCATATTGTTGTATATTGTTATTTAGGACCTGCACATACACAATTCACCCATTGCTTGACCATATTGTTGTGTAAAATGACAATCCATATCACTTCAGACATTGATATACACTTGAAGGAGACCTTTGCAATTATCATATTTATTCACATTTTCTGTACAATAAGGTGCCAACAACCAGCCGCTCCACCTTCACCAATGGGTCACTTTCATGGAATACAGGCATTATATTCCGGTGGGCAAATCCTAATCGTCTGTCATGAATGAAATTTTAATTAATTAAGGATGAGAGGAAGAAATGCATAATAAATTAGCATCTAAGGACCTCACACGGAAGTAATCATCATGAGAAAAAGGAGACTGAATACAAACAATATCTGAAAGTTGCAGTCGAGTAGAAAGATCAAAACAATCTCAAAACAAATAGGAGAGGATGATGCAACTTTGGGCAACCATAGTGAGGGTTTAAGCAATGTTATAAGAGGCGATACAGTAGGGACATTCGACAGAGAAGCTTGTCGATATTGTTGCAACTTGCCTTTTTCTACTGGGTTTGTTGTTGTACTTGTGTTGTAGCAGGAGTTAATTCAGTAGCCCAAAGGCATGACATTACACCCATCAAATTTTTATAATCAAACTATATTACTGTAAACATCTCAGACTCAAGTCCTACACATCTTCTATACATTTGTTCATATTAAAATGTTGCAAACAGACCTAATATAAAAATTGGAATGTACGGACGTGTTGCTGTATTAGCCTGTTACTGCATCGCAGGCTCACAGGCCCCACCTATAGGAGTGTTGACTTGGAAAATGTTGCACTGTCTGATGCCATTACACAGTAAAATCATGTGTAATCCTATTTAAGCAATAAAGGATGCCAAATCATTTGCTATCTTTTTGTAGGTTTTCTACTTTCGGTATACTTCTTGTATATGGGCCTTTTTTGCCCAAATATTTAATAAAATTCATATCCTACCCAAGTAATCTAACACACCTTATAGCTACAATTGTATTGATATTTTAAGGTTTGACCTGAATTTTTCGTGCAGAGTTGGAGCTTAATCATTGAAGATGATGCTTAAGAGGTTAAACACTTTATTAGTGTGCCTTTAGGATATTTTAAATTAACCTTCTAATTGAAATCTACAGGAAGGAATGTAAAAAACGTGGTTTGGCAATGCAATACTGACTATACTGATTTAGCATGTTTCAGCAACTTATAGGTCAGATTTTTAAAATATTTGAAGTACCACAAGAGAATGTTAAGAGACTGGTGATGAAATAATCACAAAAACACTGTCTATAAAGGGATTTTGATGATGGAATAATCACAAGAACACTGTCTGATGAGACTCGCTGATGAAACAAGCAAATGAAACTGCTTTTATTAATAGTTACAGAACTAACCTCAATAATCTGTACATGAAACAGGGACAACAACACAATTGTTATCATCTTTAACATGTTCGAGTCAGACTTAATCTGCAATTGTCGAGAGAACAAATGAAAAACAAGACTATAGGTAATAATTGAAGATACAGATAAGCAAAATACGACTATTATTAAACGTTCATCAAACCTACACCATCACAAAATGCCAAGCTATAGCATGAAGAATGTGCCAATAGTTGTCTGACGAAGCACCTTTGAACTTCGATCTAACCCATGAGAAGCCACCTAGAATTTGGAATGACAAAAGAATCAGCAAACAAGTACAACCTCGGAAAATAATAATTGTTATTCGATGTTCATTCAGCAGAAATGATAAAAGTTTAATTCTTTAGTAAATAAGAGGACAACTGTTTGAGGTAGGGGGAAGAGGACTAAGAGATGCTTGGAAACAACTCAACAAAAAAACATTAAATTAAGAACCATAAATAGACATATTTTCTAAGGAGTTGAAAGTCGATTGTGGAGCATCAAAAGTTCCCTTTTGCTACCTTTTTTTAATGTAAAAATGACATCATTGTATGTAGTTGGATGAAAGTTTTGGGGCAGATTGGTGTGATATTAGTGAGATCATTTTGACTAATCAGAAGGTAAAAAGAACTATGAATTTCTTGCAAAAGTGACAGAATACCTGATTATTTTTTGGTAAATAAAAGATGTATTATCACAGTGATAAAGTAGAACATGTCTAAACTCTAACCTACGGAAAGTTCCCTAACAATTTGACACAATGAAAAGGTAAAACCTATCTAAAACCGCCAATTTACAAAACGTACCCAAGCCATCACTTAATTTTTGCACTTCAAATGCACCGTAATATTAACTCTCAGCACTTAAAGTTACATGATTTTGTCATCACCACCTTAGCTTGCAAACCACTTATTCTCTTGAGCCGAGGGTCTTTCGGAAACAACCCTCCTATCTTAGGGGTAAAGTCTGCGTACACTCTACCCTCCCCAGACGCCACATTGTTAGATTTCACTGGGTAATTGTTGTTGTTGATGAAGAATTATGAGAAGGGGAGCCTTGGAGTAACTGGTAAAGTTGTTGGCATGTGACCAGGCCTCTTGCAGAAATGCAAGGTAAGGCTGCGTACAATAGACCCTTGTGGTCCAGCCCTTCCCCGGACACCGCGCATAACGAGAGCTTAGTGCACCGGGCTGCCCTTTTTTTTCCCATGAATTATGAAGAATTCACTTTCAATAATCAACTTAAATTTTGACTAAGTTGTATCTTGCTCAAACTGATAAATAGACCTGAAGTTAAAGCTAAATCGCCCCCCCCCCCCCCCCGAAATATAATGGGCATTCTCCTTCATTTTTGTGTTGTTTTTCTCTCCAATGTACACTTAAATCAGACCACATTAAAGCTAGCACGATAACACAACTATTCACAACAGCTAATTTTCTTACCATATGAGTTAAGGCAGCATAACGTTCCTCATTTAAATATAATGGCTTTCCCCTATGCATTTCAATATCCTGCAAGAATAAGGGAGGAAGTATGTAAGATCCAATTTGATATGTGGACATGCTGGTTTAGAGCCCAGATGTCCCTACCAAAAGAATTAACAGGAAATCAAAGCTCAAGGCATAATGCACATATATTTGTACACAGAGTCTTGACAATGGCTAGAAACAACTATTTGACTGAAAACAGAGAAATAGAGGAAATAGAGAAAGGAAAATAATGGCGTGCCAATCCATCAGAATTTGAAGAAATATCAAGTGAAGTTTAATCCATACTTGTTAAGAGTCATGACTGGGAAAATTGGTGAACACGTCTTGACTTGCATTTAACTCGGGCAAAATTTTTACTTCCATGTTTGACATGAAAACATATCTGTAATTGAATTGAAGACATTTGAGGACACAACTGCCTTCCTGTGGTCTTCTCTCCCAAAAACACTCATTTCATTTTTCATAATTTTCCATCTAAACCACATAACAGGATCCTTGTAAAGCACCTTTGTTGGAAAAGAAAAGGTACATGTCATTGTTCGCTTGGATTATTTTGACCTTAGTGGCTTGAGATAGCAACAACAAATCTCTGTTGCATACCTAATTTGTAATGCTTCTAAGAGCTATGCTATTCGTATTCATTTTTTGTCTCACATTTGATCTTATATAGTGCTTGGTTACATGATGATGCTCCAGACGACTAACTGTTATAAGGAAGATTAATGGACTAATATTATTATGTGCATGTTTTGGTCCATAAACAACAGTGCAGATTGAAGATGGTTGGTTGCACACACCTTTTCCCTATAACAGTGATATTTTAATTTGCCAACCTGATTCAAGACACACAAATTTGGTATGCTAAATGTACGAGTTGAACTACCGATGATGTAAGTAACACAAAAGCTTCAATTAACATCACATCTATTATATAAACATCTATTATTCTGAAACATAGACTAGAACTAAAGAAAGAACAAGCTTATATCAATATAGAATGCTGGTTCTTAGTTTCAAATTAGTTGTTCTAATTTGACAAGGAAACAATTGACATTTTATTGCAGAAAGAGCAATTGACCGAAAAGAGAAATAGAACACAAATGATTGTAGAGAAGGAAAGAATCAAAGGAACTTTTCATCACACGTATATAAAGAGGTGATCTCATTATTGAACATCTCCATGTTGCTCCCAATTTTCATTTTTGAGAAGAAAAACTAGTTTAGAACCTTTCCAAAATCGAATCCATTTTTAATGATTATTTCAAGCAACAAGAAAAATTCCCTTTTTCATCAACTCTCAGTAAATGAAAATAAAGAGACTTGTTTTCCACTAAACTCCCTTAGTTTCTCTGAAGCTCTTCTATGATAGCTAAATGCAACCATTAATTTACCTCTTCTCCGAATGCGTCCAAATAAGGTGAAGGCCACGGCGCCTGACGAGCAGATCTTTGGAGCAATATAGTGGTTTTCTACAGTGAAAAGTAAAAATTTCATTAACCATTCCAGGGTCCTGAAAGACAGTATTGTGCAGATCAAAATGCCAAAAGATAAATAAGTAAAGCAAAAAGAAACAACACTTACTCTGATCAACAAGAACACCCCAATACTAGCACCACAGGCTATTGCATGACTTTGGCACCCACTTTCTCTGGAGTTCAATCAAATGCGTCAGACACAGTATTAAAGATCATCATAAGGGGAAAAAAAAGAGGTGCAACCCAAGTGTATATTGAACCTGCAGCATGTCTTCCAACTTGCTGAGCACAATTTACCACATAACAAGCACAATGCAGGATCCTTCTGAACAGCTCCACAATCTGGGCAATTCTGTTTAATATACCTGAAGGTAACATCAAAATATCTTGAGTTTTAGTTCATCTATACAAAGAGAAAATACTAGTAAAATACTATCTCTATCCATATCTTGAACCAACCTCTGCAAGAGGTCCTGATAAAGATGAGGCAAAAGCATCATTTTAAATGGGGCGGCAGGATTGGAATACAAAACACCCTTTAGACCGCGAGTTTCAAACTGCTTGCAGAAATGATTTAGCCATTTCTGAACCACCAAACGAATTGTGACGTCACTAAAAACATTATCAAGTGAGGGGATCTTTAATATCTTCTCCAGCTTTTCAATTTGAATGAGCTCGGCTGTGTTGCTTTCGTAACAGTCCATCAGTTCATTAGTTGAATATGCTGATCCATCTAATATGTTAGTTCCATCGTTAAATGGCACCACTCTAGAAGAATGAATCAATTTCCACAACAATGCACATCTTCTTAAGTACGGAAAGGTCAGACTGCGAATTGCATCTTTGATGTCATAAGAAGTTTCTATAAAATTAGAATCAAAATATTGGTGAGCATCTCCATGTTCTCCCATTACTTTATAGATGTCAGTAACTAGAGAATCGTCGCATCCTAACTCAAGCAAACTGCATTGACGCTTTCTGCAATAGGTTATTATAGCCTGCAAAGAAACGACAAAGGATCTTTTGCTAACCATGTCGGAGCCAATGAAGTGCAAAGAGGTCTCATCTAATCTCTACCCCAAAAAAAGATCAGAAGAAGGGAAAATTGCGTAACCTGAGTGACAGCGACTGCATAGAAAAGATGAACAAGAGACAAGAAGGCATCTTCACATGACAACAATGGACATGGAAGGCAATACATTATCCACATTAGTGAAGAAAAAGCATCATGTGCAAGAACTGGATCAGCGGACCATCTCCAGAACTGAATATCAGGATATTGATCTTCTGTTTCAGCGCATTCCAAGATGTCTTGCATATTACCTAAAAAGAATATCTTCCCATGATCTCATCTTTCTCTTTTACGATGTAAAAGAAACTTAAAAGATAATTCCATGAAGTAGCAATATACCTCCAACAGACGGATCTGAAACTTCATCTGCAGAAGTGCAAGTGCATATAGACTCTGCAAACAGCTGAATGCCTCTCAATCTCAAGAGGACAGTGAGCGAGTTCTTTGTTCGTGTGCTTTGTACAATACTTAGTAACAAAGCCAGTATAAAACCATTTGAAGATTGGAGTTCTTTGTACAAGGCACCAAGACTGTAGTTTGGAGCTAATGATGTCTTTCCAGATCGAGTAGCAATTTCAGTTGATACAAGTGAGTACTTAAGAGTGTCATACAGAATCAGAGAGTGACCAAGTCTACCAGATTCTGAAATCTTATCATTATCTGGAAAGTACTTTCCACACAATACACGATACACAGATTCAAGGTTGACTCTCATCCGCTCAAACTGCCGAAATGGAAGCCTTTGGAAAATCTCTCTACTTCCAACAACATCAGCAGCACTTTGTAGGAGAAATAAAGCTTTTTGAAAATGAAGTGCATCTACTACTCCACCTGACGAGGGTGAAGGGCCAACAGCATCTGATGCACTGGAAGTTGAATGAAGGGATGTGAACCTTCCAGAATCTGCACGTAATGCTGGCAGGACCGAATTGGCAAGTCCACGGCATACAGGACAGAGGAACTCCCCCTGAAAAATAAGAAAATCAACAAAAAAATTCAGCAATTCACTCCACTCCATCACAGAAAAAGGTAACTCAGGACGTCCTGTACCTGATCTGGATCTACAATATGACCTCCTTCAAAGACAATTCTTCTGGTATATCTGTACAAGAGTGATGAGACAGTTGACTCTTTGAACTTAATGAATAGGACTGCAAGGCCAATTATAGAACATAATATTACATGTATTTTATAAACTCTAATGCACAAACCAATTAAGCTTGAGGACATACCTGGCTTAAAGCAAATTCCAGATAAGGTCAGAAAAAGAAGAGCAATCCTAGAAAAAAAAGCCACAAGACCCCCCACCCCCACCCCACCACCACCACCACCCCACAAAGAAAAAAAAAAGAGAAAGGAGAATAAAAGATTAAAAATAATCCAAGTCGAATTTACAAAACGATTGGACAATAGCCTCAAAGAAAGAGGTAAAAGGAAAGGATACAAAATGTTACCTTTCCTTTAGAGAAGATAAATAGCGGTCAAGACATCCCTGATGCACAGCGTGTCCACACGATGAAAGATAAATTCCGTCACAATCTGACGGACCAAATCCTTCATACGCTGTAAGCGGCATTCTTAACTCTAATTGTGTCTTGTGTGCACTTTCAGATGCAGAAGCACTATCAAGATTTTCTCCTCCAAGAGCAGAAATGTACTTCCCAAGAAAAAGTGACTCAACACTCCCACCATCTCCACGTGCAGAAAGTCTCTTACTATTTCTTGAAAGATCCCAGTGCGACGAATTGACATCCATTCTTTCCTGAATCAACGAGTACATTTGTTCTTCTAGCATCTCAAGAGAAGAACCTGCCTTTTTGTCGACACTGTTTGATGTGCAAGGTAGTTGAATCTTCAATGCTGGGAATCTTGCCCTTATATATTCACAAAATGCTCCTACTTCCTTAGGTTGCCCTTCCAGAGCAAACTCATTTATTGCATTTTGAATCGATTGTGTCAACCAAGGAGATAAAATCACTTCTTCACTGCTTGATAGAATGCTCCTTTGAGATGAGATATTTGTCATTCTTTTAGCACAAGATTCTGGTTCTTCCCCAAAATTTTGAGTTTTTTTCCATGAAGGAGGCCCTCTATTGGTGAAAGTCAAAAGCCTGGATTTCTTATTTCAAGAACCATGATAAAATAAGTATAACTTTAACTTTAATAGATTCACCAAGAACAATTACTTAGATAAATCAGCAGAGATATCCAAGAACAATGAAGCAACATAAACAGAAAGAACATACTTGAAGAAGAATCAGGTATGATAGAGGACTTTTAGAATTTTGATCATGGCAAAGAGAGCAAATGACTTGAGTAGCCTCTTCATAACCACGTCTAACATCTGAATCACTTCTTTCTTTACCAAGTTTAGAATCATCCGGACCAGCTTCTGTAGAGGAATCAATGCTCGTTAAAAACTTGGATTGTTGCGCCCTCATCTTCTCCTGCGATGTAGACATGGAATATATGTGAAAGTGACCGAGTCAAACCCAATCAACTGAGAATAAAAGGAATAAGGTTAGTCTGGTTATACGATGAGTTCAACTTACAATAAACAGAAAGTACCTGAACTGTAAAATATGGAAACATGAACAGCACTAGATCCAAGTACAGGAAACACAAGCATGTCGTAAGATGAATTATGTGCCGTTTTGCATGAAATCCATATATATTACTAGGATGGAATTTCAGTAGAATCTCTAATTTAGATTATAGAGGCAAAGCACAGCTAATAGACCCCAGATACTAAAAACTTTCTTTCTTTGGAATGACATGGGTGTCAAGCCTTACTTCCCCGTCTATTATCCAAGGGAAGGGAGATATTGATGATGATATCATACATCGTATTGGTGCGGGGTGGATGAAGTGGAGGCTCGCATCCGGAGTCTTGTGTAATAAAAAGGTGCCACCAAAATTCAAAGACAAGTTCTACAGAATGGTCGTTATATCTACTTTGTTGTATGGGGCAGAGTGCTGACCAGTCAAGAAATCCCACGTTCAGAAGATGAAAGTTGCAGAAATGAGGATGCTGCGGTGGATGAATGGGCATACTAGGAGAGATAGGATTAGAAATGAAGACATCTGGGACAAGGTAGGAGTGGCCTCGATGGAGGACAAGATGAGGGAAGCGAGGCTAAGATGGTTCGGGCATATGAAGAGGAGAAGCGTGGATGCCCCAGTGCGGAAGTGTGAGAGGTTGGCTATGGATGGCTTCAGGAGAGAGGTAAAGATAGGCCAAAGAAGTATTGGAAGAGGTGATTAGAGACATGACGCAGTTGCAGCTTACCGAGGACATGACCTTAGATAGGAGGTTCTAGAAAACACGGATTACTGTAGTAGGGTAGTAGGTAGTAGGGCGTTCCATTCTAGTAGTCGCAGTATTTATGTTGTAGTTGCTTGTTCTTCGATTTCTGTTAATATTTTCTGTCTTTCTTTCCTGGCGTAGCATATATTCCAGTTGTAGTTACTGTTCCTTTCTCCTATACGACCTGCTTTATTGTTGTTCTAGTGCTTTATTATTGTTGTTGTATTGTTTTATTCTTAGCCGAGGGTCTATCGGATCCAAGAGGTCTAAAGCAAGGAGTGCTCACCAGATCCCACCCCATAGAAAGGGTTAAGGTAGAACTGGATCTCCTTCTTAATAAGAATAAGAGAATCTGAGAAATGTACGTCTTCGCGGTCCCATTTCATCGACATAGTCAGAAGCAATGGATGTTGTAAAGAAGTGAAAGACAAATGAGTTTAGCTTGAAGAGGAAAGGATTTTTCATTCTGATCTGCTCGGGGGGTTGCTTCGGTTAGTTATGTTGTAATTACTATTCCTTTCTCCTATACGACCTGCTTTATTGTTGTTCTAGTGCTTTATTGTTGTTGTATTGCTTTATTCTTAGTCGAGGGTCTATCGAAAGCAACCCCCAAAAGTAGAGGTAAGGTCTGCGTACAACTTACCCTCCCCAGACCCCACTTGTGGGATTCCACTGGGTTTGTTTTTGTTGTTGTTGTTGAGGCTAAGCACAACTACATCCAACTATGGGTTGAATTTAAATATAACGACAACATCCTTTTAGGATGTAGCAATTTTTTATGGGATGTTTCACTTATATAAATGTGATATGAACTTGTGCAAGTTTCTTCTCTTATTTGCATCTGTCTACCTTTCAAAACCATACTTCCCTCTGACATGGAAGCTTTTACATGGTTTCACTTTACATATCAAACACTTGGGACGCTCAAGACCACAAGCAGAGAAGGTTATTTATCCTAATAGCATCAAGTTACATGTACATTGGCTCATAAATTAATGCATCATCCTTATGATAAAGAACCATGTAGTTCTTTTTCTTATCGAAAAGAAAATTTGTTGATAAATAGTGAGATAGAGGAGACTGGATGTAATCATTAAGCTCCCGTTTGGTCATAGATTTTGGGATCATATTTTCAAAATATTTTTTCAAATCTTTGTTTGATCATAGAATTTTGACACATTTTGAAAACAAATCTTCAAGTCCCAAATTCTGGCTGAAACCTGTTTTTGGTCCAAGATCTATCCGTTGGCCTTTTAAATTTTTTTAAAATTTACCCAAAACTAATATATTTTATAAGCCCCCATCTATTATGACCCAATTATGGTTTATGTCATTCTGATTCTATACATTTCCTATGTCATATGGAGCAGTCCGGTTATTTACTAATTTGGTTAAGTTCTTGTATTTGAGTAAGTGATCATTTTTATTTGAGATATTTTTCAGCTTCAGTATTTGTGCTAATTCTCCCTCATTGACTTCGTGCTTATAAAGTGTTTTTTTCTTCTTGAAATTGTGGTGCTGCAAGCCTTCAAATTCATTAACTAGTGCTAAACTGCTAATCACCAAGTAATGGATGCAGTGGTGCTGTGAACTGTGATTTTTATGGTGTCAGCCAATATCATGTATAGCAATTCGAGAGGGCATGAACTGTGATTTGCTAATTAAAGCTATGAACTCTCATTTCTTCATGAGGTGCATATAATTGCAACATTTGATGATTTTTATATTTGCCTTTTGTATGATCGTATTGGTGCAATTGATGGAACACATATTCAAGGGGAAATACCCAAGAATTAAGCAACAAGTTGGATATAGTTGGGTATTTTTGATAGTTTTTAAAACGCATGGGTATATAAGTCATAAGTCATAAGTAGTTGCATCATGATTCTATTGCATCTCTTCAGTTCTTCTTGCATCATTAACCAGTTTGAAGCAAACTCTACTCAGTAGTAATAGTCCTTGGTGTTAAAGTCTTTCAAAGACAAGAGACCAAGAAAATGGCATGATTTTAATGGAAGCTCAACTTTCAGAATAGAAGAAGACACAGAAAGACTCATCAACAGATCCTTAGCTCATCAATGGAAGAGATCGTTAGCAATCTATTTTTTTTCTGATTAGGTAATGTTTGCAATCATAACAAATTATTTCAAGAAAGCAGTTTGAGTTAGCCTTTTTCTCATAAAGGTGGTGTCGGCCACCTCGACTATTCCACCACTAGCACAGGGTACCGCTGCCCACCAAGGCTTAGGCAGATTGGACAAAATCACCAAGTCTTTTTGTTTCTATTGGGATTTGAACCCTAATCTCCAAGGATTGCAACCACTTCATTGATCATTAGGCCACAACCTTGGATGTAAAGTTTGAGTTAGCTTTTTCTAATAACATATTATGCTTTTACTAAAAGAAGGGTAACAAAGTACAACAACAACATACCCAGTGAAGTCCCACAACGTGGGGTCTGGGGAGGGGTAGAGTGTACGCAGACCTTACCTCTACCTTGGAAGGTAGAGCGGCTGTTTCCGTGAGACTAACAAAGTAGAAGAGTGATAAATGTATATTACTTCTGTTTTAACTCCACTAACATAATCATCTTTTAGTAACATAATTTTTTTATACAAGCATCTGTTTTCACAATGATGATACTATATTGGTATTTGAACATATCAAATAAAGAAATAAATGACTTTAGTATTTCTAAGGGTTTGCAATAGAATAAAAAGGTAGAGACAATAAGGATCTGAAGCTGTACTACTCCTCAATCCACCTTAAAAGGACGCTATCCTAATTTGAGTTAGATAATAGAGAAATTCACAAGCCTGAGATATGTAGCATTACAGTATTAGATGACTGGGACTAAAAAACCAAGAGATAAGGATGCACACAAGGAATTGAAAAGAAATAAAAAAGAAATTATCATTAAATTGAAAGACAAATCAAACTTTAATGCAACAAGATAATAGCTCATTCAAAAACTGAGGTTGAGGTTGTATTTTGAATCTTTCAAGAGGTGTGACTGTTAACATCAACTACCATTTGTAGAGTATTTCCTCTACACAAGAATAAGTCACATCTCACATTTAAAGTGAAAATATATGAACTCTGTAATGCATACTACTGCAATACATTCAAGTACAATGATCAAAGAATACAGGCACACATACTAGATCACAACTAGATTACAAGAGCTCAATAAACTATTCTTTCCAAGAATGGAAACAAGGCCAAGGGACTTGAGAGTAGAGAAGAAACTAAAGGATGTAAGAAAACTGAAACTGCTTCAGTTATCAAATAGTGTGACTATATCAGCTAAAAATTTAAGCTGTTGGAGTGGAGAGAGATTTATTTAATATTTGATTTTCAGCACCTCCTCGAATGTGCATCCCCCCCTCCCCCAAAAAAAAAAACAAATTGAACAAGCATGCAGACGGATAACCAAAAATCCAGAATAATTGAAAGTGAAAAACTGAAACTTAGCACAAGATCTCTGCTTACTCTACCAAGTCAATATATGCAATCCACCTCATCCAAAAGCTTTTGCCAGAGAATGGGAAATAAACTACATTATTTATTTTTAACAATCATAATCATGTGAACGACATGAGATACTCTAACCACCTGTAGAAGTACTTGGAAGAATCACATTCTCACTTAAAGCTTATGAAGTGTAACTTTTTTCCTAATTAGCAAAATCTCATGTCACCCAACTATATTAGCTTGACTAAATCGAGCATCTAGTCTCCTATCATACCTTGCTCAGAATTAGCATCCCAAAGCACAAGTTCCCCAACTTTTTCGGTCTCCCTGGACCCTATACAGGATGGACATCTGATCTACAAGGATTTTGCTTCCATTTCCAATGCTTATATCTCACTTGCATGTTTCAATATTTCATATGACAGCTTTTTCTGTGTCTCTTTTTAACCCTATACACATGGGGTATTTGATCTATAAGGATTCTACATCTGAGTTGAGAGGAATCCCTTCCTTCCACAGTTAGTATTTCACTTCAATGTTTCAGCTTTCACATGTTTTCCTAGAACATGTAAAAAACATGTATGCTAGATAAGGAATTTCAACTTCTTGAACAGGTAGCTTACACTCGGTCATAGTAGAACCACGACACAAAAGTAACAATTTGAAGTTAATAGCCTAGAGAGTAAAAACAGCACATTTCGTGTTTAGCAAAATCTTTAACAAGATATCCTTAATATTCTCTTTAAAAACATACCATTATAGCAGCTTGCCTCTCTCGAGCTTTAGCCTTGCGCTTATCACTGTCTGAAACTGATTCCAAGCTATTAGTATCACCGGCCGAAATGGATTGTGACTGTTGATTGACCACCTCAGGTGCAAGGTCTTGCAGTTTTATCTTGCATCCAGATTGAAGTTCAGCAAATTTTTCTAGAAGACTTCCAATCAAAGAGGAGAGATTGAAAATTCCAACTTCCACAAAGTCGTTCTCTTTCCTATATTTCCTCATCGATAAAACCAGAAGAGACAACAAGCTCTGATCACCACATTTATTCAATGACAATTCCTCAGTAGCTAGTGCTAAAATTGGAATGACATCGTCCCCATAGCAACTATTGTCACGAGATCTCCTATGCATATAACAAATATCTAATGCAAGAGACAACAAATGCAATGCGGTTAACAGTACACCATCTGGAGCACGTGAAGCGTTTGGTTTATCAGAGAAAACAGCATAAAATACAACAGCGCGGATTGTTTGGAGTACTGTCCGGCAAGTAGCTATTTTAGCTATTCCACCTAGAGGTGGATAAATCTTGGTCCATTTTGGAAGCTGACTGGTCAATGCCGATACATCACAGAACCGCATATATCTATCTTCAGCAACTTGTAACTCCTTTGAGTTCCAACGAGGATGGTATAAATCTAGCTCCTTCCAATAGGGCGTCCGCAGTTTATACATACCCTGGTATAGATGGGACATTAGAATCATAGGACCAAAACTGATCAGATGGATTACCCATGGCAATGTATGAAGGTTATAGAATGGCCAAAGTGTCACAGACAAACCTGATTCATGCCAGAGGGATTGGAATATACTGCTATCCTATCTAAAACTTCCTGAAATGTATCGATCTTGGACAAGTCACGGGGCAGGGACTTCACCAACTGGCTACGAGTGGCATCACCAGTTGATAGTTTATATACCAATTCCCTTTGCAAACACTCACTGGGGGATAACCCAGAAAATCGTCGTTCTTTCACTATTTGTATGATCAGAGTAAGCATCTCCTGAACTATAGTCGGCTCATACCTGGGTAAAGTGTTAAAACAGAAGAACCCAAAAGCAGTTAGATACTCGAGAAACAGAACTTGGAAGTTTGACAACATCATGTCAAATCATAAACAAGAAAGTTGAAGAAAATTGAAATTTAAATATACAAAATCTTAAGTCCATCTAACTGGTAGTTGTAGTGTTATTATTGTAGGTCTGCTTAGCCTATCATACTAGTAGGCGCAGTACTGCTTTATAGTCCTCTGTCGTTTGATTTCTAATGCTGTGTGTTCTTTAGTGTACTTTGTTTATCTACGTTAGTTACTGCTTCTTTTTTCAGAATGCGATATCATGGCTTATTCGCTTTTGTTACCAGCATTTTCATACTGCTTTAAATTTCTTGTCCGGCTCTAACCGTTTCTCTTGCTTTGCTTGTGCTTATGCTTTGTCTTGAGCCGAGGGTCTTTCGGAAACAGCCGCTCTACCTACCAAGGTAGAGGTAAGGTCTGCGTACATTCTACCCTCCTCAGACCCCCGTTGTGGGATTTCAATGGATATGTTGTTGTTGTTGTAAGTACATCTAACTCAAGTATCAAAAAATGTTAAAGGCCGCGAAATAAACACAGACAACTCAAAATAGACTTCGCAAGTTACTTCTAACATAGTAGTGATCCACCAAATTTCACTAAAGGATCGTATATTCTCTATCTCTAAAAAGATGACCAAAATCATGGCATGTGAGTGTATTACTTAAATGTATATTGAAGGATGGCGACATAGCACACACGTCGGACATCAGTAAACACCTACCCACTATCTAATCTTCCTTTTCTGTTCCCTAGTAAGGCTGGCCAGTGGGCCGGGACGGCCCGACCCCGTCCCGAGACGCCCCGGTCCCGCCCCGACCCTGAGTAAAAAAAAACGGTAGCGGAACTCGAACTCGGGACGGGACAATGTCTCGTCCCGCCAGACCCGAGCCCGCCCCAGGCCCGCCCGACCCGACCCCGTCCCGAGCCCGACCCCGCCCGAGTGCTCCCCCTTTGCAAATATAACCGTTGCACCAACGACCATTTTAGATTTTGGCCGTTGGGCAACGGCCATTTTAGGCCTCCCCCCTCCCCCAACCCCCCCTACCCCTTAATATTTATTTTTAACCCATAAGTTATTATATTTACACTTTAACCCAATTTTTCAACTATAAATAACTCATTTTTTTCTTCATCTTTCTCACAAATCTTCCTACAATCTCTCAATATATCTCTCTACAAGTCTACATTGTTTGCTAAATATTCAATCTTATTTATTCATTTGGGAATTGGGAGTGAAGTTGACAACTAGCTTGAGGATCTTCCATCGAGCAAAGTTTCAATTTTCAACCTCTCGATTACACGTCGACGTTACGTTGCTTGGTACATTCTGCTCCTTCATTAAATTATTATTGTCTGTTTATTTGATTTAGCGCACTTAATTTTATTATCTTTAATTATTTATTATCATAATTAAAATGGAATGAATAAGAGGTATGTTTAAGGGTAAGGGTAAGGGTGCTTCTTCTAGTAGGGCAACCAGGCAAGTGGTACTTCTTCTAGTCATCTTATTCCTACACAGGATGATTTTGTTGATACTCAACATTTTCCTACAATACCATTAGATTTAGACGAGGAACTATTTTCTGGAACTCAAGAAGACTTTAATTTAGACGATGATCTAGATGAAACACCCACTAATGTTGATGACAACACACCCACTAGTACACCTTCAACTGAAATACCTCCTATTCCCCCTAGTATGAGACGAGGTCCAGCAAAACGACCATTAAAATCAGATGCATGGACATTTTTTTATAGGGACGTAGAGAATCAAGTAGCTATATGTAAAATTTGTAAAAATGTTTTAAAATTTAAAACTGGAAAAGGTCACGGTGGGACGGGGGGTTTAATTAGACACGTAGTAGGTGCTCGTCCAGCTAGGTATGCCCAATACCAGGCTTCAAAATCGGGTGCGCAAACGTCCGCTCCATCGGGACAAGGTTCACATATCGACATCGTCAGGACCAAGTACATGGTCAAATTAACCCTATGACGGGGGGAATTGTAGGCCCTAAATACAATAAACATAGAGATAGGGAAGCAATATCAAAATTAGTTGTTGTGGAGGGTTTGCCTTTTTCATTTCCTTCATCTCCCGGTTTTATTCATTACATTAGAGATTTGTATAATCTTGCTTTTAACGATTTTTCTAGATCAACTGTTAAGAGAGATGTATTTAAATTCGCACATGAATATCAACAGTATTTACGTTATTCATTATATCATTTTAATGACAAAGTGACTATCACTTCTGATATAGGCAGTAGTACTAACGGCCATGATTATTTAACTGTAACTTGTCATTGGATAGATTATAAATGGTCTATGCAAAAACGTATTTTAGCGTATAGATATATAGATGATAGGCACACTGGTACTTTTATTGCAGCTAATATATATCAAGTGTGCCCATTATTACGGAATAACCGATAAAATTATGACTATTACATTAGATAACGCTTCTTCTAACAATTACGCAATTACAATTTTAAAAAATAGTTTAACTCCATCTTTTCCAGATCATTTTCATATAAAATGCGCGTGCCATATATATAACTTAATTGTAAAGGATGGTCTATCACTTTTTGAAGACATTCTTAGTAAAATACAATTTGTTATAAACTTTATTTTTAAAAGTAATAAAGTACAACGTAGAAAAGAATATAAAAAAACTTGTCACGATTGTGGACTATCTTATAGAAAAATTTCACAAGAAGTATCCACTAGGTGGAATTCTTTATACGAGCAACTACTTGTTGCTTATGACTATAGAAAACATATAACTTTACTTTTTTAACTCTCATAATAAAAATCCAACTGATATGATTTTACATAGTGATTGGGTAAAAATTTCCGAACTTATTGTATTTTTAGAGAAATTTTTTCAAGCAACAAAAGAAACTTCCGGTATATATTATCCTACTATTTCAACTATGTTGTTTTATATAACTCTAATATTTTTATTACTTAGTGAATATATGGAAAAACCAGCTTATAAGGCAGCTATTAAAAAAATGTTTGTCAAAATAAAAAAATATTTTATTCCTATTCCCACTATTTATATTATTGGTTCTGTATTAAATCCTACTATTAAAATAGACGGTACTAAATCACTAATTGAAACTATTTACGATTGTATAGAAGTACTACCACCTCCAAGTCCCAAAAATCTAAATCACCCACCACCTATTGAACAAACTAAAGAAGAAGTGTTGTCTAGCGTAGAACACCAATGCAAAAAAATATATAGATTTTATCAGCAAGAAAATGCTAGTAACTTACCGGCTTTCATACTATCTTCTTCATCTTCAACACAACCCCACAAAGGACATGTTGTTTCTGCGGCTAGTATTGAAAGCCTCAGAAATAGAATGTGCGGTCGTACCTCTACAACTAACCAAATTAACGAGTTGGATATTTTTGTTTTGCAGGGTTCTGTACCGTACCAAAAAGTTATCAATGAAGATGGACATGAAGACTTGCTAAAATACTGGAGGGGGAATGAGAAGACCTTTCCGACACTTTCATTGATGGCCCGAGATGTTTTGAACATTCAAGCGTCATCAACTGCGTCTGAAAGCGCTTTTTCTGCCGGCAGATATCAAATAGGAGACCACAGACACTCATTCAGGAGGCGACTTGAAATTGCGATTATTCAGAGATTGGATACGAGCGGAGCGGAGAAGGTGCGGTCAACCGGAGATCAACGAAGAAGAAGACGAAAACTACAACGAAATCTTATCCGAAGGTGGTGGAAGCAACGTAGATCAATTTGACCAATAAATACCAATTCCAACCGAAGAACCACAGGAAATCATCAAGCAATTAGAACAGGTTTTTTTGAGAATGTAATTTTTTTAATTGCAATTTTATTATGTAATTTGCAACTTTTGGACAACACCACAGAGTTGCAATTTAGATTTTAGACAATTGTATTTGTATTACAAAAAAATCATATGTCTATTAAATAATATAAGAGGCACAAAACCAGCCTTGAGATGTTTTTATTACACTATCTTGTCTTGTTTATTGAGTTTTTTTATACATATGTTATTTTAAAAAAAAAAAAAAAACATGGGACCCGCTGACCCGTTTCCGGCGGGATCGGGATCAGCGGACTGAGCAAGTCCCGCTGCACCTGACCCACCAAACCCCGCCACTGCACTCCCACCCTTCGCCCGTCCCGCCCCGACCCCGCCAGACCCGAGCCTGGCCCACTGGCCACCTTTATTCTCTAGTGTCAAACATCTAGAATTGTTGCATGCACATTAACATCTTAGTTCTAGTGAAACTACAAAATTTAACAAAAACAATTATACAACCAACTAGGCCTCAATTTCGATTAGTTGGGGTCAACTAAATGGATTATTTGTATCCACTCCGCTCTATTCATGCCATTTCATTACAATACAAATTAATTTAAATTATTATTGTTACTTAATTTTAACTATCGTACTTAATTTTCTTAAATTTAATTATTTATTTGCACAATTATAATAGAATGAGATGGACGTTTTTCTGGTAGAGGTATTAGGGGTAACAGGGGTAAGGGTGCATCTTCTAGTAATCCTAATTACGATAGATTCACTCATGTAGATGAAACCGATCTAATGTCAATATTAATATACCATTAGATCATGAGGTATATTCTGCATCTTAACCAAACTATGATTTAGAAAATGACTTAGAAGATAATCTAGTAATCCTAATTACGATAATTTCACTCATGTAGATGAAACTGATCTTTTTAATGTTAATGTTAATATTAATATACCATTAGATCATGAGATATATTATGTATCTGAACCAGACTATGATTTAGAAAATGAATTAGAAGATAATTTAGATAACACACCACTAGTGCAACTCCACCTCAAACTGAGTCTCAGGCTGAAACTGAAACCGGAATCACTCTTATTCCCCCTAGTATGAGAAGAGACCAAAAACAACGAAAATTAAAATCACCTACATGGAATTTTTTTGAAAGGGACATTCCTAATCAACTAGCTATTTGTAAAATTTGTCGCGAAGTTTATAAATTTAAAACTGAAAAAGGTCAAGGTGGGACAGGAGGTTTAATGAGACATGTGGAGAACTCTCACAAAGCAAGGTATAACCAATATTTGGCTGAAAAATGGGTGTGCAAATGCCTTTTGAGTAGGGACAAGGTTCACATAGTGTCCCCGACCAAGTACAGGGTCGAATTAACTCGATGACGGGGGAGTTATAGGTCCGAAATATGATAAACACAAAGATCGGAAAAATTTAGCAAAATTAGTTGTTGTGGAGGGTTTGCCTTTTTCATTTCCTTATTCTCCTGGTTTTATTCACTACATTCGAGAAACATATAATCATGCTTTTAACGGTTTTCCTAGATCAACTATTAGAAGAGATGTTTTTAAATTTGCGTAGGAATATCAACAATATTTACGTTATGCATTGTATCATTTTAATGGCAAAGTGGTTATCACTTCTGACATAGGCCGTACTACTAATGGTAATGATTATTTAATTGTTACATGTCATTAGATAGATCACAATTGGTCTATGCAAAAACGTATATTAGCATATAAATATATTGATGAAAGGCACACTGAATTTTTTATTTCAATAAATATTCATGAAATTAGTGAATATTATGGAATTAATGATAAAATTATAACTATTATATTAGATAATGCTTCTAATGATTATGTTGTAAACATTTTAAAAATTTGATTTACTCCATCTTTTCCCCACATTTTTCATGCTAGATGTGCATGTCATATTTATAACTTAGTTGTAAAGGATCTTCCCTTTCCGCCGGAGCTTCATGGGCGTTGCCCCGTTCACCAATCAGCCTAAAACTTGCTTTTTATAACATCCTTGATAAAGTACAATTTGCTATCAACTTTATTTTTAAAGGTAATAAAATACAAAGACGCAAATAGTATAAAAAGACATGTGATGATTGTGGATTACCTTATAGAAAAATCCAGAAGAAGTTGCAACTAGGTGGAATTCTTTGTATGAACAATTATTTGTTGCTCACGAGTATAGAAGACCTATAACTTTATTATTTAACGCTCATAATCAAAATCCTTCGAATATGCTTGTAGATGATGATTGAGATAAAATTTTGGAACTTATTGTATTCTTAGAGAAATTTTTTCTAGTTACTAAGGAATTTTCTGGTATTTATTATCTTACTATTTCATCTATGTTATTTTATATAGCTCTAATATTTTTGTTATTTAATGAATATATGAAAACCCCAACTTATGCTCCAGCTATTGCAAAAATGTTTGTAAAATTTAAAAATATTTTTTTTCTATTCCCATTATTTATTTTATTGGTGATGTATTAAATCCTACTATTAATGTTGACGGTTGTAATGCCCTTACTGAAACGATTTATGAATGTTTAGAAATACTTCCAACAGCACCAACTAAAGGACTAACTAATGAACCAACTAAAGAAGATGTTATGTCTAGCATACAAACACAATGCAAAAATATGTATATGTATTACCAAGAGCAAAGTGCAAATAATCAACCGGCTTCTGTACCATCTTCTTCTACTTCACTTCAACCTTATAAAAAACATGTGGTTTCTGCTTCAAGTATTCAAGGCCTTCGAAATAGAATGTATAGTGGTTCAAGTGCTACACAAATTAGCGAGTTTGATGTTTATGTTTTGCAGGGTGTTGTACCGTTCGAATCAATTGCTAATGAAAATGGACGTGAATTTGCTGAAATACTTGAGGGAGAATAAGACGACATTTCCGCTCTATCAAAGATGGCCCGAGATGTGTTGAATATTCAAGCGTCATCAACAACTTCTGAAAGCGTTTTTTCTGCGGGAAGGTTTCAAATAGGAGAGTACAGACACTCATTGGCGAGAGACAGTTTGGAGATTGCAGTTTTATTTAGAGATTGAATTAGAGCGGCAGAGAACAATGAAGAAGACGACTACAATTACAACGAAATCTTATCTGAGGGAGCAGGAAGCGAGGTTGAACAATTTGACCAACAACTTTCAATTCCAACAGAAGATCTTCAGGAGATTGTTAGAAAATTAGAAAAAGTATGGTTGCAAATGTAATTTTTTAATGCCAATTTTACTATGTGATTTGCAACTTTTGAACTACGAAACAAAGTTGCAATTTTGAAATTGTATTACAAAAAGCATATTTCTATTATATAATATAAGAGGAAAATAGCCTTGGGATGTTTTTTCACTATCTTGTTCAATTATTTAAGTGTTCAAATATATTTTTTTTTAAATTAAGTGTAGAAAAAAAATTAAAGTCCCCCAAATCCCCCTACACAACCCGACCCGTCCTCCCAAATCCCGTCCCCTCTGTTGGCTGGATGTGGGACGGGACGAGACCACTTTTCCCCCGTCCCGCCAAATCCGATCTCGACCCCCCACCCCGTTCCCCCAAATCCTGTCACATCTCATCCCGTCCCACTGGCCACCTTTATCTATAACTAGATATTCTTCAAATCGCACACTAAACCTACAGGGATATACCAGTCTGTTCCTAGTACAACCACCGAACCTAATGCAAGTGCAACAATAACAACTATCCGTTAATCACAACTAGCTCATATTGCCAAAATGTCAATTATTCCGGTTATATCATGTATTTGGTAAAATGATCCGAGAAATTGAACTACTTCCTTCTATGTAATGTTGGGACAATTCCCTTTTTGTTATCATCACTCGGCATATTGTGTGCTAAACATTGGTGTATCTAAATATTTATGTAAAACATGATCATCTATAGCAACCTAATTTAATTGCATCATATAGGAGTGTTGCATGCACCCCCTCTCTAATGTTATTCTAATAGTCGAATACATCAACAACACCTTAAGCTTGTTAGTATATTTCAATTAGACACTCGAATTACGACATGTTCCAAATGAGCACCTGAACACATGATAAAGTCTTCCTATTAAACACTTTCGGCTCAAATATTGAAAAAGCTTTGGGGCTTGTTCTCAAGCGTCCATTACATAGCTAAGTTAATAGTGCATTATGCATACTAAATAAAAACACACACAAATTAATAATGCATTAACAGATGTTTCGAAAAGCTAAATGTGACTCAGCCACACATGTGCAACTAATGAATTTAAAACAGTAATTTGAGGAATCTATTTGGAAGATGGAAAATATAACTCAATCTATCTATCATGCCATCAACATTTATCACTTCTTCTGACCAATATGGATTTGTTTCTAGATCAATCCTATCATAATGATTTAGTCAGTGTTGAATGCAAATATATACATCTAGCAATACTGATAAAAATCATATAGATATCTATACACACACATCTATGAGATTATGAGTAACAAACTACGACAGCACAGAAGTAACGGGAGGATATTGGTTTTGCTTAGTTAGGTACACATATCACCCTTTATGACATTAGCCAAGTGGAAAATCAAATTTAAGTACCTTGGTATCTTGTAGTAATTATACCATCAAATAAAAGAAAAAAATATTTTAAGCTTAACCAGGTAGCAGCAAAAAAGTAAAAGGACAATGAAATTCATTGAAGACAGATAAGAGATGAGCTACATACTCATTAGAGCGTTCAAGATTCACGGATAGGTAATCTGAGAGCTCAAAACGTTCTAAAATCCTAGTAACATACTGATCAGCAGGACCTAGTGCAGCACAGCACTGAAGCAGAAATAGATCAAGATCTAGATCCTGCTCAGACCTGCAAAGAGAGTGCAAAGAAGATAGACTTTAAGCAATATGAGTAATCTATGAACACTAAATATAAAGTAAATTAGCACATAAAGGAACTCCAAATCCCAGGCCTGAAATGAGGTATTGCCTACATACCAACGAACAGAGCGATAGCACTCACAGGATAATAAGGCTGCATCACCATTCCTACGCCACATTCCAGCATGCACCTGTGCGCAGAACACTTTAATTCGGAGAGCGTGTTCCATTATGAAGGCAGAAAAGCCAAGTGGGTGGCAGCCTCCCAATATATGGCCAAAAAAGTCATGATAGATAGCAGATGACGAATTGGAAGAACTACCACCTAGGGCAGTTTCACCAAAACATTGTCTGAGTGCCCTCTGTAAAACCATTGAAAGTAATCGATGCAGTGGAATATGAACTGATATATCCTGCAAACTGACTTTATATGCTATAGCAGGCCAATCAGACAAACTCAGCACCCGGAGAGCTTCCAACTCTAGGGCATAATCTCCTTGAAGCATACTATTATCACTACCACCGTAGCTTGCAGTTTCTTGGGCCAAATTCTGTCCAGAATTCAAGGCAACACCACCATTTGGTGACGAATGAGAATATAGCTTATTGTAACCTTCAGTTGAACTTGAGAGTCCAACGCCATCTGAAGGACTATGAGATCTAACAATTTGCCTACCCCTGCTAAACTTCGAAAGTGTTCTTTTCAGTGCAAAGAAATTATTCCCAGAACTAGAACTTGTTTTCGGAGATAAGATGTGAAGGAGAGGTCCTGATGTGTTATCCACTCCCAACCAATTCTCAATGGCCTTCAGGCACTCAAATGTCAACCATAGAACAGATGACGGTACCGGAGAACTATCAGATTTTGATCCAGGAGTCCTGGATGCATGTTCTGGTGGACTCCTTCCGGTCACACTACTAACAGAACTTTCCTGTGATAGCCTTCCAACTTTTGCATGTCTTCGGCTATCTTGGTCTTCAAAATCTTGTATGTGCGTGTTGAACAAAAGATCATCAGCATCTTCAGTGCTACTAATAGAAAATGCACCACCCACCAATAGAGAATGAATATTTGCAATTGTATGACCCAAAACAAAAGGCAAATGCATACTTTCACCCTCATCTTCTACATGGATGCCAGTTTCTCTCTTTTGAGGGTTCATTCCTTGTACAAAAGTCAACAGCTTCATCCACGTCCTAAGTATATCTCGCCGATCACGAGTCACATATATGGGTACAGAAGAATGACTCATGACAAATCGTATGTCTTCAACCACACGAAGAGTAGTGTCATACAAGTTTCCCCATTTAATGACCTATAATAAATAAATTGACTTCATCAAGCAAGTTAATGGTGCTATTTTTAAAGTCAACTGCTAAGATAGAATTAGTTAGAAACAATGCAGAAAAAGCAGCAAGATAGTTCAGTTGTTGCAGATTAGCTACATATCATGAAAGGCATAAGGCCTCAAAAACAAAGAAAATGCGAGCAGCTGATATCTTTTTTTTTAACAAACATCGAAGACTTTACAAGAGCAAGAAGTCCAAGGAAAGAACAAAATCTAAAAACTTACTTTGCACACTCATACGTTGTTCATTGTTTTTCTCTCAAGTGAATAATAAGGCAGAAATAAACTACCACCCATCAATTACTGTGAGAACTACTACAATATCAAAATGAAGAACCATTTTATGCAAATGTATAATTCATATTACAGAAATTATTGAAATTATGTAAGTATATGTATCCACTATGAACGCATTATGCAAGCTTTTGCGTTTCCATTGTTTACAAGCTGTCCATTTTTCCATATGAAAAGTCGATGCATAGACCTACCATACTAGATTTTACAAAAGGTATTAAGCATTTATTTCCATCCAATAACTACGACCAAACTATTAAAGATATCTTCCAAAAAGCAGTATAATTATCCAAACTCCTTAAAGAAGGCTGAAATCAAATTAACGTAGCAATACCTTCAATCTACCATTTTCTCCTGCACAGGATATAAGTATGTCCCCTAAACAGTCCAGCAGCATGGCCAAAAGATTCATCTCCTTCACAAGACGTGGGGTCAAAGTAGGCACCGTAAATATCTGCACAGAGAATGTTGAGAGAAGTGGATACTTTTTGAAGACTGTATCATTATTTTCCTTTACTGCTTCATTCACAACAGTTGGGTAATAGCTCAGAAATACTTTAGCAAACTCATATTTAAAATGAGGTTCACCCAACATTTTCAAGAGCAATTCATGGAGCTTCCTGACAGTATCACCACTGATCATGAACCTCTCTGCCCTAACCAGAACATCTAATAAACCTTCTGAAGAGAATACCCTCCTAGAGATAAAACTAAGCAAGCTTTCACTATCCTTGCAGAAACCCAAGAGCATCTCCACCACTGCTGATGTCAACTCATCTGTGATACTTTTATACTTTGCATGACTATTTAGTATTGGACTTTGTTCAGAGATGCTTTCTGCAAATAGGAGCCCTTTTCTCCAACAAAACAACAAGGAGTCAAGAACAGGGCCCAACGAATTAGCAAACTCTTCCGGAAGAGGTTGTATCTGCTCCGCACCTTTATGCTTGGAACAGAACCCCTCACGTTTCCATGCAGTTACATCTCCACAATCACAGCAACCACCACCTGTATATATGATTGAGTAATCATGGTCCTTGTGGTTTCCGTTCTGGAAACATGGAACACATATTGCACATGTTGGATCATGCTCACATGTACGGCAACGGTATGCTATATCATTGTTCCCCCAAACAGCCCCACAAACACCACGCTGACCAGTTTTAGCTAGGTGATCCAGTGCTCTTCTTGGTTCTCCTTCAAACATCAACCATTGTAACCACATCATACTTTCTTGGAATAAATCTTTAATGGCTGAGCTGCCAGTGGATTTTGGAGAATCCATCTGCAGGTCCATGATACCATCCATTGCTTCTTCATTAGTAGGCAAAAGACCAGAGACAAGATCTCCAATTTGCCACTTATTATTCTTCACATAAGCAATTAAACCAGGTTGTCGGTGCTCCAAATTTTCTGCAGGAACTCCAACATTCTCAAGCCTCTGGAAGTAGAACAAGGGAATACAAGTCAAAATGCATTTCCAAGTCCGTCATCTTGAACCAATAATAGACAGGGTAGAGATGTGTGTGTGTGTGTGTGTGAGAGGAGAGAGAGGGAGTATGAATGTGTATATCTGTGCCTATGCCTACACAACAAAAACACACATATTGTAAAGAGTAAAAAGCTTCTCAAAATTCGTTTGGCCTACTTACTATCCACCCACATTTAAAAGGTTATAAAGATGATCTAGAAATGGCAGAGCTATCAGAAATCACCACACTGATTGTTCATTTTATTCCCCGTAGTTAAGACACTATTGTCAACCAGTCGATTCTTTTCTTTTTTTATTTTTAAAGAAATAGTAGGATACTTGATTGATGGGTTATTTTGCAGAGTTCTTTGTACCCGGAAAGGGATAAGTGCACTTCTGAACCATGGAGTGGGTAACATCAAAATCATGAAAACCACAGGGAAGCATTTGTGTTTTGTTCCAAAACTAATGCCTCAAGAGCCACTTAAAGATAATAAAGTATATCATCCAAATAAACCAGTATGCATAACCAGAGAAACAGAGATAATCGTAGTACAACACTTAGACCGTTGCATATCTTGGTGAATGAAAATAACAAATAAATATTATGTATTAGTAAGGGCGGGAATGCAACACCATCAAAGGCAGAAGGCAGAAGGCAGAAGGCAGAAGGCAGAAGATGGTCGATAGAATAAGTAATGAAGTCTGAGTTCATCCTTCCCACGGAAAAGAGTCATGAACTATTTAACTTTTAGAAGATAATCCATTAGATGTTCTCTTAGCCTCTCTTTTCGTTTCCTTTTTTGGCTTGGCATGAGGGGCTCTATTTAGAGTTTTCCGAACCATAGAAGACTTATCCATCTCATTTCATGTCTACAGATATAAGAGACTTCTCCTCAGTTCCACGTTACAACAACATACCTCAGTTCCACGTTATTTAACATAATTTTTGGGATGTTGCAAACTATTTCAAACTTCTTCTAAGAATATTATTTATCCAACTTTCACAAATTCCATGAATTCAAATACATTTACCATGCAACTTTAAACTTCAATGTGAGACTTCCTCCATCAAACAAAATTGTTTATCTATTACTTAATATTACTTAAAAGATCGATCAACTTTTGCATTTCTACAGCCAAGTTCTCTGTTATGGTGAATGGCAGCCCATGCAGTTTCTTTGGGAGCTCGAAGGGATTGAGACAAGGGAAGCCTTTATCACCTATGCTATTCATCTTGGCTATGGAAGCGTTGAGCAAAATGACGGATAGGGCGGTCAGTGGAGATCTTTTGAAGGGTTTTGATGCTTCTTTATTAGTCATAGCAACGTGACAGTTACACATCTTTTAATCGTAGACAACACTTTGGTTTTCTGTGATGCAGAGGTGGCCCAGCTAGATCATTTGCGACATGTAGGGCGGCGCAAGGGCTGAATTGCAAGGTGTGTACGCTTCCCACTACCTACTTGGGACTTTCTTTGATGCGTCTAGCAAAGATATCACATGGTGGAATCTGGTGATTGAGAGAGTAGAGAAGCGGCTAGCGGGTTGGCAGAAGAGGTACTTGTCGAAAGAGGGGAAAGGAAGTATTGATCAAAAGCACTCTCTCTAGCATTCCTACTTATTTCATGTCACTCTTGCAGGCTCCCGGCAAAGTGACTA
Organism: Anisodus acutangulus; assembly: GCA_029783415.1. Classification (NCBI taxonomy): domain Eukaryota; kingdom Viridiplantae; phylum Streptophyta; class Magnoliopsida; order Solanales; family Solanaceae; genus Anisodus; species Anisodus acutangulus. The sequence goes on from CM056505.1 coordinate 44,794,815, forward strand.
AAAGTTTGGAAAGACTTCAGCGCAACTTTTTGTGGGACACAACGGAAGGTATTAGGAAACATCACCTCGTGAACTTGGAAAGTCATCACATCTCCAAAGGAGTGGGGAGGTCTCAGAGTTAAGGATCTCAAGGTGTTCAATAAAGCTTTGTTAGGGAAGTGAATGTGGAGATTTGGGCGGAGGAAAGTGCAATTTTTTTCTTGGGGGGGGGGGGGGGGGGGATAGAGGAAAAATATGGTCTAATGAAGGAGGATGGAGGACTAGCAACATTACAACGTCGTTTTGGTGTGGTTTGTGGAGGACTATCATGAAGGGATGAGAAGACTTTTGTGGACATACACTCTTTAAGGTTGGGGACGGTAGCAGGATCAATTTTTGTTCACATAAGTGGTGTGGCGAGAATGTGTTGAAGGAAACCTTCCCTAATTTATATCGTTTATCTAGACGAAAAGAGATGACAGTCCAACAAATCTGTAGATCTCACGAGGTGAATTTTCGCTGGGACTTAAGATTCAGAAGGAACCTTCAGGACTGGGAGATGGAAGAGTTTAACAATTTGATTTGAGTTTTTGTATGGGCTAGACACTTCTAACAACTTGTCAGATGTATGGAGCTGGAAGGGCAGTGGAGATGGGTTATTCAGGGTTAGCTTTTTTATAAGAAGTTATTGGTGAGAGAGGAATGTAGTTTCCCCTATGACGTTATATGGATTCCTGGAGCACAGAGGAAGATGTGCTTCTTTGGTCAGCAGCTAGGGGTGCAATCTTCACGGCAAAAAACCTAAGAAAGATTATCAATTATGTCAGTTGGGACTTTATGTGTAAGAGTACATGTGAGAATGTTGATCATCTTCTTTTGCATTGTAAGGTGGCTAATTGGTTATGGAGGGTGGCGCTAAAGTTGTTTCGAATGCAATGGGTGATGCCGGGCACAGTGAAGGAGGCTTTGCAAAGTTGGGCTTATAGGAAGGGAAAGAGAAGCCCAAGGGCATGGAGTATTGCCCCCTTAGCAATCATGTGGGTCATTTGGAAAGAGAGAAATATGAGGGCATTTGATGGGGTGGAACAAGATTTTGTAAAATTGCATAGGGGTATTTTTTTCTCTAGTTACTTTTTGGTGTACTTGCAAGGTCCCTATTTATAGAGAGGATAGGACCTCCTCTATTGAGAACCACATTTTGATGTAGGTTTCTCTTCTTTTGATATACGGCTTGTATATGGGGTTTCCCCATTTGTTAATAAAATTATTTACCTTATCAAAAAATATTTCCTTCCAAAACTACTATCATACCGCACAAGTCAGAGAAACAACATTTTAAACTCCCTACAGAGTCCAACTCTACCATATGAAAATGAATTTGAGAAGTATAACATATGCAGACCTTTTAGAGTTAAAAAATAATACAATAACAGCAACAAGTCAACAACTACGCCTCAAACTAGTCCCAAAAAACACAAACAACCCTCAATCCCATGCATTTGATCGGAGAATCATAGTTTCCAGAATGTGGGTGTTTATGTCATAGCATTTTATAACTTGACCATAAGACTCCTATGTTTTCACAAATATGGAGGGGAATGGTACAGAGCAGAGTTACAACATACTAGCAGACAGCTTTATGGAGAACTTAAGTAAGCATACGCCCAAATCTATAAGTTATCTTTAGTTCAGTTGGTCCCTGGCTCATTTTAAGTAATATATTTGAGACATATTTGTCTGAAAAAAGAAAAGATATATTTGTCTGGAAATTTCATTAGAAATTCACTTGAATCTAGTTGAGGCCCCTTAAATGGATATAAATAGATCTCTTCTTGCTAGTTTTTAAGATGCCAAGTAATGATAATTTACTTTTTTTTATTTAGTAATTTTCTGTCAGACAAGACTAATAGCAGTGTGAAAGAGAAAGATGGAAAAAATCAGCAAGACCGTAATTCCTGACCCTAGAACATGAGCTTTAAGACTCCCTATAACATTACTCCCACCAGATTATAAGGATACTAGGGTAGTGCCAACGGAGCACTATAAGCTTCACTTCGCCAACCAAAATCTTTCTTGTACTCTACACACTTCAGATCATCAAATACTAAATAGGCTTCTCTTTTTTACTGATAAATGTGGTGTTCGGGTCAGCTTGTGCGCACCTCAACTAATTCCACGTGATACCTGTCAACTTCCCACCAGCAATAAGTACCAGATAACTCTATACACCAAGGTTAGAACAGATGGGAAGAAATCACCTAGTGTTTTTGTCTCTTCTGCTGATATTTGAACCTGAGACCTCATGGTGCTCAACCCACTTCATTGACCACTAGGCCACACCCTTGAGTGCTACTAAATAGGCTTCTCCTATCAAGACCATACAATATTAGGTCATCGAAATCCCACCACTAATTCCTAGTCTTCCAATTCTCCTTTTCTCTAAACATAAAACTCAAGGGTAGCTCAATAAATATGGTGGCCTAAAGCAAAACTTCCAAAAAAGCCTTAAGCTTTTTGTTTTAAAAAAACAAATGAACATCATATATAATTTCATTTGGAAGTGTATTTTTCTAGCTTTTTTTATATGCAAAGTTATTAATAATTTTTTTATAATTGATTTCTTCTAAGAATTCTTTTTCAATTTCTAATATATCATATCTATTTAATCTCTCTTGAGACATATTTTCTAATTTACATTTTTTCTTGTTTGCTAAAAGTTTATCAAGGGCTCCTTTTTGGGATTGAGTTAAAGTTTCAATTTGAGTTTTGAAAAACCAAATGATTTTCTAGTGGATATATTAAATTCTAATAAACAACTAAAAGGATAATATATACCTATAAAGTAAGAATATCAAAAACAACAAATCTTAGATGCAAAATAATAGAAGATAGAATAATGGAACCAGATTCAACAAGTTGATAACTTGATATCACTTTTGATGCTTCACTATACTTGATGCAATGAGTCAAAATTTGAGGAAAAAAAAAACAGAGCTGGTAATTTACTTTGTGCTCTCTTGTTTTTACAGAATTGTTTCGGGGACTTGGAGAAAGGCCAAGGGAATATAAAAGATTAAAATATTAATACATGCTATTTGAAAAGAAGGTAAAAAAGATAGAAATAATGTGAGCCCATTGTTGGTGTTGGTTGTAACAGTAAATGAGGCAAGAAAATATTGTTCACACATAATTTAGGGAGTGATTTCCAATAAGACTATTTTGTTTCCCAATGTATGCTTAATTTCCTTTTTTTTATTAATGGTTGCTTTTAGAAATACTAGTAAATGTAATTTTTTTTCAAAAAAAAAATGGCATATACACCTATTAGGAAAATCTGGGGGCCTTGGGTCGGCCCTACATAAACACTCCTCCTAGGCTCTTGCACTGTATTTGCTTACCTCATAGCTAATAGACATAAATTACTCTTTAAGTTGCACAACCGTTCTCTATATCAAAGAATCATGTCCAAGCCTCCATTTTGCCTCAACAGTTTACATCACTCCACAACATCGAATCACACGCTACCTTAAATACTCTCCTTTTAGCTCCTAACCACTTCCCATAATTCAACAATCCCCATTTTAGAGATCACATGACTTTCCTAACCTTACAATGGATTCACGGTAAGTCAATTTCAACCGTATATTTCCACTAATTATTGCGAAGAAAGTGATGATTACTTTCTCATGCCACATAAATCATCACTTCCCTTATCTTCCATTAAACTACCTAGAAGTAGGAAATAAATCTCTCGTAAGACTCTAGGTTCCTAACAATTGTGTCAACCTTCATCTAGGGTCTATAGAAATATATATCTTGACTTAAACAAGGACATCACTCGAAGGTCCTTTCCTGTCTTACAGATAACTAGTGATGGCAAATGGATAGGTTGGGTCGAATTTGAGCAGATTGAAAACCAATTGAACAAAAATGGAATAAAACTCAACTCGCCCACATTTCAGTGGGTAAAAAATTGGGTTAGGTGGTTAAGGGGGTTGAAAATGGAGTAACCCTTGTTATATAGGTGTTCTAGGAAAATAAGTTGATTTAGAAATTTTCACCATAAATGATTATGACATCTTCCCAAAAAAACATAAGAAATGAATCAACAAGATAAAAGACTGAACATAGTTTTGTTTATTTCAGCAAGTTTTTGTCCAGCAAATATAATAGACCCACATGAAATGGATTCATCGTTAATTTCAATTGACTCAAGTGAATTTATGGGGGCTTTTTTCTAATTTTCTTTTTACTTTGTTTATTGTGTATAATTTGTTGTCACTATTTTCCTAAAAAATAAACTAATTTTACTAAGATAAGAATAAAATATTTGAGAAACTAAAAAGAAAAAAATGAAAAAAACATAAGTATCAAAACATATCTCGAAATATCAATCTAAAAAGAAAAATCAAAGCAATGAGGCATGAACAATTCAAAAACAGTCCCACTCAATGCCACATTCAAAGTCTCCTAACCAAGCAAACTCTAGCAAGAAAAACTTGAAACTCTTCACCATCCTGATATACTTATCGCAACAACTTAAAGCAAAATTCTGATGGTTCCTAACCCATTTTTTTACCCGGTTTTGACCCATTTTATTGCGGGTTGAAAATGAATTGACCCACATTTTAAATGGACGGGTTGAATACAGATTGATCACGGGGAGTTGGGTGGGTCAAGCAAATTTTGGTTGAAACTGCCACCACTACAGTGAATTAACTTAGCATGGTATAGACTATAGACACAAAGTAAAATACAAAAACAAATACAATGTGAGATATTTTCACCCATTTAATTCACATTCATTGATAATTTGCTTCTATTTTCACACTGCTCCTACTAAAATTCCATCCAAAAGATATCAACTTTCCAACATCCTTTTTCTCATTCTGTAATGCACAACATAAAAAACCCAACTTAACTACACCTCAATCCCAAATTAGTTGCTTTCAACTGAACAAATGAATCCTTATTCATCCAGTCTATTCTTCAAATTCCAGACAGTTGCGACTATCTTTATACTAACAAGTAACAACCTTTATGCTTTGGAATCTCACATAATTGGAGCTCACATACAGAAAATTAATTCCAAAAAAAATGATTTGACAATATGAATTCTGTAATGCAATTACAATGTGAGATAATTTCACCCATTTAATTCACACATTGATAATTTTCTTCTATTTTTTCTCTGCTCCTAAAATTCCATCTAAAGGAAATCAAGTAAACACTCCAACATCCTTTTTCCCCATTCTGTGATGCACCACATAAAACTCAACTCAACTACACCTCAATCCCAAAACAGGTGATTTTAATAAAATGAACAAATCCATATCAATTCCACTCTATTCTTCAAATTACAAAGAGTTGTGACTATCTTTATATTCCCTCCGCCCATTTTTACTTGACCATGTTTGACTTGGCACACTCCTTAAGAAGAGTAATTACTAATTAATAAAATGTTAAGTTTACTATATCACCCTTTGAAAATAATGAATTAAATGTTTTCGGAAATGCATTTGAAAATGATTATAGTTAATAATAAGGGTAAATTAGGAATAAGTGATAATTTATGTCTTGATTTTCCAAACTGGACAAGTATAAGTGGACATCAATTTTTTAGTATAGTGGATAAGTAAAAGTGGATGAGGGAGTAACAACCTTTATGCTTGGAATCCACATAAGTGGAGTTCATATACCGAAAATTAGTTCCAAAAAGTATAATTGACAACATGAGTCTTAACCTGCACACTAAGGTGCATCAAGGGTAGTATGAATCATTATCCTTATCCTACACTTTTCCGTCGGTTACATTTTTTTTGAGTCGAGGGTCTATCGGAAATAACCTCTCTACCCCGCAAAGGTACGGGTAAGGTGTGCGTACATTCTACCCTCCCCAGACCCCACTTGTGGGATTACACTGGGTATGTTGTTGTTGCTATGATTGTTGTTGAATGAATCCTTATCTATTCCACTCTATTCTTCAAATTTCAAACAGTTGCGACTATCGTTATACTAACAAGTAACAACCTTTATGTTTGCACCCAAGGGTGTGTCCTGATCAATGAAGTAGGAGAAGAACAATGAGGTCTCAGGTTCAAATTCCAACAGAGATAAAAACACTAGGTAATCCCTTACCATCTATCTAACCCTTGGTGGGTCGAGTATCAGGGTAGAGGGCTAGTAGTTTGCCGCGAGGATTTCTTTTATGTACTAGGAGTAGTATTATATTTGTACATTTGCTTATTTTTTAGATCTTCTATTACGACTTGATTATTTCGTTACTTCATTTATCTTATTATATTATTGCCTATTATTATTCTTGTCTTTGCAACTTTTCTTGAGTCGAGGGTCTAAACAGCCTCCCTAGGGTAAGATCTGCGCACACTATACCCTATCCAGACCCCACCTGGTGAGATTATACCGGGTATGTTGTTGCTATTGTTGTCTAAGTCAGGTATACCTTGTAATTAGTCGAGGTGCGTGCAAGCTGGCCTAGACACCACAGTTATCAAAAAATAAAAAGTAACTAATTTATGCTTGGTAATCTCACAAAATTGGAGTTCATATACCGAAAATTAGTCCAAAAATTGACAATTACGAGTGTTATGATAGCTTCAAATAAACCGGAGTACCTGAAGAATAAGTTCCTGTGGAGTTGGCATAATCAGCTCCGGCGACGGCGAAGAGTCAATCTCCATTCGGAAAATAAACCGAATCCAATCGGCGCAATTACAATCCCCAATTCCACCCGTACTGTCAGTCTTAACACTATCAAAACATTCAATTCGGAAACCCTAACTGATTTCTAGGGCATATGGTCCTTGAATTAGTGTTCAGGCCTCAGTTTTTTCGTGTACATTTGTAAATGATTGAAATTCTGTGATGGGTTTAGAAATTATGTAATAGGTGTATTCCTCTATTGCATTTTATATTACACTGTTATTAGGGATGTGCATAATTATATATAGAAATTAATTATTAACGAACTTATCCCATCCAAAATATTTTGTATCTCGTATTTTCTTAAAGAATTTTTATATTTCGCAAGGTATCCGATATTTAGAAAAATACCAAAATAATGATACCGTACCAAAAGCATATTTCTAATTTGGTAGGCATTTGGCCTAAAAAAAAAAATTGAAGTTAGACTTAAAGATGAATTGTGTGGCTATAGTTTTTTGCAAATAAATTTTGATTGTTTTTTCTAAAAAATATGAAATATTATTTATACTTCAATTTCTAAAAACTAGCAAATCATTCAACTTAACTAATTTACCCGAATTTGTCATTCTTATTATTTTCTTCCTCTGTCCAAACCACATTCGTTAACTCTATTCCTTATTATTTTGTTACATCTCATACTTTTGTATGTTAAAGTGCATCGTGAGTTAGTTGACGTAAACTTGGAGAACTATGTCCTCCTTAAGGTTATGAATGTTTAATACCCTAATTGATAACGTCGGCAAGTGTAGACGTAACGCCACGAGTTTTTCACGTTATATTACGTCGTCATAAGTTAAGTTATTCGAGGAGGATAAGGACTTGCACAAAGAAAGTGACCTACTCGCTTGACCTACTAGTTTGAGGTTCTAGCTTAAGATACATCTAGTGAGGTGTTTGCTTAGGGAATTAATTTGACATTGTGGAGAAGTAGTAAGTGGACAGCACATAAAGATAAGGTGACAACATAAGTGATGACTATTAAGAGATTGGTCTTCAAGTGACATGTGTCAAATAGGAATGGGTGACACCATGTTACATACAACGGGCCTTATCTTGAACTCTCATATGAATAGGTACAACTCATTTGATAATAGAGAGAGCAACAACGAGAAGCAGCCCTATATGCAGCAAAAGTATTCTCTTTCACTCCCTAAATCAGATTCTAAGCTCTCCCAAGGTCACTCCAAACGTTCTCTCAAGGTTCTCCTAAGATCTTATATCAAATTCCGTTAGTGGTGAAGTGATTTCTCTTGGAAAGGTCTTCCACAAGTTGTCTTCTTTAGCTTGTTGTTTTAGGTAAGGTTTACTACTCATGTGTATTCAGTCTCATCTATGTCTTAACTAGTTGGATTGAGGAAGATAACTAGTGAGACTAAGACTAGACTTCTTTGTTGAGATGTGGTAGTTGTTGGACTATTTTGAGTAGTTCATAAGGTATTTTATGGCTGAAAATTTGTGAAGTATAGTTAGTTATGATGTTATTGTCTCTTGGACTATTTTGGGGCTGTTCTTGAGCTATAGGGTATTGTTGTGCCAAGTTATAGGCTATTCTTATCATATTGAATGTGTTGTAGATAGTAGTATGTTGTGGATGATCTAAATTAATGGTTTAAAAGTGTTAAATGTTACAAGTTGTAAGTTAAAGAACTAAATGATACACTTGAGGTATTTTTTTTATCAAAACTACCAAACTAGCTTTATTAAAAAAGAGTTATGTACATAAAATCAAAATAAATAAAATGAAAATAACCAGTTCACAGAACTGGACTAAGTGTAACTAATCCTAAGTAAATACACAAAAATCTTGTCTACTTTAGATCTTATGGCCTTGACTTGAATCCATCTCACACACCTACAGAGCTCTTACCAGGTATTATGGATCAATAGTCAAATGAAATGAACTTCAGGCTTCAAAGATGGAGTAAAATTTTTCTTAAAGGAACTCAGGATCAGGTTGTCTCATTTGTAATGCAGTCTGGAAATGTTGTCATCCCCATACTGAACATGCAATTAATATACCTTTGACTATACTACAACGGAATGAGCATGCTAGCATACTAATACCACACATTGTATCCTATCCAATAATACATTCATTGCCATTCAATTTATGTGTATGGTTGTATTGATGCAGTATTGGTTATTGCATTCTCTTGTTGTTGTCTTCAATCTCCAGAAAGTTGATGGTCTTTTGCATTTCTGACTCTCATGTATGGTATGTGTGCTTTTTCTGTATTCAAAATCTATCTAGCTTTACTGGGAAGTGATATGAAGTTATGGAACTGTTAAGTACCTGTAAAATAAAAAACATGGTTAGCTAAAAAAATCTACTAGTTCATTCCCTTCTCTTAGAACATGTTCCACATTTACATCTTTATTTCTTCTCAACCTTTTGATATCCTGCATTACCATATTTATACATCAAGGAACTTCCCATTGTTCTATTATAATCATCTTCAAAGTTAATGAATCAATTTTCAGTATCACAGGCAACACAGAGTGACTAATACAGTATTCTAGTCCATCTCCCAATGTTATTGCTTCTGCCACCAGATTAGTCACATATGAGATTCTCCTTGCAGCTGCATATTGTAAATCTCCATATGCATTTCTAATACAATATGCCACTGATATTGGGCCTAGATTTCCTCTTTATGCTCTATCAGAGTTACATTTGTACCACCCTTCCATAGGAAATTCCCATCTTACAATTTTGCTCATTACTTTTGGTCTGTAGGCTTCAAATAACTGCATTATCTGAGGCAAACATTTTGGCATGAAAGGTTGTCATGGGAACCTTACTCTGCATAATGGATATATATTCAAGTTAATCTCATAAATCACCTTGTTATGGACATCTTCCCTCCATATAGCACTGTATTCCTCTATTTTCACAGTTGACACGTGATGATTAAAGGAAATGCTTTGAAGACTTGGTTGAGTTTAGTAACATTCTACAAAATCTACACTAATTGAGTACTTATGCCAACAACACCATTAAAATATCTCCACACCCTTGCAGCTATTGTACCTGTAACAAATAAATAATCTACTATTTTATATTGTCTCACAGTACAACAGTAGCATCTAGCCTCAACATCCATTCTCGTGTTTCTTAAGATCTCTCCTATAGGTAGTTTAAACTTTCACAGTCTCTAAAAGAAAAAGAGATTTTAAATGGTAAGCCTTTTACATTTTTCAAAGCATCTGTTTTAGGAGACTTCTTTCTCAGTAATTCTCATGCATTTCCTACTGTAAAATTCCCATATGATGCCATCATCTACCATGGCCTATCCCATTCCTCAGATGTTTATGTAGCTCCAACTCTTGTGTGATATGTTCCACAATATCCTCAGGAAATAAGTTTTGTAGCTTATTGACATTCCATGTTCCTTCTATCATAAGTTCATGCAGATCTTGTATACTTTCATCAATCTCAAACTCCTCGGGAACTATGTAATATAATGCACTAAGTTTTGACCAATTATCCCACCACACATTAGCAATACCACTCTTAGGTTCCCACTATATCTCATGCTCTATATTATCCCTGGCCTCCAATGTCATTTTCCAAACTTGTGAATCTCTCTTCCATTGTACAATTTAAGGATAGTGTCTTTTACAATACTTGATCCACATAAAATTAGTCCACAAAGTATTGGTGGTTCTAAACTTCCACCATAACTTAGCACATAGAGCTTTAGATATATCAAACAGTGATCTAAATCCTATACCTCTTTTATCTTTGGGCAAACACAACTTTAGCCATGCAGACCAATGTCTCCTACTGCATTCTTCACTGTTACTCCAAAAGAGTCTTACACAATTTTATGTAACTCATTAATGATACATTTTGGAGGCCTAATTGCTAAGAGAAGATGTATTGGAATACTTTGTAGTACACTGATGATCAGGACTAGCTTGCCACCAAAAAATAATAATCTTCCCTTCTAAGCTTGCAGTTTGTTTTTCGCCTTCTTTACCAATTCATTATATCAGCCTTTCTCTTCTTTGCATGAGTGATAGGACATCCAGATAAGTAAAAGGAAAAGTTTCTCTTGTAAATCCAGTAGCATGTTGCACCTGTTGAACTATACCATTTGATACATTGTTGTGCATATAGAATGAACTTTTCTCCTTGTTAATCTTATGACAAGATACCTGCTGATAAGCCTACAGAACTCTCATAACCAACTCCGGTGATTTTGAATCTACAAATGAGAAAATAATAGTCTCATCTGCATAAGCAAGGCGATTCAAGTTTGCACTCCACTTTGGCATTCCATATGGTCTAAAATCATTGTCCTCAAATAAAAAGTTCAATGTTTTAGATAATACTTCTGTAGACAAGATAAATAAAGTTGGTGATAGAGGGTCCCCTTGTTTTACCCCCCTAGTTGAATGGAAAAAACCACAGGCCTGGCCATTCAATAGTACTGAATACCAGTTATTAGCTATCAATCTCCACACCATGTCTATATACCTCTCAGCAAATTCCATCTTTCTCAACACACTAGCTAAGAATATCCAAGATACTCTATCATAAGCATTTATCATGTCAAGCTTTAGAACCACATTTGCAGGTTTTCCTCTAAGTCTGATATCAGTTACAATATCCTGTGTCAAGAGTACATTTTCTATAATATTTCTACCTTTCACAAAACCAAATTGGTTGGCTAAGATTAATGAAGGTAGAACATTCTCTAATTTATCTTGTAACACTCTTGATATAACTTTATTGATGAAGTTGCTCAGACTTGTAGGCCTTATATGAGAGAAGGCTTCAACAATATTCCTCTTTAGAAGTAGTACAAAGTTGGTATGTGTAATTGACTTAGGCAAAGTACGACATTCAAATAATGCCTTGACCACGTTATACACATCAGCCCCAACTATATCCCAACACACCTGATATAACACACCAATCATACCATCTGGACCTCCAGAACTTTCTCCTGATAATTCAAAGACTGCTTTCTTAACTTCATCCAATGTTGGCAAACATATGAGTTTTGTGTTGTCCTGTTGATTAACCATCTATGGTATATGTTGAAGCAAAGAGAAATTAGTAGGTTTGAGTAAACTGTTGCTGAAAGAAATCGATTGCCTCATTTGCCAAAGTTGTTGATCTTTCAATCCATGTGCCATAATTATTTTTTATCCTTTTGAGTTGCAATCTTTTCCTTTTCCCATTGACAATGTTATGGAAGAATCCTGTGTTTCTGTCACCCTCATCAAATCTAGTAACATGTGATTTCTGTCTCCGAAATTCCTCATCATAGTGAACATACTTCTTCATTTCAGCTTGCGCCTTTTGTAAAACCATCATATTCATTGGCGATGGATCCTCTTCAAATAGTTGCTCTTTAATTCTCAAAATCTCCTCTGTGATAGTAAGTTATTTGAAAATATCTCTAAATACTTCCTTACTCCTTAATGATAGAGCAGTCTTGACATTCTTCAATTTCAATTTAAAGAAAATAAAATCATCTTCATCAAATTTAGTATGCCAATTTTGATTGACTACCTCCAAGAATGTTGCATGTTCTGTCCAGAACTTGAGAAATCTAAATGGTTTGCTCACATGCATAAATTGATCATCACAAATCAACAGTAAAGGGGAATGATATGAGCCTGTTCTGGATAAATATGCACCTCAATTTGTCCAAACCAATCTTGTAAGAAATTATTTGCCAACATTCTATCTAATCTCTTGAAAATACAGTCATTGCCAACTCTGCCATTCCACCATGTAAAATGACTCCCTTTAAATCCAATTTCCAGAAGTTCACATAAGTTAATGCAGAATGCAAAGTCCTCATATTTAGTATGATACATAGGAGGGTCACTTATCTTCTCCTCCTCATTCATGATAACATTAAAATCACCACCGAGTAGCCAAGAATCCCTCATATTATCAGCAATATAGTACAAATTATCCCAAAGAGCAATCATCTCCAATGCATCACACTTTACATAGACCATAGTTGTCACCAGTGATCTATTAAAATCTTGGAACAACATCTTAATAGTGATATGTTGCTTAGTATCCTGCAGCATCTCCACATCTACATTATCTTCTACAAAAAAACAAATTTTACCATTACAGTTGTAGTGATCATATTTCATGCCCAATCTTCTTCTAAATCTTTGAATATGCCTAAAATATTGGAAAGGTTCCATCAATGCAATAATGGAAAACTTATGATGTCTGTGTAGCATTTGAACTCTGTGAAAAGCTTGTTGTGTATTCACAGACCTTATGTTCCAAAATATTGTTTGATCATCATTTAAAACATTGCTTATTAGAACCTCTCTTTGGCAATACTCTAGTAGGCTGAGCATCTGATACATTTTGTTTCTTTACCTTCTTGTTGCCTTTCTGCATGGATCTTGGAGAAATACCAGTCTCCATTATCACATATTGTAAGACTTGATGTACATTCTAATACCTTATATTCTCTTTTTGTCTAATGTCACCAGCACCATTCTTGGTGTTTTGATCCTCCATTGCTGAGAAAGTTATATTATGAGAAACCACATCATGTAATTCCTGTAATGAAATATGTTTTCTCTGAGAAGTAAGTTGGCTATCACCTTGTAACTGTTCTATTGCTTTATCCAACATTTCTTCCAAATTATCTCTTGAGACTTCAGCAACCTGAATAAATTCCTCCCTACTAAGTGGGAATGATCTAACACCCTTATCATTAACAGAAACCATAATAGGTCCATAGGATTGAATCTCACTCTTAATGGCTAAACTTGGCAGTTCACTTTGTTATTGAACTACCAAGTATTCCCCCAATTCCTCATGTTCAACACCCTTTCCCATATCTTCCATATGTGGAGCTTTATTTATACTATTCATATTCAGTTATGTTGACTGAGCAACAATACTATGCAACTCAGTCTTATGCATATCTTCAACTAGAACTACACCATCAGGTTGCACATCTGAGACACATAGTTCTTGATTCTTGTCATGATCAACCATATTGTTCACATTTGCAGTAAAAGACTTTTTTACCCATTCTTTAGTGTTAGAAACAGATTCTAACTCTTTTGACAATTATGACTCCTCAGTAATAGAAGCCTCTTCCCTTTGTTTTGTTCCAACCCAGTATCCTCCTCCTTGTTCTCACTATGACCCATTGATTCTTGTAGTTATTGTTCTATTGTCACTTTGTTGGTTTCATGCTCATTATTGATTGCATTATTGATAGGGGCATCTATAGCTTTGGTTGCAGTACTATCCTCCACTACTATATCCTTATTGGTAGTAGATCCCTCTTTGTTTCTATTACTCACAACATCTTCACACGTCTCCTTTTCTATACATTGGTTCAACACATCAAACTTGTTTTTATTGCAAGATTCCGCTTCTGCAAAATAATTTTGAAGACGCAGCCTTGCATCTGCAAATAATATAACGCAGATGCGGCCTCTGGATCATTCGACTAACAATGCACATGCGTCCCACCATTTGCAGGTGCGACTCTGCAGATGTTGCGAAAACTCTCACAGATTCGAGACACCTAAAACCAGAAGGATTCAACCAAGTCTAAAACTCCATGCAATACTCAAAATTTTCTCGAGGCCCTCGAAGCAGGATTTTAATAAATGACCCGCTCTCATATTATGCCACAAATAGATACCAATTGGAATCGACTAGATACCAATTTGAACGAAGTAGCATGAAAGAACGAAATAATGAAAGATTTCTTATATGTCTTATAGCCTCTAGATGATGGGTATGAACGTCTACGTACCTATCTGCGAGACCCTACTAAACATTGCCCTTATACTCGTGAGACCGGTGAACCTAGAGCTTTGATACCAAGTTATCACGACCCAAATCACGGGTCATGATGGTATCTACACTATCCCCCGATAGGCAAACCATCTCCAAAATCCTTTTAACAAATATTGAACATTGCGGAATAAATAAAAGTATCATAGAAATGTAACAATACTTCATTTGAAAACTTAAAATTATTAGTATCCTTTACAACACATTTTTTCCTAAAACCTGGTATGACTCGTATAAGGACTACTATAAGTACAATGAATAGAGAGAGAAAATAACGCTAACAATTGCCTTGAATGAGTGAGACAGACCAACCATAAACGAAGATCAGGGCCGCCGATAGGGTGAGTGTCCCTCCCTAAACCTTGACGTATTCCGAAGCTGTAACCTGAATCAATCACTGTACCTGCTGTCACACCCAAACCGAATGGGCACGACTGGCACCCGAGCCTAACTTAACGAGCAACAACATAATGTACATCCATAACCATTATAACATATATAAGTGGGCCTAATGGGCCATCATATAATAATCTGATGAAGCATGAAAGACTACTCAACAATAGACAACCCAAAAGGACCTACATGCATATATACATGGGATATATAGACTGTACAAAATATCTATACATAGGACATTTGTCTACAAGCCTCTAAGAGTACACAAATATGATAAAGGTCAGGACAAGACCCCACCATACCCATAAACATGTGTACATAAGCATACCGACTCAAAAGGCAACTCCATAATAAGTGGAGTGCACCAACACCTTCTACTGAGCTGAGAACCTACTGAGAAGGATCGTCGAGCTGTCTATCGAGACCTGCAGGCATGAAATGCAGAGTCCCCGGGGTAAAAGGACGTCAATATGAATAAGGTACCGAGTATGTATGGTAGATAACGACATAAGTAAAGACATCAATGTAACAGAGGAATAAGAAACTCAACCTAGGCTTTGTATTGCCACTGAGGGCCATGATATGCATGCTTTCGTTTAAAAACGTATACATATATATAAGTCACACCATAGGGCTGCATTATTATCATCAAGCTGCTCTTTGGGGATAACATCATCATAACGTACCCAACTGCAGTGGTGTGGACATATAAGTGTCCTACCCGGCCAACTATAGCGCGACTCAGTGTCATAATATATATATATATATATATATATAATGGATGATAAACTCGTAGAATAACATTCTAAATCTTTCGGAGTGATATAAGGTCATTACACCTCCAATTAACGTTATGGAACCATCATCAACAACATTCATTACATTTGAAGCCAAAAACATTTTAACATGGATACATACATCATGGAAGACAATATACATGAGCTTCTAGTTTATAAGAGTAGAGTCGTTATGAATATCATTTCGTTTGTTTGGTATCATGCCAAAAGAAGGAATGAAAGTGCATTAACACATCTTGTAACCCTCTGTCCAATCACCACAATAAGCTTAACGCGCCGCACCTAAATCTACAACAATGAAACAATGCTATCTTCATATTACAAGTGATATAACTATCGTATCGTATTCCGAGCGATAATCTTATTCTATAACGAAACAGGCAGCATCTCTGCTATTTATCTTACAAATTCCTAAGTTCATCACATCACCACAACACATAAAAACATCATGAACAACCAACAATCACACGTTCAACCCTTCAACAACACAAGAATAGTCCCAACAACCCACTACAACAACATTCAACACTAGTTTATAACTTCTAGTTGTTATTCCACATTTTTTCCATAGAGTTAACACAACTATAACTAGCACCAGCTCATATACATCAAGGTAAAAGCATTTCTTACCTTCAATACAATCAAAACAACTCAGATTATAACTTGGAACAACTTCCAAAACAATCCAATATACTACAACAACTCAAGAATGATTTCCAACTTTTACTTCGCAAGTTCTCTACCAAATAATCTAGTTACGACTTGTATAAGATCAAATACATATATAAAATGATGAACCTTACCTTAAAAATCAAGAACATCTCTAAATCTGAGATAACTTCACCTTGAAAGATTCCTCAAATCAACAACAAGAGGAAGAACAATCTAATGAGCACCACGGGATTCCCAACGTTTGATTTGTGTTGTTTACCTTTGATTTCACTCTAGGATCATATGTAAACCTGTGGACAGGGTTTATGGGTGTATAAGATCTGGAAATAGTGAATAATGTGATGAATAAGAGCTGCCACCGATTTATACAAAATTTGGAAAGCTCCACCGCCTCAAGTGGGGCCAGGGGCTGCCTGCGCAGTCTTGCAAAATGTGAATATCTCTCTGATCCGACGCCGTATTGACAAATGGTGTAATGCGTTAGAAACTAGACTCTTAGATATTAAATTTCATGGGTGGATCACCCCGTAACACCCAGTAAATTGGGATAAAAGGTCGGTGAGATATGACCCAAATTTCAACAGAATTACAAACGCAACTTGTGGTGACTTTTGTTTTACAACTTGCTCGACCTCAACACTTAACATATGACTATTATATGATTAAAATACCTCATAACACTACCTTCTTATCATGTTAAGCACTCCTAGTATTACCCCAAAAGTACGGGTTATTACAATTTCAGTGAACTTATTTTCTTTGATTCGTTTAGCCTCGAACTTTTACGATATTTACTTCACTCATTTAAATCATCTTTATCCATTCTAATGTCATCAACCTTTCAAGTTCACCTTAACTTACTCACAACAGATACTAATACAAAAATACAGGGTGAAACACATGCATCCACGTAAAAGATGCAGCAAGGGTAGCATGAGTACACAATGTACCCACGTAGGCATCATAGGCCGACAACGACAGACAACATGTAACAAACATAAATATCAAATTGACACACAAGTATCTCTAACCTACACATTCTGGTTAAACAGATAGTCTCATTCAATAACATAAATAAATAAAAAAGGCAGCCCAGTGCACTAAGCTCCCTTTATGCACGAGGTCCGGAGAAGGGTCGGACCACAAGGGTCTATTGTACGCAGTCTTACCTCACATAAATGTTTTAACAATAAAGTAATCTCAAATACGTATGAATCCATAATTTGCCTAGAAATAGGTCCACCATTCTTTATTCAATGATATGTTTCACACCTAGCCTAACCACATAAATAACATTAGTTTTCCTAGCATGGACAGTCAAATACTCAACAGAAACAACTATATCGCAACCTTTTACTTACATATATAGGCACATATTAACCCTATTGGCCTTATACTCTTCTCCCTCATACACCTTATTAACATTGATACATGCAAGATCTTATATAACCCTATTACATTCGAATGAATGATTACGGTCATGGGTCTCCTATTTAGGATAGATTCAACATATTTAACTCATACAAGAGGATAGTCACACCACTAGCACAATATTCATTTATTGTCTAGGTCCCCGTTCTAGAAGGCAATTATTCTCTTTTTGGATTCAATTATCACCCCTTCAATCAAAGTCTAAACAGATATGCTAACACTCACATCGTATACACGGACCACCAATCATACCAATTGTACTAAATAGTCACACACAATCAAATAGGCATATCCAACAATTAAACATGTACAAGATGAATATGAAGTGTATGCAGTGTCATGGATGTGATGCAATGCACTGGTACCTCTCAATCAACTAGTATACACATTCTATCGAACTTTGCCATATAAAAATGACTCATGGGGGACTGCGAAGTTCATATATCGCTCATAACCAGTCGAAAATACATCGGTCTGGCTAGAGCCCTAGACTAATTTATCAAGTCATATCAAATCATCATCTCAATGTTTCTAAGCCATAATAATAGTATAATTACCTTTCTTTTCCAGTCTCATTGGACCCACATCATTCTATACCACTCCATTTCAATATTCGAATAATCATGAGTGTATGAATGCAACAGTAATAAGGCAAGTAGTTATAAAGTATGAGATGCAATCAAATTCAAGAGATGAATAACATGTGCCTCATAATTATCAATAACACATAATTTCACATAATCAGTATTTCATATCGGAAGTCATATGTGATGAGTAAACACAAGAAATATAAATCAATGGCGACAAGCCCACGTAATGGTGACAAGCCCACATAACAGTAGTCGGAGTCAACCCTAAGGCTAATTCCCCAAATTATCCCTGAAAACAGTTCAACACTGGTACCCACCCAAAGCACTCATCACAGCCATTAAGGTGGGACCCCCAACACGCTCAATACCTCTCAATATTTATATCAATTATATGATTCTATCGAAGTATAATAAAAAATAAACCATAGACTACCTCATTGCCGAGCTGGTGCCACGAACTCCTATGCCACGTTGTACTTCTGAGATACTATCGGACGGTCATAGTTTAGACGTACATAAATAAGTTCTATGATAACACACATTTAATATTACATAAGAACCAATTCTAAAGAAGGAAACACTACTCGGCCCCCAAATGACCCCGGACCCATAAGGGCAAAATAGAAACTTTAGTTTATAAAACCATTACTCCTGGTCTAGGTAGTAGGAATTTCGAAAGTCCTTAAAATCTATCTACAATCAAGCCCTAATTTGATAATTTATTTGAAAAGACCCATTTTCATGTAAACTTCACCATAACCAACATATACAATAATTAGTGATTTATACATCAAAATAGTTCTTCCTTAGCTTATACTCTTTACCAACTAAAAGTACAACATAAAAGTTTCCAACTAGATGACTAGTTTCATAAAAAACAGATTTTGGAATTTTTGTAAAACCCTAGGTATGATTTCTACCCATAAACAAGATAAAGCTTGAAAGAGGTAATATAAATCAATTAGGAACATAAAATAAAGGTCTAGAAGATACCCCAAAGATAGGTGGTGGAAGGATCCATTGAGATGCCCCCAACCAAGCTCCTAGATCCCAAGAGTGAGCTTGCCAAATGTGGGTTTCGGAATGGAGAAGATTGTTCTAGTAAATGAGTTTATCTACAATCGTATCCGCTTCTGCGGACCATCCTCCGTAGAAGCAACCCCGCATATGCGGAAGGATGTCCGCAGGGGCGGTTTCATTAAGTTCCATGTAAGTGCGCAAAGGCAAAGTACTAGCCGCAGGTGCGACCTCGCACCTGCGAAAAGGTTCCACCGAAGAGGTAAAACCCATCCGCCCATACTCTCGCATCTGCGGATCGGCCTCCGCATAGGCGGCTCTGCAGGTGCGGTAAAATACTTCTTGGGGCGATTTTGTTCAGTTCCAAAATATCAATCTCCAACGATCATGATACAAACTCTAAATATTCCCGCGGATAATAAATTGACCGAATTTTTTCACATCCTCGAATTTCTATCATAACATAATTACGACGCGCTTCAACCATTGACCATCGCCCAATTAGAACATATAATAAAGCTAAAGATTCAACCCTATCTTATAGCCTCGAAAAGCGAAACAAGGCTCGACTGCGCCATACTTTGACGTCTCATACTGGATAATTTCCTACAAAACCCTGAACCACAAAGCAAAGACCGAAAGTTAATTTCTGCAGTTTTGAACTAGGAGGTTTCTATCCTAATGGTCATTTCTTCAAATCTACAGCGAATTCATCTCGAGGTGCGTGTCATCCCTTATGCAAGTCACGATGTTGGATTTAGAGTTAAGAAAGGGCTAATTTAGTCGGAACATGGTAAGAAACCCAAAACGACCGAGCGAGTCGTTACATTAGGAACTTACCCACTTGAAGAATCTTGAAAATCTCCTCAAAAATCTCTCCAAAGCGAGACCCAAAGCTCAAAATATGAGAATAAAATGTCAGCTCGAAGTGGGGTTTTAAGTTTCTGTCCAGCAACTCCTTACTTCGCAATCGAGGACCCCACAATCGCGATAGCGAAACCCCACACAATTATGGCGCGATTTCGATGGCC
The DNA here is from genome assembly GCA_029783415.1 of Anisodus acutangulus. NCBI lineage: Eukaryota > Viridiplantae > Streptophyta > Magnoliopsida > Solanales > Solanaceae > Anisodus > Anisodus acutangulus. The sequence continues at coordinate 44,815,267 of CM056505.1, forward strand.
AAAAATCCAGTGTCTCGCGATCACGGCCATGTGCCATGTGATCGTGAGGAACACTTTAGCATTTGCACCCTAGAAAAATCTGGTGTGTTCCAAACTTCGATTCGACCCTTAGGATTCATCTGGGGGGCCCCGAACACAAACCAAATATGCAAACCACTCCTAAAACACACAATGAAGCTGCTTGCACACTCGAATCATCATACGAGGCCATCTTGACCAAATGTTCTACCAACGCACACTTTAAAGCTCTTAAGGCTAGAATTTCAACGAACCACCTAAAATGCTCTTGAATGACTCAGTAATCGAACCAACGGCCCGATTAGATATATTCGGCATTCTGGACCTGATGGAATCGACGAAACCTCGAAAAAGACTCAAATGCCCTCGATATTGACTTTAGTCAACTTAAGATTATTTCATAACTTAAGACTTTTCAATTTCCACAAATTTACCCTGAAACTCTCTCAAAACACTCGGGACCCATTCTAACAGTCCACTTAAATCTCAAATCATGTTCTGGAGCTAATGGATTCATCGAAATTTGATTCCATATGCATTTACTCAAAAATCAACCCCTAGTCAATCTTTTCAAACATGAAATTTCCAAAACTCAAAATTTAGATTTTCTTTCATTATTCTCATCCGACTGTCTTGAAAATCATGACACTCATCCCCGCACATCGAAATCACCATAACAAGGCTAGGGGAAAGGGTGTTTTTGGGAATTTAAGCAAAAATAGCCAAATGACCTAACGGGTCATTACAAAAATCCTCTAACTTACCCGAAACTCTCCCGAATCACTCGGGACTCATCCCAACTATCCATCTAAGTCAAAAATTATATTTCGGATCTAACAGAATCATCAAAATTTAATTTCAGACGCGTTTACGCAAAAGTCAACTCTTAGTCAAACTTTCCAAATTTAATACTTACAATTTTAAAACTTAGATTTTTTCGTTATTTCAGCCTGATTGCCTCGGGAATCGAGCTACTCATCCCCGCAAGTCAAAAATACTATATAGAAGCTAGAAAAGGGGTCATTTAGGGGGAATAGGCAATCATCAAACCCTGATATGAAGTTGTAACTAGTAAACTATAATGGTAAAATCGCGTTCAACACTTATTTAGAGTTCTATATTGTGCCTTTTTTCTTAATTAATCTTTTAAAATTCTCTAGTTAGTTTGTATCCTAAGGACCATTGAATTTGATAAATCAAGAAAATGAGAGCTTGTGATTTTAGTTACTTTGTAATGTAATGATAATTCCTATATGTAAACTTTAGAAAATGCTTGTAGGATTGCAATTTTACTTCCATAAGAGCAAACGTAGAGCTTGTCGATCTATTGGGGATGTAAGAAGACTTATTTTTCAAGGTTTCGAGAAATTGAAGGTAGACGGTGATCAAGAAACTAATGTAGTGTCTATGATAAGCTTTTTCTTTACATGCATTTTGTTGGACAATTATAGCTGGTTTAGTCAATTTTCTAGGAAGTCAAAAGTTCTTATTTTGTTTAAAAGTAATACCTATTTTAGAAAATGGAAGTATTTGGTCAAGCTAAAATAATACTTTTAAGTAGTAAAATAGAAACGGGTTTTCATAAGCTAAAAAAGAGGAAGTAAGACCCGGTCTGGTACCCATAGCAGAGAGATCAGAAGAACGCACGAAAGAGATTAGTCCCGCCTTTATCAAGTAAGAATTTTGCTTTGTTGGTTCATTTTCAAAATGCAAAATATTGAATTTCTTTTTTTACACTGGCGCAAACATAAAATGTTGCTCTAATATTACTAAAAATAAATTTTCAAATTAATTAATCAAATAGAAACTACTACTTTTCAAAAATATTTTTCTAAAATCACTTCTTAAAAAATAATTTTTAAAATAAGTAAATTTTGAAAACTTGTCAAACAAATCAGTTAGATTAAAGAAGAAAAGTGTGAAGCACTAAGTATGCGGGTTGGGAAAAAGGTCGAACTACAAAGGATATTATGTATGTAATCTTGTCTTGCATTATATCTGTACGAGATTGTTTTTACAGCTTGAATCTGTAACCTCTTAGTTACACGGCGATAATTTTTACTGTCATGATAAGGCGCAATGAAAATTACATTATTCTTACAAAATTATCCATATTCAATTCAAATTTTGGGGTTGTAGAAAAATGCTCCAAGAAAAAAGAAAAGGAGAATCTTCAATCTTAGAGAGGGAGTCAGCAACAAAGAAACACAAAAGCAATGAGCATTGCGACTTGTTGAGTTGTGGAGCCTAATTCACCATCGACACTATGAAGACCCTACGCAGAGTGTGGAACGCTGATCGACGTGGGGGTTGGAAGGGGGTGGTAAACCCCCCTCTCGGGGAGTAGGGGGCGGAGTCCCATGAAAATTTTATAATGTAATGTTATTTAGTGGAGGGTATTTTGGGAATTTTAGGCTTGTATTAGTTCGCCCTAGTTTTCACTATATATAAACTAGGGCGACGTTTTTCTTTCAGAAGAGTGGTCGAAAAAGAGAGAGAGAGAATTGTAAACTCAAAACTCCATTATAGTAAAATCTGCAGCGTCAAAGTGGACGTAACTCTCGCATTAGGGGTGAACTACTATAAATCTGTGTGTTATTTATTCTTTGCTTATTTACTATTTTTCTGATTAGGTAGGATTTGGACGTAAATTCTAACACGACTATGACAAGAGCTGGGTTGCAAAGTTTCTCGCAGATGCAGGGAACAACCTCATGAACAACAAATACAAAGACAAGATAAGTTTTTGTTAAACCAGCTATTAGACAAAAGGAGTTCTACAAAAACTACACAACCGTAAAAAAAGATAGAAATTAGCGACCGACAACTTTTGGTTTTAAATAACTAAAATTATGTTTGCTACGGGCTATTTAACAACATATTAGCAATGAACTTCGTAGCTCCATTCTTTTTTTTTTCTAGTTAAAACTTATATTTCTATTTGTTCTTACAACATTATCTTTTAAATAAAAGGACGTTGGAACGATCAAAAGATCCCACCAAGATAAAATATTGCTACAATAGTTACAGATATACAAAATCACTAATTATACCAAAAAGAATATATTTCCATATATTCTATCAGTTTCTATGTTTAACATTATTAACAATGCAGTATTGAATAATTAAGCCACTGATATTTTTTTGTTTGCGCGGATTATCCTTCCTTTGGACTGGTCTTGAAATTTTGCCCCTTAAATCACTGGCTTTAATTTTTGCCCCTACTTCTCATTTAATGAATTTTGTGGGCTAAAGTATCCTTTATTAGCTGGTCTACTAAATTAGAGATTCTGGGTTCGAATCCCATCAGAGGTAAAAAAAAATCGCAAGGCAAGATTTTCATAAAAATTATGCCTATTCAGTCAAAATTTTACATAAACTATACTTTAAGGGTCGTTGTTCTTTGTAACTAGCCGGACAAGGCATAATCTTAATTTTTAATGAAACTTTGCCTTCAGGCACCCTTTCATTCACAATCTCTTTCTGTCCACCGCTCTCCTTGTGGGTCGAGCCTCATTTTCAATCGTCCTCTATAACTAAGTCGGTAGAGCTCTTTCGGCTCCTATACCAGCTGCGATCTTTCCGCCTGTTGATTTGCTTACTTAAATATATGCATACTTAGAGTCAGCCCCTTTTTTTTTGGAAAAACATTCTGAGCCGGTAAGCAAGACAAAGCAAGTCAACGTGAGAAAAAGCTCTCGACGACCATAGACCTGAATGTTGGAGTGTGCAAGATCACTCCTTAAACTTTCTTCCTTTATATTTATATAAGGAGTCCTCTTGGTTGGTAGAAGCTAGAAGACGGTCGGACGAACTGCTATTTTGCATAGGGGGAGTAAGATACGCTAGGTGCTTTTACTCAACTCGTGAAGGTTCGTTTCTAGTTAGCAAGAATAAAGAAGCAAAGGTAGAGTCCTTTAAATAATATATCTGTCATTACATGCGACTATCTCCACTATAAAAAGAAAAAAAGGAAAGAACAACCTCAAGGGTATATAACTTTGGCCGAATAAGCATAATTTCTATTAGATCTTGCCTTGTGAATTTTTTTTCTTTTTGACTTCAAACTCACAACCTCAGAGATATTTTCGATCAGTTTTTAGTCCTGCGAATTGCCCACTGATATTTTACAATTAGTGTATGCATGAAGAAAATGGTAAAAAAGACGACGAAGAAGTGGTGATTGTAAGCTTGGAAAAAAGGAAGAGTTGGCTATTGAATTTTTACATAATGAAGATCTCTATTCAGACCCTTAACTAATGCATTAGTCACAGATATTATGTAGTTAGTGCATGCATATTTTTTTTTATTTTCTATTTGTAACTGTTAAACATCAGTATTTCTTTCATTTCTAAGTCATATTTAGATTCTACGTATTGGATAATTGTATGAGTTTCAGCCTGATAAAAAAGATGAGCTTTAATGTATGCAACTCTATTCGCATCTATGTCATCTAGAACTCATACCTTTCTCTTTAAAAATACCAATTTTGCTTTCAAGGACATTGATCTTTTACCTTGGACAGAGTTTCTCTTTCCATAGACTCATAGAGATGTTAGTGTGTTAGGCTGGAAGAGGAGGCCAGATTCTATTTTACCTGACTCTAACTCTTCCGGGAAAAACTGACTTCCATTGCTGCTTATCAATTAAGGTGTAATAGACAAGACTTGAATGCAATTGAGATTAGAATATATTTATCAAAGATATATATTCACGTAAAGAATGAATTTTGCGTCTAACTGAACCCCAAAAACTAATTTATAGGGTGAGTATTATCCAAGTCCATGTTCCCATTCCATATCCGATGTGGGACTCTTAACACTCCACCGCACGCCCAGACCTTGTTAACTGGCCGATGTGGGACTCTTAACACTACTCCGCACGTCCAGACTTTATTAACTAGAGCGTGAATAATATAATTTGGGGGCCCAACATCGACGAACAAAAAATTAAAATGGACATACACTCTGATACCATGTAAAAAATGAATCTTAAACCTAACTCAAACCCAAAAGCTAACTTGTAGAGTGAGAATTGTCCAAATTCATATAAGGAGTCCATGTTCCATTCCATATACGACATGGGACTCCTAACAATTCAACCTATGGAAAGACAACTACTCTTCAACATAAAATCAACATTTGGTTAGAGAACCTCATATTTCAATGTTGAGCCAAAGTATCTGATGAAATCCATTTGAAAGTAGAAAATCAATAAGAACCAGAGGAATCTAGCCTAATATCAAAACTCTGCACTTTCACTCAGAACTCATGCAATCAAATGCTATGTCATTCAAATTATATACTAACATTGAATAAGGAACAAGTTCTTTCTTTCTTTCTTTTATTTCCCCTACCCTCGTAATGTACGCAATACCACCCAAGAAAGTGAGGCAAAAATGTTAATAGATGTTACTACTGAAAGATATAAGCTCATTGTATTGTCACAAGTCGCAACAAATCCTTTTGCTGATATACCGGAAACACAAGTTGCAGGCTATTATAGAATTATCGTACAGAAATGAAAACATAGTAAACCAAATAGAAGGTGATCAAACAAAAAGTTTACAATAATAAAAGTCGTGGCAGTTTGAAAGAGAACCGTCTTAGGCGGCCAGGACACACAAGAAAATTCTTGGTTTAGCTTGCAGCTTTCTTTAGCGGCCACCATTAGGTTCTGCAAGTCTTGATTGGCATCCCAGTTGCTCAAGAAACTTAGCAAGGCGCAGGTGTTTGGAAGCCCATTGCTCTGCCAATTTCTGCTCTTTCGCTTCCGCGTCCCTCCTCAAGCCTGCTAGTTGCTCCTTGTATTCTGCTTCAATTCTGTCTAGAGTTGCCTTTTGCTCTTCTCTCAGAGCTTTCATTTTTGCTTCAATTTCCTCCATCTTCTCCCTAACTTTGCTTGCTTTCTCTGATTCTAGTTGTAATTCCACCCTCCTTATCCTCCAAGCTGCTTCCTTTTTATGTGCTGTCCAAGTACGATGTCCTTCGTCCAGTTCTTTACAGCATTCCGCAAGTTCAGTAATAAATGGATTTTCTCCACAAGGAGGAGCAGCAACCCCATGATATGGAAAACTGCCTCTATCTGTTTGTAGCCATGGAATGCTAGGCGTAGGCGTAGGCGTAGGTGGCACTGTTGAGGGGGAGAGACTTAAAGTCACAGATGGAGATGATGATCTGGCAGTTGAAGGAGCGGTTGAATTAGAAAGCCATGGAGGAAGAAGAGTTAGTGGGGCCGGAGCTGGTGCATCGGGATGAAGGAAACCTCCATTAGAAGTAGCCATAAGTAAACCTGGGACACTCCGCTCTTTCACAATCTTCTCTGCAAAGGTCTCCAGAATGTGGTCGTATTTTCCCTCGTCTACTGGATCAACAACCTTATTGTTTTCTTTCTGCTCTCTCTGTTGCTTCTCTTTGAATACTTCCCACCACTTCCCTAATCGTTTAGCAGTTCTACCTGGTACTTCAGCTGCTATCTTCTTCCATTTGTTACCGTGTTTGGCTTGTAGCTGGATAACAAGACGCTGTTCCTCTTCAGTGAGTGATCCTTTTTTAATCCCTGGTTTGAGGTAGTTTTTCCACCTTTCCAAACAAGACTTAGCGTCCCTGTTGAGAGGTGTGTTCATACGCTGCGATACAAGGTGCCATTCTTTTGGTCCATACTGTCTCACATATGCCCGCAACAAAGCATCCTCTTCAGCTCGCCACCGTTGCCTCTCCCTCATTTCCAGGTGTAAACACCAGTGTCCATCGTCCCAAACTCCTCATAATTTACCTGAAAGAAATTTAGTATTATTTTACTTCCAGTACTAAAGTAAGGAATCAGAATCATAACTTCAGCACGCTACTATTCCGGCCAAGTATCGTCAAAGTTCATTACATGCAAGTGCTTCACATTTAATGTAGTTACTAGCATAACATAGAAATAATAGAAGTCATTACAGCGCCCTTAAAAAAAATACCATCACAGAACAAAGGATTGTACAACAGCATTTAAACAAAGTAAACTCATGCAATGTTTCAATACTCGAGACTTTCTGAGACAAGAACGCAACAGATTGTTCTAGTATACAAAACTCAAACTGGCAAGACACGAGAAAAATATCAAACGCATTATAGTTGCTTTAAACACAGTAAGGGGAAAAAAAGGTACAGTTCATTGACATGCACACACTGAGAAAACTATTTAGGCATCCTAGCTTGTCAAGTAGAGATGAAATTCAGGTCCAAGAGAGAAAAATCTACACAGTAGATAAAAAGAAACTGGTATAAAGACGAGTCATAATAGGAAGGCCAGAGCCAGTCTACAAGTATTTCCATAAGTTGGCACAAGGGAACGACATCATAAATCTTAGTAGACTGCTCATTAAATTAAGTTTTCAAAATTATCAATGAAAATTGACATTCAGTTCCTCAAATATGGCAGACTTTACTAACATATTTGTTGAAAGTTGAAATTAAAGAGGGTAGTCCGCAAAAAAAATGACACTTTTCAATCATAAGATACAAAAGATTGGAAGTCTAAAATTTGCTACCGCATAGTATGGAGGTATCTGGTCATAATTTACAGGTGTAACATCCCTAAATCTTGATAGGGATGTCACACTATGATATCGACTACTCATGACCAGTTTATAAATGATATAAAGTTGAGTTTGCATTTCTAGGAAACAACATTAATCCGATAGAATTCACATTTAATTTGGTACAGACCCTTCAGCATTCAGATCTTTTTTATCAGTAGAGACCAGACTAGCACATTTGAAGGTCACAGCTCTCAGAGGAATGCAGACGAAATAGTCAAGGGAAAAAAAGGTGGACGACATATACACCCAAGCGAAGAGTAATAGAAACATATGTAAATAAGAAATTATGTAGCAGACTTGCAAAATGCAAGGAAATATGATCAAGAAAGATCTGCACACTGTTACACTATGCAGATCAATATCCTACTTGACCAGTATTGAATTACAAGAATTTTTGAAAGTGCATATCATCCACATTAAGGAGTTCATAAACAAGTTTAGTCTCACTTAAAAGAATATGTTGATACAAATTAAATAACACATTTCTTCCTAGATTACTGTAACTCATGTTTATTCAGCTCAATTGCAATAACCCTTTAAAGTACTGAAGTTTTCATGTCCAAATATATTTACAGGACATCAAGCTCTGCAAACAGCAAACCTGAGGCTAACTACAGAAATTCAGTCAACCAGATCGTCAACATACCAAGATTTAGAATAAAACTAGCAAAAAGTGGGGAGTTGTGGGGGGGGGGAGGGGGGGAGGGGGGAACACAATAAAGATGGGAGCAATTTATGCAAAATGCATTTAGGTAGTTACAAAAAATGTAGTGGTATCAAATAGAAAGATACAAAACCAACACTATATTAACAACTATAAGTAAGATCTGAATTAGAACAAACATAGTAGCTGTTATAGGTGAAGCAAGATTGTGCAAAATGTGAGAAATAATGGAAATGTAGAGACTACCACAGCAAATAAAAAGATTATTTATCTCCACCACCACATATAGCTATCCATACATGTATTTTACCACAACCAAAGAAGACCAGCCCTGATAATAAAAACCATTCACACAACAAAGTAGAAAGACATCCAACATATCAGTTTGATCACAACCCAAAAAGGGGACAACTTCAGAGATTTCAAGATTTTGCTAGTTTGAGAAATAAAGATAGATTCTTTATCTTCACCACATATAATGCTAGAACAACAAGACACAATTCAGTAAAAAAGAAAGCAACTTTACAAGATTTTAACACAAACAAGACCATATAACAGAACACACAACAAGGTAGGAAAAATATCCATCAAACCAGTTTGATCAAGAAACCAAAAAAGGAGACAACTTTAAATGAAAACAAATATACTTACAAGAAACCACTTAAGAAGCCAAGTTCTTAGCTCGACCCATATGATCTTTTTTGTTGTTCTTCAAGAAAATATGAGCAAAAAAAGAGGAGGAATACGAAGAATGTGTGTTTGCAAAGAGAGTTGGAGGAAATGGGAAGAAAAGGAGAAGTACCTATATAAGAGATAAAAAAAAAGGCTAAGGGTATGGGTATGCGTATGGGTATGGCCCCTCTTTTTATCTGTGTGTATAGTTTGGAGGGATGACGTGTATAGGGAATGTGATGACGAAGACGGCAATGGCGTCTTTAACCAGAAAGGTTATTTGTACAACACACGCACTATTATGTAGTAGTAGTAGTAGTAGTAGTGTATGTACACTTGTTTGAGGGTAAAAGTTGAAAAATAAAGAGTGAAAAAACAAAAGTAAGAGCACTATGAGTTGGTAAAAAAATCACAACTTTTTCCAGTAAAATTTCTTTTATTTAGACCAAAAAAGAGTTTTTTTAATATAAAATAGTGTCCGAGTTAACTCGACGCGATATGTTTCTTTTTTTGCATCAGCAGGATTTTTTGCGTCAAAAAACTAATCAAAAGTCAAAACTAAAAACTTAAATTACTAACAAGAAGTAAGAGAGTTCACGGATTAAAACTCAAATTTAAGTATAATTTCAAGATCAAACACCCAAGTTCAAGCTTTAAATTGAAGTAAAACCAAGATTCTAGAAGTACGAGTTCATATGATCTATTTATACTAATTCAATTCAAGATCAATGTGTTACATAATTATACCTGCTAAAGCTTAGTCAACCAAAAGATAATAACTTATTTTTTTGTTTTCGTTAAATTTGAACTCTAAAATCTCTTTTGTTTAGATAAAAAACATGACCAGGAAAAAAAGTTTCTAGTTTTTTTCTATAAGATAGTGTCCGAGTCAGTTTGATTTTTGATGTTGGGGCAAAAAAAATTGCATCAAAGTTAATAAAAACTAAAAATTTACACAGTAACATAAAGTAAGAGAGTTTATGGATCAAAAGTTCAAAATTCAGAAATTTCTTTAGCATTCAAGCGTAAAATCAAGATTCTATAAGAACGAGTTCAAATCATCTATCCATGCTAGTTGAATTCATGATTATCGTTTAAAACTTAATTAACTTTCTGCTAAATTTGCATTCTAATATCTCATGATATTTGCCTATTTTATTAACCTTAGGCTATATACTTGGATTTTTATAAAAAAAAAAAAAGGTTTGAGTAAGAAAATATGAATACATGCTTTATTGGCCCACGGTCTCTCTCTCACTCTCCCCCTCTCTCCATCTATCTCTCCTCCATTCTTCCTTTCTTTCGCTAGTTCTTTCTCTCTCGATCTCTGTTTATGCTGTATTTTTCGATGGCCTCTTTTCCATCAAAGTACATCGGCGGTTTCGTCTGGCCGAACTGTTTCCGGCGAAGGCAAGACTTCATATCGAAAACCTACTAGACTGGATATCTACTCTCACCCAATGCTCATCACCAGCAGCCACCACAACGGCCGCCACTGCATCACCGATAACTTATTTTGGCGGTTCTCAGATGACCCTTCTCTGTATATCTCTTCCCTTTTCCCTTTTCCCTTTTCCCTTTTTGTTTCCCTTTGCTTTGCTTTTGCAGATACCAGTAGATATATATCAAAAGCATCAATTGTCGGACACGATCGTCGAGACCAGATTTGTCACGACGTGCATCTGGGCTCTATGTCTCCTGTCTTCCACCTAACATTCGGGATCTATCTCTCTGGTCTTCTTTCTAGTTGCTAATTTATCTTTGCTTGGTTGTCGAATTTATTTCATAATATATTGATTCTTGCCCTTAGTGTATTACGTTCTTGCATTTACTCTTCTTGCCTTTAATTATTTCATTCTTGGTGTTCCTGTTTTAGGGCTAAACCTTTGATTAGTCTATTAGTTTATATCCCCTTTAGTAGATTTGGTAAGTGATGGTAGACTAGGGTCGTGTTCTCGATCGGGGATGGGGGTGAGGGTTAGGGGGTAAGTGGGGTAAAGGAGATGCTAGGCTGAGAATAGGGTCTTGGAACATTGGGACTTTAACGGGGAAGTCTATAGAGTTAGTTAAGATTCTTAAGAAAAAGAATATTAATATAGCATATGTCTAGGAGACCAAATATGGTTCTCGGGTAGGTCGAGGTATAGAAATGGGGTAGGGATTTCGGTAGACAGCGAGCTAAGGGATCAAGTGGTAAATGTTAGGATGATCAATGACGGGATGATGACGATTAAGTTGGTAGTTGGAGGGTTCACTATGAACATTATTAGTGCTTACGTGCCCGCATGCGGACTTGGACAATGAGGAGAATAGGCATTTTTTGAAGAAATTGGACGAGGTGGTGGGAGGTATACCACCTACTGAGAAGTTATTTGTATGAGGGGATTTCAATGGACATATCGAGTCACTTCCGGGGGTTATAATGACGTGATGAAGGCTTTGGCCTTGGGGACATGAACGGGGGAGGTGTCTCACTTTTGGAGTTCACTAAATCTTTTGGGATGGTAATATCCAATTCGAAGGTCATGAAGAATGAGGAGCACTTGGTCACTTTCCGTAGTTCAGTGGCTAAGACTTAGATAGACTTTTTGCTCCTTAGGAAGGTTGACAATGGTCTTTATAAAGACTGCAACGTTATTCCGATTGAGTATTTTACAACACGACATAAGTTTTTGGTGATGGATTTGGAGATAAAGATGGAGAAAAAGATGAGGGTTGTGGATGACAGGCTAAGAATCAAATGGAGGAGTTTGACCATGGCTAGTGCAAATGAGATGGGGGAAAGGTTGATGGCCAGGGAGGATTGGGGGAGTAGTGGGGATGTGACCGGTATATGGGACAGGATGGCCAGTTGCATTCGGGAGGTAGCTAGGGAAGTGCTAGGGGTCTCGCGGGATAGTCGTGGTGGGCATCGAGGGGACTGGTGATGGAATGGTAAAGTTTAAGAGAAGGTGGAAGCAAAGAAAGTGGCGTATGTGAAATTGGTAGAAAGCAAGGATGAGTTGGAGAAGTGGAAGAATAGGGAATTATATAAGATGGCGAGGAAGGAGGCAAAACTAGCGGTTACGGCGGCAAAAACGATGGCTTTTGAACTCATATATGTGGAATTAGAGGGAAAATACGAGGATAAGAAGTTGTATAGACTAGCCAATGCGAGGGAGAGGAGGAACCGTGACTTGGATCACGTGAGGTGCATCAAGGACGAGGACGGTAAAGTACTGGTCGAGGACGCGCATATTAAACGGAGGTGGAAGTCTTACTTCCATAAACTCTTGAACGAAGAAGGAGATAAATACATTGTGCTGGAAAATCTGGAGCAATCCGAAAGGTACTGTGATTTCGAATATTGTAGAGTATTAAGGTTGAGAAGGTTAAGGGTGATGTTCGCAAATGTGCAGGGGACAATCGACCGTGCTTGATGAGATCCCAGTTGAATTTTAGAAGAGCGCAGGCAGGGCAGGTTTAGAGTGGTTGACTGGGTTGTTTAATGTCATTTTTAAGACGGCAAGAATGGCCGAATGATGGAGATGGAGTACAATGATTCTTTTGTACAAGAACAAATGTGACATCCAGAGTTGCAACAACTATATGGATATCAAGCTGCTAAACCACACTATTTGGAAAACGATAACAGAGATAAGGGTGAGAAGAGGCGTGTCTATTTCTGAGAACCAGTTTAATTCATATCGGGGCATTCAATTACTTAAGTCATTCATCTTATTAGGAGGTTGGTGGAGCAGTATAAGGAGAGGAATAAAGACTTACATATGGTTTTCATCGACCTCGAGAAGGTATACGACAAAGTCCCTAGGGAGGTTCTATGGAGATGTTTGGAGGTTAGAGGTGTACATGTGGCGTACATTAGGTATATCAAGGATATATATGATAGAGCCAAGACCAGGGTACAGACAATATGAGGAGACTCGGAGCACTTTTAAGTGATGATGGGGCTGCACTAGGGATCAACTATTAGCCCATTCTTATTTTATCTTGGTGATGGATGGACTGACGCGATAAATTCAAGAGGATATGTCATGGTGTATGTTATTCGCAAACGACATAGTTCTGATTGATGAGACTCGCAACGGAGTGAATGCTAAGTTAGAGGTTTGGAGACAGACTCTGGAGTCTAAAGGGTTCATGCTGAGTAGGACCAAGACAAAATACTTAGAGTGCAAGTTCAGTAACGGGAGCGACCATGAGACATGTGTGGAAGTGAGGCTTGGTACTCAGGTCATTCCAAAGAAAGGAAGCTTCAAGTATCTCGGGTCTATTATCCAAGAAAATAGAGAGATTGATGACGATGTTACATATCGTATTGATGTAGGGTGGATGAAATAGAGGCTTGCATCTAGAGTCTTGTGCGATAAAAATGTGCCACCAAAACTTAAAGGCAAGTTCTATAGGATGGTGGTTAGACCAACTATGTTGTATGTGGCAGAGTATTGACCAATCAAGACTTCGCACATCCAAAAGATGAAAGTTGCGGAGATGTGGATGATGAGATGGATGTGTAGGCATACAAGGAGGGATATGATTAGAAATGATGATATTCAGTACATAGTGGGAGTGACATCGGTGGAGGATAAGATGCGTGAAGCGAGGTTGAGATGGTTCGGGCATATGCATAGGAGAGACACAAATGCCCCAGTGCGGAGGTGTGAGAGGTTGGATATGGACGGGTTCAGGAGGGGTAGAGGAAGGCCGAAGAAGTATTGGATAGAGGTGATTGGACGGGATATGACGTAGGTGCAACTTACTGAGGACATGACCTTGGATAGTGGGTTGTGAAGGACACGAATTATGGTAAAAGGTAGTAGGTAGTTGAGTGTAGTCTTACTTATGCTTACATATTGGTAGTTGTAGTGTTATTATTGTAGCCCTACTTACTCTATCATAGTAGTAGGTGCAGTATTGCTTTATAGTCCCCTGTCATTTGATTTCTGATGATGTATGTTCTTTTGTGTACTTTGTTTATCTTATTTACATGTGTTAGTTACTGTTTTTTTTTCCAGAATACTTTATCATGACTTATTTGCTTTTTTGTTACCATCGTTTTCATACTGCTTTAAATTTCTTGTTCGGATCTGACCGTTTCTCATGCTTTGCTTGTGCTTTGCTTGTGCTTATGCTTATGCTTATGCTTTGTTTTGAACTGAATGTATTTCGAAAACAGTCTCTCTACATACTAAGATAGATATGTCTCTCTACTCTCTCAAACCCTACGGCGTGGGAATTCCGTGGATATGTTGTTGTTGTATGCTTTATTGGAATAAGATTTTGTTGTTACTCATTGCAGAAAATGCTTTCAGAATTGAACTAGCCAGTTATAATTTTTATACTGTATTTCTAGTTTGTGACATTCAAGAATCTTTCTTTATTAGTAGAACTAAACAAACTCATAATATGATTGTATTTAAGAAAAAAAAACTAAATAAAGATAAGGGGGTAGTAAAATAAAAAAGTTGGGTGGTGTGGAAGAGGGGGAGGGGGGTAGAATCAGAAAATGCAATAATGGCAACTAACGGGTGTTTGTAGACAATAGTACTGATTAGCATCTGCCTAGTTCTTTGAAACTATCATCATCAAAAGTCTTAGATTGAATTTTGTAATTTTTAAAATTTGCTTTTTGAAAATTGGGAAACTGTTTTGAGTTTTTTCTTGTTTCAACTTTATTTTTATGAGATCTTCTTAACTATTTTTCTGATAAATCTGCCTCCTACTCGAAGTGACTACACTCTTTACTGCCACAACTTTAACCCCACTTGGAAAATAAAGAGAGTAGTATCACAGTATTACCTTGATGCTAGTGCCTATGCTTAACAAGATCCACTGTTTTTTTTTCTAGGCTACAAAAATTAACTGAATTACTTGTCAAAGATATATAAAGTTGAATCTATAAAGTCAGTTTTTTTTTTAATTTTTTAAAGAAAATATTCGTTTGTCATAATTTTTAGTTTATTTGTTTTTATGATTTGGTTTAGTTTTCTCAATCTTTGATTTACTATACCTTCCATCCATTCTATTATGAAAAAAAATACTAACAAGAAAGTCATTTATCTTATTCACTCTTCCAAAACTTGTATTATAAATTTAATCAACAAAAAATGATGTAGCATCTTATGTAATTTAGGTTGACTTTTTTTCTTTTCCTCAGTCCACATGAAAATAATAATTCTTAATACTTAAAACTAATCCAAAATCCATATAAAATCCTCTTCATTCTTTGTAACATAACTTGTTCACTTTCTATAAAAAAAAACCTGGTTAAACACAGTAGTATAAAATATAATCTCAACCCCAGGTACATAAATCTTATAGCTTGTACTAGATCTTAACTTGAAATATAATTATTAGCGAATATTCTTTGTATATTTTGTAATTATGATAGATGTATATTTAAGGTAACTTAGGATTCTAATTGTATTAGGAATCAACCTTTGTAAAGTAAGTTAGGATTCATATCATATTAGAAATCAATCTTTGTACAACTATATATATTGTGAATAATACAATTAGAATTTTAAGTTATCTTAAATATATATATATATATTATAATTATAAAATATATAAAAAATATTTAAAAAATATTCGCTATTTCGAATATTCGCTAATAATAATAAGACTATAGGATGTTTGTATTATCTATCTCTGGTCATCATTAATTACGGCACTTCCGAGGATATGACAACTAGCCTTGGGACCAGAGGCAACGATTTATTTACGAATATTTCCTTAAAAAGGAATACAAATAATTGAAAGAAGAAAATAATTTTACAAAACCATCGTAAGTTTATTTACTCTTTTAATTTATGTACCAATATTATTTTCATATTATTTCACTCCAAAAATTATAAGTTTATCTTCAAAATTATCACCTTATTTCTTAATAATATTTTTTATAACCATGCTAATGTCTAGCTATTAGACATGGTTTTTGTAAATTCTATGCAGAATTAAATAATACTCCTAATATCACGATCCTGGCCCAATGAGAAAAGGATTAAACCCATTGCCTTAATCTAATCTACTTGAAATTAAACAGATGAAATACTTATTTTATTCGAGCTTCATCTTGGTCATGAAAGCTCAATTACTCTAGGAAGACTTTGTTGAGTTGTGGAGCTCGCCGACACTATGAAGACTCCACACAGAGTTTGAAATGCATGTAAGGTTATTTAGTGGTGGATATTTCAGAAATTTTGGGTTTGTATTATGTTCGCTCTAGTTTTCGCTATATATTTTGGAGCGTCGGTTTTTTTTTTGGATGTGAGCAAGAGAGAATTGTAAATCTAAAACTTCCTATTCGATTATAGTGTAATATTCAACGGCAAAGTCATAACTTCTCCCACTCCTCGAGAGCTTACGATTTCATGTTATGCTTCACTCCTAGACGAAATCTTTTTGTATTATTAAATAATTTTTCCATTTCAATGAAAATGATTATAGGAACTCAACAATTATTCTTTAAAAATATTTTTTTTATGTAAATGAGCTGGGTGGTGGGGTGGTGTTGTGGGGGTGGGGGTGATAGGGACTGTAGTCCGGGTTTCACGGCACAAGGAGACGAAGGGTGAAAGAGACAGGACTTGACTGGCCTCTTTCTTCTCTATGGCATTTGTCAGTGATACGTTACATCTGTTTTTTCCCCTTCCCTACCCTATTAGTACTATTACTCCCTCCCTTTTTCTGATTACACCAAATTAAACAAAGTACACTTTACAGTTCAGTCCACCAATATCTTTTTCTCTTCTTCTTTCACCCCTCCTTTTCCTCCTTATTCACTACGCTTTGTCCCTTTGAACAATTTAATAATCCTTAGTATGCGTCGGTTCTAATATTTGAGGCTCGCATTTAAAATTTTAATTTGAAATCACCGTTTATTTATCAGAATAAAATTTTAATTTTAAATCATAATTTAAAATTAAAAATTCTTCAAAAAGTAGTATTTCAAATTTTAAGTTATGATTTTAATTATTTTTAAATGTAAAACTTGATTCATAAGTTTATATTTTTTTAAAAAAAGTCTCATCATTTTAAATTATACAAAAACAAAAACTCATGTTCGACCTGAATAAATTGTCGGTATCATATGCAAAAAATAATATTAAAGAATAGCTAGTTACTATTACTGTTAATTTTTTGACGGTGAATCTTTGTAAAATTACATACATTTGAAAGTTTGTAATAATATGTAATTGTAAATATTTATTTTATAAAAGGAACGTGTAAATATGCGATTTATTAATGCGGCGTCTTACGATATTTCAGTACCTTATTTTTGAGCATAGATTGTTAATTTGGTAAGATTTTATAATAGTTGAAAAGTTTTAATAGTTTTCACAAGTTATGAATTTTTCATGTTTATGAGAAAACAAATATAAATTAATTTGATTTCAAATCAATCTAATTTCAACTCACTAATTTCAAAGCATGAATTGAAATCATGTCCAAACGGTTCCATAATCTCATATTTTAGTTAAAGATGTGGTGGAATGACAAATCTTTTATTTACTGATAAGGGTTATGGTGAAGTAATGAATATTACTTTATTATTAATTAAAAATTTTAAATTCAAGTCGTGAATATGGTCACCTTTGTTCGTGGCATTATACCTCTAATGTGCAATTTCCCAATGCAAATTCCAATCGGACCGTAACACGAATATCAGAAATAGAGTGAAAAACACACACACAAAAAAAAAACAATTCTGAATTAAATTTTTTGGATCCAAACCTTGAAAACTAAGGCGTCGTTGGTGGAGCATTTTACTTTCCAAAGTAAGACTTCCCAACGCAAATCCAGATTAGTTGAGTTGTAACTAATTTTAATATTTGTAATAGAAATCATTATGTCACATGAAATGTTTTTAAAATTCTTTAACCATAAATAATACTTCTAGTTGTAAATATTAAATTTTTAATATTGAAAAATTGTAAGAACATTTTTATGGCCAAATACAATTGCATTTTCTCAATTTTATTTTATATGATGATATTTGATAGTGTACGAAGACTAAGTAAAAAATAAAGACTTTTAGCACATACCAAATTAATACTTTTTTTAATCTGAAGTATATCATGGCTTTTATAGTTACAATGTATTTTACTAAGGATAAATTAGAATTTTAAATTTTTACAAACTTCAAATATAAAAAAATGTCATTTTCAGAACAAAGTTTTTTGTTTTTTAAAGTGCTAACTATATACAAGTCTTTAAATAACATGTGGTAAAGCCTGGGCGCTAAAAGCCACGCGGGCATGTTGCAGTGTGGGTTCGGTCTCCGTCAAGCCTTGTGGATGGGGCTTGTGGGAGGGTCAACCTTGTAGCATTGATCCGTTGGACGCAAGCAGACACTGAGCATGTGTGCACATCCCGTCATTTATCTGGTGGTGGGGTGCTGAAGGACCGGTCCCATCATCTCCAGGACGTCTGGATAATACCAGTGAAGTAGTCAGGCGGAAACCTAGAAATCTGGATTATAAAAAAAAAAGAAAAAAAAAAAAAGAGGTTAACCAAAAAAACAAAAAGGAGAAAAGGAGTGGATATTTTTGAAATGGGGAAAATGATGTTGACAAGTCAAAGGAATTGTAAAATTGAGGGAGATCCTCAACCTATCTAAGCCTGGAGCCCACAGTCAGATAGTGGCCCCCACAACCTCTCGTCCCTTTTGAAAAGGAAAAGGAAAAGGGAAAGAGTGAATCATTTCCAAATCCTATATCATCAACCGTGCTAGTTCCTTAGGGGTCGTTTGGTACACAGGATCATATGTGATATCTCAAAATTAAGTTTGGAATAATTTAATCCTCATACTCCCTCTATTTTTAATTTTAGCATGTTCGGATTGACTCATTTTAAGTGTTTTCAAGTCGAAATAGTTTTTATAATATTTGGATAAGATAAAAAAGTAATTTAAACACTTATTTTTAAGTAAAATAATAAAAATAAGCTAAAAGTCATAAATTAAAATTTCTAACTTATGACTTTGATTTATAAGTCAAAAGATATAAGCCCATCCAAACGGGTTCTATATCTTTAATATTAAGGAAATCATTTTTTTTAATATTGTTTAATTCTCAAAGAGTATCTATAGCATAATAAATAAAAATAACTTAGTAAACTATTTCTTATATTTTTTAATGAATATAAAAAGAACTAAAATGTCAACTAAAATGAGACCGAAGGAGTAACTGCTAAACCAATGAACCCAAAAGTGATGGGGTTGATGAATTGCATATATACAATCTAAATTTAATTTATGATGATCAATGTAGTTGCTCTTTAGGGGGGAATTCTAATGATAAGGAAACACCCAAATATGGGTGTGTTTGCCATGAATAAAAAGGAAGAAAAAAAAGAATTCTAATGATAATGGGTGGTTTGTTTTGTGCACAGTTATACTGTGAGAATTATAATAATGCGAAAGATTACTAGTGGCTAAATTTTTGTTGGTAATATATTTATTTATTAGATTAAAATTGGATATACGAAATATAATATAAAATATGTATTATATTAGATAAATTTGAATAAATTTTTCATTTCAATTTTGATCTGAACTTTCTTAAAATACCTTGGAGATAAGCTTTGGAAGAGGGCGGACGTGTCATTTTATTGTCTTAATTTGAAATTAATAATTCTAGAATTGTTATTCCATGTAAAATGTTGTATAAAATAATACGACAACGGGGTTGTTTGGTTGATAAATAAGTTATACCGAAATTATCATTTGAGAAATATTAATACCAAGATAAAATAAAAATGAAATTATTTAGTGAATAAAATTGAAAAACCCAGATATAGAAAGTATAATATAAAACATGTGTCACCACTTAAGTATGCACTAGGAAAAAAAGCGAAGCTACTTCTGTTAAGAGTTACACATCGGATATGGAATTGAAATATGAACTCCTTATATGGACTTGGACAATCTTCATCTTAAAAGTTAGTTTTTGGTGTTGAGTTAGACCCAAGATACATTCTTACATGATATCAGAGTAAGGTCCATTCCAATTCTTTATTCACTGATGTTAGACCCTCAAATTGTATTATACATGCTCCACTTAACAAAGTTTGGGCGTGCGGAGAGTGTTAAGAGTTTCACATCGGATATGTAATGAGAACATGAACTCTTTATATGAACTTGAATAATTTCACCTTAAAAGCTAAATTTTGGGATTGAATCAACTTCGCTTGTGAGTTGTGACCCATCCCCATAACATTGAAAAAGATAAGCGGGAACTTACCTAGTGAGAAGTCTTACCATTGAGAGTTTATACATCTATTGATATAGAAAGCTTCAAATAGGCGCATAATAGTCTAGCTTTAGTTGGAATTTTATACTCTAATAAATGGTCATCCGTTATTCACAACTATTACTGTCCGACTCCTTTGACATTTTTTTCATTGTATATCCCTCTATCCTTTGGAGGCGGAAGTAAAGGGTACTTAACTTTGTTGAGTCCTACGGTAGGACTCCTACCTCAGTTGCGGAAAGGGAGATGGTCTTTTTACATTATTTGGGAAATTCTTACCTTTTGTGTTAGTTTTTGAAGTTGAATTAAGTTTAATATTTATTTTTTATAAATTTTAATACAATAGTTATCATATTTTAAATCCATATAATACTATCCTCGGATGCTTATACTAAAATGAAAAAAATCATTCAAATGCGGGATAAATAATCTTCATTTAATTCCAAAATTATTAATTTTTATCCTATTGAAGTGTGTGATCATCTGATCTAAAAGCTTAAGCTGTTAGATAGAACACACTTTTAATATTTGATTATATTCTCAACACGCCCCCTTAGGTGCTGGCCTGATTTTTTTTCATGGTCCAAGCACGTGAAAATTCTTTTTGAGAATGGGTGGCGGTGATGTTCGATCCCAGGACCTTTGGCATGCTCTGATACCATATTGAAGAATGAATCTTGGGCCTAACTCAACCCCAAAAGCTAGCTCATTAGATGAGGATTGTCCAAGTCCATCTAAGGAGTTCAAATTCTCATTCCATTTTTGATGTGGGACTCTTAACACTCACCCGCACGCCCAGACCCATTCCAAGTCTATGTTCACCGATGTTGAGTCCTCAAATTATGTCATCTGCGCTCCAGTTAAGCTGTTAGATAGAACACATTTTTAATATTTGATTATATTCTCAACATATCCTTGTAACCAAATGACCCCAATAGTGTCAACTTTATTAGAGAATTTTTTGTCAACTGCTTTGGATTTAATTTATTGTATGATTTGTAGAATTTAATTTTGGAGGTTTTCTCCTCAATACTAATAGAATATTTCTCAATATTATTTCATTAATTGTATTAATTGTATATCTCCTATTTTAAGTATAATTATAATCCTTTTGTAATTAGGTTAATTAGTAACCTAGTTTGTATCAAAGTAAATATTTTTGTAACCTTATATATATTGTAAATAATTAATCAATAAAATCAAGGGAACATATTCCTTTATGGTATCAATAACCTAAAACTACAAAACCTACCCTAGCCACTAATACACCTTCTCGGCCGCCACCTTTTTTCCACGTCGGCACCTAGCCCACGTCGGAACCCTAGCCGCCGACCTCTCTCGACCGCCCCCTCTTTTTCCCACGACGGAATCCTAGTTTTTTCGGCCATTCTCCCTCTCTCTTCCTCCTAAATTTCATCTTCCATGGTTGACAAAACCAAATTTCATCCGGCACTTGCCGTAAACAACATTTAAAACTTTATCACTGTGACTCTTGAGATGGAAAAGGGACAATACTCCTCGTGGGCGGAGCTTTTTAAGATCCATTATCGTGTTTACGAAGTTATCGACCACATCATCCCTCCCACGCCGAAGTCCACAGACATACCATCGGCTTCGACTTCTAATGATGCACTCTGGTCTCGTTTGGATGCAGCCGTCCTTCACTGGATATATGACACGATATCTAATGATCTGTTGCACACCATCATTGAGACCGATGCCACTGCCCGCCAAATTTGGGAATGTTTGGTTAGTATTTTCTACGACAACAAAACTCAACGAGCGTTATATCTTGAAAATCAGTTCAATGGCGTTCATCAGGACGATTTCCCAAACGTGTTTGCCTATTGTCAAGAACTCAAGATGATTGTCGACCAACTCTCCAACGTCGGCGCACCAATCACTAATCAGCGATTGGTCATGCAACTTATTGCAGGTTTGAACAAATCCCATGACGGCGTTGCCACCATCCTTTAGCAATGCACGCCGTTACCTCAATTTTATGAGGCCCGTTCAAAGCTCATCCTTGAGGAAACCCAAAAAATTAAGCGCATCACCACTCGGGCCAGCATTATCGATGCTGCCCTAACCACCACCGTCGGGACCTACACCGACGGTAGGGCCTCCCGGTCCGGTAACCAGAACCGTCGACTAGAGGACCCGCAACAATCTTCTTCCTCCCTTAACATCCGCTGGAGCAGGCAGTCCGGCAAGGGCCGCGACGGAAGAAATTCCGGCAACAACGGCCAACGGCCGCGGCAGTGGCTGCAGCCTCTACCATGGGTTGTCTACCCGCCTTGGGCCGCGTGAGACCCACCGTCATGGGCCTCCCCTCCTTGCCCGTATATGACATCCTCGTGGACTTCACTTTATAACCGACAGGCCCAACCTGGCATATTTGGCCCACGTCCACAACATGCCTACATAGCATACACCCCCCGTCATTGACTTATGCACTGACTGAATTTGAGGCGGTTATGAGCACAATGCCACTCAACACTCCAAATGAAAATTGGTATATGGACACATGCACCACATCTCACATGACGGCATCACAAAGTACTCTCTCGTCTTATTCCAATTTGAGTAATTTAAATCGGAATATTATTGTTGGTAGTGGACAAGGCATTCTCATCCATGGTTATGGTCATTCCTCTCTATCCCTACCACATCCACCGCTAATCTTAAAAAAAATCTTCCAATCCCCTAAACTCATTAAGAATCTAATCTTCGTGTGACGTTTCACAACTGACAATTTAGTTTTCATTGACTTTGATCCTTTGGGTTTTACTGTAAAGGATTTTACGACATGGAGACGAATAATGAGATGTGACAGCACCTGAGATCTCTACCATGTTTCAAACGCCATCAACAATCCAGCCTCAGGTCCCTCAACCTTTGCTGCTCTTTCATCTTCCTTATGACATTCTAGATTAGGACATTCGGAAGACTGTTTTACGCTCTCTTACGAAAAATAATTTTATTAATTGTAACTGTTTTTCTAGGACTCCTATATGTGAATCATACATTTTTGGGAAACCGTTGAGCTAAACCCTCTTCTAATTCGCTGTATTCCTACGACTTCCTAGATGATGACCTAAACCATCTTCTAATTCACCATTTACACAATTCGCCGTCACAGACCCCGGCACCTGCCACCACCTCGGTCAGTCCGAGACTAGTTGCCCACCCGGTTCTGCCGACGGTGGCCCCGAACTGTCCACTTTAGGGTGATTCCGCAGCCACCTATCAGTCTCAGCAAACCGAAGTTTGGCCAGCCAGTACTGTTACCCCTGCCATTCCTCCTCTTCCCGGCAGTCCCGCA
This sequence comes from Anisodus acutangulus, assembly GCA_029783415.1. NCBI lineage: Eukaryota > Viridiplantae > Streptophyta > Magnoliopsida > Solanales > Solanaceae > Anisodus > Anisodus acutangulus. The sequence continues at coordinate 44,838,786 of CM056505.1, forward strand.
GTAAACTCCCATCCCGTCCTGCGTCCCGAGATACACTCTCGGACCATGAAAACCCGTGCCATGCACAAAATTCATAAACTTAAATGGTTGTTTAACCTTTCCGTTTCAGTTGTCCCTTCCACTGTATCTCGTAACCCGAAGGATGCCTTATACAACCCTAATTGTAAAGAAGCAATGATTGTCGAATATAATGCTCTTATTGATAATAAGACGTGAGACCTAGTACCCCATCCACTTGAAGCTACAATTATTTGTTCGGTATGAATTTTAAGACATAAAAGTAAATCTGATGGTTTATTTAAGAGGTACAAGACTCATCTTGTAGGTGATGACATGTCTCAACGGATGGGAGTGGACTGTGATGAAACGTTCATCCCAGTCGTAAAGCCCCCAACCATCCGGACCGTCATCAGCATTGCCATATCCATGTCTTGGCACATTCATCAGCTTGATGTCAAGAATGCTTTCTTACATGGGGATCTTCATGAAACGGTATATATGCATCAGCCTATGGGTTTCAGGGATCCTATTCATCCGAATTATGTGTGTCAGTTGCGGAAATCGCTCTATGGACTAAAACAGACTCCTCGAGCATGGTACCAACGGTTCACCGATTATGTCTCATTTATCATTTTTTCACACAGCAGATCCGATCATTCCATGTTCATCTACAACAAGGGTACAAACATGACTTATCTATTATTATATGTTAATGACATCATCCTCACCACATCATTTGATGCTCTCCGTCGGTCCATTATGTCTCATATTTCCTCTGAGTTTGCTATGAAAGATCTGGGGCCCATGAGTTATTTCTTGGGCATCTCTGTCACTCGACATTCTGGCGGCCTATTTCTATGTCAGAAGAAGTATATCGAAGAGATCCTTGACCGTGCAGGCATGACATCTTGCAAACCATCTCACACGCCTATAGACACCAATTCCAAGCTTAGCGTTGATTCCGGCCCTTCATATTCAGACCCGACTCACTATCGCAGCATGGATGGGGCCCTGCAGTACCTCACATTCACAAGATCAGACATATCATATGCCATGCAAAAAATCTGCTTGCGCATGCACAGTCCGACGGAAGCACACATGCATGCCTTCAAACGTATTTTACGATACATCCAAGGTACAATTCATTGCGAATTACATCTATACAGGTCTTCGCTCACTGGTCTCACTGCTTATTCTGATGCTGACTGGGGTGAATGTCCTGACACCCGACGCTCTACGTCTGGTTATTGCGTTTTCCTCGGAGATAACCTATTGTCTTGGTCTTCCGAAAGGCAACCTACATTGTCCTGATCTAGTGCAGAAGCAGAATACATAGGTGTTGCCAACGCCGTCTCTGAGGCTTGTTGGATCCGTAGCCTTCTACTTGAGCTTCACTGCCCGATTCAAAAGGCAACACTGGCCTACTGTGTTAATGTTAGTGCGATATATCTTTCTGGCAATCCTATCCAACTTCAGCGCACTAAACACATTGCGATGGACATTCATTTCGTTCGCGAAAAAGTGGTTCGTGGTCAAGTTCGTGTCATTCATGTTCCTTCCAGATATTAGATTGTCGACATCTTCAGTAAAGGACTTCCGCGCATACTATTTTATGATTTTCGAACCAGTCTCAATGTTCGAGAACCTCCCGCTTCGATTGCGAGGGTGTAATGGAATATTTTCCAATCTTATTTCATTAATTGTATTAAATGTATAATTCTACCTAAAATACAATTAATATAATTAATGAAATAATATTGAGAAATATTCTATTACACCTCGCAGTCGAAGCGGGAGGTTCTTGAATACAATTACATATTCCTTTATATACAATAATTGTATACAACTAGTCCTCCGGGGCATAGATGAATGACAAATGAGGAGAACTTAAACTCCAAGTGGAGGCCTGCAGCGTTGGTTCGAACCCTGGTGGAAACAATTTGCTCTCTTATGAGGTAGGATCTTGTAGGTGATATCAATTGCTCTGTTCTCAAATCCTGGTCATTCAGGCATATCTCGCGATTTACTGATAGCAGTGGTGAGTGATCGAAACTACTACCTCCAGGAATAATCTGATGTAAGTCGAGAAGCTGGATATCAAAAAAATAATAATAATACGTACAACTCTACTTGTGCAAGCTTTCTACTATCTGCTCTCCACCAATTTGGACTTCGTGTTGGTGCGTCACTCTCTGGCTTTCTGGATATCATATCAAGGGTGGAACTTGGAACAGTTACTTGGAAAAGTATTTCGACAAACAAACGTGTTTGAATAATTGTTTTGATTTTTTTTGTTTTATTTGCAATTTTCTGATAAAGGGTACGTCTCATAATCGCCTAATATTTTTTCAAAATAGACACAATATGCAACCACAAGTCCATACACAAAAAAAAGAAGAAGTTATATACATCAGGTTGCTGATCCAAAATTTCACCGAGAGGTTCATCATCCATTACATATACAATATTAGTTTTCGACAAATAAAATCGAATAAATTTCCCTCTGCACCTTCAACTCTGCCCCCTGCATATACCAACCCATGATTTGATGGGGTAATTAAGATATCTTTGTATTATGAAAAATTTCAAATTCGAACTAAATAAACAATCTCTTTAAATTAGCAGACTTATGCAATACAAATCTTAAATTAGTTCAATGTAAATTTTGAATATAAAATAGGCAAAAGAAAAGATTTTGTATTTCCAAAGAGGCCAAAGAAGCACGTCAAAAGTTAAAGGGTCCAACAGTGGCATGTGTTGTATGCTGTAGAATTGACAGAGGAAAGCAGGAAAAGATAACACACAAATGACAATGCAATAGCATATCAGCCCACCATTGGAGAAATTATTACTACTATTGAAAATACAGTATAAGGAAAGCCTGCACATCTTATGGGGATCTGCAAATCAATATGCCAGGTCCCCCATTTACGATTACACCTTTCTTTTCCACTTTTTTGTTTTTTGTTTTGTTTTTTTATGTGGTGATCCATACTTGTTTTGAGTCCGATTAAATTCAATTTGAATTGTCCTCCGGGGCATAGTCCAGTGGCAAAGCCTGGGCGCTATAAGACGCTCTGGCATGGGACAGCGTGAGTTCGATTTCCCGCAAGCACGAAGAAACTCTGCATGTTGGGAAATTTGACCTTGTCTCATTGATCAGTTGTAAGCTCCCAGAAAACTGACCACCGGAGCACATCCCGCGATTTACCTGGTAATAGTGTTGAAGGACCGGTGCTATTACCTCCAGGACGTCTGGATAATACCAGTGAAGTAGTCAGGCGCAAGCCTGGAAACCTGAATTATCAAAAAAAAAAAAATTGAATTTGAGTTGGAAAATTCTATTGGAAGGCAACCATTTTCTATCAAAAGTAACATCATTTCTTATTTGGGGTTCGATATATGTTTTGAAGTCGGACTAATTCGAATTCGAATGAGGAGTCTCACTTTGCAGGTAACCATTTTCTATTAAAAGGTGATTCCATTTATTCGTACTAGAAAGTCTTCTTTGAATCGTAATCACTTTCTATCAAAAGTGACTTCATTTCACATTCGATATTTGATATATGTTTTGAAGTTAAGAAAGTCCCACTTTAAATCTAACGATTTCTTATCAAAAGTAACTTCATTACTCATCCGATGTTCGGTACATGTTTGGGGTCTGATTGATTCGAATTTGTACCGAAATTTTTCACTTTGACAGTAACCGTGCATTTTGTATCAAAAGTGTCTTCATTCTTCGTATGGTGTGTGACACCTATTTTGGGGTTTGATTAATTTGAATTCCTACCGAAAATTTCCACTTTAGTAGGTAAAACGTTGGTAGATAACTTCATTCTTAGGTCTCGAACATTGGACCTTTAATTAAAAATTCAAGAGTACTTAACAGTTAACGCTCTATCACAATCTTGAAATTCTTTTTCTCCTTTCAAATAAAAAACAAAACAAAAACTATTAAGAAGTGGGGAAAGTCAGTCCTTTCAAATAAAAACAAGCACAATTAAGGAGTTGAGAAAATCAGTCCCAGATCCCTTTAAAACCACAACCTCAGCCAATTCTGACCCTCTCCCATTAAAAGACATGAGATTTCCTGATTGCAGTGTAAAAATAGGCCCTCCAACCACGAACGACCTTAAGCCTTTTTTGCAATAGATGCTAAGATATCATATCCAACTATATATGTACATGTATGTGTGAAATAGTTTTATTAATTTGAACTTAATTCGGCTATTATAAAAACAAATATTGGCTCAATTAAGTCATATATATGATAAAAGTTTAAATTATATGCATTGACAATCCGAGGCGAAATTAGGATTTGAAGCTTATAAGTTTTGGATTCTAATCTTCTTAAGTTATTGCGTTCTGAATAAATAATATGTATATATTCAATAGATTTCTAAGACAAATACAAAATTTGAACCAAACTATTGGATTCCGCCAAACCTTAGCCGATACCCTAGCTTCGCCCCATTGACATTGCTATTCTATTTTTACATTATTAGTATAATTTAACCGATTATAGCATAACATTTCTATGGTTCTCGTGTCACGATCAGTGGCAAATCTAGAATGTAACTTACGTGTTCATGGGAATCCAATAACTTTTACTCATAATTCATTGAATATCTATAAATATTTGATCGTAAATACAATTATTATTCTATATTAAATATTAAGATAATTACATAAATCCATAAATTTTAAATCTTGAATCCGCATCTGATCACAATACCAAACTTATTAGGGATAGTTTTCTGTTAATTTAAGTGATAATTGATAATGTGATAAAAAAAATAAGTAACTTGTTAACTTTTAATTTTAATTGTTTTCGCCATCAATGTATACTTAAATCAAAAAATACATTCAAAGGGGCTCACGTCTAGTTCACTTGGTTGAAATTCAATAGCGTAGAAATTATTTCTCCTTCTCCCTCCCGCGATGTAACAAAAGGGATAAAAAAATCCAAAATACTTGTAGTGGTCATAATATGCCAACTTCTTTAGGGCCTAGTCTTAATATTATATTATTTATCATTGTGTAACTTCTTTTATTTATCTTACAAATTAACATATAGGACAAGTAAAACTCCAATAACTAAGCTAGTGTTTAGCCATAGATTTTAGATCAGAGTTCGAAAATTTATCTTCAAATATCTGTTTGGCCATAAATTTGATCAGATTTTAAAATTTTATCTTCAAAATATTTTCAAGAGCCAGTATTTTGGAAATTTCACTTCCACGCACAAAACTTTAAATTATTGCCAAGTAAAATTCATGTCCAAACAAAATTTCAGGTTTCAAAAATCACACTTCAAAAAATCAAATTTTCAAATTTTATTATCCAAGCGAAAAAAATAGCTAACAATTAGAAGGAGAGTTTAGGTTCTAAGCACATTGCAGTTAAAGTGTGTCACGTAAATTAAGACACATAAATTATAATCTATGGCCAAACAGGATATACTATAATAGGGAAGATTAACAAGTAATTGAACTAACTTATTTGCCTAGTTACTCCTTTTGGAACAATTTATCTCGTCTCGATAAAATGGTATCCCATGTAAATTACTTATATTATCCCGGTTGGCCATACAAGTTATTTTATTATTTCAACTTCAACTTGAAATATTATTTGTAAATTAATATTTACTTTGCATTTTGGTCCATAATACTACTTCGACATGAAATAGTTCACTTATTACATTTGGCGCTTGGACAACATTTGGTTGAAGTTGAACAAAAAATAGTGTTTGAAGTCAAAATAGAAAAATAATACTTCAAAGTTGTTGTGTTTGGACGTGAATTTCACTTAGAAAAAAAAATTGAAATTTTATTAGCAAAAACTATTAACTTCACTAGAAATATGAATCAAACCAATTTTACTTCAAATAATCTATTTTAAGTTGAAGTTGAAATAATGGACAAAATTGTAAAATAAAAATTAATTTGTGATTAATATTTTAAGTGAAAGCTGAAATAATGAGATAATGTAAAGGAGAGCTTTAATATCGACACTTTTAGGGTATTGTAAAAGTCGTTTCCAAATTATTGATTTGGGCTGCGCTCTGGTGGCTCATATACCAATTGGATCAAATAGAATTATTCACTTGTACTATTAAATCATTTTTTTGTGCGGAATTGTCTTCAAAGGCACTGTTTATTAATTTTTGCCACTCAAATTTGAAATTTTTAATTTTTTCTCTTCGCCTAAAAGTCTATGATTTTCGGGTTCGAACCTCTGCTCAAACAAAAAAACAATCCGCAAGGCATATGTTTGTAGCCAAATTAGGCCTATTCGGGCAAAATTAAGCCTATATCGGCAGAAGTTAGCCTTTAAGGTAGATGTTTTTCTTAAGGCCTAATTACGGTAAAAATTTGTCTTATGACAAACTTCTGCCGAATAGGCCTAATTTTGCTCGAATAGGCCTACTTTTACTTGAATAGATATAATTTTGCTACAAACCTCTGCCTTGCAATTTTTTAAATTTTTTTTTGCCTTAGCAGGAGTTCGAATCCAGAACCTCGGGTTCGTCTACTCGGGGTATTAGACGAAGGATAAAAATTAAATATTTTAAATTTGATGGCCAAAAATTAAAGACCTTTCCAAACTTGGGCATTCGAAAGAGACGTGGAAAATTTGATGACCATTTGGTACTTGAAGGAACAGAACAATGTAAAAATATTTATATTCTAAACGATAATGGATTGACACTATTGATCTTTTAAACATGCTGCACATTTGTATCTAGATTTTTCAGTTAATTCAAATTTTAAAGCTAAAAATGGTACTAGTTAAAACTATAGTCACATATCAAATCCACAGGACTACCCTAGGAACTGATACTCTAGAAAAAAGAAAAAAAAACTTACCCATATGTGATGTTTGTACCAAATAAAAATTAATCTAGGTCTAGAGAAGTATTCGTATTTAGAAATTAATATGAGAATACATATCAATTAATCATAAGAAAATAATATAGTCCTATTTAAAAGTACATATTATGCATTTATTAATTCTAATATAAACATGACATACAAATGAGTTCTCGTTGTATAGTTTGCCAATATAATCTTTTTGTCAAGATAATGAGTTGGGCCTCCTGGATAGTTTCAATGAAAAAATTAGGTGGAATGATTTTTGATGCAACAATCAAAGTTTAACGACATTTCAAATGTAATTGCAATATAATCTCTTTTCAATGGGAAAATAAATTTGGTCAAAAATATCAATAGTTAAGTTACGGAATAATTTCATCACACAATATTGGAGTTTGAAGCTTTGACAAGTGGAACTCTAGAAAATTTTGGAGTTTCAAACTCCATAAATGATTCATGGATTTCACATCTTATCAGTTCAAATTTCATGAACGATCAAGGAGTTCAAGTTTTCATAATCTAAATGTGAAAATTTGCTAGAGTTTCAAACACCATGAACAATTCATGAAAGGTCAAACCTTTATCAGTTCAAACTTTAGAAACGATTCATGAAGTCAAATCTTTATCAATTCAAATTCCAGTAAAAAAAAATCTCAAATAGTTATCTGCTTTAACTAAAAGCATTTTAAAAGATAAAATTGATTTTTACATTAAAAAATGACTAAACACTGAATAGTTTTCACACTAGTTAAAACATCATAAAATGGTTATTTGTTTCAATTGCTGATGGCCTTCACTGGGCCGATAAGAACATGAAGGAATTCCCAGTTTTTGCTGTCCAGCACATTGGTTGAGAAAGCTTTAGCTTCAGCCCATTACATTTTCTCATAAGAAAAAGGATATAAGGAGGCCACTAACACAAAAAAAAAAAGGGCCTAAAATAAGCCCAAAATGGACTTAATATCCTCAGGTGGCCGACCAGCCCAAACAAATGTCAAGGGATAGCCGGACCAACTTCAGACAAATGGAAAATGCTGCTCCAAACATTGTCGGACCAAGAATCAATAGACCCCACTTGGGAAATATCGTGAGATTTTTTCATTTCTTGAACACGTGTTCTTTTTCCTCAAATGTTACTAATTAACATTTCTTGCTCTTTACTGCTAATTTAGATTTTTAAGTTGGGTTGTTTATAAGGTTTTTAGCAATGCTAAAGAAAAATATTGGGATGTTATATTAGCAAGCTGAACAATTTATTGTTTTAGGTTCCTTTGTTATCAATTGTTCAGGAATAGTTTATAAGCATAATACATAAATAAGTGCTCAGCTCTCAAATATGTCCTTCAACTTTAGATGTACACAAGTAGACACATCAACTTGTATAAAAATTTGAACACACAAATACAAATGCTGATGTGACACATAAATTTTGGATGTGTCTAGATAATCATTTTGTAGGTTGGAGTGTTCAACTGACAAATGGAAAATGTGCTATATGTATGATACATTTTTCTATACGTGTGATACATTTTTTCTATACATATACAATAGTGATACATATTCTATACAACAATGATACATTTTTCTATATGTATGATACATTTTTTCTATACATAGACAATAGTGATATATATTTCTATACAATAATGATACAGTTTTATATGTATGATACATTTTTCTATACATATACAATAGTTATACATATTCTATACAAAAATGATACACTTTATATACATATGCTGAAATTAGTTAAAAATGACTAGAAAATGAAATTATTTTGAAAAGGCTAAAAAATGACTTTTAAGATACTTGGGCTATCTGGTGTCAATAGTTTCACCCAGTCAGTCATTTCTGTCCTTTGCCCTTTCTCATATTCACACTTGCATAGAGATGTAGCCACCGGCCCATAAGTGAAATATTTTCGGGAAATTTGCACGAATTCCCTATCTTGGGTGGTCTTTAATTTTTGCCCCTCAAATCGTTGGTCCTTCATTTTTGTCCTTCAACACTTTAAGTAATAAAAAAGTGATCGAAAATACCTCTTACATCGGGGGGGGGGGGGAATTTGGCCTACCCTTATCTATGACCTAATTTCGCAAGATAAAGTTTCGGGCAAAGTTACATAGAAACTTTGCCTTGTCCGACATAAGTTCTGTAGGAACTAAATTATTCGGCATAACTTCATTTTTACAGAACTTATGTCGGACAAGACAACGTTTCTATAAACTTATGCCAAGCAAAAAAAAGTTACTACACAACTTATGTCGGACAATGCAAAGTTTCTATGTAACTTTCAACTTTGCCCGAAAAGGCAAAGTTTCATAGCGATTTTTTTGACTCTATTGGGTAGGAATGTACAAAGAAAACCGTCATACCGCACCGAACCGATGAACTAAACCAGATCGAAAAAAAAATGATTAGTGGTTTGATAATGGAAAAAAACCCGATCACAATAGTTTTGATTTGGTTTTAACTAACAAAAGTCAAATTGAGATCAAACTGATTCGATTATTGTAACACTCACTAAATATGGACTAGGTGAGAATGTGTTAAATGCTTATTAAGGTGAAATTTTAGACACATGAAGTCCATCAAGATGAGTTTTGATGGAAATAGTTGATTTAAGATCAAGTCGAATAGAGAGGTGCATAAGATTCGATAGAATCAACTAAGTTTACGATAGGTCTGACTTCCAGTCCGTATCCGTGAAAATTCATTGAGAATTTAGGAAACCTTCCTCACGAAAGTTGTATCCCTTTGGAATACCTTTCCAACGATATAAAATAGAGTTCAAACGAATCTGTGAGTAAAATGTTATGACTGTTTTACTGAAAGGTTGCAGAGCGGTCCGCTGGACCGATATGACTCGCATATCGCGTAATGCGGCCCATTTTTGGACGCATTTTGTCCCCCAAAGTACTAGGTATTCCGTTTTGATATGTGTTTGGAATTCCATTATGCGGTGCAAAATGCTAAAGTAGAACGGCTTCGCTTGTATAAAAAGCCCAAAAGGTGAAATTTTCTTAAACCTTTCATTCCACTTCGTTTTGGATGACGTTTTGAGAGAAAACAACCCTAAAGCTTCCCCAAACCTCTAAAATAAGTTCTTGATCAATTTCTATCATTACTACGTCAATCTAACATTAGATTAACACTAGTTCATCCTTCCAACCCTTAGATTCTTGAAAACTCAAGAAGGAAAAGTTGAAGGAACGTTTGTGAATTCTCTTGAAGGTAATACCTTTGACTTTTTCTGATGTTATTGAAGGAACTTATACTAATATAGGGTATTATAAGTGATGGGAATCCATGGGTGAATTCTTGGGGATCAAGAACACGTTTATGGGCAAGAAAAAAACTCTAGTTTTTCGATAAGGATAGGAGTTCTTGAAATTTGGTTAAAGTTCTAAACTTTATCTTTAATAATCATTGTAGAACGATTGTTGAACTTGAAGGAACACATTTTTTAGCTTTTAGCGGGACTTAAGGTATGTCTCTTTTTGAACATACTTTTCAACGTTGAAAACGGTTTCTTTGTCAATGGTTCGTGTGCAAGAGGAACAAGCACACATTAAACCTTACGTGTATTATATTATCTATATGTATGTATTATTTTTCCTATCAAGCTATGGTTTGAACTAAGTTATGAAACTTATCGTTGAACATGTTTTGCCTTACAAGAGATGGTTTAACTTGAGTTCAAAAGTTTAATCTTTAATGTATTTTTGTAACACCCCATATTTTTGGGCGATGGTTTGAGCATATATATATGCAAATCAAGAGCTTGGTATATAAAAAGATGCAGTCCCAAACTAATTAAGGACTTAACAAGTGTGACGACATGGATTAATAATAATGGTTGTGTCCCCAAAGAGGTTATGAACTAGTGCTATGTTGCACGATTATGACATTGAGTATAGGAAGATCTTATAAGTAATTAAGATTTAAGTGAATTGAGATCAAAAAATTAATTATATGTGTGATTGATTAATTATGGGGTTAGTAGACATAACCCATGTGTGGCGTGAATAGGGGACCACGAGACTATTAGTGTGCATGCAAATTAGGAGTGTGGTACATGTTAATAGATAAGGATTAAGATGGAATGGTTAAAATGACTAAGCTTAAAAGATGTTTAGGTGTCATAAAGTAGTGATAATGCATGAAAGAGGGGAACCAAGAATGACCACGAGTAAAGGAGGGGGTGTACGTATATATATATATACCCTAATCACTACTAAGAGAATTGATGAGATATAGATAGGAGTAGCATATATATGAATGGCATGAAGCAGTAAAAGGATTCCAATACTTCTATATTTCAAAGACAAATCAAGTGTCCATTTTGTTCCAGTACAAGAAAAAGAAAGGCTGCTCCTTTCTAATTTGTTGTGATTAACAATTGTAGTAACAAATATCCAATTTCCACCCCCACCAACATGATTCTAATTCTTCTAACAACAACGTGATTAACTTTTTAAGTGGAATCAAGGTATGTTAAGGCAAATTATTTTCTTCTTTTGGCATGTTCCATATAACGAAATGTAACCGTAGTATTATTCCATAAATTATTATACTCTTAGTAGTTAAGAATGTTAATGTTATTGATTTCTATGTTAAAAACATGTCTAAATATGTTCCTAAATCCTTATTGAGGTATGTTTGAAAGATGTTGATATTCCCAATGTTAGCCGAATATACAAGAATAATATGTCATCCGATAAATTTAAAAATGTTTTATTGTCATTCATGTATTTTCATTTGCATTATATTCATGTATTACCCTGGACCCACATGTGTTATATACACTACTATATGATATCAATATATATATGTAGGGGATGGGGAAAAGGGAATGGCGTTATATACGCGTCACCACCTGCAGCTGGTACAAGTTGTCACTAAAAAGGAAAATGCTCTTGTGTGGCCAATATGATATAATGCCCTTGTGTGGCCGAAATGAAATAATGCCCACAGAGGCTGTTATGGGAAGAAAGATGCCCTTGCGTGGCCAATATATATATGTATACCGCATTTGCATTGTGCATAACATTTAGGCATATTGTGACCCTCAGAGGTGTTTACTACTGGTCGGCTGTTTCTGTCGCTGTTATTGTCGGCTATTTCTGTCGGTTGTTTCTGTTTCAGTTTATCGTTATATTCATGTTATAATATTGATCATGCCTGACATACTCGGTACATCAGTCGTACTGACATCCCTTTTATTGGGGGACACTGCGTTTCATGCCTGCAGGTTCACGTAAGCAAGGAGACGATCCACGTTAGTAGGTTGCTGACTCAGCGAATTTTGGAGCACTCCTCTTGTTTCAGAGTGTCGATCTAATCTTGGTACGATATATTTTTGCATGTATATATGGGTATGGTTGGGCCCTGTCCCGACCTTTTGATATCACATACTCTTTAGAGGCTTGTAGACATGTGTCCTATGTGTAGTAGCCTTGTATGACCTTGTCGGCCTTGGTATATATATAAGTTGGGTTTTCTAGTTAAGATTTTACATAGTCTCTTTTTCGGCTTACTATTTTTCATATGTCAGTAAAGTATTGGGGGACGACCCTTGTGACCCATGTTTGGGTATGATTGGATGTTGCTGATATGATTAGTGGTACTCGGCAGGTAAGGTCCGGGTGCCCGTCGCGGCCTTCCGGTTTGGGTCGTGACAGTTTTGCTCTATGAACGGGGTTGTTGAATTGAAATTGATTAATGACATTGGTATACCCCTACTAATGGGATGATGAACATAATCCATAATGATTGATTTGACTTTCATGCTATGATTGTGATTCGGCTATTACGCCATGATTTCTATTATTTGTGTTTGGCCTAGCTATTCGGGAGGAAGGGTAGTCACTATGAATGCTAGTGGGGTTAGCCTAGCCGTTCGGGAGGAAGAGACGCAATCGCGGAATAGTAGCCCAAGTGTGGTCTTTGTTAGCTATTTGGGCATGTATTGGCATGATTGTGATTGCGTTTTATTGATGATCCTGAGTTTATAAACGAGAGACTTAAATGTGATAAACGACATAATGAGTTGAAGTTGATTTAATTTTTCTTTAATGATTTCATTAATGATTTTACTAAGTTTGATGATTTATTCTATCTCTGGATTTCAAATTGCTTTTATTGATACGGTTTTACCGATTCTTATTATATTATTTTATTATATTAACTATTGTTCCGGAGGCACTCATTGAGTACCCAGTACTCAGGCATACCATGATTGTTTTTTTATGGTGTGTCAGGTAAGGTAGAAGAGCAGGTTCGTGAGACGCATACGGAATTGGAGAAATTGATGCTTTATGAATTATTTGGTGAGCCCACATACTTGTTCATGGGACACACTCTATCTTTATTTATTTATTTCAGTTTTCGGGCTGCGTCCCGAAGTTAGACACTCACTTGTTTATCTTAGAAGCTCCATAGATAGTTGTAAGATTGTGGGTAGTTGATGAAGTCTCGTACGACTTATTGAGGCATTTGCCACGTTCATGACTAATTATTTATATTAGACTTCCGATGATTTTATTTTCGAAGTGTGAGCATGATTTCAGTTATCCTTAAATGACTTGTTTTAAGTAATTAATTAAAAATTATTAAAAGAGATTAGACGTTTATTGATATGGGATTATGATTTGATTCTGGGTCAGAGAATATGTTCTATTGTCCGTGGGGGGGGGGGTCAAGTTACCCCTGATTATAGTATTGTAGGGTTGAATATATTGAGCAGCAAACAGATGTGAGTTAAATCATAAATGTAAGGGAAATATACACTCACCAGGCTAGGCTGCGTAATATGTTGTAGCTGACATTGCTTCCGTCTCAAAGTGGGATAAAAAAGCATGTTAAACCCAATTTTATTCTTATAAAAAAACTCACTTTCACTATTATCGTTGAAACTTATTTTGGTGTTGTTATATGTGTATCTGCATATTTGACTTGGGAAAAAAAACCTTCTTGTTCATGACCAACAAAGTAAACTCTGGACAGAGAGAAAAAGGGTCCAAAAACTTATTTTTTTCTTGTTCATGACCAACAAAGCGAAAACTGGATAGAGAGAAAAAAAGGGCCAAAAAACTTATTTTTGATTAAGCAAATGCTATTGTAAGATGCTTCGCATTAAACAAAACAAAAAATCAAAAAAATTGACAAATCCAAAAAACCCTAAAAAAATCGAGATTAAAAAATCCGAGACAATTGATTTGGTTTGGTATTTGAGAAATCCAAATCAATCCGGTCCATATACATCCCTACTGCTTGGGGATCGAACCCATCTCTGATTTTGTAGGCCAACGAATAAGGATACTTTGGCCCACAAATTTTCATTAAATGAGAAGTAGAGATAAAAATAAAAAATTAGCGATTTGAGGGGCAAAAATTAGAGATCAGTGGGCCAATCCGCCCAAAAAATTGAATATTATCTTCCAAAGTGTACCCAATCTTTTTGCAACTACAAAAAATGGGGAAGAACTCACTTTCTAAAGACAAACATTTCCCCCTTTGAGAGGCAAAGTCTCGTCCAATTGACATATTTGAGTGGCAAATTTCATGAAGGCTTGTTAATGAGTTGCTTATATTATGTATATGTGTTTTTCTTTCCACACAGTTAACGAAAAAAAAAAGAATAACTAATTAAACATAAGTAATTTTCTTTCGCACTTGTTTGCATAAAGGCTTTAGTATCGTTTTCGCAAAGTCTAAAGTTACCCAAAAGATATGATCTAACAGAAATCCTATGCCTTAAAGCAAAATAAGTGACTCATAAGATGAAAGAATGCGTTTTACCTAACACTCACAAAAAAAATAAAAAATCTTAAAAGTCATATTAACTTACAAATAGAAAACCCTCACTTTTTTTTTTTTAAAAAAAATCTCAACTTAAGATAGACGAGTTCTTGTCACCCCTATGGCCTAAGCATAATAATGTGTCGGAACAAATAGCCCATTTAAAAATGTTCTTTTCCTCTATTATGATTAGAGATGACAATGGATCTCTCTGACGGATCGAATCTGAATCTAAATTTTGTATTTAAGATTCGTATTCGGTTCAGATCTGATCTGTAAATTTATTTTTTATTAAATATATTCATAACCTATAATGTAATTTTATAAGTATTTTTTTAATTTTTTTTGATAATTTATGTATTGGGTAAAGGGTTGAACCAGGATAAGACACAAGTCACACATCTATGTAATTTGTCTTTGAAGTTTCATTTCTTTTACCTATATGCTCTCTGCAGTTTCCCATATTTTCATTTCTATAAAAAGAAAAAATTATCACTCATTCTTTAAATTTCCCTTTCTTGAATCTGCTAGCCGTAAGCTTTAAGTATCTTTCTCTCATTTGTTTGATCAACAAAAAAAAAATTGAGACTTTTGATATATGACTGACATTGTTTTATGTTGTTTAATGAAGTCAATCAGTAGAACTACAAGTGGAGCATCACTAAAGCCTCCAAAAATTAGCTCAAAGTTGCAACATGTTCAGCATCACTAATGAATTCAATCGTCTTTATTTTCTTGTGATGCTAAAACTTTGTTCAGTATTTTGAAAGAATGGTGTCATGTTTGTGTAGGTTGATTGAATGAACTCAATCATTTTTTTCAATCAGATTGCGTTTCATTTTGTCATAAAAGTTTCAACATGTGGGAATATTATTCAAGCCAAAAAAATTTACATGTAGATCTAGATCCGATCCGTGGACCCGATGAATCCGGATTTGAATCTGATTTTTATGGACCCGATAGATCTAGATCCGAATCTGGATCCAGATATGAAAAATGGATATGGATTTGAATCTAGTAGTATCCGGTCCAGATCTGATCCGTTGCCATCCCTAATTATGATTCAAGTTCATGATTGAATAGTTCAAATTTTGACTTATTGATCTTGGTATTAGCATTTGCTTCTTTTGTCCCACATTGGAAAAACATATTTGTATCCCATGTAATAGACCCTATATAAAGGGCTTTACTTGCTTTTCTTTTACTTGCACTTTTAGCTCTCAAGAATAATATTATTTTATTATCTTGTTATTGCTTTGTAAGAATTCATGTTATGAATAAAAGACTTTCATGAATTCTATCATGGTATCAAAGCCAAGAGCACAAGTTAATATTTTTAGCTCGATCGCGGATTCAACTTCGCGGTGAGTTAGTTGGGGGTTCATATGCAGCACGCCCCTATGTTTTCTCTCGGCTACCCCATTTCCTTTATTGAGCATGTTCCTTTCTTTTCCATCCCACCTACCTCACATGGTATGACAAAATCTGACCTTATTGATATTGATCCATTTGATGCTGATTGTCCATCTGATTCTACATCTATATCATCTGTTCCTTCTCGCCTTCCGGCAGTCCCATGATATTGATACTCACCCTCCTACGCCTATTTGAACCTCTTGTGGTTGCAGATCCAGATCCACCTCGCTATCCTAAACGCACTCTGCGATCTACTCAGGTATCCGATTTTGATTATTCTTGCTATGCTCCATCATTCGCTTCCTTTCTAGTTTCTATTAATTCTCTCTGTGAGCCTACATCCTACTCTGAGGCAGCTCGTGATCCTCTTTGGCAAGAAGCTATGAATGAGGAACTGGTTGCTTTGAACAAAACTGGTACTTGGGATTTGGTTTCTCTACCGACTGGTAAGAAAACTATTGGTTCTCGATGGGTGTACAAGATTAAGACAAAGTCTGATGGTTCTATTTAGCGATATAAATCTCGTTTGGTTGCAAAGGGTTTTGCTCAAGAATATGGTATGGATTATGAAGAGACTTTTGCACCCGTTGCAAAGATGACTTTTGTCGGGCTTCTTATTGCAGTGGCCTCTGTTCGTCATTGGTATATTTCACAAATGGATGTTAAAAATGCTTTTTTAAATGGGGATCTTCAAGAAGAAATCTACATGGTCCCTCCACATGGTGTTTCACATAGTCCAGGACAAGTGTGCAGGCTTAAGAAAGCTCTGTATGGTCTCAAACAAGCTCCAAGAGCTTGGTTCGACAAGTTCTCCAACGTAGTATCATCTCTTGGGTTTATTTCCGACTTTCATGATTTGGCGTTATTTGTTAAATCATCCCCTGCAGTTGTATTTTGCTTTTGTTGTATGTTGATGACATGATCATTACGGTGATGATATTGATGGTATTGCAAACCTAAAATCTACTTTATCTCGCCGTTTTGAGATGAAAGATTTAGGTCATCTACGTTACTTTTTAGGCATTGAGGTAGCTTATTACGAGAAGGGATATCTTCTCTCTCAATCTAAGTACACCTGCAGATATTCTTGGCGGGCCGTCTCACGGATACTCGTATAGTTGACTCTCCTCTTGAGGTTAATGTTCGATATACACACCATCGACGGGATCCTCTTCCCGATCCCACTTTATATCGTTCGGTTGTAGGAGTCTAGTGTACCTCACCATTACTCGCCCGACATTGCATATCTTTGTTCACATTGTCGCCGGTTTGTTTGCTCTCCTACATCCGTACATTGGGTGCGATTATGCGTATTCTTCGCTATCTTCGAGGAACGATTTATCGAGTCTCTTGTTTCCATCGGCCTCATCCTTGAGACGTGCATTTTCGATGCAGATTGGTACAGTGACCTAGCGATCGGAAATCAACTACCGGTTATTGTGTATTTTTAGGAGATTCACTCATCTCATGGAAAAGTAAGAAACAAGATGTGGTTTCTCGCTCTTCAACCGAGGCAGTATCGTGCTATGGCTTCTACCACGTGTGAGATTGTATGGTTACGTCGGTTATTGGTTGATATGGGTGTCTGTCTTTCTTCACCAACACCGATGTATTGTGATAATAAGAGTTCTATTCAGATTGCGCACAACACAGTCTTTCATGAACGTACCAAGCATATTGAGATTGATTGTCATATTATTCGATATCATCTTCAGCAACACACTCTATCCTTGCCATTTGTCTCATCTTCGATGCAACTTGCAGATTTCTTCACAAAGGCGCATACCTTAAAGCGTCACCGGTTCTTTCTTGGCAAACTCTCGATGCTTCTGTCTACACCATCGCGAGTTTGAGAGGAGATATTAGCATTTGCTTCTTTTGTCCCACATTGGAAAAACATATTTGTATCCCATGTAATAGACCCTATATAAAGGGCTTTACTTGCTTTTCTTTTACTTGCACTTTTAGCTCTCAAGAATAATATTATTTTATTATCTTGTTATTGCTTTGTAAGAATTCATGTTATGAATAAAAGACTTTCATGAATTCTATCACTTGGGAATGTCTTGTTAGAGAAATATTTATTTGTTAAAAAAAGAAAAGAAAATACAATGCTAAGCTCTATATACTAGTATAATTGTCATGGTGTTCCTATATTGTTGTTTACTACCTAAGAGAATCGAACTCTTATTATACTATTTATTATTTATTATTGATTTGAAGATTTACAGTTTTTAAACATAGCAGAAAGAAACAATTCTTAACGAGATGGGCATCAATTAATTAAATGACCATGCATTTTTGATAATCTGAAAATACCGTACAAGTTTAATCTTAAAATTGTAGTAGATCTCAAGGGACTTTGATAATTACATTATCACGACCAGAAGTAAAGGGCACATTTTGTGGTATAGTATTATTAAAACCAAATAAATAATCCAAAATAGGATTAATCATTGAGAATCCAACAACCTTAAAAGACAAAAAAATCACAGTAGAATATCCAACAGCCAAGCATCTCTAACTAATGTTGAAATCAATTTCAGCTGTAGGGGCACGACGGAGAAGAGTTAGAATTTGAAGCTTGTGAATTCATCATTTAATTATTTTGAGTTATTAAAATTAATAATTTATATATATTAAATATATTTTTTAATAAATATAAATTTTAAACCAAAATTATCGCTAAATCCATCTTATGGCCTACACTCAGAGGCGAATTCAAGATTTAACTTTGTGGATTTCTATAATGATTTCAAATTAATAACTAGGTTCAACGTCAAATATTTATAAATATTTAATAGATTTCTTATTATATATGCATAATCTAAACAATAACTATTAATTTCCGTGAACCCACATATCATACTATGGATTTTCGCCCGCCTACACTCTAGCTTCGGCCCTAAGGTGTGTTGAGATGCGTGAGGTTTCATCATACTTAGACCAGAAAATTTCGAGTTTGAATTTTGAAAATAAAGAAATTCTTAAAAGAAAGTACATTTAAATAGTGATATAAATCTAGATTAATCGGGCGAGTGAATATTATATTTATATAAAATTCAATTTCAGCTGTAAACAGGCTTGTTATATATAGTAATACTATACTGATCAACTAATAAAGCTACTTTACTGAAAAAATTTCCCATATGTTGGAATTTGATGAATTTCTTGGTCCTACTACTACAAGAAGACTTAGTCAACCTTCTATGGCTTTAGCTAAAAGTCCAAAAAAGGCATCTTCTAGGAAAACCAATATAGAATCAAGAAACCATTAAAATCCATCCCATTTTTCTCTTCTCCTTTTACTTAAATTTGGTTCATAGCCACAAATTGAAATAAAATGATTACAACTCAAGTTCATTAGTGAAAGTTTGTTTGCAACTTCCATTAACTAAGCAATTTGTTTAAATAGATAAAAGAGGGAAATTTCTTGAGTTCATACTTCATACTAGATCTATGCATATTGCAATGGATTCTTGAAGTTGGTTTGGAGTCTTTTTTGTTGTGATGGGGATATGTCTGAGCAATGAAATCAAGGCTGAGACTATAATTTATACTGGTACAGGTATATTTCACTTAATCATCTTCTGTTACAAATTTGATTCTGTACCAATCTGTGTGGGGAGACCAGAAAGACTGAATTATGCTGGTCTTATTTGGTTTTGGCATTATTATTTTGTTCTTCAGTTTATTCTCTTTATTTGCTATGTATGATTTAGTACTATAATAGGTTCACTTATGGCTCTTGAAGTTTTAATTTGGTTAATTTGCTCTGCATGATTCAAAGAACTTGCTTGCTTCAAGTAAATATGGGGAGAAAAATAAACACATGGAGTAATAAACAAATAAATACTCCATCCGTCTCAATTTAAGTGTCTTAGTTTGATCGGACACAAGGTTTAAGGAATAAAAAGTGACTTTTGAATCTTGTGGTCCGAAATTAAATATATGTGTAATGTACTAAAATGTTCTTTGAATCTTGTAGTTTTAAACAAACAACATAGGATATTTGAATTGTCAACTTACAAATATAGAAAGAGAGTAAGACACTTAAATTGGAACGGAGGGAGTAATAAAGAAATGGCAGAGGACATGGAAGAGAATTTGAGAAGCAGATTGATTTTGGATTTTGCCTGGTATGGAATGGTGTTTTCTAGCTGCAGAGGACATTTGCAAACATTGTGCTTCCAACTACACAACTAATGTTGTTGTAAAGAGTTTCTTATATATATACAATCAGACCTCTTTATAACAACCGTCCACTATAACTTTACTATTATAACCATGTTCTTTGTATAACTGATCTTTCATGTTATGTTATATTATATGTTTTCTGTAACATAATTTTGCTATAAACAAACAAACAACATACCCAGTGGTTGTGGGTCTGGGGAGGGTAGAGTGTAGTACGCAGACCTTACCTCTACCTTGGTGGTTAGAGCGGCTGTTTCCGAGAGACCATTGGCTCAACATTTTGCTATAGCAACCAAAAAATACCGGGACAAATGATGTTATTATAGAAAGGTATGACTATTTGTGGGTTGTGATGGTAGTAAGAATTGGCTTTTGGATGTGCATTCATTTCTTGTTCTAAAGTGTCATTTGACTGCAACATGTAAATGATTCTTTCAGGGGTTGGTTCTAGAAATGTCAGCGGAAATGGTACCGAGACTAGTAATTCGAATAGCAAAATATCATCAGGCTCCGTACCCCTGACTCCCCGGAGTGAGGGCGAAATCTTGCAGTCGTCCAACTTGAGGAGCTTTACTTTCAGTGAACTCCGATCATCCACTAGAAACTTCCGTCCCGCCAGTGTACTAGGAGAAGGAGGTTTCGGTTCTGTTTTCAAGGGGTGGGTTGATGAACAAACTCTTTTAGCATCGAAGCCTGGTGCTGGAATTGTGATTGCTGTGAAGAAGTTAAACCAAGAAGGTTTGCAGGGGCACCGCGAATGGCTGGTGAGAGCAGTTTTTACCACTTGGATTTACAATATGATCTTAGAATTGTTATTTTTTCCTGTAATATCCGTTATCCCCTTCTCAAGTTTGTTATTTAGGAGTGAATGAATGTGATTTTGCACTACTATAAAAACAAGAATTAGCGACGGACACATTATGTAGCTAAACAACAAAATTTGTTGCAAGTCCTATTTAGCGAGTGATTATAAAAAAATTCTGTTAGAGATGGATTAGCAAAGAGTTCGTAGCTAATTCCATTTTTATTGATATGTTGGACTATTACTATGTTGGCTATCTGCATGCTTCATTGTAAAAATTATACGTATTTATTACTGTCTTTGCATGGTACTTTCTAGTATCATTGGGGTAAATAAAGTTGTTTTAAGTGAGTAGGATTACTTAATTTGCATCTAGTTCGCATTATGAACTTACTAACTTTCCAATTAAACGACAGCTAAATTGTGCAACCAGGGTAATTCAATGTCTTATTGTTCTTGAACTTACAAAATTGCAGGCTGAGATAAATTATCTTGGACAACTACGGCATCCAAATCTTGTAAGATTGATTGGTTATTGCTTAGAGGATGATCATAGGCTTCTAGTCTACGAGTTCATGCCTAAGGGTAGCATGGAGAATCATTTATTCAGGAGTAAGTTCCGTATCTCTCATATGCTGCCAGTTGTGTGGTTATGTGGTTCATCTGACAGGCTTCTTAGATCCCATGTAACGTGAGGTTTTTCCTTGTATCAGGAGGTTCTTACTTTGAAGCACTTTCTTGGAGCCTCCGTATGAAAGTTGCCGTTGGAGCTGCAAGGGGACTCGCATTTCTTCACAATGCTGAAACAAGTGTTATATACAGGGACTTCAAGACTGCTAATATCCTACTTGATTCAGTGAGTACATTCAAACCTCTCTATAACATTGCCGTTTGTCCCGATATTTTTGTGTGCTATAGCGAAATGCTGTTATAGAGAATATATTATATAACATAACATAACATAACATGAAAGATCGGTTTCACAGAAAACATGGTTGTTGTATAGTTATAGAGATGTCTGACCTATATCTCATATTGAACGGTCACTTAGCTCTCTTTCGTTCTATTTGACCATGGAGTAAGTGCACTTATTTTTACACTTCACATCTACAGAACTACAACGCCAAGCTTTCTGATTTTGGGTTGGCCAGGGATGGTCCAACCGGTGACAAAAGCCACGTCTCTACTAGGGTTATGGGAACTTATGGATATGCTGCTCCAGAGTATCTTTCTACAGGTTTGCCATCTATGCCAACCAGTTCCACTCCATCTTTTCCATCTGATTACGTTATTTGTATAGCTCCTTTTTGGTGCATTGAATGAATTTCACGCAATACATTCTCATCAACTCGTCTCATAGTTACATGAAAATCTATATGATTGTCATGTTTATTACTCCCTCTGTCCCAATTTATGTTACACTCTTTCATTTTTAATCAGTCCACAAAGAATGACATTTCTGTATCTAGCAACTATTCAATTTTGAACTTCCAATTTTACCCTTAATGTGATTATTTATAACCACATAAATTTCTATGACTTCTTTTTAGGTCACAGGTTTCAAAAGTCTTTCTTTTTCTCTTAAACTCCAATCCCAGTCAAACTGCACCTTCACATAAATTGGGATAGAGGAAGTAACTACGATAACTTATCCCTAATTCGTCACAATATAATGGCACATCTAGTTTCTGACCTCCATATATTTCTCTTTTTTGGAAGGTCATCTTACTGCGAAGAGTGACGTATACAGCTTTGGAGTCGTTCTGTTGGAAATTCTATCTGGTAAGAAAGCAATAGACAAGAATCGACCAACAGGGGAACACAATCTTGTTGAGTGGTCAAGACCTTACTTGACCAGCAAACGTAGAGTTTTTCGTGTTCTAGATTCCCGTCTTGAGGGACAATATTCACTTACTTGTGCCCTTAAGGTAGCGAACGTTGCACTTCAATGCCTAGCCATGGACCCAAAGTCGCGACCAACTATGGACGAGGTAGTAACAGCTCTAGAGCAGCTTCAAGAGTCCAAGGATACCGTAAAAAATGATACAAACAAGGATCAGCAGTTAAATCGGTTTTGCAGTCAATCAAGTGGTGAGCTCAACAAGTCATGCAGAAGCAATTCAGAAGAGACCCCACGTTTAGCAAATTATCCAAGACCTTCATCTTCGCTTCGTTCTATCTAAAAAGGACTTAAATAACATACATGCCAGTTGCTAACATCCAATTTTAATGAACTTCTGGCATGTAAGTGTACCAATATATTTGACATGTATAAATTTTTTTTTCTTCTGTATACTTTTCGGATGACTGTGGAAATGAGGTTTCATGAGATGATGTATAATGAATGCAAGTAAAAAATTTCCCTCTTAACGAGTTTTGCTGTCAATCAATGCCTACAATAAGTTGTTTTTTCATGAGTTTAACTTCTATGCACGGATACTGTAAAAGAATTTTTATATTGTTAAATTATCTAAAAAATAACTACAAGTAACTGTACATAAAAGGTGGAATCACTAACGTGGAAAATAATGTAGGTTCACCTGCTATAACATGTTCAAATACAATGAATTGTATGAAGATTTTCTACACCGTCCGTGTATCTGCTATAGCATTGTTAAAATTAAGAGTGGACGAAATTTTAAAGAGAAGAAAAATATTGGGCGAATTCTTTCTTTATATAGAGGTAAAAATTATCATTTCCCTAGTCTAAGAAGAAAATCATATTCTAATAAAACTATCATAATTACCATTTACCAAATATACTATTATAATTACAATTTACCAAATATACTATTATAATTACAATTTACCAAATATACTATCATAATTACAATTTACCAAATATATTTAGACTAGGATTCTACCATAAAACTATTAGAGTTAGACTAGGTTTCCAGTCCGTCAATACCCTTCTCAAGTTGGAGCATGGGGATCTCGAATGCCCAACTTGCCAAACAGATATTCATGTTGTGATTTGCCCAAATCCTTTGTAAAAACATCGGCTAATTGTTCGTAGGTTGACACATAACTCGGAAGTATTATATCAGATTGGAGTGTGTCCCAGACATAATGACAATCGACTTCACTATGTTTAGTCCGTTGGTGAAACATCGGATTTCGTGCAATATACAATGCTGCTTGACTATCACAATACATTTTAACTGGATATTTATGTTTGACGCCTAAGCTATGTAGGATTTCCTTCAACCATTTTAATTCACAAATCATTGCCATTGAACGGTATTCCGCCTCTGCTGACGAGCGAGAGACAATGTGTTATTTCTTAGTTTTCCATGATACCGGTGAATTTCTGAGGGAAATAAACCATCTGGTGAGTGATTTTTGGGTCAAAGGACATCCAGTCCAGTCCAGTCCACATCACAGAACCCATACAACCGGAGATCAAAATCCTTCCTTAACATAATTCCTTGCCCAGGATTCTTCTTCAAGTATATTACCACCGGAGGGGCGCTCTCCAATGCACTTCCTACGGTTGGTGCATGAATTGAGACAAAACATGCACACAATAGGACAATTCCGGTCGCGTAAAACTGAGGTATATCAATCGATCGACCAAACGTTGATATGGTTTTGGATCTTCCGAATTGGCCCCTTTGGCCAATGCAAAATTGTGATTTTGTTCCATGGGAGTATTAATCGATTTATCTCCCAGTAGCCCGGACTTAGAGATTATATCAAAAAGGCATATTTTCTTTGACAAAAGAATAATCCGGTTGGTCCGCGCGCAACTTCAACCCCTAGAAAATACTTCAAGGTGCCCAAATTCTTCATGTGAAAACAGGTTCGGAGATAGTCTTTGAACCGTGCAATGGCACCATGGTCATTTCCGGAGATAATCAAGTCATCCACATAAATTAATACATTAAGTTTTATACTTGCCCGGTGCATCATGAAGAGAGAATAATCGGAGTATGACTGTTTGAACCCATACTTCATCAAGACACTTGATAATTTGGTAAACCAACACTGTGGAGCTTGTTTCAACTTATACAAAGATTTTCGGAGTCGACATACTTGCTCTGGACAAGACACATACAATTTCAGTGGTAATTTCATATAAACTTCTTCCGCCAGTTCACCGTGCAAGAAGGCGTTATGAACATCCATCTGATGCAACTACCAATTTTGAGCGGCCGCTACTGTCAAGAAAGTCTGAACGGTCACTACCTTCGCAACCGGAGCAAACGTTCATTATAGTCAATACCTTCCTCTTACTTATTACCAAAGATGACCAACCGAGCTTTATATCGTTCAATTGTGCCATCCGAGTTGTATTTTATCTTATACATCCATCTACATCTGAGTGCTTTCTTATCTAGCGGCAATGTTTCCAATGTCCATGTGCCATTGTCCTACAATGCTTGAATTTCTTGTTGCATGGCTTTTCTTCAACATTCCTTTTTCATGGCCTTCGAAAAGGATTTTGGTTCAATTCATGTGATAATTGTTGCAAGGAAGTTTGGTGTTGCGAGGAAAAATTATCACATAATATAGAGTGAGGTAAAGGAGAAGGCTTAACTGAGGGTTGCTGAGGATCGGGCGAACTCGTTGATGGACTTTTTCCCAAAATGTTTCAATAATATAGTCACGTAATCGAACCGAGTCATGCTTCTGACGTTTACCCCGACCCAATTATTCCTCTGGTGGCTCTTCATTGGCCCGGATATCTTCCGACTGTATTTTTTCCACGTTTTCATTATTCGAACTAGCATCTGTCCGGTCTAATTTTGACTGATCCGTAGGTTCGATATTTGGTGTCTGGATTTCTTCTATTCGAGATTTGTTCGTACCTACATTATATGTCTGTTCTTCTTCAAAATCTTGCTGATTTCTTTCTTTTTTTATTTCATCCGGGATCACTTCTATGTTGTCAACCGAGTTACATGTTCCTACGGTAAAAGGAAACTTAGTCTCATAGAAGTCTACATCTTTTGAGACTAAATATTCATCATTTTCTAAGTCATAAAACCTTCAACCTTTCTGTCCGTAGAGGTATACCAAGAAGATACACCTACGACTCTGACTCTCAAACTTGTCTCTTGTTCATCCCTTCGTGTGTGCATAGCATAGTGACCCTAGAACCCTTAAGTGATCATAATGAGGAGCCTCTCCATATAAAATTTCATAGGGGGGTTTTCCATTCAAAGCCGAAGATAGTCTTCTATTGGTCAAGTATCCCGCAGTCAAAACATATTCTCCCCAGAATCTAATCGGGAGATGACCCTGAAATCTTAATGCTCGCGCCACATTAAGAATGTGATGGTATTTTGTTTCAACTCTTCCATTCTGCTGCGGCGTTCTTGTGCAAGAAGTTTGGAAAAAAATTCCATGTTCGAAGAAGTGAGTTCTCATACATATGAACTCAATTTCGTTATCACTTCTAACAATTTTCACATTCTTACCAAACTGCCTATCCACCAATGCGAAGAATTTTTCAAGGTTTGGGACACTTCTTTCTTATCAACTAAAAGAAAAATTCATACGGCTTGCGATCGATCATCCACAACAGTCAAGAAATACGAAGCACCACGAGAAGATGTTCTATATGACCCCCATAAAATACAATGAATCATATAAAAAATATCGGAAGATATATTATCACTCGAAGGAAAAACACTTCTTGTTTGTTTTGCCCTTTGGCAAACATCACATTCTTTATCTGAACAATCACTACTTTCTATTAAACCCAACGCCGTAATAGACTTTGTCACTTGTGCAGAAGGATGACCTAACCCTTTGTGCCAAAGATCGAACCAATCAACTGCCTCCGCCTTCATAGCTCGTATCCGTGGCACATTCCGGAAATAGTAAAGTCCACCTCGTTGCTCACCCGTTCCAAGATTCTTCCTCATGGTGGGGTCCTGTATAGTACACATAGTTTTATTAAAATTTACATCACAATCTAAATGATCAATAAGTTGCGATACAGAAATTAAATTGCAAGTTAACTTCGAAACATAGAGGACATCCTTTAGCCAAATCCTATTATCTAGCCTGGTCGTTCCTTCTTTCGTGGCCATCGAGCTACTTTCATCTGGAAGCCCAATCGGACACTCAGGAATATCCCGTTGATCGCTCAGTTTCTCCGGATTACCTGTCACATGATTGGTAGCTCCGGAGTCAATAATACAGGATGCGTTTTTGATCTCACCATCCATCTTGCCATTCAGATTTATTCCTTGTGAATTCAACACGTGAATCACTGTTTTCCAGATTTCTTCGCTCAGATTGTGAGGTCCTATCCCGCATGTGTTCATCTATTCTATCTCCGCATGTGTATCATAGACAACAACGATGTTAGTCCGGTAGTTGCCTCTTCTGTCACCGGATTCGGGGCATCCCCTTTGCTGTTGTTGTTGTCCTCGTCCTCTTTCTCTGGATTTTTCATCTCCTTTCTTATTTCCCGGCCACCATTCCGGATATCCAATAAGTTGAATACATCCTTCCACAACGTGTCCGGATCTCTTGCAATGTGTGCAGAATGCTTCGTCATTCTTCCCTACACCTTGATCACGGTATGGATTTCTTCCTTGCACGACAAAGCCCATGGTTTCACTCTGTTCCTCCCTTTTTCGTGTGAGTCCTCTCACACGCTTTTCTTGCACTAGCTTCGAATAGACTTTGTTTAATGATGACAACAGTTCCTGGGCTAGTATGTTCGATCTCACCGTTTCATACATTGACTTATCCAATCCCATGAGGAAAAAGATGCATTTTTTCTTCTTCTTTTTGGTTTCCAAGATCATCCCCAGATTGCATATGCACTTTCCGCACTTGCAAGTCGACATCTGTTCGTAGTTTTCCAATTTTTCCCATAGCTTGGTTAGTTTTCCATAGTAATCTACTATGGTCCTTCCCTTCTGCTTGCACTCCGCAAGTTTATCATTTAGTTGTTGCATTCGAAGTCCGTTGATAACAACTAACCGCTTTTGAATGCTCGTCCAAAATTCTTCTGCTTCCTCTTTATGTGAGATCATTGAGCGAAGAGTTGGTTCGATGATGTTATGAATCCACGGCACCAACAAAGAGTTTATAGTCCACCAGTCTTCTAAGTCTGGTGATTCTTCATCCGACTTCTTGATCGTACCATCAACGAAGCCGAATTTCTTCCTTGCTTTTAGGGCCGTCCTCATGGATTGAGTTCATTCTTCGTAATTCTCTCCCTTCAACTGGCTTATGTCACCACAATTCCGGGATTATCGTTTGACTTAATGTCATACGGGGATATTATTTTTCTTTGAATTTTATTTTCTTCACCGGGGATTCCTTTATTTTTATCGTCGGTTTCTCCATCACCCGCTATTATTTAGGGTTTTTGTGTTCTTTCAACATGACTCTAATACCGTGTTAAAATTAAGAGTGGACGAAATTTTAGAGTGAAGAAAAATATTGGGTGAACTTTTTTTTGCTTTCATAATAATGACCTCTTTATATAGAGGTAAAAGTTCTCCTTTCTCTAGTCTAACAAGGAAATCTTATTCTAATAAAACTATCATAGTTATAATTTACCAAATATACTTAGACTAATATTTTACCATAAAACTATTAGAATTAGACTAGATTTCCAATCCGTCAATAAACATGTTCAATACAGTGAATTTTATGAAGATTTTCTACACTTCTGTGTATATAAGTTATGAAAGTGTCCTGCCATTTACTCTTCACTCCCTCTGGTTTATTGTGACACTCCTATTGAAAAGGGTATATTAGTAATGAAAATGACAATGAGTTGTATGTAGGGGTGGCCAACGGGACGGGTCCGGGGCGGGCCTGGAGGGACCGGTACCCGACGGGACTGGCGGGTTCTGCCGATGTCCTGTCCCGGTTTCTGTCCCGTTGGAAAAGGATACCTGTATTATTCTGGGCAGGGCGGGACGGGGTCGGGATCGGGATCGGGTTTTTGTATTTTTTTTGCACTTAATTTTAAAAAATAACATATATATAAACAACTCAATAATTTAACAAGATAGTGTAATAAAAACATTTCAATGCTGTTTTTGTGCCTCTTATATTATTTAATAAATTTTTTTTTTAATACAAATACAATTGTTAAAAGTGCAACTTTGTGGTGTTGTTTAAAAGTTGCAAATGACATAGTAAAACTAAAATTGCAATTAAAGAAATTACATTTTCAAAAAACCTTTTCTAGTTTCTTTATAATTTCTTGTGGTTCTTCGGTTGGAATTGGTATTTGTTGGTCAAATTGCTCCACGTCGCTTCCACCACATTTGGATAAGATATCGTTGTAGTTTTCGTCTTCTTCTTCGTTGATCTCCGATTGACCGCACCTTCTCCGCTCCGCTCGTATCCAATCTCTGAATAATACTGCAATCTCCAAGCTGTCTCCCGCTAATGAGTGTCTGTGCTCTCCTATTTAAAATCCGCCGGAAGAAAAAGCGCTTTTAGACGCTGTTGATGACGCTTGAATGTTCAAAACATCTCGGGCCATCATTGAAAGTGTCGGAAAGGTCTTCTCATTCTCCCTCCAGTATTTCAACAAGTCTTCACGTCCTTCTTCATTGATAACTGCTTGGTACTGTACAACACCCTACAAAATAAAAACATCAAACTCGCTAACTTGGTTAGTAGTGTTACCACCGCACATTCTATTTCTAAGGCTTTCAATACTAGCCGCAGAAACAACATGTCTTTTATAAGGTTGTGTTGAAGAAGAAGAAGATGGTATGGAAGCCGGTTGGTTGCTAGCACTTTCTTGTTGGTAATACCTATATATGTTTTTGCATTCATCTTGTATGCTAGACAACACTTCTTCTTTAGTTTGTTCAATATGTGGTGGGTCATTTGGATTTTTAGGAGTTGGAGGTGGTAGTACTGCTATACAATCATAAATAGTTTCAATAAGTGTTTTACAACCGTCTACTTTAATAGTCGGATTTAATACATCACCAATAATATAAATAGTGGGAATAGGAACAAAATATTTTTTTAATTTGATAAACATTTTTTTAATAGGTGCCTTATATGCTGATTTTTCCATATATTCACTAAGAAATAAAAATATTAGAGCTATATAAAATAATATAGTAGAAATTGTAGGATAATATATATCAAAAAATTCTTTTGTTGCTTGAAAAAATTTCTCTAGAAATACAATAAGTTCTGAAATTTTTTTCAATCGCTATCTACAACCATATCATTTGGATTTCGATTATGGGCGCTAAAAGATAAAGTTATAGGTCTTCTATAGTCATAAGCAACAAGTAGTTGCTCGTATAAATAATTCCACCTAGTGGGTACTTCTTCAAAAATTTTTCTATAAGGTAGTTGGCAATCGTGACAAGTTTTTTTCTAATCTTTTTTTTCGTTGTATTCTATTACTTTTAAAAATAATGTTTATATCAAATTATACTTTATCAAGAATGTATGCGAAAAGTGTTAGACCATCCTTTACAACTAAGTTATATATATGACACACACATTTTATATGAAAATGATTTGGAAAAGATGGAGTTAAAAGATCTTTTAAAAGTCCAATAACATAATTATTAGAAGATGCATTATCTAATGTAATAGACATAACTTTATCAGTTATGCCATAATAATCGCAAACAGAAAAAAAAAATTCTGAAATAAAAGTACAAGTGTGCCTATCATCTATATATCTATACGCTAAAATACGTTTTTGCATAGATCATTTATAATCTATCCAATGACATGTTACCGTTAAATAATCATGGTCGTTAGTACTACGACCTATATCAGACGTGATAGATACTTTACCAGGAAAATGATCTAAGGAATAACGTAAATACTGTTGATATTCATGTGCAAATTTAAATACACATCTCCTAACAGTTGATCTAGGAAAACCGTTAAAAACAGGATTATATATGTCTCTAATATAATGAATAAAATCAGGAGATGAAGGAAATGAAAAAGGCAAACTCTCCACAACAACTAATTTTGCTATTGCTTCCCTATCTCTATGTTTATCGTATTTAGGGCCTACAATTGCCCCCGTCATAGGGTTAATTTGATCCTGTACTTGATCTGGGACAGTAAGTGAACCTTGTCCCGATGGAGAGGACATTTGCGCACCCGGTTTTTCAGCCAGGTATTGGGCATACCTAGATGGGTGAAACCTTTGTACGTGTCTCATTAAATCCCCCGTCCCAACCTGACCTTTTCCCATTTTAAATTTAAAAACATTTTTATAATTTTGACATTTAACTACGTGATGCTCTACGTCCCTATCAAAAAATTTTCATGCATCTGATTTTAATTTTCGTTGTGGTGGGCCTCGTCTCATACTAGGGGGAATATGAGGCGTTCCAGTTGGAGGTGCACTAGTGAGTGTGTCATCTAGATTAGTCGGTGTGTCATCTAGATCAAGTGTTGTGTCATCTAGATTATCTTCTAAATTAAAGTCTTGTTGAGTTCCAGAAAATAGCTCCTCGTCTAAATCTAATGGTATTGCAGAAAAATGTTCAGTATCAACAAAATCATCTTGTCTAGGAATAAGATGACTAAAAGAAGTACTCCTTCCCTTGTTACCCCTACTAGAGGAAGCCTTGCACTTACCCTTAAACATACATTTAAGTCATTCCATTTTAATTATGCTAATAAATAGTTAAAGATAATGAAATTAAGTGCGCTAATTAAAATAAAGAAACAAAAATAATTTAATGAAGGAACGAATGTACCAAACGCCGACGTGTAATCGAGAAGTTGAAAATTGAAACTTTGCTCGATGGATGATCCTCAAGCTAGTTGCCAACTTCACTCCCAAATGAATAAATAAACTTGAATATTTAGTACACAATGTAGACTTGTAGAGAGATAGATTGAGAGATTAGAGAGATTGTAGGAAGATTTGTGAGAAAGATGAAGAGAAAATGAGGTATTTATAGTTGAAAATTTGGGTTAAAGTGTAAATATAATAACTTAGGAGTTAAAAATAAATATTAAAGGGGTAGGGGGTTGGGGGAGGGGGAGGCCAAAAATGGTCGTTGTGCAACGACTATTTTGTGCAAAGAGGGGTTATCGGGCAGGACATAGGGCGGGACCGGGGCTGGAGGTACTGTAGCGGGCCGGGCCTTGGCGGGACTAGCCGAGGTCCCGTCCCGTTATCGATTTTTTTAATAGAGGGGTAGGGGCGGGATTGGGGCGGGGTCGGGTCGGGACCGGGCCGACCCGCTCTGTTGGCCAGCCTTAGTTGTATGCCTTCATCGTATAACACCTTAACTATTCACTTTTGGGATCTTAACGTGTTTAGGCAGTCAACTAAAATTATTCACCGTCTAGGCGTAACAGTTTGTAATTGTCACCGATGCATATTAATGTATATTAAGTGTATAATAAACGTATAATAGATGTATAATATATATCCACTGATTATATATAGATTATTAGCGTGATTATAGATTGCATATTGACTAAAAAAAGGACAGTCCGGTGCACTAAGGTCCCGCTATGCGCGGGATCCGGGGAAGAGCCGGACCACAAGGGTCTATTGTACGCAACTTTACCTTGCATTTCTGCAAGAAGCTACTTTCACGGCTTGAATCATGACCTCCTGATCACATGACAACAACTTTACTAGTTACTCTAAAGCTCTATACACATAAGTTATAATATAGCTTCAGAAAAGAAAAGAAAACTGATAACTCAAAAAACGAACTTGATAGAGACAACTTACAGACTGCATATTGACTAAATTTTATAAACATAAGCACTAGAAATATTTTTTTTATCGGCTTTGTTAGGCTGATCGATGTGTGTAAAAGTCCTTTATTTTTCTCATAGACTACCGCATCTCTTCCACCTTTATTTTTCTAATATTCTTTATTTTGGATTGGTCTCCCCACCTTTAAAAAAGAATTAAAAGGAAAAGAAGGGAGAGAAATATTGACTTATAGCCTTGATTTGGTCAAATCTATCTATCAACTCGTAAAGTTCTGTAAAGAGTCAATTGTTTTGCTCCTTTTGGAAGTGACACTTATGACTATATCCATGATAAGAAATTAAATTATTAGGAAAGACTTTGAAGGAGTAGAATTTCTTTGTATGTGGGATATTCTCACTAATATGGATGACAAGAATGTTAGAAACTGAATGGCTATCACTTCTGCACCCATTAGGGTAGTTTGGTAGAACGTATAAGAATAATACTAAATAGAGTGTATTAGTCATATTGAAATTAGTTATGTTGACATTATTTTTTATTGACTGTTTGGTTTATTGTATTAATTAATATGCATTACAGAATTTTTAAATAGTACTGAATAGAGTGTATTAGAATAGGAATAATACTGTCACACTGATATTGTTAATACCATGATTTACTATGTATAAAAATAGTAACTGAATATAGTATTTTAGTAATACTGAAATTAATTATATCAGACTTAAATTTGCAACCAAACATTATTCTCAAATTTAGTACCACCATTAGCCTACCTAATACACCCTACCAAACTACCCCTAGGGTGTTTGGCTTGCAACGGTGTAATTAAACTATTTCGTAAGCCATGTCCACACTTAGGTACCAAAAATCCATTTATATTGAATGGGTCGTGTAATTTGACACTTTCTTATGCATAATGA
The DNA here is from genome assembly GCA_029783415.1 of Anisodus acutangulus. NCBI lineage: Eukaryota > Viridiplantae > Streptophyta > Magnoliopsida > Solanales > Solanaceae > Anisodus > Anisodus acutangulus. Next base: position 44,872,467 of record CM056505.1, read on the forward strand.
AATGGAGGATGACTATACAAATTCTAGCCAAAATTCCCATTTTATAAAATTCAAGCTACTTCTCGTTTCTCTCCTTTCTCTTCATTCATTGGGTATTATACAGTTTTCCTTCTATTTCTAGTAAAACCCTTTACCCATTCATTCATTTGATAACGATATTGTTGCGCCGGTGAATTACTTAAGTATTTGTTGTAGCTTATCCTTTGTTACTAGTGGTTGTAGTATTAATTACCTTTGTAGCTTCTTATTCTTTGATTTCAGCTATTATTTATTGTCCGTATTAATTTGTGACAGTAATCACTTCTTTTTTCAGATTGTTCTATAGTATATGGTTTATTCACTTTTGTTAATTTTTTTGTACTAAAGGTATTGGTTGTTCTTGTGCATAGAGTCGTACTTGAAAGTTGAAACTAATACAATGATAGAATAATATTATAATTATTTAGTCATAATTGTAATTGATTATAGTATATTGTATATATGGTAGGTATATATCTTAGTCAACTAATGACTTAATCCTAGTCTTAGATGAAGATTCTACCCTTAGATGATTATTGTATTTTGGGTATAATTACCACACTTTTGGAATGTAATCATTGAGGAAAATATTCTTACATGGTATCAGAGTCATGCCCATTCAAATTCTTTGTTTACCAATGTTGGGCCCCCAAATTATATTGTTCACGCTCCAATTAACAAGGTCTGGGCGTACAGGGAGTGTTAAGAGTCCCACATCGGATATGGAATGAGAACATGAACTCCTTATATGGACTTGTTCCTATTCCATATTCGATGTGGGACTTTTATAATTACAATATTATTCTATCAGAAACAACCTCTCTACCTCCCAAAGATAGGAGTAAGGTCTGCGTATTCCATACCCTCTCCAGACTCCACTTCGTTGAATTTCACTGGCTATGTTGCCGTTGTAATGTTTTCTTCAAAGTTCAAACTCGCAACATTTCGAGTTAAATCATTACTTCTTGACCACTATATGTCGTTGTAGAAGACATGCATCACCCTGATATATTTGGCACGAGAATGTATTTGCTTAGGCACTGTGCTAGAAGAAATTGCACGGTTTATCCTTCAAATGGGGTGGTCTTTAATTTTTGCCCTTCAACATCGAAGTAATGATTAGCTGGACATAACTTATGTGATACTTCCTTCGTCCAATTTTACTTGTTCATTATACTAAAAATAGTTGTTCAATTTTATTTGTCCACTTTAGAAAATCAAAAGATAATTTACCACTTCATATCTATTTTAGCCTTATCATTTATTATTGGGTTGACAAGTTCAAAATTGTTTTAGTGGTTACACAACTTTTAAAGTATGTTTTATTTATTTCAATCATTAGGTTACTTAGCAATAATAGGGATGATATAGTAAGATTATCATTTTATTTTTGGCTCCTTAATAGACGCTCCAAATCAAAACGTGACAAGTACAAATGGACTGAGAGAGTATAATATATGATGCGAAAATATAAATTTATGCCCCGCAAAAAAAATTGTTTGTCTTGAGGGACAGAAATTAAAGACCAACACAAAACAGAGGCGGAAGTGCAAATGGCCCTCAACTTCTGTTAGTTTCCTTTCCCTTGCTACGAACTCTTCCTCTGCATAGGCTTAAAGAGAATATAACAATATGAAATGAGTGTTTTTTCCCCTCTTTCAGGGTGTCTTTGATTGAACCTCCAACGTCAATAGCTTCTAAGTTGGTGAATAGTTAAAGAAAGTCTTGAAGAACCACTATTTAAAGACTCATTTGAAGCTTCAATTCAAAACTTAAAACATTTTAGTATAGTTATTTTTGAGTGGCTGTGGTTAGAGTTTGTTGGGAACACCTGGACGACGAGGTTATATACAAAATTAGAGAAAAATTGGAAGTGCTTTTGAACCAAAATTCAATGTTGAGATATATCACTCGTATATCTTATAGTATATAAATATAGTATTGATACACCTATCAATTGAAAATAAATTCGGAAACGAATGGTCAGCTCGGATAAAAGAATGAAATTCGTCGGAAGTCTTAGCTAGCTTTAAGGTAGGGTCTCAGGATTTCTGTTGACAAGCCTTTATCCTTTCTATGGTCGGGCCCAGACTTGTCCGTTCAAGGCAGACTACTATATACAGACCAAGAAAATACCACAACTTAGCGTCACAAAAAAAAAACAAACCTATTTTTCTTATTTTTCAGACATCCTCCGCCACACCACAACTATAATTGCCAGCTATTCCACAAAACAATACAAACCTTTCTTCTTAAAACCTCGCTGCTGAAAACCACAATTACACTCACAGACATCATTCGAATAAAATTTATAAAAAAAAAGATAAAAAGGAGAAGAAAAATTCATAAATCCTTGACTCAAAAATAAGAAAGAAGAAGATGATGGTGATAGTGGCTATTACCAGATGGACATATTATGTCAATTTCCCTTCTTCCATATTCAATAAAAAAATTGATCGGGTTGTCATTCAAAAGGGTTGGTCGTTAATTTTTGCCCCTACTTCTCATTTAATGAAAATTTATGGGAATATACTCTTATTCGATGATCTACAAAATCAGAGATACTCGGTTCGATCTCCAGCAGAGTAAAAAAAATAATTTCGCAAGACAAGGTTTTTATAAAAACTGTTCATATTCGCGAAAAGGTACACAGAAACTATGCCTTGTCTGACATCGTTATGTAGTACTAATTCGGAAGACAAGTTTTCATAGAAACTATCAGACAAAGCATAGTTTCTATATACTTTTTGTAAATAGACATAGTTTCTAGGGTCTAGTTTTTATCAAAATCTTACCTTGCGGAATTGGATCCGTATTTCTTTTTTATTTTTTTAATATCAAAAATATTTTCTGCCACCTTTTTATTACTTAAAAGTGCCGAAGAATTTTTTTTAAAGACCTGCAATTTGAGAGACAAAAATTTAAGACCATCCAAAACAGGACATTTGTGCGAATTGTCCAAATTCAATTGCACAAAAAAAGCCCAGATGATTTAGGGCCATTTGTTATCTAAACCCAAAAAAGTGATGTTTAGGCCTGGGTGGATCCATTAATTATTTTATACTTGAGAGAGATTAAGGCAAACAAAAAACCTTCAAACCAACTAGTCTTTAATTTCTATCCTTCAAATGGGTTGATCTTTAATTTTTTGTCATTTCTAACATTTAATGAATCTTTTGAAACTAAAATATCCTCCAACCTAGAAACACAATTATATTTTTTCTCACTTGGGTTTGGATCCCCTCCAGTAATGCACTCCTTGATGAATGTCACGTGTATATATAAAAATTAAAGGCTTGGATTGTAAACCTCTTCTTTTATACAAATTTTCTTTCACTAAATATATACTAAGCGCACAAAAGAAAAATGGAACAAACCATACATATTAGTAAAAATCAAAGATTAAACCATTAGCATCTCAATTACAGGCTTTTAAGAACCAGAGAACTAAACTTGTGCACATGATTTTTGGGCAGTGCTGCTCTCGCAAATAAAATTATAGTATTTTTTTGAAATTACAGTTAAGATTATTATTATGGAGAGAAAAAGAGAGGGAGGATTGGAAAATTAGTGAATGCATTAAAATGAAATAGCAGTAAAGATAATAGCTTAATTTAAAAAGACGATGGGATATAATTTTAGGTAAGAAAAAGAGTGTTGAAAAGGGGTGTTGCTAACCGACCATAGGAATGAGTTTACAATCCAAACCTTTATTTTTTTAGATGGACACGTGGCATTCATCAAAGTCTGCATTGAGGATTACTGGAGCATGTTATACTGGAGGGGATCAAACCCGATTCTATTGGTTTAGAATTCATGTCTTAAGGTAGAGTTTGCATGCCTTAAGGTAGAATTTGGATTCGCAAGGTAGAATTTGCCTGCAAACTCTACCTTATAAAGCAGAGTTTGCCTTATGCTGCCTTAAGGTAGAGTTTGCATGTCTTAATGTAGAATTCTGATTCGCAATGTAGAGTTTGCATGACTTAAGGTAGAGTTTGCTAGTTTAAGGTAGAGTTTGCATGCCTTAAGGTAGAGTCTGGATTCGCAAGGTAGAATTGCCTGCGAACTCCACCTTATAAGGCATAGTCTGCCTTATGCTGCCTTAAGGTAGAGTTTGCTATTTTAAGGTAGAGTTTGCATGCCTAAAAATAGAGTTTGCTACCTAAAGGTATAGTTTGCATGCCTAAAGGTAGAGTTTGTTGCCTAAAGGTAGAGTTTGCTACCTTAAGATAGAGTTTGCATGCCTTAAGGTAGAGTTTGCATGCCTTAAGGTAGAGTTTGGATTCGCAAGGTAGAATTGTCTGTGAACTCTACCTTATAAGGCAGAGTTTGCCTTATGCTGCCTTAAGGTAGAGTTTGCCTTATGCTGCCTTAAGGTAGAGTTTGTTATTTTAAGGTAGAGTTTGCATGTATTAAGGTAGAGTTTGGATTCACAAGGTAGAATTTGTCCGCAAACTCTATCTTACAAGGCAGAGTTTGGCTTATGCCTTTGCATGCTTAAGGTAGAGTTTAAATTCAAAAGGTAGAATTTGCCTACAAACTCTATCTTATAAGGCAGAGTTTGCCTTATGCCTGAAGTTTGCATGCCATAAGATAGAGTTTGAATTCACAAGATAGAGTTTGTCGGCAAATTCTATCCTTATAATATTCTCCAAAAAATGCATCCAAATACAAGAAACAACGTGCCCCAGCAGAACAATATCACGTGAGAATACAGATAACAAAACAAATTAATTAAAACCAATAATTCAAAAAAGCTCAGTTCAACGAATTAGTTAATTAAATAAAAATAAAAAAACAAAGCCAAACGCATGACCCCTTGACCTTTAGCAATCACACATCAATCTCATATTATCCATTAATTTTATCCAATTATCAAATCCATCAATTGTCCATTATCCACACAATCACCAAACCTCAAAATTCATAAATAAATAAAAATATATATACTTCAAATGAAAGATTCTTACCGGTAAAAAAAGAGGGAAGGAAAAAAGTAAATTAGAGAGAGAAAGAGAAGTGGGACTTTAGTTTAATCAAATAAACTTTATGTACTGAAAATCTTTGAAAGGTGTCTTAATTTTTCTGTTAAGAGGTTTCATACGTGTTTAAAAAGTAACAATATTTTCTTAACGACGGAGTATATATATATAAGAAATCTATTGAAAGTGGTCAAATTACTCCGAAACGTGTATAGGTAAAATTATTTTATGAAAATAGTAATCAAAAGTATAGAGAATTCAAAGATGAGTTTTCAGATCTGGGTTTGATGTTTGGAGATGTCACAATTGATCCAAATATTTCTTACCTAGTTTTTGTGACTATTAATGTACTTAAAATACTCAAATAATCCAAGAGATTTTGAAATTCACAATTGTTGATATGTTGAGCTCAAAGAGAAGAGAAAGATAAGATTGGAAACTAAGAATAATTGAAAGAAAAAAACCCCTAGACTATGTGAGATGAGAGGGATAGTTTCGTTCTAATGTTATTAACTTAAGAGCAAAATTTAAAATATTCAGATGCGAGGGGCAAATGACCCAAGGCAAACCTACGCGTATGCATATTTCCTGCATAGGTACAAATTTTACTTCCTTTTTTCAAATTTGCCGTTAAAAGAGTTAACAAGTTTTCACAAATGCAAGTTGTTAAAGTTTCAACTAAAAAGAATATTATGTTTGGTGATAACAAGAGTGGGTAAGCATTAGTTTAACAAGGCTCTAAACCAGCGAGCCACATAGCACTTGTTTCAAGTGATGTCATTCATGGTGGTTTGAATTGAAGACAAGTATGTTGCGATTAGTTATATTAAAATTTGTTATGTTGAGATCAATTATACTGAAGTTATTTTTTATTGACTATTTGATTTGTTGTATTAAATATACCATGCATTGTATAATTTCTAAGAAGAAGCTTTTTTTTTTATAAAATATCCTCTAATATAGCAAGTAGAAAAACGTTGTGAGGGGCCTCAGGGGTAATTTTTATTATTTTATTCAGGGATTATTTATCCCGGTAATATTATTCCTCCTCTGACAGGTATAAGTTCTACCAGAGATTGGTGTTTCAGTTATACTAGAATTAATAACCAAACAAAGAATAAGATGGTACCAAATTTTAATTCCATGACTATTTATGCTGGTACAACATACCAAACGTTCCCTTATATTATATGTATCATATCCTATTTTGTTAGACATATACATATGTATAGTTATTAAAAAAATCCAATAAAGTTGTGTCAGATGACACCCCTTGATATAAGGTGCGTCCGTCCCTAACTACCACCAACCACTTCCACCATTACAATCATCACCACCAATCACCCTAGGTTACTACCACCACCGTCATTGCCAACCACCACCACATAACTCCTAATGTACAAAAATCACTACCATCAAATATCACGAGCCAGCCACCACCAACCACCACCTTACAACCTAATAATTTGTGAATATAATATTTCAATTATTTATTTAAATTTTATATTTATTATTTTCTCCGGATAAAAAAGAGTGTCCACTTAGCAATTTGCACACTCCTTAAAAAAATACTAACTTCTAGACAAAAATAGAAAATTTGACTAAGCTGTCCTAATTAAATAGACATTGGGATTTGATCACATAACACTTGGGGCATGTTTGGAAAGCCAACCATGTAATTGAAATTGAGTGTAACTGGATGTAATGACACAGTTTGACATGTTTGTTAGATCAAGTAATTACATGGTCACCATGTAATTGGGAGGGGGATAATTAGGGGTGAGCGGGTCCGGGTACCCTAACATTTTTTAACTACCCGGACCCTACCCGGTAAAAGATCGGTTCCTAAATTTACTACCCGGAACCTACCCGTAGCAATCATTACCCGGAACCTACTGACCAAGGGTCCTGGTAGGTTCCTGCACTGTAAATAAAAACACAAATTAAGCAACAATTTTTAAGCCTATGAGAATAAAAAGAATTCTAAAATAATTTCATCAAGTAGTTTTTAGCTTGCAATCGGAGTTTTTAGTACCCTTATAAGAAGTTTTAGAAAACTTATTCATTGTAGAAAAGCTAATTCTGTTACCAAAACCTAAAATTGCAAGTCAAATTTGACACTCAATTAATTGAACGTGTTGATTTCAAAATAAATTTGAAAATATCTGAATTAAACTTATTATCGTGTTCATAAGCTCTTCGATACAAAAGAAAAGCTTTATTATACTAGGAAATCCCTAAATTTCATCTTCACAACTACAAAAATATACACAAATTTTAAAAATAGATTTACATTTCAAATAAAAAAATAATACAAATTGAAGATGAGTATCGCCTGAAATAGAACATAAGCATATGATATTGAAAAGAAATTGAAGAGTTAGATATGAACCCATATGCATTTTAGGAATGACGTAAACACAACCAAAGGAGAGAAAGAGGCAAAGGTGAAGCTTCAATGATGACAACGATGAAAGTACCTGTGAGAAAGCTTCAACAACGGCGACGATGAAGCTTCGGTGGTGTAGCTAAAACGTCATTGTTATTGAGAGAGTTTTGGGGTGGGGAAAATCAATGGGCGTGCAACAAATAATTTTGGAGAAAGTTAAAAGTGGTCCAAATGTTTAAAAAAATTAATATTTTATAGGTTCCGGGTATCGGTTCAGGATCCGGTACTGCTCTCTATTTGTTTGAACCTAACCGGACCCGACATTGATCGGTTCCTAATTTTACTACCCGGACCCTACCCGTTATTATAATATATCTACCCGGAACCTACCCGTTAGTGTCGGTTCCGGTCGGGTATCTGGGTACCCTGTACCCGTGCTCACCCCTAGGGATAATTACACTCTCCAATTCTCAAGGTGGGGCTGATAATTGGGTGTAATTACACCCTGTAATTACAATGTTTTTTTTTTCTATTATGTTATTATTAGTTATTTAATTTTTATTTCTATTATAATTTCTTTTTATTTTTAAGTTTTGAATTATTTTTATTATACATTATTTATCTTTCATTTTCTTTCTTCTCTTTTCACAACCTTTACTTCTTGATTCCATGTAATTGCTCGTATGTATTTTTATTTTTTATTTTCTTATTTTAGTTCATTTAGTGTAACTACGTTATTATTCTAGTTTTTGAAACTACACTTCCTAATATTAGAAAGAATGAATCATTAATAAACTTGACATATAACGAGTGATATTATTAAAGTAGAATTCTGTTGTTGAATGATGTTATAGACTTATTCACTTTCTTTTGAATTATATTTACTTAAGTTATGTCAGAACTTATTATATGTAAATGTTGGAATTTGACATAAAAGTATCATGTTACTTTTTTTTTTTGGATTTTGAATTTAGGTTATATTTTCAATTTCAATTTATTTGCTTTAGTACTATTCACTTGTTATTTATTTTCCACTTACAATTGATACATTATTTTTTTGTCACACATTTGAATAATGTCATGACATTATATTTATAAATATTAATTTTTTTGTCAAACATCCAGTCCATGATGTTCTTACAAAATATGTTCTTTTAATATTTATAATTAATTAAATTAAACTATTATTAATTTAAAAATATATACAATTATTCTTACAATATTATTTACAAATATGTGATTAATTAATATATTTTTAAGAAATATTAAATACCTAATTTAATATATCATTTACAAATGCACATATTTTTCAAGTATTAATTTTATTTTAAAAATAATTTAATTGTGTAATTATACATGTGCAACCAAACAGTATGCTTGTAATTACGTTATAACAAACAAAGTCGTCCTAATCACTATATTGTGTAATTACTACCCTAGTAATTATATCAATTTCAATTACCATGTGGCTTTCCAAACAGACCCTTAATAGATGCAAATTTAAAAAAATGAGGTTAATTTTTTTTTGATTTCATAAGCGAACACTTTTTTTTACCCAAAAAATACTAAGTGAACACTCTTTTTCATTCGTAGGAACTAATAAACTTCAACAAAGAAAAGTTCTAAATATTCAGGTGTTAAGAAAACAATCAGTATTAGTCATTGGATATTTAGATTTAAATATAATATTTTAATATATATTTAGAGTCTGACATTTTTTAATTTTAATAAAATTAAACGGCGCTTATGGTCCTTAATCTCTAGTTTGCAAGTGATATTACTATAAGTGGTCTTTAAAATAAAATATTACTACTAATACCTTTTTGATCTTTACATTAAATTTAGTGTTGATTTTTTTTCGTCTTTCATCCAATTTGGCAGAAATATCTTTCTTTAGGTGTGACAATTTCGGTAAAAAGAAAAAGTAATTGGAAAGAAGAAAGGAAAGATTCTCCTTGTTCAAAAGTTCTCAAAAAATTTGGTGGCGGTGGTAGGATTGTCCACTCTGGGATTGCTTTTGTTCGAAGAATCATATGACAAAATATAAAATCAAAGCTACCAATCCTGTCTAAAATATGTATTCTAATTCATTTTTACTCTTTCTAAAATTTATTTATATTTGACTAATCTATTTTTAAAAAAAAGATTTTAGATTTCTATAAATTAGAAATTCTATTTCACTGTTTGTATCATTCACCATGTAATCTTTTATGGTTAGAGAGTCATATTTATTGAGGGAGGATTTATGATACACACGTGTAAGTTTACCACTTATGTGAATATCTTTAGGAGAAACTTTTGTGGGATTATTCTTTCTATATTTTTATACTTGTTTTTACATTAGTAGATTGTTCATCCTTTTCTATACAGAGGTAGGTCAATTGATTAAATTACGTTAGATTATTATGTTCCTTTTGATATATTTTCTTTTGTTATCTCATTTATTCTCGTTTAAGATTGCATTATTAGCTTTTGTATGACATCTAATTAATTTGATTTTGACTCCCCCACCCTCCCCGAACATAGTGTAACGTATGTGTGAGTGGTACTATGAAACTTCTGATTTTAAATTTCGGATCAACATTTGTTTCAAAGACAACGCACACAAAACACATTAATGATGATAGAGAAACGTACAATCAATTTCAACTAACTTGGGATTGAGATGTTATTATATTTGTTCCTAAAACAAATATATGACAGGGAGATTTATTCACAAAGACAAAGATAAGTGTATTACAAAAAGTTAAAAGGGTATAAATTCATCTCGAATCGCATATATTTGGCTATCAATATATAGAACCCAAAATGTTAAGTGTCAAGTGGTCCTGACTTAGGTAAATTTTAAGTAATTTCTTTTCTAAATAATTCGTTCTTTTCTCGTACCGAAAGGTTTTAAAAGATGTGAAATATAAGGTATATATTCCTAATTGACTTATCCCTATTTTTTAACTCTTTGAAAAAAAGTTCAAACACTAGATTTTTCTTTCTTTTACAATGTGACAAATATCTTTATAGAACCTAAGCTTTGATCTTCTTTTTTCAGCAAAGGCAGAAAGAATTGGCATCGATGCTTTCTGTTGTAAGAAACGCACTTCTACTAGCCTCATATTTTTTGTTTCCGTACATTTTTATCCTTTCAAACATAGGTCAAAATGGAATATTAGAGTCAGGAATATTACCCATGATATTTTTGTTTGTCTAAACATTTTGTGCTTTTACTCTTCCAATCATAGGTAAAAATGGGAGGTTAGTCGCCCTCCACTAGATAATAATGCTTTAATGTCTTATCACTTTATTTTATACTCTATTTATAAGATGAGAATTTTTTTAAAAGATTTAAATAGAGATAGTCCTAGAAAAACATATTAGGAATCAAAACAGATATCTTGTTCCGGTTTTGGATTATTGAAAATCGATTTTTGACAATGAAGGTAAGATTGCGTACAATAGACTCTTGTGGTCTGGCCTTTCTCCGGATTCCGTGCATAACGGGAGCTTAGTGCACCTGACTGTCTCTTTTAATACTTGCAATGGGTACTTTAATCTTCAGAAGAGACTTTGAGTCTCCTAAATCTTTCATATCAAACTGGGTTCTTATTATTGATATTTTTTCTTGTGTCTGAACATTTTATGCTTTTTTTTGTTCCCATCCGATGTGTGGTACCTTCATTAATTTGGGCCCGACTAATCTGGTCGCGAGCAGCTTGCTGCAATGGTGCAAACCATCGATTTCTTGTATAAGTATGTCAAATCAAGCAACTTATGAGCAAATTGAAACTGAACTCTACATTCCTAGTGAGTCAAGTCCCAACCCGACACTTCAAGTAAAGTTTGTTGTTGAATCTCCTACCAAGTCATCCGACGTACAGAATACAAATTACTCAATTTTTGTAGTCACATTGACGGTCCAACAATTGCAAGACATAATAATGAACACCATTACACATGAAGAAGAGTAGGCCTGCTTTTAATCAATGGCATTTTCTACTGAATTCCTAGAAATTAATACCCCGAGAAAGAAGGATTTTTAACATCCACAAAATTTCAGAGTAAAGTAAATGACATTATCTCTTCCTGATTCAAAACCATATGCTAGGAAGTCTAACATTATGGAGAGGTTAACATGCTCTCTATCAATGACGATTTCATTTTTATAACTCGAATTTGAAATCCTTAATTAATAATTTTGAAATACTTACCATCCCACTACAGTCTTTGATAATTTCATTTTGTGCTTTTGTCCTTCCAAACGAAGGTAAAAAAATGGAACATTATCCTCAGGAATAAAATGCCAAGATGAACGTTCATAGTGTGGAATAGAACAAAATAAAGAATAGTAAATGGTAGTATCAATTTGTGAAGAAGACAAATTCTTCAAAATAACCGTGATTCCCCCTATTCTTACACCTAAGTTAGCTCGCTCTTAATTTAAGCATAACAATGGTACGCTAGAAAAATCAGGATAATGTTGCTTAACCCCCCCCCCCCCACACACACACACACACACAAAAAACCTATGATATTTGTTAATTATGCTTCTTTTCTTTTTAACTATTGGGGGATTTTCGCGCAAGGGAATATGTGCAATTTCCGATAAACTTGAAAGATAAGAAGATGTAATAAGTTCACATATATCAAGGTCCATTAATTACTATTAATTAAATATATTTACAAAAAATTTACAGTACAATTTGATTCAATTACTGTTATTGTTATAATGGTTGATGTTATTGCTCCATGAATTTGTTCGATTTCACAGTTATGGAAAACTTTGAGAATTTGTCTTAGCTTATGTTATGGACTATTAGGAAAGTTGTAAATTCTGGAAAATAAGATAGATACAAGAGCTTCTGAATCTGTTGGCCGAAGCAAGACGAATTAATTATTAAGGTTTCTTATGAGGGTCGGGCTAAGATGAATTTGATTGTATAAACATGATTATTGAGAATTTATATGTTTTATTTTAAGAATCTAAACAAACTCCTAAGTACTACTCCATACTAAAATTGGATTCAGTTTACTTTCTGATTTAGGAACAATGAATCTCTTTATGATAAACATATTCATTTTACAAGCTCATTATTAGAGATGTTTCTACAAGGAATCGAATTAATGACATACAATAATTGAACTCTGGTTGTAAATGCTACAAAGTTTTGGTTCTCAATAGTTACTAGTGGTCATCTTAGAATGATCCATTGATAGTTTTGGTTCTCTATAGTTACTAGTGGTCATCTTAGAATGATCCTTTTATCAATGGATGTTGTTACATTCATAAGTCGTACGGATATTATATATATGAACAAAAAATCTTTCATGATCAACCTTTTTTCTCCTCGTTCTTCAAGAATAAGAAAGTGTAGGGTTTTGTTGGGTACAAATCACATAAGTAAGGCACAACGGAAGTTTAAAAATTTTGTTTCTTACTTACCCCAACAATAATTCTGGTATGGTTATACAACAATGGAACTTGTAACATAAAGCATTTACTTACAAGTTATGATTATCTGGAATCTTTATCTACTATAAGGTGCACTCGTGGTTGCCCTTCCGATTGCAAGCTCCAAGCTTCAATGTACTTCTCTTTCAAAAAGCTAGGAAATCTGGCAGAGGTTCGAGAGAGTATTTGATTCTAAGTCTCTAAGGCTTAGAATGTTTTTTCAGAAAATTGGTATCTCAATAATGAAATGAATGCCTCTATTTATAGTTGAAAAATATATCAAAACCGGATTAGGGTTTGACCTTGGGCCTGACCCAAAATTCGAGGCAGAGGCGCCACGGCCCTAGGGTATGGGCGCCGCGGCGCTCGAATTTATTTTTCGTGCATTGTTAATTAAATCCAAAATCCAATTTTGACTTAATTAAAATAATCATTATTCATTTAAATGTCTCGATTCCAAATCGAACATTTTAATTACTCTCTCAATACATCCTTAGATCGAAACGGACAATCGACATAGTGTGACCCTACATGCCTTCTCATATCGACATTAATCAAATAAAGGTCTACACGAAACTCCTAGACGGCGCCGGAAGACAAACTCAATATGTGAAGTACGTTTACACGAATCCAGTAAACTTAACCTTTATGTGGTAAGATAAAATCCTTTCATTCACGACACACCCGATCAAGCTTAGGATTTGTCAAGTGTCTATCAAAATGGCTTAATCATTGTATCTCATCTATATTAGGTGACAACTAGACCATATTCTAAATATGTCTATTGCGTTGGCCAATGACTTAGTCAACCTAATATCACAGAGAATCCGAGTGTTCTCTCGAATAAACATCCGAGGAATGAATCCTAATCTTAGCTCAACTACCACCTTCTATCCACATCGTAATGTACCCAATACAAGTCGTGTCTCAACCTATAAGGCATTTGAGCTTAGAACAGGATCAAAGTACATAACTTGGTAGACAAGGCGCGTATTGGCCTCAAGTCTAAGGACTTCTATCTCCCACACGCTGATCATACTTTAGACAAGTATAACAAACAACTCCCCTACCGATGTATTTTTACATCCCACAGCTTCGGCAGATCGCTTAGCCCCGTTCATCTTCGGCGCAAGAGAGCTCGATCGGTGAGCTATTACGCACTCTCACTCTTTCAAGGGCTTTTCCCGATCTCTTTTTCTTCATTAAAATACTTTACAAGCCGCAGACATATAGTCAGGGAGTGCCATCCCTAAAAGGAAAAAAAGAACTCTTTTAGAGCTATGACTTACTTAGTTAAATCCTACGACAGCCACATTGCGTCCCAACCTTCTCGACTTTCTTTGGTGCCAAAGACCAATGACTAGTTAACCAGGAAGACAACTATTCTTCTGGACGAGAAGAGCGAGTCTCTATCAGCAGGGTATAACAATACTTCCAAAGTATCCATGTGTCCATCATGAGTAGCCATTACTTGTAGCAGGTGAGACATACTACATCCTCTAAGGATGTGATGCAGACCACATGTCGACTTATCACATATCATCGATATCCCATTCTCGATGATCATTAGTCGAGGCTATTTTAAGAGTTACGCTCTATCATTGATATCTCACTCTATTAATGACAACGTAAGCTCAAATGATGCACATTAATGAATAATTACAAACAATCAAATAATTATTCAATAATTGCAAATGCCAAAATATTAATCTTATTAATAATACGAATGTGTTCAAATACATTTGTCCCTAATGATGATTGTTTCTAGGACATATATACTTTCAGAAAGATCATTTTCAAGTTTAATTTGAATTTGTTCATTTGGCATCTTCGATTTTCCACTTTCGTTGTTTTCATTTACTATCAGGATAATTATATTACACACCCTTTAAATTAATAAAAGAGTAATTTGACTAATTTAACTTATTTATTCTGTAATCTTTGACCACATTAATTTATTTCCAATAAATAAGTGAACTTTATTTAAATGTCTCTTAATTCTAAAATAACCAATGCTATCGATAAAATTGAAGAAATAATTAATTTTCTCTTATTTTTTAAAATGACAAGTATTCGAGAACAACCCTATTTCAGTAAACATTACAGCTAATGAAAAATAATTACCAAAGATTAATTTATGTCTTGGAAAACGAATTGTCTCATAATCATCATTTGAAGTACGTGAACTTGCAATGTCATTTCTAGTAGACACTAGACATACACTATTCCTCTAAAATTTAATAAATTGAAAAAAAGGACTCTTGAAAAATAAAATAACACATATATAATGTACCAAAATTATCTTTACTATTGTCTATCAATAAAAATGAGAGATTGCATGAACATGTCCATTCATCTTTCTCTTTCCTAATAAGAGATCGCCTTTTATATCAAGTGTGATCTTAACAAGTTTAGTATGTAATCTAGAGAATAATAAAGATATTTAAAATTAAATAATTTTAAACAAAAAATGTTACATTCTTTTGGAATAAATTAATAAGAAAAGAATACTCCCTCCGTCTGTTTATAGTTGCTAAGAACACTGAAACCTACTTAATTCAAAATACTTGTTATTTTGGAAAATCAAGATAAATTTAATTAGATTTTTCTACTTTATTTTTAATAATAACTGCTCTTGAAACTAAATAATTAAGTGTAAATTTATTGAAAAGAATAAGTGCAAATTAATAAAAAAAAATTACTTTTTATTTATGATTTTTTTATCAAGTGTGCAAAAGGAAAATATGATAGTAATTGAAATAAGGCGAACGAAGAAAACAAATCATACTTATAAGATGTGACAGATAAGTTAAGTTGTAGTGTTGTACTGATTCTTAAGTGGTCCATGAAATGAATGTGGTCACCTCTAGCATGTGATTACTCACAAACTAAATAGTACTACATGTTGGAAAAACTATGAACGTGGTCTCTAAAATTATGTCCACTGAATGCATAATTGTAAGTTCAATGAAATCACAAGTACTCTTAGCCCTGCAATGGGTCTTAAGAGTCAATGCAATTGGTTCATCTTGGCTTTTATTGGATGAATGGTCAATTATATAACTCGACCAAAGTGACCACATTTTAGGGTGTTTGCTTAGTGTCTGAGAAGACTGTGTAGGGCTTTTTAAAGCATGTGAATTTCAATAACTTTTATCAAAACTAATAAACATAAAATCCAAATGAATTATTGCTCCATAAATACGGGGCCACATAAATTGAGGCAAAGAAAATATTATATTTGTAAGAAATTAAAAAGAAATACTTGTATATGGTGAAAATCGGCACGACACGTAACAAGGTTTAGATATGGAGTTCGAGGGAAGGGACAGAGTTCCGTATCGGATGGAGTTGCATCGAGACAAGTCGTATATCAAGTAAAGACCGGGTAGTGACCGAACCAGTTGACACCGGATGAGGATCCGGAGAAGCCCAGAGTGTCAGTCGTTACTCCGTGCTCATTAAGTGACTATTATTGTCATTAATTGTATTTAATTGGAGAATGATTTTCGAGCATCAATGCCCCATTCTCATAACTATAAAAGGAGCCCAACTTTCATGTTGGAGGGGCATCTCATTCTCTTTATTCATACTTGCACAATTTACTCACAACAATTATTGCTATTATTACTCATTGTTGGCTAGGACCCGGAGCAAAACAGCTAAGGATCGAACCAAACTTGCTAAATAATTTCAATCAAGATTACAACATTACATGTTAATCTTCTTACTTATTATTTTCATTTGCTTACTTATTGTTGATTCCTTATTACTCTTTATTGCAAATCGATCCACGTATCCTTAAAATCACTTACAAATTCAACTATCCCTTTTTTGGGGTAAACAGTTTGGCGCCCGCCGTGGGGCCAGGAATAGTAGTGGTGAATTGTTAAAACTCAAATTTCACTTGTTTCTTTTGAGATTCTGTGAAAACATGTCAGCATCAAATACTTGCAGAATGGCTAGTGACATCCAAGTTGAGGTTAGCAACAACGATGACAACAACAATAGTGACAATGGTGCTAATAATATCAATAACAACACGGAATTCCACCCGTTGATCTAGTAACTAGCGATCATCGGAATAATCCCTTGATTTTACTCTAGGGGTCTAGAAAGTCACAAGAGAAAACACCGAATGACGATGAGGATGGCAAAATAAATTTGGCTCGAATCTTTAACATGTTGAAGGAGCAACATGAGGTTATAACTCAGTTGCATAAGAAATCCGCGGAACAAGTGCAGCAGATGAAGCTCGTCCTGTCCACAACGGAGATCCAGGCCGAGAGGAGGATCAAGTTGATGAAAATGGCAACGGATCGGGGACTACTGAGTCTTCAGATATTTTGAGATTGCTCCAAGCTTTGACCAAACGGGTGTACACTAATGAAAAGAAGGTTGAAACTTATAATTCATGGGTAGACCAAATTCCTGAAGCGCCTTCTATCCTGAAGGGACCGGACTCGAAGAGATACATTTAGTTGTCATTCCCACCAAGTGCAACTCCGAAGTTGATACTGAAAAAAGGTTCAAACTACTTGATCTCTTGAAGTACAATGGGACTGCAGATCCACATGAGCATGTGATATCAAACACTTATGCGGTGAAGAGCAATGACATGCACCCGGATGAGATTGAATCGGTGTTGCTGAAATAATTTGCCAAAACACTATCCAAAGGAGCAATGACATGGTACTATATGTTGTCTGAACACTCTATTAATTTATTTGAAATACTTGCAGATGCTTTTATAAAAGCGCATGCTAGAGCACGGAATATCCAAGCAAGAAAAGCAGACATATTCAAAATTGTTCAGAAGGACACAGAATTGCTTCGTGAGTTCGTGACAAGGTTTCAAAAGAAACGAATGCTCTTTCCTCGGTACTTGATGAACAGACAGTTGAAGCTTTCACCAAGAGGTTAAATCCTAGGAGATCCAGTGCCTCATTTTAATTAAAGGAAAACTTGTTGGAATTCCCGGCGGTAACTTAGGAAGACGTACATAATAGGTATGAGTCTAAAATCTGAGTGGAGGATGATCAGCTCAAACTTCCTCCGAGTTCAGTAGGCCGAAACAAAAGCTTTGATAAATCAAATAGGGTAGCTGAGTCGGAATTGAAATCTTCAAAAGATAGTTATCAACCCTACGGGAAACCGGAGAGATCAAACTTCATATCAGATAAGGGTTGAAACAATTACAACTTCACATCATACAGAGGAGATAGGTGTAATGATCGAGGGTCTACCAGTAGGGGTTTGCAGTTTAAAAATGATTCTGGTGGAGCTTTTTCTAACAATGTAGAAAGCCTGAGGCTATTCGAATATAATTTTAATATTGATGCAGTCGGACTTGTGTCGGCTATTGGACATATTAAGGAGACAAGATGACCAAGACCACTCCGGACAGACTAGCTCAGAGAGATTCAAATTTGATTTGTGATTACCATGAAACTCATGGTCATC
Organism: Anisodus acutangulus; assembly: GCA_029783415.1. Classification (NCBI taxonomy): domain Eukaryota; kingdom Viridiplantae; phylum Streptophyta; class Magnoliopsida; order Solanales; family Solanaceae; genus Anisodus; species Anisodus acutangulus. The sequence goes on from CM056505.1 coordinate 44,890,762, forward strand.
GAACGAAAAAATATCGTCAATTGAGGGATAAAGTGACCCGAAAGTTGAAAAATGGCCATCTACATAGGGGTGGGCAAAAAACTTGGAGAATCGAAAAAACCGAACCGAAATCCGGTTCGGTTTTTTCTCGATTTTTTTTAAAATAACCGATTTTTTGAAAAACCGAATCATGATTTAGTGATTCGGTTCATTTTTTAATTTTGGATACGAACCGAACCGAAAAATCAAAATAAATAAATATTTTTTATTATTTTTTATTTTAGGCTACTACTATCTCTTGAATCATAGTCATTGAAGTCAATCTATGAAGCTTTTATGGAAGTCGCATGCGGCATGAACTTGATTAACATATCACGGAAGTATTGACATAAAATGTAGGGAGAGAAAGTAGTTGTAAATTGGTAAAACTTTAAATGGTCATAACTTTGCGCTCAGATGTGCGTTTTACCCGATTTTTTTATTTTGCGTATTGTTTCGAGACGGGGCCGGTCAAACTGCCAAAGGGCAGTTTGGCGCAGCCAATATTTAGAAATACGTCAGTTTTTCCAATCAATTTGTGTTTCCCCCCAAATAGATTCTAATTTTCTTTTTTCTTTTTTCTTTAGTAAACATCTCACGATACACAGTATATTTCAACGTCGAAATTTCATGATAGTGTAGGTGTGAATGTCAATTTCAGTTTCGGAAATTCAATTTTAAAAATAAAATAAAAAATTCCCCTACCTGGCACAGCCCACTAGAAAAAATCGATATAATCCGATACGTTCGGCGATATAAACCGAACATATCATTTTCTTTTTAAAAAAGTTGTATTCAGTTCATATTTTTCGAATACAAAACCGATATATGCCCACCCCTACATCTACATGAATTTTTAAGTGATCGAGCAAAGGGAAACTATAGAAATAGAGAAGCAAACAAGTAAGCGGATCTGGTTGAACCCCAACATACCATAAATATGATTATCAAAGGGATAGATATCTCGAATGGATCCGTCATGACCACAAAGAAGACAAAGTGTCAATAACTCAGGAGAAGAGATCCAGAGATTACATACTGGAGGAAATAGTATCATTCAACGATGAAGACGCAGAGGACATCATTGAACCTCACAGTGATGCACTGGTAATTTCTGTCTTTATTAATAAATTTTAGATTAAGTAAATTTTAATTAATCCAGGTAGCTCAGCCAACATCATCCGGTGGAAGATGGTGGAGCAATCGAGGTTGTTGGATCAAATTATGCCGATAGCCCGAGTTCTAAATGGATTCAACATGGCAGACGAGACTACAAAGGGGGTAAATCATTCTTCCATTCAATACGGCCGGGATAATTCAGTAAACGACGTTCTATGTCATTGAAGGTGAAATAAGGTACAACACACTATTCGGCAGGTCTTGGATACATGACATGAAGGTCGTACCTTCGACATTGCACATGATGCTTAAATTACCACATCCGGATGGAATTAAGATAGTTTGAAGAAAGTAACCGGCAGCGAGGGAGATGTTTGCGGTAGAAGTGCTGAAAGAAGTGAAGGATGCGAATAAAGAAAAAGAAGTTAAACAACAATCACAAGGTTTGGGCCCATCGAGTCCGAAAAAAAGAAAAAGGAGAAAAGATAAATTACGAGGAAAAAGAGGATTACTATCGCGTCTCGAGGTCATTTGTGCTTTCGGACGATTCATATGCAACTAAGACAACTGTAGAAGAACTAGAGCAAGTCATTTTGTTCGTGCATCTGTCGGATAGAAAGGTATACCTGGGCACCAGAGTATCACCGGAGCTCATGCTTAAATTAATTGAATTTCTTAAAGCTAACGCTAATTGCTTTGCATGGTCCCACTTAGACATGACAGGTATACCACCAAGATTACAACTTACAAGTTGAGTTTGGACCCAAGTTTCCCTCTGATAAAGTAAAAAAAAAAGACCAATGACCTATTATAATCATAAGTTTGTCAAGGAGGAGGTAACAAAGCTTTTAAATAAAGGTTCCATCCGGAAGGTAGAATATCCGGATTGGTTAACAAACGTAGTTGTCGTACCTAAAAAGGGCAATAAATTGAGATTGTGCATAGATTTTAAAGATTTAAATAAAGCATGCCCAAAATATTCTTTTACTCTGTCGCACATCGATAGAATGATTGATGCTACGACACGACATGAGATGGAAGCCCTATTGTCCGAATGTGGATGCCGGTTGTAATGATGGTGGAAGAGTTGAAGTTCTTGGTTTCTTTTCCAATGACTCCTCATCTGTGGCTTCATCGTCATCTTCTATGATGATGAGAACTGGCTTGGCAGCCGGTGGCGTGGTGGCAGAAGTTGGTGTGGCATCAAATGAAGGCACAACAACCTCAACAGTAATATTTTCTCTAAATCCGGTGGGAAGGTCCTCTACCGGAGTGGTGGTAGTCTTCTTCATCCAAACATTTTTCTAGTGAGACACCGATGTTTTGAGCCTCGGAAGGGCCACATGCTTCCGGAGCCATTTTTCGCTTTGAAGTAGCCGAGGGTGAATTCGAAGGTTTTGAGGACTTTTTTGCCTTCGGTACTTCGACAATACGACACATAGATGCAACGAGATTGAGTATGGGATTAGGGTGAGCGGGAGTGGCCGATGAAGCTATCCTCAAAAGTACATAACCTTTGGGCAAACCTAAAAAACAATATGGTGAAAGCATAAGCATATGTATAGAAACAAATTGAGAAGGGGAGTTTTGGAAAGTACAAACCATGTATCTGTGCTTTCAATGGTCTTTGAAAATTATTTTCCATGTCCGCTCTTTATGCGGTTGCAAACTAATAATTCTCTCGACCCATGCGTGGAGGCTCTCGATATAGGCCAGAGTCCACAGGGTGGTTGAAAAAGGAAACGATGGAAAATTTTAGAAAGTTAAGGTCATTAGAGGCCATGCAGAAAATCGAAGAAAAAAGTTATTAAACTTACGGTTTAAGTTCCATTTTTTCGGAAAAGGCAAGAACCTCTCTGGAATAATTTCAGTAGTGCGAACTGCTATGAAGCTTTCCGTGCAGCCTCAGTCTCGATCTTCATCGAGGCTAAGGAAAATGGGGAATTTCCCTCATTTGAAAATTTGGACGAGCTCGCCATGAAAAAACTTTGGGACGTATAAACAGATCAAATGATCCAAAGTGAAATATTCCTTAACCTCGTTGGCCAAGAATCAGAGGCAAGTGATGGTCTCCCATACGACCGGACCAATTTGTCCAAGACATAAATTGTAGGTCTTGCACATTGAGAGTATCACATCATCAATTGGATGGTCGAGTTTGAAAGTAAATAAATAGGTGTAGACATTAGAATACCTGAGTTTGTGGGTAGTAATTTCATCATCGGGCTCGGGGATGATGAGTTCAAAGAGTTTCTCCCAACCACAATCAATCCGAACTTTGCCAAATTCAGATAGAGTGATGAAAGTTGGGTAGTTTTTTGCCATTTCACCCTGATCGCTTTTCGAAGTGATGGTGCAGAATGCAAATTAAGTATCAAAGCAGAAGGTAGAGGGGAGCATATCGATTACCTTAGGTTTGACGGCAACCTGAGCTTCAGAAAGTCCACCGACCCCAATGGTATCATCAGTGGTCGGCGGAGATAAAGGTGCCGGAGAAGACTGTCTTGAAAAAGATCGGGTGGTTTTAGCCATAATGAATAAGATATGAAGGTATGAAGATATAAAGATTTGAAGTTAAGAAGGTTTGCAGATTTGAAGCTAAGAAGGTTGAAGATTTGAAGCCTTGGAGATTTGAAAATATGGGGATTTGGAGACTTGGAGATTTGAATGAACATATTGCAGAAGCAAAAAGTGGAAAATGGTAGAAAAGAATAAGGTTTTATAGGATTGAGGTCATTATTACGAAACGTTTTGGTGATCCAACCGGAGTGGCGGTTCAATCAGAAGATGACACGTGCTCGAATTAGCAGATTGACAAGATGTGAGTAAGATTTTGGAGAATAGGAAGCGTTTCATATTCCCGCATATTTTATAGTAATTTAAAAAGCAGTTTGTAAGAGAAGACAATGAAGAAATCATTTTCACTTCCCATCACTTCGGTAAACATTGATTCAGGAAGTGTGGGGACAATATGTATACGGTGAAAATTGGTACGACACGTGTCAATGTTTATGTATGGAGTTCGATGGAGGCGACAAAGTTCTGTATAGGATGGAGTTGTATCGAGACAACTCCGGATATCAAGTCAAGACCGGGTAGTGACCGAACCAGTTGACACCGGATGAAGAACCAGAGTAGCCTAGCGCGTACCCGTTCCTGATATGGAGCCAATCGTTACTCCTTGCTCATTAAGTGACCATTATTGCCATTAATTGTATTTAATTGGAGAATGATTCTCGGACATCAATGCCATGTACTCATAATTATAAAAGGAGTCCAACCTTCATGTTGGAGGGGCATCCCATTCTCTTTATTCATAGTTGCACGATTTACTCAAAGCAATTATAGCTATTAGTACTCATTGTTGGCATGGACCCGAAGCAAAACAGCTAAGGATCGAACCAAAGTTGCTAAATAATTTCAATCAAGATTACGACATTACAGGCTAATCTTCTAATTTATTATTTTTATTTGCTTACTTATTATTTATTGCTTATTATTCTTTATTCTAAATCGATCCACGTATCCTTAAAACCACTTATGAATTCAACTGTCCCTTTTTCGGGATAAACACTACTAATTTGCTTACTTATTGTGTTTTGATGAGCCATACTCTAAAAGCTTGTGATGGCGATGGTTGGTAATAATAGTTGTAGGTTGGTGCCTATTGGCAGCGAAATTGTGTGGAGGAAGCTAACAAGGTGATTGTGCAGTGATGCTGGTGGTAATTGTAAAGTGATAGTTAGAGGCAATGGAGGACCTAAGAATTCTGATAAGAAGAATAAAAGATACATAAAAAAGTTATATTTGAAATTTGAACCTACAACCTAAAGTGATTTTCGAACTCTATTTTGCATTACACTAAAAAATTTATAGTATAAATTTACAAATAATGTTTTTGTACTTATTTATAAAATATAATTTTTCAATGAAGCAGGTGGCTCCACCCCTAGTTAGAGGTGATGGCTGGTAGAAATAGTTGTAAGAAGATGATTTGTGGTTATTGTAGTCGTACAGAGGAGGTTGACCATGGTGATTGTGCAATGGTAATCTGTGATAGGCAGAGGTGATGGATGTCCAGTGGTGGTTAGCTATGGCGGTGGTGATTGTGCGGTAGAAATTGACGATAGAAATGATTGGTGGTGATGATTGTGTTGCGTAGGTAAATGGTAGAAATGTATGGTAGGGGTAGAATTACGGTAAAAAGTACTGGTTCAGATGAATCTAGTAGCATTTGCTTAAACACTATATTAGTATTAGAGAGTCTATTAAATATTTATAAATATTTAATTATGAATCTAGTAATTAAAATAAACTATATATGTAGTACATCCTTCCGTTCTAAAAAAATTATCTTACTTTCCTTATTAATTTGTTCTAAAAAAGATTGACACATTTCTATATTTAGAAATAATTTAATTTTATAAAATGATTTACAGTCACACAAATATCTATATCTAAGGTTTGCTTTGGATAGCACATTTTTAAAAAAATTCTTTAATTCTTAAATTTCGTATCAAATTAAATTAAGATAACATATTTAGAGCTGATCAAATCTAAATTCTAATTCTGTCTCTGAAAAGTGGTCGGTTGAGATTAGCTGAGAAATAAAATGGAAATGCTGAATTCAGCAAAACAAGACTTGCAACAGTTATATATCAATAGAATACCAAACATATGACAGGAAAACACTAATATCAGTATTTAGTTCGTGCTTAAAATGGCTGCGTGAAACAGAGGAAGTCATAATCAAATTAATTAAGCGACAGAGCTGAACTATTGTACAAAAGTCCTACATAATTCAGTACATCCCCCTCCCCCCTCAACTCTCATTAGTTTTTTTAGGAGTATTATTCTTTTCGTCTCAATTTATATAATATAATTTGACTAGATACGAAATTTAAAGATAAATTTTTTTAAAAAAATTTTGTGGTCTAAAATAAGTCAAAGATATTTATCTGGTTATAAATTATCACGTTAAACATAAAAGATAAAATTTAAAATTAAATTATTGTCAAATAAAAAAATATACTCCCTTCGTCCCATAATAAGTGTTACCTTAGTAAAAAACACACATATTAAAAAACTAATAATGCAATGTGATGTTTACCATATTACCCCTATTTAATAAAAATAAATTATTTTTCCCTCTTAATTAGAGCATACATGAATAGTAATCATTTATGTCTTTAGTAGAGAAATTGCCAGTAAATATTTCTTGAACAGAGAACATGTAAGTTTTTGTCTAAGAGTAAAATTGGAAAAAAAAGTAGTTAATCTATGTCTTGAATTTTTAAGATAACACTTATTTTGAAATAATTATTTTTTACTAAGATGACACTTATTATGAAACAGAGAAAATATTATTTTTTTAGATGAATTAAAAAAAAGTGTATGACATAAATCAATACAGATAAATTAGTAATTCATATTCATTGTTCAATTATCATTGCTTTGAAGTTTTTGATTAATTATTCAGTTTTCATAAAGATGGTTACTTGTCACTCTTAAGTCTTTGACAAATGACCAAATATTGAATTTCCCGACAAAAAAGCAACTTACCCAAATTAGTTTGCTGTTCTTGTAGTCGGTTAATAATGCTTTTCATTTATTTGAACTTTTTTCATTGCTGCCATAAATTTACCTCTTCGGTCAAGCTTTTAACGATGGAGGTCAAATATTTTGCCTCCATACGTTTGTGACAAATGAATTTTAGTAGTATTAGAGACATCATCTCTACCGTCTTGCGTATTAACTTTGAGTAACAACAACAATAACATACCCAATATAATCTCTCACAAATGAAATTTGAGAAGGATAAAGTCTACGCATACTTATTCCTATCTTGGAAGATATTTTTGAGTAAATAGAACCATATTAACATAGGCGAATGTAGTGTATAAATTATTAAGATGCATTTCTTTGGGTCACACACAATATAAATGTTAAAGCTGTTGAGTTGCGTTATTATTTGACAATCCTCAGTTACGTTTAAAATTATTTCTTATCATTATATCAAAGTTACACTCGTCACAATTCATGATTAACTTGATGTTGTTTTTCATTTTTATATTGTCCACGTTCTAAATGTTTTGGCCATGTGGAGGGGGTTGCTCTTTACCTCATAAACTAGCTTTTGAGGTTAAATTAAACATAAATACATTTCTTATCACTTCATTAAAGAACAAAAATATATTTTGAACTTAGTAAATTGAAAAAGTTAGAAAAAATTCCCGAATTTATATCTATAATATTCAAATTCTGATTCCGTCTCTTAATTTCCTAATTCAAGACTGAAGCAAAACTATAAAATAAAAACAACATTTTATAAATCAAGATGGGTATTTCATAAATCATCTGACAATTACAACATTGTAAATTCCATTTCAGATTTTTTTGAGTAGCCACAATGAAAACAAGAGACAGCATATCAGAAATGAAGTAAAACAAGCAAGACCAAAATCTATATAAAACAAAAAGTATATATTATATCTTGGTATTCATAGGAAATACATGATGCCCATTACACATAGTAACTACTAACATGCAAATAGAGCTGCGGGCTACATGCTTTACCCAACCTTTTTTGGGTGCTTTTGCAGCCGCTTCAGCCTCCATAACTTTTTCACCCCACATAACAAAAGGTAAAATAAAAATAAAAAGTAAAAGACACTAAAGTAAAAAAAAAAACAATTCCCCATAAAGTTGACAATAAAAGTAAAAACAAAAGATACTAATTATATTCCCCTAGGACTTCAATACTTTCCCAGTAAAAAAGAGAACACACTGAAGGCCAGGATAAATCATAGGAATATTTTTTGTGGTATCACTATAACTTGTAAGTAATTCTGTTTCGGGTCGGGTCAGTGGTATTGAATGTTTGGATCTAAACCCGGAAATTCTTGCCCTCAAAGGTTTGTCCGAACTGCCAATTAGGTGGTGCCACGTTGATAGTAGTGACACTACGATGGTCACTGGCTTTAACCCGAATGGAAAGGGCCTGGCCCACAAGAGGAGAATTGGTTTGCCAATTTTGCCCCCAGTTACGGCTCATTGCTATCCACTGTGTGTTTGTTCCTTTAATGAGGACCTTCTGGATGTCCCCTGCACCCGCAACGTTTGTTACCAAAAGCAAGTTAAAGTAACGGAAACCGTTTATTGTGAATCGGATCCCTCCTTTTTTTATGCATGGTACCCTGTAAAAAAGAATAAACAATTAAATAATTTATGAGAGCTACAACACATTTAGACAAGTAATTGTAATGTACATACATGTTAAATTCAAACTTGTTAGCACAAAAAGATTAATAAAATTCGTAATCAATCTTTTAAGTTAGTGTAAATATTAGCAATAACCATCAAACGATGAAAACGATTATTATATGCATATTGCCGCTCTTTCGCTATAAATTTTGAATTTACCTTTGAAATACATAACTAAACTCAAATAATATACAACAATAACTGAATTCATGATCAAAATTTTAATATATATTAGTTTCAAAGATAAAAAATAACATATTTATTTTAATTGCAGGTTTAAAATGCTAAGTGAAAAAAATACAAAGATCAAAACTATTATGCTCATAAATTATGCTCTAGAACAAATAATGTAGCCTCTAATAAAATATTTAAGTCACAACAATTAAAAGAAGTATTACTCCCTGCGTCTCATTTAAAATGTCTTAGATTGATTTAACATAAAATTTTAAAAATAAAAGTACTTTTGAATGTTGTGATTATAAATTAAAAATATGTGTAATGAATAAAAATGTAATTTTGAGGTTTTAAATTTGTCAGTAATATTATGCTTTTTTTGATGAATTTACTAATCTGAATTAGTAGTAGCAATAAGAACTGGGCGACCGTGGTATATCAGGTAATGTGGGCCCAGTAAATAGGTGCATGGATAGTGGGACCAACAAGCGCGTGGGATAATGTGAGCCATGTTTCGAATTTCTGACTTCGAAGCCGGAACAAATCCCAATTCCAAGGATTACAATTTTCGAATGAAACATTTCCCTTGTTACCCTCAAAATCACCTCAAAATTGCAACTTTAACATCCCCTTACGGGGTGTAAGAAAACGCGTACTTCTTTGTAGGGGACCAAACCCTAATTATTGAATTATACTGTCCTCAATAAAACTCCCCTCAACATGTTAGAGAAATGGTAGCAAGTTAATACAAACCTACAATTGCTGTCGGTGACCCAAATGGGACCATACAATAAAATTTACTCCTTACATATTACACACTCCCGTACTCAATTTATATGATAATAGTTTGACTTAACACAATTAAAAAAATAAAATAAAACTTTTAAAATTTATAATTTAAAATAAGTCAAAGATATTTGTGTGGTTATAGATCATCTCATTAAACGTAAAATATAAAATTTAAAATTAAATTATTGTCAAATAAAAAAATGTATCATTCTTTTTTAGACTAATTAAAAAGAAAAAATGTGTTATATAAATCGGGACAGAGGGAGTTTGATATTATTTTTTATTAATTTATCTATAATAATAATAATATATATTTGACTCTAAATTTTTTTTACTTTACTTCTAAATAAACTTTTATAGCCGTACAAATAAAACATGTTTAATGCCTAAGATTTTAAAAAATTATAATTATAAAAATGTTACGCTATGATATATTTAAAATACACGTTTCAAATTCTTACTAAATTTCGTATCAAGTCAAACACATAAATCGAAGTTTCCATACTCAAATTGAGGAAGCATTTATTTCCAAAATAATATCCTCCAATTCATGTGGAACACTTTTTTTTTAATTGTCCAAAAAAATGTCAATCTTTCTATATTTAAAAATTTAATTTAATTTTAAATTTAGTTAGTTAAATGATTTACCGTCATTCAAATATTTTAAATCATATATTTTAAATACTTTTATTTTTTTCTTAAATTTTATATATGTTAAATAATGTGATATCAATTGAGACGGAAGAGTAGTAATTATTTGAATGAGTAACAGTAATAAAAAAACAGTTGGGCAAAAAAGAAGAATAACATCAGCATTTAGGTAAATGGAAATGCGTATCCGGAAAACTCACCGGCGGTAACTAACGGGGACAATTCCGGCACGATACTGACCAATTTCGAGAAACATAGGCATAGCGAGATCGAAATGAGGACGTGGCGGGTTACACCACCCACCGTTATCGTTAGACAACGCAAAATTCGGAGGGCAAAAGTTTGTCGCCGTAACAAAAATTGAAGGATTTCCAGGAAGACACCAATTTCCATCGTTAACACATTTTAACTCAAAACAAGCTCCACAGCTTAGCCCGTTGTTGAATAACGCTGTGCTTAACGCTGCATTGTTAACTCCGTACCCTTGACTGTATAGATTTCCATATCCACAAGCTCCACCTGTAATTTCAAACAAAAAAAAATGCTCAAATTAGGGTTCGTTTGGCCATGGATAATTTTACTTTTTTACAATTCAGAAATCATGACAAATACTTGGAAACCTGTTTGACCATGAGAATTTTTCACTTTTTCTAAAAACAATTCACACATTTTAAAATTCGAAATAAAGTAAAATATTTGATTTCTATAGCCAAACATCTACTAATTTCATAATTTTCACTCTAAATTACTCACACAAGCATACATAGATCTAAATTTTTAACTTTATGAGTTCTTACAACGATATATAGTTAATATACAATAATAAATAGGCTAACAGTCTTTTAAAATATTTAATAAATTTCTTATAATACACTACAGAATCTATGCAAAAGCTACTGGATTTCCGTCTAACACCGCCTTACACAAATTCTAACATTTTTCCAAGTTGTATACGTTCAAACACAACTCTAATTTTCAAATACTATTACTCTTTTTTTTTTCAAATTTCACATTTTTATGTTCAAACGCAAACTAAAAACGTGAGATAGATACCGTACCCATAGTGCCGGAGGCGTCGGAGCCACCGTAGAAGGTGGCGTGAGCGGTTTGCCATGGGCCGCCGGTGTAAACGCCGGGGATTCTAGCATTAACAGCGGTGAGAAAACAGAGAAGTGTAGTAGTAGTAGTAATAATGAAGAGCATTGTAGTGACAGCCATTTTTTTGTTCACACTAACTGCACTATAAGAGAAGTGCATTCAGTGTGAAATGGAACAAAGGTGAATGAAGAAGCAGGAGGAAGGTGAAGGGGGTATTTATTGAGTGGAAAGTTACAAGGGCAGGGCATGTAATTAATGATCTCTTTTAGTTTTATTTATTTTTATATTTTTTTAAATTTATGGTAATTTAGTTATTATCGTTTTATATGTTAATTGGAGAAAAAGAATTGGAGGAAATTTTGTGATACAAGTGTGCATGTGAGTTGCACGTGGTGACGAAGAGACCCTTAGCTAGCTCTTCGCACACAGGGAATTAAATTATGAAGTTCTAATGATTTTTGCTTAAATTTATGGCAAAACTTGAAGATTATATTGAAGAACCTTGAGGAGTGGTTTGGTTGGAAACAAGTTATTTTGGAATTATTTATTTTGGGATAATTTATTTTAAAATTAGTTATTTCACCTTTTTATAAAGCGATAAAATAACACTATAATCTCGGAATAACCATAGATTAGTTATATCACGATTTTATTCCGATCAAATATGAAATAAACTCATCTCAAATTTAATTTCGGGATTAAATATGCCTTTTTCCTCGTACCAAAGAGAGTTGAGATTCTTGATTGTGTGGTTAGCCGAAGTCCTTAAATATTTCATTGCACTTTAAGTGTTGGATACTTTAAATGGTATGAGACTTTTTAAAAAGATAGTACATGTTTAATCTAAAGCGGATAATATCACATCATGTTAGAGTATTATTTGATTATTGTAGCCCAATAATTGATATCAAAGTCAATGATTTAGTGAGACAAATATGAAAATGACAGAATACTGGTGTAGGACTGGATTTGGCGTCCTTCAATGTATACGAGTAGATTTGTTGCTTTTACATGTAGCGCATTGGAGACACATACACAAACAAGAAGCCAGATTATTTTGTTGGTTTTGTACGAAGTCCCACGTGAAAAGTAGAGAAAAAAAGTTGCTTATAAGGTGTTAAATACTATTAATGGTGTGAGAACTTTTAAGAAAAATCATACAAACTTGGCTCAAATCGGATAATATCACATTATATTAAAAAAAATCTTTGGCTATTTTAGCATAACATCATTTTATTATAGGATATTACTATATGCGCTAATAAATGTTTTCTCCTTAATTACAATGTTTTTATATTTACTTGAAAATCTATAATTTCACTATCAGTCGGGTAGGCAAGAACAACCTTATTGGGATGCCAATCCTTTGGGTTTATTCACATGTTCTTCAGCATGGGGTGTTGTCAGGAGTTCCAGACAGGTTTCTCTCATCAACAAGTAAATTCGACAAATCCATGTGCCTTTTAAATATACTTTCTTGGTTTGGAGGACTTTGAGGAATAAGCTTTCTACCGCCGACAGAGTTTTTTCTTTTGACATCGATGGTGGTACTGGCTGTGTGTGTTGCCGAGTTTCTGGGTATGAGAATGTCCAGCATATGTTCATCTCGGGTTTCTTTGCAAATGCAATTTGAAAGTTTTTCTCTCCGGCTATAGGTATCAGACATGATCTGAAATCACTACGACCCCCTTCTTTTACACTAGTGAACCCAAAAGTAAAAAACTGAGACATATAAGATTCTCCTTCGCGCCCTCCATATTCATATTTGCTGGCTTATGTGGAAGAATCATTGTGCAGTGAAGCATAATTCTAAACAATCTAATTTGACAAGGGTTAAATTCAACATAACAAGTGATGTTTACAAGTTGATGAAGATTGCTTTTCCCTATATTCATTGGCCTTCTGGTTGGGTAGACATTTGTTCTAGAGTGGAGGTATGTTCTCACGAGATCAAGATCACTAGGGTTTACTGGACTAGGCTTGATCTTGGGATTGCTAAACTCAACATTGACTGGAGCGTTTTTGATAACCCGAGCAGGATAGGTGTGGGTCGTATTCTCAAATTTAGTTATGGGGAACTCATATACTCTTTTGCTGCTCCCCTGGGTGATGGTACTAATAACCAAGCTGAGTTAGAAGTTGCATGCATTGGATTAGCTTGGTGCATAGCTAATGGGTATTCAGGAGTTACTCTCAAGGTTGATTCTGAGCTGTTAATTCGTTGGATTGAGGGCTCGGTCACTCCATCTTGGCATCTTAACCTTGCTTTCACCAGACTTCAGGACACCATACTACAACTTCACACCTTTTCTTGCACACGCATATTCAAAGAGGGCAATGCGATGGCAAATGCATTATCCAAACATAATCACACTCTTGTTGCTCAGGGTACTTACTCTGTTCTCCAGGAATTGCATGCTCACATTAGAGGACTTGTTCGAATAGACACATTTGGGTTGACTACCTTTAGAGGGAGGAAGACTAAGAGGATTAAAGAACCGCCTTGATCACATTTGGTGTCTGAGTTATGTGATTGAGAACAAACCATACTAGCCCAGGGTCACACTCATGAATTTTTTGACACATCTGTATCTCTCTCTTCATCAGGGCTATTTTTTTGCTTGCGAATCAAAGTTATTTTGAACACGGATCTTATATAAGGCCCAAGACTTTTCTTTTCTTTGCTTCTTTACTTTGTAAGGGAGAGTCTCCCTTGTTTATTTTCTTAGTTTTCTATTATATTGAGAGGAGTTCTCTCTTCTCGGTGCATAAATGACTAGGTTTATTTTTTTTAGAATCTGAGGATGAGTTGGCTGACCTTAGTAGCACTACAAGAAAAAGCGTCAATAGAGACGAGAAAAAGGGTCCTTAAAAGTCTATTTCTAGTCCCTAAAGGTAAATAGGGATGGATAAAATCTGGCCGCCACCCATCGCTATAGGCTCTGCCGTTAAAGGTCAATAGCGACAGAACTTTTGCACTAATCCTTAAAACTGTATAGTGATCCCTAAGGTTATGGTCCCTAGGGACCCGTGTTTCTGATCTCTAAACACATTTTCACAAGAGGTTTAACCGTTCCTTAAAAGTCTTTAATGACCATAAATACGGTCCTTAAAGGTGTATCTAAATTTTGCATTATTTATTATCTAGTATTAAAAATGATTTATGGCTAGAAAATGTTGCACAGATACATGCTCTTTTCCTGTTACTTTTTTCTAAGATATCATACAATAGCAAAATATAGATAATCAAATTCATATAAACAAATCTGTCAATAATATAAATTACAAGTTTGGATTAACATAGCACAAACAATACCGTTTACAAAAATATATAGTCACAATACTATATACACAACTCATTAGCCAAAGAAGCTAACATTCCTAAGTACATAATAAAATGTAATTGCCAAACAATCCTAGCGTAACGATAATCAATATGGCGACTTGTTCAAAGCATTAAAACTTGCATCTTGACTTGTAAACGAAAATATAGAAATCCTGTAAAACGTACAAAATAAAATTTATTTTGAAAAAAATTTATCCACACAACCTCAACTCAATGGATGCTTTACAACCTGTAAAAGATAAAGATCAAAGAGAATGTTTGTCAATGGTCATACACAAGGAAAAGAATAACTCTCTTTTAACATCCCATAAACAATATCGTTATTCAAGCAGTTAATCAAAATAAATATTTTGTCCAACTTAAACAATATAATAGTAGGCAGTGAATTCAAAACTACTCCAATATCCTTACTGCAGTTATTATTTCAAAAAAATACTGATAAAAACAGATAACTACCTGGAAAAGCTCCAGCCTTTTATTACCTATTATTTGTTCTCAACGAAAATTTTCAGAGTTCAACAAATGATTATAGAGATTATAGTTCCTTAATAGTCGCCCTACAACATATTGGGTGATTATCCCCGTTAATGAAATTTTTCTCTCTTCTTTACTGGCAAGAGAATGCACAAATGAACAAATAGTACATGAAAACATGTAGATACAATGGAGATCAAATATATAGTAGAATGTATTCAGCAATAAAATATCTCATCCATCGCAAAAGAAAGCTCTTGTGCATGTCGGGGCACTCAAAATGAGAATGTTATGAAGTAATTCTAGGAATATCAGCAACAATAACAAATATTTCTTCTCAATGGGGGTAAATATCATAGATAGACAGGAACAAGTTTAGTACGAAACGACCCAAAATGAACTATTAGATTGCTAAACCATCAGCACAAAGTTCATTAATATATAGATTACCGATAATAGATAAATAAAACAACACATAAAGAACTGTAAGATTACTGAACCATTGAAAGAAATTCGATTATAAATTGTTAAACAAAGCAATTCTCGGCCAGATTACATGCAAGACAATATTGTATATATGGTATATATATTTGGAGTATATTGTAGTGTAAAGGTTACCTTAATTAGTGTTATACACTTACCATAATTGTATAGGTAGAATTATGGTAGAATAAGGTTTTAGAAATAGAATAGGAATAAGATTCTATTTTTATGGTAATATGTAACTTGTATATATAGCCTTTCAATTAATGAAAATAATCAAGGGGATTATTTCTTTAATGGTATCAAGAGACTAGGTCTAAACAAAAGTTTTCTTCTCTCAAACTTTTGCCTCCCTTTGGCCGAGACCCCCTCCTCCTCGGGTTTTCTCTCCAAAATCTCGCCTTCCGCTCTCACAAACACCTCTCTTAAATTTCCTTTCTTCTTTGTTCTTTCAATATATCTAAGAACAATTTTCACCTCGCCTCACAGCTTTCCAATATCAAGAAAGTATCCCTATTGTCCTTGAGATGGAAAACGCCCAATATGCGACGTGGGCGGAGTTGTTTAAAATTCACGCTATCTCTTATCAAGTTCTTCATCACATCATTCCTCCCGCCGACCCCTTCCTCGCGGAGGATCCCGAGTTATGGATTACACTTGATGCTACCGTTCTTCGGTGGATATACGCCACTATTTCGTTGGACCTTCTACAGACGATTATTGAGCCGGATACCACGGCTATGGCTGCATGGAATAGATTGCGTGACATATTACAAGACAACCAACATTCACGTGTCGTCACACTCGAAAGCAGAATTCTCTTCGCTCGAATGGACGAATTTCCAAACGCTTACGCATATTGCAAGAAACTAAAGGAGTTGGCGGATCAACTCAGTAATGTTGGCGCACCAATAACAAACAATCGCCTAGTTCTACAGCTTGGTTGCACGGTCTTTCGGAGGCCTATAATGGGTTGAAACTCTCCTTCGCCAAAGCAACCTCTTCCCGACTTCTATCAAGCCCGCTCCATGCTTACGTTGGAAGAAGTCGGTTTTGCAAAAGGCGACTACGGAGCAAGCCAAGTCGCCATGGTGGCGTCTCTCCTAGTCCTTCGGTTTTGTTAATAATTCGCCAAAATCATAACAATGGTGGCGGCAAGAATAATCGAAAGAATAATAACAAAAATCGCGGGGCAAACGCAGAGTTCGAATGGCGGTTCCGGTGGTCAACAAGCGAGGTGGGTCCCATTCGGTGAACAAGGCCCACCACCCCTAGGCCCAAAGCGGTGGGGCCCATGGCGATGGTGGCGGTGGGTCGTGGGCCAACACCCATACAATGCAGAATTTCAACGGCCGCTGGCCGCCAACGCCCAGGCCCAATACCCAAAGACTGGCGCCCATCGCCGCTGGCCCAACAACGGTAACAAAGAACTACGACCCAGTGCATCACGGACAGAGTTCTGGGCCCCCGATCACCGCAGCCCATCATGCAGCAGCCCCACTGCATCGATATCGAGGCCGCGATGCACACGTTGGGGTTGACTCAACCGACCCAAATTGGTACATGGACACCGGGCAACTACTCACATGACTTCTGAATCAGGTACTCTCTCATCTTATTCCAATTTGAGCACCCCTCGGGGTATAATTGTTGGTAATGGCAACTCTATTCCAATTCAGGGTTATGGTCAGAAAACGTTGTCTCCCCTCAATCCACCCCTTCTCTTGAAAAATACTTTACATGCTCCTAAATTGATTAAAAATTTAGTGTCGGTCCTAAGTTCACTATCGACAATTCTCAGATCCGTTGAATTTGATCCTTTTGGTTTTTCTGTGAAGGATTTCCAGATGGAGAGTCATCTCATGAGGTGTGATAGTAGGGGGGATCTGTATCCTATCATGCCTGGTTTCAATCCATCGAGTCAAACCTTGCCGTCAGCCTTTGCAGCCATCTCTCCTTCCATGTGGCATGCTCGTCTGGGTCATCCGGGGTCTTCTATTTTATCAGTTTTAGATAACATAGCTTTATTTCTTGTAAGGGTACGAGTCGTACTCCACTTTGTCAGTCTTGTTCGTTAGGGAAAATTGTTAAGCTGCCATTTGTAGACTCAAATTCTCATACTTCAAAGCCATTTGAGATTATTCATAGCGACTTATGGACATCTCCTGTTCTTAGTTCAATGGGTCATCGATATTATGTTCTCTTTTTAGATGATTATTCTAGATTTTTGTGGACGTTTCCAATTGCGAATAAATCACAAGTGTTTTCCGTCTTCATCAAATTTAGAGAGTTCATTCGTACTCAATTCGAAAGAGAAATTAAAAATATTCAATGTGATAATGGGAAAGAGTATGACAATAGGGAGTTTCGGGAGTTTTGTGCTAATAATGGGATAAATTTTCATTTTTCGTGTCCTCATACATCTTCGCAAAATGGGAAAGCCGAACGCAAAATTCGTTCCATAAATAACATTGTCCGAACTATCTTAATTCATGCCTCCGTACCTCCATATTTTTGGCATCATGCTCTACAAATGGCCACAGATCTTAACATAATTCCCTCAAAAGGACTGACATATTCTCCCCCCTTCAAAATCCTATATAATAAGAACCCTTCTTATTCTCATCTTCGGATTTTTGGGTGCTTGTGTTATCCGTTATTCCCATCCACCACAATTAACAAACTTCGTGCCTGGCTACCCCGTGTGTTTTTGGGTTATCCGTCAAATCATCGTGGTGATAAGTGTTTTGATTTATCCTCCAAGAAAATCATAATCAATCGCCATGTCATTTTTGATGAAACTCAATTCCCATTTACGAAAGTTCATACTCCCGAACCTAAGTTGTATAATTTTTTGGATGACCAAATATCCCCGTATATTATTCGAAATTTTTCGAACCTCTCCCGCATCCTAAATCCTCCAGTGGGCCCATCGCTCACTGGACCCACGATCGCCACGCCAAATCATTCCCGCCATCGAACAGTTCAGAATTGGGCTACCCACCAACTCGAACCGGTCCAAATTGACGAGTCCAAGAGTTACGATTTGGGCCAAGAGCCCATCGCCGCTACCCATCTCGAGCCCGTAAAATTCCCGAAATTCCCTCAATTCTTCCTCGAGTCATAGACCGGTCACTCGAAGTCAGCGGGGTATTTTTACACCTAAAAGACATTTTAATTTACATTTTGATGTCTCTAAATCCCCCTTGCCCCGCAATTCTGTGTCCGCTTTAAATGACCCTAATTGGAAAATTGCTATGACTGATGAATATAATGCTCTTATTGATAATAAGACGTGGGAGTTGGTGCCCCGTCCATATGGTATTAATGTTATCAGGTCTATGTGGATTTTTGCTCATAAGGAGAATTCAGACGGGTCATTTGCTCGACATAAGGCGCGACTTATTGGTGATGGTAAGACTCAGCAGGTTGGGATAGATTGTGGTGAGACGTTTAGTCCGGTGGTCAAACCGGCTACCATTCCCACTGTGCTTAGCTTGGCTCTTTCAAAGACTTGGCCAATTCATCAGTTGGATGTCAAGAATGCTTTCCTACACGGTGATCTCAAGGAAACAGTCTATATGCATCAGCCGTTGGGTTTCAGGGATCCAAACCGTCCTCATTACGTATGTTTATTGAAGAAGTCCTTATATGGGCTTAAGCAGTCTCCAAGGGCCTGGTACACGAGATTTGCTGACTTTGTTTCCACTATTGGGTTCACTCACATCAGGTCGGATAATTCCTTGTTCATCTACCGCAGTGGTTCATCCTTGGCATACATCCTATTGTACGTAGATGATATCATCTTGACTGCCTCTTCCGATGCCTTGCGCCAGTCTATCATGACCATGCTCAGTTCTGAGTTTGCTATGAAAGACTTAGGGCCTTTGAGTTATTTTTTTGGGATTGCCGTCAAACGTCATTCAGGTGGGTTGTTTCTGTCTCAACGGAAGTATGCTGCTGAGATCATCGAGAGGGCTGGGATGTCATCCTGTAAGTCCACTTCCACACCAGTTGATGCAAACCCAAAGCTAAGTTCCGCAACAGGTGCACCATACGAGGACCCGACACGCTATCGCAGTCTTGCAGGGGCCCTCCAGTATCTTACCTTCACCAGACCAGATATTACATATGCGGTTCAGCAGGTGTGTTTATTCATGCATGATCCCAGAGTTGAGCACATGAATGCAATCAAACGCATCATTCGGTATATTCAGGGGACACTAGACTATGGGTTGCACTTGTATCCGTCATCTACATCCACACTTGTTTCCTACACAGATGCTGATTGGGGTGGTTGTCCCGACACCAGACGGTCGACTTCTGGCTACTGTATGTTCCTTGGCAACAACTTGGTTTCATGGTCAGCAAAACGTCAGGCAACACTATCACGCTCAAGTGCCGAGGCAGAATATCGAGGGGTAGCAAATGTGGTCTCCGAATCATGTTGGCTACGTAATTTGCTTTTGGAGCTTCATTGTCCCATTCAGAAGGCAACCTTGGTATATTGCGATAACATTAGTGCCATCTACCTTTCAGGTAACCCCGTTCAACACCAACGCACCAAGCATATCGAAATGGACATTCACTTTGTCCGTGAAAAGGTTGCAAAGGGTCAAGTTCGCGTATGCCATGTCCCGTCTCGTTATCAAATTGCAGACATCTTTACAAAGGGTCTACCAGCGGTTCTCTTTGAAGATTTTAGGGACAGCCTCGGCGTCAAGATCGCCCGCTATGATCATGGGTGTGTTAAATATGGCAATATACACACAATATACAAGTGTATATTGCCATATTAAGTGCCACGATTTATGGCAATTATTGGGCTCGATTTTGTGGCTGTTTTGGTAGTCAAGAATATTGTATAT
Source organism: Anisodus acutangulus (assembly GCA_029783415.1). NCBI lineage: Eukaryota > Viridiplantae > Streptophyta > Magnoliopsida > Solanales > Solanaceae > Anisodus > Anisodus acutangulus. The sequence continues at coordinate 44,911,045 of CM056505.1, forward strand.
TTGGAAAATATATGTGTAGTATATTGTAATGTATTTGTTACCATAATTAGGAATATACACTACCATAATTGTAGAGTTAGAATTATGGTAGAATAAGGTTTTAGAAATAGAATAGGAATAAGATTCTCCTATTTTATATCGTGTATATATACCTATTCAATTAATGAAAATAATCAAGGGGATTATTTCTTTCAATACAATATTCTTGACTACCAAAACAGCCACAAAATCGAGCCCAATAATTGCCATAAATCGTGGCACTTAATATGGCAATATACACTTGTATATTGTGTGTATATTGCCATATTTAACCAAAACGACCCAAAATGAACTATTAGATTGCTAAACCATCAGCACAAAGTTCATTAATAAATAGATTACCGATAATAGATAAATAAAACAACACATAAAGAACTGTAAGATTACTGAACCATTGAAAGAAATTCGATTATAAATACTCAAAAGCAATTCACTAAACCATCGACAATTTTGAAAAAGCTAATCAAAACAATCAACACACATATCATTGGAATCTAGAAACTATAGATTATTCCATCAAGATAAAATGCACTAGCAATACAAAGACTCCACCTTTATACACTCCACTAGCACTATCAAGACTTTACCTTTTTTCTCTAGGTAGTGAAATTGTAAGTCAATGATAGAGGCAGAGAACAAAACATAGATACAAAACATAAATTTCAGATTTTGTGACGTGATTCTTCGAGTTAACAAAGAACCAATCGACTAGGTTCTTGATCTTGAAGCAATTTGATGGGCAGAATTCAAGAAATGGATGTACTCAGCTATAGATTCCGGATTTAAGCTTAAATCAGGTGAAAGATGATGATCTAAACTATGAGAATGACTATTTATCCGTTTCAAACAAGTAAATATTGAGGGTGAAACGAATTAAAGAAATTTACGGTTTTTGGGTATGAACAAGAATGAAATTTAATCAAGAAACGTGTTCTTGAATGATCAAGAACCAATAAAATTTCTAAGTCACCACTTCAAATTAATTTACGTGATAAAGAAACACCACACGCTATTAAAAATAAGATAAAGAGTATCACCACCTTGCTTGGAATAAAAAATAAGAATAAAGAACAAGAAATAGAGCAAATAACTCTATTGCAAACTAGGACATAAACAAAGACTTTGCAAAGCAGGAGAACCCTTTATATAGGCCTAGGGTCTCTCCTTTGATGACATTCTCTCTTGACTACGGCACCTGCGGTGAGCCTCTCGCCCGAAAGAAGGTCACCTTTACATAACCTTATTCTACTCTAGAAAGGAAAAAACTAAAAACTAGGAAAGTAAAATTCCTATTCTATAAGGAAAAGAAGAAAGTAAACCAACCAAAAAAAGAAAAACAACTAATCCTAATTTAAGAAGAAAAGGAGTTTTAACTTGGCTTCTTCAGATTAAAATCAGTCTTGGACTTCTTGAATTTGAAGATAAGTCCACACACCAATTCTTCGATTCACAATAGCTTGTTCTTGGCGACCAAAACTACGTAAGCCCAATATAGCTTCTTGATTTTCATCATTTTCTCTCTCATTGGAGTCATTAGTTCCTCGAATGACGACGCATCACTTTCATTAGCTTGAAAAAACTCTTTCATAGCCTCAATATCCATACTTCAACACCCCTAGAATTAAATAAATAAATCATTTGCAACATGCGCATGACGTCTAAGTTTTTCCGCTTTGACGATCCCTACATCTGTTATCTTTTGCTTCTTAATAAGTTTGATTTGTTCAATGTACTCTCTTATAAGACATTTGCAACTGAAAGTAGTACTAGAGTCTCATAATGAACATAAAGCTTGCATTACATATGTATTTGGTATCTTATTATTGGGCTATTACTTATTGTACTTTCATCTTATTTGCCTCATGTAGAAACATTTTAAGGTGACAATGTCATTTTTTAGCTCAAATTTTATTATTTATTGAACTTGTCTAACTGTGATAGTATTGTACTAGTGAGATGTGTATATTAAAACTAGTACTAGTGAATAATGAGTAACTGGTAAAGTTGTCGCTATGTGACCAGAAAATCATGAGTTCAAGCCGTGGAAACATCCTCTAGCAGAAATGCAATGTAAGACTGCGTACAACAGACCCTTGTAGTCCAGCCCTTTTCCTGACCCCGCGCATAGCGGGAGTTTAGTGCATCGGGCTGCCATTTTTAGTAGTGAATAATGTAATACATAGTTAATGGGTTCAACTGATCTCAACATCCTTAATATAGAGTATAGCTATATATGTAAAAAAATTATTATAAAAAAATAATTAATTTTGAATTTATAATTTCAAAAATGTAATGAGTTCAATAGTAAAAACTTAAAGATTGAGCCGTTTGAATTTATATCTTGGATTCACCTTTTTGTAATAGTGCACTCATATTCTTTAAATCATGACACTAAATTAAATGTAATAAATATAAGACGTGCTATTATTATAAATCTATATCACTTAATTATAATTTCCTTTTAGTTTTTTTACTTTTTTTTAGTTTCTTTTTGTTTTCAATTTGTGACTTTTTGATAAAAATATTTGATTTGATTTCCCGAGAAATGTTTCCCCGCGCTCTATTATAGGTCTGAGAGATTCGGGGATTCGACACTGCATGATAGACGTCAACTCGTACACAAGTGGGAATTTCACTCTTGTAAGTTCCTCATCAATACTTTATAATAAGGTCAATTTGATAGACGGTCAATTGTGGTCGTCAAAATCTTTCACTTATATGAGGTATTTTTCATACCAAACAGGCATGTGAAGAGGCTGAAAATCATATATTTTTTTTTAATTTCCTTCTTCTTCTTCATTCTTTTTTCTACCATATTCCTATCATCATCGACATCACCGCCGCCGCTATCACTACCAGAAAAAAACCAATTACATTTTTAATTCAACTCAATTTCTTGCTTTCTCTCATAGTAAAAAGAAAAAAAATCAAAGGAACTCATCGGAACGCCATTAAAGGGTTCTTTAGAAAGTTTGAAGGTTTAAAATGAGTAACTTTATTGATGAAAATTTTGAGAAATTAATGATGGGGTTGTCTTCGGGTCTTTGTGTGGAATCTTTAGCTGAAGTTATAACAAATTTTGAGGAGTTTTTCTTAAAATTTTAAATTAAAATCGTGATTGGAACAACAACATACATGAAAATAGTGAAGAACATCAAGAAAATGCTTTCAAATTTTTTCTTTTGTTATTAAATGTGTTCTTTTTGTGTTAATAATGTGTAGGGTTTAAAAAATAGAGTTTTCTTTTCTTTTTTGAAATATTAGTTTTTCTCAAAATTAATTTTTTACATTATTATGGGATTAAATGACACATTTCATAATTTAATTTGTCATTTTATCATGTAATTGGCAAGTGTGTCACACACACATTACATATTTAGCTGATTCAGCGAAAAGTATCTAAATGACACATGGCGGACCCTATCCCATGTGTCTAAATGGAACAACATTTAATTAAGGTGTCTAAGTGAAATATTTAAGATTTTTTCATTCTTAAATATTTTTCATAATCTGTTCTTATTTTCCAGAATCTGTCCAGTTTTTTGCTTTCTGGTTTCAGAAATTAATTTTACTGCTTCATCGGTTTTGTAATACAGTATAGCAACAATCTTAAGGAAATTAAATTTTTAGATTAATCTGTATTCTATTTTGGAGACTAAAACCTGTGTGGTTTTCTACTCCGTATAAAATTTCATATTCTGACTTGAAGACATAAAAACTTCGTTGGAATATTAAAGTTTATACTTGTATAACGATTTCAAGAACATAAAAACTTCATCGTTGATGTATTCTGGTTTGGACATTAAAACTCGTGTAGTTTTCTACTCCATATGAATATTAGTATTCTGACTCGAAGATATAAAAACTTCGTTGGAATACTAAAGTTTCATAATTATACTGCGATTTGAAAAAATAAAATCTTCATTGTTTAAGTCTGTGATTGAATTGCTATTCTGGTTTTATTAACTAAAACAGTTTGTCGATTTGACAGTGACAAACGAATAATGGCAATTGAGACTGGAACTACCTACAAGATACCGCACTGGGCCGTTACTCCTACAACCCGCACTGTGCCACCTACCGAGAAACTCGCGAAGTTCACGGTGCCAACTTTAAAGGATGGCAAAGAAAGAATGTTCTTTGGCTTACCACCCTTGGTATGGAAAAGTTCACCATGAGGACCCTCCTGCCTGGCCAAATGCCCGACAACCAACAGTTCATGGTTACTGAGGCTTGGAAACACGCTGATTTTTTGTGCAAAGGCTACATTTTGAGTGCCTTAGAAGATGACTTGTACAACGTCTACAGTGCAGTAGAGACTTCCAAAGAACTATGGAGTGCACTTGAAAAGAAGTACAAAACCGAATATGCTTGCTTGAAGAAGTTTGTGGTTGCCAAATTCCTAGACTACAAAATGGTGGATGAAAAAACCGTTGGAACCCAAGTTCAAGAGCTTCAACTTATCTTTCATGACCTTATTGCTGAAGGTATGGTAGTGAATGAAGCATTCCAAGTGGCTGCAATGATTGAGAAGTTGCCGCACTCATGGAAAGATTTCAAGAATTATCTTAAGCACAAGCGCAAGGAAATGAAGTTGGAAGATCTTGTGATTCGTGTCAAGATTGAGGAAGATAACAAAACAGCCGAGAAGAAGTCGCGGGGGAATTCAACGATTATGGGAGCAAATATTGTTGAAGAGGCTGCCCCAAAAAGTAAGAAAAGAAATAAGTTCACTGGACAAAAAAAGGAGCAAGCCAAGAAAAAGTTCAAAGGCAACTGCTTTAATTGTGGGAAAGCTGGTCACAAAGCCCCAGATTGTCGTCTCCCAAAAAAGAACAAAGGAAAAGGACAAGCCAATATGGTGGAAAAGAATGATGATATGGATGATCTGTGTGCAATGCTATCGGGGTGCAATTTGGTTGGAAACCCGAATGCGTAGTGGCTTGATTCTGGTGCCACTCGACATGTTTGCCCTGTAAAAAAAGCATTTGCAACCTACGCTACCGTTGGACCCGAAGAGGTACTGTTTATGGGAAATACTGCAACAGCCAAGGTTGAAGGATATGGGAAGATACTTTTGAAAATGACTTCCGGCAAGGTGCTGACTCTCAACAATGTTCTGCACGTTCCCACAATCAGGAAGAATTTAGTTTCAGACGGACTACTCGTCAAAAACGAGTTTAAGTGTGTGTTGGTTAGTGAGAAAATTGTAATAAGTAAGAATGATATGTTCATAGGAAAGGGCTACCTCACCGAGGGCCTTTTCAAACTCAATGTAATGGTTGTTGACAGTATTAATAAGAATTCAGCTTCGTCTTACTTATTGGAGTCAAATGATTTATGGCATGTTCGTTTAGGACATGTCAACTACAAAACCTTGCGAAAATTGATTAATTTAGAAGTATTGCCTAAATTCGAGTGTAATAAATCTAAATGTGAAATCTGTGTTGAATCTAAGTTTGTTAAACATCCATATAAGTCTATTGATAGGAATTCAAATCCTTTAGACTTAATTCACACAGATATATGTGATATGAAGTCAATACCATCTCGCGGTGGAAAAATATATTTTATAACTTTTATTGACGATTGCACTCGATATTGTTATGTGTATTTGCTTAATAGTAAGGATGAAGCAATTGATGCATTTAAGCAATACAAGAACGAAGTGGAAAATCAATTGAATAAAAAAATAAAAATGATTAGAAGTGATAGGGGCGGAGAGTACGAATCTCCTTTTGCAGAGATATGTTTAGAATATGGAATTATTCATCAAACTACTACCCCTTACACACCACAATCAAATGGAATTGCGAAGAGGAAAAACTGAACATTAAAGGAAATGATGAATGCCTTACTAATAAGTTCCTGCCATAATCGAAGCTTGTGGGGAAGCTATCCTTACAGCTAACCGAATACTCAACAGGGTGCCCCACAGCAAAACACAATCTATTCCATATGAACTATGGAAAGGGAGAAAATCCAACTTGAAATATTTCAAAGTGTGGGGGTGTTTAGCAAAGGTCCAAGTTCCTTTGCCCAAAAGGGTAAAAATCGGATCAAAAACTGTGGATTGTGTTTTTATTGGCTATGTTACAAACAACAAAGCTTGTCGGTTTTTGGTTCACAAATCGGACAATTCAGAAATTCATGTTAATACGATAATTGAATCAGATAATGCTGAATTCTCTGAAAATATTTATCCGTATAAAACTGAATGTGAGTCGTCAAATGAAAGATCTAAACGACCGCGGGAAGAACCAAAGGAAAGTACACCAAGTAAAGATGATCCAAGGCGTAGCAAACGTCAAAGGACATCTACTTCCTTTGGATCAGATTTTTTGACATTCTTGCTTGAAAATGAGCCTCAAACATTTAAAGCAGCGATGTCATCTTCTGATTCATCATTTTGGAAAGAGGCAGTCAATAGTGAGATTGAATCAATTTTGAATAACCATACATGGGAATTAGTTGATCTTCCTCCTGAAAATAAACCTTTAGGATCAAAATGGATTTTTAAAAGGAAAATGAAAGTTGATGGCACTGTTGACAAATATAAGGCAAGACTTGTGGTCAAAGGTTATAGACAAAAGGAAGGCCATGATTACTTTGACATATACTCGCCGGTAACAACGATAACATCTATTCGGTTGTTAGTGACACTAGCAGCTGTACATGGTATTGAAATCCATCAAATGGATGTTAAGACAGCTTTCTTAAATGGAGAATTGGAGAAAGAAATTTACATGGAACAACCTGAGGGATTTTTGGTTCCTGGTAAAGAAGGAAAAGTGTGCAAACTTGTTAAGTCGCTTTATGGACTAAAACAAGCACCCAAACAATGGCATGCTAAATTTGACCAAACAATGTTGACAAATGGATTTAAAATCAATGAGTGTGACAAATGTGTTTACATTAAAAATACTCCAAATCATGAAGTCATTATTTGTTTATATGTTGATGACATGTTGATAATGAGTAAACATATTGCCGATATAAATGCTACTAAACGCATGTTGGCTAGCAAATTTGATATGAAGGACTTAGGAGTTGCTAATTTGATCTTAGGCATCAGAATTCATAAAACTCCACAAGGTCTAGCATTATCGCAGTCTCGTTATATTGAAAGAGTGTTGGGAAGTTTGAAGTATATCATGAATTGTACGCGACCAGATATAGCATGTGCTATTAGTAAATTGAGTCGGTTTACAAGTAATTCCAATCAAACTCACTGGATGGCAATGAAACGAGTTTTGGGGTATCTGAAACATACCCAAGACTATGCTTTGCATTATAACAAATATCCCGCCGTGATCGAAGGATATAGTGATGCAAATTGGATCACCGGATCATCTGAAGTTAAATCCACGAGTGGTTATGTTTTCACAATTGGGGGTGGATCAATGTCTTGGAAATCATCCAAACAGACGTGCATCGCTCGTTCTACGATGGAATCTGAGTTTATAGCTTTAGACAAGGCCGATGAAGAAGCTGAATGGCTCCGAAATTTCTTGGAAGATATTCCATTTTGGCCCAAACCTTTGGCACCTATATGTATACATTATGATAGCCAAGCAGCAATAGGTAGGGCAGAGAGCATTATATATAACGGAAAATCGCGTCACATTCGACGGCGACATAATACCGTTAGACAGCTACTCTCTAGTGGTGTTATCACGATTGACTACATAAAGTCAAGAGATAACATATCGGATCCGCTAACAAAAGGCCTATCTAGAGAGGCGGTTGAAAGATCATCTAAGGGAATGGGTTTAAGGCTAAGGACAAGTCATCATGGCGGTAACTCTACCTAGCAGACTGGAGATCACAAGAGTTAGGTTCAAGGAGATCAAACAAAGTCGTGACTGACGGTTCGACATTGTCAAATAACTAAATTCATTCTCGTGATGAAGACAATGTTCAAGAATAAGGATAAAATGTTAAGGTTTTTTTTAACAAGTTAATAAAAAGCTTAAGTTTATTTTTTAATGATTTCTAAATTTGGCAGGTTTGACCAAATAGTGTGTCTACACGATAACACGTTTAGGAATCACCTATGTGAGTGTGAAGTGTAAGCCGCTTCAAAGAGAATGATTGTAAGAAGCCCATTCTCTATACACTCATGAGACCAGGAGGTGTTCATGGCTGAAACGAACACAACCATAAGAACCATAGACGGTAAATGATTGATTGTGTGACATGTGGTTGTCTAGGTATACTCCAAAGCTCGACGGTTCAAAGATATCAAATCTACCGATTGACCAAGTATATCCGACATATGTTCACTACGGAAAGTTCAAAGGAAAACCTACTTATCTAGATGCAATTAATCCTTGATTGTAAATTACACACTTGTCCATACATTCATTTATCTTATAGACATTCCCCATTCATGTGGGGGATTGTTGGGTTTAAATGATAGATTGAATGGGAAATGAAGGGAGTCCCCTCTTGCTTTATAAAATAAGCATTTGTCCCTCATCGGTAGTGGAAAGAAAAGTTCTTCCCTCTTGCTTTATAAAATAAGCATTTGTCCCTCATCGATAGTGGGAAAAAAAAGTTCTTCTACTTATAAGTAGAAGTACTCCTTGTTGCTAAAGGGTTAAGAAGAGGGTCTCCTCGCCGCCGCCGTCAGCCGTCGTTTCTGGCCGATTTGGATTTGGATTTGGTCAAATGATCTGATTGATTGATAATCTTTTTGGACCAAATTTTCTTTAATTTTTAATTATTTAATTAATTATTATTTAATTAAATTAATTAACGTATCCAATCCTACCAGTTAGTGACCTTGATCCGCTGCGGTTCGACCCGCGACCCTGCTTTCTTTCCCATATTTAAATTTTCCACCGCTTTTTAGTGGTACATTGCTCGAAGGGTTGCAAACCTTCAGAAACAATACTTCCATGGCTATAAATTCGTTTGATTCCTCAGAATTTAATTCACTAATTTTCTGAACTACTTCTTCTTCTGCACAAATAAATTTCAGTGTTGTGATTTACTGCTGTTGAGTGGTTCACTGACACCGTTGTTCTAGGTACCGATACACCGGTGAGTAAGATCGTTCTATCCTGGGAGGATATATTCCATTAACCTTGGGTACTTGAGGGGAATAATTTTCTTAAGGACACACTGTGCATTCAGTGGGCTCGATTTTTTTATTCTTAAATATTTTTCAAAATTTGTCCAAATTTTTTGCTTTCTAATTTCAGAAATTAATTTTACTGCTCCATCGGTTTTGCAATAGCAACACAAAGATCAAACTAAGCTGATTTATACATCTGCAAAAACCCAACCTCCCATGTGCCTTCACTTATTGCCCGTCTTTCCTCTTCTTTTTTTTTTGTTGTTTCATTATTATATTATTGCTACCATCTTTTATTTTTTTGGCTTGATCTCGGATTGAGCTCAGTAGAATTTTATTTATCGAATTTATCGTATAACCTTGCTCAATAATAAAAATAAATGGTGCTATATCCCATGGGGCATATCATAAGATTTACACTAAAAAAAATTAGATAAAAATATATGCATATTAAATTAATATCGAGATCTACCAAGGTACTATAGCCCTCTCCCAGGAATCTTACCGAGCCGAGAAGTCTAAAGCTGATAAAAGATCTTACACTTATTTAGAAAAAAATATACATTGATGAGATAAAAGATTTATTTTAGAATTTACAGATCAATCAAACATGTCAAAATGAAATATCTAATTTAGTAAAACTTAGTTGAAATTGGAAAGCAAATAGTCAAAATAGGAAAATGGTTTTATTTACCTTGCGTTTGAGCCGACACTGGACATAAGGTTTGTATTCATTTTTTATTTATTTGTGTTGCGCACTGCTTTAATGCAACTTAGAATAGTGGCAAATGTTACTAGTTAATTAATACGGTATTTTTACGTCTATTAGCATGGTATTAGTACACTTCTCTAATCATGGTTGTGCTAATTAATAACACTATATATATAAATGGTATACTTAAAAGAGAAGCTACAATGTCTTTCTTGTGCTAACACTATATATTTACTTAAAAAAGAAGCCACAATATCCTTCTTTGTAATTATTAAGTTTTAATTATTCAATTGATCCTATCTGACAAATAATCTATCTCAACATGCAAATAAAATCTGAAAATCCTCTGAAAAATACAATTGTTGAAGAGGTGAAAAGGTACTAGTATCGCCCATGACCAACCAAATCTAGGAGATCTGCCAAATCATCATAAATTGTTTAAAACCAAATATTGTCACCAACCCCGAAAATCTTATAATAAGAAGCCTATGTATGGCATTGCATGTGAATTTGTCACCAAGCTTCCATTGCTAACCCCACCTTATAAGTACCCACCTACCATTATGACTATCAACTGTAAAACTCTATCCGACTTTAAGTATATAGATTTACTGTCATTTTTTATCATGTCATAAATTAACATGAGACATAAATATTTACTTGTAATTATTTAATAACGGATTAGAAGCAAAATTAGGATTTAAAGTTAATAAAATTTGGATTATAGCCTTTTGAAGTTATTGAATTCTCAATTTATAGTTTATACATATTAAATGAACTTTTAAGGACAGAGAGTTTGGGGTCAAAGCCACAAGGTTCCGCCGAATCCATATCGTAAAATGTAAATGATACATCGCCCTTGAGTTACTTTATTAATTTAGAGTTGGGTCCAAAATTTAAAATTGATGAATTCAACTTTTAAGTGATAAAAAATAGATTGATGAAAATTGTTCAAGATCATATAAACAGAAATTTACATCTCTAAATAGCCAATATGAGAACTCAATAGGGAGAGCACAAATGCCCCGGCTAGTAAGAAGGTGGAAGAGGCTGGCAGTGATAGGTTTGAGCCTTGAGGAGAGGTAGAGGTAGATAAAAAAAAAATAAGGAGAGGTGATTAGACAAGACATGACACATTTTTAACTCACCGAGGACATGACCCTAGATAGGAGAACATGAATGTCAAGAATTAGAATAGATGGCTAATGGGTAGTCGAGTGTTTTCTCCCTTCCCTATGGTAGAACGGGGTTCTAGTCTGGAGCATCTATCTGTTTATTCCTTACCAGTATTATTATTTTTATTCTAGTATTTTCTTATTCTTTGATGTATTACTACTGTTGTTTCATTTACTTTGGCTATATGTACCATTTTAATGTTAGTACTTTATTTCTTTAATATCTTCATCATAACATTTTACCCTTGCACTTTTTTCAAATTTATTCTAAAAATAATTTTCTCGAGCCGAGGGTCTGAAAATAGTTTATCTACACACAAGGTTAGGGTATTGGTAAGACCTGCATACACCTCACTCTCCCAATACTCTACTTGTATGATTATACTGGGTATGTTATTGTTATTGTTGTTGCAAAACTTTCCATACGTTCAAACTTATCAATTGGAGTGTAGATATTATAATATGAAGGTCCAACATGATAAATCAAGAATTGTAATTAAATTCTTATTAACCCATTATATTTTTAAATTGTAAGTTCATAATCTAATACTTATCATACATTGCTTATAATTAAGTGATATGATGTGTCAACTGTCAAATGTATGAAATTTAGAATTCTATCTATATATCTACCCCACCCCCAACAAACCAGCCAATCCCAATGTGCATGTACACGTGTAGACATGTGAACTATAAACCAACCCTTTCTGCTGATCAGAATTTATTAGCCACGCTGCTCTTTCAGTAGTAGTGTCAGCTGAATTTATGGTGGCTAGCTGAGAACACCCACCTTGTTATTTTCTTCACTTTACTAAACCAGATCCCCGGGAAAATGGAACACTAAAAAAAGAAAGTGTAAAAACCTTGGACTTATCCACAAATAAAAATACGGATGCTACACACACTTTTAGAAACAGAATACTAACTTTTAGTCAACTTGAGTCTTTAAATTTTACTGACCATTTCAGGCGTCGGGTGTAAAGATGGCAATGGATTTTGAATTCGGTGGATTCAGATCCGCTTTATAGGATATGGATCTTTAAAATTTGGATTCGATGAATTCGGATTGGACCCGGATCCATTTCTGACGGATCAAATCTGGATCTGGATTTGTATTTGAGATCCATATCCGGTCCAGATTCGATCCGTGGATCCATTTTTTATTAAATATATTCATAACCTAGAATGTAATTTTATAAGTATTTTCTTCAGAAGAAGCCACTGGAATTCAACATTTATTATATAGCATACAAACAAAATTATTTTAATATTAAATATACAGTGTAATTTTTCGTCTAAAGAAATTCGGATAAACTCCTACTCCCACCTAGCTCCGCCCCTGTGTTAGGTATCCGCTTTATGATCCAACATTAGGAAAGTTTTACTTTGAGGTAACATTGACATTTCTTTTAAAAAGTGATCTCATTTTTAAAATTCGAGTTCAAAACTCCTGATTAAAGACGAAGAGATACTTAATTACTAACTCGCAACCTTTAATGGTGATATGAAATTAGTAATTTACGTGACATTCAATTCCGAAAACTATATGATGCTATATTATGAAGTTAATTTACTACATAACTATGTCTCTATCAAGCAGCTGTTAGAGAGAATTAATTGGATACATGGACCAAAGACTGAACAAGTAGTCTAGAGGGGTGTTTTCGGTATGATAAATAGGAAATATTTTTCAGAAGAAGTTAATATATAAGTCAGTGCATGATTATCAGAAAATATTTTGCAACAAAAGATGACTTTACTAACTTATGAGCTGATCGAAAGTCATTTTCCTACATAATTATCTCAACTATCGATTTCATATCATTGTTTTAACTAGGGGTGGCCAGTGGGCCGCTCGTCCGCGGGCCGGTCCGCGGGCTCGGGTCGGGCGGACGAGCCGGGGTCGGATCGGACTAGCGGCCTAGCGGGTCGGGTTCAAGTGACTGCTCAGCCTCAGCCCGATCCCGATCCCGCTTCAGACGGTAAGGCCTGCCTGCTCGGGTCGTATGGGCGGGTCGGGTTTTCCTTTTTTTTTTTTTTTTTAAATAACATATGTATAAAAACTCAATAAACAAAACAAGATAGTGTAATAAAACATCTCAAGCTTTTTTGCGCTCTCTTATATTATTTAATAGACATATGATTTTTTGTAATACAAATACAATTGTCTAAAATCTAAATTGCAACTTTATGGTGTTGTCCAAAAGTTGCAAATTACATAATAAAATTGCAATTAAAAATTACATTTTCAAAAATCGCTCTAATTGCTTGATGATTTCATGTGGTTCTTCTGAATAGGTATTTGTTGGTCAAATTGATCCACGCCGCTCCACTACCTTCTGCTAAGATTTCGTTGTAGTTTTCATCATCTTCTTCGTTGATCTCCTGCTGACCGCACCTTTCTCCGCTCCGCCAGATCCAATCTCTCAATAATACCGCAATTTCAAGTCGCTCTCGCCAACGAGTGTCTGTGGGTCTCCTATTTGATATCTCGCCGCAGAAAAGCGCTTTTCCGACGCAGCTTGATGACGCTTGAATGTTCAAAACATCTCGAGCCATCAATGAAAGTGTCAAAGGTCTTCTCATTCCCTCCAAAGATTTCAAAGAAGTCTTCTTGTCCATCTTCATTGATAACTTCTTGATACGGCATGTAACCCTCGCAAAACAAAAATATCCAACTCGCTAATTTGGTTAGTAGAGGTACGTCAAGACATTCTATTTCCGAGGCTTTCAATACTAGCCTAAAAACAACATGTCTTTTGTGAGGTTGTGTTGAAGATGAAGAAGATGGTATGGTAGCCAGACAAGCATTAGCATTTTCTTGTTGATAAAATCTATATATATTTTTGCATTGGTGTTCTACGCTATTCAACACTTCTTCTTTAGTTTGTTCAATAGGTGGTGAGTGATTTAGATTTTTGGGACTTGGAGGTGGTAGTACTTCTATACAATCGTAAATAGTTTCAATTAGTGATTTAGTACCGTCTATTTTAATAGTAGGATTTAATACAGAACCAATAATATAAATAGAAGGAATAGGAATAAAATATTTTTTTATTTTGACAAACATTTTTTAATAGTCAGCTTTATAAACTGGTTTTTCCATATATTCACTAAGTAATAAAAATATTAGAGTTATATAAAATAACATAGTTGAAATAGTAGGATAATATATACCGAAAATTCTTTTGTTGCTTGAAAATTTCTCTAAAAATACAATAAGTTCGAAATTTTTACCCAATCACTATCTAAAATCATATCACCGGGTTTTTATTATGAGAGTTAAAAATAAAGTTATAGGTAATTTATAGTCATAAGCAACAAGTAGTTGTCAGATAAAGAATTCCACCTAGTCGATACTTCTTGTGGAATTCTTCTATAAGGTAGTCCACAATCGTGACAAGTTTTTTTATATTCTTTTCTACGTTGTACTTTATTACTTTTAAAAATAAAGTTTATAGCAAATTGTATTTTACTAAGAATGTCTTCAAAAAGTGATAGACCATCCTTTACAATTAAGTTATATATATGGCACGCCGTGATTTTATATGAAAATGGTCCTGAAAAGATGGAGCTAAACTATTTTTTAACATTGTAATTGCGTAATTGTTATTAGAAGCTTATCTAATGTAATAGTCATAATTTTATCGGTAATTCAGTAATAATCGCACACTTGATAAATATTTTCTCGCAATAAAAGTACCAAAGGTGCCTATCATCTATATATCTATACGCTTAAAATACGCTTTTGCATAGACCATTTATAATCTATCCAATGACAAGTTACGCTTAAATAATCATGGCCATTAGTACTACGACCTATATCGACGTGATAGATACTTTGCCATTAAAATGATATAATGAAAAACGAAATATTGTTGATATTCATGCAAATTTAAATACATCTCTCTAACAAATGACCTAGGAAAACCGTTAAAAGGTGGATTATATATATCTCTAATGTAATGAATAAACCTGAGATGAAGGAAATGAAAAGGCAAACCCTCCACAAAGAACTAATTTTGATATTGCTTCCTATCTCTATGTTTGTTGTATTTAGAGCCTACAATTCCCCCGCCATAGGGTTAATTTGACCAGACTTGGTCCCGATGACAAGACTGATGTGAACCTTGTCCCGATGGAGCGGGCGCTTATGCACCGGTTTTGAAGCCTGGTATTGGGCATACCTAGCTGGATGAGCACTTACTACGTGTCTAATTAAACCCCGCCCCACCGTGACCTTTTCCAGCTTTTAAATTTTAAAACATTTTTACAAATTTTACATATGGCTACTTGATTCTCTACGCCCCTATCAAAAATGTCCATGCATCCGATTTTAATGGTCGCTTTGTCGACCTCGCCTCATACTAGGGGAATAGGAGGTATTTCGGGAAGGGTGCACTAGTGGGCGTGTTGTCATCAATATTAGCGGGTGTATCGCCTAGATCATCGCCTAAATTAAAGTCTTCTTAAGTTCCGTAAAATAACTCCTCGCCTAAATCTAATGGTATTGTAGGAAAATGTTGAGTATCAACAAAATCATCCTGTAGGAATAAGATGACTAGAAGAAGTACCCTTGCCCTGGTTGCCTCTACTAGAAGAAGCACCCTTACCCTTACCCTTAAACATACCTTTTAATCCTTCCATTTTAATTATGATAATAAATAATTAAAGACAATAAAATTAAGTGCGCTAAATAAAATAAACAGACAATAATAATTTAATGAAGGAACGATCGTACAAACGCCGATTTAACGCCGACGTGTAATCGAGAGGTTGAAAATTGAAACTTTGCTCGATGGAAGATCCTCAAGCTAGTTCCCAACTTCACTCCCAATTCCCAAATGAATTAATAAAATTGAATATTTAGCAAACAATGTAGAGAGATATATTGAGAAATTAGAGAGATTGTAGGAAGATTTGTGAGAAAGATGAAGAGAAAATGAGTTATTTATAGTTGAAAATTGGGTTAAAGTGTAAATATAATAACTTATGGGTTAAAAATAAATATTAAGGGGTAGGGGGTTGGGGAGTGGGGCCTAAATGGTCGTTGGCCAACGCCATATATCTAAATGGCCGCTTGGTGCAACGGCCATTTTTGCAAAGGGGGTTTAAGGGTCGGCCTGGCTCGGCCTGGACGCTCGGGTCGGGTCGGGTCCGGCGGGCCTGGGCGGGCTCGGTCCGCGGGACGACATCGCCCCGCCCCGAAGTTCGAGTCCCGCCTCGCAAATTTTTTTTTTTTTTTAGAGCGGGGTCTGGGCGGGACCGGGGCGGGGTCGGGACGGGGTCGGGCCGGGGTCGGGTCGTCCCGGCCCACTGGCCAGCCTTAGTTTTAACCAACACTTAGACATTCTCCAAATCTCATGTTCCAATAAAACACTATTCAGTTTACTAATATTATAATTAAACCTTTAATTAAAATTTTATTTTCAGAAATTATTTTCTACTCTTCAGCCAAATACCAGTTAATACTTTTCCAATAAATTATTCTTAATAAATAAATAAATGATTTTATTAGAAATAATATTAAAAAAAAGTACCTCTAGGGTACCTGCACGTTTTCAGCGGGCAGCTAGCATTGTTTGGCAATTAATACTACGGACTGTTATCTAAGAAAGACTTCATCGCATCAAAACTGATGTGCTTTATGAACATTGAAAACTAACATTCAGACCACAAATATTCAAATTAAAAAATAGATAACATTTTAAGATTATTGTTAACTGTTCAACCAACAACATTGTTGGTCATTACACGCATTGCAACAAAAACAATGCTATTTAAAAGGACTAAAAAATAAAAACTACTCCCTATGTTCCCTTTAAGTAATTTTCTATAGTTTTTTTCATTTATTTCAAAATGTGTGTTTAAAGAAATTAAGAAGATATTATTATTTTTCTTTAAATTATCTATGTCTAGTAAATTATTAATCAAATTTTTAAGAAGCCTTTATAATTTTCTCTGAGTAAATTTGAGAAGATAAAGGTTATTTAGTAAATAGAATTCTTAATTAATGTTCCAAAGTTGGTAATTTTCTCAATAGGGGTGCAAAAGGCTAAAAAATCAAATAATAAGGAATGGAAAGAGTAGAATGTTGCTTAAAATTTCCCTCTAGACTAAAAGGGTGAACTTCACCGTGTTCAATCCTTTCGAAGAGATATATATGAACCCTTACTCGGTCTAGTTTCTCCTTTTCGTATTTTATTTCTCATTCTTTTCACGGACTTATCTAAAATTTTCACTATATACATGACATGGAGTACTTTGACATTATCGGCCTTTACTGAAATTACATTTCTTAATGTAAAGCCGGCTCGTTCGTTATTTGTATGTATACATCATAATGGATAGTGAATTTAATTGAATGAATCCCTAATTGTATGTATATTTCATTAACAATATCATTATCGCTAATGAGATAACTTCAATGTTGACATTCAAGATAAGATTTTTAAAGCGGGATTTCGTTCCCTCTCGCAGGAATGCTTATTCAAACCATTTGTGAGAATCAAATAATTTTGTTGTCACACTTATTTTGAAGTTATGACCTAAACCAATTTTTATATCCTTTTGTCATTATGCAGAATCTTGTCTATTATCAAGGTGATTCAACTGTTTATATACAACAACAAAATATTTTACCATATTATATATATAATAGTTAATCTTTCGATAAAAGAAAGAGATTCAATTAAACCCTCTTTTCTCTACATAGCTCTGCCTTGCTCATGATTTGAATTTTTATAATAGTATTTGTAAGTTGTAACTCAACACTTACCACTAATTAAGTGAAGGATTACAATCTCACCGACTGTCTCCTTTCTTCTATTTTCTCTCTTACTCACTAATCACGGAACTAACCCAACTACATAAAATAATTTTAAAAAATATATAAGCATAGTGATAGAATACCGTGTATATCCCTATAATATACACGGTTTTGACTAGTCTTGTACCATAAATAGAAGTTGTAAATTATGTTGTATAATGGGATATTTCGGGAATTTTGTGATGCTAATGACATAGTTTTACAATTTTCTTGTCCTCATACATCCTCACAAAATGGGAAAGCAGAACGAAAAATTCGTATCATTAATAATATTGTCCGAACTTTATTAGCACATGCTTCTGTACCCCCTTCTTTTTGACATCATGTACTACAAATGACTACTTACCTCCTTAACGTACTTCCTACCAAAGGATTAGCATCTAAATCTCCCCTTAAAGTTCTCTATAATAAGGATCTTTCGTATTCTCATCTTAGGGTCTTTGGGTGTTTATGCTATCCACTTTTTCCGTCAACTACAATTAACAAACTTCAGACTCGTTCTACCGCTTGTGTGTTTTTGGGTTATCCGTCTAATCATCGTGGTTACAAATGTTTTGATTTATCATCTAATAAAATCATAATTAGTCGCCATGTTATTTTTTATGAAACTCAATTTCCTTTTACTAAAGTGAGTAGTCCCGTGCCGAGTTCATATAATTTTTTAGATGACGAGGGCTCACCATATATTATCCACCATTTTTCCGACTTGTCCCGTGACCAAACTACGCCAGCAGGCCCACTGCCTGCTGGACCACAGTCTACCGCAACCACTGTTCTACCCAGTGGGCCGATGACATGGTCCAGTACTGATCACGGTATTGTTCCAGTGTTTCAGCCCAATCCCGAGCTTGTTACTGTTCATGTTCCAGTTGTTGGGCCAGTAGGCCCACTGCCTGCTGGCCAGTCTGTTCCCGTTCCACACATTGCCCAAAATCCATCTAATTCCTCCTCTAGTCATGGGCCCGTTACTTGTAGTCAAAAGGGTATTTTAAAACCAAAATGACATTTTAATCTCAATTCTAATGTCCTTAAATCTGCCCTCCCGCGTAACTCCGTGTCCGCATTAAATAACTTGAATTGGAAATTGGCTATGACTGACGAATATAATGCTCTTATTGAAAACAATACGTGGGAGTTGGTGCACCGACCTTTTGGTGTTAATATTATTCGGTCTATGTGAATTTTTACTCATAAAGAAAATTCTGACGGTTCTTTTGAGAGGCATAAGGCTCGTCTTGTAGGCGATGGTAAAACTCAACAGGTTGGCGTGGATTGTGGTTAAACGTTTAGTCCGGTGGTCAAACCAGCTACTATTCGTACTGTTCTCAGTTTGGCTCTCTCAAAACCATGGCCCATTCATCAGTTGGATCTGAAAAATGTCTTTTTATACGGTGATCTTAAGGAGACAGTTTATATGCATCATCCCTTGGGTTTTCGAGATCCCAATCATCTTCATCATGTATGTTTGCTGAAGAAGTCCTTGTATGGACTTAAGCAGGCCCCACGAACTTGGTATAAGAGGTTTGCAGATTACGTATCTTCTATTGGTTTTTCTCACAGCCGGTCTGATCATTCTCTCTTTATATATCATCATGGTACTTCTCTGGCATACATTTTGTTGTATGTCGATGATATTATATTGACTGCTTCGTCTAATAATCTGCGCAAGTATATCATGACACTTCTCAGTTCTGAAATTGCTATGAAAGACTTGAGGCCCTTGAGTTATTTCTTGGGGATTGTTGTCACTCATTCATTCAGGTGGTCTAATTTTATCACAAAGGAAGTATGCCGCTGAGATCATTGAAAGAGCTGGTATGTCATCGTGTAAATCTACTTCTACTCCGGTTGATACTAATCCGAAGCTGAGTGCTACATCTGACACTAAGTTCGAGGATCCCACCCACTATCGCAGCCTTGCAGGGGCACTTTAGTATCTTACATTCACAAGGCCTGATATTACTTATACAGTTCAACATGTGTGTTTGTTTATGCATGATCCACAAATTGAGCATATGAATGCGCTCAAACGCATTATACGATACATCCAGGGCACACTTGATTATGACTTGCATTTGTATCCTACGTCCGTTTCTACACTTGTGTCTTATACATATGCTGATTGGGGTGACTGTCATGATACCATACGCTCGACTTCTGGTTATTGTATATTTTTTGGGGATAACTTGGTCTCATGGTCTGCAAAATGACAAACTACATTATCAAGATCCAGTGCAGAGGCCGAGTATCGAGGCGTGGCGAATGTGGTGTCAGAATCATGTTGGCTGCGTAATATTTTGTTAGAACTACACTTTCATATTCAGAAAGTTACCTTGGTCTACTGTGATAATGTTAGTGCAGTTTATCTTTCCGGCAATCCGGTCCAACATCAACGCACTAAACATATCGATATGGACATTCACTTTGTTCGCGAAAAGGTAGCTCGTGGACAAGTACGCATCTTACATGTGCCCTCGCGATACCAAATTGCTGACATCTTTACGAATAGCCTTCCCTCAGTTTTATTTGAAGATTTTAGGGA
The DNA here is from genome assembly GCA_029783415.1 of Anisodus acutangulus. NCBI lineage: Eukaryota > Viridiplantae > Streptophyta > Magnoliopsida > Solanales > Solanaceae > Anisodus > Anisodus acutangulus. The sequence continues at coordinate 44,931,424 of CM056505.1, forward strand.
CAGTCTCAGCGTACGACAACCGTCCGCTATGACTGCGGGGGTGTGATAGAATACCGTATATATCCCTATGATATACACGGTTTTGACTAGTCTTGTACCATAAATAGAAGTTGTAAATTTTGTTGTATAATTACTATAATTGTAGAATTCATGTACAAGTAGAACTAGGATATTAGAAGTTTAGTAGTAATATGTTTTTCCATATTTGGAAATTGTAACTTGTATATATACATATTCATTCAATAAGAATAATCAAGGGATCAATTCTTTCACATAGGTATAGCCAGGGGAAAAAAAGATAAACAAACAGAAAAAAGGAGATTTCAATTGAAAACAATAAAAAGTATTTAAAAAAGGACTTGTGTTTGATTGGTATTACAAATCTAATCAAAATAAAATAGATACAAATATAATCAAAATAAAATAGATACAAATCTAAGTATATAGTGCTCTGTGTATTGATTTTTTCCCCTGGAAACGGAGCTAGTGTGGGGTAGTTGCTTATTTCAAGAATAGGTAACGGATGTCGGCTCAATCCAAAGAAAATTGCACGAAAGTTTTACGAATTATTATGAAGCTATGCAACTATATTTATTGTTAGCCGAGGTTATTTAGACTAAATGAAATCACAATTTTTTGGAAAATTTCAAGTTGTTGTAAATTCAAGTCTCATGCATGGTTACTTAGCTGTCTTTATTTTCTTGAACATGAAAGTCGACTGCAAAACATAAAAGGTAATAAAATTACAAAAACATTATGAGACGTATTATTACATTCGATGGTAGTAATTGAATATATGTGTCTATATACTAGATAGAAAATTGAGATGCAAGCATGCAAACAACTTATACGATACGTATACTCAAATTTCTCATAAAAAAGTCTTTTGCATGCTATAGAGACTAGAATGATATGCTACAATTGAAATAGGAAATAACATTAACATGATTGATTAGATTGGATTTTCAATGACTAGTGCATGTGCTAAACAAACTTTGCATTACGATATGTATACTTTTTCGACAAAATTAACTTGATTCTCCAACAATAAGAAGTCTTCTTCTCTTTATACTAATCAGCGGCGCATTCAATAATTTTAGCCTAAATTTTATATTTATTTTAAAAAATTTATTTAATGTGTAAATTATTAATTTAGAATTTAATAACTTAAATTTTGAAAATATAAACTTCAAATTCTAAATATATAACTGTATATGGGGTTATTTAGAAAGAAAATTAGAATGTCATAGTTGAGATTTTTCTTTTATGTTATGCGGATTCAACAAAAAAATTCGTTTGATTATATAAACGCGATATAATTTTTTGACGAGGGAGATTCAATTGAACTACCTTTTCTCCGCCTACTCCAATCTGCCTACTATTGGAGTCCTTTGTGTTTCACAAAATATTGTAATCCCTCCTTTCACTTTACTTGTCCACTATTTCAAATATATATTTTTACTTTTATTTATTAAATTTAATATATAAAAAAATCATTTTTTCTGTTTTATCCATAGCATTAATTATTCATTTCAAATTATTTTTTAAGTCTCATTAAGATTATACATCAATTAATATAAGTAATGATAAAATATGCAACTCATTATTATTTCTCAGGGGTGCAAAGTCCCATGAACGGAGGGAGTAGTAAAAGGTTGAGTTGACCTTCAAAGGGTTTTACTTTGTATATGTAAGTTCTTGGGATCTAAAACACATGCAAACGAATGATTTTATTGCTTTAAAGGATTAAATTCATAATTAATTAAGTAGCCTTTTTGGATTTACGTAATTTGAGAGCAATGCTCCCAATTAAGTAGTACGTAATCTTCATTAATCATTACACAGAATTAAATAAGATGCTTATTGCCATTCAATAATAAATTAGTCAAATTAGTTTTCTTGTCACAAGCTGGTGTTCCAGTATTAACATATATTTTATTGACTTGAATAAAGTTCATTTTCGGTTAAAAGAAAAGATAAATCTTTACCAAAAGTTGTACCACTTTTCCTTTTATTTTACATATATATTATACAAATTGATAGCGAATATATATTCGCGTAATATATTCGCCGTATATTCTGTAATTAATATTAGTGTGTAATTATGTAAAATATAGATCATCATTCAATTAGGATTCCTCTTGTACACACTATATATATTTGTATTAATGAGAAAGACTCTCCAAGGGAGATTAATACAATCTTACATGGTATCAAGAACCAAACCCTAAAACACCAAACTCTATTCTCCAACCCCCCCTCCCTCAAATTCGACCGGAGGCTACCCCCCTCCCCCCATAAACCTTAAATTTTTCTCTCTTCCTAACCAAAATTCAACCCCTCTAATGGATTTCATGGCTACTCCCACAACTTCATCTTCCTCCCCAGTCGTCACCCACACCCCACCCACTACCTCATCCAATTCTTTTTTCCATCCGACATTTGCCGTCACCAACATCAAGAACTTCATTCCCTTGGAGATCAAGAAGATATTCTTCGTGGGTTGAACTCTTTCAAATTCATGCACGTCCCTATAACGTGCTTGATCATATTGACGACTCCTTCCCTCGCCCTATCGAGGTTGATGAAATGGCATGGCGTCGTCTTGACGCCATCGTCAAGTAGTGGATTTATGGCACCATCTCTAAGGACTTGCTTCATACGATTATAAAAATCGGTGCCTCGGCTCGTGAGTTATGGATACGATTGGAGGAGATTTTTCAGGACAACAAGCACACTCGTGCAGTGTAATTGGAGGAACAATTCAATAATACACGTCTTGGAAATTTTGCTAACATGTCCGAGTATTGTAAACAATTAAAGCTAGTTGCAGACCAATTATCCAATATGGGGACACCAATTTTCGAAACAAAGATGGTTCTCCAACTAGTTGCTGGCTTGCCGAAGGGTGAATACGATACTCTAGCGACCATGATACAACAAGTCAATCCATTACCTAGCTTCAACAAGGCCCATTCACAATTATTGTTGGAAGAAACCCGACGTGCCAAACAGGACGAACATAATCAAAATGCGTTAGCAGTTGAAACTCCGGCGACAAACGCCATCCCCGCCGGCCAACCACCACCGCCGGACAACCAACAACCGCGGGGCAGTCGCGAAAGTGACAGAGGCGACAATGGTAAGGGCGGCAGAGGCAGTGGACGTGGGAGACGGCCTGGCCAGCAGTCCCAAGCCACCCAAATTTTTTAGTAGGCCGACCAAGGTCACTGGTCCAACCCAGAAAATTGGGCCTCACCCCTACCCGTTTCCTACATCAACGACCCAGTTCCAGCCAACCTGGCAACTAGGGGTGAGCACGGGTACATGGTACCCAGATACCCGATCGGAACCGACACTAACGAGTAGATTCCGGGTAGATATATTATAATAACGGATAGGGTCCGGATAGTAAAATTAGAAACCAATCAATGTCGGGTCCGATTTCGATTCCAGCAAATAGAGACAGGGTACCCGAAACCGATACCCGGAACCTATAAAATATTAAATATTTTTACTTTTCTGAAAAACATTTGGACCACTTTTAATTTTCTCCAAAATTATTTGTTGCACGCCTGCACATTGATTTTCCCCACCCCAAGATGGAAATATTTAAGCTTTTTCACCCTTTATTCTACAATGCTCTTTGTGCCCTAAGAGAAAACACCAAAAACTCTCTCAATAACAATGGTGTTTTAGCTACACTACCGAGTTTCATCGTCGCCGTTGTTGAAGCTCTCTTAGGTACTTTCATCGTTGTCGTCGTTGAAGCTTCACCTTTGCCTCTTTCTCTCCCTTGGTTGTGTTCACGTCGTTCCTAAAATGCATATGGGTTCATATCTAACTCTTCAATTTATTTTTAATATCCTATGCTTCTGTTCTATTTCAGGCGATACTCATCTTCAATTTGTATTACTTTTTTATTTTAAATGTAAATCTATTTTTAAAATTTTTGTATATTTTTGTAGCTGTAAAGATGAAATTTAGGGATTTACTAGTATAATAAAACTTTTCTTTTGTATCGAAGATATTATGAACACGAAAATAAGTTTAATTCAGATATTTCCAAATTTATTTTGAAATCAACACATTCAATTAATTGAGTGTCAAATTTGGCTTGCAATTTTAGGTTTGGTTACATAATTAGCTTTTCTACAATGAATAAGTTGTCTAAAACTTCTTATGAGAGTACTAAAAACTCCTATTGCAGGCTAAAAAAGCTACTGGATGAAATTATTTTAGAACTCTTTTTGATTCTCATAGGCTAAAAAAACTGTTACTTAATCTGTGTTTTTATTTACTGAGGTACAGGGAACCTACCGGATCTGTAGGTTCAGTAATGATTGCTATGGGTAGGTTCCGGATAGTAAATTTAGAAATTGATCTTTTACCGGGTAGGATCCGGGTAGTTCAAAAATATTAGGGTACCCGGACCCGCTCCCCCCTACTGGCAACCCAGTATCTTGGGCTCGACACCAGGCCCATGCCAACGGTTTTTGTGGGCCCAACAAGCACACTTCATCTCGGCCCAACAGCAGCAACCTGGGTACGGCCTGACCCCCACTGATTTGGGCCAGGCCTTCAGCTCAATAAATCTCCAGCAGGCCGACGAAAATTGGTATATGAATACGGGAGCCACATCTCATCTCACTCGCTTTTCAGGTAATCTCTCCCAATTGTTTCGATTAAAGTATCTTCAATTTATTACGGTCGATAATGGTTATTGCATTCCAATTCAAAGTTATGGTACCACCCACACAAAACCACCTCACCCACCCTTCTCCAAAAATAACGTCCTCTATGCCCCTAACATCATTAAAAACTTAATATTTATTGGAAAATTTACTCGTAACAATTTCGTATCTATTGAGTTTGACCCCTTTGGTTTTTCTGTAAAGGATCTACTTACGGGGACACCTCTTACGAGATGCAATAGTGTGGGGGACCTCTATTCTTTCTTATCCACTTCCGTTGTCTGACCCCGATCACTTACCTCTCTCGCTGCAATCTCTGCGTCAACTTGGCACAATAGACTTGGCCACACAAGCACTCCGATTTTTAATTTTCTTAGAAGCAATAATTTCATTCGATGTAATAATGAAAACCTTGCCCAAAATTGTTATTTTTACCCTTTAGGCATGCATGTTCGCCTTACTTTTACGTCATCTTTAAGTGTTACATTTTCTCCCTTTGACATTGTTTATGTAGACTTATGGACATCTCGTATTACTAGTTTACTGGATCACAAATACTATCTAGTTTTATTAGATGATTTTTCTCACTTTATTTGGGTTTGCCCACTTAAGTTCAAGTTTGAAGTTTTTGCCAAGTTTCTTGAATTTCGTATTTATATCAAAACACAATTTAAAAGATCCATCAAATCATTTCAATATGATAATTGTCGTGAGTTTAACAATTCCACATTTCACAAATTTTGTACAAATAATGGCATGGTCTTTCACTTTTTGTGTCCCCACACTTCCCCCAAAATGGTAAAGCCGAATGAATCATCTGCACTATCAATAACATGGTTCATACAATCATTTTTCATGCCTCTCTCCCCCTTTCCTTTTGGGTCTATGCAGTCAAAATGGTCGGATACGTTCTTAATAATTTATCTACCCGTACTCTTCATAATAAGACTCCCACCGAAATTATTTTTCGTCGGATCCCCTCCTATGATCACCTTCGGATTTTTGGTTGCCTTTGCTACCCAAATCTCGCCTCCACGGCCCCTCATAAATTGGCACATCACACCACTCCATGTGTCTTCTTAGGCTTCCCGTCTAATCATCGGGGCTATTTGTGTTATGATTTGTCCACGCGTAAAATCCTCGTCTCTCGCCATGTCACGTTTGATGAAACAATCTTCCCATTTTCAAACATCTAAAAATTCTAAAACACGGATTATACCTTTCTAGACGAGTCTGATGCCTCCCCTATTGTCCACTATGTTCTCCATTGTACCCACTGTTTCGGCGATAACAAACACCACCGCTGCCACCTCTATCACGTCACCACCCAACCCCGTCGTTGCTGATCCCATCTCATCGACCTCCCCCACCACAACCACCACTACCACCATCGTTCCAATCCACCATTGTTCCCCACATCCAACAATCATCGAAACCAAATCGACATCGTCACCATATAATCACCCCACCGCTGAACACCTCAACCCATTGTCAACCCGTCACACGAACCCGCAAACCAACCCAACAAAAGCTCCTTCCCGACACCAATCATCGAAACCAAACCTAACCCCACCCAATCCAGTTGATTCATCCAACCCGTCACCAATCAGTCACACTGCCCCGTCACCTAATGTACCGCCCTCAACTACTAACCTACGCCATTGCAAGAACTCGACCCACACCTTTGCCAAACCAGCCCCTGTCCCCTCGCAATAAATGGAAACATGTGCTCAGCATGGGATTTTCAAACCCAAAGTGCACTTTAACCTATCCACCCAAACTATATCCCCAATTTCCAAAAACCCAAAATTAGTCAAACTTGACTCGAATTGGAATGCGGTAATGCGTGAGGAATTTAATGCTTTAACGAAACAACACACTTGGGATCTGGTTCCGAGGCCGGATGGGGATAATGTGATTAGATGTATGTAGCTATTTCATCACAAATTCAGAGACAGTGGTGATCTTGAGTGCCATAAGGCGAGACTTGTGGCTAATGGTACTGGTCAGCATGAGGGCATTGATTGTGGTGAGACATTTAGTCCGGTGGTTAAACTAGCCACCATTCGCACAGTTCTGAGTATAGATATGGGTAAGCACTGGCCGATTCATCGACTTGATGTAAAGAATGCGTTCTTACATGGGAATTTGAAAGAAACTGTTTACATGCACCAGCCGCCATGCTTTGTACAACCAGATGCTCCCAATTATGTATGACATCTTCGTAAGTCACTGTATAGTTTGAAACAGGCTACCAAGGCGTGGTATGATCACTTTGCTACTTACATTATGCATATTAGGTTCGTATGCAGCAAATGTGATCATTCTCTATTTATTTTTCATCGAGGTAGTAACATTGCATACTTGTTATTATATGTGGATGATATAATTCTGACTGCCTCTTCTGATGTGTTGAAAAATGAGATCACTGCTCTTCTCAAATCCGAATTTGCTATGACAGACTTGGAAAAGTTGAGTTACTTCTTGGGAATTCTGTCACTAGATCTACAGATACTATGTTCATATGTCAGCGTAAGTATGCGGAAGAAATTGTGTACAGGGCTAATATGGCAAACTGCAAGATCATGCCTACCCAGTCGACTCGAAGTCGAAACTCAGTGATGTTGATGGGGATCCAGTGTCCGATCCCACCATTTATAGGAGCCTCGCATGTGCACTTCAGTATTACATTCACCAAACCTGATATTGCTTATGATGTTCAGCAGGTGTGTTTATTTATTGCATGCCCCCAAAGAGCATCACTTTACAGCTCTTAAACGTATCATCCGATACGTTAAGGGCACTCTTGATTATGGATTGTCTCTCTACTCATCTGCACCGACCATGCAGATATCATATACGGACGTTGGTTGGGCAGACTGTCTAGACACGCGACATTCCACGTCCGGCTATTGTGTGTTCTTAGGAGATAATCTCATCTTGTGGTCTGCCAAGCAGCAAGCCACACTCTCCCGATCGAGTGCAGAAGCAGAATATAGAGGCATTGCAAACGTTGTTGCTGAGATCTGTTGGCTCCGAAACCTCATCTTGGAGCTTCATTGTCCCTTACGTAAGGTGTCTACGATTTACTGTGATAACATATCTGCGATCTACCTATCTCATAATCCGGTTCAGCATCATATAACCAAGCACATTGAGATTAGACTGGCCCATGTGGTCGGGACCCGCCCACCGACCCTACTTGAAAAACAGGCTGTGGTCGCCTTTAGTGACTCGAGAGCCACTGACCGAGAGCCACTGACGGCAGGTCGGTCGCCAGTGGTCGAAAAATTACCCGTCCGACCGGCCCTACTGACCGACCTCGGCCCGAATTCGACCCGCATATTTTTTAATATAATTTATATTATTTTTCCTTCATTAATATTTATTTTGTACTTATATATATTTTTGTCATTAATAAGTGATATAATGCCTGCTTATATATATATATATATATCTAATCTACATTTAGCTCGACATAAAATAAGATAAAACTAGGTAGTGATTATTAATTATATATTTATATTATTAGTCATTTTGTTAATATCATGGAAGCATAATGTAGGGAGATAAAGTAGTTGTAAATTGGTGAAACTTTAAATGGTCATAACTCGCGCTCGGATGTCCGTTTTATCCAATTTTTTTGATTTTGCATATTTTTTCGAGACAGTGACGGTCAAACCTCCATAAAGCGGTTTACGAGCCAATTTTTTAGAAAAATGTCAGTTTTTCCAATCAATTTGTGTTTTTCCCTAAATCGATTTCCAATTCTCTTTTCTTTAGTCAAGATTTCACGATATAAAATACATTTCAACGCCGAAATTTCGTGATAATGTAGGGTGAATACCAATTTCAGTTTTGAAAATTCAATTTTAAAAAAAAAAATCTCGACTGACGACCCGACCTCGGCACCCCCGACCGCCAAAAAAATCGTTTGGGTCGTGGCCCCCGTGACGTAGGGTCCCAAGGGTCGGGCTGTGGTCGGAATTTTAAAAATATGGTCGTGGCCCGCTGTGGCCTGGCAAGGAGGAAAAAGCCACCCGACCCTACTCGACCACCTCGACCCGACCTTTGGACAGGTCTAATTGAGATGGATATACATTTTGTTCGTGAGAAGGTTGCTATAGGTCATGTTAAGGTGTTGCATGTGCCTTCTTCGTATCAGTATGCAAATATCTTCACTAAGGGACTTCCTAGACAGTTATTCCTAGTCTTCAGATTCAGTCTCAGCGTCCGTCCTCCTTCCGCTCCGACTGAGGGGTGTGATAGCAAATATATTACCATATATACGTTATATATTCTGTAATTAATATTAATGTGTGATTATGTAAAATATAGATCCTCATTCAATTAGAATTCCTCTGGTATACACTATATATATTTGTATCAATGAGAAAGATTCCTCAGGGAGATTAATACAATCTTACACAAACCATATGTTTAATTGAATTTATTCGTTCATGCTTCTACTTTGAATGACTAGAAATTCTTAAATATAAATACACATATTCGATAATTTCCAATTATGAAATGCAGCATAAAAATTAATAATCTTGTTCATGCATTAATCTTTACATATCCGAAGTGATAAAATAATAAAGAATCTTATCCAACTTGGTTCTGAGTTTTTTTAAAAAAATGTCAACAACAACAACAATATACTCAGTATAATTCTATCAGGTGGGATCTGAAGATGGTAGAGTGTACGAAGACCTTACCCATACTTTGTGAAGGTCGGGAGACTGTTTTTGATAGACCATCGGCTCAATAAAAGATGCAAAGACAACAATAGTAATAGACAGTAATAGCAACAATATAATAGGATAAAACTAATTAAGAGAAATCTGATCATAAAAATGGGCAGAGTATTCAACTTGTCGATTAACAGCTACACGAAAATTATTATAAAAAAACATAATAAAAAAAAGGCAACATTTAGATATCTTGAGCTAGACATCTTATTGAATTAATGCACCTACCTGAATCATTCCATTCAAAATTCTTGCCAATCATAGAGAAAATAATAATAACAATTTAAATCAATCATATATACATTCCTTAAAGGACATGTTTTATTAATTTAGTGTATATATACAATTAATTAAGACTAATGTGTTCTCTAAGCAAAGGACTGAGAGTCCACTTGTTCCGTACCACTTTCTTTGCAAGGTTAAGGAATGCCAATTACTATTGTCTTTTTTAGAATTTTAATGAGGCTGGTAATATATAATTACATTATGCTAGAGTTGACCTTTTAAGAATTGTTATCTTTAGTTTATACTCAACTCGTTTTCTTAAAGAATTTAACTTTCTATATATACATTGAAAATGTAAGAAAAAAATTACACCTAAATAATAAATAAAGGGAAATGGGGTAAGACAAGATTATTTATTTTTGGAGAGGGAGGGGGGGGGGGATATAATTTCAACTCAAGAAGGAAACGAAGTTGCATGGTGACAACAGAAAAAATTGAATTATAAAGCATGTGTATATACCTCCCAAAAAGGAGACAGCAAATTTCACAGTTATGAAAATTAAACGATCCATATTTTGTACTATTAAAACTTCTTATTTCCACACAATTACTATCACTTATGGCCTTTACACATTTAATTTTTGAGAAATGAGTCCACGTGTTTTTTTTTCTTGAAGGGGTCCTCAAATATATTATGTGAAAATAACCAACAGAACATGAAGGTGGGGACTAGAAATAAATAATACTGTAATATTTATATTGGATCTTGTTCCCATCTACATTATTTAGTTGAATGGTTACTATCATATCTATCAAATTTTGCATATGATTTATTAGCTATTTGAAGCAAACTATTTCTAACTAAATATATATCCACACTAATTTTGGTTGGCTACTATTTCCACACAAGGTACAAAAACACAAGAACTTTTTTTTTTTCAAAACAAAAACACAAGAACTCAATAAGTATTTTTTGTGCTCGCTGATTTAGCTCGTCAAGTTCTAATTTAATTTGTCGCTACGAGAATACCACAATATTCTTCTTGGGATTAATCATTGTTCATCAAGTTCTTATTCGATCTATCGTTATGAGAAAACCAAAAAAGTCTTCTTTTGGGATTAATCTTCTCAATGGAGAACAAATCATTCAAGTTTTAGATTGAAAGGTTAGTATATATAAAAGTAGTTCCGTTCTTTTATCTCCTTTTTTTTCATCTACGGAAAGTACAATACCACCATGAAAGCTTTACCGGTTAAGTTTTAATTACTTTATTAAGTATGAAGAGATGAAGGTTGAAAAAGGATAAAGAAACACCATTTGCAATGAAATCTATGTATTACAATTTACAAACATAATCCAAAATGAGAAAAAGAGAAAAAATTACAGCCTATGCCTTTCAGTGATCTAGTTCCAAAATATGACCAAATATATATATTTTTGTATATTTATACATATAATATACATATGATATACATATAATATACATGTATAGATTTTGTATATTTCGACTATACTGGTAAATAAATTTGGACGAACTGCACATATTGGTATGTTTCCCAATAAAAACAAAGGTCATGGTAGTCTTATGGTAACCAAATGTATATCTCCTTTTAAGTGCGTCGCTCTTTAGAGATTTATCCCATTCCTTAGCAGGAAAGAGAAGTTGCCATGAAAGAGGCATTAAGTGAAACAGAATTGACTGGAGAGTCGTGGTTGCACCCCCTTGAAATGAGTGCATGTACATCACACCTCCTACGGTTGTTGCCAAAGCTCCGAGTGAACCCGCAATAGGCCATGGACTTGGATCTACCAAATGATAAGAATGCCTCTGAGATTCAATCATAAACCACTTTGCCTCGGTTCTATGTAAACCCCCCCCCCCCCTTCACCCCCACCCCCTAAAGTAGTAAAGTAAAGAAGGGCTCCCTACCTTATGAGTATGTGGTAGGAAGATCCTATTTCGGAGAATACTTTAGATAATAAAACCAAGGATTTCCATATCTTTGGATACAACCCATAAGGGTTTGCCCGTTCTTTGTACATAAATCCAAAGCAGCCTACTCATTGTTTACGGTGTCGGGGTGAATATTGCAGACCAGCAGATTTGGTGGTCTCCAGTATTATGGGATATAATGCAAACAGTTATACCTTTTGAGTTTCCACATATTGTTTAACAAGGTAATGTTCTAACGGAAATTATTGGGTGGCCAAAGAACTTTTTTTAACCCCTTCCCCAGGAGCTTCCCTTTGCTTCCTTGGTGACTCGAGCTCGCAACCTTCGGGTTGAAAGTGGAGGACGCTTACCATCTGAGCAACCCCTCTTGTTGGCCAAAGAACTAAAATAAACAGAGAATTCACATAACTTGACCCCTGCTAACCTCTCTCATTTAAGCTAGCAGAGCACCCAAAAATTTTACTAACAAAGAATGAAGCCAATTCCTCTTATTCTAGCCCAGTCAAGACAATGAGACAAACTGCTTAACCAACTCATATCTATCAGCAAATTGTCTAGACCTGTACCAACTACCAAGTAATTAGCTGCATTTTTTTTTTGAGGAAGTACATAATGGTAGCTGCAAGTTTCAGCATGCTGCCAGAGAGGAGAGGCACAAGTTGTACCTTAATTCTGTTTTACTTATAAGTGTAATGCTATGGCCAAGCTTGCGTGTACCTCTACTATTCCACTAGTTACATGTTACCTCTCACCAATATAAGATACCATGTAAGTCTGCTAACACAAGCTCGGGCAGATGAGAAGAAACATGATCTCAACTCTTAAAGTCAACATTAATGAGTGCAACAAATCTAAAATAGCAAAGAGGACAAAATTTACAGTTTATAGGATAAAACTTTCAAAATCAACACATTATTTACTTAAATTGAAGAATATAATGCAAAGAATGAGAAATACCTTCTACAGTTTCTGGCTCCATGAGGGCAGTGAGTTTCAACAGTCAACGAATAAGTGCAACGAATGAAGACATAATGGGTGCGATATGTAGGAGAAAATTGAACCTTAATACATTTACAAACATGTAAGTTGTATCTTTTCCCTCTCTTCCTTCTGGCGTCACTTTGCTTATATTCATGTAACAAAGTAACAAGAAAAACCTATCCTCTGTGCAATCCCGACCATCACTGAACTTGATGTGAGACAAAAGAGAGTGACTGAAAACTTGTACATACTGACCAAAATCTGTACAGCTCAGTCAAACCTCAAAACATAGATGACCGATGCTCAATTCCGCTGTCCAGATATGATCAGCACCTCAAAGCTCAAATGAAGACAACAGCGAGAAACGTTGTTGCCTTGTGTGGTTGCATCTCCAACATGTATATAAACTATAACTTGTCATTGACGTAAGAATCGTTATAAGAGCTTCTTGCGTCCCTCAACTGACACTGGTTATAATGATATATCAATCCCAAGGTATGAACTCTTTGAAAGCCCACAATAGAGAGAAGTTATCAAAACAAATGCACAAGGAACTATGCTGTTACTGTTGCAACGAAATGTTAGGTGTGGTTGTCTCCATCATAAGCTCTCTGGTCTCCGCGAACAAATATCCTATACCGCCTCAACCTCCTTAAGAGAGAGAACATCATCACGTGGATGAGCTTCTTCAACTTACACATCTACTTCATCACCAATTTGTACACCAGTAGACATCCATGAAGAAGCGTGAACTCCAATCTGCAAAAGGTTTGCATTAGATTATAGCAAAAGTGCAATAGAGCAACCACCAGAAACCATTAAACCCGATGAACACCACGGGGATATCTTTTGCCCCTACTATACTACTGCCTGGTATGTGTCTCAGAGAAAGGGAGAGGAGACAAATTGATATTCCTTTTTCAGGTTCATGTTGAGACATGCAGGGAAAGTTCTAAGGCTTGTGCTAAAATTTTGAAGTGTTCTACATTTTCAAGTACCAACTGGCACAAATTAAGTCAAGATCAGTAGAGGTCAACACGAAAAGCATGACTTGGTGAAAATAAGCAGCAGTTAATCATAATCTGTGTCGACTTGCCTTCCTAAAACAGCACTAATATTGCCCTAAGTCTGCTTTAATGATCCCATACAAAATACAAGACTTTTTCTTTCGATAACCGAGGGATTCCTGAGAGCCGGTAGCACAAGGTTGAAACCCAGCGAATGATGGGCCTCACTCCTCTAGCTTTCTCCACTTAAATACAACATACCCAGTGCAAAAGATAGAAGAAAAGCAATACCAGTGAAAAATTGAGTCGAGCTTAAATACTAGTAGGGTCAGAATCAGTACCTGGTTCTAACCCACACATCAAACACTATGCTCTTATCACTAGAACAAAGCCCTGACGGCTACAAAATACAGGACCATCCTCCACTTAAATACCAGGGATTTGTCTCCAGCAGGGTTCAAATTGGTGATGTGCGCCTAACCCAAACATCACGAGTTGTGTTCTTACCACTAGACCAAAGTCCTGGGGGCTACAAACGACAAGATACTTTTAACTCATATATTGCCTCTCAGAATATATCTGCTCAATCCTTTATAAAAATCTCAAGCTGGGCAATCTCATATAAATCCTAAACGACATTATATGATTCTTTGAAAGGCTTAGCAGCAATTCATCAAATTCAAACACATACATACGGGAAGACCTATCATGCCTCAATTCCTCACAGGGTGGATGCCAGGAAGAGTCTTGGTCCCACTTCATTTTCTATAGGGGTCCAAGTCTCTGCTTCTTCCAATATCACATAAATTTAGATACAATAGGTACCTCGAAGATTGACTGGAACGCGAGAAATTGACTTTGAGAAAGAAAAGGGGTGCCCTAGCAGCAATGTAAAAACAGCGGTAAAAAGCAAGAAAGGGCCAACAGAAGGATTCATGTTACACATGGGTTCTCTAACAAACACTTATAGGCCATATTTTGAACACATCTCACATTCTGAAAGAGTGACAAAAAAATAATTGCAGTTCTGGTATTCAGCATAGTTCAAAGCAATTATAATCTCTTACCTCCGTCAACAGTATTGTGGCGTCTCTGTCTTTGACGAATCTAAGAACCAGCGCACGATACCGTTTCCCTTTTGGTTGCCTTCTCAAGTATTCCAATATCCAATAACGAAGACTGCTGCTGGAGAGCCTCCTTACAACTCTGGTTGTCATGTTTACTGTAGACGCAATGCCTTCCAGCTCCCCAGATGAGAAGGGAGGAGAATCACCACTAAGAAAGGCTTTCACCTATATACACAACCAAATGAACATCAGAACCTCACAAAACGTTGTTGCCGTTTTAATCATGCACATATTACTAAGGCTCAAAGCTACATGTTGCAGAATCAATTCATTAACATGGTAGACAAATGAGAAAATAACCGAATGCATAATAATTTACTTGATATTGAAAACTAAAAGCATCAATCAATGAGAAAGCAAGTACTTCATCACTTGCATGAACACAAACAACTCTATGTAGGGTTTCTATCCAGGCTCTATTACAGAGTAGAAAATAATCCATGGATATCTCATAGGCAGTGCCAAGTTGCAAATTCAAGAATGTCCTATGTCTAATAGATAATGCTGAACAATTTCATTTATCGCAACTGCAGAAATCTTAGCAGCAATAGTCGTTTGAAGTTTGAAGAGCTTGCCTGGTAATGGGCTGCGAGATCCATATATCTTCGAATAGGGGAGGTAAACTGAACATAGACTGGAAGTCCCATCACCCCATGGCGTATAGGATTCCTGAAATCCATTTCAGCTGCACGCATAATTCGAACAATAGCAGAACTCCTGACGGGTCCTTCTGGAAGGTGTGCAAATGCAGACGAGTCGATATTAGATTGAGGTTGTCCACGGTATGGTAAAGGAATGTTGTTATGAGAACCAAAAGTGGCTATAACTTCCCCACAGAGTATCATCATCTCAGAAACAAGCCTCATAGCTGCATCAGCCTGGTTTTCAACATACAGCATGATTGATGGTTCTGGATGATCTGGATTAGTCACCTCAATTCGCATTTCTAAGGTAGCCGTGTCTATAGCACCCTGCAAAAACATTCTTTGTCAATGTTTGGTTCTTGAGAACCAGAATATGCAGCAGCACGATAGTAGACAATCTTCTTAAAACACTAGAACCAACATGGATACTGTCATGCAGAAGTAGTAAATTGTATTACAAGAATGCCGGTTAATAAAGTTTTTTAAACGTTACTACAAGACCTCATACTACATGTTTAATTTGAAGCTGCAGAAGAGCAGCTTCAAACAAAAGAAGCAATGCCTAATAGGTGCAAACATAGAATTGAAAAAATCTCAAACAACATCAATAATGCAAAAATTTGAATACATTCATGGGCAAGATACCTATCATGAACTATTGAAGTACATGAGCAAGCATCTGACTGCAGCAATACAAAACCAAACATTAGTAAGATAATATACAAGCACTTGTGTAGAACACAGCCAACAATATACGTGTAGCTGGGGACAATAGCTCCTCTCAAGCAGAGTGCGGTGGAGAAAGGTGAAATGTGCTCTTAATTCCCATCAACGGCTAGGAGTATTAAAATTAGTACCATGGCTTATTTTCTTGTAGGTCCACTTAGACTATCATAATAGTAGGCGCAGTAGTACTTTATAGTAGCGTTTGATTTCTACTGTTATGTGTTCTTTAATGTACTTTACTTATCTTATGTACCTACATCAGTTACTGCTTCTTTTTCAGAATGCGCTAGCATGACTTATTTTCTTGTTTTGCTTGTGCTTATGTTTTGTCTTGAGCCGAGGGTCTCTCGGAAACAGCCGCTCTACCTATCAAGGTAGAGGTAAGGTCTGCGTACACTCTACCCTCTTCAGACCCCATGTTGTGGGACTTCACTGGGTATGTTGTTGTTGTTGTTAGTATTAACATTAGGTATGTTACGAGTACAGTGCAATTGTCCTCTTGACTATTCAATTTCAGCTGACTTTCCTGTAGTTCACTAGCAAATTTCGACATTTTATTATGTAATTGAATGTCGATTAACATTCAAATAGCCGGTATACTCCTCTTTTATTTCAATTGTAAGTAGTATATTATTTCTTTTATCATCTGCTGATCATGTAAATTTGCATAGATCCGTTGTGCTTGTTCCGTATCTTATTATAAAACTTCCCTGTTAATTATATATATGCCTCTTATTTTATCATGGCAACTGATGTTAAATCAAAATGACATGTCACGTAGAAAAGAATTAAATATAAAGTCAATAAGGAATCAAAATCACAAAGAATATTATATCGTATCAGACACAAAGTAAATGAAAAAACAACTCTTTTTCCAACTATATAAAAATATGCTTACCGAATTTCAGTTATAAGAATCAAGTTTCAACTCCAAAAACACGAGAGCGTGTTAGGATAGAAGCACATTCATAAATGTCAACTCAGGTTTAGCCTGACTTAAGAACGCTTCAAATATGAACTGTGTATATTTTTTTACTATATAAGAATGTTCTCCAATACCTGAAAAAACAGTTAATCAAATGTTATGTATAGCAGACATCAATTTACAAATAAATTGCAAGTGATAACTAATCAACGGCAGAGCTGACTACACAGCCCCTGGATCTGATACGTATTTGGATTCGACAAAGAATATGATCTCGTCTTGTTACTGTTGGAGCACGTCAATGTAAGCTGGTTACTTGTTTGCTCGGACTGCAAGAACGAAATCAGGTTCATAGTCGTCAAATGATACACATCAAAACTTGTCCATAAATGAAAAATACAACAAGATTACTTTAAAAAGAATTGCTTTCAGAAAGTCTAAGCACTAATACGCAAAAATCCTTAAAAACTTGTCAAGAAGAATTTTTTATGTGGAATTGGAAACTGATTCGTGGAACGGGAAATTTCAGTAACTACTTACCATACAGGAAACAGGCTCTGTGTTGCAACTCCACCTGGAAGTGGGTAGACAACTCATATAATGGCACCAAGGACAATGATCGTTTAAATCTACTCCACGGAAAAGCATGACCAAGCCAGCAGTAAACCTACACCAAGGAGAATAGTTTATTTACCAGTTGAATGATGGCTACAACATATGGCATTCAAAAACTAAGATAACTAAGATAAATCAAATTCAGAATCTTCTTTATCTAAATTACCACATCGTTTAACCATCGCAAGTTTTTCCCACTAATGATGAGAAGCATCACATGTTTTATTCTAATTTTTGGTGTATATGGACCTAAATTACACATTTCGCATACCTAATACAAGGTGGTCAAGATAATATCCCGTGTTTATTGTTTAAATGCTATAATTATCAAAATCATGGAGATGGAACCATGAAGTGATCGATAACAGTAGACTAGTCCTATTAATCCCTGCAAACAACTTTGTCACTTGACTTAGACCCATTAGGTCATAACAAATAACACACATGACCAGCACCAACAGCCGTAAACTTGTCTAGAAATGAAATTCATCTTAGTTGTTTCTTTTTTTCTTTTAGGGTGTGCTTGGTATGAAGGAAACTGTTTTCTTGGAAAACATTTTTTTGGAAAATATTTTTAGGAAAATAAGTGAGTTTTTTACTTATTTTCTTATGTGGAGATGGGGGCTACGGTGGTGGGTAGGGATGGCAACGGATCGGATCTAGACCGGATCCTACTAGATCCAGATCCAGATCCATTTTTCATACCTGAATTCAGATCCGGATCCAGATCCATCGGGTCCATAAAAATCATATCCAAATCCGGATCCATCGGATCCGCCGGGTCCACGGATCGAATCTGGATCCACATGTAAAATAATTTGAACTGACAAACGATTTTTACTTAGCTAACAGTTTACTGTGTTTCAATTTTGAAATGTTCATATGAGATATTTTGTTCGTTGTCTCGTTTTGATTTTGAGCTATTAATTGAAAATGTTGGACAATGACAATAGTTGTGAAAAATGCTGACTAGTATTTTCACAATGCAGAACTTGCATGTGCTTGAAATCTTCACAAATGAAGTGAATATAATTTTAACTACTTGTCTATGGAGATGTTAGTCATTCACTAATATAACATTGATTTTATTATCAAAGTTACCTCTTTATTTTTTGGTTTTTGAGTTAACGCGGGGATAAATTAAACTTATTTTGAGAATTAAACTTGCAAGGATGTGCTTAGCAATTTTAAGAAAATACTTATAAAATTACATTCTAGGTTATGAATATATTTAATAAAAAACGGATCCACGGGTCGGATCTGGACCGGATACGGATCTCAAATACAAGATCCAAATCCAGATCCGATCCGTCAGAAATGGATCCGGGTCCGATCCGGATCCGTCGGGTCCAAATTTTAAAGATCCATATCCTATAAAACGGATCTGGATCCACCGGGTCCAGGATCCACTGACATCTCTAGTGGTGGGGTGAAGATGAGGTGTGTTGGAGGGTGGGAAGGACACAGTCAATGTGGAATGCCATTAGTTGAACTTGTTTTTCCTACTATCAATGAGGAAGTCATTTTCCTGATTTTTTAAGCAACTTGTTTTCCTAGAGAAAAAAATTCGAAAATTTTGACCAATTGAACATGAGAAAATTGAAAAACATTTCCATCCATACCGAACACACCCTAAGTTTCTCAAACTGGAGCAGAAGCCAAATAAAAGAGAATAAGAGATGACAAAATGTCAAAAAAAAGGACTGGTGAAATAGACAGATAACATGATATAAAAATGTAAAATGTGTGAATATTTTTTTTTGGTCGAAAGGAAAATTTTATTTCAACCAAGTGTGATATTTACAAATCCACTAGTTCATTGGACTCTAGAACTAGATCTCATCAACATCTCTATTTCCTACCTATACAGATATAACTATACTAAATAGGAAAACTATTCAAATTGCCCAGTATACTAGACCACTTCTTCTGTCTCTGGCCCCGGATATGGAGTTGAAAAACAATCTCTTTCAATCTGAATCTGTAATCTCTACTAATGTTCTGAAATCTTCTAGAGTTCCTTTCAGCCCAAACATGATATACTGTAGCAAACACTAAGAAGCTCAGAACACCAGCTCTTGGCCTGTTTCCACCAGCCCTCTTGGATATCCATTGCACTTCATTGTCCCAACTCTGTACTTGTCTTCTTTCACCTACCCAGTAAAGTAAGGCAGCCCAGATATGCTTTGAATAATCACAAGAGAAAACAAGTGTGACAGAGTTTCTTCAGATGAGGAGTTGCATAAACCACATTCCTTTGGCACTTGAATTCCCCATTTCTGCAACCTATCCACTGTTGCCAATCTTCTTTGTATGGTTAACCATGTAATAAATTGATGTCTGGGAATTAAGTGAGATCCCAGAACCAAACTCTTACAGTACACCTTTGAAAACTGTGGCATGGATGCTCTATAGGCCTTCTGGATACTGAATTTTCCTTTGAAAACTGTGGCATGGATGCTCTATAGCCTGACCAAGTAACCCCTGAAAGAATTGGACAAACTCCTTTTGCACTAGCTGTGGATCAGTCAATAAGATGCCCTGACCATTACAAATGGAAGACACCCTATTTCTGGACTGTCTGGCTTTGAGAGCTGCATGAAAGTATTTTGTATTTGAGTCGCCATGACAAATCCAGGTAACTCTGGACTTTTGTCTTAGAACTCTTTCATGTATATGACTCCAATACTCTAGTTGCATAATCAACTCCCTTTCCTCTTGAATCAATTGTGGATTGAATCTATCATTCTCTAAGTCCTTCTATGTAATAGCCACCTTCTCTTGAATACTTGCTAGTTTCACATCCAAAGATGCCATCTCCTTATTCATTTGCCTAGAGGCCTGTTGGATATCTGTAAGCTTTTTCCAAATGTTGAACATTGTATGACCCGGTATTTCCTTCCTCCAAGCATCTGCAACTGCAGTTCTGAACACATCTTGTGAAAGTAACACATTCAGCATTCTATATGGCCTTGGCAACCGTTGCTTTTCTATTTCAGTCCTGATAATAATTAGAGAACGGTCAGAGCACTAAGGAATGTCATAGTAAAGCTTCAAGGCTGTTATATGCCATAAACCAATGGTCATTACCAAAAGCCCAGTCTATCAGACTATATATCCTAACATCTGCATGTCTTTTGTTACTCCATGAGAATTGACAAGCCTTCCTGTTCAATTGGCCCAGACCTGTGTCCTCTATACATTCTTGGAAGTCTGTTGTCTCACATGGTTGGACTGGGATACCATTTATTCTGTCCTGAACTGATAATATAGTGTTGAAATTCCCTAAAACAATCGAAGGGAAAGTAATCAAAGGACTCATCTGCCTCAAATTAGACCATATTTCCTTTCTTCCAGTAGCTAAATTCAATCCATAAATGAAGGTCATCTGACAGCTAAAGTTTGAATTTCTGTCTTTAACTGAGCAGTGCACCATTTGGGGGTTGGTATGTAGTATGTTGACTTGCACCTGCTGATCCTTCCAAATTACCCAAATCCTGCCATTAGGTTCTTGAGAATAATCTGCAAACACCTCCCATTCCGTGCCCAAGTTCCTTCTAACTTTTGATGCTTTACCTTTTTTTAAGTTTAGTCTCAACACACCCCAGTAGGGTTATTTTATTCTTCAGCAAAAAGGTCTTGAGCTCTTTTTGCTTGAAGAGCCTGTTGAGCCCCCTAATATTCCATGATCCAAAAATCATGGAGGTTTCTTTGCTTGTGAGGGGCCCTTAGCTACTCTGGTAGCCTTCTCTGGATTTATCCTTGAGGCAGCATTTCTATTTCTCCTAAGATAATGCTCAACCTCCTCAGTATTAACTTGCTGAGCTAGGTCCATCTTCTGCTTGCCCCTGGATATCATCTTTGCCTTGTCTATAGGACACTGTTGTGCCAATCAGCACTTCTCCACTTGTGACAACTTCTGTTAGAGGCCTCAACCTGAGTAACTGAATCAACATGAGTTGTTGGTTGCTCACCCACCTTAGTTGCGCTAGCTTGGCCCCGAGTACTTGCATCTGAAGCAACATGAGTTGCTGGTTGCTCATCCACCTTAGTTGCCTCCACTGTAGAACCTTGCTCCTCAGTCTCAACAGGTACATTAGTGTCCTGTTGAGAGACTTTAGTAGCATCTCCTGGTTTAGACTTCCAAGTAGGCTGCACCCGACCTTTCCTCTTAGGGTTCTTTCGACCCTCCTCCTTATGCTTCTGATTCATCTTACACTTTGAACTATGCTTGTCAATTTTTAAGCATTCTTGGCAATATTCAGGATACCACTCATATTCCACATACTGAGTGATAAACCCCCCTCGGGATCCTCCATCAGTATTTCATCAGGCATGGGTTGAGAAATATCCATTTCTATTAACATTCTTGCATAAGAAATCCTTTCCTCATTAGCAGTTGGTTTATCAGTACATACTGGTTTCCCCAAGCAACTAGCAATTATTCCTAAGTTCTCAAGAGCCCAGTATTGAATGGGAAGGCCATGAAATACTACCCAAATTGGGACTTATTTGATCGGTTCACGCTTAAGCTGAAAATTGGGTACCCATTGCTTTAAGATTAATGGTCGATTATTATACGTGAATGGACCACTCTGCAACACTTTTTGTTTATCCTTTTCATCCTTAAATCGAAAGATATAGTAACCCTCATCATGAGGGTATACCTGAGGAGTGGTGACAAACTTCCACACACCATAGACAAATTGCAGAAAGCTGGCATCCCTCCAATGATATAACCAATTGAGGCAGAGCCCCACCTCTCCTTCTGGTCAGCAATTGCAGTCGAGCATAATTTCCCCACCTTTACACCATCCTTCAGAGTTGGAGGAGGTCCAAAAAGATAATATCAGAAGAAACCCAAAGTCCGTGACCCGAGACCAGACCGGACGGGCGGCGCGCGTGTGGGCTTAGCCTCGAACCAAAGCACATCTAGGTCCTCCCTCCTTCAAACACATGAGTTACCCCTTGGGGTCTCAAACCCTTAGCCAATTTTGAGACTTATAAACTAAACAAATCTTCTTTCCCCCACTGATGAGGGAGAATTGGTCTATACCACATTTTCATACTTCAAACACCTCACTTCGTGGACCAATAGCTCTTTCATTTCTCAACGAAATTTGACGATCCTTGGCCCTACGGTCATCTACTCACTCAGCAGATTATGCACGTGTGAAGAATCAAAGTCTCCAACATGCGGAATCCTAGTGTTTAAGTCATTAAAGATGGGTGAACGCAACTCCCACCGAAGGCAAATTTCCAACCGAGAATACTTATGGAGTAATTCTAAAAACCAAATAAAGGTGGCTCTTGTTGCTTGGGAGAAAGTTTGCAATGCAACAAGATATGATGGACTGAATATAAAAAACCCTAAATTATGAAATGTTGCATATGTGGGCAAACTGATCTGGTTTCTAAACGAAAAGAAGGAAGTGTTGTGGGTAATATGAATACACGGTGTGTATATGAAGCATAATTTGAATGTCGACAGCCCACGTCTGGTCGAACTCACCAGTGGTTTTTAATCACCGGTTCACGGCCTGTGGTGGCCGGAAAAGGTGACGCCGCCGACTGTTTCTAAAACAGTTGGCCGACGGCCTTTTCCCGACCTCCTCCTCGTGAACCACCACCACCGGCTGATGCTCCTCGTCGGGATGATCATGTCGGTGGTCTTAAACCATCGGTTGTCGGTGCGTGGTGGTGGGAAATAGTCCCGCCGCCGGCGACTGTTCCGCCCGATTTATTTTTTTAGATTCTGATTTTGATATTCCGAAAATTAATTTTAAAATCAAAACAATTAATTTTTCCCACGTAATCGTTATTACTGATTATCGTATAACCATTAAATCAACCTGGACTTTGATACCACTGTAGGAAATTGTTGGGTTCGTAAACAAGTAGTAAGCACAACGAAAGTTTAAAATTTCTTATCCAACAACAATCCTGACATGACTTATGCGATAATCATGTTGTATGTTCAAAACATGATAAAAGAAAACTTACAGGTTTTCGTACGCGGGATTCAACACTAATGTATCCACGCGATTTGTTTTCTCGATTGCAAGATATGACTCCAATGTATTTCCTATTCAAAAAAGCTAGGAAATCTTGTTTTTAGGAACTGAGAAGTTATTTTCTGTCATCTTATAATTATGCGGTATGTGTTGTATATATAGGAGTTCATGACAAAACCTAATCAGATATAGAAAAAAACCTGAGCCCATGTTAATGTTCAATGGTCACACACCCAAAGTGGACGTCCAAGCTCCCATTTTGGGCCAACAATTTCTGGCCCAATTGTTTCCCTGTATTTGTCCGAGTACCCATATAATATATCCAACACGTTTAATTAAATTCGAAATCCAATTCGACTTAATTAAATAATTTCTATAAAATATAAATATTTTATAATTATTATAAATTAAATATCTCGATTCTCAATCAAATATTTAATACTTTCTCAATACACTCTTATATCGAAAAAACAATCGCATATAGTGTGATCCTATAGGCCTTCACATATCGACATTATTCTAATTAAGGTCCATACGAAACTCTTAGATTGCGTCGTATGACGAACTCAATATATGAAGTACGTTTACATAAATCCAGCAAACTTAACCTTTATGCGAAACTATAAATTCCTTTCATTCACGACACACTCGATTAAGCTTAGGATTTGCCAAGTGTCTATCCAAATGGCTTAATCACTTTATCTCACATTTATTAGTTGACAACTAGACTATACTCTAAATATGTCTCTTGCACTGGCCAGTGACTTTAGTCAACCTAATAACATTGAGAAGTTGAATGCTCTCTCAAATTTTCAATCGAGGAATGAATCCTATTCTTGGCTCAACTACCACCTTGATTTACATCCTGATGCACCCAACACAAGTCGTATCTTATCCAGAAGGAGTTTAAGCTTAAAACTTGGTCAAAGTACATCATTCTGTAAACAAAGTGCGTATTGACCTCAAGTCAAATGACCTTTATATTCCACACGTCGATAACACTATAGACATGTATAACAAATATTTTATCAGCAGAGTATACCAATACTTCTCCAAAGTATCCATATGTCCATCACGAGTAACCATTACTCGAAGCTGTGAGATATAATACATTCTCCAAGAATGTGATGTAGACCATATGTCGACTTATATCATATCATCGATATCACATTCTCGATGATCATTAGTCGAAGCTATTTTGAGAGTTACGTTCTATCATTAATATCTCACTTTATTAATGACAATATAAGCTCAAGGGATGCACATATATGAATAATTGCAAACAATCAACCTATAATTCAATAATTGCAAATGTCATAATTATTAATCTCATTTATAATACGAATGTATTCAAATACATTTTTGTTCCTAATGTAGATTGTCTCTAGGACATACATACTTTCATGCTCTATATCGTAAAGTTGAGGGTTATATTTTTACCATTTGTATGAAATGTTTAAATTGGTTATCAGTCACGTGAGTTGTGTTGCAAAAAGAATGGTCACGATAATATGGAGAAGTTTTTGTTCAAGAATCACATAAACCCATTGTTTGTAATTGGTCAGATTGTTAAAATTAATTAAGTAATAAAGAGAAATTAGTTAAGTCATTTTTTTTATATTAATAGCAATCAAAATATTTTAAAAATATATGTAATAATTCAACTTATTTCTAATCATTGATTTAAGATCAAGGAAATTTATTATCTCATTCATTTGGAAGGGGATATTATTTACCAAACCCAAAATGTTAAGAGGAAAAAGTAAAGCTTTTTAATATCAAATTTGGTTGAGTGATTTTATTAGAGAAAAATCCTAAGCTGAGTGACTTTATTGATACAAAATAAAGTTCAATAACTTAGGTATATAATTCTTCATAGTTGAGTGACATTTTTTTTTATATTTACTCAAAATACAGTGATCTCGATTTGTGTTGGGTAAGCCAACTAAATCGTGAAGTTTTCTCTACCCAAAGACCTTTGATTAAAAGTATAAAAAAAAAGTTTTTCCACCACATCCCTACTCGACGTATAGTTTAAAGTCTATTAAACATGTGTCTCAAATCACAAATCGTAATGTGTGTATTATAAACAAGAAGAAGAATACTGGAAGAGCAACAATATTTTGTCTGAAATTTTCCATTACCAGCTATAACTTAAATAATTTGAAAAAAATTAAATATATAATTTAAATAGCAAGGGAAAAATTGATTATCAATTTATAAAGAATGCAAATGACCCATTTCGTAATCTTAATGTAAACTCAACCCCAGTACAATTCGGCCCAACTTGCTAACGTGGATGAGGGTGAAGATCTAAAAGCCCACAAAAGATAAGACTATCAATATTTGTAATTATTGAACATTATTATTCGATTTACGCATAAAGTTTCGATTAATTTTATTTTCAAGAGAAATTTACTTTCAAATACAATTTCAACTTTTAAATATTTCTTTAACTTCAATTTTAAATACTTTATATTATAACTGTTTTGTCAATGATGGATTTCGCGCCACGGAATGAACCAGATCACTCTTATATAAAATCGAAGTTAAAAGAATATTTAAAATTTACTTTCAAATATAATTTCAATTTTTAAATAAGTGTGATCCGGTTCAGAATAATTAAAAGTTGAGTATTTAATTATTTTGCAATGATGAATTTCGCGCCACAAAATGAATCTCAAGGGAAGACAACCAACCAGTAGAAAGAAAGTGGGATCAAGAAAGAGGATGTCAAAGTACAAAGGGAAAGAGCTTCTTATGTAGTGAATACGTGAAAAGGAAAGTCATGAATTTCATTTTTCTAATTTCAATTTTCTAATCGATGGTTTAATTTATGAGTCCAAGTGCAATTTATCCAAATGCGGATGAGGTTTGGATCTCAATGGTTTGAAGAATGCGACGATGCTTTGGGGTGACATATACATGAGCGTGCCCCATTGGACAAGTCACAGCTCAAATGGCATCCTAATTCCTAAATATGGTGCAAAAAATCGAAGAGAAGCGCCAAGTTACAGTGAAAGGTCCAATTATGATTTGCATAATTGAGTGGCACCTCTCATCTATTTTGCACCGCTTATTTTAGGATAAGAAAAAGAAAGATAAAACAATAGTAATATACCGGTCGTACCCAAACAATAATATTTCAGAGGGAAATGCACCTAAGATCAAATATTTCGCGAAATAGACAACTACTTACTAGGCTAGGGTAGTCGTTTTTTCATCTTCCCTTTATTCCCTAGTGGAAAACAAAATGCATTTCGACCCCGTCGTAGTTCTCAATCATTTCGTGGATCCAGGCTATTCAGGAAGAATCGCAGCAATTCCCCAATCCTAACGAGTGACGATTTCTGACATCGAATTCCCGCATCGCATATAGGCTCTTTTCTTCTTCTGAGTGTCTTATCCACGACAGCGCACGGGAAGGATCGTTGGCCGGTTGGGAGTGTAGTCCCACAAGTGGTGTAACAGACCAATTTCCAACCCAAATACTGATGTATATTATAGTCATTAGAACGAAATTACACTGAATATAGAAAATACTATTGGAATGAACAACAATAATTACTGAAAAATTAAGGGAACAATGAAGGGTAATCAGAAGGGGATGAGGAACATAGACTTATAGAATTGAGGATGAGAAGCAAAGTCTTTGCCTAATTTGAATTTTCACCTCTTAAGTCTCATTTAATGAGAAAACACTCCATAATAATTTTTTATACACAAAATTCGAATCCCAAATTTCTTATTATCATCCTATCACAATCTTTATTGGTCCTACAAAATTTTATTAAGTAGAAAGGAACTACTCCTTCCGTTCTATTTATATTTAACATTGCTTCTTTATTACTTAATTTTTAAAATAAGGGCAAAGTACAAATATATTTCCCAATTTTGTGATTTAGAGCAGATATATCATTAAAAAAGTGGTGCATATCCCCTATCATTACACAAATGATGCAAATATACTCCTGCGATTACAAATAGTGCAAATATACCTTTTCAATAACATAATTTTCTTTTAAAATTATTTAATTTATTTTTTAAATAAAAACATGCCACGTGGCTTTAAAAAGACTTATTTTTAAAGACATGTGGTAATTTTTTTCCTGGTGGGTCGAGTTTGGTTCGTTTTGAAAAATATCTATGTGGCTTTAAAAAAATAAATTTACCCATATTTTAAACGAATATGAACCAACCTAACTAAAAAAAAAATTACCATGATATTTTAAAAAATTAAGTCTACTAAAAAATGAATATTTTTTTTAAAAAAGCCATGTAGTATTTTTTTAATTAAAAAATAAATGAAATGATTTTAGAAAGTGTAGGTACGTTATATTGAGGATAAAATACGAAAAAATAACTTGAGATAGTTTGATATATTTTGCGTCTCACTGATATAGGTGTGAAACTATGATAAGTGAAGATATTAAAAAAAAATGAAGTACACACCTACACATAATAGAAAATTATCTTGAAATGCTTACAAATGTTTAATATCAACGCACGCTTCACTATCAATAAGATATAATAGAAGAAAACGATCATATAAATAATAGCTACTCCTAGTTAAGGGTAAGTTCTAGCTTTGTTTGAAAACTTTTAATAATATTATATATAACTTCTTTTAAATATAAAAATGATATGAAATAAATTTATTTGAGCAAGTATAAAAATTAAATAGTCAATCTTAACTTGTTTAAAATTGAACATAATTATTATTATTATAGTACTCTCACATTTCGTATTAGTCTATCTTAAAAAGATTGACACATTTTTATATTTAAAAATAATATAATTTTATAAGATGATTTATAGCGGTATAAATATTTAAAAAAAATTTTAGATCAAATATTTTAAAATTTTTTCTTTTAAATTTGTGTCAAATAAAAGTAAAATAATTACTGGTGAATATGATTTTAGAAAATTTAGAAATCTGTGCTCGGAATACAAACAAAAAGTTGGTGGACCCTCTGCTGCGAACCTTTCACATAAAATAAATAGGGATATATAGAGCATCTTATGTTGACACGTGGGTGTGCATTGATTGGTTATAACTTATAAGCATAAGAGAAAGATGAATTTCACGTCAACAACCGATGACTTGCTATTACCGGTTACCTCTGCCATCTCCAACTGAATCTTACAAATACTACTTTTATGAGCAACTTTCTTCTGTCTCTTTGCTTCTCCATAGGTTTAAGGTACGTAGTTTAAGAATAAATGAAACTTTTGAAATGTGTGATAGATATTTGTGCGGTTGTTAAATTATTTTTTAATATAAATATATTTCAACTAATAAGAGAATTAGGATAATCTTTTGGGACTGAGGGAGTATTTCAATATGGATTTTCTTGATTTCTTATTTAAGCACTTTAAATTGAGCTAACTTTTATGCTGAAGTAATTGACTGGCTATTTATAGGATTTAGAATTGATCAACTTAGTGCAAGTTTTTGCTGGCCCCTTTGTTAATGTATGGAAAAAAGAAACTTGTGGGGGTAGTCTATTTATTAGTGATAAAGATTCAATTTTTGTTAATGCAGAATTTGCTAGTATTTGTATTCTTGATTTTATGGGGGTGTTAAATAGTGGTAAAGATTCAATTTTGTTTAATGCAGAATTTTTTTTGATTTTATGGGGGGTGGGGGGTTAAATAGTTGAGCTCAATTTTATGCTGAAGTGATTGAGTATGGACAATTTGTAGGATTTAGAATTGATGAACTTAGTGCAAGTTTTTGCTGGGGGGGGGGGGGTTAAATAGTTGAGCTCAATTTTATGCTGAAGTGATTGAGTATGGACAATTTGTAGGATTTAGAATTGATGAACTTAGTGCAAGTTTTTACTGGCCCCTTTGGTAATGTATGATGCAAAAAGAAACTTAAGGGTAGTCTGTTAAATAGTGATAAATATTCAATTTCTTTTTGTTAATGCTGAATTTGCTAGTATTTGTTTTCTTTATTCTATGAAGGGGGAGCCTTTGAGCAACATGTTGTGTCCGTGTGACCTATAGGTCACGGGTTCGAGCCGTGGAAGCAGCCACTAATGCTTGCATTAGGCTAGGCTGTCTACATCACACCCCTTGGGTGCGGACCTTCCTCGGACCCTACTAACGCGGGATGCTTTGTGCTGACCTTTTTTTCTTTATTCTTAACCCCTAAAGAAGCTAGAGCAAGTCATAATTGAAAATGAAGCGAATTGTTGATTGTGTCTATGGGGTTGTTAAAGTTTCTGTCTTTTTTGCTAGTTTCTGATAGCTATTACTTGTGGGTAGGCTGTTAAACAGTGATAAAGATTCAATTTTGCTAATGCAGAATTTGCTGTTTGTTTTCTTGATTTATGGGGTTGTGTTTCGGTCTTTTTTTGCTATTTTCTGAGAGATATTACTTGTGTTTGTTCCACCTTCGAGCTTAAAATTCTATATGGTTGTCACAGATTGGCTGCAACTTCCATTTGACGTCATTGACATTGAGGGTTTGGTTTTACCAATTTGGTTGAAATGGATCCGAGGTTTAATGGAAATCCGAGTTCTTTGAATAATTTTCGACTAGGGAACCAATCATTACCTATTAATGGACCAAGATTTGAACTTATTTATTCAGATCAGAAGCTACTCAATGGTCCTAGACTCGAAAATAGCTTTGTCCAACAAAATTTTGGTGCTGTTGGATTTATAAGTGGCGACCATTTACCGACTAATGTACAATCAAGAACTGACCTGGGCGTTGAGGACGATTACAATGAAGATATTGATTTCTCGGATGCAGTTTTGAGATATATAAATCAAATCCTTATGGAAGAAGACATGGAGGACAAGACGGATATGCTTCAGGAGTCTTTGGAACTTCATGCGAAAGAGAAGTCATTCTATGAGGCCCTTGGCAAGAAGTATCCACCATCACCAGAGCAAAGCACATTTACTAAACAGAATAGTGAGAGTCCTGATGACTACTTGGGAAGTATATACAATTCCACAAGTAATACCAGTGAAGGCCTTTCATTTCGTAATACCTCGTATTCTTCAGTATGCTCATCAAATAGTGGGAGTAATAATATTGTAGATGGATTCTTAGACTCTCCTGTTAGTTCTTTTCATATTCCTGATATATATGATGAGAGCCAATCTATTTGGAACTTTCGGAAAGGAGTTGAAGAAGCAAATAAATTCCTCCCAACTAGTAATAAGTTGTTGAACATTGTAGATATAAATGACTTGCCACCTCGGGAGCCCAAAGGGGAAGCTAGTTATGTGGGGGAGACTTCACCAACTGAGGCGAGAGGGAAGAAAAATCCTCTGAGGGACGGTAATTATATCGAAGAAGAAAGGAGTAGCAAACAGGCAGCGGTTTTTACAGAATCAACTCTACGATCTGAGGAGTTTGATATCGTCTTGTTGAATAGCATGGGGAAGGGAGAAGAAGCACTAGAAGCTTATCGACAAAACCTAAGGAATGCTAAAAGCAAAAAAACCACAACGCAGATTTCGAAAGGATCAAAAGGAGGAAAGGGCCGGGGCAAGAAACAAGGTGGAAAGAAGGAAGTCATAGATTTAAGAACACTCTTGATAAATTGCTCGCAGGCTGTTGCTGCTGATGATTCCAGGACTGCGAATGAACTATTGAAACAGATCAGACAACATTCATCGCCTTTCGGAGACGGAAACCAGAGATTAGCTCATTGTTTTGCTGATGGTCTTGAGGCGCGTTTGGCTGGTACTGGCAGCCAGATTTATAAAGCCCTTGTCAATAAACGAACATCCGCAGCTGATCTTTTGAAGGCTTACCATTTGTATCTCGCATCTAGCCCATTCAGGAAGATCTCAAGTTTCGCTTCGAACAAGACAATCATGATAAAGGCGGAGAATGCGTCAAGGGTTCACGTCATTGACTTTGGCATCCTGTACGGTTTCCAATGGCCTACGTTCATCCAACGTATCGCAGAAAGAGAAGGGGGCCCACCGAGGCTTCGTATTACTGGTATAGAGTTTCCCCAACCAGGGTTCAGGCCAGCGGAACGGATCGAGGAAACAGGTCGCCGTTTGGCTGATTATGCCCGGTCCTTTAATGTTCCATTTGAATACCATGCGATAGCAAAGAAATGGGAGACCATCACAGTTGAGGATCTAAAGCTAGACAAGGATGAATTTCTTGCTGTCAACTGTTTGTATCGCTTTAAGAACCTGCACGATGAGACCGTCAAAGTTGACAGTTCAAGAACCGTTGTTCTCAACCTCATAAGGAATATCAATCCAGATATCTTCGTCCATGGTATTGTCAACGGAGCCTATAGTACCCCGTTTTTTGTCACACGATTTCGTGAGGCCTTATTCCACTTTTCAGCACTTTTTGATATGCTTGAAACTATTGTTCCCAGTGAGATTCCAGAAAGAGGATTAATTGAGAGAGAGATCTTTGGGAGGGAAGCTCTGAATGTCATAGCTTGTGAAGGGTGGGAAAGAGTTGAACGGCCAGAGACGTACAAGCAGTGGCAAGCTCGTATTTTAGGGGCAAGGTTTACGCAGATCCCTTTTGATCGGAAGCAATTCGTGGATAGGGCAGTAGAAAAGGTGAGGTTAAGCTATCATAGAGACTTTGTAATCGATGAAGATAGCCAGTGGTTGTTGCTGGGGTGGAAAGGAAGAACAATTTACGCCTTATCTTGTTGGAAACCTGTTTAAGGAAGATCATTTGGTTGCTAAAGTCTTTGAGATTCTAATATGGACAGGGCTAAATATTGCAGCTTACGCGTCAATAACTAACTGATAATCAGACAAGATGAGGTTTTGGTACATGTTCTTGGTGATTATCATCAGCGCACAAAGCGAGGGACTTGTAAGGAGTAAATTGATTGAATCGGTATTTCATAGAAGAATGACCAAGACTATGAAATCACAAGTTGAACAGCTAGCGGACAAGCCATTACTGCAGAGTGTGCATCAGATATGTATTCTGGAATTTTGTGAGCTTAGCAGTAGATATTAGTTTGTTCAGTGAACCATTTAATTGGGGGGGATAACATGTTTTAGATCTGTTTAATTTCTCCGTTTTATGACACATTAACCGTTTTAACTTAATGTTCAAAGTGCAGTAAGGATTTAGATGAATAGCCGACTCCAGGTAGTTTGAAACTTTGGATTGAGGCATAGTTGATTGATTGATCTATGATGTATTAACCGTTAATAGTAAGTGTTCGTTCCGGTAACTAAAGTCAATTTCCTTCCCATTTAAAAGCAATGTCCTATTTCACTAAGGAACTACAATTTTCTGCCATTAGCATGCATAATGGAAAACGTTCAAGTTATATACAGTAACAGTATGAAAATTTTAGCCGAGGGACTATCGGAAATAATCTCTTTACCTCCTAAGGTAGGGGTAAAGTCTGTGTACATTCTACCCTCCCCAGACTCCACTTGTGGGATTACACTAGGTATGTTATTGTAATATGAAAATTTTCTTACACTCAGTCTAATTTAATTGCAATTAGCTTTACCGTATGGTATACAAAATTTAAAATATAATAGCAGTGGGAATTCGAAAAATTAAATTACCTTCATCTTGGAGGTAGTTGCAAATTGTGAGGGATTCCTTAACAAATTGCATTGTAAAATAATGTGGGCACCTTTTCTGCTGCATGCTTACTATTATGCGACATGTTGGAAAAAATTTAAGTCCAGTTGATTAAAAACTTGGCAAACTGTGTTGTCGATTAGCTGAGGATGGAGTAACTCGGGTTCATAACATGCAGACGAGCTAGAATTTGAAGTTTATGAGTTTTGAACTTGCTATCAAATGACCAAACTCATGACTCGTTTTAGTTACTGGGTTCTAAGCAAAACTACTGAGTAATTCCTCCAAACAGCGAAACACGTACCTAATATTGTAGCCCCTATGTGTACTAATACACAAAAGTAAAACCGAATGTCAACTTGGGTGGCTCTTTTTTGTTTTCAATAGGTGTTGCGAACAAATTAGTGAATTCATAATGAATGTGAGTATGTATATATATATAGTTTGAGTCCGAAAGTAGGTACCGTAGCATTCTAGTAGGTACTAGGATTTTGGATATTGTAAAAATATTAAGGTTGAGGAGGTTGAGGGTGCTATTCGCAGGATGCGCAGGGGACGAGCGACCGGGCCTGATGAGATCCCAGTTGAATTTTGGAAGAGCGCAGGCAGGGCAGGTTTGGAGTGGTTGACTGAATTGTTTAACGTCATTTTTAAGACGACAAGAAGGCCCGAAGAATGGAGGTGGAGTACAATGATTCCCTTGTACAAAAACAAAGGTGATATCCAGAGTTGCAACAACTATAGGGGTATCAAGTTGCTGAACCACACTATGAAAGTTTGGGAAAGGGTCGTGGAGATGAGGGTGAGGAAACACGTGTCTATTTCCGAGAACCAGTTTGGATTCATGCCGGGGCGCTCAACTACCGAAGCCATTCATTTTATTAGGAGGTTGGCGAAGCAGTATAGGGAGAGGAAGAAAGATTTACATATGATTTTCATCGACCTCGAGAAGGCATACAACAAGGTCCCTAGGGAAGTTCTGGATAGAGGTGTACTTGTGGTGTACACTAGGGCGATCAAGGATATGTCTGATGAAGCCAAGACTAGGGTACGGTCAGTAGGAGGAGACTCGGAGCACTTTCCAGTGACGATGGAGCTGCACCAGGGATCATCTCTTAGCCCATTCCTATTTGCCTTGGTCATGGACGGACTGACGCGACAAATCCAAGGGGAGGTACCATGGTGTATGTTATTCGCAGAAGACATAGTCCTAATTGATGAGACTCAAAGCGGAGTAAATGCCAAGCTGGAGGTTTGGAGACAGCCTTTGGAGTCTAAATGGTTCAGGTTGAGTAGGACCAAGACAGAATATTTGGAGTGTAAGTTCAGCAACGGGAGCGATCCTGAGACAGACGTGGAGGTGAGGCTTGGTACTCAGGTCATTCCAAAAAAAAGAAGCTTCAAATACCTAGGGGCTATTATCCAAGGGAATGGAGAGATTGATGTCGATGTCACACATCATATTGGGGCAGGGTGGATGAAATGGAGGCTCGCATTAAGAGTCTTGTGCGAAAAAAAGTGCCAACTAAACTTAAAGGCAAGTTCTATAAGGCGGTGGTCAGACCGACTATGTTGTATAGGGCAGAGTGTTGGCCAGTCAAGACTTCGCACATACAAAAGATGAGAGTTGCGGAGATGGATGTGTGGGCATACAAAAAGAGATAGGATTAGGAATGATATTATCCGGGATAAAGTGGGAGTGGCCTCGGTGGAGGATAACATGCGGGAAGCGAGGTTGAGATGGTTCGGGCATGTGCAGAGAAGAGACACGGATGCCCTAGTGCGGAAGTGTGAGAGGTTGGCTATGGACGGGTTCAGGAGGGGTAGAGGTAGACCAAAGAAGTATTGGGGAGATGTGATTAGACGGGATATGACACATGTGCAACTTACATGACCTTAGATAGGGGGTTGTGGAGGACACTGATTAGGGTAGAAGGGTAGTAGGTAGTCGAGCGTAGTCATACTTACGCTTACAAAATGAGAGTGTGGTGTTATCAATGGAGGCTCGATTAGCCTATCACACTTATAGGCGCATTATTGCTCTATAGTACCCTGTAGTTTGATTCCTGCTGCTATGTGTTCTTTAGTGTAATTTATTTATCTTATTTAGTTGTGTTAGCTATTGCTTCATGTTGTTAGTATGCGCTACCATTGCGTATTTGATTTTACTATCTGCATGTTCATAATGCTTTAATTTCTCGTCTGAGTCTGGCCGTTTCTCACACTTTGTTTTGCTTTGCTTGTTTTACCTGATTATGCTTTGTCTTGAGCCGAGGGTCCCCCGGAAACAGTCGCTCTACCTACTAAGGTGGAGGTAAGATCTGTGTACATTCTACCCTCCCCAGACCCCACGTTGTGAGATTTCACTGGATATGTTGTTGTTGTTGTTGTTATAGTTTGAGTCCGAAAGTAATGAATTCAGATGTTCCCCTCCACTCTTAAATCTAGTGTGCATCTTTACCTGAAGTTAGACTTACAAATAAAGAATTGATTTCAAAATTATAGTCAAAACCAGGAAAAAAGTATATAATAAGTTGAGAAGCACAAATAACGGCTGAAACGCCATTGATAAAGGCATAGTGCTTGCCAATAAGTTTACTCATAGACTAATAATGTTTTCTTGGAACAATGAGAAATCAAATGAACTGAATGATATCATCCGTACCCATCAAACCTATAATTGCACAAGATGTCATATAGTCATAAAAAGGGCCGCCGTTGCACTAAGCTCCAGCTATGCGCGGGGTCCGAGGAAGGACCGGACCATAAGGGTCTATTGTATGCAGTCTTACCTTGCATTTCTGCAAGAAACTGTTTTCACAGCTTGAACTCATGACCTCCTGGTCAATGACAACAACTTTACCAATTACTCCAATGCTCCCCTTCTAAGATGTCATATAGTCATAATCTTGAAAAATAAAATTTCCAAACCATTATTGTGCTGATGCCAGATTGATGATACATCTTAATCATAATATGTTATTGTTGAGAATATAATCAAATATTAAAAGTGTGTTATATCTAACAGCTTAAGCTTTTAGATCAGATGATCACACACTTCAATATGGTATTAGAGCAGTCCAAAGGTCCTGGGATCGAACCTCACCGCCACCCATTCTCAAAAAGAATTTCCACGTACTTTTGGACCATGAAAAAAATCAGGTCAGCACGTGAGGGGGCGTTGTCACCCATTCTCAAAAAGAATTTCCACGTGCTTTTGGACCATGAAAAAAATTAGTTCCAAAAAATTAGGTCAGCACGTGAGGGGCGTGTTGAAAATATAATCAAATATTAAAAGTGTTCTATCTAACAGTTTAAGCTTTTAGATCAGATGGTCACACACTTCAATAGTTATATTAGTAAACAACCTACGTGTTAACATCAATATCCATCCCATGTGAATATCATGTTTGATGCGTTACGCTATCTTATTGGGATATACAATCATATATTGTTTTTTATAGAAGGCCCCTTTGTCCGAAAGTCTTTTGACTTATTGTTTATAGCCCCACCACAAGTGAATATCATGTTTGATGCGTTACACTGTCTTATAGGGATATGCAATCAATCATACTTCTTTATAAGAGCCTCGTCTAGCCGAATGTTTTTTTGACAACTACAACGAAACATAACATGGATAATCAGTTTTAAAAAATTTGGCTGTTACAATGAAATATTATTTAAAGTATGATTAATATAGAGAGATCTGATTATATTATTATCATTAAACCAATCTTATTGTGTCATTTGGATAATATTACAACTTACCCCTTATAAAATATGTGACCGGTTTATAGCCCCACCAGTCCTAATAAGCTAGAAAAAATGCAAACTTTATCCTTTTGGAATAATAATAATAAACTTTATTATATAATCATAGAAAGGTAGACTGATAAAAATAGAATGGAGAAACAGAAGGGAGAGTTTATTTACAAGATTTGTGGATGGATGGATCATCACTAGTTGAAAGGAAGTACTAATAGACTACTAATTAATTGATAATGACAACAAAACATCTACATCATTTAAATCAATGTGACAGGAAATTTGGATCTTCCCATAATCATTCTAGAAGTTTTTTTCTCCCAACAACAGCAATATGATATACTAAGCTGTGACAGATGTCTCCACAGCAACACCAGAGTAGTTAACTTCAGCCAGCCTATCAACTTCCCAAAGCTGTGGTAATGCTTCCCTTATGTTGTGGATACTTTCTAATGCATAATCTGCACCTACAATTCTTTGGGAATTGCCAACCTGAAATATAATAGCAGCAACTCAGCATTAGCAAGACAACATAATAAAGGCTTGTTTGGTTCGAAGACTAGTTATGCTGACCGTATTTCTTATCGGAAATAGTAATGAATAGGATGTATAAATAATACTAGCATTAGTTGTACTAGACTTAGTTATACCAAACAACCCCTAAGAGGTAGTAGTCCAACAAGATTGGTCTAGTAAGGACTATCCCCTCCTTTTCATTTTATTACACCAGTGTTAGACTGTGTACGTAGTTTAAGAAAGATAAACTTCCGCCTACAATTTAGACACAATTTTGGGGTTATAGAGCCTCTCGTTAATAGTAAAATACAAAGTTTTAATGTTAAGAATTTTCAAATATTTATAGAGATGTATCCTTATTTGTGGAACAGACTATGAGGGATTACAACTACTTACCAAGACAGTATCAAGACCTACACACTTGCCAGCTTGAACGTTACGGACACTATCTTCAAAGAAAAGCTGAAAAGTATAAAAAATCCAAATGAGTATATTAAGATAGCATAATTCTTGAATTAGTATGATTCAAGAGTGGAACAGTTAAAATTCTTACTGTTCTGTGTGGGTTAATGTTGGCTATCTTTAAAGCCCGTTCGATGGCAACTTCTGAAGGCTTGCATACAATTGGTGTCTTTGGCAACACTGCTCCGGGCTTAGGTTGAGAAAAATGTCCAATAATGTCAAAAATCTCAGAGCCGTTAGTAGCAGTAGTGTTGGAGGCCAATGTGTCTGAACCAACAAACTCAATGTCGTCTTCGTCATCTGATGGAGTGCTCTTGTGAATTGGATTCAGTGTCTCAAAGCATAATATCCCTTCAAAACAACCTTCCAATCCAAGTTTACTCAGTACTTTGAGAGCATGGACCTTATCAGCATTAGTGAAGATCTGTTACACACACAGAAACAACATTAGAAAAATGCTTCAATCAGCCACTTTTCCGATGGCCAGAATACACATATAATATACGTATTGTATACATATAATACACATATAATACATAAATATACATATAATATGCATAATCAGTGTATAGGTTTTGTATATTTTGGCTAGCGCACGTAATTAATTTCCCGACGTGCCAAACATGGAAATATCCCTGTTAACGAAAATGCTTATGAATTGTGATTAAGGACTTACAACTTTGCGGATAGGTACACTAAGCAAAAGACTTCTCAGAACAGGGTCAGGCCTCAAATTTTCATAAGGTAATCTACCATGGACAAAACTGCAGAAAAACAAATTTGCAAATTTAAGTTCAATAACTTGATACAATGAGAGTTTAAAATCAATTCAATGCAACTGCTGCTACAAATACTCACCTATGGTACTCATCATAGTCGAAATCGTAGCCGATTGCCTGCCAAAAATTAATGACTTATTTCATAAGTTAAAAGTTCTCAATAAAACTTTGTTTGGATGATCAAAACTGATGCTTAAAAAAGGAAAAAAAAACTTTACCCTGAGGCCTGCCATTGTGGTTCCATAATTCTTGTACAGCAAATTACCCAACTCAGCAATTTTGCTTTGTTCTATGCCAAGCTTTTCAACCATATAATCTGCACAAGTAAATCAACTCCAAAATAAGGCACCATTCCCGGTTTTTGGCGCAAAAAAAACTTCGGTCAGTCAATTTTTGTTGTGTTATTAATAGTATTTTTTGGTAATCACCGTTAGTTCTGAAGTCCATTATGTTAGTTGGCCCAAAGATGCTCCACTTTAGCAAAATTTTTAAAACTAAAAATGTTCGGAGTTATACTTAAGGACAAAAATAGACCTACTTCCATAGATAAACAACAATTTTGGCTAAAAACTTAATTTGAAGAACAATATCATGAAGTATACCTTCAATATTCTTGCGAACACTAACCGCCAGACCAGCACTAAGGGGATAAAGAGTATCATCTAGATCTGTAAATATCAAAATGCTTTATCATCAAATTTGCCAAAAGATGAAATGAATGAACAAATGGAATTTGAACTATATTGTTCCGACTCTTCAAAAATGCCGATAGGTACGTGTCGTACCCTAAAAATTAGTACAATTTTGGAGGATCCAACAGAATTTTTTTTAAAGAATATGAGCAACATAGGATTTGACAACTATATTTTTGAGAAAAGATAACATACCAAAAAGAAGACAGTCGTATTTTGGCCTCTGAACATGCCCATATTCCATTTTGGCCTAAAAAAACTTAAGAGTAAAGAAGTGAAATACGTAAGAATAGTGGAAAAAGAAAATCTAAATCTACCAAAACCAATTTGAAAATTCAGTCTAAGTCTCAATCTACACTTCTTCATGATGGCTTCCCAATTATTGAGTTTCACAAATCAACATATATGATTATTACAAGCAAAAGAAAGGGGCTATTATTCTATATGTCCCCATTATTTTTTTATTTCCGTAAAAAATGAATCTTGGGACTAACTTAACCCCAAAAGCTAGCTTGTAGGGTGAGAATTGTTCAAATCTATATAAGAAATAATGGATCTTGAGCCTAACTCAACCCCAAAAGCTAGCTTGTAGGGTGATGATTGTCCAAGTCCATAAGAGTATATTCTCATTCCATATCCGATGTGAGACTCTTAACAAGTTATTACAAAAACCAGCCACAAGTCCATAACTTTTTTCTTATGTCAAGCCAAAAATAAAGTGGACCCTTGACCCTCATAAATCACAAAAATATAATAATAGAACTTCTCCAAATAGAAAACAAAGAAGCAGCATTTAGATTCTTCAAAGTACAATTCATTAGAACAATAATGAAAAGCAAAATCTAATGCACTTCATAACTAATCTTCCAAGAAAATATCCAATACGTGTACTTCCGTTTACTTTTACTTATCATGTTTTACTTCTTTAGAGTCAATTTGACTAATCTTCATAGCTAAATTGGATTAGATTATTTCAACATTACAAAATTAAAATTCAGATGTTCAAAAACTATACAAAAAATACATTAAGTTACAATTTTTCACATATTAAAAATACATCTTAAAATATTGATCAAAATCTATATAATTTGAATCTCAGTAAGCGAAACGCGATAAGTAAAAGTTAACCGAGGGATTATTTGTAAGGAAAACTACACAAACATCAGCAAAAGGAAGCAAATAAAAGAGAGAAAAAAACAGCAAACTTCCCCCTTAGATATCTCATTTTGGTGTCAATCAAAGCAAATAAACCAAACTTCAAGATATTAAAAACTGTTACATTCATGAATCTGCACAGTTTATCACAGTGCAAACACAAATTTTAACATTATAAACACTAAACAAATTCCAAGAAAACATCATTCTTCATTATTCAATCAAATATAAATCATTTTAACCAAAACTACTTCAGTGGATCAAAAAATTAACTTTGACCCTCCAACACAAACATCAAAATGAACATACTTTGGTTTCAAAAACATCAAAATAAACCCATTACCAATCCTAGATTTTTCAATATTTCTCATCCATCATTATTCAAAAATAATACTCCACTAAGTAATAGAGAAAATGGAGAAACATAGAAGGAAATACAAGTTAATCATTAATCAAAAACTAGTTTAATGGTTCAAAAAGTTTAACTTTGACCCTCCAACATACACATCAAAATGAACACACTTTGGCTCCAAAATTATTAGCGAATATTCTCCGAATATTCACAGTATATTTTGTAATTATGATAGATGTATATTTAAGGTAACTTAGGATTCTTATTGTATTAGGAATCAACCATTTAAGGTAAGTTAGGATTCTTATTGTATTAGGAATCAACTTCTGTACAACTATATATATTGTGATTAATGAAAGGAATCCGGAAGGGAGATTATTTCAAACCATATCACCCATTCCAAAAAATCCGAAACTAGCCAAACTGGACCCTAATTGGAATGCGGTCATGTGTGAGGAATTTAATGCTTTAACCAAGCAGAACACTTGGGATTTGGTACCTAGACCGGACGGTGTGAATGTTATCCGGTGTATGTGGCTATTTCGTCATAAGTACATAGACAGTGGTGACTTGGAGAGGTACAAGGCAAGACTAGTTTCTAATGGCACTAATCAGCAGGAGGGTATTGATTGTGGTGAGACATTCAGTTCGGTTGTTAAACCGGCCACTATTCGGACTGTTCTCAGTATTGCTATGGGCATGCATTGGCCGATTCATCAGCTTGATGTCAAGAATACATTTCTTCATGGGGATTTGAAAGAAACTGTGTACATGCATCAGCCCCCTGACTTTGTTCATCCGGTAGTCCCGCAGTTTATATGTCGTCTTAGAAAGTCATTGTATGCTTTAAATAGGCACCCCGCGCTTGGTATGATCGTTTTGCCAGGTATCTTATGCAGATCGGTTTTATATGTAGCAGCTGTGATAACTCTCTCTTCACTTTTCATCGAGGTAGCAACACAACTTATTTGCTATTATATGTGGATGACATTGTTCTTACTGCCTCATCTGACGGTTTGAAGAATGAAATCATTGTTCTACTCAAAACTGAATTTGCTATGACTGACTTGGGAAAACTGAGTTATTTCTTGGGTATATCAGTGACCAGATCTGCAGCTACTATGTTTTTATTTTTATGTCAGCGTAGGTATGCAGAAGAGATAGTGTACAGTCTAAGATGACAAATTGTAAAATTATGCCAACTCCGGTTGACTCGAAATCCAAGCTTAGTGCCAATGACGGAGCGTCAGTTTCTGATCCCACTCTATATCGGAGTCTTGCAGGTGCCCTTCAGTATCTTACATTCACTAGGCCCTGATATTGCATATGTCGTTTAGCAGGTGTGTCTGTTTATGCACGACCCTCGAGAGTCCCATTTTGCAGCCCTCAAGCGTATTATCAGATACGTTAAGGGCACACTGGACTTTGGACTACATCTCTACCCCTCTGCCCCAACCAAGCTACTCTCCTACACGGATACAGATTGGGCAGGATGTCTAGACACACGTCGCTCCACTTCAGGCTACTATGTATTTCTTGGGGATAACCTTATTTCATGGTCCGCCAAGCGGCAGACCACGCTATCCCGTTCGAGTGTTGAAGCAGAGTATCGGGGAGTTGCTAATGTCGTTGCTGAGCTCTGTTGGCTCCGAAATCTTCTTTTGGAGCTCCAGTGTCCATTGCGAAAGGCGTCTATAATCTATTGTGACAACATATCTGTCATCTATATGTCTCACAATTCGGTCCAACATCAGCGGACTAAGCATATTGAGATGAATATTCATTTTGTGCGAGAGAAGATTGCCCTTGATCAAGTCAAAATATTACACGTGCCTTCCGCCTATCGGTATGCAGATATTTTCATAAAGTGACTACCGAGACAGCTCTTCACCGACTTCCGATCCAGTCTTAGCGTTCGGCCTCCCCCCGCTCCGATTGAAGGGGAGTATTAGCGAATATTCATAGTATATTTTGTAATTATGATAGATGTATATTTAAGGTAACTTAGGATTCTTATTGTATTAGGAATCAACCATTTAAGGTAAGTTATGATTCTTATTGTATTAGGAATCAACATCTGTACAACTATATATATTGTGATTAATGAAAGGAATCCGGAAGGGAGATTATTCCAAACTTACAAAAATGAACCCATTACCTATCCTGTATATATTACTCATCCATCATTATGCAAAAATAATGCTAGAGATAAGAAAGAGAGAAGGAAAAAAACAAGTTAGTCATTAACCAAAACTAGTTCAATGGTTCAAAAAGTTTAACTTCGACCCTCCAACATACACATCAAAATGAACATACTTTGGTGCCAACAAGATCAACATAAAGTCATTACTACTCCCAGATTCTGCAATATTGCTCACCAAAAAAGTATGCAAAAAAAAAATAATCAATACATAATAGAGAATGGAGAAAACCAAGATAGAAAAACATACCAAGAATCAAAATGGGGATTATCAGAGAGAAGAAAACGAAGATACACTAAAGACTTTTGTTGTTGTAGTGAAAGTGTTTTTTTTTTGTTTGTGTTGTAGTATTTGCAAAGAAGAGAAGGAAGGAGGGGAGGAAAATGAGTAGGTATTCGTTGGGTTTATATAGGCAAAATGTTGCGTCTTTTCCCATTTAAAAAAAATAGAAGTAGTAGCTGATTATTAAAAAACCGCCTAAGTATTTTCTTCGGCTTTTCCATTAATTAGGAAAAAAAGACTTTTTAAAAAAATTTGAAAAATCATTTTTCTTTTTCTTTTACTTTTTTTGCATATTCGTTTGTGCTTCTCCGTTATACTTTCTGGACTAGTATATATTTGTTGAAAGTTGAAACTCGCAAATTTGTCCTCTTTTTTGTTCTTGGCTTCCATTTGGTCATAGGTTTTGAAGGTGAAACTTAAAATTTGAAAATTTGAGTTTTTAAAGTTGTAATTTTTGGAATTTAAAGTTGTGTTTGATATGCATTTTACTTTAAAAAAATTTAAAGTTTTTTGAAAATAGATTTTCAAAATCTATTCCAAAATCTATGACTAAACATATATTTGAAGATAAATTTTTAAAATCTGATAAAAAATCTATGACCAAATGTTAGCTTCATTTCCTCCCTCAAAATACTCCCCATTATTTTTACTTTTACTTTTTATAACAAGTGTTATTTGAGCCAGTTTACACGAAGTTTAGCTATTGTTTACCCCAAAAAAGATATAGTTGAATTTGTAAGTGTTTTTAAGGTTATGTGGATAGATTTATAA
Organism: Anisodus acutangulus; assembly: GCA_029783415.1. Classification (NCBI taxonomy): domain Eukaryota; kingdom Viridiplantae; phylum Streptophyta; class Magnoliopsida; order Solanales; family Solanaceae; genus Anisodus; species Anisodus acutangulus. The sequence continues at coordinate 44,975,628 of CM056505.1, forward strand.
ATAAGTTTGATAAATAATTAATAATAAATAAGTAAATGAAAATAATAAGCAAGTAATTAGCATGTAATGTCGTAATCTTGATTGAAATTGAACTGAGAGTTTAGTCCGATCCTTAGCTAAATTGCTTCGGGTCCGAGCCAATAACAAGAGCACTTTTGAATATAATTACGCAAGTATGATATGCCCTTCCAACATGAAGGTTGAGCTCCTTTTATAGCTAACAATGCAAGACATTTATGCTCAAGAATCACTCCTCATTAAATGCAACTAAATGATAAAAACGGTCACTTAATGAGCAAATAGTAACGGCTGGCGTCATATCTGGAATGGGTAGGTGCTAAGCTCCTTCGGTCTTCCACCCGATGTCACCAAGTTCGATCTCCATTCGGTGTCATCTGGCTCAGCCGTCAACCGGTCTTGTTATGACACCCAAACTCTCCACCGATTCAAATTGCTACTTCCTTCGATTTCAATTCTCAAACCATGCCACGTGTCGTGCCGATTTTCACGGTATACAACTACTTAATTGCATTACACATTGTTTTCAGTAGCACAAATACTGACTAATCTACCTATAAATTTAAACACGTGTAAAAAATAGTGGCGATGCAGCATGTAAGCACCGGGGTCATATGAACCCTGTACATTTTAACGTGAATCATACAATTTGTATAAAGATTTATTAAAATTACAATAATTAGTAGATCTGAATCTATAATTTAGCAGTGCAATGAATTCAATACTAAGAACCTTATGATTGAACCAGTACAATTTAATTGTGAATCCACCCTCTATAAAATTCACTTAAACTTTTTTTTTCTCTGTTGATCTACCTCTTATATTTGTCTTTTTATTTCAAAATCCCACCTCAAAATTGAAAATCAAGGACTCTATCATATCTATCTTGTTTTAGCTAGTATTAATAAATTATTGTTGTTTGAGGAGTTCAAAAGAATCAAAACTGTGTTGTAGAATTTATATAAAAATGCAAGAAATTTAAGGAATCAATATTCTAATTCACATAAGAAATTAGGTACTTTGACTTGTTAATTTTGTCATTCTTTTGGAGCCGAAAAAGTAAGATTTAAGTTTATCTAATAGGCAAAAGATTATTCTTACAATTAGGATCACTTAAAAATTAACTGCATAAGTATATTGGTTAATACCTAGCAAAGAAAATGTTAGGAGATCGAAATAATACGGCGTCATGCGAAAGCTAATAATTGTAAATTTCAAACGACGATAAATCAGACAACAAAGAAACTATACTAAAAATACATAATATTCTATACAGTTTGATTAATTGATCTACATATCAAAAAATAATTAAAAACATAAAAAAATATTAAGAGAAAAATCTTTCACTAAACAAAACTCTCTTAAACGACTACATTGTTGATGCTATTGTGTTGTTTTAGTTGTGGGAAGGAGGTCATCAATTTATAGATGTCCAAAACTTTTCCTCAAAATAAAGAAATAGTCAAATATGAAAGAAAAATATCTTCCTTTCAGGAAAAGTAAAATCATTTATGATAATTCTTTAACTTTCCTTAAAAAAAAAGTAAAACTCAAATATGTTATGAAAATCAGGGCAAAAACCCTAACAAAAAATAGATACTAACATAAGTAAAGACGATTCTAACATGTAAAAATACTTACAATGTGAATATAATGAAAACCTTAATTCGTAAATATAAATATTGTTTAAACTTGACGGAAAGTCTGAAACAATAGAATAAATATTGTCACCGAGTTATAAGAATAATGATTAATCTCTAAAGTAAATTAAATATAAGGTTAATTGACCACTCAACTATCTAATGTACGTAGAAGTATTCAACAATTAGCCAAGTGTTTTGGAGAAAATATTGTTGGTTATTTTTGCTCTATGGTACTTTATAAAGCAGTACGGGAAGTATATAACTATTACAAGTATTCGAAAGGATAAACAAATATTCAATAGTTCAACTAGTAATTTGAGATTACAATTGCTACACAAGTAAAAACTGGAAATTCCAGTTTTGTAGAAGACGGAAAAATGTAAATCGCTTTTGTTGAGCCGAGTGTGGCACTGCCCTAAGACAATATTGCCCGTATGTATCCTTTATACGCCCGGACAATTTGTCTCCCAAGATAAAACAAAGAATGGAACACTTGAGCAAAGGAAACTCAAGAGCTACTGAAGAATATTGAGTAACGTAAATGATGCCTTGGAAGCGTGAAGAAATCTGCTTTTGTTGTGTATTTTCGCAAATCGCTTTTGCTGCATCTCTTACTGCTGCATATGTCTTAGTGCTCAACAATGGTGTAATGGGGTGTTTATATAGTGTGAGGGAGTGGTCGCTTTTGTCGCTGAATCGCCTCTCATAATAGCCAAATAATGGCCATTATGGAGGTAGTAAAGTCACCAACATAAACGGTGAAAGATTGCCAACGATTGGCCATTATCGAGGTGTAATTCAGCCAAAATAAATGGTCAATCTGAGAGCTCGACGCTTCGCTCCGACCGTCGAATTCCAACTTTCAAAACCAGTGGACCAAACTGCATCTTGAAACTTCAGTGGACCAAATCAGACATATTGAAACTTCAGATCAAACTGCACAACTGAAAAGAATTCTGGTCCAAATCGCACATCCGAAACTTCGGGATCAAACTGCATTTCCGCAAAGTTTTCTCGCCCAAAAGATAATATCGGGTGCCCACACCACAAATTTTACGTGACCCCACGACCTACGGACCCATGGACCCATGGACCCGCGGAACTCCGTGGACCGTGGGACCCGTGAACCCCGAGAACCCTGAACCCGAACCCTAAACTCTAATCTGAATCGACCGGACGGCAAGGGCACAAGCAAAGGTCTTTCCTTGAATCAAGCACATCCAGTCCTCCTCCTTAAACACACGGATACCCTCTGGGGTCCCAAACCCCAAACACATTTCGAGTCTTATATACACAACAATTCTTTTCTTCCTCTACCGATGAGGGAGAATTGAACACAACACCACACTTTCCATGCTTCAAACACCTTACTTCGTGGACCAATATCTCTTTTCATTTCTCAATGAAATTTGACGATTCTTGGCCCTACTGCTATCTACGCATTTAGTAGATCATGCATGTGTGAAGAACCTGATTCTCCAACATACGCTGGCACACTAGTGTTTAAGCCGTTAAAGTTGGTCGGTCCGCAACTCCCGCCAAAGGCAATTTCCAACAATCCCCTCTTGAAAGAGATTTGGCACTCACATGGTGTGTCTTTTTCATTTCAAAGAATATTTCAGCCAGGACCGATGTTGCATAAGGCGAGAGGTAGCCTCAGCTTTGAACCTTCCATAGTTGAATACCATCGGACTTACTTTATCAAGAACGTGATGTCTTGAACCGTCAAGCAGTTTAGTGTAAGCCAAGACAATGATACCAACACAACAAATTCTTTACTCTCTTCTTCGTAATGTTTGTCCGCTTTTGCCACTGGACAACGCCTCGATTCTTAAGTGCTCATTTTGAGGCGTCCGCCCTCGCACTTAAATAGGTGGTCTCCTACAAGGTATCCTCGCTATACCCCACTTCACAAGTGTTAGGAACCATTAAAAGTTTCCCAAAACCTAACCTCAACTGCTGAGCGAGCATTACAGGTTTTGAAAACTTACCTTTACCCACACCGCAGATAGCACTTAAAGTCTAACGCTGAACGCTTTGGACGGTGTTTCTTTTCAAATCACTATCCGGTGCTCATGCTTCCAATCGGGCTTATCAATCAACCTTTACAACTTAGTTTTCCCATTGAACCAAATTCATCGACTTCTCATCAGAAGGTTGGGTTTCCACCGTATTGGTCCGATATTTCGGGTTTTAAGCCAATTCCCTGTATTGTGCATACCACTTGATCTCTGGGTAGTTCAGTTAGTAACAAGGAAGCGACACCTGCGGATGATCAACCGCCATACTGGCCTTATGTCTTGACAGATCCTCGACAGATATGTCCGCACGCCGCCATCCGTGTCCTTCCTAAAGCCGACGGCTAGCCATAGTGTATAATCGCTGGTGCACGAAGTTTCTCCCAATAAGCGGACGCCCTCTAATGAGTCGTGAAGTTATCAACTTCTTTCATGCTTTGTATAAAGCGATAAACTCCGATACCATCATGAATCTGGACGATGCAAGTTTGTTTAGAGGATTTTCCAAGATCCACCATACACATTTACTTGTGGCTTTGGTGTTCTTCGGGACCGATATCCAGGTTGCATCACCGTGTTCTCCCGTAACCGCTGGACATCCGTAATACTATAATCCGTAGATGAGCGAATAATCCGTATATCGCCATATCCGACTTAACGCTTCTATCGATCATGTATTAAAATCATCAGTGAACCTTAGATCACCGACCGCTTGTAGGACGATACCAAGTTTCGGTAAGGTGTACAATACATCAACTACACGTGACCGAGCATATCGCTTCCTTGCCATGGGTGCACCATGATTCCAATCAGCCTATGATTCATATCCATCGTGGCTTCAACGAGACCGGCCAACTATAGGCCGTCCCGTTAGATGTCTTAGAAATCCAATTCCTAAGATGTCATCTGATACACATATCTTTCATATCGAGACTTTGTTTCAATACGAGTTTCACTTCGCATCGTTGGTTTTCCAAATCGCTGGCTTTCTAACTTCAGAGTTAATGTTTCGTGGGTCGATTCATTGTTTCGCTTTATCCGAGACTTTCAGACCAAAATGTTAACATTTCAGTGGGACCAAAATGAAAGTTCAGAAGCCCACAGCCTCAAGAAACCAATTTCCTCTCGATCCTCTTCTTCCAACCTCCTATTGGGAAGGTTAGTTCAACATCCATGCCACGAAGACTACAAATGGCTCCCGATGTTAGGCTACTCACAGGGGAGCACATTTTACAACCCAAAGGTTCTTTTTTCCTGATAAGATCAACCATTACGCAAGTATGGGAATATATTTCTCTTTAGCTTCTTTCCAAAGCAGCCGCTTTGGAGATAACAATTATTTGTTTATTTGTCCATGGTCTGCTCTAACCATACAAGCTAGAAGGATCGGAACAAGTCCTTGTCCCCTCTTTGCTCCTTGGTTCAACATCTGTAATCCCCCTGAGTTCGCAGGACCTGAATATTAAGTTCCTGATAGCTGAAGAACTTTCGAAGTCCTCCGGAGACATTTTAACGCCTAGTTCTATACATTCTCATGTTCTTGTTAACCTTGAGCAATTACTCCTTTTTCCTCTTCAAGGAAAGTTATCTTATAAGAATTCAACATTCTTGACGCCAAGAGGCGATAAGTACTGTGCTATTTACTGTATCCAAAGGATATGTAATCTACGCCTTAGGTCGAATCTTGGACTCGCTTTGAGTCCAACTTACCAGGCCACCCCACATCACAACTTTTGTATGCGAGATCCTTTTCATGTCTCACGCGGAGAGTTATCCTTATCCTTATGCGGAGTTCTCGCTGAGAATCGCATTAGCTGTAAGCGATCGCTTGCACATAATTTAGCGCACGGGTTTGCGCTATTAACACCGCAGATCGAGCAGTAGTAATGTACAATGGTTAATGAACGCCGCTTCACATTCTCCCTCTATCGCTATGAATTTCGCAATCCATAGGCTTAGTTGATTTTCAACTTCCTCGCTTTGTAGCGCTTTATCCGCTTCAACAACTTCATCTTTGCTTTTAACAAACAAAGGATTCCATACGCTGTACCATCATCAATGAAGATCACAACGCACTTGTCTCCTCTATTTTGTATAAACTTCAAATCACCCAAGTAGGTGTGACTAAGTTCTAGAGCTGGTTTCTTTTCGCTATTTCCTTGACGGAATTTGAAAGGTGATTTTGCCTCTTCGCCACCTCACATTCATTTTGAGGGTTTATGTCGAAGGATGCAACAATCTTAACATCGCTAGCTTTTTGAATGACTTGCTATTTAACGTGTCTTAATCTATGATGGCATAGATGCACGTGATTACAAATATATCATTCATTCACAGCCACAGACGATCTGCACTATTCTCGCTATTAAGGCACTGTTGGAGTAGTATCAAACCAAATTTTGACCAACAATGGCCCCTTAAACCAAGTTAGAACATGTAACACCTCTTTAGAGTGATCTCATTCCTTGAAGTCCCACAGAGTAACCTCTCCAAACCCTTTGATTTTAGAGGGCGCTGTTTCACATGAACAACCTCTTGCCCGTGGTTAGGGCGCAACCGGATCATATGTGATCTCGATACTCGCCCACTCTAGTTGCTTTAGCAGCATCGAGTGTCCAATTTCTTTATCGCTTTCTTAGGCCTCGTGATCATTAAGACTGGAAACTCCGGCCCACCTTGCTGTGTGTCCATTACTTTTTCTATGAAATGAATTCCGGCCTTCCACTCTCCACCCTGAGGCTTTATATGACCGAGTGTCCAATATCATCATATGAAACAGAATTTTGGCCCACCTACCGCTCTGAGGCTTTATATGACCGAGTGTCCAATATCATCCTATGAAAGATCTTCGCCAAACGGTGTGACAGGCTCAACGCCTTTAACTTTTTAGACTTCTTCCGCTAAGACTGGGTGCCCAGATAATTCTTGGCGCTTACTTAAGAGTGGTAACGCTGCACGCTTAGCGGATCTTTCTCCATCGTATGCGGCGAACATACTTTACACACTTTTAATAATTACTCAAAAGAACTTGATCTTTTAAGTTGCTTTACAATCCAATCTTTAAACGGAAAAAGAAGATGAGATTAAACTGATTTTTTTTTAAAGCTGCAAGAAATATAAATTATTTTCATATTCCTCCTTACTTTAATCCATTTTTTAATCGACATCATTTAATCTTTTATTCTTGACAAGTAAGAAAAAATACTCATCATCTAATCTTTATTCTTGACAAGTAAGAAAAAATACTTATCCTTAATTCTCGGATTCGCTCACTTCTACCACTTCATCGATCGAGTGTCTGGGCCTTTCTACCATTATTCGGATCTTTGTCCTGGGATAGATATGTGCCTTCACGCAAGATAGAAGTACATCTTCGCCTTTCTCTCTTGTCCTGGGCTGACATCCTCAAAGCTCTCGAGAGCGCTTTGTTCCCACTCAGCCTTGGTAGCGTGATGAAGTATGAATACGCATCATCATCATCACTCTTCTACCGTAAAATCCATTGCCATATTCGTATTTGGTCACACAACTTTTGACCGACATCTTTCGAACACTAATAGTAATACTATACAAATATTGTCTTAAGATGTTGGTTATTTTTGCTCTATGGTACTTTATAAAGCAAGACGAAGTATATAACTATTACAAGTATTCGAAAGGATAAACAAATATTCAATAGTTCAACTAGTAATTTGAGATTACAATTGTTACACAAGTAAAACTGAAATTCCATGGTTTGTAAGACGGAAAATGTAAATCGCTTTTATTGAGTCGAGTGTGGCACTCATTCTTAAGACAATATTGCCCAGATATGTATCCTTTATATCGCCCCTGGACAATTTGTCTCCCAAGATAAAATAAAGAATGGAACACTTCGAGCAAAGGAAACTCAAGAGCTACCGTGAAGAATATTGAGTAACTAAATGATGCCTTGGAAGGTGTAGGAAGAAACTGCTTTTTGTCATGGTATTTTCGCACCGCTTTGCTGCATCTTACTGTTTTTCGTGCATATGTCTTAGTGCTCAACAATGGTGTAATGGGGTGTTTATATAGGTGAGGGAGGGGCTGTTTTGTCAGGACCGCTCCATAATAGCCAAATAATGGCCATTACGGAGGTAGTAAAGTCACCAACATAAATGGTGAAAGATTGCCAACGGATTGACATTATCGAGGGTGTAATTCAGCCAAAATAAATGGCCGAATTGAGAGCTTGACGCTTCGTTTCGACCGGCCGAAATTCCAACTTTCTGAAAACTTCAGGGACCAAACTGTACATATTGAAACTTCAGGGATCAAACTGCACAACTGAAAGAATTCTGGTCCAAACTGCACATCTCTGGCCCAAAAAGATAATATCAGAAGGCCCACAGCCCACACTCACCTTAATTCGCGGGACTGACCGACGGGCGAGCGGCTACATGACGCTGGTGGTCTTTCAACCGAAGCACATCTAGGTCCTCCTCCTTAAACACACGGGATACCTGGGGTCCCAAACCCCAAACACATTTCGAGTCTTATATACACAACAATTCTTTCTTCCTCTACCGATGAGGGAGAATTGAACACAACACCACACTTTCCATGCTTCAAACACCTTACTTCGTGGACCAATATCTCTTTCATTTCTCAATGAAATTTGACGATTCTTGGCCCTACGGTTATCTACGTACTTAGTAGATCATGCATGTGTGAAGAACCGGATTCTCCAACATACGTTACACTAGTGTTTAAGCCGTTAAAGTTGGTCGGTCGCAACTCCCGCCAAAGGCAAATTTCCAACAAATATCAAAGATAAAATAAATTAATTGAAGACTGAAGAAATTTAATAGAATGTAGTTGTTAAGGTACTCGTAGAGCCATTATGCAGGATATTCAATCTTTGATCTCTATTCAATATTTCAACTTTCAAGATTGCAATTAAACTTATTTAATATAAAACTGTGGTGCTTTTATTCAAACGAATATTCGTCCGAATTTCTTATCTATAATTAATAATGAGATGAAATTAGATTCTCTTCCTTCTCTTCGAAATTTGGTAGGTAGACTACAGCCATAAACTTCAGATAAAGTTAACTCAATATGCATCAAATGATTAGTTCTCCAAATTTTGACAAATAAGAAAGGGATGGTATCTGAAAGCAAGAGTATAAATATTAATAATAACAATAAAAGTATTTGATCAAAGAGCATGAGTGGTTTATTATAAAACAGAAGGATTCTACCGATTTTTCAATAAAAATCGAGATTTATATTTTATCTAGTCGATGGATTCCCTCGATTTTAACCAACGAAATCTGTAGATTTTTTTCTTCCAAACCACTATTTTCTGATACTGTTTATCATTTTTTCTTGATTTTGACCTATTTTTAGTAGTGAATCAAATTGGGAATGATGTAATTATGTTAGTCCCTAAAACATGAGACTTCCTCCGTCCCAGTTTTAGTATTTTTTTATTTTTTATCTCAAAAAAATGTCTCTTTCTATATTGGGGAAACTACACTAATGTCTCTAAAACTAAACTATTTACCCTTACATGCCCCTTAACTTTTCATACCCCCAAACTATTTACCCTTAGTACTCCTATAGTTTTTGTAGGTAATTATCTCTTTTTTCTTCCTTTCTTTTTTATTTTTCTACTTCTTTTCTTCTTTTCCCCTATTTTCTGTTGTTTTTTTTCTTTTTTGTTTCATTTTTTCTCCAAATCATAGTATTTTTATTTTTATTTTCACCATAATCTAATTCCATATTTAATTTTATCTCCTTTTATTTTTATTTATTTATTTTATTTCTTCCTTTCTATTTAATTGTCTCTTTTTTATTTTTTTATTTCTCTACTTCTTATCTTCTTTTCTTTCTTTTATTCTTTTTTTTTCTCATTTGTTTTCTCCTTTTTTGTTCGTTTATTTTTTTTCACACTATATTCTATTTTCTTTTTCACCATAATTTGATTCTATATTTAACTCTAATTTCTTTCTTTTTTATTTTTTAAATTTCTTTATCACTTGTTCCTTTTTCAATAGCAGTTTAAGTATACTGTTGCGGTATACTATGATACCCACATGGTATTACATAAGACTGACGGTTCATTCTTTCAAGGAAAACACTCATTCCTCTCTGATACGAATCTGGTATATATCATATACTGACAGAGTATCATAGAAGACTGATTCATTCCTTCAAGAAAAACACAACTCAAATTTTTCTGATACTCACATGGTATATAATATACTGAAAAGGTATCATAAAAATTTGATTCATTCGTTAAAAAAATACTATTCAATCATCTATGATACCAACATGGTATATCATATACTCATATGGTATAATGAAGGATTGTTGAAGTCCTTGAATGCAACAGTCCAGAATCCTCCATGATAACATCATGGTATAAAAATATATTGAGATGGTATCATGAGGACTTCTTAAGTCCTTCACATGTGTCTGTTGACACCCAATTTTGTCTCATCTTTTTTGATTATTTGTTTGCGATTTTAAATATTTTGACACCTCAAAATAATTTTAATATATATATATATAAGGCCTTTAATATCGTCGTCTATTCTCAATATCATTATTTATTATCATTATCATTATTATTCGCATTTTTTTACTATCATTTGTCTTTTAATATCATAATCATAGTTTTACCCTAATATTCTATGTTATTTTATTTTGGCAAAACGGCATCACATTTTTTATTTTTAGCAACATGCATTTCGCAAATATTATGTTTTATTTATCATCACATAGTTATTTTATTTAAATAATTTACATTTCTTCAAAGCATTTTAAAAAAATATAATAAACCCCTTTTACATTTTAACCCACAACCCATTTTTCCCTCACCCAAAATATTCTACCAACCCTAAAACCAACACACAAAGGGCAGCCCAAATTGTCCGAAACCCCGGCCCAAACCCTATTTTCGCCCAACATTCATTTATCCCCATAAAACCAAACAAACCCTAAATACTTTTCTTTTACCCTAAACATAACCCAAAAAATACGCTGACACCACCACACCCTTCGCCTGACACCACCACACCTCTCCCCGTCACTTCATCCATACCCTATCCCCAAATCCCGCGACTTGCACCCCTAAAACCCGCTTCCAAAATTGTCCATTTGCCCCTTTAATTTGAAATTCAAACTCAAATTAAAGGGGGGTGGGGTAGGGGATGAACGATTTTTGGAGGAAATCCATCTATAAATACCCTTTTGTTCTTCATTTCAAAGGGGTCCGAGGTCGGGGGTCTGGTCGGAGGTCCGAAAAACAATCTGAAAAGAAATAAAAAAAATGGATCGATTTGTTCCTAATTCGTGGTTAGAAAATACTCTTTTTTCTATTCCTAATTTTCAATCCAAAAATCCCTTTTTGTTACTTGAGGGAACTTCCGTCACCAAGTGAGATGGTCGAAATAATTATCGACCGCTTCGCCAGCAAAGCTGCCTATAATGCCAACAAACCCAATGTCCCCAGGGCTCATTTACGACACTTAAAGACTTGATTGACACGAGCACAACACTCGACGAAGCCTTCGCCACGAAATTAGTGGCTTAGCTCTTCGCGCTTCCCGCAGGCTTTTTTATAGAGAGAGAGTAAGGGGGGCACGGAAGATTGGTCCGCTCCGAAAAGTCGAAGTTTTTCGCCGCTTCTCTATGTGGTCGGCCTTCTTACCAGTCTGCCTCATTTCTCTTGATGGAATATATCAATACCCGAGCTCCAGCTTTGCTTGCGTTCTTCACCCTTCTTCACGTTTCCCGACTGTTTTGTTTCGGGTCGGGTCAAAAATCCAAAAATACTCCTCTCTGTTTAATATTTTTTAATCCGAAAATTCCTTTTGAATACTAGTTTCATTCCTAAAAAAATCCCCTTTTGTTCTTCACGTTTTCGGGTCGGGTCTGTTTCGGGCTGGGTCAAAATCTGGGTCTGAAATCAAAAAATCAGAATTTCAAAATAATTTCCCCGAGCATATTCGACGATTCAAGACGACACCTCGGTTCGCTGCCCGGAGAAGGTCCATAAACTCAATTCCCTCTCGATTCTAGTTTATTTCTGTTTTCGATGTGTTTTTACTGGTTTATCATGTATTAATTAGGTTTATTTATATTATTATGTGTGTTAATGCTTAGATGCAATGTGGATATAGTCTGTTTTAGAAACCTAAGCTGGTGTTTTACTTCTTAAACTATGGAATGGATTTATATTAAAAACATGTTGTTAATAGTTGCTTAAGAGAGGATAAGGATGGGTATTTAAATGATTTTAGGGATGTTTATTACTGTTAATGACTGGTTTACCTACTTGATTAACCTTTAATCCTTGAACATGCTATGTTAGGCATTATGTGATGTATGTTGAATGTTTAAGCGTACTTTAGGATGAAGAATAATCAGTCTGATAGTTTGTTTTGCTTGGAAAGTCATTCCATGCCTAGTACAGTCCTGAACATGCGATTTGTGAATCATCTGAAGCCCTTTTGTTAAGTAATATCAAGACTCTGAGAGTTATGTGAACTTAGCTTTATATTTCAGTGACCTGTTTACATGTTCTACCTATGGTTTGAGAATAGTACTGAAGCATGTTATTCCTGTTGAGTTTGTTAAGTTTAATCTAGTATGTCTTGGATGTGTTTTTCTGGTTTGTAATATGATTGGTTAACTGAGGACTTGTTGATAACCAGATAGATTATGCCATGTTTGTATACTCCTATATCTAAGTATGATATGGATTGCTTGAACTGTTAGTTGTGGCCTTGTATATCTACGATAGTATCTTAAGAATGTTAATTGACCCATGCCATGCTAAGTTATAGTCTTTGTTGCACCTCATATTTGACTCATAACTATGTTTCATTTAAGTATGACACATATATACAGGGTATAGTTTGGCATTAAGGTTGTTTAAGTGTGAATGATGGATTGTAGTAATTACCCTGAATATGCCTCATTTAGGAACAAGAAGTACATTTATTTCCTGTTAAGTTGTGTATATTTTCCTAGGCTGCCTACTTAGGATTATGTGTTTTTTTTCTACGGTTTGTGAATCTACCTATGTGAGTATGTCTATCCATGAATGTTTAACTAAGCGTTACTTGTTCCTCATATATGGGAGGTCTCCATGGTATTTGTCTTTTGCCGGCGTCGCAACATTCCCATAATTAGTCAATTTCCCTTTAAATTGCTAAGTTTAGGATGGTATACCTCAAGGGTATATAAGATATACAGGCCTGGATATACATTATGTGTATATTCGAGTAGTATGCTTTATATACCTTCGGACATACCATGTATATTGAGAGTATTTTTTGTCTCAACCTCCTTTCATGTGTTACGGGTTTAGTTTTGTACTCTTAGTATTAGGTCTTTGCTATTATTCCCATGAACGAAGCCCAACAACACATTACTTTTCAAGAATTATTTATTTACATTTTCTTATGTATATATTTTCATGTTCTGTCTACTAATCCTTTTCTTTTCTTTCGTTTACATGAAATGCATCGGGAGCAACGAAGAGTCTCGTTATGAGACTCATCATGACTATTGTCAAACGAAGACCCGCATCCACGTTCCTTGCATTCTCCTGCACTCAGGGATTTCTAAACAAATAGGGTGGGATGACATCGTCATCCCCCCTAGTCGCTGCTTTAATTCTTTAATCCCGCATTTTTATCTCTTCTGTTGTAATTTTAATTACTCAACTTTGCGCGATCATGGGAATACTTAGAATAATTATGCCTTGAATTGATAATTAAAAGGGAAGTTTAAAATTGGAAACCCGTCGCTAGCTTATTTATTTTAGGCTCGTCACGCATGTTTAAAACTGTCAAAACAACTTGATCATCCTTTATTCGCATTATTAATCATACAAATAAAGTTTTGTTTCTATCCGATTTGCAACTTAAAATGACTTCCATAAAAATCACTTCTTTGCATTACAAATAATTTGCTTTCTCCTTTCTATCAATTGCCAAAATGGGTATTTTATGGACAATGCCATACAAATGCATGCTTTTATCCAAGACAATTTTACATGTATCTTTATAAACAATGCCATACAAATGCATGCTTTTATCCAAAAAAATCAACTTTACATGTATTTTATAAACAAGGCTATAAAAATGCATGCTTTTATCCAAAAAAATCAACTTTACATGTATTTTATAAACAAGGTCATATAAATGCATGCTTTTATCCAAAAAAAATTAATTTTACATGTATTTTTATAAACAATGCCATGTATACTTTTTTCGGATTTTATGCCGGAATTGTATTTCTCCGAATCGCAATCACCTTTGCGAGACTCCTCAATGGGGGTATAAGTGGTAAAAAAAATCTTCACGCTGTCAAAATGCATCTTTTAATTAATTACTTGCAACATCTCCTTCAATTAACTTCATACTTTTAAACGTGCATTTTTTAGCATAATAATTAACCTAAGTTTAACCGGATAACCGTAGTTAGCGGATCTTAAAGGATGTCTTAACCCCTTCTCTTTAGGATAATAAAGAACTCTTACCCAGACTCTTATAGATTAGCAGACCATTAATCGGAGTTTATTTTACAGCATTTATGTTAACATTTAGGTGCCCTAATTCACCGTAGAATAATTAGGTGGCGACTCCTTATGCAGTTATGGTATATAAATCTATGCAGATGGTATGATGGAGGACTTCTTAAATCCTTCACATGTGTTATGAGTCTTGCATGATACCATCATGATATATATCATTTACTGAGATGATATTATAAAGGACTGCATACACCATGATGCTATCATGAAGAACTGCAAATATCATGATGTTATCATAAAAGACTGCATATACCATGATTGTATCATGAATGACTGCTACAGTTATTCAAAGAGAGTCTTTCATGATACCATTATGGTATATAAATCTACGCAGATGGTATCATGGAGGACTGCTTCATTCCTTCTATGACATTTCTCAATCCTCCATGATACCATTTGCGTAGATTTATATACCATGATAGTATTATAAATGACTTTCTTTGAATAGGGCATTGATTTATTCCTTAAAAAAACATGATTCAATTCTCTATGATATCCATATAGTATATATCGTATACCAACAGGATATCATGAATGACTACCCACACATGATAAAAAATTTATAAGAAAATACAACAAATAAAGTTTGAGCTTATTTTGATATTTTAAGTTTTATATAATTTTATCAAGATAATATAAAAAAAATAGAGTCATATTCTTGAGTCGAGGGTCTCATGGAAACAATCGATCTACCTACCAAGGTGGAGGTAAGGTTTGCGTACACTCTACCCTTTTCAGACCCCACGTTATGAGATTTCACTGAGTATGTTGTTGTTTGTATTTTTTATATATATTTTGATTTCGTTTCCAAAAGAGAAAATAATTAAAGAAATATATTTTCTATTAATTTAGTTTTAGTAAATAAGCTAGTGATTTTAGTGTTTTCTTAATTACTTCTTTTATAGTTTAATTGTTTAAATTTTTTAAATATTATTATTTGTCTGAAAATAATTAGTTAATACTTTGATCTTTGTTGTTTTTGTATTTTTTAAAAGAAATATAAAAAGACAAAAAAGGAAGGAAAAGACATAATAGAAATAAAAAATAACTACACAAACAAAAATACAAAACAAAAAAGAAAGAAAAAGACATAATAGAAATAAAAAATTAAAAAAAATAACTACACACAAGGACGTTGGAAAAATGTAGTTGCTCATCATGGGAACACATGATTGCCGAATGGTATTCTCTTTATTTAGTAAGTTTTTCAATTTCAAGACAAGTTTAAGATCACAAGATTTGAAAGACATCACACATCTTTAATTTTAAATCACAAATATTCAAAAATCTCACTTTATTTTTTAAATTTCGTGTCAAATCAAACTAAGACAAATAAATTGGGACCAGTGAAGTACATGTTATAACACATGATTGTTGGTATTTGATAGATATTTTAAGATCAAATTTCCTTTTGGACTATTAGTCCTATAGATATTTTTGGTTGGTATGAATTACTTATAGAATATAATAGGTGTTTCTAGAAAGTCTAATGAGGGTAGATTTACATTATTGGTACCGTTGTAAGCGCTCTCTGCTTGAATTATGCAGTTGTAAGTTTTGTTTTATTTTAAAAATAAAAAAATCAGACTTGTACAGAATCGTCATTTTCATCACTAAGAAGATATGTCGAGGAAATGGTTCTGAACCTATATTGACTTCAAATATTGTACTCATAACTTAATTTTATCCTTCAATAATTGTCAATTTATTTGCGACTTCTAATTCAATAAAAAGGAATGAAGGATTATGATTGGTTACTTTAGAGAGCAATATTCAACTAAAATACAAAAATACTTATTTTCAGGTGTACTCAACATATAACATATGAATACTTCAAAGCATTACTCTTGATAAAAATCCAAGGTTAAAGTAAAAAAATTGTCCACCATAAATATGAAACACCTGTTTGAAATGAAAATTATTATACTCATGGGTTTTACCAAGTGCTCCAAAACTAATACTTCAACAACTAGATAGGTATAGTATTAATGGCATATAATGTATCTAACAATATGGAAGTGACTCAAAGCAATTACTCCCTCCGTCTCAATTTAATTGTCTTACTTTCCTTTTTGATTTATCCTAAAAAAACTGTCTATTTCTATATTTAGTAAGTTTTGACAAGTTTGAGACCACAAAATTTAAATGACCTCACACATCTTTAATTAAAGACCACAAGATTCAAAAGACTTCATTTATTTTTTAAACTTCGTGCCTAGTCAAATTAAAACATTTAAATTGAAACGAAGGGAGTAGATAGGTATAGTGTTAATGGCATATAATGTATCTAACAATATGGAAGTGACTCCAAGCTTATAGACTGAAGCTGTATATGGTAGGTTAGACGCATTAAATTGGTACTTATATTACTGGTATATATGTTTGATCAAATTTTCAAAAGCTTGATCCTCCTTTCCGGTGGTTCCTTGATCTTCTCATAGCTTCCACTACATATCTAGATATCATAGCAACTTCATCTTCTCTAATATCATCATCAAATTTCTCAATTTCAATTTTGAAGGCTACTATCTTTTTCTTGATGTCATCTTATCCAGCCATGTTCAGATATGTCTTTTCAGATGCAATTAGATTTTCTCTTACTTCATCATACGTAAGAGTTTTGAGATTTATGATTTTAAGAGCAACAACTTTTGCATTCCATTGAGGAGGCAAACATCTCAAGATTTTTCTTATGTTGTCCACAGAGGAAAAGACTTTTCCTAATGCCTTGAGTTCTCTCATAATTTTGTTGAATCTTGCAAACATATCTTCCACGGTTTTTTCTTCCTTCATCTTGAAAGTCTCATATTCAAAAACAAGGAGATTGATGATGGTTTCATTAACTTTGTATGTGCCTTCATATGTGACCTCAAGTTTATCCCACATTTCTTTAGTTGTTTCACATGTAGAGATCTTTTCATATTCTTCTCCACTAATAGCATTGTAGAGAAGATTTTTGGCTTTTGAATTGATTTGAATTATTATCATCTGTTCATGCAGGAGCGTTCGACTACAGAAGCCATTCATCTTATTAGGAGGTTGGTAGAGCAATATAAGGAGAGGAAGAGAGACTTACATGTGGTTTTCATCGACATCGAGAAGGCATACGACAAAGTCCCTAGGGATGTTCTATGGAGTTATTTAGAGATTAAAGATGTACTTGTAGAGTACACTAGGGCGATCAAGGATATGTATGATGGAGCCAATACCAGGGTACAGATAGTAGGAGGAGACTCAAAGCACTTTTCAGTGTTGATGGGGTTGCACTAATGATCAACTCTTAGCCCATTCTTATTTGCCTTGGTAATGGATGGATTGACGCGGCAAATCCAAGGGGAAGTGTCATGGTGTATGTTATTCACAGACGATATAGTTCTGATTGATGAGACTCGCATCGGAGTGAACGCTAAGCTGGAGGTATGGAGACAAACTCTGGAGTCTAAAGGGTTTAGGCTGAGTAGGACCAAGACAGAATACTTGGAGTGCAAGTTCAATAACGGGAGCGACCATGAGATAGGATTAGAGGAGAGGCTTGGTACTCAGGTCATTCCAAATAAATGAAGCTTCAAGTACCTCGGGTCTATTATCCAAGGGAACAGAGAGATTGATGATGATGTCACACATCGTATTGGGGCAGGGTGGATGAAATGAAGACTCGCATCTAGAGTCTTATGCAATAAAAATATGTCACCAAAACTTAAAGGCAAGTTCTATAGGGTGCTGGTTAGACCGACTATGTTGTATGGGGTTGAGTGTTGTCCAGTCAAGACTCCGCACATCCAAAAAATAAAAGTTGTGGAGATGAGGATGCTGAAATGGATGTGTGGCCATACAAGGAGGGATAAGATTAGAAATGAAGATATTTGGGACAGAGTAAGAGTGGCCTCGGTGGCAGATAAAATGCGAGAAGCGAGGTTGAGATAGTTCGGGCATGTGTAAAGGTGAGAGGTTGGCTACGGACAGGTTTAGAAAAGGTAGAAGTAGGCCGAAGAAGTATTGGAGAGAGGTGATTAGACGAGATATGGTGTAGGTGCAACTTACTGAGGACATGACCTTAGATAGGGGGTTGTGGAGGGCACAAATTAAGGTAGAAGGGTAGTAGGTAGTAGGTAGTGAGCGTAGTCCTACTTACGCTTACAAACTAGTATTTGTAGTGTTATTATTGTAGGTCTGCTTAGCCTATCATACTAGTAGGTGCAGTATTACTTTCTAGTAGTGTTTGATTTATAATGATATGTGTTCTTTACTGTACTTTGTTTATCTTATGCACCTGCTTTAGTTAATGTTTCTTTTTTTCAGAATGCGCTAGCATGACTTATTCACTTTTGATACCAGTATTTTCATATTTTTTTAAATTTCTTATCCGGGTCTGACCGTTTCTCTTGCTTTGCTTGTGTTTATGCTATGTCTTGAGCCGAGGGTTTCTCAGAAATAGTTGTTCTACCTACCAAGGTAGAGGTAAGGTCTGCGTACACTATACCCTCTCCAGATCCCACATTGTGGGATTTTACTGAGTATGTTGTTATTGTTTTTGTATTACTATCTGTTCATTAGTGTAGTCGGATAGAGAAGCTAATTCATCGGTTGAAGTTGACTCTTTTTTCTTCTTATCATTAGTTTTGTCTTTAGGCATGGGGATATCACCTAACTTGATGACTCTCCAGATCATCACATGGTATGATTTGATATAGGTTTTCATCCTTACCTTCCAATGAGAAAAATGTTTCCCATTGAAGTAGGGTGGTCTAGTTTGTGAGGTGCCTTATTAAAATAAAGCCCCAATAATAACGTGGTTTGACATGATCTTTTTCTCACTTTCTGTTAAGCAATCAAAAATGTGAGACCAAGCTCTGATATCAATTGAAAGTGCAAGAGGGGGGTGAATTGTAACTTTTTTGATTTGTAGTCGACTATCGGGTGACTGAGTCAACTACCACTTAAGTAACGCATAAAGTAACTTGCCTAAAGTAAATGACACACAATATGTTATACAGGTTCAGATCTAATGTAGATCCTAGTCTAGTCCCCTTGGGTTGCAAGGGTATTCTTTTAAGCTCTTTTAATGGTGATTTCGTACAAGGTTTTAATTTAATGGAGCTCCTACATCTACACTCAAACTCTTGTAATCCTTTTGATACAATGTATCACAAACTATACTATATCTCTCCTTTCGTTTTTTGCTTACACTATAAATCTCATATACTTACAATGCTTATGAAAAGTATAGCAGAGAATGTGAGAAATTGAGACGAAGGTATATTTTTCTTCATCTTGAGTTGAGCCTTTAAATAGTGTTGATATGGCTCTTTTGAAGAGAACGCAACCCAAAAGTGTTGATCCTCGGAAAAAAGAAATTAGAGATCTTATTTTCCAAGAATAAGGATAGAGCTTCATAATTGATTGCTTTTCATACACAGTTTTGCAACCAATAGTCTCTAGATATCTTCCTTCCTTTAATTAATTTTAGCTTGGCACTTTGGCATTCTTCTTTCCTTGTAACTCGTACATCTTTTTCCATACATGTCTGAAATTTTGTCTTCACTCCAGCTATTGAATGCTCTTTTCTTTTGATAATACCTGGATGGCTTCCTTTTTTATTGAGGAAACTCAGAAGCAATATGTCCATATTTTTTACATTCATAGCATTTACCATCATTTCTGTATTGGTCATTTGGTGACCTGCCTTTTCGAAAGCTTGATCCTCCTTTTCGTTGTTCCTTGATCTTCTCATAGCTTCCACTACATAACTATTTATCATAACAACTTCATCTTCTCTAATATCATCATCAAATTCCTCAATTTCGGTTTTGAAGGCTACTATCTTTTTCTTGCTCTCATCTTGTTCAGTCATGTTCAAATATGTCTTTTGAAATGCAATTAGATCTCCTCTTACTTCATCATATGTAAGAGTTTTGAGATTTATGCTTTCAAGAGCAACAATTTTTGCATGTCATTGAGGAGGCAAGCATCTTAGGATTTTTCTTATGTTGTTCACATAGGAAAAGACTTTTCCTGATGCCTTGAGTTCTCCCAGAATTTTGTTGAATCTTGCAAATATATCTTCCACAGTTTCTCCTTCATTTATCTTGAAAGTCTCATATTCAAAAATAAGGAGACTGATGATGGTTTCCTTAACTTTGTTTGTGCCTTTATATGTGACCTCAAGTTTGTCCCACATTTCTTTAGT
Organism: Anisodus acutangulus; assembly: GCA_029783415.1. NCBI lineage: Eukaryota > Viridiplantae > Streptophyta > Magnoliopsida > Solanales > Solanaceae > Anisodus > Anisodus acutangulus. The sequence goes on from CM056505.1 coordinate 44,996,067, forward strand.
CGTTTCACTTGTGGAGATCTTTTCATATTCTTCTCCACTAATAGCATTGTAGATAAGATTTTTGGCTTTTGAATTGATTTGAATTATTGCCATCTGTTCATTAGTGTAGTCGGCTAGATAAGCTAATTCATTAGTTGAAGTTGACTTTTCTTTCTTCTTATCATCAGTCTTGTCTTTAGGCATGGGAATATCACCTAACTTATAACTCTCCAGATCTTCACATCATATGATTTGATATAGGTTACCATCCTTACCTTCCAATGAGAAAAATGTTCTCCATTGAAGTAAGGTGGTCTAGTTTGTGAGGTGTCGTCTTGAAACAAAGCCCCAATAGTAATGTGGTTTGACATGATCTTTTTCTTACTTGCTGTTAAGCAATCAAGAATGTGAGACCAAGCTCTGTTACCAATTGAAAGTGCAAGAGGGGGGTGAATTATAATATTTTTTACTTGTAGTCGACTATCAGGAGATTGGGTCAACTACCACTTAAGTAACACAGAAAGTAACTTGTGTATAGTATATGACACACAATATATTATACTGGTTCGGATCTAATGTATATCCTAGTCTAGCTCCCTTTGATTGCAAGAGTTTTCTCTTAAGCTCTTTTAATGGTGATTAGGTACAAGGTTTTGTTTGAATGGAGCTCCAACGTCTACACTCAAACTCTCGTAATCTTTTTTATACAATGCCTCACCAACTATACTATTTATCTCCTTTCTTTTTTGCTTACACTATAAATCTCACAGAATTACAATGCTTATGAAAAGTAGAGCAGAGAACTTGAGAAGTTGAGACGAAGGTCTATTTTTCTTCATCTTGAGTTGAGCCTTTAAATTGTGTTGATACGACACTTTGAAGAGAACGCAACCCAAGAGTGTCGATCCTCGAAAAAAGAAATTAGAGATCCTATTTTCCAAGAATAAGGATAGAGCTTCATGATTGATTGTTTTCCATACACAACTTTGCAATCAATAGTCTTGAGATATCTTCATTCCTTTAATTGATTTCGGCTTGGTACTTTGACAGTCTTCTTTTCTTGTAACTCGTACATCTTCTTTCTATACATGTCTTGACCTCGAGTGCTTTAATGAATCTTGCCGGTACTTGTACTATTCTTTATTATTGCATATATTCTTTCCTCGTAGAGAATATTTCTGTTGGTACTTAGGGGAGTCTGCTCTATATCTCCATGAAGATTCCAGCTGATATCTTCTTAGGGTTTTGAATCTTTTGGATGTTGACACTTTGCTCCCCTTTCTTTTTGAACATGTATAAAATATTTAGATATCATTAAAATATGCATTAACATATAGGGCGATATTTCTTTCTTTCTTTTACTATAAGGTGGTGTAGGGATTAGCTTTGGTACTTCAATTATTTCATCAAGTAATTGCTATTATCAGCGGAGCTACAACCAACAAAGGATTGAAAAGTTATACATTGTATATAGAGGTTAATTAAATAGTATTGTACTACTTTTTATACATGCATGCCTATGTGAAGAAATTTATGATTTTGTTAACTTGATATCTTCCACTAGCATAGGTACGAGTAATTCTGACCATCAAGGTCTAGATAAATATGAAGAAATCACCTATTCATATTTTTAATATTCATTAATTCATCTACTTCATTATCCGTTAGGCGACGCTCTTAAATGCAATACATAACGATCTTTATTGACTATGACGTGGAGGATACTCTTGTCCATATATCTCTTTTATGTACCAAAAAAAAATCCAAAAAGTTTGTAAGATCTACGTACTCTCATTAATCACATGCTTCATATGAAAAAAGACCAAACTTTAGTTCTTTGAACCTTACAATCCATCAAATCCCACACATATTTCCAAGAAGTACAAAAGTTTACAGCTCAACCTTTTCTCTTTTTACTATCTTTTGTTTGAATATGGATCGAGTTGGTGTTTAATGAGGAAGGTAAATTGATGAGCTCATTGTTTCAAAGAGAGGAATTAGGTATATATAGAAATAAAGTGGGGTTGGTATCTACTTTGAGCGTGAAATTTTTACTGTCTTCCAAGTTCCAACTTGTGAGATCTAGCTGTCTACCAAAATTAAAGCCAAGGGTCATAACTTACTGCATCTTTTTCTTCCGTAAATCTTTCATTATCTAAAAGCTAACTAAATAGATCATTCATCTTTTTTTTAGTTTAATTATCTGGTATATGGTGTATTTTACTGGCCTAACTAATTCAAATTTGGACTAAATAAGGTAAAGAGTTCCCTACCAAGAAATTCTTCATTATTAAAGTTGAAATCTCAAATTAAGGGCGAAAGGATTCAAAGGTGGATCAAGAATTTTAAGTTTATGGGTTCTGAATTCTGAAAAAAAACACCTTATTGAGTTCTAAATAAATTATCTATACATATTTACTGGATTGCTTAACATAAACACATGATTTTGGCCAAAGGTACTAAATTTTATCAAACCAATAACTAGAACTCTACCTCCGCCTCTTAGGAATCTAAATTATTCCACTACACTTGGCTTGCAGTGACATTTCATATTATTTTAGAAGTATGCCAAAACTTTCCAGCTAAGATGTTAAAAGAAAGTGTTCTTTTGAGTAATGTTTGCTTTGGCAATCTACTCATATGAGACCTTGTTGCTTTCTATATGGCATTGGGGATGGAAATGGTCCTTCCATTCCCCAATGGAAGGTACAACGTAAAACTCACCAAATATACAAATGGACAAAAGCATCTCTAATTAAAAACTCTTGGTTGAATACAGCTAATTACAAGTAATTAATTAGAATTAATGATATTGCACTTCTTTAAGCATTTGAGTTTAATTTGTTCTGTTTTACCCCTCTCAAAACCCTTTTTAACCTTTTTAAATTTTATTAACCACGTGATGTTGGAAAATGGTTGGATATACAAATTTAAATTTGCGCCACGTATAATCGATTAAAGGAAAACTCTATCTACTAGGAAGGTTTTCATTCTCCGGGTTCAAATTTGAGACCTCTAGTAATCATGAAAAGATCGCATCCATCTTACCACACCCCTTGATGGTTATAAGACGGACTTGATATACTCCGAGATACACATACAACACCGAAATATTAAATAACAATAATTAAAGAAGGTAAAAAATAATTCCAATTAGAATAATAAAAAACAGTACCTGAATAATCAAACAAAGAAGAGTTCTAGAACCTGAGATGTACATCTCGGACAATAATCTATTGACGAACTCGATCGCCTCCCAACACTACAAGAAATGTAATTTTCTATGGTGAAGACTTTACGTGTCGACTCCTTTAAGTGCCACAAAATTAAGTAGGACGTCTTTGTAGCGACTTAATTTAGTCGCCACAAAAACTGATAGCTTTAATCACAAGCTTATATTGGATCAGCAAGAAAATTCTTACCATTAGTGGCAACTTAACTCTAGTTGCCACGAGAATAGATACGAGCTAAACAAATATCTGCGGCAACCTCTCAAACTAATCAGTGGCAATTTTAGTCGCAACTAAAGACTGATTCTTTGTAGTAAAAGAACGGCAAAAATAGAACCCCAAGATATAAAGAACAAGAATAAGATTACCTTCAAGAATTTCAATTCTTAGAAATATACAATTATGTGAGATTATATCGCATGTTGTTGTAGAAACATGCAATTAACAAGAATTTTCTAATCTCTCAATATGTACTAAAAACAATATAAATATAAATAGGGGTTGAAAATAATTAGAAAAATCCCAAAATTAATAAAAAAGATAAGGTTTAAACAATATTCAAGTTAAATTTTTAGGGATTTTTTTTTGTCCATTTTTTTTAGATGAGATACTAACCCTTGTATCAATTGGATCAAGTAGATGAAAGTTCAAGACCAAACTATAAAATTCATTCTTTAGAATTTGTTGACTTCACATTATGTTTTTGCATCTTCTCATTTCATCTAAGACATTATAATAAATGTTCCTATCTTGGTTAATTGGCAACCCCAAATTAGAAGTCATAAATATTGGCCCTAGGTATATTCCCGTTTTATTATTATGATAATGTTTACATGGCATGATTTAACGGAATTAAAAATTCACAACCAAAATAAATGCTCCAGTAATTAAAATTAGTACTCTTGACTTAAATTATACATGTAAATAGCTCACACTTGTCCATTTCACACGCTATATAATATATGTTTGAATTAAAATTAAATAGGATATGTAATTTGAATTTTTCTTGAAAGTATATATAAACATAAGAGTAATAAAGGCCTGAAAAATCAGAAATGTCTTAATATGACAGTACAAAATGTGATGCATGATACAACTATATATGTTTCTCCCATTTGGGTGGTATATAAATATAAATATATAAAACAAGAACAAATCTAAATAAAGTCTGTGCCGCCATTACCTAAATGAAAATGACTAAGCATAAAATAAAATGACAATAAAAAATTCACAGTTGTTGTTTAATAAACAAGCACAACTCTATAAGAAAATTAAAAAATTACAAAAGTCCACTAAAAAAGTGATAAAAATAGACCCTTAATTTAGTCTTTATTAAATATCTGCTTCACACTTCTTCTTAAATAAATACTCAAAGATTTAAGTCATATAAAATAACAGAGTAGAAAATATATATAATCTATGATAGTAGGTTAGTTATTAACCATATTACTAATTAATTTTTAACAGAAAAAACTAAAGTGTATTTATTTTATAAGTATTATAATTATATAAATATTTAATATACCGTCAGTACATATAATTTATTTAAATAGGAAAGGGAAAGATCAATACGCAAACGATGCAATAAAGTCACATACTAATAATTGGTGGGTTTCTATATAATCGGTTCTCTTGAAAATGAGCTATTTTAACTCTTTCACTTGAAATTTTATTCTTCAATTATTTACACCACCTGGATGTCTATGATTATGACACATATTTTAATCAAATTATATTTTTAACTGATACTCCTAATTGTTTGATTTGATTAGTTAATCTTAATTATCGTGACCTTTCAGTAGGTGAAGTCTGGTATCTAGGAAAGCAACGGCAACGGGGATCTTTATTCCAGAAAAACAATCAATAACAATTTCATTAATTAAAATCAATTTATTTGCGTTTTCATTAAGTTTTAATCATTTTATATTTGTCCCCTTTGTAGTGACATTTCCACCAATCTTCGTATGAATTGTCACATATCTAGATTATCAAAGGTGAAGACCAAATTAAATATCAGTTTTTATTCACAAAGAAAAAACAGAAATCCACTATAAAATCTGTCGCTAAAAGGCTTATATCTAACAGATATTTTGATAATTTATCGCTAATTCATCACTAAATAGAATCAGTGATGAATTTTGTTGTTCAACGTCAAAATGTGGCCGTAGTTAATTCATGTATTTTAGTAGTAATTTTTTCTCTAAACATTTTAAGTAATTCTTTAATCACATCAGTATCCAATGGGAACGCTTGAACTCACATGTAAATTCTCTAATGTGTACACAAGGACTATGGCCCTATTTCATAAGAGATTCTATGACTTGTCATTATCTCAAGTACTAAATAATTATGTGCTAATAATTAAACAACTAGTGGCAACTAAGAAGGCCTATAATGCTAGAAGTTAATAAACATGAGGTCAAATTTCTAAGGTGTTCAATGTTCGCATAATTGTAGGTTGTTATGTGTTAGACGCATAATTTTGGCAGGACATGACCAATAATGCACTTCCAAGATGATCCTTGCACATAATTGGCACCATAATACATCTCTTGCTTATCTAGTTCAATGTATTAAATTGTGTTCTCTAAATTTTTTAAAAAATGTTAAATATGAAAAACTTTATTTATTTTCGATCTGTACCCAAACGCCTAATTCTTTTTCTCGGTCCAAATACGCAAAATATTTTTTGTTGATGCGATTATGAGACTCAAAACTAGATTTCACCTAAATATTTAAGTTGTTATAAAAGAATTGACGAGATCAAATTCGAGATTTCACCTAAATATTTAAATTATTATTGAGGGATTGATTCCTTGAGTGATTTCATTCTAATAGTAAAATATATATTTACAAAGGTATCATAATAGAATAAAGGAAGACATATCAATTAGCCTAAACTAGATGATACTAATTTACAATTATCCTAATTAATGTGATTACAATTGATTACAAAGATATTACAATATTCATGAGTAATGATGATTGGAGCCCCATAATTATCTTAACAGTCCCCCGCAATCATAACAGGAGGTTCTCGTATGCTGAGACTGTCCCAAAAATCATCAAATAGTATGCGCGAAAGACCTTTGGTGAAAATGTCAGCAATCTGATAACGGGACGATACATGGAGAACACGGACTTGTCCACGTGCAACCTTTTCTCGGACAAATAATATATACATTTCGATGTGTTTTTTGCGTTAATGCTGAACATGATTACCGGATAAGTATATCGCACTCATATTATCATAATAAACCACGGTTGCCTTTTCAATCAGATAATATAGCTTTAAGAGAATATTGCGGAGCCAACATGATTCAGCAACCACATTGGCTACCCCTGGGTATTCTGTCTCGACGCTCGACCGAGACAATGTTGGCAATCGTTTGGATGACCATGAAATCAGATTATCTCCCAAAAACATACAATAATCAGATGTGGAACGTCGTGTGTCCGGGCGGCCTCCATAATCCGCTTCTGTATAAGATGAGAGATTCGAGATGGAGGACTTATACAAATGCAGTCCAAAATGAATAGTACCCTTGATGTACCGCAAAATCCTCTTGAAAGCCCCCATATGTTCCTCTTTCGGATCATGCATATGTAAACACATTTTCTGAACTGCGTAGGAGATATCAGGTCTCGTGAAAGTGAGGTACTTCAAGGCCCCTGCTAGACTGCAGTAGTGTGTTGGATCACTGTATGGAGTCTATGTACCGTTACTCAATTTGGCCTTTGTATCCACCGGAGTGTGTAATGGTTTGCAGGAGGACATACATGATTTGTCAATGATCTCCACAGCGTATTTCTTTTGATTTAGAAATAGACCACCTGCATATTGAGTTACAGCAATGCCCAAAAAATAATTTAAATGACTCAAATCCTTCATCGCAAATTCTATTGCGAGAAGGGACATAATAGACCGGTGTGTAGATGAGGCCGTGAAAATGATGTCATCTACATATAGGAGGATATACGTGATGTCACTTCCCTTCTTATAAATGAATAATGACTGATCAGACTTATTGTGTGAGAAACCAATCGTGGAAAAAAAACCTGCAAACTTGTTATACCATGCCCGTGGAGTCTGTTTCAAACCATATAAGGATTTTTTCAGCATGCAAACATAATCTGAATGTGTAGAGTCTCGAAAACCCAACAGCTGGTGCATGTAAACTATCTAATGCAAATGGTCATGTAAGAATGCATTCTTGAGATCGAATTGATAAATGATCCAAAATTTTGACAGTGCCAGGCTAAGAACAGTCCGGATAGTTGCTGGCTTAACCACCGGACTGAAAGTTTCACCACAATCCACTCCAACCTATTGAGATATGCCATCACCAACAAGACGAGCTTTGTATCTCACAAATGAGCCATCAGAATTCTTTTTATGGCAGAAAACCCACATAGACCTAATTATGTTCACATTAGATTGACGGGGCACTAATTCCCATGTCTTATTTTTAATAAGAGCATTAATTTCGTCTAACATGACAGCTTTCCAATTCGGGTCTGATAGGGCTACTTCGGGATTTTTTGGTAGAGGTTATGGTTGGACCGAATATAGTAAGTTAAAATGATGTTTGGTCCAAAAAATCTCATGTGTGGCATGGGTTTCAATGGTCCGAGGTTGTGCTATCATCGGTTGGGTATTAGGGGTCTCGGGTATGGCATTGGGACGAGATGTGGTAATTTGGCCCAAGTAAGAATGTGGTTGAAATTGGGTTACCGTTGGGTTATTGGGCTGGGTTAATGCACGGGTTATTGGGCCAGCTTGGTTTACGAGTGAGGGAGCAGTGGACTCCCTTACTTGGGCCTGGCTTCCACTGAAAATGGACTAGGCCGAGACCATCGGTAAAAAGGTTGTGGCCTCTGATCCGTGGACTGGTCCAGTCCTATTTTGTGGTTGGGCCGGGACATTTTGGTGGTTTTGTTGGGTAGGTCCCATCTAATTTTGGGTATTGAGATGGTGGTGTAAAATTAGATGTATTCCGTTGTCCAAAAAATCATATGAATGTGAGGATGCCACATGAGATTTAGCAAACGGAAATGTAGACTCATGAAAAACTACATGACGAGATATAATAATTTTCCCGTTCATCATATCATAACATTTATATCCCCTATGATTTTTTGGGTATCCCAAAAACACACAAGGAGTAGAACGAGCTTGCAATTTGTTAATGGTTGTGGACGGAAACAAAGGAAAATACAAACACCCTTAAATGTGTAAAAGATGGGAGACGATGATACAACATTTATGTAGGGGACACATTGAAGAGTAGTTTACTAGAAAGAATATTTAAAAGATATGTGGCCATTTGAAGTGCATTACGTGTACATGAAAGATGCAAAGACATCACATTTTGGTGACAAAAATCATTAAATTGGGCATTTATGAAACCCCCCCCCCCCCATTGTCACATTGAAAACATTTGATGGATTTGTCAAATTGAGTTTTGATAAAAATACTAAATTATTTTAAAATGGTGTAGGTTTATGATTTATGTCCTAAGGAAAATGTCCACAGAAAATTTGAATAATCATCTAAAATGAGCATATAGTATTTATGACTTGCAGAACTCAAAACTGGTGATGTCCATAAATCATAGTGCAAAAGATCAAATGGCATAAGGGTATGAGAAGTATATGATGCAAAAGGAAGCTTAACATGCTTTCCAAACACACAAGTTTGGCAAACAGAAGAGTCCAAAAGTTTGTTACAAGAAAACAATTTATTCTTTCTAAGATTATTAAAAACTGGTGCTCCTGGGTGTCCCAACCGATTATGCCTTATAATAGGAGAAATGGTTGCAAAGGTTGATGGTTTGGTCATGCAATTGTTGGAAACAGTGGTGATGGGATACAAGTCCCACGTGCTATTACATCTCATTAGTGGATCCCCGATGTTGTCAATTGTAAAACGTCGAACATATATCAAGTTTTTAATCAATTTTGGTGCATGTAAGACTTCTTTCAAATATAATGGTGGGTGTGGAGGGGGTAGTTTTACCTGACCAATACCACGAATTGGAATTTCTTGCCCACTGCCGACAATAATATTTTTATTACTGCTCATATTAAAATAAGACCAGAGATTACCTTGAGATGTCGTCATATGAGATGATGCCCATGTATCCATATACCATGACTCATCTGGAACATTCAGATTCATATTGTTCATGGCTTGTTCAATATCAGTTGGAGCATAGCCTATAGAAGATATTGCTTGGGCTGCAAATGCATGTTGTAGGCGAGAACCTAAAATTTCGGGCTGTCGGTTTGAAGATGAGTGCCTGGCCCATGATGAAGTTAAGTATTGGCATGGCGAGGCAGTCCAATGTGGGGCACATGCCCACTGTGGGTACAACCCCTACTGGTTGCTGATTTGTTGGTTGGGCCGCCACTGCCCGGACTGGTTGTTGTCGTCGGCTGGTTGGCCACCTCTATTACCTCATCCCTTTCCACCATTATTTTTCCTTTCTTATTGTTACGGTTTGAACCCCAATTTTTCCATTATTGTTGCGATTTCCATTTCCACCTGAACCAAAAATTTGTGGCTGAAAATCTGCGGAAAATGAATTGGTAGAGACGAGAGCAATTCCGGTGGTGGCTGCTCCAGATGATGCCTGTTTTGCTTTCCGTGTTTCCTCGAGAATCAACCTCGAACGGGCCTCATAGAAAGGAGGCAACAGATTACTCTGCTGAATGAATGTAGCAACTCCATCATACTATTCATTCAACCCTGTAATCAACTGAAGAACCAACCATTGATTTGTTACTGGCGAACCAACGTTTGATAGGTTATCTGCGAGCACCTTCAATTCTTGACAATAGGCGGAAACGTTGGAGAAATCATCCAATTTAACATTAGTAAATTGGTGTTCAAGATATACAGCCCTGAAAGTTTGTTATCTTGAAATATATTTTGTAAACGTTCCCACGCATGTTGAGCCGTAGAGTTTGGCTCTAGTATGGTATGTAAAAGATCGTTTGATATAGTGTCATAAATCCATTGAAGGACTATAGCATCTAAACGAGACCATAGCTTTTTGTCCACCGCAGGGGTGTCCGATGATGACACGGAAGGGATGATATGGTCTATTATCTCATAAGCGCGGCAATGAATTTTGAACAATTCCGCCCAAGAGGTGTATTGCCCTTTTTTCATTTCAAATGTTATAGAAATAAAGTTCTTGGCGTTATTAACTGCAAGAGCAGGATGAAAGTTTTGTTTTTCGGCCATAATTTCTCCACGTAACAAATAAAATAAGACCAAAAGAAGAAGAGAATGTTGTTGTGTTTGGTGGAATTAACTTGGAGAACCCCAATTGTTGGCTAGGGTTGAAAAGGGAGAAAGTGAGAAGCCGACGGGTGGGGGTGTATTTTAGGGTTTGGGTTGAAGTGGTTTAGTGTTAGGGTTTTTAGAAAACCCTAGGGTTTTGTTTTAGTGTTGGCCTAAAAAAGCAAGGAAAGAATCGGCTAAGATAGGTGAGGGAAAAATATTGTTGGCTTTTGATACCATGAGGGAAATTGATTCCTTGAGTGATTTCATTCCAATGGTAAAATATATATACAAAGTATCCTAATACAATAAAGGAAGACCTATCTAATTAGCCTAAATTAGATGATACTAATTTATAATCATCCTAATTAATGGGATTATAATTGATTACAAAGTTATTACAATATTCATGAGTAATGATGATTGAATATAACTATGGGATTGCCCCATAATTATCTTAACAATTATAAAGGAATACTTATTTATTTCAGGTTTGTAATACAAAACACATTATACTTACTTAAGGTATGTCCAAAACTAAAAGTATGCTAGTTGATTGCAAAAGAAATTTAATTTTCAAGAATATTTAAGTACACAGTGTTTCTTTCATTTTCTACGCGATATTTGTGTACTCGTATTGAAGCCCGATTATATTCGGATTGCGTAAGACTCATTCATGGGAACCCTATCAAGTATTTTTATATACACATGGATCGAACCTGAGACTTCCAATTAAGATAGGAGAAACCCCATCCGTTGCACCACATCCTTTGGTGGTATAAGTACTCCGTGTATTAAGGTACAAGTCGGAAAAGAAAAGTGCAGATAGCAAATTCCTTAGGTTAGATATATATAGTGGTGGTTGTAACTACTAAGTAGTCTAGCTCTGTCTAAGCAATGCCCGAAAGCCTCATGCCTTTCTTGAATGGATCAATCCAACTGGTGATTTATGACAAATCTTTCTAAACTAGAAGAGAAAAAAGCAAAATTCCTGCGTATATACTTGAACACCAACTTGATTTTTTTTCTTTTCTGATTTAATTCCCTTCTTTGGAACGGGAAGAGATTAGATGAGTGTTTGAATAACAAAGTCGAAGAGATTCTCATTGGGAATTTAACGAATGTTGGATGATATTTTAAAAGATAAGCAAACTTGAAAATCGAACTATAAATTTTTCTTACAGCCCAGTTTATTAGATGCTTAGTGTTAAGAGTCTCATATCGGATATGAAATGATAACATAGACTTCTTATGGATTTGGACAATTCTCACCCTACAAGCTAGCTTTTGGGGTTGAGTTATGCTCAAGATCCATTCTTTAGATGGTATCAGAGCCAGACCCATTCTAATTCTTTGTTCACCGATGTTGGGCCCCCAAATTATATTATCCACGCTCTAGTTAACAAGGTCTGGGCGTGTGTGTGAGTGTTAAGAGTCCCACATCGGATATGGAATGGAAACATGGACTCCTTATATGGACTTGGACAATCATCACCCTACGAGTGAGCTTTTGGGGTTGAGTTAGACCCAAGATCCATTCTTTTCATGTCATTCCAATTCTTTGTTCACCGATGTTAGGCCCCCAAATTATATTATCTACACTCCAGTTAACAAGGTCTAGGGGTGCGGTGAGTGTTAAGAGTCCCACATCGGATATGGGATGGGAACATGGACTCTTTATATGGACTTGAACAATCCTCACCCTACAAGCTAGCTTTTGGGGTTGAGTTAGGTCGGAGATTCATTCTTACATGAGTCCCACATCGGATATGGAACGGGAACATGAACTCCTTATATGGACTTGGACAATCCTCACCCTACAAGCTAGCTTTTGGGGTTGAGTTAGGCCCAAGATCCATTCTTTACATGGTATCAGAGTCAGACTCACTCCAATTCTTTGTTCACCGATGTTGGGCCCCCAAATTATATTATTCACGCTCCAGTTAACAAGGTCTAGGCGTGCGGGGGAGTGTCAAGAGTCTCACATCAGATATGGAATGGGAACATGAATTCCTTATATGGAATTGGACAATCCTCACCCTACAAGCTAGCTTTTGGGGTTGAGTTAGGCCCAAGATCCATTCTTTACATGGTATCAGAGTCAGGCTCATTCCAATTCTTTGTTCACCGATGTTGGGCCCCCAAATTATATTATCCACGCTCCAGTTAACAAGGTCTGGACGTGCAGGGAGTGTTAAGAGTCTCATATCGAATATAGAATGGGAACATGGACTTCTTATATGAACTTGAACAATCCTCACCCTACAAGCTAGCTTTTTGGTTGAGTTAGCCCCAATATATATTCCTTCAATTAGAATATCTGTCAACTTCAAGCATCAAATCTAATCCAACTACCCACTAAAGTAAAAAAAAAAAAATACTAGCTAATTTGACTATCAAAACCCTATGACAAGAGTTAGAAAGTGGTTACGTAATTTTTATTTTAAGACATTTTGCCTTGCCCAACATGGCAAGAAGCCAAATAGTATTATATCATAGTATGTCTTTTTTTTTTCTCCTTTTCCTTTTGGTTTTGACTAATGGTAAGTGGTGTTTGTGGTAGTATTATTTTGTATACATACAGCAATTTGTAGCTTAGGTTGTTTCTTTAATATCGCAAGTGCATGCATACTTGTCATATTTTAACTTTTACTAAGACTGGAAACTTTAACAAAAAGCACTAATAGAGACAATAAAAGGGCATTTAAATTAGTCAATTGACAATAATTTTATATTAATATATAATTGTAGTTTGTGCGCACCTTAATTATTATTTTATGGAGCAATTATGACTTCCTAGTAGCATAATGACTTGGTCACTTTGTCGACAAGACCTTAGACAGATGTAGAGAAACAAATTATTAGTATTTTTTTTTATCGCTATTGGGAATTGAACCATGATATCCGGTGATAATCCACTAACTATATTGACCAATAGATTACATTCGTGAGGTCCATATAAACAATTGTTTTAAGGAACTCTAGCACACACTAATGAAATTGGCAAAATGTGTTACTATAAAAGAACCCCTTTTCATTAGCAAATATGATAATATTTCTTTTAAAAAGACTAGTATACTAGTGAATGACATAAAATTGAGCCCAAGCAGGTAGAATTAGAAACACAACCAAATGATTGGGATTAAAGAATTATTATTTGAGGTTTTGGCAAGTATATATTTAATTTCTTCTTTGCTGCTTTCCAAGTAGGAAAGTCACTTAATTAGGGGCTTTTTCATGGCTGCTTTTATATTCAAGCTGGAAGGTCCTGTTCATATAGTAGGTGCAAAGACAACACATTTTGTTTGGTTAAAGTTTACAGTAACACATTTTGTTTGGTTAAAGTTTAACACATTTTATGACAGCCATTCATGTCTAATCTTTGTGGATCATACATTAGTTCCATATCATCAATACTTATCAAGTTTCACCTGAAAATGACCGAGCCAATCGTTTTTTCAATTAATTAGTACCATAATTTTTTGGTCATGTGATTTGATGGACAGTCCATTAGTATATTAAAAATGTTGGATTGCCAATAAAGTTTCACAATGATATGGAAAATTATGTACTTCCTCCGTCCCAATTTATATGATGTTGTTTGACTGTCCACAAAGTTTAAGAAATAAATGAAAACTTTTAAGTTTTGTGGTACTCTAAAACAATTCAAAGATATTTGTGTGGTTATAGATCATCTTGTTAAGCGTAAAATGTAAAATTTAAAGTTAAATTATTGTCAAACACTACAAGAAGAAAGGCATTTGCCAACAACAAAAATTGTTGCATGCCGTTGCAATAACCTCCGATGCGATAAGTTTTCGCAATAACAAGTTATTTTTTTTGTTGTCATTTATGTTTTTAGCAACAATATATTAATTTTTTATTGCCATTTACGTTTTTTAACAACAATATATTTATTGTTGCTAAAGTTTTGTTATCAATTCTATATTTTCTTGTAGTGAAATCAGAAAATGTGTCATTCTTTTTTGGACGGACTAAAAAAAAGTACGCCAAATAAATTGGGACAGGGGGAGTATAAGATAGAGTGATGCTCCTAATGATGTGAGACATTTATGGGAAAATTTGTGCAATCTTCATCTAAAACGGATAATTTTACATCATGTTAAGAATATATTTCGACTAGTTTAACCCAACATCTAATATCAAAGCTAACTATTTGGCGAAACGAATATGGAGATAGCGGAGTAATGTCGTGGGCACAGTCTACTATCATTATCCTGTCAAAGGTAGCTTTAAAACGCATACGCACAAGAAGAAGCTAGCTCTGATTTCAGTATGTTACGGTCATTCATGTGGGAGGCACACAGTGAATCTCATAAATTAGTCTGTGATTTTGGTAATGGCTAAATTGAAACTTAGTTCGAACAGAAGACTATTGGGTAAACAAAGTTCACATCGGTAATTATAGAATGTAGGGATCCTCTTAAAGATATGAGGGTATTTTAGGGGAAATATAAATTTAACTTATAATGAATAATATCACACCATATTAATCTTAGACTTGATCTAGCCCAACAAATAACTAATGAATCCTATATAGTGCTTATCTAATGCAATGCCTCTAGCACTTTTTGTGAAAGAACTATATCACACACACATAAAGTCATAAAGGGCATATATATGAAGAGGTAAAAAGGATACTAATGAGCCGAGATTTGTGAAATATATAATCTGCTTATTATGTGCACTAAAGTGACACACGGGTCGGAATTCGGAAATTAAAAATAAAATACCGTTTACCTTTACTGTATCACGAGATAGATCTATACAAGCTTTATTTTTCTGTTAAAATAAATGTGTTGATCTGTCCTTCCCCCTCCTTTCTTCGTAGATTATTAGCCCCGGGACACCTATTATTCACTTATTATAGACAGTTATTTCTCAAGTTACTTGATAATATCAAATATTTTGCTTAAACTATCTGATATATATAAGTTAAACACTTTTTTATATGCCATGAATCCTCACTGAATTTAAGAGTTACTGTTAGCCACAAATTAATGTGCAAGGCAGATAAGATGACTGGACGAACAGACATTGCCACATCATCTCAATTTCTATTTTTATAAAATTAATTCTGATATGGCATTAGTTACACCAAGTGTATGAAAGAGCTGCATCTGTCCCCAACCCCATCTCCCAAAATGACAAGAAGAAAAATAAATTAAAAATCTGATATGAGAGAATACAAAATCTATCCATAATTCACATTATATTGAGCCAAAACCATGGAATCCAAAAGAACCTTATCCTCTCCATTTCGTACAGCTTACATAGCCAGGAGAAAACATGTACTTCTTTCGTTTACTTTTACTTGTCACGTTTCTCTTTTCAAGAATTAATTTAATTAATTTTTGGATTTAAATTATATTAGATTAATTTAATATTTTAAAATTAAAATTTAGATATCAAAAACTATACGTAAAATACTATAAGTTGTAATTTTTATCATATTAATATGAAAAAATATTGGTCAAAATTCATATAGTTTGACTCTCGAGAAACGAAACGTGACAAGTAAAAGTGAACGGAAAGAAATAGCAAAAAGTCCAATGTAATAACTATAGTTGTATATTCTGGCATTATAACTAGAATTATGAGTAAGTTATTTACTGTTTATATTAAGTTATCATGATTAGTTTTTATCTATATGTTTTACCTACAATTACCTTAAAAGTAATCAAATTGTTTGGCACATTACAAATTTTTAATATGTACAAACATATTTAGTTTACTAAATTAAGAATTTACAGCCGAATCTAGTAGCTTAAGCTCATACTTTGTATATGTTAAGAAATCAATTATATATGTATAAAAATTAAAATCTGCACCGAATAACTCAAATGGACAGTGGATTCATTAGTATTCGAAATTCATAAAGTTTAAATTTTAAATCTATATATATTATATTGGCACCTACGTAATCAAGAACTGAAAAAATCTAAAGAAATCGGGTCAGAATAAGGTGTGATCATATATACTCTCAATAATTTGGCCACAATAATGACGGTGATATTTTAAATACACGTTATGGCAATAAGTTGTGCATACTACGAGCCAATGTAGATGATTGACAGGCCGAAGCTTGGTCCTCCTCTTGAAAAAATAATGCAACTATGAGATAAAAATTGCAACACTAACGAAAAAGGAAACTAAACTTTAATTTTTTTGCGTGAAGTGGACAATGCATTTGCTTTCACAAGATTAGAAATGGCCTTAAATAGTTCTTTTACACCATGTTCAACATTCAACATCAACAAATCCAATATAATCTCCAAAGTAGGGTCCGGAGATGGTAGAGTATAGGCAGGCATTATCTCTTTTTTGTAGAGGTAGAGAGGTTGTTTCCGAATCGACTTAAGTATCGCAAATCAAAGTAGCTATGCAAGACAACTAATATAAAAAAAAAGCAGAACAAAGCATTCAGATAAAATACAATAACAACAGCGAAATAAGGCAATAACCAAAACACATTAAACAACAAACGGTAATAGACACAGAATCAAGAATACAAAGTTCAACACTATTTTAAGATATTATATTCCAAAGATTAGTATCACTACTAGAGTAGCTACCTCATATTAATGTAACCTTAAGAAACCGGATTTAGATTAACACGGAATTTCAATGCAGACTTATATATGAGTAATAACATGATTTATCAAAGGTTGGTCTTGCTACTATTTGAAAGATTCCAATAGCCTGTTTGGCGGAAAAATTGACTTCAATATCTCTGATCATAACATGAAACTAAAAATATTCTTTAAAAGTCAGAGCATTGTAGAAATTTTGAATTTATGTGGTGGCTAAGAACGATAGTGGGGAGGATAGTCCTGAAAAACACAAATACTTTTGAAGTAGGATCCATAAACAGAGGCATTAAAGAAGTAAAAATATAGTTCTTTGAACCTTACAAATGTTCATCCATCACATCGAATATACATTTACTTAAAAGTACATTTATTTAAGCTTTTAAATAAAATCATCACATAAATTAACATGGTATTCATGTCTGTTAAGAGTCTCACATCGGATATGAGATGGTTAATTGGTCTCCTTATATGGCTGGGCAATCCTCCTCCCTTTGAATTAGCATTTGGGGTTGAGTTAGAGCCAAAATTCATTCTTTACATGGTATCAATGTCAGACCCATTTCAATTCTTTATTCACCGATGTTGGGCCCCAAATTATATTATCGGCACTCCAGTTAACAAGGTTTGGGTGTGCGGGGAGTGTTAAGAGTCCCCCATCGAAAATAGAATGAGAACATGGACTCCTCCTTATATGGACTTGGACAATCCTCACCCTACAAGCTAGCTTTTTGGGGTTGAGTTAGGCCCAAGATCCATTCTTTACATAGTATCAAAGTCAGGCCCATTCCAATTCTTTGTTCACCGATGTTGGGACCCCAAATTATATTGTCCACACTCTAGTTAACGGGGTCTGGGTATATTGTCCACACTCTAGTTAACGGGGTCTGGGCGTGCGGGGGAAGTGTTAAGAGTCCCACATCGAAAATGAAATGGGAACATGGACTTCTTATATGCACTTGGACAATCATTATCCTATAAATTAGCTTTTAAAGTTGAATTAGGCCCAAGATCTATTCATTTACCGTGAAAACTAGACCAAAAAAACAAAAAGCATCTTGAGTGCTAAAAAGTTAGTATTAGTGATGCACCTCACGAAGCATTATACGTTCAAAAATATCCACACAATGATCATTTCGCACGCTTCCTAAGATATTTTATAAGTTAGGTATGAATCGAAAATCAAAATAGAAATGCACTTCAATTTAAGCCCATGGCGGAGCTAGCATGATAAATAAGGATTCGATAAAACTTTGTAATAATTTTAATTTAAATCTTGTATTTATTGAGAATTCACTAAATATATACATGTAATTATAAACTTCAAAATATATAAATTTTAAATTCATAATTTATAAAGTTCAAATCCTGAATCCGCTTATATTTAGCCTTCGTATAAAGTACAAAGGAAAAGCATTTAGAGGACTGCCAAATGAGAAAAACATTCATATGAATATATTTCTCCTCATTTGACGCCATAGTATAAATATACAAAACTAAGCATAAATTTGCAATAAAAATTCGTGATTCGTTTAATAAACAAGCACAATGATTCTACCCTTTAGCCTACTGGCTTAGAAAAAGAGCACATACAACAATAACATATCCATTATAATTTCATAAGTGTGATCTGTGAGGAATAGGATGTACACAGGCCTTATCTTCAATTTTGTGGGGTAGAGAGAATGTTTATGATAGACCCTGGGGTCAAAGGAAACGTAGTCAATGCAGGAATTCAAAGAGAATAAAACAGCAAGATACTACGATACAAAACAAAGAAGCAACACATAGCAATACACGCATATGATTATGGATCTACGTAAAACCTAAATAATATTATAAAGAAAAGGAAAGGAATAGGTGAAGAGGCCAGCCCCTACCTCTCTCATACACAGTGCGGCAAAATTCAACGACCTACTAACCTTCTATCCTAATCATTGACCTCCAAATCTTCTTATCTAAGGTCATGTCCTCAGTCAGCTGAAGTTGTGCTATGTCATGTCTAATCACCGCCCCCAGTTCTTCTTCGGCCTACCTCTACCTCTTTTAACTCTTGCTATCGTCAATCTCTCACACCTTCTAACTGACGCATCCTCACACCTCTTCACATGTCCGAACCATCTCAGTCTCGCTTTCCTCATCTTGTCCTTCATGGAGACCACTCTGATCTTGTCCGGTATAATTTTGTTTCTAATTATATCTCTCCTAGTATGACCACACATCCATCTTAACATCCTCATCTCCGCTACATTCATATTCTGAACGTGAACGTTCTTGACTGGCCAGCATTCTGCCCTATATAACAATGCTGGTCTAATCACTACTCTGTAGAACTTACCTTTCAGCCTAGGCAACACATTCTTATCACAAATCTGTGACTCCATTTCATCCACCCTGCTCCAATACGATGTGAGACATCATCGTCAATCTTCAATCACCTTGTATTATGGACCCAAGATACTTGAAGCTTCCTCTTTTGAGTATAGCTTGTGCCTCAATCTTCACTTTCACAACTGTCTTCTGTGTCACGTCACTAAACTTGCACTCCATATACTATGTCTTAGTCCTGCTTAACCTAAAACCTTTAGATAATAAGGTCGTTCTCCAAACTTTCAACCTATCGTTAACCATATTGTGTGTATCATCAATCAGAACTATATCATCTGCAAATAGCATACACCACGACACCTCCTCTTTAATATGTCATGTCAATTCGTTCATCACTAACGCAACTAGAAATGGGTTAAGGGTTGATCCCTGATGCAACCACATCACGGCCGGAAAGTGCTCAGAATTACCTCTCACTGTCCTAACCCGGGGGTGACACCCTAGGATATGTCCTTAATTACCCTGATGTAGGCCACATGCACGCCTCTAGACTCCAAACATCTCCAAAGGACCTCCCGGGGGACTTTATCATATGTCTTCTCTAAATCAATGAACACCATGTGAATGTCTCTCTTTTTGTCCATGTATTGTTCCATCAATCTCCTAGCAAAATGAATAACTTATGTGGTCTATCGCCCAGGCACGAATCCGAACTGGATCTAGGATATCAGTTCAGATTCATGCTAGGGCGATCGACCACAGAAGCTATTCGTCTTGTCATGAAATTTGTGGAGCAGTGTGGGGACAACAACAAGAAATGGAAAGATCAAAATGAGTTCAATTTTTGTGCCTTTCGAATATATAATTTTCTTTTATCATCAAATTAATTTAACCTATAATAATATGAAGTAAATTTTCCAAACGGTCACTCAAGTATGTGTAATTACTTAATTAATAAAATTACTTAACTTAATTTTATATCAATACAGTCACTCAATTTATGAATTTTCTCTTACAAAGTCACTCTAATTGGATTTGTCACTCCAAAGCAGGGTAATTAATCCTCATTAGTTAGCATATCACTTCAAACTTAATTGCTAAATGTATTAAAGAATGGAAAGATCAATGCACAATTGACAATTAGACACAAAATAATTTAGTAAATTGGGGCTTTCTAGGTAATTAATGTTTTCTTTTGAAAGTGTCAGTTCTTTAACACTTTCACGTGAATTCTTCTTCGACTTGAATTATTTATACCTTATGGCTGGCTCTGATTATGACGCATATATTTAATCAGATGTTATTTTAATTGATTCTCCTAATTGTTTGCTTTACTTTATTAAATATTAATATTTCGATATTCCAGTAGGTGAAGTCTGGTCTCTACGAAAGCTACAGCAACGGGGATCCTTATTCCTAAGAATTAATTGTTTATATTTAATTGTATTTTATTATTTTTAATTAGAGATTTAATTATTTTATAATTGTTTCTTTGGCAGTAACATCTCTACCCTTTTCACGTGAATTGCTACAAAACCAAATTATCAGAAGGTGAAGAAAATTACTACTTTTTAAAAATGGCAATACTACTTATTCTTTATTATTATTATTATTATTATTATTATTATTATTATTATTATTATTATTATTATTATTATTATTATTATTATTATTATTAAAGAATACATTATATCATTATCCAAGGAGAACGTGAATCTCACGTATATCTCTTGTAAGGTAAAATAAGAGCTTGTTTCGCTAAATATAAGCTATTCAAATTAATTTATAAGTACTTTTTAACTTATTTAGACGGACGCTTAACCGCATCTTTCTTGAATTGATCGAGGCTTTCATCGAATTTAAAGTAAGGAATACACTAAAGTCGCTGAGCCTTAATGCATCCATTTTCTTACCGGAGTGCTACCCCATCTAAGCGTTTGATAAATCCTATGCTTTAGTTTGACTAAATACTATATTATCCTTTATATATATATATATATATATATATATAATTCTCAAAACACCTTTTCCCAAAATAAAATCCCCAACTTCTCTCCGTCTCATATATGTCGTTCAATTTTTTCTTGAAAGATATTTTTAAATTTATAATTTTTTTATGAAAAAGTAAAGGTATTTTAGTTATATTGTCAAATGAACAACTTATCAACACTTTTTTCATCAAATACATCAGCTATTTATTGTTAATTTAAACACTATTATTTAAATACTTAATTACTTATTTGTAAAGTTAATCGCAATACTAAAAAGTACTTATTAACACGTAATGTTTATATGTTATTTACAATCACCTAATCTAAACATGTTGTAAGGCCTCTAGCTTAGCTATTTCATGTGATTCTTTGACTTGTCTTTATCTCATGTAATAATGATGAAGACATATTAAAACTAGAGGTGGTCAGTAGGCCGGGCTTGGGTCTGGCGGGGCCAGGGCGGGACGGGCGAAGGGGTCGGGGTCAGGTCTGGTGGGACTTGTTCCAGTCCCGTCCCGATCCCGATCCCGTCGGAATCGGATCGGGGCGGGGTCCGGCGGTTTTCCTTTTCTTTTTTTTTTAAAATAACATATGTATAAAAAACTCAATAAACAAGACAAGATAGTGTAATAAAAACATCTCAAGGCTGTTTTTGTGCCTCTTATATTTAATAGACATATGATTTTTTTGTAATACAAATACAATTGTCTAAAATCTAAATTGCAACTTTGTGGTGTTGTCCAAAAGTTGCAAATTACATAATAAAATTGCAATTAAAAAAATTACATTCTAAAAAAAAACATGTTCTAATTGCTTGATAATTTCCTGTGGTTCTTCGGTTGGAATTGGTATTTGTTGGTCAAATTGATCCAAGTCGCTTCCACCACCTTCGGATAAGATTTCGTTGTAATTTTCGTCTTCTTCTTCGTTGATCTCCGGTTGACCGCACCTTCTCCGCTCCGCTCGTATCCAATCTCTGAATAATACTGCAATTTCCAAGCTGTCTCCGGCTAATGAGTGTATGTGGTCTCCTATTTGATATCTGCCGTGAAAAAGCGCTTTCAGGCCTTGATTGATGACGCTTGAATGTTCAAAACATCTCGGGCCATCAATGAAAGTGTCGGAAAGGTCTTCTCATTCCCCCTCCAGTATTTCAGCAAGTCTTCATGTCCATCTTCATTGATAACTTCTTGGTACGATACAGAATCCTGCAAAACAAAAATATCCAACTCGCTAATTTGGTTAGTAGTAGAGGTACGGTCGCACATTCTATTTCTGAGGCTTTCAATACTAGCCGCAGAAACAACATGTCTTTTGTGAGGTTGTGTTGAAGATGAAGAAGATGGTATGAAAGCCGGTAAGTTACTAGCATTTTCTTATTGATAAAACCTATATATTTTTTTGCATTGGTGTTCTACGCTAGACAACACTTCTTCTTTAGTTTGTTCAATAGGTGGTGGGTGATTTAAATTTTTGGGACTTGGAGGTGGTAGTACTTCTATACAATCGTAAATAGTTTCAATTAGTGATTTAGTACCGTCTATTTTAATAGTCGGATTTAATACCGAACCAATAATATAAATAGTGGGAATAGGAATAAAATATTTTTTTATTTTGATAAACATTTTTTTAATAGCTGCCATATAAGCTAGTTTTTTCATATATTCACTAAGTAATAAAAATATTAGAGTTATATAAAACAACATAGTTGAAATAGTAGGATAATATATACCGAAAAATTCTTTTGTTGCTTGAAAAAATCTCTAAAAATACAATAAGTTCGGAAATTTTTATCCAATCACTATCTACAATCATAACAGTTGGATTTTGATTATGAGAGTTAAAAAATAAAGTTATAGGTTTTCTATAGTCATAGGCAACAAGTAGTTGCTCGTATAAAGAATTTCACCTAGTGGATACTTCTTATGGAATTTTTCCATAAGATAGTCGTCCACAATCGTGACAAATTTTTTTATATTTTTTTCTTCGTTGTACTTTATTATTTTTAAAAATAAAGTTTATAGCAAATTGTATTTTACTAAGAATGTCTTCAAAAAGTGATAGACCATCCTTTACAATTAAGTTATATATATGGCACGCACATTTTATATGAAAATGATCTAGAAAAGATGGAGTTAAACTATTTTTTAAAATTGTAATTGCGTAATTGTTAGAAGAAGCGTTATCTAATGTAATAGTCATAATTTTATAGGTTATTCCGTAATAATGGCACACTTGATAAATATTATCTGTAATAAAAGTACCAGTGTGCTTATCATCTATATATCAATACGCTAAGATACATTTTTGCATAGACCATTTCTAATCTATCCAATGACAAGTTACAGTTAAATAATCATGGCCGTTAGTACTACGACCTATATCAAACGTGATAGATATTGTGCTATTAAAATGATATAATGAATAACGTAAATATTGTTGATATTCATGCGTGAATTTAAATACATCTCTCTTAACAGTTGATCTAGGAAAACCGTTAAAAGCAGGATTATATATATCTCTAATGTAATGAATAAAATCGGGAGATGAAGGAAATGAAAAAGGCAAACCCTCCACAACAACTAATTTTGATATTGCTTCCCTATCTCTATGTTTATTGTATTTAGGGCCTACAATTCCCCCCGTCATAGGGTTAATTTGACCCTGTACTTGGTCCGGGACGATGTCGATGTGACCACTTGTCCCGATGGAGCGGGCGTTTACACGGTTTTGAAGCCTGGTATTGGGCATACCTAGCTGGATGAGCACTTACTACGTGTCTAATTAAACCCCGTCCCACCGTGACCTTTCCAGCTTTTAAATTTTAAAACATTTTTATAAATTTTACATATAGCTACTTGATTCTCTACGTCCCTATCAAAAAATGTCCATACATCTGATTTTAATGGTCGTTTTGCTGGACCTCGTCTTATACTAGGGGGAATATGAGGTATTTCAGTTGAATGTGCACTAGTGGGTGTGTTGTCATCAACATTAGTGGGTGTATCATCTAGATCATCGTCTAAATTAAAGTTTTCTTGAGTTCTAGAAAATGGCTCCTCGTCTAAATCTAATGGTATTGTAGGAAAATGTTGAGTATCAACAAAATCATCATGTGTAGGAATAAGATGACTAGAAGAAGTACCCTTGACATGGTTTCCCCTACTAGAAGAAGCACCCTTACCCTTACCCTTAAACATACCTCTTAATCCTTCCATTTTAATTATGATAATAAATAATTAAAGATAATAAAATTAAGTGCGCTTAATAAAATAAACAGACAATAATAATTTAATGAATGAACGAATGTACCAAACGCCGACGTAACGTCGACGTGTAATCGAGAGGTTAAAAATTGAAATTTTGCTCGTTGGAAGATCCTCAAGCTAGTTGCCAACTTCACTCCCAATTCCCAAATGAATAAATAAAATTGAATATTTAGTAGACAATGTAGACTTATAGAGAGATATATTGAGAGATTAGAGAGATTGTAGGAAGATTTGTGAGAAAGATTAAGAGAAAATGAGTTATTTATAATTAAAAAATTGGGTTAAAGTGTAAATATAATAACTTATGGGTTAAAAATAAATATTAAGGGGTACGGGGGAGGCCAAAAATGGTCGTTGCCCAACGGCCAAAATCTAAAATGATCGTTGGTGCAACGGTTATATTTGCAAAGGGGGGCTCTCGGGCGGGATCGGGGGCGGGATCGGGGCGGGGCGGGCGGGCCTGGGGCGGGCTCGGATCTGGCGGAACGAGACATTGTCTCATCCCGAGTTCGAGTCCCGCTACCGTTTTTTTTTTTGCTCGTGGTCGGCCCGGCCCGGCCCACTGGCCAGCCCTAATTAAACTAGTATTGGCAAAACAGAAGTTCAATAATGCTACAATCTGATAAACGTGAGGTCAAATTCTATCAAGTGTTCTCATGATTGTAAGTTGCTCCTTAACTGCAATTTTGGCAGGACATGACTAATAATGCTTTCCCAATATAATAGTAAATATTATTTTGGATCAACCTTTAAATTTTTGTTGTGGGGGTGGTTTTCTCTTCTCTGGGCCATAATTACGATAGTCAGAGGTGGATTTAGAATTTTTATAATATGGATGTATTACAAAAAAAAGTATTAAGTAAGATTTAATCCTTGTTCCTCTAAATAAATAACTCAATATTTTACCAAGTGTATCATATAACATTTTTATGGTTTGGAGACCAGTAGATAATATTAGTTAAATTCAAAAAATATGAACATAAAATATTTAGTTTGGCGGAAAGATCATAAGTTCGCGTGTATCATAAATTGGGCTATAAATCCGCCTGGTAGGAAAAGAGATAATTACCTAGAGGTGCCTTTCGGCCTTTTAGTTAACCAAATCTTACCCGACTATTGCTTTATTACTTGATATAGCCTTGTTTTACTATTTTATGCGCTTATTCTTCTAATTTTCTGCTGAGTTTGATAGATGCCAATAGCTATTAGCTTTTAATTCCTTAAGCCACCCCTTTTTTTATATTGTTTTAGACCAATTATTATCCCAAAAATTTCTACTTATTCCCAATCACTATTATTATTATTTTTTGAAATCAACGTTCACAATCATATACATTATTTATACATCATATACGGTGTATATATAAAAAAGATATATGTTGTATAATACTGTATAGGAATATATATGTAAAGTTATAAAAAATATTGAGCAATTTGTATATAGATATACCTTATATGTACATTATCTATACACCGATGATATAATGGGCTACATGGTTGTAAACTAGATGTGTGGGTTGTATATATGGGTTATTTCCACATAGGAAATTTTAAGGGAAAGTTACACATTTCATCGTCGGCCAAAAACAATTAAAGCTTTTAGCTAAAAGTTTATATATATATATATATATATATATATATATATATATATATATATATATATATATATATATATATATATATAATGCAAACCTAGTTGCCCCAAAAGCGTCTATGTGGAGTCAAGACCATGAACTTCAAACACCACGAGGGTTGCACAAGAAGATAGGCGCTCGTGAGCATGCATTAGCGTCATCCCGAGGATCTCAAGTGTGGAAGATTGCATGGGAAGGCGAAAAGGCGAAGAATGGTGAAGAAAACACCATCTGCGAATCACATATAGTGCCACATGTGGAGTATGCGAACTGCAGACAATGCCCAGAAGCCACAGATGAAGAACTCAACCGCAGATCATGTCACAGACAGTGCCTGCGATTCACATGTCAAGAGCAGAGCGTGATATGCCGGCATTTTGGTTATTTTGCAATCTAAGAGTGTCATTTTTGGGTCTCTTGTGTGATAAGTTAGTCCTAGACTATAAGTAGGAACCTTAGTCATTTCATTTGCTTAGATTATCTTGAATATTATTTTTATGCTACTCTTTGAGAGTTTGTGTGTTGAGAGCTTGATGAAGCCTGTAATTGAATCTTGTTTGGGAAATTTGGGTTGTTTGAGAATTCAATTCCCTTGAGGTCCATCTTATAGGTTAGGTGTTTGTCTTGGTCAATCAATTAAGTTCCATTATTTAATATACTTTGAGTTATTTTTTATTTCAATTATTTGTGCCTTCTTTTTATCTTGTTTATTTTCAATTCCGCAATGTCTATTGTATCAATTGGTATCAGAGTTTGATTAAAGGGCCGTTCCAATAATCCTTGTCTTGAATTTTGATTACTACAAAAATCACAAAAAAAAGTGTTCTAGAGTCCAAAATCTGAAAATTCAAAAATGGTTATTTGTTTGTTGATTCTATTATTATATTTGATTTTTTTAATATTAGAAGAGTCTAAATCATTTCAGGTCATTTGAATCATTTTGAGTCATCTACTATTATTGGTCATTGTTGAAGCTTGAAGGTTTAAGAACTTGAATTGAGTTTGGTTGAAGAAAAAAGAATTGGAGCTTAAAAGTTAGTGGGCTTTGTTCTACTAGTGGAGAAGGTGTGGTATCTGAAATTTGGGGTGATTTGAAGAAGAATTGAATGTCCTAAGATTTTTGAATTTTGCAATTGTTCTTAAAGATCTTCATAGTGTTCTTTAGGAAGAAGAAGCAAAAAGGGGCCCTTTGATCTTCCAAAACCTAACTCCAAGATGAAAAGGTGTTTTTGGGCCAAAAGTAGTATAAAGTAACTGAAAAAATATGCCCAATTCTTTAGAAAATCATAAAAAGGCCCAGAGCATGAATCCCCAAAAGAATTTGACATCATCAAAAGTGTACGGAAACACAACTTGTGAACCGAAGGTTGTGTCGCAGAAGGTGTCTGCGGACCGCAGGCCACGACAGAAAAATTGGTAAGTTAAGGAACAATTATTGCGAACCACAAACTGTGTCTCAGACACTGTCTGCGAACAGCATGTCGTGCTCAATGAATAGCAGACCGCGCTTTTCAGATCTTTGACTTAAATTCGTTTCATTTTGATTTATTTTCCATTTCTTTGATCATTTAAACTAATTAACATTTGTAATCGATCTTACAAAGTGATTAGCTAGTTCTTGAACATTAACTTTATTTTGTGCTACTTTTTGCGTTCTTTTCTCTTTTTAACTTCGTCGATCATTTCTTGAATCATGTCTGATAGTTCGAGTCGAATCATTCTTTTATCGAGTTGACAAAGATTCACTTTTGATATCAAGAAAAATTGACCCTTGTAACTCATCGGGCTAAACAAGGTACAATCACTTGCCGAGACAATTGTGAGAAAATCAAAGATGCGCATACTCGAGTGAATTGTGGGGTTAAATTTACTAACCTGACGTGTTTGTTTGTTTTATTGAGTGTTTTAAAATAGGTACAATATCGATCGGGTGATGAAACCCAGGTTCCCCCTGGGGGACCTACTCTTGTTGATGTAATGAATGCATTATCCGAGCTTACCTGGCACATGACCACTTTGGATGCTCAGGTGGGAGTTGTTGAAGGGCGATGTAGGGATGCGTTATTACTACCCCAATGTCAAAATCTCTAAGCATCTACTAGTAGAACGCACAATGATACCTCCCCTACCATGACACCCCAGACATTTCGCCTCAAATTCCAACCCACTCACCCAAACAATACACCACCACCACCTCGAAATGAGAACCCAATTACACCACCACCCAAATAAACCTTACCCGCATCAACCACCACCAAATATCTATCAACCAATTCGACATGTCCAACCAGTTGGAGATGATTTGTAAGATGAGGTAGGATATTAGGGTGATCGAGTTGTCGATCAAAGGCGGTGTCAACGAATGCCCATGCTCAAACTGGGAAGCTCATTTGATACAATTGCCTTGATAGGATTGTTGGAGGAAGCTTGGATAATCTTCACCTTGTACTCAACATCCGCAAAATATATTCAAAGACCATTTAAATGGTAAAAGCTGTCATATCAAGGTCTTCACCTGGGAAGAGGTGGAAGAAATGGAAATATCCCTCAAGTAGGTAGGCAAAGAAGTTATCGAGACCGTCATGGTTACCAAGGACGTAATTACCAAGGTGATAATTATGGAAAATAACTTTATGGAGACCATGGTAATCAAGGAAACATCGGTGGTCAAGACACGAGTCTTAATTCTATCAAAGTCACTCTTTCAACCTTCAAATGAGGTAATGACCCGGATGTGTTCCTCGATTGGATCACACAATGCGATCGGATCTTCTTCACCAATGAAATGTTTGAAGTGAAAAAGGCATCCTATATTATTGCTCAATTTGAAGGATTTGCCTCGACATGGTGGGAAATGCAAGTAAAGTTTAGGAGAACCAATGTAATTCTGCCAACTTCTAATTGGGAAGAATTGAAGATGATTATACCAAAAAAGTATGTGTCTAATCAGTACAAGAAAGAACGACTAAAGAAGGTCTACACTTTGAGACAAAATCTCAATAGTGTAGATGAGTATTATGATGAATTCCAATTTGCGAAAATAAAGATTGATTTTGAAGAAGAAGAATTGAATGCCATAACTCGATTCCGATCCGTGTTGAACAAATAAATCCCATCCCAAATGAGGCTTCACAATGATAATGATCTTGATGACACACTTGAAGCGGCAATTGAAATTGAAAAGGGTCTCAAAGAGGATAAAGTAGTCAAACCCAAGGGGTATTCATCTTCATGGAGCAAGAACGAAGAAGGGAAAACTTCTTCCGCCAATTGGCAAAAGAACAAAGACATTGTGCAAGATTACAAGAAGTCATTTGTCAAGAATAATCAAGATGATAAACAACCTCCCAAGTTTGCGCCAAAAGAATGAGGTATTAATGCTAAACCCCTCAATTTTCAAGTGCAAAGATATGGTTATTGAATGATTGAGTGTCTCAATCGGAGGGCATTCATTGTAAGGGTTGATCCTTGTAGTGATGAGGATGAGAGAGAGTATGCGAAGGTTAATAAAATAGGTACTCAAGAAGATGATAATTGTGTAAATGATGAGGGAAGTGAGCAAGATGAGGATGTTATGGTTCCATGTGGGTTAGCAAGGGGAGCCTTGTTAATCAAGAATATGCCTCGAGAAGGGGAGCTCATCGTGCCAAACTATGTAGTGATGAGGGCAATGATAAGTAAGGCTATGGATGATCCTAGCCAAAGGAAAAACATCTTCCATTCCATCTTCCATTCCAAATGTATCATCAAGGGGAATGTATATTCATTGATCATTAATAGCGGGAGTTGTGCCAATTTAGCAAGTACCACCTTGGTGGAATTCTTGAAGCTCCCTACCACCAAACACTCAACCTCATACAAGCTCCAATGGTTGAATGAATATGGAGAGTTGAGGGTGCAAAAGCAAGTCATGATCAAGTTTAAAATTGAAAAATATCAAGATAAGATCTTATGTGATGTGGTGGCTATGCAAGCTTGCCATGTCTTACTCAAAAGACCTTGGTAATATGATAGAGCTATGAATCATGATGGAAGGACCAATATGTACTCATTTGAGTGTGAGGGGCACACACATGTACTACATCCCTTGTCACCATTGCAAGTTAATGAAATCTATGAAAATATGAGAGAATTAAAGGATAAAAGTAAGGGTAAGAGGAATGAAAGTGATCAAAACGGTGCCAACATAGGTAGTGATAAAAAGAAAGAGTCTCATGAAAGGGCTAAGGTGAATCTTATGGTAAGTTTGACAGAGATTATGGAGAAGGAGAATGAGCAAATTAAGGTGGTCCCTATCATACATCGGGACTACTTTTTACCATCTAACGGACTAACCTTTTCTTCGTCTAGTTTTATTTCTTCCTTTTTATAGGGTTATGATGATGAGGAGATGCCCAACCACCCGGCTTATCAAAGCATCCCGACGGATTGTTTTAATGAATGTCAAGGAAATCTATTTTTCCATGGCACTCATACTTCTTGGAGTGATTTAAATGACAATTTGAGTGTGAGTGATTACTTTCCTTGGAATGAGCTTGATGTACTATCTACTATTGGAAGGTGTGAATTGAAAAATGAGCCTCATCTAAATGAGAGTGATGACACATGCTTAGATGATTTTATGTCTTGTAATTATTCTCTCTCTAGTAGTGATGCCATATTTCTTGATGATGAGATCAATTATAGTAATTTGCCTAGTGAATTTGTAAGTGATAATGTTGATGTAGCTTCTTTTAGTAGCTACAAAATCTATGACAATCCACTTTGGGATAGCTTTTCACTTGTTGGGGTAGATGGTCTTGATAGTGATATGGGTATGACAAGGAAGGATGCACCGCTAGTTGATGGAAAAATTGACTTGCTTGACTATTTACGAAATCTTAGTAGTGATCCTATTACCTCTAATGCCCCTGATTATGAGTTCTTGTATGATTTCCCACCTATTTATGATAATGATATTCGTGTATGACTTCATTCAAGTAATTTCCCCGACTATGATCCATTTCTAAGTGAAAATACTAATGAGGGAATCTCTGGTGGTGAAAGTGTATCGTCATATTTGAGTAATCACACGTCGGCAAAGAAACAAGGCTTTGATGTTGTGAGCGACTTTGTTGATGGCTACATTTATGGTATGACAATGTTAGATGCTCTCCATTCCACGTTGTTTTCTTGTGAGATCTCTTGCCCTTGTGATGAGACTTTCGTGTCCAATGGGAATTTTACTCTTGAGTTTGAACTAAGAGACGCTTTCCTCTACTACTTGTTTATTTATGATGATTGTTATTGTGAGATGATCCTTGCGGATCTCTATCGTACTAACGAATCTTATAGTTGTGGTATTTTGTCTTCTTGTTGGATGTGTGTAGATAACCCCTTAAATTTGAGGACAAAATTCTTTCAAGAATGGGAGAATGATGCAAATCTAGTTGCCCCAAAAGAGTCTATGTGGAATCAAGACCATGAACTCCAAACACCACGAGGATTGCACAAGAAGATAGGTGCTCATAAGCATGCATTAGCGTCATCCCGAGGATCTCAAGTGTGTGAGATTGCATGGGAAGGCAAAAATGCGAAGAATGGTGAAGAAAACACCATCTGTGAATCGCGTATGGTGCCACATGTGGAGTATGCGAACTACAGACAGTGCCTAGAAACCGCAGATGAAGAATTTACTAAAGGACATAACCTGTGAATCGCAGATCATGTCATAGACAGTGCCTGCGATTCGCAGGTCAAGAGCAGAGTGTGACAGGGCAGTTTTTGGTTATTTTTGCAATTCATGAGTGTCACTTTGGGATCTCTTGCGTAATAAGTTAGTCCTAGACTATAAATAGGAACCTTAGTCATTTTATTTGCTTAGATTATCTTGAATATTGTTTTATTGCTACTTTTGGGAGTTTGAGTGTTGAGAGCTTGTAATTGAATCTTGTTTAAAAAATTTGGGTTGCTTGGGAATTCAATTCCCTTGAGGTCCATCTCATAGGTTAGGTGTTTGTCTTGGTCAATCAATTAAGGTTCATTATTTAATATACTTTGAGTTGTTTTTTATTCCAATTCTTTATGTCTTCCTTATATCTTGCTTCTTTTCAATTCCGCAATTTATATTGTATCAATATATACACACACTATTATGTATACATTCGTACCTATAGAAAAGCTTCACACGTCTAGTCAAGCTCTTCAACAAATATTACTCCATCCGTTTCAAAAAAACATTGTCTTACTTTCCTTTTAGTCTGTTTAAAAAAGAATGTCTCTTTTCTTTTTTAGTAACTCTTTCATTCCAACTTTCCACATGGCATGTTTAAGATCACAAGAATAAAGGTCATTTTTGTACATTCAACACATCTTTAATTTAAGACCACAAGATTGAAAAGTCTTCTCTACTTTTTAAAATTTTGTGCTAAGTCAAAACCATACCATCTTTTTAAAACGGAGGAATCATATGTTTTGATATCTACTTAAATCATCAGTTTCTAAGATATCCATCTACAAATTAAAGTTCAAAAAGGAACTTCTTGACTATTTAGATCCAAAAATAAAAAAGAAATAGAAAAGTGGTTAGACAATTTTTGTTGGATAAAGACATTTGCTTGTGCCCAACATGAGAAAAGAAAAAGTAAATATACAACACTTTTACCCTTTTTTTCCTTTTGGTTGGACTTATAGTATTGTTCTGTAAATATACAACAAGTTTGTAGCTTAATAATATTTTTTTTCTATTGCAACTTAAAAGTCCTTGCATATTCAACATTTACTAAGATTGGCAATCTTACTTTAACAAAAAGCCTTGAAAGACAACAAAAGTGCTACTAACTTAAGTCCACTAAATATGTTCTAAGAAACTACACTAATGGAAATGGTGACACTGGCACACTTGTTAGAAATACTGATGTTTTAGCTTTTGGAAGGCTAAAAACTACTCCCCAGTTCCAATTTATGCAAAGGTATTTGTTTAGTCACAAAATTTAAGAATGAAAAAAAAATTATGATCCAAAATAAATGATAAATATTGTGTGACTAGAAATTATCTCACTAAGGGTAAAAAGAAAAATTTTAAATTAAATTTTACTAAATATAAAAATGTGTCATTCTTTTTTAAACTGGTCAAAAAGAAAAGAACGTCACGTGAATTGGAACGAAGGGATTAGTAATAATATAATACACCCGGTCAATCACTAAGGTATATGATAAAAAGGATGGGATTCATCATCCTTAATCAAATGTCTCGAGTTTGAGGCGTGGAGGAAGAAATTCTTGGTAGGAGTGTTTTCCCTTAAATGAGCCCAAAGTATCCGGAACTGAATTTGATCAGACCAATAAGCTCTGAATACCATATGATTAAAATTATATATAATACAAGTAGCAAGGTAACACCACAAATGATTGGCCATGCACTTTTTTCGAAATTTTTTAGCAAGTACAATCTTATTCTTTACTGCTTTCCAAGTAGGAAGTCATTTACTAGGTTCTTTTTTATCATGAAACTTTGCTCCTATGCTCAAAAGCCCACTTGTCAAAATTTAGTGAGTCCAGTCCAAATAATAAGTGCAAGGACAAAGCATTTTAGTTGACATATTTAGCATAGCTATCCATGTCTCCTTGTGCATCAGTACTTTAGTCAAAATTTCACCTCAAATTGTGAAGGGGTCATTGTAGTGCTTATCTGATGTAATAGCTGCAACAATTTTTGAAAGAACTTTACCACTTTCATATAAATGCCAGATTATTATATAAACGAAAAAGGTCCAAGTATACTCTTAAAGTATTTAAAATTGAATAGATATGCGTATGCCCTTTGTTACTACTCCCTTCGTCTCAATTTATGTGATGTAGTTTAACTGGACACGAATTTTAAGAAATAAAAGAAGACTTGAATCTTGTGGTCTAAAACAAACCAAAAATATTTGTGTGGTTATAAATCATCTCGTTAAGCGTAAAAGGTAAAGTTTAAAATTAAATTGTTGTCAAATAAGAAAATGTATCATTCTTTTAGGGACTGACTAAAAGAAAAGTGTGTCATATAAATTGGAACAGAGGGAGTAATAGTTTAGCTGACATATGCATTTACCTTTTAATAGTTGATCCAAATAATACCTTTAATAACTGGATCTTTCAATTAACCTAATTAGTTGTTTAATAAGCGAAAGAGTGCCAAACTAACTAAGGGTATATCTGCTCAATTTTGTTAGAAGTATATTTGGACCTTTTCCAATATTATATTTGAAGAGGAAAAAGAATCCTAAAATGCAGAGTTTTGAGAACCATAGAATCTGCTTATTATTATATGCACTAAGTGAGGCAAAGGGTCCCAGGAAAAGGATTGTAGTAGTATTCTTTACTTCTTTTATATGCCATGCATCTTCACTGATTTAACAATTTTTGTTTGCTACTAATGGTGCAAGTTCAAATGATGATGACTGTAGGTGTAGGTACAGACTTTGCCACATCTAAAAGGCCCACTTTTATATTTGTATTAAGAATCTTGACATGGCATTAGCTACACACCAAGTGTTCAATTTCTATGAAGAAGCACTAAGCCTCACCCCCCCACCCCCACCACCCTATTTTTTTATGTAAGTCCTACATCATTTAATATAATAAAACATAAGATTAGTCTATGAAAATATGACACAATAATATATAACTTTAACCCATAGGTATATATATTCAAAGACTTTTTTGTTTGATATATCAAATATAGCCACAATAAAAAAACAATAATTTTGTTAGTGATTAAACAAACTATAAGAAAACAAATTAAAAAACTAAAACTTTATTAGAGCTGAACAAGTCCATTTATGACTTATTGTGTAGCCCATTCCATCTTAGTAACTTGGGCAAATTAATGACCCGTCCATTTAATGATTCAAAGCCCATTATATCTCGCACCTCGAGCCAAACTCAATGTATCTTCTCCTTTACGAGTAGCTTACATATAGTAGAAAACTTGTAACAAAGTGTCCAATATTTTAATGACTTGTCCAGTTAGAAACTAAAACTTCTGGATATACATATTTGTTAATACTACAGGTATATAATATAACCGCTAGGTCAATAGAATTGGTGAAAATTATAGGAGGTTTAGTTCAAATCTCAACAGAGACTAAAAATGCTACACATTTGTCTGGGCCTTAGTGGCTAAATTTATCCAATATTTGTGTTAGTGGGACATGATAGATACTCGAAAAATTAGTCAAGGTGTGCAAGCTGATTGGACACCATCATATTATAAAAGGAAAAAAAATCCCAAAATATCAGCCTGCCACCCTGCTAGTATTAGAAGGTTATACCCTTCCGCGCCTAAAGTTGCCACAATAGAGGGACATCCAAGGAAAGAAAAGTATGCATGTGAAATAGAGGAATGCATCCCCAAGGAAGTAGAAGCCAAAACAGAACCAACAAGGGTTGTGACGGGATGGATAAGATCCGTCCATCTCTTAATAAGAGGTCTCGGGTTCGAGTTCTAAGTGTGAAAAAAATTCAATTAGAAAACACTTGTCCCTTTGAGTCTTACATGGTACGAATCCGAAGTAGCCGGGGCTCCAATGACAGTACCGGACACCGGATGAAAAAAAAACTAACAAAGACGGAATATGAAATCCAGAATAGCAACAACTCAAGTGTAATCGCCCAACTACGAACATGTAACATCTGCACAGACATGACACATCATAGTTAGTAGACAACTACAACGTGATTTTCATACTAATTTAACCGTCAAATAACTACCAGCCACACGAAGAGTATCAGCCAGCTTGTGTGTTTAATTTGAGGTCCAAGACAGTTCTCTATAGATTTCAGCTGCCATTATCAGTGTTACATAAAAACAAAATAGAAGGATGTCACGTTCCTTCTCAGTTATTGATCGCCTTGTCCCTCGGAAGAAAAGACAAGGCGAAGACCCCTATCTTGTGGTGGCAATTTGGCATTGGAGCGGGGGATGCTTCGTGCCTTGGGATGTAGTCCTTTCCTGAGCCCTGTGTGAATGTGGAATGTCTCGTGCATCTCCTCTTCTATCTTTCCCTGCCCAACTATTTCTGGTTCACTTAATCCGGAAAAAGAAAAAAACCACTAGCATAGTTTAGAGATAACATACGAATGCTACTAAGCTCTACCCATAGCTGCAACACGGTGCTCCTAAAGGTTCAGGTCCTCCTTGTTTTTAGGTGCTAACTGCTAATGCATGAATAGTCATAAACTATGACTCATAATGTCCTGCCAACAAAGTTGCTCGGACTCGGGTGTCTGATACGGTTGCGGATCTAGAGGTCGGATCCTTCATAATCGAAATTTTAAGATTCGAGAATACGGATCTAGGTATGGATTCGGGTACGAGGATTCGGCTAAAAATAATTCAAATATCTAAAACTATAGTTATACTCCTAAATTATGAGATATTATGTGAAAAACTTGAGGAGAAGAAAATATAGATCAAGAGGAGAATCCCGGAAGGAGACAAGGAAAAGGAGTGACATAGAAATTTCTATATACAAGGTGTTTCATTTTCTTCAATTTCATCTTAGCTTTTGTTTTGATTAAAAAAATCATTGAATCTGTCCGAAATTTCTCCATCGATTTTGGTCAAAGTACCCAAAATTGATTTACCAAATCAAGTACGGATCCCACACCCACACCCATGTCGTGTCGACACGGGTGCGGCACCGAAAGTGAAGAGTCCGAGCAACATAGCCTGCCAAAGGCAATGCTATCTGATTAATCTGGAAATCCAGAAACCATACCCTTCCTATTAAGTTTATCTCGATCACAGTTTTGTCATTGGCTAACATATCAGTTATCACTACTTAACAAGATTATAAGGATCCAAAGCCATCGAACCCTCCAATCAAGAAGTAGAGTTGTATGCATTTTATGAATAGAAAGCAACCGACTGGGATCATTCAATACATTGGTATGAACACGATACCAAGGCAAACCCATGGAAATACCCCCCAACAGCAAAGATAAATAGACAACGTACCTTTACTGCATTGGAAACAACGCACAACTGGAAGTCAAGGAAAGTAGATTTCTGCAGCCACATTTAGTCTGATAGATTAAATTTATGCAGCCCGTACGAACCTGATACAATTAGATTACAGTATTTCTTTCACCTCATTTTTTGTTCTTTTCTTTTTCTTCGCAATATCATGGGATGCACAAAATGAGAAACTGATTTCTCTGTTATTAATACCAAGACGCTTTCTTTGTATCTCTTCTACAATTTTCTAATAAGAAGTGAATATCAGACAGCAACTACACCACATTATCATTTACAAATGCACCACCCAACAACTATACTGGGACAACCTCAGGTACGACCGGCGATGATCCACTATCTTCTACATTCTTATTTTCGGGGTTATCTTTTGTTTCTTTGTTCTCTTCTTCAAATCCTTGCTTGAATCTATCATAGTTTGTGGGCTCAAGACTCTTGAATGGGCGTTCACCTAATACCTGAACCAAATCTTCTTGATGAAGGACCTCTTTTTCAAGTAGTAACTCTGCAATCTGTGCCACATGTTCTTTGTGCTCCTCTATAAGTTGCACAGTGCGTTCATATGCCTTGGAGACCCATTCTCTTACTTCATTGTCGATAATTGCTGCTGTCTTACTACTGTAAGGTTTTGACATCTCAAATCCATCATCTCTTTGTGGGAAGGAAAGAAGACCAACCTTGTCACTGAAACCATAGACTGCTACTTGGGCATACGTCATTTTGGTGACTTTTTCCAAATCATTTTGGGCACCAGTCGAGATCTTCCCAATCAAAACCTAGTCAACAAATAAAATCCAAATGACTACACTTTCATGTATCTTATTTATTCACAAAAAGGTAAGAAAAAACAAGCTGCTATGACAGTAGAAAAGTGAAGCTGCTGATTAGCATTTAAAAAACAAAATAAATCTACCCGAGGTACTAAATCTTCTCGGACAATAAACTACTAAGGAGTTTATCCTATAAAATCCATTCCAATCAGAGCCATCATATTCTGAGCTACTATTGATCCTCTTCTTGTTGAGGTTCGAAAGCATATAATGTAAAAGACAAACTCATCATACATCATCTGACATACAGGCCCCTTTCAATTTAGACTCACTAATCTACAAAAGTTAGGTCTTCGGCGAGAAGATACCTTCTTTAATATGCCTAAAGATGCCCTTACAAGAACAACAACACAATGAAATCCCACAAGGTGGGGTCTGAGAAGGGTAGAGTGTACGCAGACCTTACCTCTACCTTGGGAGGTAGAGACCTTACCTTTAATATGCCTAAAGACGCCCTTATAAAAAAATAAAAAAAAGCCTAGAGATACATTGCACGACTTTTAAGCCCAAAATATATTAAGCAGACCATGGAACTCGCATAGTTTAAGCCGAAAGATATTCACATTCTACTTAAGTCATAAGATATTCACCTGCTACTAGCTAACCTTATTTTTAAGGGGGAAAGAGAAAGAAAAGAAAAAAGAATTACAAGTGTAGCTGATGAGTAGATTATCAGAATGTGATGAGGAAGTCTTAGGGGGTCCTTCGCCATTCTGTGCAGGATTTCGAGTTCAAATTATCTTAACACTGTAATTCAATACTTTCCCATAGTACTTAAATAACATAATTCAGGCCAAAGAATTAAGAACACACTCGCATGACAGAGTGTCCGTACAGTGCATAGTGTTTGCCCTGTACCAAAAAGTTGGCTTTTGGAATCACTCCAAGAAAAGATTATCATCCAAAAAAGTTCGCTTCTCAAATACAATTTAGAATTGATTTCTATATTTTAGGGCCACCCCACTGCCCACGTGTGAGAGAGTTTCAAGTTAACAACTCTTAATGCCTACAGGCAGTGGCGTACCCGGGATATTTTTGTAAGCAGTGTCGACATTTAAAGAAGTGAACAGATGAACCATTATAGCGACATCATATATGTATAAAAAGATAATTAAGATCATAATAAAACACAATTCAAGCAAGCACTTACTACAACTCACATCAACGGATTTTTATTTTTCTGACATTTACTCATAACAACTCCTGAAAATACTAAATAGTTCTTTTTCTATATTGGGGGGAGCTTTTGTGCAGTGATTTAGGTTATTTTTGCTCCTTAGGAGTACTGGTTCGAAACCACACAACCTATATTCTTCTCTTTAATACTAAAGCTCAAAAATCTTAAAATGAGGTGTCAAGGTTCAAGCCCTAGCTTCCGGGAATAAAGTGCTTGGCCAGTAGCCTAAAGAAAACAGGTTTTTAAGTAAGGTCATCTATATTCTTTTTTTGTTTTTGCATATTATTTATATAGGTATTAAGGTAGTAATATTTTTCGATGAAGCGGCGTCGGATGACACCGGTTGAACTAAGGTGCCTACGCCTGTCTACAGGAAAAAATATGAAAGCAAGATAATATTTTCCCCTATATATTCACCTGCTCAGCAGCTCGACCTCCAAGAGTCATGCATGTCACATCAAATAGCTGTTCCTTAGTCATTAAAAGATTTTCATTAGGAACATACTGAGCAAATCCTAAGGCTGCAGTACCACGAGGAACAATTGTCACTTTTAGTAATGGTTCTGCATGTTCCAAGAACCAACCAGCAACAGCGTGGCCAGATTCATGGTAGGCAACTGTCCGCCTCTCTAGCTTGCTTATGACCTGCAGAAAGCACCCAGGAAGCTTTGAGATGCGACATCATCCAAAACAAAAGAAACTATTTACCCTTAAAACTTCACAACTCAAACCTAAAACTGGACCAGAAATTTCTAACACTAACCACATAACTTTCCCAAAGGGGGAATCCATCCAAATTCCTTTTTTATTAATAAAAAGTAGACAAAAGAAAGATAGAAAAGAAAAGGGACCAGAATGCACGGAAAGGTCAACCTTTGCTTTGCCCACCTACCCTCTCCATGCCAAGTTGGTTCCATACTCTTATCAAGTTAACCAGAAGCAGTTATAATGGTATTGAAGTGGAGTATCCAGTAGCTACTCACTTCAAATATTCTCCATAATGTTACTTCTTAAAAAAATAAAAAGTGCTCAATACCCAGAACAAAACTTTCCAAGAGGACTTTATGGACATCACCCCCCACACACACACCACCCCCGAAAAAAGAGTTCTTACAATGAATATCTCCAGATCTATGGTGCCTGCAAAAAAGTT
This sequence comes from Anisodus acutangulus, assembly GCA_029783415.1. Lineage (NCBI taxonomy): Eukaryota > Viridiplantae > Streptophyta > Magnoliopsida > Solanales > Solanaceae > Anisodus > Anisodus acutangulus. Next base: position 45,036,562 of record CM056505.1, read on the forward strand.
TTGGCTGACAGGATATTTAACAAATGGTCACTACAGTGGTTGCTGAGTTTGTGGGACACTAATAAAAGCGCCTATTCTTACAATATTGGATTCTTGCCACCAAAACTCTAAATTTTCCACCTGCTACAAGGAGTTTCAGGCCCGGCCTTTAGAAGAGTACTCGTATTAGATCATTTTTTATCAAGTTAAATAATTTGTTGAGTATTCATAACCTCCCATCTCCCCCCCCCCCCCCCCAAAAAAAAGAAAAGGGAGAGATTAAGTGAAATAAAAGAAATACTTGCCTAGTACGAAAAGAAAACATAGAAATTCTAAATTTGTAATCAGTTCCAACTTCCAAAGGATGTAGACCTTTAATATCAATTTACCACTTCCCCAGAAAGTAATAAAAACATCTCTGATAATGCCTTAATCATAATTGAAAATGTTTTCCCGTAGCAACTGAGTGGTAGATCTGTCGGATTGGTTGGTCTGGAAAGAGGCACAAGATTTAGATACTAATAAATCACATAATATCCCAGTTATTTCTCTCTTTTTCAATTCAGAAATAGTAAGCAAATGTAAATCCAAGCACTTCTCTCTTTTCCTTTTATTTCTGCAATGAGTCACATAAATCTAAACATTTATCCATAACCAAGATCCAGAATGAAGAACATTATATGTGATATCCACCAATGCAATGTAAAGTGCAAAGTAGATAGTGGAAGAGAAAAACTGAGGATTGGATACCTTATTCTTCTTCTCAAGACCTCCAATTACCCTATCTATTGCTGCCTCAAAATGTTGCATTGTAATTATTGTGCTCTCATTCCTTGCGGCAATTAAAGCAGCCTCATTACAAACATTTGCAATGTCTGCTCCGGCAAATCCAGGTGTTAGAGCAGCAAGCCTTTGTGAATAATAGGATGCCTCATGGTCAAGTTTCAACTTGCTCAAATAGATCCGGAATATCTGATCACGGCCTTTTATGTCTGGTTTGTCTATGGTAATTTGACGATCAAATCGACCGGGTCTTAACAAGGCTTTGTCTAATATATCAGGTCTATTTGTGCCAGCAAGTATAACCACACCTGATGTGGTTGCAAAACCGTCCATTTCAACAAGCAGTTGATTTAAAGTGCTTTCACGTTCATCATGTCCTCCAGAAAAGCCACCTCGCCCTCTTGCTCGACCAATGGCATCAATCTCATCAATGAAAATTATACTAGGTGCACACTGCCTTGCCTCCTGAAATAAGCTCCTAACTCTGGCTGGTCCAACACCAACAAACATCTCCATAAAATCTGACCCAGAAATAGAAAGAAAAGGTACACCAGACTCTCCTGCTGTAGCTTTGGCCAGAAGCGTCTTCCCAGTCCCAGGAGGACCCACTAGAAGAGCACCCTTGGGAATTTTGGCTCCCAACTGCTCATATTTCTTGGGGTTTTTAAGGAAGTGGACGAACTCCATGATTTCTTGCTTTGCCTCGTCACATCCAGCCACGTCTTTAAAGAAGACCTGTACCAAAGACATGTCAACAGACTTTCCAAGAATTAATCATGAAATACCATGGCATGAAGCATCTTCAAATATAGCTTTTAAAAACAAATTCAATACTTCTGAATCTGCACCCAAGTTTGACACTAGTGCATGGTTAGAAACTAAGACTCACCTTATTCTTGGCATTTTTATCCATCTTCGTGAAATGCGCTTTGCCAATGTTAAATATTCCACGACCACCTTTTCCACCAGGACCTCCAACACCCATCCCACCCTGCACTCTCCGTCCCATAAAATAAAGGACAGCAAGAAGCAACACTGTTGGACCAAACTTCATCATTTCTTGGAACCAATTCAACTCATCAACATATGTAACAGGAACATAATTATGAGGATCTATTCTTAATGCCTCCTGTGCTTCCTCAAGCTTCTCCTCGAATGACTCGACACTCCCAATGTTAAAATAATATTTGTACTGGCTCGTGTTTAATCTATCATTTCTACCAGTTACAGGACCTTGAACAGTGTCATCACCAATTTGATTAGGACCAGTTGGAGAGCTTCTCACATAAACTTTGGCCACAGATTTGTTAGTAACAACAATCCTATCAACAAGACCAGCTTCAAGTAGCTTGTTTTTGAACTCTTGGAAGCTAATCTGAAAATGTGCATTTAAGAAAATTATTGTGAGAAGAGAAACAAGTTACAAAAGACAACCCAATCACTGAAGTTAAGAGAACTGCGCCTTCAATCGATAGAATTAGAACCTGCTTTACTCACCAGTCATCAGTTAACAATTAAAACATTTAGAGAAGTCACATCGTTTCATTAATTTAAAGATATATCATTATATGCTTAAGCAAGAATAAAATATACTGAGGAGAAATTCTTCATCAAAATATATGCTTAAGCAAGAATAAAATATCAGCAAAAGAAGTGAGCTCTAAATTAGGGATGGCAATAGGGCGGGTCCTTGACCTGCTAAAAGATTTCAACCAGCCCTGCCCTTCCCCGTTTAGCATTTTTCAAAAAAATTTGCCCTGCCCCGCCCTGTTTATGTCATCTTTCATTTCTCCTCTTTATTTTTCACTTTGCAGCATGGATTTTTTGAAACTCCTTTTGATATAAATTGGATGAACAATCAATTCTTGGGATCTTTTTTTTTATCGTTAGGATTTCAAAATATAATTAGAATCACTTATTTTATTATGTTTAGAATGAGAATACAAAAATTAATTATACATTATATGACAAGAAATATTTTTGTTGGTTAGTTTAATTTTTCTGAATTAAGTTATTCTAAAAAGAAAAAAAAGAATACTAAATATATCAAACCCAAAATGGATCCACCCCTCATTACCTCTACAGTTACGTCCTAAAAGGCCAAAACCTCCCTTCTCCCCAAAAAATCTCCCCCGCCATTGCCCTATTTTAAAGAGAATAACATAATGGGTCAATCCTAATTGTCCGACCCGCCCTTCCCTGCCCTATTAAAAACTAGTGGAATGCAGGGCCATTACCTCATGCCAAAACTTGTCGTCAATAGGATAATAGAAACGATAAATGTCTTGTTCTGACATGTGTTGTAAACTATACTCGAGGCAACTATCAACCGAATTTGGATTTGTAAATATAAAAAACAGGTAATAACAACTAGGAACACACAGCCTATGTATCATACAAGAACCTAAGTCTTTAAGTTCCCATAAAGATCATAATCATAGGAAAACATTATCAAGCCTTCCATAAATGCTAGTATATGACTTCATCTTCTTGAATAACAGGGGAAACATCGCAGACTGGAAAATTGTTTTCCTTTTAACAGGTTAGACTAAAAATCCAGCATCGTGAAAAGGCTACCACTCCCCGTCAAAACATAGAGCTATGACAGCTTGAGCAAACCATTTTCTCAAAGGTCACATGGAACTATATATTCCCAATATAACGCAAGTGATATGACCTCTCAAAGAGAGGTGGTGTCAGTCCAAAGGCGGCTCAATAAAACTAGAGGCCTAAAGCCTAAGTTTAATAAAGGCCTTAGACTTAATAAAATTTATATAGTAATGAGATAAAGGATTTATTTTCTATTCTATAGATCAATCAAACAGGGAAAAGTGAAATACCTGATTTAGAAAAACTTGGTTGAAATTGGAAAGCAAACGCCAAAATAGGAAAAATGAACGATAAACAAAGGAGGAAAAACATAACCGAAAGGCGGTAAATGTAATAATTAATGAGAGATATAGAAATTTGCAGTACTTTACTTATCTGTCGGAACAACCTAAACCAAATCCTAAAAATCAACATAAAATTTGAAATCTTTAATGAACAATTGTTATATATATTATATTACAATATTATATATACTTTTAATTTTCTTTTACTTTTTAGGCCTAAAACAATGACTTCTTTTGCCTTGCCTTTGATCCGGCACTGTGAGTGGCACTGAATAGCTAGTTTTATCACCCAACCGCTTTCTGGATGAACACTTCAGGACAGCTAAATCTGGCTAGCATTTATTTACTGTCTGGTATCTACAAGCAAGTGTTTCTTTGTAATGACTCAACCTACAAAAGTTGTGCATTTCTGATCATCTTTCCATTATGACTCATCATATTAAACAAGAAAATTAACATTATTTGTGAAAAATTTAACTGCAAATCTTCTATAGCCTTAAAAGGGGATTTCCTTTTAAAAAACTTATGAAAAGGTAAAGAAGTGCTATCGCTTCCCTCTATTTAACATGTTTTATCCAATTGACTAATTCTCTCTTAGGTGGCTTACTGTGTTTTTGTTTCCATTACAATTAATGTAGAGGTCTTGAGCCATGGTCTCCCGGAAACAGCCGTTCTACCTACTAAGGTGGAGGTAATGTCTGTGTACACTCTACCCTCCCAGACCCCACGGTGTGGATTTCACTGGGTATGTTGTTGATTAAAATTAATGTAGAGGTAAAATTGGTCTTCACATAAATATTGAAATGTTTAAGATCATTTCTTCTTATATCGAGCTAACACGCAATTCGCGCCAAAGGCCCTAATCACATCCACTTCCAGTAAAAAGGAAAAAAGGGTTTTTTTGGGGGAGTTTGGTTTTGGGGGGAGAAGCTGAAACAACAAGATCAACATGGCAGAAATAACTTTGTTTGAACACTAACCTCCTGCTGCTCCCGAGGAGACAAGAGGATATATGACAGAATAAGCCCAATAAATAACAGGGGTGTTAAATTGTAGTTTAGCTTCACGAAGTTCTCCTGAGAGTTTCCTTGCTCACCAGCACCTTCCTCTGCAACAACACATTCCAAACCAAAAATGTTCATTGAACACAACCCCGAAATAAAGCACTAAACATGAGAAGAACGTGGATTTTTCATATAATTCTACAACCAATTTCTTACATAAATTTGCATCTCTGTATTAACGCCTTACAAACTTAAAAGAAACATATTTGTATCATCAATACACAATTAGAGCGTTAAGCTTGTTTGGATGGTTGTTAACTATTGTATTGTATTGTTAGTTTAAATACAATATTTTTTTTATTGTTACTTAAATTTTATTGTATCTTATTGTTATGTAACGACGAAAAGCCTTATTTTATGTAATGACCGATTTGGTATGATCGCATCGTTACTTTTTTTCTCATTTTGTCTTTGCTTACAACAACAACATACCAAGTGAAATCCCACAACACGGGGTCTGGGGAGGGTAGAGTATACACACACCTTACCTATACCTTGGTAGGTAGAGTGGTTGTTTCCGGGAGACCCTCGGCTCAAGACAAAGCATAATCACAATCAAGCAACCATTACAAAGCAAGAGAAACGGTCAGAGACAAAAAATTAAAGTTGTACGAACATGTTGATAACAAAATCGAATACGCCATGGTAGCGCATACTGACAAAAGAAAGCAATAGCTAACGCAGATAAATAATATAAACAAAGTACACTAGGGAACACATAGCAGCAGAAATCAAACTACAGGGACTATAAAGCAATATTGCGCCTATAAGTGTGATGGGCTAATCGGGCCTATAGTAATAACACTACAACTATCATTTTGTGAGCGTAAGTAGGACTATGATCGACTACCTACTACCCTTCTACCCTAATATGTGTCCTCCACAACCCCCTATCTAAGGTCATGTCCTCGGTAAGTTGCACCTGCGCCATATCCCGTCTAATCACATCTCCCCAATACTTCTTCGGTCTACCTCTACCCCTTTTGAACTCGTCCATAGCCAACCTCTGCACTGGGGCATTTGTCTCCCCTCTGCACATGCTCGAACCATCTCAACATCGCTTCCCGCATCTTATTCTCCACTGAGGCCACTCTCACTCTGACCCGAATATCATCATTTCTAATCATGCTCACACATCCATCTCAGCATCCTCATCTCCGCAACTATCATCTTTTGGATGTGCGAAGTCTTGACTGGCAAACACTCCGCCCCATACAACATAGTCGGTCTAACCACCGCCCTATAAAACTTGTCTTTAAGTTTTAGTGGCACTTTTTTGTCGCACAAGACTTCCATATGTGAGCCTCTATTTCATCCACCCTGCCCCAATATGATGTGTGACATCGTCATCAATCTCTTTACTTGAAGTTTTCTTTCTTTGGAATGACTTGAGTCCCAAGTCTTGCCTCCACGCCTGTCTTAGGGTCGCTCCCGTTGCTGAACTTGCACTACAAATATTCTATCTTGGTCCTACTCAACCTGAACCCTTTAGACTTTAGAGTATGTCTCCAATCCTCCAGTTTGGCGTTTACTCCGCTACGAGTCTCATCAATCAGGACTATGTCGTCTGCGAATAACATACACCATGGCACCTCGGCACCTCCCCTTGGATTTGTCGCGTCAGTCTGTCCATTAACAAGGCAAATAGGAATGGGCTAAAAGCTGAGAGTCTCCTCATCATCACTGCAAAGTGCTCAGAGTCTCCTCCTACTGTCCGTACCCTAGTCTTGGCTCCATCATACATATCCTTGATCGTCATAATGTATGCCACAGGTACACATCTAACCTCCAAACATCTCCATAAAACCTCCTTAAGGACTTCGTCGTATGCCTTCTCGAAGTCGATGAAACCCATATTTAAGTCTTCGCTTCCTCTCCATATACTGCTCCACCAACCTCCTAATAAGATGAATGGCTTCAGTAGTCGAATGCCCTAGCATGAATCCAAACTGGTTCTCAGAAATAGACACGTCTCTCCTTATCCTCATCTCCACGACCCTTTCTCAAACTTTCATAGTGTGGCTTAGCAGCTTGATACCCCTATAGTTATATCACCTTTGTTCTTGTACAACGGGATCATTGTACTCCACCTCCATTCTTCGAGCATTCTTGCCGTCTTAAAATGACGTTAAACAACTCAGTCAGCCACTCCAAACCCGTCTTATCTACGCTCTTTCAAAATTCAACTGGGATCTCGTCAGGCCCGATCGCTCTTCCCCTGCGCATCCTACAAACAACACCCTTAACTTCCTCAACCTTAATGCTTCTACAATACCCGAAATCCCGATACCTACCATATTGCTCCAGATCTCCCAGCACGATGTCACTATCTCCTTTTTCGTTCAAGAGTTTATGAAAGTAAGACTGTCACCTCCGCCTAATATCTCACTATCTCAGTTTGTCTTTGCTTATTATCTAATAACCATATTAAATCCTTTATTGTGCCTTTTTTATAGCTCTTTTTGATAGTTTTACACTGTATCCTACTTTTCTTGTAGGTTTATTCTTCAAATTAATTGTCTGACATTATGTAACGATGGAAATGATACAATCTATCCAAATATTGTATTCATCAAAATAATACAATACAATACAACACAATACGATACATTATGAAAGCAACCATCCAGACAAGGTGTAAGAGGTATTAGATAGGTCAAGTGAAGCAGAATGTCTATAGGGGCTCCATATACCTGTCTTCAACTAAGATTGAGGCATCATTGTTGGTTCATACATTACATAAAGAAAACTTCACACACGCTAGAAATAATCCATACATTTACTGATACACATAAATAAATAATACACTACCATACCTTTGCCACGTTCAGCCTTTTGATTATTATTTCCTTTTGGAATTTCATTCTTGTTCTTTGGATAATAGTTCTCATAGTCTACAAAAAACCACAATTCAACAGATAAGAACTAAAAATCAAGTAAAAAACAAACAAAACCTAAAGGCATAATACATAGATACACCTTAACTTACCCTCAACTAGCAACTAAATACTTTAACTTTGAAAATGCACATCCAGACACTTCAATTCATCTCCACTGTCTCGTGAACACCGACGCTAACGTGGCACATATTTTGTAAGTGAGAGTGTTCAACTGACATAGCATAGACGAGTTGAGGTGTCTAGATGTGTATTCTCAAAGTTGGAATGTTTAATTGACAATTGAGGCTAAGTTACACTCTGTTTGGATGGTCGTTACCAATAATTTCATAATTTCCACTGTGTCTCGTGGACACTGACGCTAATGTGGCACATAATTTTTGAAGGCGGGATTGTTTAACTGACATAGTGGAGACGAATTGAGGACCAAACATCATTTAATACTCTATAACTGCATTATTCATTCTAGGTTTTGAACGTGTACATGTGCATTCTCAAAGTTGGAATGTTTAATTGCCAGTTGAGGCTAAGTTTAAAAGTGTCTATCTATGTATTATGCCAAACCTATACTTTCTCAATAAAAAGCTCAATTATTCAATCTATTTATTCTCACTTCTCCTCTTTGGTCCTTCACTACAGAAAAACCTCCGTAACCTAGGACTTCCAAAAACCGAATCAAGGCGTGTAACGCACGCGCCGCGCGTTGTCAAATAATTTCTCACAAACCATAATCCGCCGCCATAAACGCGTGAAATGCACGCGCCGCGCGTTTCCAGTTCATCCAACACCGTCGACCTCACACCATATCCACCACCCTAAAACAAAACCAAAAAACACAAAATCACAAATTAATATTAAAAAACACATATTCACAACAAATGTAAATAGAGCTTACTACTTTGTGAATATTGGAGCGAGAAGCTTTAGATATAGAGCGACTAATACGTGAAAGCATCATTTTTTTCAATAAGTTCAAATCCCTAAAAATCGATTCTCAAAAACGGATCCTTTTGAGGCTAACTGATTGTTAATATCACCCGGAAAAAAATTAGCAAGAAACTTTGATTTTCACAGATTTGTTATTATTTTTTTTTACTTGGAAGTTGGAAGGGAAAATTTTGTTTGTTTAGGTGTTTAAGGGTAGTTTGGTCATTTGCCTTTCTTCTTTGTGGTTGTAGGATAGGCCACAACTTTGTAATGTGATCCAATGACGAAAGCTGGATGCATTTGGGCCCAATTTTTGTATTATGGGCTAAAAAAGTTGATGGACTTTGAAGCAAGAAATTGCACGGTTTTCCTTCAAATGGACTGATCTTTAATATTTGTTCCTCAAATGAAACTTATGTCTTATGGGCCATAAGTTCTTTACGGAAATCGTGTAATAAAATATTCCCCAATTTCCATTTGAGGGTGAAGTGCAAATGACCCTTTTTGAAAAGGGAAAATTGGCGGACAATTCGCATGAATATCTCTACATTAGCTGGTCTTTAACTTTTGTCCCTCAAATCGCTAGTCTTTAATTTGTCTTCCATCATTTCAAGTAACAAAAAAGTAGTTGAAAATATTTCTGACATTGAAAAAATAAAAAAATGGCCTCCCCTACCTAATTTCGCAAGGTTGTACGGCATAAGTCCCGCCCTTGTCCGGCATAAGTTTTGTAGAATTGAAGTTATGTCGGACATGCATAACTTATGCCGGACAATACAAATTAGTTACTGCACAACTTATATCGGACAATACGAATTAGTTACTACACAACTTATGCCGGACAATACGAATTAGTTACTACACAACTTATTCCGGACAAGGCAAAGTTCCTAAGAAACTTTACCCGAGCGATTTTTTTTTTGTGAATTGGTCACATTTTTCATGAAATGGATTGGATTGGTATTAGTTTGGATACGGAAAAATCATTTATTAGATCTAAGAAGTACATTCGATCTAATATAAGTACATTGTGTTAGAATTGAGAACTTGAAAGTGAATCATTCAGTGGTGGGGTGTTCATAGAACAGAATGCCTCACCCAAAGAGTGACAGATTTGGATGGAGTCTCGCTCACAGAGGAAGAGTACGCGCGCTAACGCGCTACGACTTACATAGTTGATCGGATCTGCTGGGGATCAAACTCAGAATCTCTGATTTCGTAGACCATCGAACAAGGATACTTCCACAAATTTTCATTAAGTGAGAAATATGGGGAAAATTAAAGACCAGCCCGTATGAAGAGCAATCCGCGCAAAAAAATGAAAATTGGTAAATAGCTATTCTTAACGCATGTCATCACATATTATAGCAGTTATTTAAAAAGCTATTAGTAGCATTAAACTACTTTCTAATATGAATGAAGAAGTTAAAACACGAAACAACTCCAACAAGTGACGTTGGGATTCGAAGTATTGGCAAGTGGCAACAAAATAAAATGATTAACGGGGTTCAAACCTTTATAAGTTTAAAACTAAATAACGGTTCATATTTTTCTTTCTTCCTCATTTCAAATGTAACAAATTTTACAAGGTTTCACCCCCCCCCCCCCGTTTATTTTGCTAAGATTCCCACGTAATAATTTTCCTAAAGCAATAAATAGTCCGTCATACATGCAATAATTTACAAGGAAAACTAATTATTTGACCAAAAAAATGAAGGAGATAGGTTTAAAAAAAATTATTACATAAGGGTAAAAGAAGGGAAAATGAAAAGAGAATTACAACGCGGGGATTTGAACCATCATCAATAAGGTGAAAGTTTATATAGTCAATCAGTTGAGCTACTAGATCTCTACGGGGATATCTCATTTTTGGTTAGTGATGTAAAAAGTGACTTTGTCACTTCCTCCTGTATTTCCTATTAGTAGTTGTTGGAAATTTGTCTTTGGCGGGAGTTGCGTCCGACCAACTTTAACGACTTAAACACTAGTGTTATGCATGTTGGAGAATCCGGTTCCTCACACGTGCATGATCTACTAAGTACGTAGATAATCGTAGGGCCAAGAATCATCAAATTTCGTTGAGAAATGAAAGAGATATTGGTCCACGAAGTGAGGTGTTTGAAGCATGGGAAAATGTGGTATTGGATCAATTCTCCCTCATCGGTAGAGGAAGAAAGAATTGTTTTGTTTATAAGACTCAAATTTGGCTTGGGGTTTGGGACCCCAAGGGGCATCCCATATGTTTAAAGGAGGGAGGACCTAGATGTGTTTCGGCTCGAGGAAAGCCCACACGCGCGCCGCCGCCGCCCGTCCAATCCTGGTCCGGGTCCACGGGTCGTGGGATGTACTTCTTCTGATATTATCTTTTTGGACCAGAGAACTTTTTCAGATGTACAGTTTGATCCCTGACGTTTCATATATACAGTTTGGACCAAAATTCTTTCATATGTACAGTTTGGTCCCTGAAGTTTCAAGATGTACAATTTGGTCCCTAAAGTTTCTAGAAAGTCATAATTGGGTAGAGAGATCAGAAACGTCACAGCACTCAATTCAGTCATTTATTTTGGCTGAATTACTCCTCCTATAATGGTCAATCTGTTGCTCATCTTCGCCATTTATTTTGGTGATATTACTACCTCCATAATGGTCATTACTTGGCCAGTAATGGCACTTATGGAGGCAGTTCAACAGTCCCTCCTTCACCTATATAAAGAACCCCTTGCACCATTGTTGAGCTACTCACAAAACAGAAAAGCAAACAGAAAAACAGAAACGAATTTCAGTTCTTCCTACAACCTTCCAAGCATCATTTCATTACTCAAAATTCTTCACGGTAGCACTTGAGTTTCCTTTGCTCAATTGTTCCATTGTTGTTTTATCTTGGGAGACAATTGTCCAGGATGTATAAAGGATATATACGGGGCAATATTGTCTTAAAGACAGAGTGCAACACTCGACTCAGCATACACAAAACAATTCTAGTTTTCTTGTTCAACATAATTGTAATTTCAGTTTGTTGTTGAATTGTAATTTCAGTTTTCTATTACTTAGCAGTTACTTGTAATTTTCGTTTCTTGCACCCTTGTATCCAAACAGTAGTTTGTTAGAACCAAAAATATTATGGAGAAAGAAAAAAGGAACGAGAACTATTTGTGATATGGGAAGTGAAATTACACTTTTCTTATTAATGTTTATTTTATAGGAAAAATACCTAAAATACACCCCAATAAAAAGGAACGAGAACTATTTGTGATATGGGAAGTGAAATTACACTTTTCTTATTAATATTTATTTTATATGGAAAATACCTAAAATACACCCCCAATAAAACGGAACGAGAACTATTTGTGATATGGAAGTGAAATTACACTTTTCTTATTTATGTTTATTTTATAGAAAAAATACCTAGAATACACCTTAATCTTTGTCCGAATTTGTTGTAACACACCTAACCTTTACGGGAGTTCTATTACCCCATGAATATATTTGTAAGCAAATTCTTTAGCATTTATGGAGTGAGCTGGATAACAATTCAAACACGTGCTGAACAAAATGCCAAAAAATAAAGGAGTCCAGTCATTTTCAAGTAATTTCACTCTTTGAACAAAATAAAAAGAATAGAATTCTCTCTTACACTCTTAATTTTTTTCATTGAGAAAGCAGTTGAATCTCTTGAAATTTGATCTTGTGAATCATTATGTTCTTTCATAATCTAGTATTGGTTTGTGTTGCATTGAATTTTGGTTCAATTTTTTAGATACAGTCAAACCTATTTGTAATTGTCATTCCTTATAACATCATTTCACTATAACGGTATGATTTTCTCTAAAATTGATTTTTATGTTATATTTTACTTCTTTATAACAACAATGATATTCATTAAAACTGTACTCTTTGTAAAATTATTTCTATGTAACAATCATATTGAAATATTGTGAGTAATATTTTGTAAGAAATATAACAATAACAACATACCCAGTGTAATCCCACACAGTCGCGTCTGGGGAGGGTAAGATGTACGCAGACCCTATCTCTACATTTGTGGGGTAGAGAGGTTGTATAAAATAAAATATTATAATATTTATGTTTATCTCTTAGACAACCTTCAAGAGAAAGCTATTGAATTCTCATTTGCTAAAAGTTTGGACAAAACCCTTCATCAATTCAAGCATTATATTATCACTAAGAGATTGAAAATTTAAGAAACAACCTACAATTGTAGAATTCTTACATCAAACTTGAAATGTTTAAATTTTTTTAAATGCATATGTTCCTTAGGTTTTAGTTCTTTATCGTATGATACAACTAGTTATGAATTTATTAGTCTTTTCAATTTTTAATTTCTGAGATATGAAAATTAGTTGAGGTTATAAACTTAACAAATATATTAGTTTTGTTTATAACATAAAAAAATGCAGAAAAATAAGTATTTACGTATTTTTATTTATAACAGCTACCTGAGATCTAAATATCAAATGTCAATATACATACATAGTAGCACCTCACTATAGCAGCCATGAAATTTTCGGACAAATGCTGCCATTATAGAGAGGTTTGACTATAAATACCAAAAAAATGCCTTAAAATATATTTAGGGGGGGGGGGGTAATAGGACCACTGTAAAGGTTAAATGTGTTACACCAAATCCGAAAAAAGGTTGGAGTGTATTTTAGACATTTCCCCTTATTTTAGATAGAGCTTTTAAACATTTGACCGCTCAATTAAAAATAATTACATCCGCTAGTTAATATACAAAAAATATACATCAATTATGTATAAGATATGTATATTATGTGTATATTATCATTAATATATAAAATATATACATTTGTCGGGGTTTTTTTTTTATGAGCGGCTATAAGTTGTAAAACTCCTTTTTTGATATTGGTTTAGGACAAGAGAGTCCATGAATATGAAAAAACTCGTGTCATCTAAATGTTTTTTCTTTCATATGCAACAAATTTAAGCTTTTCCCCCACAATTTATTTTGCTCACCATGTAATAATTTTCCTACAACAATATATATTCTACTATCATACATACAATATATTTACTAGAAAAAACTAATTATTTGACCAAGAAAATGAAGGAGAAGTTGGTGGGGATGAATAAGAGCACGATGAAGAATAGGAGCTTGTGGGCTTAGTAGATGGGTTTCGAACCATTAATGGCACCATATCTTCAAGTAACCCTTGTGAGCCCACTCCGCCAATGCCCAATCCTTGTTCAAGGTCCACAACTGGGCCTGGGTTGACAAATTTTGGGCTTGCATCAACTTTACTTGCAGTTTCAGATTCATAGTTCTGGGCTTTTGAATTTGTTAATTTGGGCTTCTTATTGGGCTGATAAAAAAATTGAGGTGGATCGAGCGTGAGAAATGGGTAAGCAAAATGCAGATGAAGGCCGTCATAAGTGATTATGAAAGTGTCGGGCTCATCACTGGACCTCTCCACTTGCTTTTTTGCCCCACACCTCGGGTTAGTGCATTTGTAGTAGCTCCTGGAAATAAGATATGTTACCTGCTATAATGCGTAAAAATGACATAATAGATAATACTATCAAATAAATTTTCAAATATAGAAACTTTGATTCATAGAACTTCTATAAATTTTTCATTTCGAAAAAATCAATAATCCCCTATAAGGGTAAGCTTGGAGCTCTAATGTATATCATTTTTCATAAGGAGTTCTAACAAAGCTCTCAATAGAAGACAACTTTAATATTTACTTTTTCTAAATTTTAGTCAGTATATAGTGTATAATTATTGACTTATTATATAAATTATATTTTTTATACACTTATTGTAGATTTGTTACATACTGAGTATACACCAATCATGGGTGCAAACTATTCCGTCTAAATGGGTGAATGTTTTTTTAATCAAATGTTAATATCCCTTTTTATAATTCTACCTATTTGCTAATGGCAAATGTAATGACTAATTGGACACATCATTCCATAATGTTGATTGATTCTAATTATTGTTCTGGAAAGACAATATAATTAAAACTCTTTTTTTCTAATTAACAGCAAGAAAATGAGGCATACCTGGGATAGGGGCTATTCTTAATAGATTTCTGGCCATATTTTCTCCACTTATAACCATCATCAGCCATTGCATTACCACAAGTCTTTACTCTCAATGTATATTTATTTTCATGTGCCTCTTGCTTACTCATCGTCATGTTCAATCCTCTTCCCAAACCTAAATTCCTGCATTTTATGAACAAAAATTCAAGTTCATTGCAAAGAAAACAAAAACAAAATAGTAACATACATTGATATGTAAAGATGTTTCATTATCGGTATAATTTTACTTGTTATAGCATAGACTAGCCACCATATATGTGTACTATCTTACGACCGTAATTACTGATAAGTCTCTATGGACCTTTACTTGTTAATCTGGTAAAAATAGTTAATAACTTGTTATCACATATTAGCCTATATTGTTAGTGTAGGAAAACTTTGAACTATCAATATATATACTTCAATATAGGAGCGGATCTAAAGAATAATGGGTTATGGGTTCACGTGCGTGTATATATATATATATATTAAGAAATTCACAAAATATCTATAAACATTTGAATGTCACTATTAAAAAATCTCTATTTTCTCACTGATTTCCTACGGAAAAATGTTCAGTGGCTATTTCGCACTGAATATCGCTGAAAAAAAACTAAATAGTAGAATTTTCACACGGAAAAATTATGAAGTTTCCAGTGTTTCAATGGAACATGTTTCCCACCATGCGTTTTCCCAGTAAGCTAGTTCGGTGGGAATGAGGTGAGAAAATCATATTATATAGCATAATTTATCACTGAATGTCGGTGGAAAAATCTTTATTTTTAGTAGTGTGTGAACCCATTTATAATCCTAGTATTAACTTGTGACAGCGGTATAAACGCGTAACTTCAAATTCTAGATTCATCTTTGCTTAAGTCTGTTTCTTATAGAGATTTAGTCCTAACAACTTTATAAATAGCATGATTATGTAAACATATTCATTTTTTGATACGGTAAGTGCATTAAACTTAAACTCATTGTAAAAGTTGAAAATCTTGAGAAAAATCAAACCTGGTATGTGAAACATCATGAGATTGAACTCCATAGCTTGTCACTGACAAACCACTCTCTGTATCATCAATGTTTGGACCTGAATGAACAATGGAGCTCTTTGTTACAAGTGAATTATCACTTGAAGAATTTGAATATTCTTGAGGTGCCAAAAAGAATGGTGATTCATCATCAAGAAGTTCCTTTATTAGCTCATCTTCATGAGACCATGAATTCTTGATAAGCCTCTCTAATTCCTCCATTATTAGCATTTTCACTACTAGTACACACTAGCTAGCTAGCTTTAATTAGCTTTGCTGGTACTTAACTGTGATATTAATTATGCAGTTTGTAACTTATAAGGGGGTTTAAGAAATTGATGAAAAGCTGAAGGAGAGTGGAGCAGATGAAGGGGAATCAAAGTTCTTGATTTTTTGTGTGTGTTTGCCTTATTCTGTTATAGCTCTACTACTATATGTTATAAAGCTATTATTGGTAGTTGATGCTTTATGTGTACAATATATATATATATATATATATATATATATATATATATATATATATATATATATATATATATATATATATATATATATATATATATATATATATATATATATATATATATATATATATATATATATATATATAATTTAAAGGGATAAGGTATGCAGATTCTGTGTGTGTTCTATCTTTTTCTCTTCTTTATAAACTTGTTTTTTACTTACAATACTTGGAATATTTTCAATTCCCGTGTATAATATAATAAAGATGTACTAATTCTAATAACACAAGTTTTTTTTTCAGATTAATTATAATGAGCTTACTTTCAATTAATAATATGAAATCCTCTCATTTCTGGTATCTTCTTAGGACACTACTTAGGCAGAATACCAAGAGACAACTAAGTACAGTTCTTTTAGTGTCACGCCTAGTATACATTATCTACTTCGGAACCCGACTAGTTTTGATTCGTATCTGAAAGTTTCTCTTTGGGAGATAAGGTGACTCCATTCTTAAGGCTCAAATTTGAGACATCTAATTAAGGACGAAAGAATACTTACCACTCCACACAACCTTTCGGTGGTGGGAAAATTCATTAATGAATTGTGCTGAAAATTTTGAATTCACACATTTTTTTAACAGCATTAAGGTTGCTATTGTGCCATCTTTCAGCCAAATGGTATGCAGAAATTCTGCTCTCAATCTCAATAAGTTGTAATCGGTTGTATGAATCCTTATTGATCATTTCGCTTTAGCTCATTCCAGACCAATATTATACAAATAAAACAGAGTAAAAAATAAAAAATAAAAACCACTATTACAAGTTCTCTATTTTTTCTACTGGTGTATAAATCCTTGTGGTAGGAAAAATATTAAGTATTTAAAAAGTTTGAATTAATAGAAAAATTGGCACTGCAGTTGAACTACTGACATAATTGTTTATTGAAGATTCTGGATTGTTTAAAATTTTGCTGAATTCTCCTATCTTGCATATTTGTCCTGCTAGGGTGTATGTGGACGTATGCCACCTGAACCATGACTCGTGTTTGGTAGATATGTGAACAAGAGTCAACCACTAAAGAGGGATTTGAAAAGATGCTATACTAGTATTATATTCTAATACTTAAAAAGGCAATCCGGTGCACTAATTTTCCGCTATGCATGAGATCCGGGAAAGGGCCGGATCACAAGAGTCTGTTGTATGCAGTCTTACCTTGCATTTCTGCCAGAAGTTATTTCCACGGCTTGAACTCATGACCTCCTGGTCACATGACAACAACTTTATTACTTACTTCAAAGCTCCCCTTCTATATTCTAATACTTGATTGGAACAAATATTTGGTCTTAATATTCCTTTATATCCATTTTAGGAAAGGTTCTCACATCATGGGCAGTTGAATGCCAAGTAGTTTAATGTTTGATACACTTATATGACAATAAATGAGGTTAGAGTCCATAATGGAATTCTAATAATATCAGAATAAGGAAGGACTTTCACATTTTAGTAATTTGTTTCAAATCACTCTTTCTTTCTCAAAGTAATTGTCATATTTTTATTTTTGGGTGGACTAGATTTAGCATTTTTCAGCAGTTATTGTTTTCTGTGATATATAACCATAGTTAATTTATTTCTTATTTATTTATCTGAATTAGTTTTTATGGTTTTAGTGAAATGATTTGAATGTAGGATTAATATTTGTGAAATTATTCTTGAAATGAATATATGCAAACTTAATTAGTATGCATATGTTGGGCGTGTGTATATATTATGAGTTTAAGTTATATCTCTACTCTAAGGAATTTTTATTTCATCGGGCCACCTTTACCTATTGTAATATATAATTCATTTTATTTTTAAATTACAAGCTTCACATTTTAGAATTCTTTACACAGATATATATAACTTAAATTCATGAATTATATGTTTAATTTATGTTTAGACGTACCTTGTTGAACTGCCGTCAAAATGGGCTTGGGCCTTGAGGCTAGCCCTGCCCAGCCCACTATTGAGATAGGGTTGAGCTAACATTTCTTAAGTCTATTTAAAATTGAGGCTTATAAGCCAGTTCAAGTCAGCCTGCGGGCCCTTGAGGCATGACCTAGGCTGGCCCGTGGGCCAAAAAGCTATCTAGATTAATTAAAATTTTAAAAAAAAATTATGAAAAAGAAGTAAAAATAGGAATAATGATTACCGAATAAGTCTTAGTATCTTACCCAATACTTTACTCATTTAACGTTATATCCTAATCACCAAGTTAGAAGTTGTATTCATGATTGCAATTTAATTTTAACTTGAAATTTAAAAGAAAATTATGAAAAAATAAATAAAAAACAGGAATAGTGATTACCGAGTTAGTTTTAGTATCTTACACAATACCTTTCTCATTTAGCGTTAAATTCCTAATCACCGAGTATATCCTAATACTAAAATTTCTATTCACAAAGCATATAAGTTGCATCCATCATGAAATTGTCAAAAATTTCTTGTTACTCGAAATTACATTGTAGAGCTTTACCAAATTCAAAGTGGTAATATTTTAAGTGAATTTAAATATTATTAGTTTCTAAAATGTAGTTATTCGATAATATTTAACTTTGCATATGAATGTTGAAAATAGAGATGTTAATTAAGACAATTTTATCACAACAAGATTAAAATGTGTTTGACAATCTATAAGTGTTGAATATGGTATAAGTTATCGTAGAATTATGTACTTCAATATAATTATATGTTAGAAATGTTAACAAATTAGCATACTTATAGGTTCGAATTTAGATTGAAAACAAATTTTCTTATAAAAAATCTTAAAAAAATGAATGGCAAGCCCGCCCCAGCCCACGACCCTTGCAGAGATGGGCTGGCCATTTTAAGGTCCTTTCAAATGAAGGGCCGACCCGCCCCAACCCGCAGGGTGGATGAAATGAAGGCTCACATATGGAGTCTTATGCGACAAAAAAAGTGCCACCAAAACTTAAAGGCAACTTCTATAGGACGGTGGTTAGACCGACTATGTTGTATGGGGCGGAGTGTCAGTCAAGACTTCGCACATCCAAAAGATGAAAGTTGCGGAGATGAGGATGCTGAGATGGTTGTGTGGGCATACAAGGAGGGATATGATTAGAAATGATGATATCCGAGACAGAGTGGGAGTGACCTCGGTGGAGGATAAGACGAGGGAAGTGAGGTTGAGATGGTTTGGGCATGTGCAGAGGAGAGACACAAATGTCCCAGTGCGGAGGTATGAGATGTTGGCTATGGACGGGTTCAAGAGGGGTAGAGGTAGGCCGAAGAAGTATTGAGGAGAGGTGATTAGACGGGATATGACGCATGTGCAACTTACTAGGGACATGACCTTAGATACGGGTTATGGAGGACACATATTAGGGTAGAAGGGTAGTAGGTGGTCGAGCGTAGTCCTACATACGCTTGCGAACTGATAGTTGTAGTGTTATTATTGTAGACCCGCTTAGCCTATCATACTAATAGGTGCATTATTGCCTTATAGTCCCCGGTAGTTTGATTTTTGCTGCTATGTGTTCTTTAGTGTACTTTGTTTAGCTTATTTACATGCACTAGTTATTGTTCACTTTTCAGAATAAGCTATCATGACTTATTCGCTTTGATACCAGCATTTTCACACTGCTTTAATATTTTTTGACCGGATCTGACTGTTTCTCTTGCTTTGCTTTTGCTTTTGCTTTTGCTTATGCTTTTGCTTTTGCTTTGTGTGTGCTTATGCTTTGTCTTGAGCCGATGGTCTCTTGGAAACAACCGCTCTACTTACAAAGGTAGAGGTAAGGTTTGCGTACACTCTACCCTCCCAGACTCCACGTTGTGGAATTTCACTGGATATGTTGTTCTTGTTGTTGTTGGCCCGCCCCAACCCATCAAATTTCTTGGCCCGTGAGGCTTGAACTGGATTGGACTGGACTGACCCGTTTTAATAGCTCTACTGCTACTTATCCTTTACCTTCAGTCTTACTCTAATTATTGATCCTTTTTTTTTTTTACCCTTTTTCATTTAATGACAATGAGGAAACTTTGCTTCCATATATAGTGCATCCGACCCCAATTGGGCATTAAAATATGATAAATAAACAAAAATAAAAAGAGAGGGATCAATAACCATACAGATCATCGGGAAAAAAATAAAGTAAAAGATTCTTATAAAGTTACTCCCCCGTCCCAAAAATATTGACCTACTTTCCTTTTTAGTTTGTCCAAAAAGATTATTTTTTTCTATATTTAAAAATAATTTAACTTTATGATATCATTTACAACCACACAAATATATAAGATTTGTTTTGGACTACACATTCCAAAAGTCTTTCTTTATTTTTTAAACTTTGTGCAAAGTCAAACTAGACTAACCTTTTTAGACGGAGGGAGTACATAACAATAATAGTATGTCTTAATTTAAAATAAATTAAATTGAAATTGATTTTATATAAATTTTCACCAATTATGTATGTATTTTTTTTGTGATGGACGGACTGACGCGACAAATCCAAGAGGAGGCACTACAGTGTATGTTATTCGCAGACGACATAGTCCTGATTGATGAGACTCGCAGCGGAGTAAACGCCAAACTGGAGGTTTGGAGACAGACTCTGGAGTCTAAAGGGTTCAGGTTGAGTAGGACCAAGACTGTAAATTCAGCAACGGGAGCGACCCTGAGAGAGGCGTGGAGGTAAGGCTTGGTACTCAGATCATTCCAAAGAAATGAAGCTTCAAGTACCTAGGGTCTATTATCCAAGGGAATTGAGAGATTGATGACGATGCCACACATCGTATTGGGGCAGGGTGAATCAAATTAAGGCTCGCATATGGAGTCTTGTGCGACAAAAAGGTGCCACAAAAACTTAAATGCAAGTTCTATAGGGCGGTCGCTAGACTGACTATGTTGTATGAGGCGGAGTGTTGTCCAGTCAAGACTTCGCACATACAAAAGATGAAAATTGCGGAGATGAGGATGCTGAGATGGATGTGTGGGCATACAAGGAGATATATGATTAGAAATAATGATATCTGGGAGAAAGTGAGAGTGGCATCGGTGGATGATAAGATGCGAAAAGTGAAGTTGAGATGATTCAGACATGTGTAGAGGAGAGACACAGATGCCCCAGTGCGGAGGTGTGAGAGGTTGGCTATGGACATGTTTAAGAGGGGTAGAGGTTGGCTATGGACATGTTTAAGAGGGGTAGAGGTAGGCCGAAGAAGTATTGGAGAGAGGTAATTAGACGAGATATGGCTCATGTGCAACTTATTGAGAACATGACCTTAGATAGGGGGTTGTGGATGACACAAATTAGGATAGAATAGTAGTAGGTACTCGAGCGTAGTCCTACTTATGCTTAGAAATTGATAGTTGTAGTGTTATTATTATAGGCCCGATTAGCCTATCACACTTATAGACACATTATTGATTTATAATACATTGTAGTTTGATTTCTGCTGCTATGTGTTCTTTAGTGTATTTTGTTTAGCTTATTTAGTTGTGTTAGCTACTATTTCCTTTTGTTCGAATGCACTTTATATTGCTTTAGTTCCTTATATGAGTCTGACCGTTTCTCTTGCTTTACTCTTTATTCTTGGTTTACTCTTGCTTTGTTTTGATTGCCTCGCTTGTGATTATGCTTTGTCTTGAGCTGAGGGTCTTCCGAAAACAACCGATCTACCTATCAAAGTGGAGGTAAGATCTGTGTACACTTTACCCTCCCAAACCCCACGGTGTGAGATTTCACTGGGTATGTTGTTGTTGTTGTTGTTGTTGTATGTATGTATTTTTAACTGATCACCTGAACACATAATAAAATATTCCGATTTGATACTTTCAGCTTATATTTTGAAAAAGTTTCTACCTGTATTCTCAAGCGTTCATTAAGTAGATAAGGTGATCACATTAAAAAGACTCATTTTATTATATACATCAACATTAATTGAAATATGCATAAGGTTTTACAATTTATTGAGGCTAATGCGTATAAATTAAAGAAGATAACATAGTTTAAGTGGTTAACTTATCTACATAATGAATGCTTGAGAACACACATAAAAGCTTTTTTTAAAATAGTGAGCCGGAAGTGTCTAATACACTTATCATATCTTCATATGCTTAATCAAAATAATATGTCAAAATGAAATTTATTGATAAATTTAATAGGTTATGGACGCATCTGCCTTTTCCTACAATTACACACATGAAATGGAGAACAACTTGACATGTAAAGAATGATTCCTCAAGATCCATGTAAAAACAACCAATATAGAATAATCGTGTACCACACGTTATGAGATTTTACTGTATATGTTGTTGTTATTGTTATATAGAAGAACAATTTGTAGATATATATTTCCTATTCATGCATTGAGATCTTTTAGAAACAGCATAAAACATGTTTAATCATATTTTAATGACAAATACATCAAATCACCTTTGAACTATATTTGAAAAATTGAGTTAACACTCAAACTAATCGGGTGATATATTACCCTCTAAAAAATAAATTTAATACCATCATAGAAGCTGATATGGTATAAAAACAAATTATAATTAATTAATAGGAGAGTGAAGTAAAAAATAAAATCAAAATTATTTTTAAATTTTAATAAAAATTTAACTTTTTTGCAAATCCTTTCTTCTTCATTTCACCATCCTCCCACCCCACTCACCCCTACTCTTCTCCTCCAATCACACCACCCCCATAACCAGTGCCAATTAATCTCAAATTCAGAGTTTAAATAATCACCCAAATAACCAGTAATCTACACAAACAAACAGAGACAAATTATCTGAAACGAAAATCGAAAAAAAGTAGAAAAACAGGGAGAGAAATGGACACCAAAATAGCTGCAATTTATTCATGAATTTGAGTACCGAAAAACTCACCGGCGTCCGTAAATTGGAAATCATTTTTTTTTCGTTTTGCGCTGAGAAGAGAGAAGGGTGGGTGTGAAGATGAAGAAACCGAACCCTTCTTATTCTTCTTCATTTTCCGGTCACCAAATCCACATCTAATCTACCTATAAAATAAATTTTATCATTTTTATTATGTGTAATATTAAACTCATTAAGATTTTTTCAAAGAAATAAAAAAAATGGCATGGAGGAGCTGGGGTGAGGAATCGGAGATGGCATTGAGGAGCTGGCAGAGAGATAAACATAGAAAGGAGTAAGAAAGAGAAAAGGAAAAAAGAGGAAAAGAAAAGGAATTCTAAAATGAAAATAAAAATTAAGAAAAAATAATTAAATATAATTAATTACGTGACACTGACATGACAGCCGTGATGTAACAACTCCCCTTGTATAACTGATTATATGTATATCAGGGTGTTACTAAATTCAATTTTTAGATGTAGGTTGTCCGAATTTAAGTGTGAATAGATTTTACATATATAATATCATTTGATGTATTTTGTCTATTTTAATGAACAAAATGTTATCACATAATAATTGACATTTCGCATACGCGTACATTTGCAATTCCATTCGTTCAACCTTTTGGATTCTAATATAATGTGAAGTGAAGTGGAGGGGTCAAAGTTCATTCTTTTTTACTCTTTGATTAGAATATAATCCATATCTTTGCTACCAAAATTGTTGAGAATCTACCAACGATAGATGAACACTTGCCATATATTTGTTCCTTTCCTTCTCTTTTTCCATTCATACGCGCTACTTGCTTTGAAATCTTGATTACTTTGAATTTATGTCGGGTAACGCTTATTAAAGGTGGAGATACTTGTCAAATTAGCCATCTGACCTAACTCATACTCCAAAATATAACTTAAAGGAGGAGAATTAACCAAGTCATATAAGGAGTCTAGAGATTTCATCCCTCATCGATGTGATATATTTCTCTTCAGCACCCCCTCCCTGCCCATACCCAGACCTTTTTTAGGACTAGAGCGTGTACATTCATGATCCAGGGTATCCTCCATCCTCAATCGGTCCGGGGACTCATATAGGATGAGTCTGACTCTGATACCATGCCAAATTATTTGGGCCTAACTCACACCACAAAAGTTAGTTAGCTAAAATGAAGGAATATTACCCAATAATAAGGAGTCCACGAATTTCATTCCTCAATGATATGATATATTTCTCTTCAACAACACTCTCGACTATGATTTTTTTATATTCCAGGATTTGAGATCGCCTTTGGTTAAGGACAGAAAAATCTTATGTATCCACCACTATTTCTTCCTTCGACACGCTCACAAGTGGTCTAATTTCCTTATAGCTCTCTCTTTCTCTTTTTTTTAGGTGAAATAGCTCTCTCTTTCTCTCTCTATATATACTCCTCTTGTAAATGCATAATATCCACATCTACACCTCCTCAACTTTCAACCTACCAATGAGAAAAAAAAAGATTTTGTTCTTTTTTAAGATTTGATCTAAAAGAATAATAATAACAAATCTAGATTTTTAGCACTTAAATCTAACCTAAAACCTAATCCTTTGTACATAGCGTATTGAAAGGAGTGTAGATAAGATTCCAGTGATTCTTGGATTTGGACCTAACTCAATCCCAAAAGCTAGCTTGTAGGGTGAGGATTGTTCAAGTCCATATAAGAAGTCCATGTTCCCATTCCATTTCAGATGTGGACTCTTAACACTCCCCCGCACGCCCATGCCTCGTTAACTAGAGCGTGCAATATAATTTGGGGGCCCAACATCGGTGAACAAAGAATTGGAATAGGCCTGACTCTGATACCATGTAAAGATATGACACCTGACCTAACTCAACCTCAAAAGCTAGCTTGTAGGGTGAAGATTGTTCAAGTCCATATAAGGAGTTCATGTTTTCATTTCATTTCCGATGTGAGACTCTTAACAATAATGTTTTCTTCCACCCTAACCAAATTTACAAAAAAAAAATAATCTAAAAATACATGAGGTCAAAAGTTGTGGCTTGATTAGTGCTCAATCATAGCGATGCATGTCTATGCTTTAAGTATATATATAGCCTGGATTGTTATGCATTAATCAAACGTTTTAATTGATATGCATGGTCTTAGCATAAAATTAAAAGAAATCTACTAATACATTTCTTTTATGCATGGCTAGGTTGATTTAACAAATAATATTGTAACACGATATATATATATATCGTGTTACAATATTATTTGTTAAATCAACCTAGCCATATATATATATATCGCGTTACAATATTATTTGTTAAATCAACCTAGTCACATACGATAAGCTTAAGCCATGTATGTATATCATATATGATATTTTACATCTTTAAATGGCCACATCCGAGAATAATTGATTACTGACTTCAAATTTTCAACGACGGACATTTTTTATTTCTATTGAACAACATATGAATAGTTCATTGAGGTTGGTTAAGTAATTGTTGATTTTTTGCATTGAAATATGAATAAAAGTATGAATTCACAATAGGATGAAAATGAAACTTCTTATTTGCTTCACGTGGAAATGGTTCAAACCCCATATGGATCCAAAGTGGTGGTTTGCTTCAAAGTCAGGTAAAATTTTGTTCCTATATGTAGTTGACTTTATTTTGAGAGTCCCCATGATGATAATTCTTAGACGCCCTATAATGTGGGGGTGGTTATTTGGATAGTGACTTGTTTACATGTTTTTTAAGGAGAGACAAAATATGGGTTGACTGAACATGAAAGGTGGAGCTGTTAAAAAATAATGCCAATTTTTTTGTGTCATCTTTTTCTATTAGCAAAATTCCAAGTAGCCCGTGACCAAATCTTGGTGTTTTCACAAAAGTCAACCCCTCTTTTTGGCCATTGATCTAATTTTTGGTCACTATATATGATGGAACCAATCAAGTTCGAAGGGTCGGTGTATTTGCCTTGTGTTGTTTTGTGTACTCACCCTTCAAAGAATTGATTGCACAAAAACTTAATTAACATATACTAGTTAAATTGGAAAACAAAAGGAAAAAAATAAAAAGAGGAAAACTTAGTGAATTACTTGGGGGCTACATAAATATGAATGTTAAATGCCAAAATATGCTTTGGCATAAAATGTACCAAAAGTAAAACTTTATGTTTAGTATTCTGTCAATCCTAGTTGTACAATATCAATTTGATGCAACACCATTCCAATAGATACAATATGTTTTTGTTAATATATAGATTATTATCACTTTAATCATGGTTATTTAATATATATATATATATTTACCCTATTAAGCCACCTGTCTTAACCATGATAAGTTAATTTAACGCGGTGTAAACATCAGATACAAATAAGTATTTACTTATATTTTTGTGACCTTCAATTACAATTTATAAATAATTTCTTTTTAGATCAGTTTCATAATATAAGTATTTGTCTATATTACCTACTCCTGGCCTTGCCTTGCATAACTGATCAAGAAAGAAATTATTTGTAAATTACAACCGAAGGTCAAAGGAACATAGCTCAAGTCTGAGAGTCCGTCGTCTAAATGACACTTTTTTAAGTAATAATATCAAAAGGGGTCGTGGGCTACACAATAAATCAAAACGAATTTATCGTGTAGCATTCCATGAGTTATCCCTAATGTTAGCGCTCACTTTACCGTCCGTTTATGTAATTAACATTTTTTTTAAATCCTTTGCAAAATATGGAGATGTCCACGATTTACAAGTTTATATTTTCGCATCATAATATCCATAAATTATGCCCGCCATGACTTTTGCCCTTAAAGAACTTATGTCCCGCTAGGAGTAAGTTAAGTTCGATTGCTAAAGGAAAAAAATAAATAAAAAACCAGCCCATTTGAATGACAAAAATTAAAGACCAACCCATTTGAAGGAGAAATCACTCAATTTGCGGGTTAATAACGTGCCTAAACTTGGATAGATTAAGCGGGTCATATTTTCATAAGCTATTTTTATCACCCCTAATCTGACTTGTTCTCAATCTAAAAGTCTATTAGCCTAGTTGGTACTTAGAATACATGCTAGATGTCCTCCGAAAGGATACCTATTTAATTTTTGTCCTCGTTAACAAAATTTTAGCAAGCTTCAAGATTAACACAAACTGATCTAAATTAACTCTAAATGATTCCATATTTGATATCCAACCTTCTGTTAACACTCAAAAGTAAGTTAAGTGTTTAGCTGAATTCAGTGACAGCCGAACTGTTCCAGAGCCGAATTTACTCCTAGCCCTCGACTACAAGAACTTCATTGGCTAATAAGGCATCTTAGCCGAGTTGTTAGTTAGAGGTACGACTGGTACTCACTCAGATGCAGACGCCTCAACGACCAAGTCAAAAGGGTTTCGGACCCCTAAAAGCGGTAACAACCAACAACAGCTAAAATAAAAGGCCATTATCCGAGCAAAATAAGTAGAGGGCGAGAAAATCGGCACCACCTCCCCCATAGTCGGCCATTGAACTTGGTGGGTTACTTGATGGCTGATATGGGGGGGGGGGGAATCACGTTGTACAATTCCTCCCATTTTTTAGACAATAAATATGATCATTCTTTGTATATACAAAGACATACAATCAATCAAAAAACTCAATTTCTATCTATCTTTATCCTTTACTTTATTTATCTTTTACCGCTTTTATTCATGCTTCTTACTACCTAGTTTACTCACCCATCATCCTAACACTTTCTGGAGTAGTTGGGGAACCCATTGCTGGAAGTTAGAGTTTCGCTTCCGGCCCAAATCGCTTAGTTAAAGAATCAATTTGTTATCCGATAAAACGACAAACACTTCGAACGATAACAAATTTGGCACGCCCAGTGGGACCATAGGTGATCTCATAGCGAAGTTTGATTCTCCAGGTCAGGATCATACTTGGCATATGCGTCTAAGGTCTGGTAAGAAAATGAACCAAGAGTCCAGTCCACATCCTAAACAGAATCCTCCCAGAAGGAACAACGAGCCACCATCTTCTTCGGGTATGCCTACATCGGTTGATACCCCTCCACTTCCTCCATCAACCCAAGTTGTGGGTGAACCTAGTCAATCTGAGGGTCCAACTGTTATGACCACATCATTCATTAGAAACAGACTGACTTGGGCATCCACGACATTATGTACCAGGGTTCCAAATAATTGGCTGACATTGTCAAGCTAATGGTGCATAATGAGGTTTAACAGGAAAGAGAACTGGAAGTTAATCGACTACATCCATGAGAAGGTTCAGCTAGTTCTGCCATCCCTTTGATGAATGGCATTGTGCAGCATGCAATTGTGACTTCAGGTGTTGTTCCTCAGCCGAATGTGTATCAGTCAGTACCTGCTCAGGTACAGCCGATAGCACACCTAGGAGCACATGCCCAGTCACTTAGTAACCAGTTTACTGTATGGTTGCCACCAAACACTGGGGGCAAGTTTTGCCACTCGACCAAGCAAATATGTAGTATGGACAAATCAATATGGCTCGGAGACCAGTTCAAACGTTCGGACACCTTGGTTTGCAGCCCGTTACGCCGTACGCTTATGCCAACGGCCCTACGGTACATGCGACCAATGTTGGCTAACCGAACTGGCAGCCGATGGCCCTTGGCTATGACTCTTCTAGGCTATCTGGTGACACTGTCTACTGTGGGACACCATTCCAGCAGTCACAGCCGGTACCCAATCCATACCTTCCAGAAAGCGTAAATTTTCTAAGAACGGCTGACGTTCGAGGAGAGTAGCCATGGAATACTGTTCCACCTTATCCTCAGGCTCCATTAGCCATTTCAGGAGCTTAGGTTGTAGGCTTTGCTGGCCATACCCAACAACAGCAATTGGGCATTACCCCATCTATTGGAAATGGCCAGCAGACCACCTACAACCTTCAAAACCTTGTTCAACAAAGTGCAGAATGGAGGCCGCCAGTGCAGAACGCCTACCAGCCGAATTCAGTCGAGAATCGGCAGGGGACGTCACAACTGATAAACCCAGAAATTATTGCTAATACCATACGGAGGTACTTCAGCATCCAACTAAAACCTTTGGACATACATGTTTATAAGAAGCCTTACCCCGATTGGGTAGATCAGATAGCATCTCTGTCGAGGGGCTTCAAAATTCCAGAATTTGCCATCTTCTCTGGCGATGAAGACATATCCACTATCGAGCACATCAGTATATTTACCGCCCAATGCGGCGAGGTTGGCTAGAATGAATATCACAAGTTGCAGTTATTCCCTCTCTCTAACGGGAACAACCTTCGCATGATATCCCTCTTTGGCTCCTGATTCCGTATAGAGCTGGGCTGACACGGAGGGTTGTTTCCATGATAGGTTCTATTGGCCCCAACCTCAGGTTACCATGAATGATCTAACTAATCTCAAGCAGCAGGTCGATGAATCGGCTGTCGATTTTATCGAGAGATTTAGAAAGAAATTTTATCATGCTGAGAGTTATGCATTCCCTAGTGGGATTGAAGTTTGTCATTCTCGTCTTGTCTTGTTCTTTTTCGTTACTCAATCATGTTTCCAAACATGATTTAAATATTCCTATGTGTCACAAAGTGCTCGTTGCGAGCTTGGCTCGCTTTTCTCTGTAACAAATATTATTCCTTTATTATTTCATTCTAAAGTGATAGTAAATATATTATAATACAAGCATAATCCTAGGCTATAATTACAGTAAACAATGACTAAATCCTAGGCTACAATTACGGTAAGTAATGATAAAATATACACCTACCATATACAAGATATACATAATTATGACCGAATATATTTTCCTATTCTATCACACCCCCGCGGTCGAAGCGGGAGGTCGACGTTTGCTGAGATTGTCCCGAAAATCTTCAAATAGAATCAACGGAAGACCTTTGGTAAAAATATCAGTGATCTGATAGCGTGACGGGACATGTAAGACACGGACTTGTCCGTGAGCTACCTTTTCGCGAACAAAGTGAATATCCAGCTCAATATGATTAGTGAGTTGATGTTGAACCGGAGTCCATGCAAGATAAATCGCACTAATATTATCACAATAAACTAATGTCGCCTTTGGAACCGGAAAGTGGAGCTCCAAAAGAAGTGTCCTTAGCCAACAAGATTCAGACACTACATTGGCAACTCTTCAGTATTCTGCTTCGGCACTGGACTTGGAATAAGTAGCTTGCCGTTTGGAGGACCAAGATACCAAATTATCACCAAGAAATACACAATAATCAGACGTAAAACGTCTAGTATACGGACATCCACCCCAATCTGCATATGTGTAAGAAATGAGAGTGGATGTCGAATATGGATATAGATACAAGCCATGATCAAGAGTGCCCCGAATATAGCGCACAATGCGTTTGAGCGCATTCATGAGATCATCCATCGGGTTATGCATGAATAAACAAACCTGTTGCACAACATGAGATATGTCGGGCCTCGTGAAAGTGAGAAACTGCAGAGCCCCTGCAAGACTGCGGTAATGTGATGGATCGACAAAAGGCTTGCTGTAAGAGGCACTCAACTTCGGTTTAGTATCAACTGGAGTGGAGGACGACCTACACGAGGACATGCCAGTTCGTTCAATGATCTATTCATCATACTTTTTCTGGGATAAAAATAAACCACTTGCATGACGTGTCACAACTATCCCCAAGAAGTAACTTAGTAGCCCTAGATCTTTCATCGCAAATCCAGAGCCAAGAAGTGATATGATAGACTTGCGAAGAGCATCAGATGAGGCAGTTAATATAATATCATCCACATACAGAAGAATGTAAGATATATCATTACCCTGATGGTATATGAATAGAGAATGATCAGACCTGCTGTTGGAAAATCCAATATGAGAAACATAATATGAAAATTGCTTGTACCAGACCCGATGAGCTTGTTTGAGCCCAAACAATGATTTCTTCAGCAAACACACGTGATTATGATAAGTGGGGTCTATGTATCCCATGGGTTGATATATGTACACCGTTTCATTGAGTTCTCTATGCATGAAAGAATTTTTTACATCAAGCTGATGAAGCGCCCATGTCTTCGAAAGAGCCAGACTTAGTACTGTGCGGATAGTTGCTGGTTTGACCACCGAACTGAAGGTCTCACCCCAGTCCACACCAACTTATTGAGTCTTCCCATCACATACAAGATGGGCTTTATGCCTCTCAAATGTACCATCAGATTTTTCTTTATCACTAAAATTCCACATAGACCAGATCATATTAACATCAGGAGGACGGAGCACCAAATTCCACGTCCTATTATTAATAAGAGCATTATATTCATCATTTATAGCCATTTTCCAATTCGAATCATTAAGGGCAGACAATGTGTTACGGGGCAACGGTGATTTGGTTATATGGGCGTGAAGACCGTATTTTTCATTTGGCTTGAAAATTCTGTGTTGACTGCGAGTGACTGGTCGTTGGGCAGGAATTTAAGGTGGGCCGATAGAGGAGATGAGACTTCCCGACAGTGGGTAGTGTCTTGGGCTTACTGGGCCGCCACTGCCTGAGGCTGGTCCGTTACCTAGGGGACTGTCAGGCAGTGGGCCGCTCGGCAGTGGGCTGCCAACGAGAGGCCCAATTGAGCCGGCAACCATTGGACTCGGGCAGGCAGACCCATTTTGTTGGGCTGGAGAAAACAATTGTTGGGCTGAGGTACCTGGCCCAGTTCGCCATAATTAATTGGGTTGGTCGAAACAGTTGGGCCAGATTTGGAAAATAATCGGTGGACCAAATACGGGTAGGGATGGCAACAGGTCGGATCTGGATCGGATTTTACTAGATTCAGGTCCAAATCCATTTTTCATACCTGAATCCAGATCCATCTGGTCCATAAAAATCAGATCCAAATTCGAATTCATCGGATCCACCGGGTCCACGGACGAATCTGGATCCACATGTAAAAAATTTTGCCAAAGAATATTGAGACAATATCAATCTAGCTTCAGGGAAACATATAGATGAAACACACACCAAGAACTAAACTAATTTAAACTAGGTGCAAACAGTAGGCATTCTTCAGATTTTATCAAAAGTATTTTTTTTCTATTCCAAATCATGATAAATAGCAACAAAAGCCAAACAAAAACAAGTAGCATAGTACTTATGAAATCCTCGACAACATGTTAATAGTGTTTAAAAAAAATAGTTTCCAAGATCATTTCTTAGAACCTCAAAGGAAAACACTGGCAGAAAGAGACCAACTACTCATATTAACATATTGATAACTCAAATACATAACTAGGTAAATGTAATAAAATTTTAGGATAGCAACTATCCAAAAACAGTAAGCACGGATCAATTATCAGATTTTACAGAAATTATGAAAAATACATAAATTATGAAAAGATTTAAAAAAATACTTATAAATTTACATTCTAGGTTATGGATATATTTAATAAAGAATGGATCCACGGGTCGGATCTAGACCGGATACGGATCTCAAATACAAGATCCAGATCCGACCCGTCAGAAATGGATCTGGGTCTGATCCGGATTCGTCGGATTCAAATTTTGAAGATACATATCTTATAAAATGGATCTGGATCCACCGAATCCGGACCGGGTCCAGAATCCACTGCCATCTCTAAATACGGGGGATATGCTATCGTCAAGAAATTCGTAGGTAGGAGGCACGAAACAATGCATTTTGGCAAAGGAAAAATTTGTTTCATCAAAAACTACGTGACGACTCACGATGATTTTCTTAGAGGATAAGTCGTAACATTTGTAACCACGATGATTTGACGGATATCCCAAAAAAATACACGAAGTAGACCGAGGTTAAAGTTTATTGATTGTAGTGGAACGAAAAAGATAAGCACCCGAACACCCGTAGATAAGAGTAGGATGGGTCCCTTAGGTATAAAATTTTGAGAGGGGATTGATAGAACAAGTGTTTGCTCGGAAGTATGTTAAGGAGATAAGTTGTCATTTGTAATGCATAATGCCAAAATGATGGTGGTAGAGAGGCATGGACAAGTAAGGTTCTAACAATGTTATTAATGGTTCGGATTTTTCTCTCCGCTTTTCCATTTTGAGATGAGGTATGTGGACAAGATAGACAAAAGGATAAACCATTGGTTTTGCAAAAATCCCAAAATGGCCCATTATCAAATTCTTTTCCATTATCACATTGAATATTTTTAATATCCCGTTAAAATTGATTTCAGATGAATGCCCTAAAGGAGAGAAATGTGAAAAACACTTGTGACTTTTTAGATAAAGAAAATGTCCACAAAAAATTAGAGTAATCATCCAACAAAAGAAGATAATATCGATGGCCCGAAGAGCTCAAAACGGGAGATGTCCAAATATCACCATGAATAATATCAAAAGGCATAACAATGCAGGAATTAGAAGCAACAAAAGGCATAACAATGCAGGAATTAGAAGCAACAAAAGGCAATTTAACATGTTTCCCAAACGGACATGAACGACAACCATGAGAATTACGATGTCTAGTACATGAAATAAATTTATTTTGTTTAAGGGAGGCAAAAACAGGTGCTCCCGGATGACACAAATGTTCATGCCATAAAGACGGAGCTAAAACAGCAAAAGTGGATGGTGTGGCTTGATGTGTGGTTGTGGTGATTGGATAAAGCTCGCCCCGACTATCACAACTCATTAGACGCATTCCCGTCTGAAAATCCTTCATGGAAAACCCAAAAGGATCAAATTCAACAGAAACTCAATTGTCAGTAGTAAATTTTCTAACTGAAATCAAGTTTTTAATTAATTAAAGAGCGTGAATGACATTTTTTAAAGTTAATGGTGGTTTCGGGGGAGACAAGTTTGTAGTACCATAACCACGAATTGGAATTGAATTACCATTTCCGACAATTACACCACGATTATTGCTCGAATTGAAATAGGACGAGAGATTACCTTGTGAGGACGTCATATGAGACGTTGCACCAGTGTCAATGTACCGATTTGTGTCAGGCGGATTAAGCCCAAGAGCGTGCATCGCGGCCTCGATATCGATCGGGGTCGCCACTGTCGAGTGGGCCTACTACCACTGGTTCGGCAGTGGCCCAAGAATTCCTAGTTGCTGGGCTGGTTGTTGCGGGGCCGCTGGCCGAGAATTGGACCTAGCCTAGTTTCCGTCTAGATAGGGGCAGGGAAGCACAACCCAAGGCCGCTGCCAGGCCCACGGCCCCACTATGCCCTCGACTGCCACTAGGCTGGCGGTTGCTGCTGGCCGCCGCCTCTGTTGCCATGGCTGTGGCCACCGCCCTTTCCACCACCATGGCTACCGCCATGGTGTTTGCCTCAATTATCGCTATTTCGGCCCTTTTGGCCACGGTTTGGCGGTAAAATTTTAAATTGTGAAGAATTATCATCGGACGGAGTGGCAATCATGGCGGAATTTGACACGGTGGCTGTCTTTTTGGCAAAACCCGCTTCTTCTAGAATGAGCATATAGCGGGCTTGGTAAAATGGTGGAAGAGTATTGCTTTGGCGGATGACCGTACCCACTCCATTAAATGCGTCGGTAAGGCCGAAAACCAGTTGTAAAACATGCCGATTGTTAGTTACAGGTGCCCCAACGTTTTTGAGTTGGTCCGACAAATCCTTGAGCCATTGACAATATGCGGATGCATTGGGAAAATCCGTCATGTTAGTGGTGGAGAGTTCATGCTGAAGAGTGATGGTCCGAGAATTTTTGTTGTCTTGGAATATGCCGCGCAAACGATCCCTAGCCTCCATTGTCGTGGAGTCAGGTTCAATAATCGTATGCAGCAAATCGCTTAAAATAGTGGCATAAATCCACTGAAGAACTGTCGCATCGAGGGTTAACCATAATTCTCTTTTGTTATCGGTTTTTGGTACCTTATCCTTGCCTTTTTCCAGCAGAATTATGTGATGGATAACTTGGTGGGATCGGTAGTGAATCTTGAAGAGCTCTGCCCATATTGCATAATGGTCGCTTTTAATCTAAAGAGTGATGAAAACATGAGATTTAATGTTTGAAACCGTGAGGGCTGGATGAAAAGATGATTTCGAGTCAGACATGGCTGATGAGAGAGGAGGGTGGTCGGCGACACAAAGAGAAGAGGAGGGGGGGGGGGTGACAACACAAGGAAGCAATTTTAGGATTTCATGAACTTTTCCTAGAATCTGATACCATGTAAGAAATATTCTTCCTTTATTATTTCATTCCAAAGTGGTAGTAAATATACTATAATACAAGCATAATCCTAGACTACAATTACGGTAATTAATGACTAAATCCTAGGCTACAATTATGGTAAGTAATGACTAAATATACATCTACCATATACAAGATATACATAATTATGACTGAATATATTTTCCTATTCTATCACTTACTAATTAGGTTCTTGTCACTAGTTGTTAGTCCTCAATATCACTTCATAGTAATTTGGTTTAACCTCCTTATTATCCCGGGACTACTGCATTCCCTTATTTTGTCTTGTCGTTTGGTATGCCGGATAAGGTAGAATATTTCAGCATTAAATTTGGGATTAGTTTTGTATTCTGTTTGGTAGAATTTATAATTTCTACCAAACATAGTATAAAATGAAGCTCAAAATTAATGATGGGATATCCCACCTTATTCCATTAACCTAGGGATTATTTTATCCCACCTCACAAATGGGATAAATTAGTCCCAGAATTATAATCCTGATATTATAATTCTGGAATAATTTAGTCCGCATACCAAACGATCCTTTGATACATGGGATAGGATAGGCAAGGCTTTTATAGAATTAGCTAATTCAATTATTTTAGTATATCTCATGAAATTATTATTCCTTATTTCACTAATCAAATACGGAATAAAATAATCTTGCATTTTATAATTCCTTATTACATCAACCAAACAACCTCTTAGAACTTCATTCAAATCTTTTAGTACAATTTCTTGCGAGCCTCGATACCATCATCCTCCCGACAGTACTAGGTGATATCATTACCTCATTTTTTCCCACGAGTCCTCAGTATCCAACTGTGATGGTATCAAATCACCACAACCTCACTCTTGATTGAACCGATTTCCATTTTATTCCCGACCTCAAACTATTATGTCCGTTTTGGGTGATCAACAACTCATAGGCCACCTGTTAGTAGCTAGTGTCATCGATCTCTTGAACCATAATCCTTGCACTCATCATTTTGTGTCTATCATGTCCGGAAATCAATACGTAAAAGTTTTAGGGATATTTTATTTGAACACGCTATTTAACTTGCACGTCTATCTAATTTGAAATAACTTTAGACATTTGGTGTTTGAAGTTCATACACTTCTGCCTGAAGCTCAAACACAAATGACTAAATTTAATAAAAAATGTATGAACTGCAGATAAAAATGATTGAACTTCAGACAAAAATGATTGAAGTCAACCACATATGACTGAAGTTCATTTGCATGAACTTCAACCACATATGACTGAAGTTCATTTGCATGAACTTTAGCCACATATGACTGAAATTTAGGCCTAAATGGCTGAACTTCAACCATACCATATGTGCCTGAAATTCAGGCAAAAATGATTGAACTCCATTTAGGTGCCTGAACTTCACTCATGCCAAGCCTAACTTCAAACATGGCATATATGAAGTTATTCCGAAGTGGTAGACTTGCAAATTTTCAAGCACTGCAGATATAAATTAAACGGTGGTCCCAAAACTGAGTATCTATGCACTGTGACCAATCAATGACGATCAAGAATCATATCTTGTAATTTAAGCACAAATGTACGATCTCGAGTGAGAAAAAAGTAAACTTTCTAAGTGTCCTTGTAGCCACATGATAGAAGTGTGGACGGTGACATACCAATAAGAGGAACTCTACTTTACATGACTTCATTGAATTTTTAGAACACATACAGAATCTAGTACTCAAATATCAAGTTTGTCGTGCTCAAAATTCATGGATGACATGATCGGCAACAAACACTTCACCCGCACAACCCAATACAACTATCCGGGAGAAATTACAAGTTCCACACAAAAATGTCATTGTTTTCATGTTTAGCCGGAGATTATGAAATCCTAATCACAATCTTTCCAAAAGTATTGTCAATTTTTAACAAGGTTAGTGTGCCCAAGATTTATGTCTTATTTTTCATTGGTTAATGTACAAAGACACAAATGTATTTCAGTCCCTTCTTTTATACTGGTGCTTTGTTTTCACCAATCAGAGATGTGTATTGTTTATATACAAGGTAACTGAGTTGTCTCACATTATTGTAGAGAAAATGCTACAAAAATTTCCATATTCATTAAGAAAATGCTATTTTCTAAATAAAAATAGATAGTTTAACTAAACTCCCATAATTAAATAGATAGTGAAATTTGATCACTTAGCACCTAATAAGCAAATTTGAAAAAATATTAATTTTTTCTTGATTTGATAAGCGGACAATTTTTTTGAATAAAAAAAAAACTAAATGAATACTCTTTTTGAATTGGAAAGGAGTAATATCATTTTCTTCAATACAAGTGGCAAATATTGTCCACTCTTTATAAACAGGGAAAAGGGATAAATATACCTCTCTATTTTAGTTTATTAGTCAACTTTATCCTCTATTAGCGCAAGTAGTCAAATATACCCATCCCGTTACAAGCTGGGGCCAAATATACCCCTATTGTTAACAAAGTATTCAAAAATACCCCATTTTAAACAATAAATTCTGGAAAATTGGACTTTTTAATTAAAAATCTGGAAAATAATTTTAAAAAAATATAAAGTGTCCAATTTATTTTTAAAATCTGGATTAATTTTAAAAATAAATCTGAAAAAACTGATTTAAAAAAAATCCAGATTTTTTAAATAAATTTTTTCAGAATATTTTTTTTTTATAAAATCAAGAAAATTTCATATTTTTAATAAAAGACATTTTTTTCAGATTTGTTTTAATTTATTCTATGTGGTGCCTACGTTGTTGTTGGTGGTGCCTATGTGACATATTTTTTAAAAATAATCTGAAAATTTGATTTTTCTAATTAAAACAAATCTGAAAAAATATTTTTTATTAAAAATATATATTTTTTAATTTTATAAAACTTTTGTTTAAAAAAAATATTCTGAAAAATTGGATATTTTTTAATTAAAAATCTGGAATATATATATTTTTTTAAAATCAGTTTTTTCAGATTTATTTTAAAAATTAATCCAGATTTAAAAAAAATATTTTTAGGACACTTTAATTTTTTTAAAAAAATACTTTACAGATTTTTTAATTAAAAAATCCAATTTTCTATAATATATATTTTTTAAAAATATATTTTTGAATACTTTGCTAACGGTAGGGATATATTTAGCCCCAACTTGTAACAGAAGGATACATTTGACTACTTTCGCTAATGGACGGCAACGTTGATTAATAAACTAAAGTAGAGGGGTATATTTGACCCTTTTTCCTTATAAATATACAACATTTAGTTTGTCAACCAGAATAACAATGAAATTTGTATTACATGTAAAATGATACAACAAAACAAACTACTCAGGACCAGAATTCCCGGTTTCTGATGGAGACTTCATCACCCACTCGAGAGTTGTTCTCGAGAGTCCACTTCTCGAAACTACAGTCGATAAAGTCATAGTAGCCGCCGTGAATTAAGAGCTCCCCTTTATTCATCTTCTCCTTAATCCATGGGTATGTAAGCAAACTCATCAATGAGCGGTTCACTGATTCCTGGATGTAGAAATTATGCGCATTGCTTCAATACTCAGGATATCGCATATGCACCCGCAAGGGTAGCCAAGTTGGTGTAGCAGTAGAGCGCGGGACCGCAAGGTCACGAGTTCAATCCCCTGCATAAACCTTCTTGGTTGAGCCTGTCACACATGGCTTGCCAAGTGTGGTTAATCGGCTGACGTGGTTTGCAGGCTATTGCGTCAGTTCGGGGTTTACCCTGTGCGCACTCGAAAGAGTAGCGGCTGCGGGTTCCTTCGTCAACAAAAAAAAAAAAAAAAGATATCGCATATGCATACAAACAGAGATAATTCTAAAAGTTTCAATGTCTAACTACAATTTATTCCCCATTCCAACTACCAAATACACAAAATCCAGCATACACAGCACCTAACTTTGATGACACCGAAACATGAATTCGCGCTAAGAACTAAGAAGCGTTTAGTATTATATCTTGTATATAAACAAGACTAGCAGAACCAGGTGGAGCATGTAACTCTCCGACTAGACATAATTTTCTTTCTGAAGGGAAACTAAATTAAGAAGAAATAATATGTGCCACTAATAAATGTCTAAAAGAAACGTGGAAAAATGTATGGAAGTTCTTGCCAAAAGAAAAAGGAAATGCACGTGCGCTCCAGTGATCACAAAGGAGAAAGACGACATTTACACTATAACTGAAACGGAAAATACATAACTTAACCCCTAAACTTGTCCCAAAAAGTCATCTACACAAACTTTATGAGCGACCTCTTACCCCCCTCCCCCCAACCTAATCTTCTTTGAAATGAAATTAATACCACATTGGAGTCGCGCCTAGTGTTCGTCAATATGTTACTGGATATTAGTTGCTACAAAAGTGTTCCACGCAAAACACCGCGTTGATTTTTTTTCTTGTGATCTGCAAATAACTTTGGATTGATTGGAAAATGTGCTTTGATGAGCTTTGTGGTGGTAGGTTAAAAATGATGAAACATAGTGAAGTAAAAATGAAGACGGGTCCCACACGTATATTTTATCTGTTTTTTGGACTCCAAACGTGCCTTAAGTGATTCAATGGCAGCTGCTCTGCCGCTTCAGCATTAGAGGGGGGTGGGGGGGTAAGGGGTCACCTGTAAAGTTAGAGTGGGTAACTGGCTTCTCGGGATAAGTTTAAGGGGTAACTTATGTATTTTCCCTAACTAAAACATAATGAAAGTATGAAAAGGAGATGATACCTTCTCACAGTGCTTGCATTGCTGGTCAAAGCTGAGGTTGGAAGCAACAGCTTTTGTGCTTGTCCTGGCTGACTTTCCAACA
The DNA here is from genome assembly GCA_029783415.1 of Anisodus acutangulus. Lineage (NCBI taxonomy): Eukaryota > Viridiplantae > Streptophyta > Magnoliopsida > Solanales > Solanaceae > Anisodus > Anisodus acutangulus. Next base: position 45,076,536 of record CM056505.1, read on the forward strand.
ATTACCCAATTTCTAATGAAGCTACAAGGATTTATACACGTAAGTTACTATTTTACTGAATTTCATGAAGAAATTAATTTGTCAGAGCTGCCTATAACACTTTATAAGAATAGAGACTAGCCAAACCTAGAATTCGTTTCATCGTCCATACTCATTAAAGCACGAATGCCTCCACAGCGACTGTGACCAATGACTAATATGTTTTCAACCTGCAGAAGCCAAAACTGAAAACTTGACGAAAAAACCAATCATTGCAAATCCCCCCCTCCCCCCGCACCTCCGTCCCCAATCTCTCTGTTTCAGTTTGACTCTTAAGAAGATAAAGAAGTCTTGAATCTTGTGACCTTAAACTAAAATTGTGTGCAATGTACCAAATTGCCCTTTGAATTGTGGTCTTAAATATGTCATGGATGTTGGGGTAAAGAGTTACTAAATATAGAAAGTGACATTCTTTTTTAAACAGACTAAAACAGATAGTAAGTCAAACAAATTGAAACAGATGGAGTAAATATATAAGAAAAGAGGAAAATGAAACAAATGGAGGTTGAAAATGAGATGAACTTGTAGGAACTCTAGTTTCATTGGTGATGAACAAAAGTAAATCCATCATCACAAGTTCCCCTCGTGTTATGGGACATCTACAACTTCCAACACAATTTACATCAAGGTAAATTAACTAAATTCATCATCAGAATCCTTTTTTGGAAAGTCAAAAGAGTTTAAGTCCAGTTACGAAGGTCTCAAAATTATATTATTGCAACATCCTGTTTAATATTTCAGTTCTCAAGTAACTCGATTCCACATTCCACATATTCAAACTCCCAAATAAAGCAAAAAAAATAATAGAAATTTTACTCACTTTGAGAGTATTAACGGAAAACTCAAGAGCTGCCTGTGTTTCTGAAGGACCAGTCTGCACCAGAAGAAAAAAATGAACTTTAATTCTGAACATTGTTAATACACATCCTTAGAATTACAATGCATACTCATTAATAAGGAAAGCGACTTTTATTAAGTGCAAGTGCAGTATACAACACCTCATAAGGAGGCACCAAATTTGCGATGTTGCGGACTACAAATGCTTCTCCTGGTTGAAGTCCTAATATGTTTGAGGGACACACCCGAGAATCTGCACAAGAAATTACCAAAAACTGCCCTTCATATTGTCAGTTGAGATCTTCAACACTTGGCCAAAAAATTAACTTTATGGTTTGTAATATGGAAAAGGAACGGAAAGGAAGAACAAACTACAAACAGGGGAAATAGAAGGGAAAAGGAAGAGAAAAATCAGTGACTAAAAGGTGAAATAAAGTTACCTTTGGTGATTGTTCGTCTGCAAGACTCTGATAATGCTCCAAATTTTTCCTTGTGTAATAAATCGAAAAAATCAAATGAGAAGAAACCTTTACGGGAAAACAAGCTGAAAAAACAGTAGCCTGCTTCTGATGATGCTTACAAGTATTTGTCCTTCTTGAAATTCAAAAATCTATGCTTCAACGTAATGAATTCATTCGATTCACGTCCAGTTACAGCACTCATCTCTTTTTCATCCACCTTTTCCTTGGTCAGCGTCATTGGCTCCTTCGCGGCTTTTGGTTTTAGAGTTGAATTACAACTGCAGCTCAGAAGTTATATTCTGAGATCAATTCGTGAATATAGATTGATAACCGATACAATAGTAAAGCTAGCAGTGGCAAGAAAAACTCTAAAAGTCCATTGGGGCTCTAAAAGCAAATAAAGTGTGGGCTTTAATGAAGAAATACGCAAATGGAGATTTTTTTTTTACTAATATACATGAGTGGTCCAAGACTATATATGGACAAAGAAATTGAAAAAAAAACAATGAACAGAAATATCAATTGTTTAGTGTTGCCTCTTAAGGATTACACTCATTGGCAAGGAAAAATATATGCACTAGAGCGTTGATGAAGATACTGAAGTGCCTCCCTAAGCGGGCGAAGCACTCAATATGTTTTGTGACTCGCTTTAGGGCATAAGCGCGCCTTTGACAACAATGAAAGCTAGAAGATCCTAATACAATATCACAAAGAACTCCGCAATAAACAGGCAATTAATTGCTCACAAAGGATGAAGTATTGGAACAAGGAAAAGAACCTATCTTTACATGATGCATTGTTTACAAGGCTGAATACCTCATTACCCCCTAAAATTCACACAATTTATACCGTGCATTCCTAAACTTTTCGTAGTTCTAATTATCTCCCTATAGTTGGCAGGGACAGAGCCAGCTACAGGTTTGGCAGAACCCAGGTAGCTTTGGCTCACACCCTGTATTTGTACTAAAAAAATTGTTTTATACTCCCTCCAGTTCAAAACAATTGATGTTTTAGGCTTCCGCACATGAATTAAGGAGTTCACTTAATCCTAAAAATTAAGAGGAACTTTGACTAAAATACCTTAATTATGATTTTCTTTTCTTTATAGGTTGACATAATTATCATGGGGATTAGATATGTATCAAGAGAAAATTTGAAAAAAAGAATTAAATACCTTCTTGGTTTAGTGAAACATCGATTATTTTGGATTAATTTTTAGAGGCTAAAATATCACTTATTTTGAACTTGGCGGCGTATGTATAAATAAGATATTCAGAACCCAACAACAACAACAACATACCCAATGTAATCCCATAAGTGGGTCCGTAGGATGTACGCAGACCTTAACTCAAGCTCTTCAGAACCCGGTAAGCAAATAATGATACTCCCTCCATCCCAATTTAAGTGTCTTAGTTTGAATTGACATAGAGTTTAAGAAATAAAGGAAAACTTTTAAATCTTGTGGTCTTAAATTAAAGACGTGTGTAGTACGTTTAAATCTTGTGGCCTTAAACTTGCCACGTAAGATGTTGAAATTGGAAAACTTTTTAAATATAGAAAGACACTCTTTTTGAGACAGATTAAAAAGGAAAGTAAGAAACTTGAATTGAGACGGAGGGAGTAATAGGTCAGAACCCATAAAGTAAAAATTCTAGCTCTACCTATGATACTCAACTATACTAGGCCAAAATTAACAATCTCAAACAGGGTTCTAAAGATTACTAAACTTTGAGAACCTTACCTTGGCAAATTCAACAATCTCAAATGGGGTTGTTCAACTTCCAAGAATCTCAACTGGGTCTTCAAGATCTGCACCAAATAACCCAATTCAAACATCAAAATCAAGAAACAAAACCAAACACATCATAAAATGAGAACATTTTTTTACCCTTGTTGTAGATGAACTCTTATGGAGATCCACAGACGAGGAAGAATTATATACGAAAGATGATTGAATGAGAAATCGAGCCATTACAAAGACAATAATGAATTGATAACAAAAGGGGCTTTCTTGATTCCACTATTTAGTAGAGTAGCAGTGTATATATTCTTTATTATAGAGTTGTGACATAAAGATTTAAAAGTTGGTTTGTACCATGTGAGTTTGTTGTTGTTGTGTTGGATCTAAGTCTTAACTACATAAGTGTCAGTCCAACAACCGTTCCTCTCCAAGAAAGACGGAGAAACAAAAGTATTAAATCTTTGAAATGACCGAATAACGATTTTCTTGTTAAAAATGGCTCCTTGGTTCAATCAGAGGTTAATTTAGCTTAGATAGAGTGTTGTAAAGTTAAGGTTATAGACTCATCTTGGGCTCTTCCATATGATCCAATGGGCCACTACAGAGTTAAAGTTGGGCTAGGCTGGAAACTAATATGTAATCTCCACTTTAATGCATAAATAATGGGTCATTCGCACAAATGTCTCTATTTTTGGGTGATCTGTAATTTTTGCCCCTCAAATATATGGTCTTTGATTTTTACCCTTTAGTATTTTAAGTCGCAAATAAGAGGACGAAAATACCACAGACAACAAAACTTACATAACTTTTTCGCTCGGCATAAATTTATATTTTCGCGTCATAATAATCCACAAGTTATGCCGTAAAAGGCATAACTTACTTATGCCTTTTACATTATGCCTTTTACATTATGCCTTTACCGGCATAAGTTGCTAACACTTATAGCCACACACTAGATAACTTATGCTGAGAAACATAATTTATCAACTTATGCCAATAAAGGCACAATGTATTTTATAGCAACACACATACCCACACACTAGATAATTTATGTCGAGAAGGGCAGAAGTTCAGTTTCAGAAGATAAAAACTTAATAAGTATTACACAATTTATGTCGGGAAATGCATAATGTATTTCATAGCAACATATATTGAGAAAAACGAACATATGCTGAGCGGGGCATAACTCGTGGAATATTATACAACTTATGCCCGGGGAATGCATAATGTATTTCATAGCTAACCCGACATAAATAATGTATTTCATAGCTAACTTGTAGAATTTTTTGGTGCTATCGTTGTCTTGGGACAATGGTCTCCGTACCAGAAAGTGGAAGCACGCTCTTAACTATTGCTAGGATCACTTATGGTTATTCATCAAGATTTCTAAGTAATTGTTTTTTGATATTGGCTAGGAGTTTGTCTTAATAGAAAATTATGGTGATTGGTCAGGATTTCTCATTAAATCTTGAGGAATTGCCATAATTTTTTCAGCAATTGTGGATGAAAATTTTACAATTTATTAATCACCATAACATGTTAGGTAGAAATTCACCAGAACATTTTTGCTTTAAAATTGATACAAATCAACTCCAAATAACTTTAAATTTGATATACAACTTTAACCTTGATAGATTCGATTTTTTAAAGAACCGATTTTTTTAATTTTTTTAACCGAATTTAAATCGAACCGTCAATTCGATTCACCAGTTTTATGCCCACCCCTACCTAGTTGCCCGTGTTTTGGTTGAACCATCCTGGGTGTGATTGGTATTATAATTGTTACCTTTTATTGTGAAATTGTGATACTATAGCGCATGACTAAAAGGTCGTGATTGACATAGTCACTTGAATTTTCACATTTGGATTATTGAATTTAACATGATTTAGTCAAAAGGGAAAAGAAAAAGAGAAGAAAATTCTTTCATAGTCCATCCGTCCCATACTCTCATTTCAGCATTAAAAATATGATTTTATGTCCATAAATTGTTATATAATATATTTAAAATTAGTTTATTCTTAATGAGATGATCAATTGTTTAGCGAAAAAGCTATTTTTTATATCTCAATTTATGTAGCATTGTTTGACTAAACACAAAGTATAAAAAGAAAAATATACTTTTAAAATTTATGGTCTAAAAATAGTCATAAATATTTATGGCTACATATCATCTCATTATAAATAAAATGGGAATTTCAAAATTAAATTAGTTTTAGATATAAAAATTATCATTCGTTTCAAGACATTAAATGGAAAACAAGCTACATAAATCAAGATAGAGAAATTAAAGCAGTAATCAAGTACTTCATTCAGTCTACATGACACAAAAAGGACAAAATACTTACTCATAGGTGATTAAATTAACGAAAAAGGGTCAGATATACTCCTCTACTTTATTTTATTATTGAACTTTATCCTCCGTTATACTTTTTGGTTGTTTTAGTCCCTGCCGTTGGACAAAGTTCTAAATATGCCCCTACTTTTAACGGAGATGACACGTGGCGACCCAACACTAAAATACCCGTACCCGCCCCATAAATCATCGGATCCCCCACTCTAAATTTGTAACGACTCGTTTGGTCGTTTAGATCATTCTAGTCGTTTTTCCCCAAATACCCTTCCATGTAGTTCTATAGAGCGTTTATAAGTTACGCGAATGGGTGGTAATGTTCCCGAAGTAGTCGGACGAGTTTGGTTTGATTTTGAGGATTTTAGAGCTTCTATGTTGAAAAAATGGAAAAGGGTTGACTAAAGTCAACATCGACAGTATTATTATCTTTTTTTGAGTTTCATTAGGTCCAGAACGACATTTATGACTTAGTCAGACCTTTGGTTCGGGTTCCAAGGCCCTAGGTGATGATTTGAGTATTTCGGCGTAAAGTTTAAGCCTTAGAGATTTTCGTAGAAAAATGTAGTTTCGGATTGCGGGATGAGTGTTTTGAATGCGCGAGCAAGTTTGTAGCATCTATTATAGGTTGTGTGCATATTTGGTTTGTGTCCGGGGGGTTCCAGGGTGATTTCTGAAAGTGCAAGGGGTGGGGGGTGGGGGGGTGGATTGTAACTTTTTTGACTTGTAGTCGACTATCGGATGACTAAGTCGACTAATGCAAAAAGTAACTTGCGTAAAGTAAATGACACACAATATTTTATACTAGTTCAGATCAAATGTATATCCTAGTCCAATCCCCTTGGCGATTGGGTACATGGTTTTGTTTGAATGGAGCTCCTACATCTACACTCAAACTCTCGTAATCTTTTTGATACAATGCCTCACCAACTATACTACATCTCTCCTCTTTTTTACACTATAAATCTCACAGAATTACAATGCTTATGAAAAGTAGAGCAGGGAACCTGAGAAGTTGACATGAAGGTATAGTTTTTCTTCGTATTGAGTTTAGCCTTTAAATAGTGTTGATACGACTCTTTGAAAAGAACGCAACCCAAGAGTGTGGATCCTTGAAAAAAGGAATTGGAGATCCTATGTTTCAAAAATAAGGATAGAGCTTCATGATTGATTGCTTTCATACACAGCTTTGCAATCAATAGTCTTTGAGATATCTTCCTTCCTTTAATTGATTTCGGTTTGGTACTCTGATAGTCTTCTTATTTATAACTCGTACATCTTCTTTCCATACAAGTATTTGACCTTGATTACTTTAATGAAACTTGCTGGTACTTGTACATATGTTCTTTAATTGATGCATATCTTCTTTCCTTGTAGAGAATATTTTCGTTGGAACTAAGGGGAATATTCTCCATATATCCATGATAATTCATCCGATATCTTTTTAGGGTTTTGTATCTTTGGATGTTGACATTTTTCTCCCCTTTCTTTTTGGACATGCGTAAAATATTTTAGACATCATTAAAATCATTAAAATCTGCATTAACACATTTGAGTGTCAAAACCAAGTTCGGAGAACACTAGAAAAATCTGGTGTTTCAGGTCTGATTTCCTTCTTCGCGTTCACAAAGAAGGAGTCACATTCACGAAGGTATGGGTCCTGCTAGTCTTCGCGTTCGCGTAGGAAGTCCGTGATCGCGTGGATACGCAAATCTACCCATCATCACAATTCAACATCAAGCCTCGGTGATAGCCTTGCCCAAATCTACCCACCGTCGGAACCAACACGAGGTTGATTCCCCAAATCTACCCATCATCACAATTCAACACCAGTACCCACTCAACCATTTATGACAACTGGCTGAGTGGGACCCCCAAACACGCCCAATACCTATCAATATTTATAATTTATTACGTACTTCTATCGGAGTCTTGAAAAGCTAAATCGTAGTCTACCTCAAAGCCGAATAGGTACGCTACAAAATCAAGCCTCGGTGATAGCCTTGCCCTTCCTTTACCCTCGTGATAATCGAAGTCTATTCACACATATTAAATTATTAATATAAAGCTAACTCAACAAAAGCAAGACTTTAAATACCCATCCTGGGCCGACGTTACCAAGACTCGAACTTTAATACTCAAAAACCTCTATTACATACTAAGTAATCATATCCTTAAATTTATTGAAAATCTATACATAATAGAACCTCCAATTGAACAATAATAAAAAATCTCCAATTTGAAACCCTAGAAATTCCCCCTTTTGAAAAAAAGCTTCTATAATCAAATACAAACTTATAACATGATAATCTAGCATAATCCAATCCTAATTCATGATATTAACACAATTTGATCCATAAATCTTCATTACAATCATCCATATAGCTCTTTTTTTCTCACAACATGCAAAACTCATCTTCCCCAAACTCAAATAATATGCTAAACCACCATTAATAAGCTTAGAATCATAAACGTAAACCAAATAATGAAGGAAACTATTACCCAATGGTGGAAATTGCTCTTAAGGCTCTGGTTATACTCCCAAGCGGCGATGGTATCGAGATAGACTATTTTTTAGAAAGAAAATTTAATCTAAAATTATATATAGGACCCCGAACAGTGTTTTTTGCCCCAGCGGAATCGACATTGCTGGAGAAGAAAACCTTCCGCAGGGACGAGAGTCACTTGACACCTCACCCCTCACCACGGCGGAACCGACTCTGCTATGGCGGAACTCTTATGACTCCCAAATTATGCTTCGATGAGCCAACATCTCACCGAGGCGAACCCGCCAGAGCGGATGCTGGTGTCGTCGTGGCAGACACCGGACACCAGCAGATGGAAAATAGCCAAATCTTGTACTGAACATCCGGAACCCCCCGAATACAAACCAGACATGCTCGTCTAAGGTAAACAGTTCTATGAACTCACTCGTACCCTCATATTTCACAAATAACCGAGCTGAGCCACAGTTTTCTAAAGAGTCGTTGGAAAAAATGAATTGTCTAAATTTCACACATAATGCCACAAAATACATCTGATTGCTTCGGAAAGCGAACCAATGACTCGACTAAGTAATAAATGACCCTCTGAAACTACCGGAAGCGACGGAATCCGAAAACGAACTCATTTAGCCAAAAGAAACCTTGAGTCAAATTAACTATCTCTAAGTTTCCATACTTAGGATTTTCATCCGAAACTCATAAAAATGAACCTCGGGATCCGTTTCATCCATCTTCGTGCATCACAAACCCCACATAAAGTCTTGGGAATGGTCAAATAGGTAAATAAGGGTCTTTAGCTGAGAACGACCAAATGAGTTATTACATTAGATACCAATTAAAATAATGTTTGTCCTCAAACAGAGAGGAACGAATAGAGAAACGTACCAGAAGAAGTGAACAAGCCAGTCTATCTGCTTCACATATCAGACTCGGTCTCCCAAATCGCCTCTATGAGCACCAGAGGCCTGGTGGTATGACTTAGAGGATGCCCATTCCCGAGTGAAAGTGGGAGAGGATAGCTATAGACTTCGTGGTTGGTCTACCAAAGACTTTGGGTAAGTTTGATTGCATTTGAGTTATTATGGATAGGTTGACTAAGTCCGCGCATTTCATTCCGGTCTAGACTACTTATAAAGCGAAGACGTTGGCCAAAATTTACATTAAGGAGGTGGTGCGATTGCATGGGGTGCCCATTTTCATTATTTTAGACTGAGGTACTCAATTTACTTTCCATTTCTGGAGGACCTTGCAGAAAGAGATGAGAACTCAGTTGGATCTTAGTACCACTTTTCACCCTCAGACGGATGACCAATATGAGCGGACCATTCAGGTGTTAGAGGATATGCTTCGAGTTTGTGTGATCGACTTTGATAGTCAGTGGGACCAGTTTTTGCCTTAGCAGAGTTTGCATATAATAACAGTTACCATTGAGTATTGATATAGCTCCATTCGAGGCTTTATATGGGAAGAGATGTCGGTCTCCGATTGGTTGATTGATGCATTTGAGGTGAGGCCTTGGGGTACTAATCTTTTGAGAGAGTCCTTAGAAAAGGTGTAGTTGATTCAGAAAAAGCTTCTAGCGACTCAGAGTAGGCAGAAGGAGTATGCAGACCGGAAGGTTCGGGATTTGGATTTCATGTTTGGTGACCAGGTTCTGTTGAAGGTTTCACCCATGAATGGTGTAATGAGGATTAGGAATAAAGGGAAGCTTAGTCCAAGGTTCATTGGGCCATTTGAGGTTCTTCGGCATATTGGAGATGAGACTTATGAATTATCTCTACTTCTAGGGTTAGCGGATGTTCACCCGGTGTTTCACATGTCTATGCTGAAGAAATACCATTCTGACGGTTCTTATATCATCCATTGGGACTCAGTATTATTTTATCAAAATCTGTCTTATGAGGAGCTGATAACTATTTTGGACCGATAGGTTAGAAAGTTGAGGTCAAAAGAGATAACTTCAGTTAAGGTGCAGTGGAAGCATCGTCCAATTGAGGAGGACACTTGGGATACCGAGTCCGACATGCGAAGTAGATATCCCCAGCTTTTTGTTGAGTCAGGTACCCTATTTTCGTTCCCTTCTACGTTCGAGGATGAACGCTTGTTTAATTGGTATCTGATGTAACGACCCGTTTAGTCATTTAGATCATTCTAGTCATTTTCCCCCAAATACCCTTCCCCGTGGTTCTATTATAGCGATTATAAGTTACGGGGATGGGTGGTATGGTTCCTGAAGTAGTCGGGCGGGTTTAGTTTGATTTTGAGAATTTTAGAGCTTCTGAGTTGAAAAAGTGTAAAAGGGTTGACTAAAGTCAACATCGAGGGTATTATTGTATTTTTTTAGTTTTGTCGGTTCCATTAGGTCCGGAATGATATTTATGACTTAGTCGGGCCTTTGATTTGGGTTCCGAGGCCCTAGGTGATGATTTGAGTGTTTCGTCGTGAAGTTTGAGCCTTCGAGATTTTCATAGAAAAATGTACCTTCAGGTTGCGGGATGGTGATTGGAGGAGAAGTTCAATTAGATCAGTATGACTTCTAATTAATTTGGCGTGCCGCCATATTTTCCGCATTAGTGATGATCTTGTATATGTGAACTTGGTTATTGGTATATGAGGTGATTTGTCATGATACTATGGTTGTATAATGAAAAGGAAAAAAGGTAATGAAATTCCCACATATGATTTGCGGCATTGTTACTTCTTGACTTGTGTATGCATTCATACATTCATTCCAGACTAGTTAGTTGATGATTATTATGATATTTGGAGCCACGTGTCGACCGAATGATATTCCGGGCTCAGTGTTGGCAGGTACATGGATCTAGCTAATCCCCGGGTCATGACTAGTGGTATCGAAAATCTCCGCCACAGTAGATGTGTACAGATTTGAGAGAGAGATTTTGAATCCTGACATTGCATTACATTACATTCATACCTTATATTATTGTCCGTATTGACTTAGTGATTTGAATTGAAATTGGGAATTGCTTTGCTCTTAAAATTGATATCATGTCCTATGATTTATGACTTGCTGATTGTCTTATCTCCTCAACTTGTTTAATTATACTTCATGTATATGTTAACTAATTGTGATCGGTATATGATGCCTACTGAGTACCTTGATTTTTGTACTCATACTACTCTTATTGCACCTTTTTCTGAGTGCAGAGTTCGAGCACATATCTAGTTTGAGGCCCGGTCAGTAGTCCGAGACTTAGTTGTTGAGATTCAGAGGGTGAGCTACTATCCAACCTGCAGCCCTGGATCCCTTCCTTTCTATTGTCTACCATTCTATCTTAGACAGTATTCTCATATTTTTGATTTAGCAGTATTTTTCAAACTTGTAAAAGTTAGATGTTCTTGTACGGTGACTCCTATTTTTGGGAAGTATTGTAATAGAATTAATTCCGCATTTTATTTTATTTATGATTTAAGACTCATTATTGTTTTCTTGATTTAAACTTCCACATGTTTTATAAAATTTAAATGGTTTAAAGGGTTAATAAAGAAATTGGTCCCTCATCGGAGGGATAGTGTGTGTGACACCATGACATGTGATTTAGGCCTTGAGAAAATTAGAACACCCACACGGATTAACAGAGGCTTCCATGGCTGGAGCACTCAATTTAATTTTCATCACTTACACACTCTCACCTATACTACACCAGAGGGAACACGGGAGTGAAAGAGAGTTTTCATGGCTGTGAAATCTTTGCTTTTCTCTGTTAAAGCACCGAAAACAGCCTCATCGAACCACTGTGAAACCAGCCGGAAAACACCCCATCTCCACTGTCCCTTTTCCATCTCCCCCCTCTCGAAAAGCAGAGCACAATGCTTAAAAAAATTAAAACATCCACACCTACACGAATTAAAATCATCCAAGAGAAGCTCCTTCCTCCTAAATATGAAAGTGTTAAAAAAATGGCGGTCCTCAAATTAGCACTAAATTCTTCCAACAAGCAGTAGTTAAATCTCCTTGGTTTAAGCACACACAACATCACAATCCAATTCTCAAGCAACAATGTTTAAAAGAATTTCAAGATAGACAATTCAAGTTCAAACAACTCCAAATTCACAATGATATTCGCAACCTCAATTTCATTAGAATCTGATTAATGCTCAGCTTTTCAATTGCAAAGTACTGTCGAATCCTTCAATTTCAAATTTTCAATCATAGAAAGACTAACAAAATTTTCCATGCTAAAATTAGTATTTAATCTAAGATTTTAGCTCAACAAAACAGACCCAATCAACTTCAGTAGAAATAATTCAACACTTTTGACAAATTTTCTCCCAAACTTGCGATACCTTAACAACCCAACAGTTGGAGATTTACCCAGTTCTTCAATCAGTTGCTAGCACAATTCTATCACAAAAGAGCAGCTCCAAACAATCAAACAAGTTTGCAATTTCAAGCATTCAGTGGCACCCACAGATTTTCGCCATTTTTGTTGATGGAAGAGGTTTTTAATTCACAAGGGTGTTTTAATTTGTAGTAAGTACTCAAAACAATTCAAACAACAGATGAGAAGTGTCAAATTACAATATCCCTAAGTTCCTCTGTCATTTAATTCTGCTATATTCTGTACTTAAGATTCTCAATTATTGAATTCGGTCAAAAATAAAATTGTACTTTTGAGTTTTAGGGTTATTCAGGTTTATCTATCCGACGCGAATTTGAATTATTCGGGCTTCGATGTAGATATCGAACATCTTATGATAAATAAAAAAATAAACTGCAAATCATCAATCATAAAACAATTATTGATCAACGGTGGAGATTCATTTCTGCAGCCTCCTGGTTTTCCCGCCAAAATATGCCGACCCAAACAGTGTAAGGAGCCAGCCGCCTATTTTGAAATGTCAAAAAAATACGCAGTCTTACGTGGGGCCACGTTCCAAGCACACACAGCTCAAACGTTTAGTCGGTGCCAACCCATACTTAACGTCTGTCAATTCTTTCTTCTTCATTATTTTATTAAAAATATAAAGTTAGAAAAATACAGTATCATAAATAGGTTAGCTGTAATTATAATTTTCAAATATTTGTCACTATAAAATTTATGAATTTTTAATATTATATTCTCTTGATTGATGTGACACACGACTATTTTGATGGTCCGAAATGTTTGAATTTTCCACTCATAAAATTCACTAAATTCTTTACTGTAAGAAATATAATACCTGATCCCTAAATTATGGGTAAATTTTAATTTTGGTAACGTATAATATATGATTTAGCATATTTAACTTTTAATTAATTAAAACATGGATTCTTGACACCTTTATGTACTAAATATATATATTTAAATTACTTTTAAAAGTATATTATCATCAATTTGAATAACAATACAAGCTTAATATAATACATAGGTAAAATCATATACTCTACTTTTTTAGAGTACATTTGTGAGATTATATTGACTATGTTATTATTATTATAGATAAAATTGTGAAACGATTAGTATTTCAAAACAATTTGTGAGTATACTCAAGCAAAAAGATCAAAACATAATTCAAGTAGTTGAAGGTTAGATGCTCTAGTCATATATCACAAGTACAAAATTATGAATTTACTCATAACTGAGGGATCAATACGTAAGTCCAAGTAACATTTTAAATTCTATATTTAGTCGAATAATTCTATATAAAAAAATTGGAATACAGTTATTCTTTTTAAAAAATATACTAGTTTATTTTTATATTTAAGAAATCAATAATTCAAAATTAAATGGGCTAACCACTAACGTGGTACTATTTTAAATTCCCTCATTCTTTTGCATTAACCCTACAAATTCTCCCCATCTTCCCACGTTTTAACTTCCAACATTTCTAGTCAATACGCGCCTACATTCCCCCCATATAATAAACACTATATTATCAACCTAAAACTTCTTGTAAATTAAATTTAAGGTGTTGGCAAAAATAAGGATACAATTGTGTTTAGGAGAATTATGAGCATGGAGGAAGAAATATGTACAACACCAAAGAACCAAGAATGTCGAATACAAGCACCGTTTGAGTGTCCACCGGCTCCAAGGAAGAAAAAAAATGAGAACAAAGCAGCAAAGATGTACCAGCAACAGCATCCCAAGAATGGTTACTTTCACCCTCCTGATCTTGACTCATTTTTCACTGTTGCTGCTACTGGCGGCAGAGCTAGAGTTCTAGTTATGAGTTCGGCAATTTAGTAATCTGCTTTTTCTTAGAATTCCAAAACCCGTAAACTCAAAATTCTTGATCCGCCTATTATTTGTTGAAGCTTCTCCCTACTTTCCTTAATTAGTTAACAGTTATTTGCCTCTTTCTTGTAATTCTTTCATATGTAGAATTCTATAGTTGTTTAGTGCAGGATCTCAAGAATTGTCTTAGCTAGGTTGTAAAATAGCATAGCTGTAAGTTTTTTTTTTTTTTTTAACCTTTGGGTGGATACATGTCAACTTTCAGAGTTAAAAGTTTGGAAATGATAAATCATGACATTAATTTTATATTGTGAATGGTTGCTTCTATTTGGAAGCATGTTGAAGAAATTGAAAATTTTCAGTTGGTGTAATACAGTAATAGTGGTATTTACCTTACTTAAAAATAAGTATGTACTTATGATTATATTAATAGCTAAATTAGCTTGTGCTTTTACTTGTAAGTTTCTCCTTTTCTCTGCATGTCTAAGTGATTCATTTGAATATGAAGAATAACCGCTTCCAAATCTGTCTTGTGGTGCATTTTAGTTCCATTGTTTTCTTCTTTTGTAGAGACAACAAACGAAAAAATATATAAAAATGAATTGCGAGTCTCACTACTTGTATATTTATGCATGTTTCTTTCACAATATAATAAGGTTAGTTATAAAGTGGTGCCTTTCTTTTTGAATTAAGCTTTATGTAAATTGGCATGGTGTAAAAGATTTAATGTACAATTAGTTTAATCTAAAAGATAAATACGGTAATAAATGAAACTAGTTGTTTAAAGATTTTAATCCTTCTTTTTTCCCCTAATAAATGGGTGGTTTTAATTTGCACTTGCATAAACTTTCCAAAGTTCCAGACCAGTAATTTATTGGAAATGTAATACAACTACAAGCAGTTTCACTTTCACAGTTGAGTATGGCAAGTTGGCAAGTGAATAAAATGTGGACTGCGTCACTAGTTTACTATTTTGGCCCTGCCTCCTCTACCTGTTGGATCTCATTTGGGACACACTGTAAGGCCTTACTCGTAAAACAAATATTGGATGATTTATAAGGGCTTTTTACACATTTGATCGGTCGCTAAAAATAGCGCTAGCTAATATATAAGAAAAAATATATATTAATTATATATAAAATATATAATTTGTATATCATAAACTAATATAAAAAATATATATTTATTGGCTATTATTTTGATGGATAGGCATACAATATAAACATCCTTTATACGAATGATCTTGAAAGTGTATAATCTTGAACTTTTGATCCTATTTATCCCATAAGCTTTATTGAGTATAATTTTTGAAAATTATAGTATAGATTGTAAATAGGATACCATAAGGATGGTTTTGAACTTGTGTCCACATTTAACAATTTTTGTTAAAATATATGCTTGATAAAATTTCGTTTGCCCATCAGGAATAAGTTTTAATTGTAATGTGCGCTTAAGTTATTTTTATCTTTGGCAGGATCTTTTAGTTGTATTTATTGATTTATCTTTTTTTTTTAAATCAAGATCAAATTTAATTACAGCATATTTTTTCAATCATAATTTATCAACATATGTTTTCAGTTAAAAAGGTGTAAAGTATTATTTTGGGATTATAGAAACGACTCTTTATAAAATTGAAGAAAAAGGGTCTAAACAATTGAATGATGCATGCAACTTTTGTCACTACATCACAACTTGTCAATTTAACATGATACGTAGAATGAATAGTATTAGTCTTTTCCGTCCGTTATAACTTGTAAATAATTGAGTAATACATGTAATTTTTGCCAATACATCACAAGTTATGATCAATTTAGCACGATAGGTAAAATGAATAGTACCAAATCTTGCCTCGTCCATTATAACTTGTGAATAATTGAGCAACAGATACAATTTTTTTCAAAACTTGTTATCAATTGAGCAAGTTTACTATATCTATCTTATTGAAATATATATTCCAAGATCCTACCTCATACTCAATACTAATTCATGCCCACAATTTATATACAACAGGCAACAAAATTTTCCACAGTGAATTTCCTTAGGTAGTAGAAGTCATTTTTTGAAAATTTCATTAAGTGAGACCAAAATCCTAAAACTACCCCTTATTGAGGTCATTCTTACAAATCGTCCAAAAATTATATAAGGTTTGGTCTGGTCGAAGGGTCAGCAGGAACGATTCTGCTTCCCTACTTTTTTGTTTCTTTTCTGCTTTCCCGTGAATTCGATTCTAACTAAAAACACAGTTAGAGATTTATATGTTAGGGTTTAATGATAAGTGAGCCCTATTCAATTCGAAAAAGCTCTTGACAAGCCCAATTTTGAACCGTAAAAATAAAAAATAAACAAGTAAAATAAATAAGTAGGCTAAGATTTAGAACAAGTAATAAAAATAATGGATCAATGCTTCTTTCGATATATTGCTTTGAGAGAAATAAGAGCTTAGATTACAAGTGTGAGAAAGAGGATCTAGAATGAAATTCCTTCCCATAAGTCTTACATATATAAGTCAAAAGTAGACTATTACACCCTTCTAAAGTTATGACGACGTGAGCACGCTGATGTCATTGTGCCCACACGCACTGCATCGCTCTGTTCAAGGAGGATGGATGTGACAGGAGTTGGTGGGAGTGGAGTACAACTCTTCAGTTGCCAATTCAATTACAACTCTTCAGCTAATTTTGAGACAAAATTCATAAATTGGTCTTTCATAGTTACTAATGAAGGAATAATTTAGTGGAAGACAAATGGGTCAATGAACTTTTAAAAGGTATTTCCGTAATTTAACTTTAGAATTAGGAGCTTCCCATTTTTAGTATGAATATGAATATGAATATGATGATATGATGATGCATTCAAATTTGAAAGCTCGAGCTCCTTTCTCCCTTGTTAGTGAAATCTCTCATTGTGGAAATGGAGCGCCGACTTATGGATTCAGAGTCATTGCCACTGCCAGTTCTTCCCGAATAGATAATATTTGAAATACTCCTAAGGCTACCTGTGAAAATCTTGGCTTTCTCTCATACCCATCTAAAACATTCAGCCAATAATCAAGAATTTTCTCACCATAGGCTTCTCTTTAGCGATGAAAAGAATGGCGGCACGTTTTACACTTGCTCTCTCATTATGTCTCAAGAATCTCTCAATATCCCTATCGAGCTTGAATTTGCTAGCGAAGAACCATTTGATTATAACTATACCAATTTGGGTTCGTGTGATGGGTTGTTCTGTATTTCTCATGACGATTCTGATGATCTGTTTCTATGGAATCCGTCTACAAGAAAGTTGAAAAAAATGCCCTCTGCGGGAATAGATACGGGCGAAATGGATTTTCTTGAATTTCGAGGTGTTGTCACGACCCAACCCGGAGGGTCATGACGGGCACCCGGACCTTACCTATCGTGTACCACTAACCATGTATTTAGCATATAACCATCATTTCTCATGGTCCACGAGGGCCACCACGAGGTACCCTGCTGATATATGTAAATAGTAAACTGAAAAAGAACTATGTAATATCATGTAACCAGAAGGATCCAACCTATATACATATAGATACTCATGGCCGACAAGGCCATACATGACTACCATACACATGACCTATGTCTACAAGCTTCTAAAGAGTACGTAACATCATAAGGTCGGGACAGAGCCCCGACATACCCCTATACATATTAGAAATATCATACCACGACTAGACTGCAACTCTGGAATAAATAGAGCACTTCTGTGATCCTTTTCCCTTAAAACAATTTTAAAGTTACAAATCTAGGATGTTGGTAAAGCTTGGTCTCCTTGTTTCAACAACTCTTTTGACTTCTCATTTAGTTTGTATAGTCATTGTATTACTCTATAGGAGTATTTGATTCAATCCCTGGTCATTGTAAAAACTGTTCATTGATCCTTCCATTTCATGGATTCTTTTTTTTCTATTAAGTCCACCACACTAAGAAGAATTTTATATGTTAATTATTGTTTCTCTGAAACTGTATACACTTCCAAAGTTTTCTGCATCCGATTAAAATCTTTGTTGCTCTCCAAAATTTTGAAGAAATTAAATCATTCGATATGAAGTGAACGTCTAAGAGAAGTGGCAAAAGTCTTGATGAAGAATAATGTTGTCGAATAAGTGAAGAACATTGTTGACAGTCCTATTGAACTGTTTCAATGTAGCAGAAAATGATAGAAGCCGTGGTATACACGGACTATATCACCAAATCGAGTTTTGTAAATAACTTATCATAGTTGTAGAATTTTTGTACAAGTGTAATTATGGTATTAGAATTATAGTAGGAAAAAATAGATTTAATTTCCTTAATTAATTTTATATATCATGTATATATAGATATTTTTATTAATGAAAATAATCAAGAGATTATTCTCTTTAATGCAATCAGCAGTCTAGGGCAAACATACCTTCTCCCAAAACCCTTCCGCAGCCCTCTTCTTCTTGGAAACTGAGAAGCAGGCCGATGGCTAGTCCTTTTTTGTTTTTTGTTTTTCTCCTCCCAAATTTTCTTCTGAATCCCTCATTCTCCTCTTGTTCTTTCATCATGTCTACCTCAAAGAACACGTTTCATCTTACCCTTACAGTTTCCAACATCAAGAACCACATCCCTATCGTTCTTGAGATGGAAAACGTCCAATACGCGACGTGGGCGGAATTATTCAAAGTTCACACACGCTCGCATCAAATCCTTCATCACATCATTCCCGCGGATACAGGCAATGAGAAGGTGTCTACCGTCAATGATGATCCTGCGTTATGGACAACTCTTGATGCTTCAGTACTTCAGTGGATATATTCCACTATCTCTACAGACCTTCTACAGATGATTATTGAACCCGATGCCATGTCGATGGAAACTTGGAATAGGGTGCGTAATATATTCCAAGATAACAAAAATTCACGTGTTGTCACTCTTGAGCAGGAATTTTCCCATGTCAATATGGAGGATTTTCCGAATGTCTTAGCCTATTGTAAAATGCTGAAGGAATTGGCAGATCAACTCAAGAACGTTGGTGCGCCCGTCACCAATGATCATCTTGTTCTTTAGATGTTTGCAGGTCTATCCGAGGCTTATAATGGCGTTGGGACACTTCTTCGTCAGAGTAATCCTCTTCCACCGTTTTACCAGGCTCGTTTCATGCTCACATTAGAAGAGGTCGGCTTGGCTAAAAAGGCGGCTATCTGAGCTAATTCTGTCATGATGGCCACATCTGATGACCCTCACTCATTCTCGGATAATTCTAGTCAAAATCGTAACAACGGTGGCCACAAAAGGGCCAAAATAGGAAAAATAGTGGCAAGAAAAGCGGCGGCGATGGCGGTGGCAGTGGGCCAGCTGGGCCGCAGCACCACTGGTCGCAGCCTTGGGCCACTTCACCATGGCCGTGGGGTTACTGGGCCAGTGGCCCAACTCGGCCTCTCCTTTTGTTACAGGTTTTCTAGCGAATTGGGCCAGTGGCCAGCAGAGGCCCAATTCGCCATTCCAGCAATCCCAGCCCAAGTAGTTGGCTGGGCCTTGGTAGCAGGCTGGCCTGCTTAGTCCTCGGCCTCAATATGACTTCGCTGCTGCGGACCCAGTTTTCGGCCCGACACCTGTGGATATTGAGGCCGCGATGCATACACTTGGATTAAATCCACCAGACGCAAATTGGTACATGGACACCTAAGCCACTTTTCATATGACGTCCGCGCTAGGTAATCTCTCATCTTATTTCAATTTGAACAAAAATCGTGGCATAATTATTGGTAATGGCAATTCAATTCCAATTTGTGGTTATGGTCACACAAATCTCCCCCCTCATATCCACCTATAGTCCTTAAAAATATCTTTCATGCCCCTCACTTAATAAAAAATTTAGGGTCTGTCCGAAAATTCACAACTGATAATTGGATTTCTGTTAACTTTGACCCTTTTGGATTTTCTGTAAAGGTTTTCAAGACGGGGATACTTCTAATGAGATGTAATAGTCGGGGAGAGCTTTATCCAATCACCACCACCACCATTTCCACGAGTCAAGCCACACCTTCAACATATGTCGCTCTTGCTCCTTTTTTGTGGCATGCACATTTGGGTCATCAGGGGTCGTCTATTATTTCTTCTCTTAAAAATAATAATTTTATTGATTGTAAGAGTACGTGTAGTACTCATATTTGTCCTTCTTGTCCTATAGGGAAACATGTTAGGTTACCATTTGTAGCCTCTACTTCTAGTACGTCGATGCCTTTTGGCCTTATTCATAGTGATTTATGAACGCCTCCCATTTTGAGTTCGTTGGGCCATCGTTATTATGTTTTATTTTTAGATGATTATTCTAATTTTTTGTGGACTTTTCCGTTGTCTAACAAATCTTAAGTTTTTTCCACATGCCTAAAATTTAGAGCCTTCATCCCTACCCAATTTGAACAGGAAATTAAAAACATTCAATGTGATAATGGTAGGGAATATGATAATGGGCCATTTCGGGAATTTTGTGACACTCATGGCATATATTTTTGATTTTCTTATCTTCATAGTCCTCACAAAATGGGAAGGCCGAAAAGAAAATTCGTACCATTATAAATATTGTCCCAACCTTACTAGCATGTGCTTCCATACCTCCGTATTTTTGGCATCGTGCGTTACAAATGGCTACTTACCTCCTTAACATACTTCCTAGCAAAGGTTTGGCATATCAATCACCCATAAAATTTCTTTATCATAAAGACCCCCTCATATTCTCATTTTAGGGTACTTTTTCATTCACTACAATTAACAAACTTCAAGCCCGCTCTACCGCTTGTGTGTTTTTGGGTTATCCGTCAAATCATTGTAGTTACAAATGTTTTGATTTATCTTCAAATAAAATCATAATTAGTCGTCATGTTATTTTTGATGAAATTCAATTTCTGTTTGCTAAATTGTATAATTCCGTGTCTAGTTTCTATAATTTTTTGGATGATGGGCCATCACCATATATCATCCATCAGTGGGCCCAAAACTCCCATTATCCGGATCGGCCAGCAGGCCTACTGCATGTTGGTCCAATAGATCTCGTGACTATTCTCGAGTCTCGGCCCAGTCCCGAGTCTCAGCCCAGTTCACACCTCTGTCCAGTTGTTGCTTCGGGTTCTTGGCCAGCAGGCCCACTGTCTTATCGCCCAATAAATCCTACCCCGCGGCCAGTTCCAGTTATTGGGCCACCATGCCCACTGCCTGCTGTCCAGTCCCACATATACTCGAATCTATGTCCAGTTATTGGGCCAACATGCCCACTTCTTGTTGGCTAGTCTGAAATAAACCCGCCATTAACCCAAAACCCGTCCCCATCTATCTCGAGTTAAGGGCCCGTTACTCGTAGCCAATAAGGTATTTTTAAACCTAAACGACATTTTAATCTCAATTCTAATGTCACCAAATTACCCCTACCACGTAACCCTATGTCTTCCCTTTATGACCCGAACTGAAAAATAGCCATGGATTATGAATATAAAGCTCTAATTGAAAATAAGACGTGGGAGTTGGTGCCCCGTCCACCTGGTGTCATTGTTATTCAGTCTATGTGGATTTTTACTCATAAGGAAAAATCTGACGATTATTTTGAGAGGTATAAGACACGTCTTGTAGGTGATGACAAAACATAACACGTTGGCATGGATTGTTATGAGACATTTAGTCCGGTGGTCAAACTGACTACTATTGCACTGTTCTCAGTCTAGCTCTCTCGAAAGCATGGCCCATTCATCAGTTGGACGTGAATAATGCTTTTTATATGGTGATCTCAAAGAGACAGTGTACATACATCAACCCTTAGGTTTTAGAGACCCCAATTATCCAAATCATCTCTTCTTACTCAAAAAGTCCTTATATGGGCTTAAGCAGGCCCCACGGGCTTGGTATAAGAGGTTTGCAGATTATGTGTCTACTATTGGGTTTTCTCACAACAGGTCTGATCCTTCTCTGTTCATCTATAGGTGTGGTACTTCTCTGGCATACATTCTGTTATATGTTGATGATATTATATTGATTGCCTCTTTTGATATTCTGCGCTAGTCTATCATGTCCCTTCTCAGTTCAGAATTTGCTATGAAAGACTTGGGGCCCTTGAGTTATTTTTGGGCATAGCAATCACTCGTCATGCAGGTGGTCTATTTTTATCACAAAAGAAGTATGCGGCTGAGATTATTGAGAGAGCTGGCATGTCATCTTGTAAGTATACTTCTACTTCGGTTGATACCAAACCGAAGCTAAGTGTTATATCTAGCATACCATACGAGGATCACACCCACTATCGCAGTCTTGCAGGGGAAGTTCAGTATCTTACTTTCATGAGACCTGATATTACTTATGCAGTGCAGCATGTGTGTTTATTTATGCATGATCCGCGGATTGAGCACATGCATGCGCTCAAACGCATTATACGATACATACATGGCACACTTGATTATGAATTGCATTTATATCCATCCTCCATCTCTACTCTCGTGTCGTATACAGATACTAATTGGGGTGGATGTCCCGATACCAAACGGTCGACATCTGATTATTGTATGTTTCTTGGTGATAACTTGGTCTCCTGGTCGGCAAAACGTCAGGCTACATTATCGTGATCCAGTGCGGAGGCCGAGTATCGAGGATTAGCCAATGTGGTGTCTGAATCATGTTGACTGCGTAATCTTCTATTAGAGCTTCACTTTCCTATTCAAAAAGCTACATTGGTCTACTGTGATAATGTTAGTGCAGTCTATCTCTATGGGAATCCGGTCCAACATCAGTGCACTAAACATATCGAGATGGATATTCACTTTGTTCGGAAAAAGGTAGCTCGTGGACAACTACATGTCTTGCATGTCTCTTCAAGGTACCAAATTGCTGACATATTTACAAAGCGTCTTCCCTTAGTTTTGTTTGAAGATTTTAGTGACAGTCTCACTATACGACAACCGCCCGCTATGACTGCGGGGTGTGATAGAAGCCGTGATATACACGGACCAAACGTGTATATCACCAAACCGAGTTTTGTAAATAACTTACCATAGTTGTTGAATTCTTGTACAAGTATAATTATGGTATTGAAATTATAGTAGGAAAATGTAGATTTAATTTTCTTAATTAATTTTGTATATCATGTATATATAGACCTTTTCATTAATGAAAATAATCAAGAAATTATTCTCTTTTCAGAAAAGAATAACACAATAACTTAATGAACAAAAAATTAGCCGGAACGAATAAAAAAAGAGATCAAAACACTCTAAGAAATTGCAAAGCGAGCCGTTAAACTTCAATTCTTGTTCAACATTTTGGAAGATCTGAAGGTGGAGGAGGTAGCTTTTGACTTGGTAATGGCCCATCTAACACAATCCAAGCCATCCTCAGTCCCCAGCTTGTGTGCACATCAAAATGGCAGTGCATGAACCATACTCCTGTTTCATATACGCACTTTAGGATCATCATTTCTATTGAAGAAAATTATTACAGTCAAACGTCTTTATATTGTTTGTTCTGACATTTTTTGGCAACTATGGTGAAATGTTGCTATAGAGAATATATAAAATAACCTAACATGAAAGATCGGTTTCAATGAAAATATGGCTGTTATAGTGAAATATCGTTCTAGATGATGGTTGTTATAGAGAGATCTGATTGTATTCGTGTTTGTTAAGGATAAAGTTGTTACCTGGATTGTCTGCAAAGAATCTAAACGCAACCCATCCACCAGCAGGGACACCAACCGTGTTTCTCTCAATGGGATCCTTGAGATTGAAGTTGGCAGGGTCATTATTAGGATCAAAATTGCCAAATCCTTCACCAACAACGAAGAAGTTATAACCGTGGAGGTGAAGGGGGTGATTTTCAGCACCGAGAGTGCTGATGTCCTGCAGCACAACCTCAACACTTGAATTAAATGACAAGACAACAAGTTTTGTTGCATTGGTTACTAAAGTGTTGTTTGGTGGTGTTCCTGTATAGTTGAATGGATTTAGAGGGCTGGTCGGAAAATCTGTGGTGTAAATCCCATTAGATTGTCCAAAGTAGTGAGATTGTAAAAGTGCTGTTGTTGGAAGAGCAAAAGATATATTGTTCACTGATGCTGCAAACTTTGTGCCATTAGGTCCTTGGCATGTCATGTTTTTGGGGCACGGACTCGAGCCAAGTCCTACTGTGAATAGAAAACGCTTGTCAACACTTTGTGGAACGTTTGCTGGGAACCGAATGCTGGCTAAGCTACGGATTTTCTTGGAGAAATTGGAAACAAAACTTGTTGAAGTCATATTTGGTAGGGTTGGTTTAAAGAGCTTGATTTTATTTTTGTTGGTGGGAGAACCATGTAAGGGTGATTCATATTCTAGGATTCCGGCAACAGTGGAGTTGTCAAACGTTCCTAGGCCAGAGAAGTATGGCTGAGCCGCCATTAGGAAGTTGGCATTCGGGTAATATGGCTTTGTTTTGAGAAGAACATTGGTTGTCTGGCCAGGGGTGATAAACACTACATCTGTGTCAAATGGTTTGGTGTAAATAGTGTCTGCTTCAACGATGGTGAGGGTGTGATTGGCAATGCTGAAGAACATTTCATCATTCAGTGCAGCGTTGATCAAACGTAGCATGTAAGTCTTTCCCGGCTTCACCTTCAGTTTGAATGTATCTGAAGAAAAATTATTGGAAACATGATACATTAATTTGAAAACGAGGTTAGTATATGTCCTAGTTAACATATATAATATCGCATTAGTGCTAGCCCTAACGTGTCTTAAGATTTTAAATCTCAATCACTATATTCTTAAGATGTTGCATGTAAACAATGTTGTTATCATTAACCGTAAGTGCTGAGAAAGTAATATAAGTAGTGTAATAATGCACTCCAAAAGACATGTGCCTATGATGATGATTCTCTATAATGAAAGGCAAAAGGTGATTAATATTTTTGCATTGGATTCTGGAGGACCTTCCATACTTCCATGCTAGTGTGGAAACATTGTGTTTCATTATAGCCATTGATTATACCTTTATAGGAACAACTAGAACATACGTTTTTTCGACACAGGTTCAAATTCCATCAGAGACAAAAAACACTAAGTGATCTCTTCTCATTTATCCTAGCCTTGGTGGACAGAGTTACTTGGTACATGTTGGTGGTGAGAGGTGGATGGTATCCTGTGGAATTAGTCAAGGTGCGCGCAAGCTCGCCCGGACACCATGGTTATAAAAACTGCTCTGTAAGCTGTTCAAAATCCCAGATTTTCAATAGGATTTCGAGAGAAACATCTTCAGAAAAATGTGTGTTTCTAGTAGTGTTATAAACACCTCATTATAGCCATCGATTATACCTTTAGAGGAACAATTATACAAGGGTCCTGGAAGGCCATTGATGGTATATGCATCTGAAACATTTGGACCACCTCCTGTCTGAAGAGCCTGATTAATTACAGCCTCAGGATCTACGTTCCACCATTCCCCTAGAAAAATACAGAACATTAATACTTGTGTCAACTAATGTAAAAAATGGTTCTTGTTTATGATACTAACCAAATAAGATTGGAATTTGCTTGTAAGGTTTCTTAAATGGATAGGACTCATTGTGCCGTGGAAGGATGATAATAGGACCATAAACTGTTGCTCTCAGCCATGAAATATGTGCATGCCAGAACAGAGTTCCTCTCTGACCGGTGATCGTGAAGTTATACATGTAACTCTGGTTAGTTTGTATCGGACATTGTGTAACGTATGCTGGTCCATCCGCCCATCCGCTTGTAAGTTGCCTAATTCCATGCCTACACATCACAAAAACAATACATTCAGTATACAATCTTAACTTTTTCGATACTTAATTGTCATGTTCTCTAAGTTCTTACCAGTGAATAGAGATATTGTTGGATACACGGTTGACCACCTTAACGATCACACGATCACCTTCTCTTGCAACAAGATGAGGGCCAGGAAAACGCCCATTCACGCTAACTATGCTCTTCGTGGTGCATAATCTCGTTACATTATGCTGCACAATCTATAGGAACAAACATGAAACAGAAATGTAATTAGTTTCAATGACATTAGAAAAATCATAAGAAGTAAGATGAAGTGTACTTACATTGAATGTATAATGCCTAGTCATGCAAAATGCAGATTGAGGAAATAGCCAAAAAATGGTAAATCCAAAGAACAAAGTTGCTGCCATAGAAGTTGAACAAGAAAGATAATAGTAGCCCATTGTCTTGGTTATTTATTTTTGTGTAGTATATTCTTATAGTACTATATTTAGGGGACTATATATAGGGATATGATTAAGTAATAGTATTGAATTATGAATAAAAAGAGATTAATTGAAATAATTAAATTGCTTGAATGAAAGAAAGGTTTCATTTTTGCTGTTGGTCGACCTTAATTTTAGAGTGTTGATAAAGTAAGATGATTCTCTTAACATGTTCGGTGTTGTCTTTTATTATTATTATTATTACTTAAGACGATCTTAATATTATCAACTTACTTTTGTGATTAGTTTAATAGTGTTTAAGAGAAAGATTACAGACAAATAAATGTCCCTGTTGTTGTAGTAAAAATGTCCATTCTCTTCTAACCCCCTAGTTTTGTTTTACTATTATTTTGTGGTTGGACTGTTAAGATCCTGACTAAGAGGAATGAGCCAGTTAAACTAAAGTTGTTTGTATTAACTAGGCCTGGCCAGTGGGCCGGGCTCGGGTCTGGCGGGTCGGAGCAGGACGAGCGAAGGGGCGGGGTCGGGTCTGGCCGGCCTTGCTCCAGTCCCGTCCCGATCCCGTCGGAATCGGGGCGGGGCGGGGGCGGGATCGGGGCGGGTTTCGGCGGGTTTTCCTTTTATTTTTTTAATAACATATGTATAAAAAAATTCAATAAACAAGACATAGTGTAATAAAAACATCCCAAGACTGTTTTTGTGCCTCTTATATTATTTAATAGACATATGATTTTTTTGTAATACAAATACAATTGTCTAAATTACAACTTTGTGGTGTTGTTCAAAAGTTGCAAATTACATAATAAAATTGTAATTAAAAAATTACATTCTCAAAAAACCTGTTCTAATTGCTTGATAAATTCCTGTGGTTCTTCGGTTGAAATTGGTATTTGTTGGTCAAATTGATCCATGTCGCTTCCACTACCTTCGGATAAGATTTCGTTGTAGTTTTCGTCTTCTTCTTCATTGATCTCCGGTTGACCGCACCTTCTCCGCTCCGCTCGTATCCAATCTCTGAATAATACTGCAATTTCCAAGCTGTCTCCGGCTAATGAGTGTCTGTGGTCTCCTATTTGATATCTGCCGGCAGAAAAAAAGCTTTCAGACGCAGTTGATGACGCTTGAATGTTCAAAACATCTCGGGCCATCATTGAAAGTGTCGGAAAGGTCTTCTCATTCCCCCTCCAGTATTTCAGCAAGTCTTCATGTCCATCTTCATTGATAACTTCTTGGTACGGTACAGAACCCTGCAAACCAAAAATATCCAACTCGCTAATTTGGTTAGTAGCGGTACGGCCGCACATTCTATTTCTGAGGCTTTCAATACTAGCCGCAGAAACAGCATGTCTTTTGTGAGTTTGTGTTGAAGATGAAGAAGATGGTATGGAAGTCGGTAAGTTACTAGCATTTTCTTGTTGGTAAAACCTATATATTTTTTTGCATTGGTCTTCTATGCTAGACAACACTTCTTCTTTAGTTTGTTCAATAGGTGGTGGGTGATTTAGATTTTTGGGACTTGGAGGTGGTAGTACTTCTATACAATCGTAAATAGTTTCAATTAGTGATTTAGTACCGTTTATTTTAATAGTCGGATTTAATACAACACCAATAATATAAATAGTGGGAATAGGAATAAAATATTTTTTTATTTTGATAAACATTTTTTTAATAGCTGCCATATAAGCTGGTTTTCCATATATTCACTAAGTAATACAAATATTAGAGTTATATAAAACAACATAGTTGAAATAGTAGGATAATATATACCGGAAAATTCTTTTGTTGCTTGAAAAAATTTCTCTAAAAATACAATAAGTTCAGAAATTTTTTCCCAATCACTATCTACAATCATATCAGCTGAATTTTGATTATGAGAGTTAAAAAATAAAGTTATAGGTTTTCTATAGTCATAAGCAACAAATAGTTGCTCGTATAAAGAATTTCACCTAGTGGATACTTCTTCTGGATTTTTCTATAAGGTAGTCCACAATCGTGACAAGTTTTTTTATATTCTTTTCTTCGTTGTACTCTATTACTTTTAAAAATAAAGTTTATAGCAAATTGTATTTTACTAAGAATGTCTTGAAAAAGTGATAGACCATCCTTTACAATTAAGTTATATATATGACACCCGCATTTTATATGAAAATGATCTGAAAAAGATGGAGTTAAACTATTTTTTAAAATTGTAATAGCGTAATTGTTAGAAGAAGCGTTATCTAATGTAATAGTCATAATTTTATCGGTTATTCCATAATAATGGCACACTTGATAAATATTATCTGCAATAAAAGTACCAGTGTGCCTATCATCTATATATCTATACGCTAAGATATGTTTTTGCATAGATCATTTATAATCTATCCAATGACAAGTTACCTTTAAATAATCATGGTCGTTAGTACTACGACCTATATCAGACGTGATAGATACTTTGCCATTAAAATGATATAATGAATAACATAAATATTGTTGATATTCATGTGCGAATTTAAATACATCTCTCTTAACAGTTGATCTAGGAAAACCGTTAAAAGCAGGATTATATATATCTCTAATGTAATGAATAAAATTGGGAGATGAAGGAAATGAAAAAGGCAAACCCTCCACAACAACTAATTTTGATATTGCTTCCATATCTCTATGTTCATTGTATTTAGGGCCTACAATTCCCCCGTCATAGGGTTAATTTGACCCTGTACTTGGTCTGGGACAATATCAGTATGTGAACCTTGTCCTGATGGAGCAGGCATTTGCGCACCCGATTTTGAAGCCTGGTATTGGGCATACCTAGCTGGATGAGCACTTACTATGTGTCTAATTAAACCCCCTGTCCCACCGTGACCTTTTCCAATTTTAAATTTTAAAACATTCTTACAAATTTTACATCTAGCTACTTGATTCTCTACGTCCCTATCAAAAAATATCCATGTATCTGATTTTAATTGTCGTTTTGCTGGACCTCGTCTCATACTAGGGGAAATAGGAGGCATTTCAGTTAAAGGTGTACTAGTGGTGTGTTGTCATCAACATTAGTGGGTGTATCATCTAGATCATCGTCTAAATCAAAGTCTTCTTGAGTTCCAGAAAATAGCTCATCGTCTAAATCTAATGGTATTGTAGGAAAATGTTGAGTATCAACAAAATCATCCCGTGTAGGAATAAGATGACTAGAAGAAGTACCCTTGCCCTGGTTGCCCCTACTAGAAGAAGCACCCTTACCCTTAAACATACCTCTTAATCCTTTCATTTTAATTATGCTAATAAATAATTAAATATAATAAAATTAAGTGTGCTAAATAAAATAAACAGACAATAATAATTTAATGAAGGAATGAATGTACCAAACGCCGACGTAACGTCGACGTGTAATCGAGAGGTTGAAAATTGAAACTTTGCTCTATGGAAAATCCTCAAGCTAGTTGCCAACTTCACTCCCAATTCCCAAATGAATAAATAAAATTGAATATTTAGTAAACAATGTAGACTTGTAGAGAGATATATTGAGAGATTAGAGAGATTGTAGGAAGATTTGTGAGAAAGATGAAGAGAAAATGAGTTATTTATACTTTATAGTTGGAAAATTGGGTTAAAGTGTAAATATAATAACTTATGGGTTAAAAATAAATATTAAGGGTTAAGGGGGTTGGGGGAGAGGGGGAGGCCAAAAATGGTCGTTGCCCAACGGCCAAAATTTAAAATGATCGTTGGTGCAACAACTATATTTGCAGAGGGGGGACTAGGGGCGGGATCGGGGCGGGCTCGGGTCTGGCGGGCCTAGGG
Source organism: Anisodus acutangulus (assembly GCA_029783415.1). Classification (NCBI taxonomy): domain Eukaryota; kingdom Viridiplantae; phylum Streptophyta; class Magnoliopsida; order Solanales; family Solanaceae; genus Anisodus; species Anisodus acutangulus. The sequence goes on from CM056505.1 coordinate 45,106,626, forward strand.
CGGGCTCGAGACGGGTCGGGACGAGACATTGTCCCGTCCTGATTCGAGTCCCGCTATCGAATTTTTATTTTTTTTACTAATCGTGGTCGGGGCGGGCTCGGGATGGGGTCGGGCCGTCCCGGCCCACTGGCCAGCCTTAGTATTAACTGAAAAGGGCCTAAAATAGAATTGGTACAAAAATGTCCTCCATCCACCTTTGAGCCCTCAAATATCCCTATCGTTAATTTATTGGGTCTACTTTGCCCTTATTTTTAACGGACTCATTTCATTTATTACGTGACAGTCTCTCATTGGATAGCCATATAATTAACTAAAACTAATTAATTATCAACCCATTTAACCCGACCCACCAACTAAATTTTGACCCGCCCTAAATAAATCCCTAATAAACCAAATCGAAAAACCCTCTAATCCATTTCATTACAAATCAAAATAAGAAAAAAATAACTAGCATCAAGTGTTTAAATGAAAAAAAAAATGATTCTAAGTTTTTACTAAGCATATTTGTGTTGAAATTTAGTTGAATAGTGCAAAAAAAAATACTTGTTTAATCTCATGAAACCTCCATAAAACTTGGACATTCATTGATGAACATTGACCTCAATTTGAAAAATTAATTTCGAGATTTGTTGATGATTTGAACTTGGTATGTTGGAATTTGGTTCTTAAGCTCAAGTTTGATTGAGAATACTTAGAAAAAAAATCCATCAAGGAAGTGAATTAAAGCCGTCATTGAAGGAGCTTTTCGAAGCTTGCTTTAAATTTCTAAATCGTTAAATTTGGGTGTTTAAATCAATTGGGTGATATTATTTTTAAAGTTGGTAGCATGAATAACTATCGAATTAGGACTTAGAACCTGAAAAAAGAAGCAGAAAACTCCATGAAAGTCATTAATGAAGCTTGAAGCTTCACATTAGAAAATGACATGGTGGTGGTAGAGATTTTCTCACACAGGTTGGGTCAAAATATGGGTCATGGATGTATTTCTTTTTAATTTGGGAAGGGTTTAAATTTGGACAATCAAATCTGGCCACGTAATAAATAAATATTTTATTATTTTATTTTAACATGACCGTTAAAAAAGGATAAAGTAAATCCAATAGATTAATGACAGATGTATTTAGGGGCTCAAAGGTAGATGAAAAATATTTTTGTATCAATTCTAATAGTTTAAGGGCATTTTAGGCCCTTCTCCGTTGTATTAATTATTCACCTGGGATAAACAACGTATAATTAGCTAGTAAGTATTATTTTCAAAATCAACGGCCTCATGATTCCGTTTTATTTTTGTTTAAGACATACTGGGAGTCAAACTCAATGTGTTATTTTTTTATTAACTCAGGCAACTATAATTAGTTTTTCTTTATTCTATTTTTATTATTATTTTCCAATGTAGAATCAAGTCATAACCCAACTACATTCGACTATGATCTTACGAGCATAATGCATCAATTTTATATTCCTGATAGTAATTTCCACCAACCATCTATGTTTATTAAAGTGATCGAACATTAGTCTAGAGCAATCATCATTGTATTTTTTTTGTTATTACAGGTTACTTATCATTTGTTCTATATTACCAATTAATTGTTATTAAATAAAATTATCTAGTGTGAGCTTAGTGCACCGAACTACTTTTTTTTTTTTAAAAAGTTATCTGCAATTACCTTCTTTTTTTTTCGTTTGGCATGGCAGGGTTACAAGTCAATTATGGAACATGTTCTTGTCAATTTTTAGTATATTTGGACCATGCCTAACTCCATTACAGAAATCCGATGATATTTTAGTCGCAATATCTGATTTGCATAACTTGTAATTACGCGTGTTGCATTGGCTTAGTGCAAATATTTTATTCAATATATTATTTACACATAAAAAAAAGTAACCTGATTATGTTAATATTTTATAATGACAGTACATACTACTCTTTTCCAAATTAATGTAACACATCTAACTTCTCCTTGACGACATCAGCATTAAACTGAAATGGAGGAGACTGATATTGTTTAACTAATTTAATCTATTAAAGAGCCGAAATTTGATGGATTTTAGGTTTAATTCTGAATTAAAGTAAACAAATGTTTAAAGGTCTGTTGATCAATACTCATCTTCAATTATCAGACAGGTTGATTTTTTATTACAGTTTCTGGAAGCCAATTCTGATTAAAAGAAACTTCCTATCAACCAAATATAATTCCATCATTTTTTTCTTTTCAGGTGATTCAAAATAACTGGAACAGTGACTGTTCATCTCACCATTTTTAGAAAGAAAAATTTGTTCTATAAATGGGAACTTAGGCCACTTGCAAAATGACCTGTTTTACCATATTTTTTGCCAAGTACTTTTTTTACTTGATTTGTAATTTTGACCTTAAATGTGGTTCTATTGGACCAATTTTCCAATTTTTTTCTTCACCACATTAAGTAGATTGCAAAGTTTACTTTCACTCATACCCTTACTGCCTATCAATAGGCAAATTTTTTAATCAATCCCTTCACATTCCCATAGAACTAATTAGTAACTTGAAAAATAAGGAGAGTAACTTTCTGCGTGTCACTAGATTTAAGGTAAATCTACTACTATAAGATAGATTCATAGGGGATCCAAGATTTTAAATTTATGGATTCATGCAGTGATCTCATATTTAACATATGATAATAGCCGGACCAAAGAATTTAGTTTGAAACTAAATATTCTTTTACATTTGATGAATTTTAATAAAAATATGTGGTCAAGACAAAAGTTATTCGGTTCATGTGAACCTATAACTATTGCATTAGATTTGCCCCTGGATAATATAGGTACGATGTTATTCGACCTATTGAAGTGTGTGAGAGTTTAAATTGTTATAGAGCAATTCCATTTAATTAATTATATCTTCAATACTTTGCTGATTGTATAAAATTCTCGATTCACTTCTAAGATGACAAGGGAGTTTTTATCCTATTGGCAACATAACTTTAATCCTGATCTTGTGTGGGATATATGAAAAGGATGTAACACCTCGTCCATGAATGAGGTGTAATCTTAAAAGAGGACATCCTTATAGTTGACGAAAATGATTTATATCTGACCCAACAAGAAACAAACACCTACTAAATACAACATCTCCTTTGCTTCATTGACCTCGTTTTGAACCTTGTCTTATTTCTTATTTCACAAGCATGTCTACCTAATTGCTAGCTAAAAGGTTGATCACACTATTCTAACCAGAAAATGCCTAATAATAACATTTATTATGTTGAAATGAACTATATAAGCTTGGTCCTAAGTGGTAAATGTAGTTGAAACTAGTCTCAACTTTACAATCAAACAACGCTTTAAGTAGAATTGAAATTATAGGGGGGAAACAGTACCTCTTAATGACAGAAAAAATGGAATATGTCGCAATGTTTGCTTGTCGCTAAATTCATAATAAATATCTTCATTGGATTTTATTTGCGATGAATATTTTCATCGCTAATCCGTTCCTTACTAATTCTAACGCTAATTCTACATGTTTTGGCAACAAAAAAACTTTAACCGCAAATTTGTCGTTGATTTGTTTTCTTTTAAGAATTCTTTATTTAATATTTCAATTATTCCCTGTTCAAGCATATTACATGAACATTATAAGATACACTTAATTAAATATAACTGAGATTCATATATATTAATATGCTACAAGCAAAGGTCCCCAAAATATATAACATAATGCATATTTATAATAATTGTATAACTAAGTTTAAATATCCACATAATTGTATAACTTAAGTATAAATATCCACAACACCAAAAATAAGGTCCAAATAGTATAGGTTAACTAATGCAAGGTTAGAAAGTTACGGTCATCATCCGAACACATGCATGAACCTCATCAACCTTAGTAGCAGTAGTAGGAGCAGCAGGAACTATAGGTATCACAACTGATGAATATTGGTGGATAAGAGTATTTGGCTGATGAGCAACCCTTTTGAGTTTTTTCTTAAAATCCGTTTTGTATACTTTCTTCTTCATTCTTCATTGTAAACCAGTTGCAATTTTGTAGCAAAAGAAAATGTATTGGGTGAAGAATGCCTCCTGATGGATTGGCACATCCGAAGACTCATGACTCGGAGGCATTCTACAGTTGTCCCCCACTCCCATCAACTCCTGTCACATCCATTCTCATTGAACAGAGCGCCGCAGCGCACGTGGGCACAGTGACATCAGTGTGCTCACGTCGTCATAACTTTAGAAGGGTGTAATAGTCTAATTTTGACTTATATATGTAAGACTTAGGGGGAGGAACTCCATTCTGGATCCTCTTTCTCACACTTGTAATCGAAGCTCTTATTTCTCTCAAAGCAATATATCGAAAGAAGCACTGATCCATTATTTTCATTACTTTTTCTAAATCTTAGCCTACTTATTTATTTCATCTGTTTATTTCTTATTTGTATCATTTGAAATCGGACTCGTCAAGGGGTTTTCCGGATCGGATACGACTCACTTATCTTTAAGCACTAAAATACAAATCTCTAAATGTATTTTTGGTTAGAATCAATTTCACCAAAAAATAGTTTGGCGCAGTCTGTGGGATAGATAGTTGTGGTGTCGTCTTGATTCGCCGCCCGAAACTCTCAGACAAAGTATAGAATCAACCTATCCCATAAAATCCTGGTTATTGCTGACTGAACCAGCAGTGTATCGGGAAGCAGCGTTCCTTCCGAAACAAAGGACCCACAGACGTCACAACCAACATATCTACGAAGCTTCAATAGGGAGAATCACCCGGAGTTAGAGACACAAAAGCAAAAGGAAGGGGCAGTAACATCCCTAGAAGAGGTCCTCAACAGACCCTTGAATAGAGAAGACAAACGAAGTCACTCGGCAGAAAGCAAAGAGATGAGACCTAAAGAGTGTTACCTCAAGAAAACAAAGAGGTAACCACACTCTAAAGTGGAGGAAATGTTCAAAGAAGAATGATCTTCTTCAGAAGTGGCCTTGGTCGTTGTCTTGGCATGGAACAACGGAATAATGGAGCGCATGGAAAATCTCTTAAATTCGTTATCCGAGGCAGCTCCGGGTAACCACCCGTCAGACAACGCGAAAAAGACAGAACCAGAGCCTGCAATGTCAAAAGCAGATTTAGCAAGGCTCGCGGCGCTAGAGATGGCGCTCCACGAGTGAATGAGCCAGATACCAGGAGCTCCCCCTGACTTGAAGGGGATTAGGGCAATGAAGTATGGAAAGAGGCCCTACAAGGAGGATGTGGCTCCCGAGCCCATCCCAAAAAAGTTCAAAATGCCCGACATTCCTAAGTATGATGGCACCACAGATCCAGATAAGCATATCATAACATTCGAGGCAGTCATCACCAGGCACGACCTGCAACAACACCAAATCGAATTTGTCATGCTGAAGAAATTCAGTCAAATGCTCACAAAGGAAGCATTCTCTTAGCATACTCTTTTACCTGAAAATTCTATTGACTCTTTTGTTGCTCTTGCAGATGCATTCGTGAAGGCTCATACAGGGCCCAAAGGGTCGAAACCCACAAATAGGATATTTTTACTGTAAAATAGAGGAAAGATGAGTTGCTCCACAGTTTTGTGGAATAATTCCAACAGGGGAAGATATTATTGTCTGTTATTCCTGAGGATTAGGCCGCCGCAGCATTCACTGACGGCCTAAATGTCAACAATTCAGATGTCTCAAGAAAGTTGAAGGAACGCTTAAAGAAGTTCCCGACCAAGTCTTAGAATGAGGTAAAAAACATATATATCGCTAAAATGAGGATAGAAGACGACCACAAAACTGACGCCCTAGCAGAAATTGGGGGTGGACCACAAGGCAAGCCTCTAAGTCCCCCCCCCCCCCATTTAGATAGAGAGATCTTAGAAGCTGGTTCAAACCCTATTTGACTCGACCACCACCAAGAAATGAATGAAGGTCCAATAGGCTGAGGTATGATCAGGGTCAACCCAGGAGAGACACAATAGATAAATCCCATGAACGACTAGAGTCCATTGAGCTTGGCATCTTATAACTTTAATGTGGAGGTTGTGGAACTGGTCATGGAAATAAAGGGCATGAAAGAAGCTCGGTTTCCGATAGCAACACGATCTAACCTGAATAAATGGGGCACGGATATGGAGCTTTGCAGTGAGCTTCAGGAATTTTGGGGCATTCGACAGAGGACTTCAAACACTTACGATACGAGGTGGTAGACATACTGAAGAGGGGACACCTGAAAGGGTTTTTCAGCAGTCGATCCAAGTATGCCCGTGAAAAGGGAACTAGGACTTTGCGGAAGCGTCCAACATAATCGGGGGTGGTCAACATGATCACTAAAGGAGAAATAGTTGGAGCGGTGTCACAACTAGGGTCGCGGCGCCGACGTCTTGACAGAACGTATCCGTGTTGATTTTCTAAAAATCGTCCAAACCCTAAATCCAATTTAGGGATCAGTTCACAAATGCTTTATCATCACCCATTATTATTAGGGGTGGGCAAAAAATCCGAAGAATCGAAAAAACTGAACCAAACCGAAATTCGGTTTGGTTTTTTCTCGGTTTTTAAAAAAAAATGATTTTTTGAAAAATCGAATCAGGATTTAGTGATTCGGTTCGGTTTTTTAATTTCGGATACGAACCGAAAAACTGAATTAAATATATAATTTTTTTATTTTTTATTTTTTATTTTAGGCTACTACTATCTCTTGAATCATAGCCATTAAGGCCAATCTATGAAGCTTTTATGGAAGTCGCATGCTGCATGAACTTGATTAACAAATCACGGAAGCATTGACATAAAATGTAGGGAGAGAAAGTAGTTGTAAATTGGTAAAACTTTAAATGGTCATAACTCTGCGCTCGGATGTCCGTTTTACCAAAAAAAATTTGATTTTGCGTATTTTTTCGAAACGGGGCCAGTCAAACCGCCAAAAGGCGCATCCAATTTTTAAAAATACGTCCATTTTTCCAATCAATTTGTGTTTTCCCCTAAATCGATTTCTAATTTTCCTTCTTCTTTAGTAAACATCTCACGATACACAATAGATTTCAACGTCAAAATTTCATGATAATGTAGGTGTGAATGTCAATTTCAGTTTTGGAAATTTAATTTTTTTTAAAAAATCCCCGACCCAACCCGACCCGACCCACTAGAAAAAACCGATATAATCCGATACGTTCGGCGATATAAACCGAACATATCGGTTTTTTTAAAAAAATTGTATTCGGTTTTTTTAAAAAAAAACAATTTTTATTCAGTTCATATTTTTCGGATACAAAACCGATATATACCCACCCCTAATTATTATCAATAACGCAAATATCGACCATCATCCATTCCTACCCATTCTTCACTGTGCACCATGTTCGCAATGAATCGGTTATCTGCACTTTGGTTTAGTCCAAGTTAGAACGGATCGACTTCCTCTATTTAGCATAGTTGATAATTTAGGGTGACATCAAAAGGTTAACTGTTCAGTCAAGATATGTAGGATTTCAAAAAGGCTTGTTTTAATTCAGTTTGAAAATCAATTTTATGTTTAACTCATATTATTATTTTATTCAATTGTTATATAACCATTGAACCAGCCTAGGCTATGATACCACTGTAGGAATATTGTTGGGTTCAAACATATAAGTAAGACACAACGGAAGTTTAAAATTTTATTTACATACCCCAACAATGTCTTCTGGTATGGTTATATGACAATCAAAACCTATAAAGTAAAACTTAAACAAGAACACTTACATGTTTATAATCTGGAATCTTTTACTAAGGGCGGACACACGTTTGTTCCCTTCGATTTCAAGCATCTTGCTATAGTGTACTCCTCTGTCAAGAAAGCCAAAAAATCTTGGTAGAAATTTGAGAAACCCTTTTATTCTAAACTCTAAGTCTAGAATCGTTTATATGATATATATCAATTATCAATGAGGTTAGTGATGTATATATAGTTAATTTTTAGGTCAAAATCGAATTAGGGTTGGACTCTAAACCTGGCCCAAAAACCGAGGTGCAGTGGACCCGATCGGCCAAGACCCAGCTGGGTCATTGCCATGGCTGCTACATCGATTCGTTAATATATAATCAGCACATTTAATTAAATCCAAAATTTAATTTTGACTTAATTAAATAATTTCCATCAAATAGAAATTATCCCATAGTTACTATCAATTTAAATATCTCGATTCCAAATCGAATATTTAATACTTTCTCAATACACCCTTAGATCGAAGAGACAATCGACATAGTGTGACCCTATAGGCCTTCATATATTGACACTAATCCAATTAAGGTCCATACGGAACTCCTAGACTGCGCCGTACGACGAACTCAATATGTGAAGTACGTTTACATGAATCCAGCAAACATAACCTTTATGTGAGATGATAAATTTCTTTCATTCGTGACACACTCGATCAAGCTTCGGATTTGTCATGTGTCTATCCAAATGGCTTGATCACTTTATCTCATCTATATTAGTCGACAACTAGACCATATTCTAAATATGTCTCTTGTATTGGCCAATGACTTGGTCGACCTAATATCACTGAGAAGTTGAGTGCTCTCTGGAATATCCAATCGAGGAATGAATCATATTCTGAGCCCAATTACCACCTTAGTTTACATCATAATGCACCCAACACACGCCGTATATTATCCTATAAGGAGTTTAAGCTTAGGATATGGTCAAAGTACATTACTCTGCAAACAAGGTGTGTATTGACCTCAAGTCAAAGGACCTTTATCTCCCACATGTTGATAACACTCTAGACGTGTATAACAAATAGTTTATCAGCAGGGTATACCAATACTTTCCAAAAGTATCCATGTGTTCATCACTAGTAACCATTACTAGTAGCAGGTGAGACATACTACATTCTCTAAGAATGTAATGCAGACCACATGTCAACGTATAACGTATCATCGATATCCCATTCTCGATGATCATTAGTCGAGACTATTTTGAGAGTTACGCTCTATCATCAATATCTCACTCTATTAATGACAATGTAAGATCAACGGATGCACATTAATGAATAATTATAAACAATCAAATAATAATTCAATAATTGCAAATGTCATAAATATATTAATCTTATTAATAATACGAATATGTTCAAATATATCTGTTCTTAATAATGATTGTCTCTAGGACATACATACTTTCACAGCTAAATAATCTAGCATCAGAATAACGACATACATAATTCTTCTTTTATATATCTGAATCCTTGAAGACTGAATTCTTGATGTATTAATAGTGTGTAGAATAAGAAGAAGTAGTAGAGTGCCGTTCAAGTCATGAAAAATTAGCTATGATTTAATTTAAATATTTTACAAATGTCGATTTTATTTTAACCAACAACCTTAAAAGTGACATCTCCCCAATATGGGCTACGTTACAAGTTACAACACAACCCAACGTTCATTAGCAAGAATAAATTTGTGTATAAGCCAAGCTGATGGATCATGGCGGTTAATGTGGTTCGTTAATTGTACTTGAGCATTGCCTAGGTGTTAAGGGTCAGGCATGACCTTGTCTTGCCATTCCACAATTACAAAAATACATTTGTAGAGGGGCATAGACCGTACCTCCAAAAAAGTAATCCAGGATTGTAACTTACAATTTTCACCAAGTATGGAAGAACAAAAATGTCACGACCCAAACCGGAGGGCCATGACGGGCACCCAGACCTTACTTGTCGAGTACCACTATTCATGTATCTACCACATAACCGTAACTAAACATGGGCCACGAGGGCCGTTACGAGATAATCTACTGCCACATAGAAATAATAAACTAGAAAGATGCTACGTAAAATCCTGCAAACAGAAAAATCCAACCTAAGCGTATATACATACTAAGCCGACAAGGCCATACATGACTACTATCCACAAGACATTGTCTACAAGCCTCTAAAGGGTATGCAACACCATAAGGTTGGGACAGGGCCCCGCCATACCCATATGTATATGCAAAAATACCGTATCGAGATTAAGCCGCCACTCCGAAACAAGGTGAGTGCTCCAATATCCACTGAGTCAACAATCTACTAATGCGGACCGTCGCATTGCCTACCTAAGCCTGCGGGCATAACGTCAGTACGACTGATGTACCGAGTATGTCAGGCATGAAGAATCGCATAACAGAGACATGAAAGTAAACTGAGACAAGAAACAACCAACCAGTAGTGGATGCCTCTAAGGGCCGTAATATGCATAAGTATCATGTCTGTGCAGAATGCCTCTAAGGGCCGTAATATGCATAAGTATCATGTATGTGCAGAATGCCTCTGAGGGCCATAATATGCCTAAGTGTCATGCACAATGCAGTCATACATACATATATATATGTGTATATAACGCCGTCTCCCATCATATCATTTTGGCCTCTGTAGGCATAATCATCATCATATACCAGCTGATCAGGTAGTGTGCGTATATAACGTCGTATCCCTTTTCCCATCCCCTACATATATATAATGCATACCATATAGTAGTGTATATAACACATGTGGGTCAAGGGTAATACATGAATATAATGCATGAATGATACTAAGACACTCTGAGCTTATCGGAGTGACGTAATGTCACTTCACCTCCGATTAACATTATGAATACTAACATCTTTTCCATGTACCTCAATAAGGATTTAGGAACATATGTAGACATGCTTTGAACATAGGAATGAATAACATGAACATCCTTAACTACTAAGAGTAGAATCATTTATGGAACAATATTACGTTTACGTTTCGTTACTTAGAACATGTCAAAAGAAAGAAGAATTTGTCTTAACATACCTTTGAATATCGATCCTCCAATCATAACAAAACCACCATCTCTTACATGCTTACTCTCTAGAAATGTTGGATAAAATTCGCATGAAGTGAAATTTCAACAATCCCCTTGCTTTTCAATATTTACTTCTCCTAAGATGAATTCCCAAAATGAAGAAAAGTCGTTGGAACATTGGTTCTTTATTATTAATCTTCTCCCAGGTAACTTTTAAAATGTTGCTACTTTGTATCTTGCTAGGACGTTGCTGCATAGTAAATACTTTCAATATATATATATATATATATATATATATATATATATAAAGTTAAGCTAATATTTGCACACCCATTAATGATCGCAGGTCCCACCTAATTGACACCATTCCACTTGCCTTCCTAGTGTGCCACATATGCATCCATGTAAAACATTAGTCATCCCTTTGTAATTAACACCTTTTCACTCCTAATGTGACACATATATCCATGTAAAACTATAGTCATCCCTTTGCTGGATAATGACTACATTAAACATTATATCCAATTCACTAAATAACTCAATTGTGCCCCACTAAAATTCAATTTAACCAATCACTCATATAGTTAATTCTCGATCCTAATTCACTTAAATAGTAATTGTTTTGACACACTTTCTATCTCCATTATTATAGTCATGTGATGTAACGCTAGTCTATAGCCTCTGTTGGCTCACACGAAACAATATTTTCGATCATCGTCGTCACACTTTTAAAATTCTTAAATTATTTCGGAATCACATCCTTTTATATACTAAGTTCTTTATTTGCATACGTGAATATGACATAAATTCCCAAGGCTCGGGTCTACTTGCTTAGGTCTAGATGTTCAAACCATCGCCCGAAAGTACGGGGTTTTACAAAAAATACCTTTCATACTACCTATACATAGACTATACAATTAACTACCCCTCCGTCCCAATTTATTACAGAATCTCCATGAATAGGATCAAACCTTATTCCATGGTATTTATATGAGGTTCCTCTTTAAGAAAGTTCCTCTTGGGCTTAGTTGATCCTTAAAAAAATTAAGACCGACCAGAAAGGAAAATGTGTCACATAAATTGGATAGGTGGAATACTAAAAAAGTAGGACTTATCAAATCTCCTCTTTATACTAGGAAGTTGACTCCTGTGTAGTTGAAAAACTCCCTTTACTTTTCTTGGCAGTTGTTGAAAAGAGGAAAATAAGGTGCTTCTTCCACTAGACAAGGCCATTTTAGCAAGAAAATCTGCAACATTGTTAGCTCCTCTGAAGCAGTGAGAAATATTAATCTCAACACCCTCGAAGGTTTTGGCAGTGTTTTGATTATTCTCTTCAATTTGAGATTATTCGTGTCTTTATTGTTCACCATATCAATAATGATTTGCGAGTCGACCTCCAAGTGTATTCTGGAAAAACCATTGTTAACACACCACTTTCCCCCATAATTAGCCGCCGAAGCCTCTGCCTGATTATTACTCCCACATTGAATCGGAATAGAGAAGGCCATGATAAAGTCTCCATTGTGGTTCCTGGCCATTCCACCTATCACACCCTTTCCAAGTCTTATTGTTAAACAGAGCAATATACCTGTGATATACATCCAATATACAGCAGTGTGGTAGAATAAGGTTTTTAGAATAGAATAGAATAGGAATAGGATTCTCCTATTTTGTAACTTGTATATATACCTTCTTAATTAATGATAATAATCAAGGGGATTATTTCTTTCACTTATGTCAAAACTGCCATCGGTGTTCACTTTAATGACATCAACAGTTGGTTTAGCCCAAAGAACCTGCCTCCAGTTGATGATAGGTTTCATTCTATCCATAATATCCAGTTTCCTTCAATGTTAAACTTAGGAAAAGCAGTACTTAGGCAGTGGTTATTCCAAAATATGTGATGCTCCATTTTAGCTCGGCTGACTTTGGAAACCATACTTGCAAAAGGTCCATTGCCTCCAAATCTCCCAGCCGATAATAACTGGCATGATTTGAAGAACAAACTTATGAATATCGTTTTTCGGTTTCACATCTTACCATAAGTTCAAAGTTCTTTTCAAAGGCCATGGTTGATTCAATTAAGAGTTTGAAAGGAAGTTGGCTCTTGTCCAATTGAAATTCTTTCATTTTTAATCTTCTCGTTAGAATTTCTGACTCCGCTAATAATGATATAAGATTATTTGAAAGGAAGGTACTTTTTATTATAGATTTCAAATTTTTAAGAGTTTTGAATTTACAAAATCATGGACTCTCTCTCACGCAATCAAACAAAAACAACGTACAAGAACGGATAAAAAAGAGGAAATACAAAATATATCCACCAGCTAACAAAACCAAAATGAGGAAACATTAACAATCGGAAAAAGTTGAGAGGTACAAAAATTGCACGAAATTAAATTATCAACACTTGGGGAGGTCCATCGGTGGAGGAGGCAGTTTCTGATTTGGAAGTTTTCCATCTAGAACCAACCATGCCATCTTCAATCCCCAACTTGTGTGAACTTCTAAGTGACAATGCATAAACCACACGCCTAGTAACAAACAACATCATGCGTCATGATTAGCGGAGTCAAAAATTCTAACAAGAAGATTAAAAATGAAAGAATTTCACACTTGGATTCGAGACTACAACCAGTTTTTTTGCATACCTCTAATGCTACACTAGAAGGTCCAGTAAATAAAAGTTGATTCATATATATATATATATATATATATATATATATATATATATATATATATATATATATATATATATATATATATATATATATCCTGGTACAATATAATTTCTAACAAATTGATAAATTAAGCCCCTTCAGACCATGTAACTTCTCCCATGTACACCATGTCATAATTTAGTATCTTGTTCTTTTATGAATGTCTGCAGTTTATATAGTATCAACTTGTTTTAGCTTGATATTACACTTATCATGTAATGGATGATACTACTAAACTTTTCGAATGCAAATTCTTAATTAAGTTACCTGGATTATCAGCAAGAAATCGAATAGCAACCCAACCACCAGAAGGGACACCCACAGTGTTCCTCTCTATAGGATCAACAAGGTTAAAATTTGATGGATCCTTAATAGGGTCAAAATTTCCAAATCCTTGGCCAACAACAAAGAAGTTGAATCCGTGAAGATGAAGAGGATGACTTTCAGCACCAAGAATACTCGTATCTTGCATTACTAGCTCCACACTAGTGTTAAATGGTAAAACCATGAGTTTAGTATCATTGTTAACTAGGGTGTTATTTGGAGGGTTACCAGTGTAGTTAAACCAATGTAAAGGACTATAAGGAAAATCCAGCTTGTACACACTTTTGGATTGCCCAAAAAAATGAGATTGGAGAAGTGCAGTTGCAGGTAGTATAAATGACACATTATTGACTGAAGCTGAGAATTTTGTGCCATTAGGTCCTTGGCAAGTTTTGTTTTGATCACAAGGACTTGTTCCAAGACCTACTGTGAAAAACAAACGTTTATCGACGTTTAGAGGTACATTAGCAGGGAATTGAGGAGTTGCAAGACTTCTTAATTTATTTGTAAAATTGGTGACAAAATTTGTGTCATTAAGAGCTGGTAATAATGGCTTAAAGAGTGGTAGATTTTTCAAATGGTGTTTTGATTCTGATTCATACTCTAAAATTCCAGCAACTGTAGAGTTGTCAAATGTGCCAGGACCTGTGACATATGGTCGAGCAGTCATGTAAAATGTGGCATTAGGAAAATGAGGTTTAGTTTTGAGAAGAACATTATAGGTTTGTCCTGGTGTAATAATAAGTATATCCGTCTTAAAGGTTTTAACATAGACTCCATCAGCATCAATAATTTGGAGAGTATGATTTGCAATGCTGAAGAAAAGCTCGTCATTAAGGGCAGCATTGATCAATCGAAGAAGGTAGGTTTTTCCAGGCTTCACCTTCAGCTTAAAAGTATCTGTGAAGAACACCCAAAAGTGTTAACATTCTCTTGTGTACTCCAAATTGTGTCAATTATTTGGAACACATGAAGGAATATTAAACAACAACATTCTAACTATACAATGTAATGTTTATTACCTTTGCTCGAGCAATTATACAAAGGGCCAGGAAGTCCATTGATAGTATAGGCATCAGAAACGTTAGGACCTCCACCTATTTGCAATGCTTGGGCAATAATGGTTTCAGTGTCTGTATTGAACCACTCTCCTGTTACATATATATTGCATTCATCAATTCATCATTAGTGTTTTAATAACTTACGATAGAAGAATTAGTTAAGGATTATAGAAATTTCAATTTATTGAACTAGATTCATTATGACATTACCAAAGACGATGGGAACTTCTTTGTGGGGTTTGGTAAATGGATAAGGAGTATTTTCCTTAGGAAGAATGATAATAGGACCATATATAGTTGATCTCAACCATGAAATATGTGCATGCCACCAAAAAGTTCCTCTTTGGCCAATTATAGTGAAGTTATACACATATCTTTGGCCAGTTTGAATGGGGCATTGTGTTACATATGCTGGTCCATCTGCCCATCCACTACGAATTTGTCGAATTCCATGCCTATTGTAAGAACACAAATATCATTAAGCTTAGGAGAGTTCGCAATTAAAGTTAATTTATTAAAAATAAAATGATTACATCGTGAAATATCACTTGCTTGTTCAATTACGTGAATACATGAAAATAAGAATTTTTATGTTTACCAATGGATGGAGATGTTGTTCTGAACATGATTGACCACTTCAATTTCAAGACGATCACCTTCCCTTGCAACAATGCGAGGTCCAGGGAATTGTCCATTTACTGTAACCACAGTCTTGGTGTGGCATAGTCTTGTCACATTTTGCAATTTGATCTGCAATCCCAAATGAGAAGGAAAATTATGATGCGGTAAGTCATGCTAATTGTAAACACAAAACGATGCTGAGTTGAAAAAGAATTTAACACTATCAGGTAGCCTAAAAAGTTTTCTATGTAGAAGTAACTATTCATAATAAGTGAAATTAAAAGCTAAAATATTAAAGTTGATAACCTGTTACAATATATCAAAATTCACCGTTAATTAAAAAAAATTATAATGTAGGCGTATATAAGTTGAATCCACCTATATGAAATAGGAAACTATGCAATAATATATATGCATACTTCAAATTTATAGTGCCTCGTCGCAGCGGAAACGCTATGGAGGAGACATGATGCAATTAGAGAGACGATAAATATTCCAATAGCACCCATGTTGCACAAAAAATTAAATCTCTCTGTTTACAAACTTAACTTGCTGCTGTTGTTCTATTAAGTGCATGGGAGTCATGTATATATATATATATATATATATATATATATATATATATATATATATATATATATATATATATATATATATAGATGTTCGCAGGATGTTTGGTTGATTTGGTGAAATAAAAAATTATAGGATAATGAATTGAAGAGAAAGGTGAATAGGTTGATTGTAAAGCTATCTTTTGTTAGTCCAACTGTTGTTGTAGAACAAACTTTAGAGTGGTGTCAAAGTATACACATATTTGTATAGTATTTGACATGCATACTTTCTTCTTGATTACTCATGAGGATGTGGATTTATTAAGGCTCATAGACAGCTAGCTATAGGCATCATTTTGACACTCTCCCATACAAAAAGATGATAGTCTTGAGGAAAAAGTTTTTATCATGCATTACAAATACAAAGTGTTGTCATTGTCAAAATATTTTCTTATTAACTGGAATCGGAAGAAATTAACTTGTGATATATATATCTAAGTTCAATGTATGGATAGTACAGCAACAAAATTTAATTTAATACATGAAAAAACTTTGAGGCCGATGGGAATTCAATGTATCGGTGAAAATGATTTCTCAGTATTCTAGCGACACATTGATTCCTTTTAAGCAACTACTTCCTCCAGAACAGTTGCCAATTTATAAATTCTAGATATTTGGCAATCAATAACATGAATTATAAAATTAGTGTTAAGAGTCTCACATCGGATATGAAATGAGAATATTGACTCACTTGGACAATCCTCACCCTACAAGCTAACTTTTGGAGTTGAGTTAGGCCAAAGATTCATTCTTTACAATTAGAATAAGAAATTTACGAGTGGATATCATATTTTCTCTAAACATGAAAGCTAGCTACACCGCATTACATATTGTCCCCAAAGTACGCATGAGTGGAGACACCTTAGGCAAAGGGTGGTCAGGTGCACACCCTTTATCGGAAAATTATGCGATGTACATAGATTAAATGTTAGCTATTATAAGTATATAATTGATTATGTACACTCTTAACACAAGTAAAAAGAAAATTTGCGCAACTTTAATCAAATTCTTGGCTCCACCACTGAAAGTACGTACTATGTTGCTCTATATATTTGAATATCGCATGTGATTTTCGGGAAAAAGGTCATGTCTCAACAGGACAGAAAAGAAAAATATTGGGATATAAGTTAGGCTGGAGAAAACATTTTTGGTTAGAAAGAAATTTCTATGAGGATATTTGTTAGAGAAAATATACTACCCATACCGATTTATTTTTAAATGTCTTAGTTTGACCGAGCACAAAATTTAAGAAAAAAAAATATTTTGTGGTCTTAAACTAAAGATTTATATAATATACAAATATGACATTTGAAACTTGTACATGTCATGTGAGATGTTGGAATTAAAAAGTTATTATACTAAATATAGAAAGTAATTTTTTTAAACAGAATAAAAAAAGTAAGATACATAATTGGAATTTAAAGCGAATTTACTCCACCAGACATCATGTCTAGCGGCATTTTTATTAATACCTCTCAAGATCCCCATTGTCTCTGAACTTGTGACGAAATAGCCACATACAACGAATGACATTCACCCCCTCAGGTCTAGGTACTAGATCCCACGTGTGCTGTTTAGTTAAAGCATTGAATTCCTTATACATAGCCGCATTTCAATTAGGGTCTTGTTTGGCCAATTTTGGGTTCTTTGAAAGTGGAGAGATGGTTTGGACAGACAAGTTGAAATGGACTTTGGGTTTGAAGATTTCATGCTTTGAACGAGTTTCCATTGGATGGGTAGGGACAGTGGGTGGCGGAGTGGTGTCTGAGACGGGGGGTAAAGTCGGATAAGGAGAAGGTGGGGGCGAAGCCGTCGGAGGCGTAGCGGCTCCTGGATCGAGAGTCGCGGCGCTAGAAAGTTGACAGACTTTTCTGAAGTTTGGGGGCAGCGGCGCCTCAGCACAGGGTCGCGGCGCTGTCGACGGTGTTTCAAAAGATTGCTCTCTGAAAATCAGGCGCCGCGACGCCTCCCCTCGAGGCCGCGGCTCTGACGACGGAACAGAGGATGTGAGTTGTTCGATTATGAGGGGAGAGATGGCAGACTCGTCAAGAAATGAGTAGTCCTGTTTTTGGAATTTTGGAAGATTCGAAAACGGGAATGTGGTCTCGTCGAATGTGACGTGACGAGATATGTGGATCTGACGAGTCGACAAGTCATAGCATAGATAGCCCCTATGGTTCGGCGGGAATCCTAGAAAGACACATGGAGTGGACCTAGGAGCGAGCTTGTGAGGGGCGGTGGAGCTAAGGTTGGGATAGCACAGACAACCAAAAATCCGTAGATGATCATAAGAGGGGATTCTATGGTAGAGGATTTTGGTAGGGGTCATATTGTGAAGAGTGCTAGTAGGGAGAATATTTAGAGTGTATTCTGACATTTTAGCAAAGATAGACCCAGAAGGGTGGAGGGAGGGAGGCATGAATCAATAGGGTGCGAATCATATTGTTAATGGTGCGGATGATTCTTTCAGCTTTACCGTTTTGTGGTGAGGTGTGAGGGCAGGAGAAGCGAAAGACCATTCCATTATTGGTACAAAAGCGGTGAAACATAGAGTTATTGAATTCACGACCATTATCGCACTGAAATGATTTTATGCCTTTTCCAAATTATGTTTGAATGAACTTGCGAAACTCAAGAAATTTGACAAACACTTCCGATTTAAATTTAAGAGGGTATAACCAAACGTAGTGTGAAAAATCATCAAGCAACACAAGATAGTATTTATGACCGAGAGAACTAGAGATAGGAGATGTCCATAAATCGGCATGTATGATATCAAAAGGAGCAAATGTAACACTAGTAGATGATTTAAACGGAAGACGAATATGTTTGCCTAAAGAGCAAGAAACACAATTTTGGGCAAGTTTTCCATTACAAGCAATGAAATTATTGCCTCTAAGAAAATTTAAAATTGGGGCTCCTGGATGACCAAGCCTATTATGCCAAGTTGAAGAAGAAACAACCGCTAGAGTGACGGGAGAGCAAGATCTGGCAACAGAGGTGGAAGTGAATGGATAGAGATCTCCCGTGCTATTGCATCTCGTAAGAGGTGTCCCCGTATGAAGATCCTTTACAGTAAAACCAAAAGGGTCAAAATCCACGGAGACAGAATTATTACGAGTAAATTGGCGGACAGATATGAGGTTTTTAATCATGTGTGGGGCATATAGGGTGTTTTTTAGGGAGAAGGGTGGATGATGAGGTTGTGTGTATGAGGTACCATAACCTTAACTGGAATGCGTTGTCCACTACCAACTGTAACATATTGAGGATGCTTTAACCGAAACAGTTTAGGAATAGTACCGCAGATCGGGTGACGTGAGATGTGGCGCTGAGTCCATGTACCAAGTATTGTCGGTGTTGCAGAGAGGTGTCAACGCCCGACCCAACTTCGATGGGTGTCATGCCGGAGGAGGGTTGTGGGACCTGACCTTGCATGAAGTGGGCCTGCTGTGGGGCTGGAGCGGGGCCTAACAAACCGGGGTAATAATACGGATTGTATGGCTGCTGGTATTGGAATGTACTTGGCGCGACTACGAACTAGAGGCGTCGCGGCCTTTGTAAACAGCTGATGAGGCCGCGGCCCGGTTGTTCTACGATCTTTGTTGTTGTTCTTTGTTGGTTACGCTGATCGCGACCGCCCACGACCACGGCCTCCTCTACTACCGCGGCCTTTTCCACCCTTGCCGACGCGGCCCTCCCGCTGTTAGGAGGTGTCTGGTGGCGTCTGATCTTGGGGTTGCGTGTCGACAGCTAACACCTGCTGGGCGTGCTCATCCTGCTTAGCACGACGGGTTTCTTCGAGCAACAATTGTGAGCGAGCTTTGTTAAAACTCGATAGCGGAATTGCATGTTGAATAATGATGGCCAAAGTATCATATTTTCCCTTAGTAAGACCAGAAATCATTTGTAGTACCATTTTATCATCAGTGACAGGCGTGCCGATGTTGGAGAGTTGATCTGCTAGAAGTTTAAGCTGTTTGCAGTACTCAGAGGCATTGAAGTTTTCAAGACGTGTTTTTGTTGAACTGTTCTTCCAAATACACAGCACGAGTGTGCTTATTGTCCTGAAAAATTTCCTCCAAACGATTCCACAAATCAAGGGCTGTGGAGTCAGATTTCATGATAGTAAGGAGCAAATTCTGAGAGATACTACCATATATCCATTGTTTGACGCCGGCGTCGAGACGATGTCAAATAGAATCATCAACCTCCGTAGGGCGCGGAATAGTGTCATCAATATGGTCAAGCACGTTATAGAGACATGCATGATTGCGAAAAAGTTCAACCCAGGGAGAATACTGGTTGTTTTCTTGATCAAGAATAATGGGAATATGGTTCTTGATGTTGGAAACAGTAAGGGCGGGATGAAACGAGGGTGATGACTTTGTGGTGGGATTTGTGGAGGTAGAGGCGTCAGAAAGTGTGGGAGAATCAGGGATAGTCATTTAGAGAAGAGAAGAAAGGAAGAACAAAACCCAAAAAATAAGAAGAAAATCAGGAGGGTCACAAGGTAGAGAGGCAAGCGTGGCGTGTGGAAGAGAAAGGTTTTTAGGATTTTGTTTATTTGGCTCTTGATACCATGTAAGATGATATTAATCTCCCTTGAGGAGTCTTTCATTAATATCAAGGTATATATAGAGTACAATATTCATCCATTATACAATAGGAATCCTAAGCCTATACAAAAGATGAATCCTAGTCTTACCATAATTATATTTACACAATATATGGAAATATTCTAATTATGGGTAGGGAATATATCGTTTCCTATATTTAGTCGTTTACACAAACTTTAATTTATTTAAAGTAAGAATTTGTTGTCTATCTCATCGGTTCTTGATTGTCACTTCTCATTCCTTATTATTCTCTTGGTTACCTGTATCTATTTGGTTGCTGCATTTTTATCCTTTTGATTTTTCAAACTGTTTGGTGCTTTATATTATTTTCCCCCCCTCAGTTTTGCATCAAATACGGTGTTGATTTCTAATTCACTGTGCTTGAACTAGATAAAATCAATCGTTTAATGTACACGATGAAATGGATAATGTTTGATTAACAATAAGTGTTTCAAAGAAAGAATTTAATTAGAAATATGAACAACTAAATAACTCTAAAAAAAACGAATCATAGAATCATCGAAAAAAAATTAGTCCTTAATTTTTTTGGTAATTAAAGAATTCTATTTACCAAATTAAGGAATATATATTAAGTCCTTATTTCATTTATTGCATTATCCACGTTATTATTATATTTATAAACTTTTATTCTATTGTTCACAATCAAAGGTATAAACATCATCACATTATCTCTATCCGTCTCTTTCTACATTTCCCCCTATATATATTTTAATTAATTTTCTCATTTAATATTTTACCTATAATAAAAATAGTATATTTAAGATTAAATTTGATTTTAAAAAAATTAAAGTACAAAATAGAGAAATTATCTTATTATTTTATCATAAAATCTATTGATATTTTTCAATAATCGTTATTCTTGTATTTACAGTGTAATAAGTACTTAATTAGTTTTTTCTTCTCTATTTCATACAAAAAAATTAATTTAACTTTAGTTATTGGAAACACCTACATGAAAATTTCATTAGCTTGGACATTTGATTTAATATGCTTGCCAACTACTTTCCTTTCAATATACATATATATCTATATATATACTTTCCTTTTAATATTTAAGTAGTATGTATAGTTTTATAAATTAATTCAAATTATAAATATCCTTACATTGTTTCTAATTTTCTTTATAAAATCCAATTGTTCCTTTTAAGAAAACTATATCGCTTGTTAGGGCAACTAGTGACTCATTGTTAAATAATAAAAAAGAATTTACCTAGCAAATCTAGGAGAAAATACAATCAATTGCTCAAAACTGACTCAAATTTTTTGCTTTCATTGAATTTATCCTACTAGAAGTATATTCACTTGATTGATATATACATGTACATTCACCTATTAATTCAATATAAAATTCAAGATATTTCTTCTAATTATGGAACCAAGAGATGCTACTTGTCTCTAAATTGTTGAAATTTTTTCTCTTCTTGACCCCGCTTGCTAGAATTTGTGTTTGTTAATTTCCCATATAGATGGAGGTGGATATGTTGGGCTTTAAAAACCCTTTTAAGTGATTGAGTTTTAAAGATAAGGTGGTGTGAATGAGAAATGGAAAGAAAAATAAAAATTTGAGCAAAGTTCTTTTTTGATGAGAACTTTGTACCGCATTGGTGGTGAAAATGGAGAGTTGTGTACTTATATATGAAAGCACATACTCTAGCTCATAAAGAGTTAGAAAAGATTTTCCTCTTGCGCCGTCGTTATTGTCGCATGACCTCTGATTGATTAATAATTTTTTTGGATCAAGTTTATTTTAATTTCATATGTCATTTTTCACATAAATAAACTCTAATGGTATTTTCTGAAAAGACACCCTGGTGTTTTCACACCATTTGAAGTTCAAATTTCGGCTATAAATTCATAGAAATGGCCTCATTTTCTGCATTGATCGTCCCCTGGAAACCCCTCTTCTCCCTATTTTTTATATTTTTCACTTGTCTTGGTATCCAAAGCTACTATCCTCATTATATTTATAGTATATATTTTGTTTTTGTTATTCAATTTTTTGAAACTTTTTGATTTCTTTATTAGGATTTTAATTATGTGATTGTTCTACAGTACGACCTTTTTTATTATAATTCAAAGGACATTTTAATCTTAATTTAAATATATTTATCTTTTTCAATTCATATTCAAATTAATAATTAAATATTTTTACATTTCAATTCAAATTCAAAATTATGCTCCCAAGTCCCACCGGGCATAATTTATGAACAAAACAAGTTTTTTTCTTTAAATGTAACAAAATTTGTGTATCAAAATTACACCCCCTAAAACTATTTTTGCATAGATTTTTTAAACGAAAAGAAAATTTGAAAAAGCACCGCTTCATGATCTATTTGTGCTCACATAGATTAGTGGGCTTACAAGAGAGTTTGGTCCCCTAAAATAAACAAAACAAATTGACATAAAGAGACATCCATCAAATTAAGAGCCGATAAATATTTTATTATATATTAATATGTAATATACATAAGATATATATTTTTGATATATATATTTAATTAGAGAATGTAATTATTTTTTGCGTTATTTGTACTTTTCTCCCTATTTTGTGCTGGTCTTTAATTTTTCGCTCAAATGAAATGTATGCTTATTGGAGCATAAATTTTTTTTAAAATTCGATATTATTTGTGCTGAATTCTTTAAAAATTTTATGCTCAACAAATATAAATTTTATTTGAGGAGAAAAAAAATTAAAAATCAAGTCATTTGAAGGGAAAATTATGTAATTAAATATTATTTTTACCGACCGATCAAATGTGTAATTTGATCTAAAATTGATCATAAATAGGCCTTATTGCCTTTCCTACATCCGTTAGAAAAGAAGTCCAACCCATCACTTGTCTAGATATTTCTGGAAAGTTTTATGTTCCAACAAGGAATGTTCATCATCTTATACATACCCATTTCTAGGCATCAACCATCTCTCTATATTATACACTTGTTTTCCAGTAGTTGTTCTTGACTATTTAAAGGTTTTGAGAAATTTTGGCTTTAAACCTTCAATAACAAACAAGAACAAGCAATGGCGAAGGAAGGACCTAATTGGGATGGTTTATTGAAGTGGAGTCTTTCTCATGCCGATAGTACTAATCCACCTCGCAATTTGAGGTAACCCATTTTCATATAAACTTGGTTTTCTTAATATTTGTGAAGTGGGTTAGAGTTTTGTTCCGTATCTGTCCTTTTCTTATGCTTATGCTTTCTCTTGAGCCGAGCGTCAGCTATCCTACCTACCAAGTTAGAGGTAAGCTATGTGTACACTCTACCCTACTCAGATCCCAAGTTGTGTGATTTTTCTTGATATGTTGTTGTTGTTGTTGTTGTAAACCCCATCTATGTTCCGAAAGCATAGCTACTTCTATGCCGGAATATAAGAGGATTGTTGTGGTAGGTCGAGGATTAGCTAAAACTAGTTTAATTATGCTTGGAATGGATAAAGAGGATACTTGTAGCGGACGTTTGAGATTGAGACATGGTTGAGTTGTGTAGTTAATTAAAGGGATGTTAGAAGGTGATTTATTCATGTATTAAATCCTGCATAATTTATACCATGTTTAGTACTCTCTCCGTCTAATTTTAGTGTCTTAGTTTGACTAGGCACATAGTTTAAGAGTCTTTTGAATCTTGTGGTCTTAAATTAAAGTTGTGTATAATGTACTAAAATGTCGTTTAATCTTGTGGTTATAAACTTGCCATGTAGGATTAGTAAGTTGGCCGTTTCTGGGACATATAAAAAAGGAAAGTAAGACACTTAAAATGGGACGGAGAGAGTAACATTTTTTCCCATGTATAAAATTTAACACATCAAATATGGTGTTTGGTTAGTAATTAGAATCCAACATAACTAATATATGTATAAGTTATTTGGAAAATTTTATGTATTTATGTTAGCATTACTAATACATGAATAACTAAACTCTGCATTATTAATAACTGCATAGCTCTAACCAGCAACCGAACGACCCCAAAGTTTCTGTTTCCCCTTTTACTTTTATGTGGAAGTTTTGTCTTGAAATTGAAGTTTAATGGTATATTGGTTTGGTTTACCAGTGAGGAGGATAGGAAGTGGTTCATGGAGGCTTTGCAATCTCAAACTGTTGATGTAGTGAAGAGAATGAAGGAGATTACTCTTGTCATGCAAACACCAGAGGAGGTATTGGAATCACAGGAGGTGACTTCTCAAGATATCGAAGGTACTTCGTTTTAGGGCTTTTGTTTCATAATTATTCTTCTGGCTAATGTGTAATTTTTGCCCCATCCTATTTTATATGACTTTTACTCATTTGGTCTTATTTGCTTGATCTTGCAGATATGCTGGATGAGCTACAAGAACACGTTGAATCGATTGACATGGCTAATGGTGAGTTCTTGATAATTTTAGGGTGTGTTTGGTATGAAGGAAAATTGTTTTTTGAAAAACAAGGTTTCTTAGTTTCTAGTGTCTGATAAGTAAAAAAATATTATCTCAAGAGCATTTATATGTAATCTAGC
This sequence comes from Anisodus acutangulus, assembly GCA_029783415.1. Taxonomy (NCBI): domain Eukaryota; kingdom Viridiplantae; phylum Streptophyta; class Magnoliopsida; order Solanales; family Solanaceae; genus Anisodus; species Anisodus acutangulus. The sequence continues at coordinate 45,131,871 of CM056505.1, forward strand.
AAAATACTATGCGGGTGGGATGGGGTGGGGAGTGGAGGTTGGGGGCATTGGGTGGGTGGGAAGGAGACAATGAACTTGGAATGTTACTTATGAAACTTGTTTTCCTCATTTTGAGCAACTAAACCTTAGAAAATTGGAGAACGTTTTCTGGAAAATATTTCTTCCGTACCAAACACACCCTTAATATTTCAGCAATTTCTGCATATGATGATTTGGTATTTATGAGTGTTGTGTAATTCTCACAGACCTCAAGTTTGGGATTGAGGTCTAGATAGATAGATTGATTGATATAGGGAAGGTGAATTTGATGAGATATCATGTAGAGGTCTAGTCAAAGTTTCCAGTGTTACCTACTGATTACCTATTTGAAGAGTGGCTTCTTTGGTTATATGAGTTCATTCTTTTACTTATTATATGTTCATCCAGAAGGAGCCTCTACCTCTTTTCTGTTATGTGAATTATGGCCTGAGGGGCCATCCTGCATTTCTGTAGAATTGCTGCATACCAGCATGCATTACGCGTCTGTTTAAGCCATTCATTCTATTTTAGTTTCCTCTTAAGACTGGTGATGTCTTTTCTCCCTCAAATGGTAGTAATGATGTTGCCCTGTTATTTCACTTCCTTCTAATTCAAGGATTTTCATTCTGCTCATCTTAAGAGAAATGTGTATGTGATCATAAATTACTGCAGTAAAGTTGTGTGACTTTGTATGAGATTTTAGTGAAGATATTTGTTTCTATAATGGCCAGTCGGATGGGTAACTAAAGTGACCGGATCTTAATTGAACCAGACAATGTATCGTTCACGAAACTCAGTCACGTAATTACTTGTCAAAAAGAAAAAAGATAAAAAAAAACTCTATAAGTCTTGTAATTATCTTGGATGTTGAGGCGTGGTCTTTTTCTTTTGAGATGCCTGGCTAGTACGTACTTTGGTAGAACATAGATTGCCAATCAATGAGGGTTTCAAACCCCAAAAACAGCCGCCCATAAGGTATCACCCTCAGTTGATGCCTCAAATAAAAGCCGAGATCGAACCGGGTTTATCAGAACGGCTAAGTATGTGGAATGGTTGGCAAACGTCGTACCAGTCAAGAAGAAGAATGGCAAGGTTCGGGTATGTATTGATTACAGGAACCTAAATTTAGGCACTCCTAAAGATGAGTATGTCATGCCGATAGCCGACATGCTAGTCGACTCAGCAGCCGCTAATTGTGTATTGACCTTCATGGATGGATACTCTTGCTATAATCAGATATCGGTAGCCTAGGACGACATTCACAAAACTGCCTTCAGATGTCCAGGAGCGTTGGGCATTTACGAGTGGGTAGTTATGTCGTTTGGTCTAAAGAACGCTGGTGCCACTTATCAAAGGGCAATGAACACTAGCTTCCATGACTTGATTGACAAGACTATGGAGGTTTACATCGATGATGTAGTAGTGAAGTCTAAGGACTTCAAGGATCATTTAGCCGATCTTGAACAAGCATTAAAAAGAATGAGGATTCATAATCTCAAAATGAATCCAGCCAAGTGCATGTTCGGAGTATTGGCTGGCAACTTCCTTGGCTTTTTGGTACATAAGAAAGGCATCGAGATAGATCGTAACAAAGCCAAGGCAGTAATGGGGTCCGCACCACCCAAGACAAAGGAGTTACAAAGCTTATTGGGAAAGATCAATTTCTTAAGGAAGTTCATATGTAACTCGGCTAGCAAGATGAAGGCTTTCTCACCTTTGCTCAGACTTAAAGAGTCAGAAGTGCTAGTATGGGGTCCGGAATAGTAAGAGGCCTTGATCAAATTAAAAAGGCCTTAGCTACTTCCCCCGTACTGGTGCCTCCCGTGCTAGGAAAGCCGTTGAAATTGTAAATTATCTATCGGCTATTTGCTAGCACAGGAGGCCGATGATGGAACTGAAAGAGCGGTTTATTATCTTAGCCGAATGCTCAACGATGTTGAAACTAGATATACTCCTTTGGAGAAGCTTCGTTTGTCTTTGTTCTATGCTTGCACAAAACTCGAATATTATCTAATGCCTCACGTTATATACGTTTTGTGCAAAGTTGATATTGTCCGGTACTTACTGAATAGATCTGTCTTGCAAGGTCGATTAATGAAATGGGTCATCAAGCTTACCGCGTTTTCTCTAGAGTATAGGCCACTCAGGGTCGTCAAAGGTCAAGCAGTAGCTGATTTCTTGGCAGAACACCCTTGTGTAGACATGGAGGATCCATGCGCCCCTCCTACTGCATGTATAGACGTCGTGTCGTGGGTACTAACCTTTGACGGATCTAGAACCCAGAAAGGAGTTGGAGCCAGAGTCACGATAACAAATCCGAGAGATAAAACGTGAAGGTTCTCTTATCGGCTAGATCCTGAATTGACAGACAACCAAGTCGAATACGATGCTCTCATCATGGGACTCAAACTCCTAGTTTCTGTGAAGGCGAGGTGCATCGAGATCCGGGGAGACTCTCAGGATCAAACAGTTGGCTGGGTAATATGACTGCAAAGACCCAAATTTGCTGGCCCGTCACATGACGGCTAGCAGGTTGCTTAGTGGGTTCGCATCATCCACGTTAAGTTATGTTCCCAGAGGCATGAATGTTGAGGCCAACGACTAAGCACAAGAAGCTTCAGGTTTTAGGAAGTCTCTACTCACCCTAGAGCATAATGAATTACCAGTCGAAGTGTTAGTCGTTGATCAAATCGACTCATGGAGGCAGTTACTAATTGACTACCTAAAAGATCCCTCCAGTTGCAAGGACCTCAAGGTTAAAAGAAGAGCCTTGAAATACGTGCTCATTGACGATGACCTCTATAAAAGGAGCATGAATTAAGTACTACTCAAGTGCATTGCCAAAACAGAGGCCTTGAGGGTCATGGGAGTGGTCCATGAAGGAGTATATGGATCACACAGAGCGGGGCCAGTGATGAAGTGGTTGATCTACCGCCACGGCTATTATTGGCCTAATATCACAGCTGACTGCTTCCGGTATGCAAAAGGATGCGGAGAATGTCAGAAACATGGACCAATCCAACGGACTGCACCCAGTCATAAAACCTTGGCCCTTCAGAGGATGGGCTATGGACCTCATTGGCAAGATTCATCCACAATCGGCTAAAGGCCATAATTTCATTATCGTGGCTACCGATTACTTCACTAAATGGGTGGAGGCTCAGCCGATGAAGAGGGTCCATCAGACATATGTCATTCAGTTTATCCAACACTAGATCATATACAGATATGGTATTCCTGAGACGATTACCACCGATCAAGGGACGATGTTCATTGGTTCTAAGGTGGCAGCCTTTGCTGTGAAGTTCGGTATCAAGATGATCACATCTTCCCTTATTACGCACAGGCGAATGGGCAAACCGAGGCTGCCAAAAAACTTATTGTGAACACAATTAGTAAGAACATAGAGGATAAATCAAGAATGTGGCATCTCACTCTGGATGAAGCCGTTTGGGCGATCAGGAATTCTAAATCTACAGCTACCGGACGACACCTTATCGGCTAACCTATGGTCAAGACGCAGTGTTGCCGTTGGAAATTAATGTCAAATCCTTACGGGTGGCCAAGCAAAACTCTCTAAGTTTAGAGGAGTATCAACACTCCATGCTAATGGAGTTAGACCAGCTAGATGAAGATCGACTGATGGCCCTAGAGAAAATCGAAGCTGGTAAACATAAAATGGCTAAAGCATACAACAAACATGTTAAACCTAAGAGGTTTGCCGAAGGAGACTTAGTTTGGAAAATCGTTTTACCAACTGGGATGAAAGATCGTAAATTTGGTAAATGGTCACCAAATTGGGAAGGACCTTTCATAGTAAGCCAACGGATCGCCGCCAACGGATATCGACTAATAAACATGCATGACGAAGAAATGGACAGGAATGTAAACGGCAATTACCTAAAAAAGTACTATCATTCGATTTGGGGCATGCATGAATAAAAGACGGCCACAGACCGGCTGCCTGATCGCACAAAATAAGCTAATTCCCTTCGATGGGAGATGTATAGCTAAATGACAGCCACAGACCGGTTGCCCGGTCACAAAATACAGAGAAAGCCATTTCTTTCACACGCATGTGTCGTAAGGTTGGTCGTGAAAAAACGTCATCCCAAGTGGTCAAAGATAATGGCCCATCAAATCTGCGGGATTTATTCTAAATTTGCTCAAGAATGCTGAGAGCAATGCTGAAGTTAAAGGGTGGGATTTGGATTCCCACATCCAAGTAAACCAAGCACAAAAATGAGCGTCGCCGCACATACCCGGCGTTGCCATACTGGAAATCAAATTCGATGGTGCGGCGTCAAAGGACCAATGCACCTCCATTAAACCTACGTGACCAAGCTTCACTTTCGGTCAACCAACCGAATAATGAGCGACCTTTAGTCGGTAGAGTGCGAAAAGGTTAGCCGAACAGTGGCGGCCGTAGGTGAACGATCCACAAAGTAGAAAGAAAGTCATGGTTTATCTGGTGATGAAACAAGAAAGAATCACCTTGTTACGGTCCACCGTGGAGTTAGAACCCGATTGTTCAACAACGAAGCCAAGGCATGGTCAGTCACTTTATCGTAGAATGATTTTTCACGATCTTGAGATGAAAAAAGATGAAACCATGGTTTCGGAGCTAAGAAAAGGGCCAAAGATTTGGTGAAACCTATGAGGATACCTTTCCTTAAATAACCTTTAGAGGCGTGGTGAGATTAATTTATTATTTTCAAAAGCCGCGGCGAAAATCATCGAGCCAATTCATAGTAGCAAAGAGACGCCTCGGTTAAAGTGGGAACACATTTCAAGAAGTGATCATCATTGCATGCACCGGAGGCAGAGGCGATTGAAGTGACATGCGGCGTCGATCCGAAAGCGACCGCTACTTTGGATACGCTAACTCAACGAGATCCACGCTCCGAGTTAATGTATGGAGGCAATTGTTAACACTCAAAAGTAATTTAAGTGTTTAGCCGAATTGATGATAAATGCCCATTCGGATCCGAATTTACTCCTAGCCCTCGACTCTGAGAACTTAAATCATCGCTAAGGCATCTTATTGAGTTGTTAGTTAGAGTCACGGCGAGACTTACTGGAATCTGAGACTCAGCGGCCCGAGTCAAAGGGTTTTACGGACCCCTAGAAGCGGTAACGGCCAATAACAGCTAAAAGAAAGGGCCATCATCCGAGCAAGGAGTAAAGGGCGAGAAAATCGGCACCACCTCCCCCATAGTCGGCCATTGAACTTAGTGGGTTATTTGATGGCTGACATAAGGGATCACGTTGTACAGTTCTTTTTCCTTTTTTTGTACTATTTTTCTTTGTATATACAGACACAACAAATCAATCAAACAACTCAATTTTTATCTTTCTTTATCATTTACTTTATTGTACTCAGCTGCATTCATGTTTCTTACCTCTTAGTTTACTCATACTACCGTCCTAACGCTTTCTGGAGTAGTTAGGGAACTCATTGGTTGAAATCAAAGTTCCGTTTCCAGCCCAAATCGCTTAAATTAAGGAATTAATTTGTCTCCTGATACGGTCAACTGATAGAGAACAGAATTAGGGGTGAGAACAATATGAATTTCAGAGTTATATATTCTTAATCTCATTGTGCCCTACGAGATGGGGTGCTTCAGACTAGGGGTGGACAGTGGGCCGGGTTTGGCGGGATAGGGTCGGGGCGGGACGGGAAAAAGGGTGGGATTAGGGCTGGTCGGGTCAGGCGGGATCGGGATAGGCGGGATTTGCCGAAGTCGCCCCGATCCCGATCCTTTCGGAATCGGGTCGGGATCGGGATCCCAGGCTTCTTTTTTTTTTGCACTTGATTTAAAAAATAACATATATATAAAAAAAACTCAATAATTAAACAAGATAGTGTAATAAAAATATCCCAAGACTGTTTTTGTGTCTCTTATATTATTTAATAGATATATGTTTTTTTTGTAATACAAATACAATTGTCAAAATTTGCACTTTGTGGTGTTGTTCAAAAGTTGCAAATTACATAGTAAAATTGCAATTAAAAAAATTACATTCTGAAAAAAACCTGTTCTAGTTTCTTGATAATTTTCTGTGGTTCTTCGATTGGAATTGGTATTTGTTGGTCAAATTGATCCACGTCGCTTCCACCACCTTCGGATAAGATTTCGTTGTAGTTTTAAGTCTTCTTCTTCGTTGATCTCCAGGTTGACCACCTTCTAAGCTCGCTCGTATCCAATCTACGAATAATACTACAATCTGATTTGTCTCGGCTAACGAGTGTCGTGGTCTCCTATTTGATATCTGCCGTAAAAAGCGTTTTGAACGCGATTGATGGCAACAGAATGTTCAAAACATCTAGGGCCATCATTGAAAGTGTCGAGAAAGGTCTTCATTCCCTCGATATTTGTGAGTCTTCACGTCCTTCTTCAATGAGAAGCTGCTTGTACGGTACAAAATTACGCAAAACAAAAATATCAAACTCTACAATTTGGTTAGTAGCGAGTGCGACGCACATTACTATTCACGAGGGCTTTCAATACTAGCGCGAAACAACATGTCTTTTGTGAGGTTGTGTTGAAGAAGAAGAAGATGGTATGGAAGCCGGTAGGTTACTAGCACTTTCTTATTGGTAAAACCTATACACTTTTTTGCATTGGTCTTCTACACTAGACAACACTTCTTCTTTAGTTTGTTCAATAGGTGGTGGGTGATTTGGATTTTTGAGACTGGGAGGTGGTAGTACTTCTATACAATCGTAAATAATTTCAATAAGTGATTTAGTACCGTCTATTCTAATAGTCGGGTTTAATACAACACCAATAATATAAATAGTGGGAATAGGAATAAAAAAAAATTATTTTTGATACATTTTTTTAATAGTTGTCATATAAGCTGATTTTTTTATATATTCACTAAGTAATAAAATATTAGAGTTATATAAAACAACATAGTTGAAATAGTAGGATAATATATACCGGAAAATTCTTTTGTTGCTTGAAAAAAATTCTCTAAAAATACAATAAGTTTGGAAATTTTTACCCAATCGCTATCTACAACCATATCAGCTGGATTTTGATTATGAGAGTTAAAAAATAAAGTTATAGGTTTTCTATAGTCATAAGCAACAAGTAGTTGCTCGTATAAAGAATTCCACCTAGTGGGTACTTCTTCTAGAATTTTTCTATAAGGTAGTTGGCAATCGTGATAAGTTTTTTTTATATTCTTTTCTTCGTTGTATTCTATTATTTTTAAAAATAAAGTTTATAACAAATTGTATTTTACTAAGAATGTCTTCAAAAAGTGATAGACTATCCTTTACAATTAAGTTATATATATGGCACACACATTTTATATAAATATGATCTGAAAAAGATGGAGTTAACTATTTTTTAAAATTGTAATAATGTAATTGTTAGAAGAAGCGTTATCTAATGTAATAGTCATAATTTTATCAGTTATTTCGTAATAATCGCACACTTGATAAATATTTTCTGCAATAAAACTATCAGTGTGCCTATCATCTATATATCTATACGCTAAAATACGTTTTTGCGTAGACCATTTATAATCTATTCAATGACAAGTTACCGTTAAATAATCATGGTTATTAGTACTACGGCCTATATCGGAAGTGATAAAAGTATCAGTGTGCCTATCCCTATCTCTATGTTTATTGTATTTAGGGCCTACAATTTCCCCCGTCATAGGGTTAATTTGACCCTGTACTTGGTCCGGAACAGTATCGGTATGTGAACCTTGTCCCAATGGAGCAGGCGTTTGCACACCCGATTTTGAAGCCTCGTATTGGGCATACCTAGCTGGATGAGCCCTTGCTACGTGTCTCATTAAACCCGCCGTGACCTTTTCCAATTTTAAATTTTAAAACATCTCTACAAATTTTACATCTAGCTACTTGATTCTCTACGTCTCTATCAAAAAATGTCCATGCATCTGATTTTAATGGTATTTTGCTGGACCTCGTCTTATACTGGGGGAATATGAGACATTTCAGTTGAAGGTGCACTAGTGGGTGTGTTGTCATCTACATTAGTGGGTGTATCATCTAGATCATCGTCTAAATTAAAGTCTTCTTGAGTTTCAGAAAATAGCTTTTCGTCTAAATCTAATGGTATTGTAGAAAAATGTTCAGTATCAACAAAATCATCTTGTGTAGGAATAGGATTCTGTCTAGAAATAGGATTTTTGCCCTTGTTGCCCATACTAGAAGCATGACTCCTACCCGTAAGCATACGTTTAAATCCTTCCATTATAAATTTATAACTATACTAATAAATAATTAAAGTAAATGAAATTAAGTGCGCTAAATAAAATAAACAAACAATAATAATTTAATGAAGGAACAAATGTACCAAAAGTCGACGTAACGTCGACGTGTAATTGAGAGATTGAAAATTGAAACTTTGTTCGATGTAAGATCCTCAAGCTAGTTGCTAACTTCACTCCCAATTTCCAAATGAATAAATAAAATTGAATATTTAGTAGACAATGTAGACTTGTAGAGAGATAGATTGAGAGATTAGAGAGATTGTACGAAGATTTGTGAGAAAGATGAAGAGAAAATGAGGTATTTATAGTTGAAAAATTGGGTTAAAGTGTAAATATAATAATTTATGGGTTAAAAATAAATATTAAGGGGGTTGGGGGAGGGAGAGGCCAAAAATGGCCGTTGCACAACGGCCAAAATGTAAAATGGTCGTTGGTGCAACGGTTATTTTTGCAAAAGCGGGTTTCGGTCGGGACCGGGCCGGGACCGGTCAGGACGTGACCTTGTCCCGTCCCGGTTCGAGTCCCGATACCGCGATTTTTTTTTAAAAAAAAATTCGGGTTTGGGGCGAGACCGGGGCGGTGTCGGGACCGGGCCGACCCGGCCCACTGGCCAGCCTTACTTCAGACTAAGAGTCAGCCCAAAAAAAGTAAAGGACAATAAAAAGGAAAGGAAAAAGAGGAGTCTTGGAGGCTTTGGTATGACAAGCATAAAGCGAATGAAAATAACCTACAGTTCGACATGCTATTGACTCTGGTGCCTCTTCATAAGCTTGGCAACTGGTTTGCTTCCTTGGATAAAATGGAACACTAATAGAGGAAGGCTTTGGTATGACGAGCATAAAGCGAATGAAAATGACCTACAGTTCGACATGCTATTGACTCTGGTGCCTCTTCATAAGCTTGGCAACTGGTTTGCTTCCTTGGATAAAATGGAACACTTATAGAGGAAGGCCTTTAAGAGTATCAAAGAGCATGAAATAAAGGATCCCATTTGATGTCTCGTCCTCTACGGCATTAATGTTAAACTGGAATGCCTATGACTAGGCTATTCGGTTCTCAAGAGCCACTTGAACCTGGGAGGCGGTATTTCTTAGGTTACTTCTGTGGAAACTAGAAAAAGGGAAGAAAACCAGAGGGACCTGGGAAGTGGTTTATACTCTGTTAGTGTTACTGGCTCATAGCTATTTCCTTACCCCCCCCCCCCCCACAACAAACAACAACCATCACCACTCCCTCTCCATTTCTTGGGGATTTTGTTCATTTAACTTGCTGAACTATGTTGACAGTTTTTGTTGGAGACTTCGATAGTTAATTATTATGTCTTGTTCCTATTATAAGAAGTTTTAGTCGCATGCTTTATCCTTTTATTGTTAATTTGGCAGATCTGCACTCAATTGGTGGATTGGTGCCTCTTCTTGGTTTCTTGAAAAACTCTCATGTTAACATTAGAGCCAAAGCAGCAGAAGTCGTAAGTACAATTGTTCAGAACAATCCGAAGAGCCAACAACTGGTAATGGAAGCTAATGGCCTAGAACCTCTTCTCTCAAATTTCACCTCAGATCCTGATGGTACTGCTCGCACTAAAGCTCTTGGTGCAATCTCATGTGAGTACTTTTCCTGTGATGAATGATTCAATAGTTAATTGAGTCCTTTATTTTAATCTGTCATGTCATCTGTGTTCCAATAGCACTGGCCAATTAGCATTTTAACTTTCCCTTTATTCCAGCTTTACTCAGGCACAACAAGCCTGCTATTGCTGCGTTTCGTCTTGCAAATGGTTATGCAGCTTTAAGAGATGCTTTGAGTTCTGAGAGCGTGAGATTTCAAAGGTACTATTTTTGCTACATCATGTTCCTGATGCTTCTGATCAACAAGGATTGGATAAAGTCGCATCTTACTTTCTGGTAAAGCGTCCTCTATTATATTCTCTTTCTAATAGGTATAGTTACTGTTCTTTCGCAGGAAAGCCCTTAACTTGATCCATTATTTACTTCATGAGAATCGTTCAGACTGCAATGTAGTGACTGAGCTAGGATTTCCTCGAGTTTTAATGCATTTAGCCTCTAGTGAGGATGGAGAAGTGCGAGAGGGTTCCCTACGAGGGCTTCTTGAGCTTGCCAAAGACAGGACAGGACAGGTCGATGTCTCCTCAATTGAAGAAGGTGAGAAACTCAAGAAAATACTCGAGGACCGAATTAAGGGGATTTCCTCTATGTCGCCTGAAGATCTTGGTGCTGCTAAAGAAGAGAGACAGCTTGTAGATTCCCTCTGGAATACCTGCTACAATGAACCTTCATCTCTTAGAGAGAAGGGCCTAGTTGTTCTCCCTGGAGAGGATGCATTACCACCCGATGTTGCCAGTAAGCATTTCGAACCACCTCTGAGAGCTTGGACTGCAAATAGGAACGAGGATACTAAGCAAAGTAGTGAAAAGAAACAGGCTCCGTTATTGCTAGGCCTAGGTCCACCTGCACAGGATCCTCCTGCGCCGAATAGCTCGAGCTGAAACATGGCTGGGGAAGAAAATAGAGACACCTCTGCATGATGTACATGTTTAGGCAATACCAGGTTCTTTGGCTTATTACATCTTGTGATATCACAAATGACGTTTTATGTTAGATGCCTAGTGTTTGGTTTTCTGAATAATTTATCGTCCATTCCTCTCTGTCATGTCATCCTTTCAAGGTTTCTTCTTTTCATTTGCTGTTGAACTGAAATCTTCGTGTAACGCTGTATTTGTTTGGTTACAGCATATTTAGAATATCACGTTTTGGATGTGTTTCTATTTTGATGAATTTCATCACCATATGGGAATCTCAAGTTCTCAACTAGTACTAATATTTTTGTTCATTGGCCTTTCAATTAACTTCTGTTGACACTGAATTACATATGCTGGGACAACAAAGTGCCTCTAGATGGACGTGTTTCCATCCAATCCTAAGGTACAGGAAACTTGTATACAGATTCTCAAAACTTATTTTGGAGGGCAAAAAATAATGACATACCTTGAAGCCCTACATTTATTTAGGCTAGAAGACTCGTCAAATGCATAACTATAAGCCTTGGGACAAATGGCTTTAAACAGATGAGCAAAAATAGTAGGTTTGCAAGTTTTGGGATCTGCAAATTTTCCTGTGCAACAGTACTTGGCTGATTGTATAGCCAAGCAAGCGCTCTTGCACCCTACCACTTTTCCACCAACCTTCACTTCTAGGGCAGATGGACAACATATATTCAGATCAACATCACATTCTGCCACGCCACAACCTATTCCTCCACCCACAGGTCTCATTGAAACCGGCACGTTGAAGCCATCGACTAAGCTCACATCATAGAAATGCAAGGGCGAAGTCAATGAGCCTAGTGTCATTTCGACAACAGTAGCCGGGGGCTTACCTCCTAGCCCCAGACATTTTAATTGGCCATTACAGTCTCCAGTATCACATGATCCTTTGCCAGTATTATTGAAGTGGCAATTCTGCCTGGCCCATATCCTACCCGACCACTTGTTAGGCACATCGAAGACTACTTCGTCACCGCTTCTCATGTGAAAGCCACCATCTTTCGGAGTCATCTTCCCGGTATTGCCAAGAATTCCAGGCCATATGCTTTTTCTGCAGTTGTTAACTAGAATAAGTTGTGTCCCATCTGCAATCACATGACAAAAAGTAAAACAAGTCAAGAAAACGTTGTGCATACAAAGAAGGAAGTAAGGAAATGGATAAGAGTCAAGAATTACTTGTGCTGACAAGAAAGAGTAATACAAAGAGGGGAATACATAGTAGATGAGATAAATTCAGCATTTTGACACTATGAGAGATTGAAGCTTGGTTATACTGAGTAGTGGGGAGTGGAAGAGCTTTGCTTCTTAACTCTGGAGAACTAAGGGTTTTTAAAGTACAAACGAACATTCTATTAACAGTGTGTTTTTAATTTATTATAACCAATGTTATTTTTTTACCTTTCTTTTGGGAACAAAGGCATATATGCATTGCTTCAAGTGGAGGTCTTGTACCTCACTTGAGCTTAGTGAGACTGGGAGATAACTACTTTACATGGTTAGATGTAATCTTAAGTGCCTTGTGTACAAGCTTCAACTTGACTCACTCATCAGACGCTTTCATTCCCTTGGTTATTGAGCAGATAAGTTGTCCGCAATATGGATATGCTACGTGCCTTAATTACTTAATTTGTTGATTAGTGTCGTGGACAAGTTATGTACAAAGTTAAAGTTAGCTTATTGTTCGACTAAAATGTCATGTGACACGATGAGTATGCTCTTATTCAGATATCAATGAATATTTTATTTAGCTCGTGACATGTTGAACGAAAGTCTCCAGCTTTGTCCATTGAACATGATTGAATCCTAGGATGCATGTTGCATCAATCATCTTTGATCACACAGTTGGGCAATGAGTACGGGCATAACAAACAACCACAGAATGTTGAAGTTAAAGAAAAACAGATTGTTTTTACATAAAGGAAGAAGGATAAAAATGAGAGAAAATAAATGAAAGGAGAAGGAGCAGAGCTAGGGGAGTAAAGAGTTCATCCGAACCCCATTCAAATTATACTATCTTTATAAAGTTAAATTTACCTTAATTATATAATAAAAATGTATTGGACAATTAAAAAAAAAAGGACAGCTCGGTGCACTAAGCTCCCGCTATGCGCAAGGTTTGAAGAAGGGTCTGATCACAAGAGTCTATTGGACAATTCACTTAATGAAAATTTTAGCTCTGAATGAATGAGATTGTGGTATCAGTCTGTTACGGTGTGTAGTACAAGCAATCTTCGGCCCCATCAAGTTAAGAAGATTAGTAATCGATGCAGGGCGACAACTTTAATACTTTCTCCGTCCCAAAAAGATTGACCTAGTTTGACTTGACACAAAATTTAAGAAATAAAGAAAGAGTTCTTAAATGTGTGGTCCAAAATAAATCTTAGATATTTATGTGGTTGTAAATAATCTCATAAAGTTAAATTGTTTCTAATGAGTCAATCTTTTTGGGACAAACTAATAAAGAAAGTAAGTCAATCTTTTTGAGACGGAGAAAATATCTTTTTACCTGACATGATCTGAACAAAGCTAGATTCGTAAGGGAGAATTAAGAATCATTATTCTTTGTAAGGGAGAATTTTAGCTGCATTAAGCGTTAAGTTATCCCTTAACTTCATAGTATAGATTAGAAATGTTCCCTGATATCTAATTCAACACTTAAACACAGGGTGGAGAAGTACCACATCTTCGTGGATTGATCTGGTGTTGCGTACTGATTCTTATCGAGATTGTGTTGGTGTTCAGTGTAAATAGTCTCCTGAAGGTGCATTTAATAGCAAACAGATTAAACAAATTACATTAAAGAACCTTCCACTTAAGTACAATGTCGTCCGATTCAGAATTTTAACTACATATATGTATTGCAAGCCATTTATATTAGTACTCTTGTCTGACAATTAATACAAATTTATGATAAATAAATTATGTTCAAGAACTTTTCACATGCAGAGTTTTCGAACCAATGAGGACGCTAGGTAGACAGATTTGTTGTGTAAACGACATTTGTCATTGTATAAAGGAAAATTAATCAAAGTAGTCGATGCACTATTTGATTAACCTAAAGTTTTAATTTTTCAACTATACCCTGCGTTTTACCGTTTGGTAGAATAAGCTAGAAATGCTTTATTTGCACAACAATGTATACTCATAGCATAATGGAAAAAAGAGGGAAAGAGAAAAATTAATAAAAAAGAAACAGTATTAAAAATTTAAGACTAGTAACTTACTCCATTTCATTTTATGTGATTTTGATTAGCACTAAGTTAAAAAAAAAAATGGAGGTACCAATATTAGAATTCACACACAAAAATTGATGTTTAACTTATTCTCCGATGATGTTTTAATTCACATACTTCAAAATATTTTTTTCTCAAGAGAGAAATACAGTTAAATTTTTATATGATAATATTTTCTGTGTGGATTATTTTTAAATTTTTATAACAAAATGTTATTGTAGAATACATCATCTTCATGAATTTAGCTATTATAGTAAAAATGTTACTCCCTCTGTTTCAATTTTATAGTATGAGGTAGTATTACTAACTTATTAGAGTGGTCCGTGAGCTTTTAAAATCATTTACTCCTGTGGTGTAGGGGTGGGCGTATATCGGTTCGGTTCGATTTTGTATCCGAAAAATATGAACCGAATAAAAATTGAATTTTTAAAAAAAAAACGAATACAACTTTTTTTTAAAAAAAAAACAATATATCGGTTTATATCGCCGAATGTATCGGTTTATATAGGTTTTTCTAGTGGGCCGGGTCGGGTCGGGGAATATTTTTTTTTTTAATTGAATTTCCAAAACTGAAATTGACATTCACACCTACACTATCATGAAATTTCGACGTTGAAATCTATTATGTATCGTGAGATTTTTACTAAAGAAAAAGGAAAATTAGAAATCGATTTGGGGAAAAACACAAATTGATTGGGAAAACGGACGTATTTCTAAAAATTGGCTGCGCCAAACTGCCTTTTGGCTGTTTGACCGTCCCCGTGTCAAAAAAATACGCAAAATCAAAAAAATAATCGGGTAAAACGGACATCCGAGCGCATAGTTATGATTATTTAAAGTTTTATCAATTTACAACTATTTTTTCTCCCTACATTTTATGTCAATGTTTTCATGATATGTTAATCAAGTTCATGCCGCATGCGACTTCCATAAAAGCTTCATAGATTAGCTTCAATGGCTATGATTCAAGAGATAGTAGTAGCCTAAAATAAAAAATATATATATTTAATTCGATTTTTCGGTTCGGTTTGTATCCAAAATAAAAAAATCGAACCGAATCACTAAATCCTGATTCGGTTCGGTTTTTCAAAAAATTGATTTTTTTTAAAAAAAACGAATCAAAATTCGATTCGATTTGATTTTTTCGGTTCTCCGGATTTTTTGTCCACCCCTACTGTGGTGGTTCACAACTTGTACTAGTCGGTGGAGTTAGAGGGACTCAGCATGTACTAAGACGATGAAATGTAACTTTCAAGTAGAATATTAAATTGGCCCCTGCAGGCTCATTTTTGTCTTTTATTATTTCAACAAATTTTGTGTAGCCTGTTGAATATATCTCAATATTAAATTAATTTTCTTAATGGGTAAGATTATGCACATGAACAAATTAAAATTTTTCTTATGGCTGAATTTGGGCAAGTTAATGGATTGTGTTCTTTATTATTATATGCCATATATCAGGCAAAAAAAGATTTTTTTAAAAATAGTTTGACAAGATATCTCATAGATCAATTTGAGCTACAAATCAGCCTAGATTTTAGATGGACGAATTAATGACTCGTCCTAATTTGAATAAATTGGACGGATCATATTTTTATGGATCAACTTTGTCGTCCTTAATAATAGTCTCAAAATGGAAGAACTAGTACTGTTTGCCCTTCAAATGGTTAGTTTTTAATTTTTGCCCTTTATAGGCTGGTCTTTAATTTTTATTCTTTAAAATTGAACTTATACTTAATGGGACGTAAATTTATTAAGGGATCCGATATAACTTGTGAAATATTATGATGTAAAAATATAAATTTTCATTCAGTAAAAAAATTATTTGTCTTGAGAGGCAATAATTAAAGAACTTCACAAAATAGGCATGTTTGTTATGTCACGTCTGTCAAAAATAAATTAACCGCTTTGAAAAGAGACTTAAATAGTAGACTCTCTATTTTTAAGTAAAAAATTCATATTTGCCTTCTCTTCTCTTTCTAATCTCTCATTACACTAACATCCAACTTATCATAATTTGATAAGAAAATGAAAGTATGTATGTCCCAGAGACAATCTATATTAGGGATAAAATATACTTGAACATATTCGTATTATTAATGAGATTAATATTTATGGCATTGCAATTATTGAATTATTGTTTAATTGTTTACAATTATTCATAGATGTGCATCCCTCGAGCTTACGTTGTCATTAATAGAGTGAGATATTAATGATAGAACGTAACTCTTAAAATAGCCTCGACTAATGATCATCGAGAATGGGATATCGATGATATGTTATAAGTCGACGTGTGGTCTGCATCACATTCATGGAGAATGTAGCATGTCTCACCTGCTATGAGTAATGGTTACTCGTGATGGACACATGCATACTTTGGAGAAGTATTGGTATACCCTGCCGATAAACTATTTGTTATACATGTCTATAGTATTATCGGCGTGTGGAATATAAATGTCATTTAACTTGAGGTAAATACACACCTTATTTACAGAATGATATACTTTGACCAAGTTCTAAGCTTAAACTGCTTCTGGATAAGATACGGCTTGTGTTGTGTGCATTAGGATGTAAATCAAGGTGGTAGTTGAGCTAAGAATAGGATTCATTCTTTGATTGAAAATTCGAGAGAGCACTCAACTTCTCAATGTTATTAGGTTAACTAAAGTCACTGGCCAATGCAAGAGACATATTTAGAATATGGTCTAGTTGTCAACTAATAAATGTGAGATAAAGTGATTAAGTCATTTGGATTGACACTTGGCAAATCCTAAGCTTAATAGAGTGTGTCGCGAATGAAAAGAATTTATAGTTCAGCATAAAGGTTAAATTTGTTGGATTCATGTAAACGTACTTCACATATTGAGTTTGTCATACGACGCAATCTAGGAGTTTCGTATGGACCTTAATTAGATTAATGTCGATATGTGAAGGCATATAGGGTCACACTATATGCAATTGTTTCTTCGATCTAAGAGTGTATTGAGAAAGTATTAAATATTATATTGAGAATCGAGATATTTAATTTATAATAATTATTGAATATTTCTATTTGATAGAAATTATTTAATTAAGTCGAATTGAATTTCGGATTTAATTAAATGTGTTGGATATATGGATACTCGGACAAATACATGGAAGTAATTGGGCCAGAAATTACTGGCCCAAAATTGAACCTTGGCCGTCCACTGGGGCGTGTGAAGTGGACCAGCTGGGCTGGTCTACTGAACATTAACATGGGCCCAGGTTTTCCTATTTTATATTTGTTTAGGTTTTGTCTTGAACCCCTATATATACAACGCATACCCCATAATTATAAAGTTACCAAAAATAACTTTTCAGTTCCTAAAATAAGATTTCCTAGCTTTCTTGCAAAGGAAATACACTGAAGTTGGAACTTGCAGTCGAGAATTCAAATCGCGTAGATACCTTAGTATTGAATCCCGCGCTCGAAAACCTGGAAGTTTTCTTTTGTTATGTTTTGAACATAAACATGATTATCGTATAAGTTATGGCATGATCATTGTTGGGTAAGAAAATTTTAAACTTCCGTTGTGCTTACGAACCCAACAAATTCCTACACAAAAATGTCTTCATAAGAGTTGAAAAGAGGAGAGCTTACCTTTGCAATTTGTTGTAGGTTTCTTACTAACACTGTCTTGCTAAAGGGATATTCCAAGGTCATATCATTATCATTAAACCAAATTATGTTGAAATGAAAAAACTGCAAGACATGTGGATTTTCAGGTTGAGTTACTGAATATATGAAACAAACAGAAAGGATCTTTCTCCTTTTTCTAAAATAAAATCCTTTAATCCTATCTACATGCGTAAAATTTTCTTTGCTCGGAATTCAAAGCCATGGTAGGCGTTTTTCCACAGATTTCAAATATTTTTTATTTTGTTTGAAATTCATGAAGTTAGAGTTGAAGATAGAGTTGTGTTTGATTATATTTTTTTGCAAAAAGAGAAGAAAATATTTTATTTAAAAACAAGTTGGAGCACTTTTCCGAATTTAAAATCCAACTCCAAGTTGAATTTGAAAATTCTATAACCTGATTTTAAAATAAAGTGATTTTTTTTATTTAAAAAAAACCTATTCTCATGGTCAAATGACTTCTCATATCTGATAGGTCAATTTTTTTAAGTTCTTACCCATTGAGTTCACTGCAATTCCACAATTGCCAGTGTAAAATTTAACCCACATTCAATGCGCCTCTGGCCAGATGCAGGAAATTACAATCGATGAGAAGATGGGTGATCTTAAAAGTTTTGATCTCCACTTGTTCCATGAGCTCCCGCTTACTCCATGGGTAAAACCTTCAAAGTCAAAACTATTGTACTTGAAGTTTTGCCCATGAGACAAACGGGATCAAAAAAATTCAAGATCAGTCACCTACAAGGCCATTTTAGTAAATCGCCCGGCCAAATGGCTACCGTAAGATTCGAGTGATGGACCCATGAGGCTCTGTATGACGAGCCAATTGGTGCAATACTGTCTTGGTGAAACCGGAATATAGGAAGGTAAATGTCACTGCTGTGTATCTAGCAAAGAGTGACAGCAGAATATATGGTTCACACATTATATGGAGTATATTTTTTCAGAAAAAAATTGTGAAGTAGCTAGTAGAGAGTAGAAACAACAGATAAAATTGAAGTATACTGGGAATATTATCTGAAACCTGGATTTTGGAGATAAAATAAATGAGCTAACGTTTTCAAATATTTGTTTTGCAAAAATTTATCTCCAAAATATTTTCAAGTTCCAAAAACGGACTCAGACCAGTTTTTGAGAGAAATTTCACTTACACTCACAAAACTTGAATTTTTTTCCAAGTAAAATGCATATCCAAACACAACTTCAAGTTTCAAAAATAAAAAAAATGGTAGCCCGATGCACTAAGCTCCCGTTATGCGCGGAGTCCAGGGAAGGGTCGGACCACAAGGTATCACAACTTCAAAAACTCAAATTTTCAAGTTTCAAGTTTCAAGTTTCAACTTCAAATTCAAATTCCCCATGTCCATTTATAATAATCACCTTTTTTGTTATTGATTATCTAATATCGATATCAAATTTGCAACATCCATCCGTCGAAAAAACAAAAAAAAATTGGCATTTTCACATGCTGCACATAAGATCTACACAATGTACAACATCCAGAGACACCTGAAATATTCTGAGTTATATTTTGTACATTAACCTTTGTCCCGTTTCAACCCTTTTCTCTTTTCAAGAGCCATGCTTGCTTGCGCATGCAGGAAGTTCTGTACTTGAGATTGTTGTGATACCCCTATAAGTCAGCCGAACTAAGTTTAACAAATAAACCGCGCTTACTCCAGTTCCACAGTCAAGAAACTTAGACCTCAGCGCCAATCTTTAAGTCTGAAAATGAAGTAGTCCTAGTCTCTACAGCTTCAACAGTAGATCCAGGCTCTTCCTTGCCCAACCCAAGGAACGAGCATGTTTGAAATGCATCCAGACTGCTAGCTATGAGGCGGTGCAAGCCATCAATACTATCACCCAGAATTAGGTCTTCACTATGATATCTACATGAAGGTGCGTCCAATTCTAGCGGTCCTAAAGAGTCCGTCTGTAGAGTTAAAAATGATCAATTAGGTAAATACACGCCTCAAAGCCGACATACTAGGTGATTGTATACATAACCGATGCCAACACCACTAGTAGCAGAAAGGCAGGCATTAATTATCCTAAACACCTCCATATTCAGAATTATAAGCAGGACAAGTAAGAAAAGATTTACCCAATATATCTCAGGGAGCCCATTAAGATCCTTTGCAGAACCATCCAAGGCTTGTGCATCGGATTGACACCCATCCACTGGGTCTTCATGAGCAGGTTCATCAGTAAAGGATTCCATATTCCCAGGTAAATCCTGCAAAAGAAAATAAAAATGATGTATATGCTCCATCTCTAACTAGCACAAGTGATACTTGATAAGGTTCTCTTGGACACAAACCTTTATTCGTGCATCCAATACTAGGGAAGATGACTGAGCAATCCGCTGGCAGTTTTCTGCACCAGCATTGCTGGATGAACCCTGTGGTTTGTCACTGAAAGCAACATTTTTCTTAAATGCAAACGCATCACATGTATCTTCAGCATTCCAAATGGAAGATGCTTGAGGTGGAAGAGCCATCTGAGAATCAGCTTTGCTTTGATATTCATATATATGAGCAGCAATCGCTGCATCAAAGGAGTAGCAGCTAAATGGCATCTGCTGGAGAAAATGAGTGTGTCCAGGCAAAGTTGAGTCAATGCAGTCTGTTTCCTCATCATCAGGTGCATCAGAAAGAAAATCTCCAATGCTTATGTTGGTAAGGCTATCTTCCCAACCCCCTGCTGACAAAGCACTGGCCTTGTTTCCCTGCATATCATGCTAATAGGAAGTAGGTAAAATCATTGATATGCAACCCAACATTCTTTTAAAGCAAAAAATACTCCCCCTAACACACACACAACACACAAAAAGAAAAAATAAGCAGAATAAAAGAGGGAGAACCTCAAATGACATTTGCTTAAACTTGACTATCTGATGATAAAACTTCAGTTTCTCCCCAGTAAGTAAAAACATGTTTTACTCTATCATTATCCTGGAAAGTGATAGCTTCACAATCAGACAAACGAATGCAAATTATGACCTGGGATGCTACTTCAAATAGGCAGTTTCTCTCTATGGGAGTCCTTGTCCCCTTTGACATGCTCAGCAGATTTTACTTTGATTCCTACCTTAGACCAAAACCAATGCTAACCATCTCGTTAAAAATTGTACCTAAGATTGTTTCCTTAATAAAGCTATTGCATCATCAAGATAAGACGGTCTTCAACATATCTCACCTAGAGCAAAATCTGAATTCTAGACGAATAGAAATAGCCCGTATAAAGCTGACAAACCCAAGTTTGCTGAAGTTCATCATGTAATAGGATAATTCAGTAAGTTGCAAAAAGGTGAGCTATGACTTTTTTCATCACACAAAAATGTAGGCAATTAAAGCAAACACAAGGATAAGCTGAAAGTAAAAGAGCCAAAAGGAATTCAACTGAATTGCCAGTTCTCTGAGTTTCTATAAAGCAAATCAAGCCAAAATGAGAATGAAACTAAAGAAGAAATACCATCTCAGTTTGTTCCGCTGTGGCTGCATCCCCGTTCTCCCTTCTATACAATGGCAAAGTTTCATCATGATCAGAAGTGTAGGTATTCAGACCCATGCTAGCTTGCAAATTTGACTCGCCAGACAGCTCGATTGAGGAGGATGTCACAGTCATTCTTGGGTTAGAAACTAGTGGTTCTTCAGAAAATCGTACAAGTTTACCATGGGATGATGCTAGTATTTCTGCATTATTTTCTTTTGTTATGTTAATGTTAGTATTTTGCGTAAACGGGGTGGTAGATGACAATGGTTCTTGAGACGTTCCAAGCTCAGCATTTGGAAACCAACCATATCTAAAAGAAGGAAAAATAAATCAGTCCCACGAGGCCACAACTATTGTAGAGATAACTTCTGAAGGACACAAAAAGAAGACGTAAAACGCGGACCTGAGACGGAAAACTGGAGGGCGTCCAATCAGATTATGCACATCTGCCGCACTTTGTGTAGTATCTTTGGTCAATCTCAGGGATTGCACCAGGTTTTCCATCTGTACATGGTAAGGAAAAAGCACCAGTTCTCCAGTTGCTATGCTCGAACTTCCCCATTTACGATTGAGATGTTCCAAAACGGATGACATCTTCTTTCGAATACTTAGAGTGAGTTCCAAGTACGGGTTATGATTATCCTGACACAGAAAGGAAAAGAGAAGTGATAGCAAATAAAGTTAATATCAAATATTGTAACCAGTTAATCACAGAACAGCAAAGAGATTTACATAACCTACCATTTCCAGGGCTCTTCTAGTTCCTTCATCAACAGGAAACAGCTGGAGCTTGAGTTTCATACAACTCTGTAAATTGGTCTCATTTAACAGATTTTGTGATAAAGTCTGCAAAGAATGCACGTCTTTGCCAACATGTTCACAACCATTTATACCTGCAACTTATTCACATAAAGGATGGGCTAGAAGTTAGATGCATTTGATGGAATCAACAACCCTCAATGGAAACAAGAAAGCTTCAACTAACTACTCACCCTGTGAATTCTGGACCAATCCAACATCTTTATCAATAGTTGCCCGTTCCAAATGCTCGGCAGCATCAGCTACCAATGAAACTCCAGCAATTGCAGCCTTCTCCCACCTTTTATATGCAGCTGTTGATGCAGAACCTGCCACCCAAAGACAATACAACCAAGAGTTCAGCTCAGAGACAGCTTTGTTATATAGGAAAATGAAAAGCAAAAGAACACCTAAAGAAGGAAGACAAAGCAGTAGATAGACTACATCAGTGATTGGAATATAACTACTAACACTCCTCTAAACAATGTCAGTTAAGGTACGGGGGGTGGGAGGAAGAGAACGTTTTGGCTTGTCACTGCAATGAGATGCGCAACACACTCAGATATTTTTGTGATGTCATCTGGAAGTAGTGTAAGAAGATTTTCCATGTAAAAGAAAACAACTATACTCATAGTTGCATAATAGGTCATACAAAAAGTTATTATAATATGCAAAAGAATATGAGCAACCAACTCAAAACATACGGAATGGGAGGAGTAGCCTGAGAGCTTCACAAACCACGTATTCCCTAATATATCCAATATGGAGCAATGTATATCTCTAAAATACACTTTGCGAAAAGATGCAGGGGAAACATAAAAGCCAAGGTTGCAACAATTGCAATTCGTTCATGAGTTTTATAACTAACAAACCTATCCTTCGTCGATGTCTAGCATTTTTCACAGGAGAAGAGTCTGATTTTGCATTGCTTCTGTTGACACCCATACTGACATAGCGTTTTAGAGAAGAGCCTTTTCCAGATCCAAATTTTTGTACGTCCTGGTTGTCGAGAAGAACCACTTTAACCGTCCGACTATCAGTAGTTGACACTCTGCCATGACTTGAAAGAGATGCAGCAGCTGTAGAACTACTTTCTCCTTGAGATGGACGCCTTCTTCCATTCTTTTTCCGGTCTTTCAACAGCTGACTCTCCTGTATGACAATATAATGTTTGTTTAGTCCAGCTTAGAATAAAAGAAATCAAGCTGAAACATGGGGCGCTATAAAGGAAACAAAAAAGTTGAAGTTCTTGACTGACCAAAGTCTCGATAAATATTTTAAATCTCCGTGGTTTCAAATGAAGCTTTGAAGCTTTACAGCTATACTTTTCCAGTAAAGACCACCTACAATCAAAGTCAAGGTAGCTATAATATCACAAGTAGCTATTTAACATGTACAAGTGTCAAAAGTAAGCTACATTTTGCTCCATGTTTACATCATAAAGTTTGTAGTGAATAGGACAAAGTCACTGGATTACTTCTCCAAACCAGCAAATATTTACTTTCATAGCTGGTTTACTTCACCATGGGAAAGATATACAAGTGTAGCATGCCTCACGCATAATTTCCACAGCAATAATACTACATTTTAAAAGCTTTAAAAAAAACAAAGTCTTCATTTCTTACTACACACCATCCTTACATTTAATGCATAGCATGCTTCTATGTCATAAAAAATGGAAAAAAAATGATCATGCTGCTAACGAAATGGCACAAATATTTCTGCCCAATAATTTCATCAGTTTGAAACCAGGAAAGAGATGAATGACTAGGTAATGGCTCCCACATACCATCGCAACATTGCAGCATTAGTATCCTTGGAATTTTTGGCATCAAGACAAAGTTCCGGACCCAACAATTTGTTCATACGCCTCACAAGACGATAATAATAATGTCTAACCTGCCAAATCAAAGGAATAAAAGTATTCAAAAAAAAGGAAGTAAAAAGCATAGAAGAAAAGATATGTGGATAATTAAATAAATAAATGTCACCATATATACCTGATCCTTGTTTTTACTCTGCACGCGACTAGTAATTTTCTCAAAATTCTGAAAATGAAAGTGCCACAGCCACAGTAATTATTGATCCCACGAGAAAAACAAAAACAAAAGAGGAAGGCAGCTATATGCCCATATATACACCAAAACAGTGAATTACCTTGCCAACTTGTCGCAGTGCAGAGAAAAAGCTTTCTTCCTCCTGACGTGTCCATGCAGCCCATTGACGTGTCTGTTTTTTGGCTGCATTAGTAATTAATATCCCAGCAACAGAAATGACAAGTTAACCACCCGCAACTAGAGAACGATCAAGTGTAAGACAGCTAAGATAAAGCATTTATTTCGATGACATACCTGGCTGCAGTAGCATAACCTGGTCTTGGGAGGATGGTAGCAGCTGTGTCACCGCATGATCATGTGTCAGCACAGACTGCTGTGAAGAAGGATGATCTTTTGAGGGTATCAATGGCAGTGCCGCTGCAGGATGCTGTGTTACACCAGAAACCCCATCCTTGCACATAAAAGTCTCAGGATGGAGGCATGTGTCACGCTCTAAGGAGACTCGTTCCATTTGCATGTTGAAGTCATTCGAAGTACTAGCTTTGCATTCTATTTTCAACTGCAAACACCAGAAGATACTTCTCAAACCTCCAACAGATAAAATGCGCAAATAAAAAGTACCTAGCAAAGCAAATAAAAGACCACTTAACATTCAAACAGAGAAATTTAAGATTGATTAAGCCACTTATAGTCAGACTTGCAGAAAAAGGAAGTAACATCGATCTCTGTATATGTCAAGATACTACTCTGTATAGATCCATGCATTAGCACATGCTCACAATATGACAACTTACTAAAGCCCACCATTATTCCAAAGATGTCCCTTCGAGACCCATTATCCTTGGTATAAGATCAGGTCACTAATTTCAAGGTGCAAAAAGGAAGAGGGAAAAAGGAATAAAAAAGAAAGAAGATGTAAAAGAACTTAATGTTATAACAGTTTCATTATACCTCACGTGCTAAAGCAAGCAGGAATAACTGTGGAGAAAAAAAGATAGTTCAACTCATTCTCAAACTATAGTTGTAAGCAAAGATTATATAGAAAACCTTAGAAGGGAATGGTTTCAGTGAATCCTAAGATTCAATAATGGAACTGAAAAGCTAATAAGCTATAGCCGAATTTCAATAAGAAGCGGTTTCGTACAAATTATGGGTGCATTTTTTAATGATAATAAGTCCTGGAAACCATAACCCCCGCAAGTAGGATACAATATTTTTAGTAACTTAGAGTTTTAAGAGAACACCGTGATATTTAATATGCTAATTGCTAAAGCAACAAATACACAAGTGTCTCCAAGAGATATGAGTGAATGTCATAAGGTAGAAAAAATTAAGTTCAGCGAACCATAATTTGGGTCGAAGTCTGACGCTTAATTCAGGTCAACCGAGAAACTGGAAAAGTAACTATAAAGAACCTGAAGCAGCTAAAAGTAATTAGGAAAATGCAATATTATGGAGACCTACAAAAGTTTATCATGCATGAAAAAAGAGTATCAAATGAAAATTACCCACAAGTGAACAGCTTATTTTTCTATTTCATTTGTCCCCATCATACATATTGAATACTTCAACAACCTTTCATATGTGTGTCTTAAAATATTCAAGCAAAGGTTTTAAAGAAGTAAATCGAGGGACAACTTGCAAAAAAGTTTAAATCATGTCGGTTCATGACCTAAATTTTATACGTACATATGTGTCCTTACCAAAAAATACATACGTACATATCCGTGCATGCACACATGCGCACAGAAAAAGATCTCTAAAGAAGATCAATTAAATTAACATTGCTTTTATTGTGAATAAACACCTGAATGCATAAAGGACTAGAAGGAATAGTAGCAATAAAGTAACAAACTAATTATCATAATAATTATTAGTAGTATTATTATTTTATTAGTAGTAAAGTCGCAAATTATTTATAGAAACTATCAAATTATATACAGAGGTTCCATGAGAATTCGTGTCTTATCTTTACACCATAATTCTTCTGTGCACAAACTATCGGTTTTTCCTTTTAAGAATAAAGTAAGCATACCTTTCTAGACAAAGAAAAAATAATAGAGTAAGCATGTAGCGGAATAAATACACGTGTTAGGTCCCTAATTAAAAAATGTTAGGCATTAATAAGGCCAATTAAAGCATCTACATGTTAACATATTTACACCTAGAGCAAAAGGCAAGAGTCAGCAAACACGATGACTTTAATATGAGCAGAAACTGATACGCCATCAAAACATCTCTGATTTTTCTCCCTCCACAAAATCCACAAGATGATGCTGGGAATAGTATAGATTTTGTGTCTTACTCCCAAACCAACTCAATATGCATATTGCCCAATGGATCCCTGACATGTTTAGGAACATATACCACAGCTCCCTTGCTACCCACAATGCAGGAACAAATTTTCTTTTTTCTTTACAATTCGAAAGTATCGACTTATAGATATGCACCAAGATGAAGCCAAAGGGTTACATGGTAACACGTATACTGTTGACTGGTACCGCAGTGTAACAATACATGATTAGGATCTCCAGTGAACCAGAAGCCAGAACCCCCCTTTTCCTAACAAATATCTCTTGTGAGACGTGCTTCATTAGCTCTCCACCTAACGCTAGAGACTTTGGGAGGGGAGGGCGGCTTTGTGCTTCCAAAGTAATTGTAACGCCATGGTCTCTTTGTTCTGCCAGAACATGCCTTCACAGAAAAAAAAACTTACCATTACTTCTCCACTTCATCAAATGAAGCTTTGCAACCCATTTCTCCTCCCTATTTCCTCAGTAGATGAATCAAGCCTCACTCTCCACCCTTAACAATTTCTTTGATGTCCAACAATGGTTTCTTTTTGCAATGTTAGCTTCAGAACATGAAGTAAAGATTAGGAACTATTTCCTCAGACGAGTGAGACCAAGCTATCTTCAGACGATCCCCATTTCAACATATATGGTTCTTTTAATTTCCTCCCAGAACATTTAAAATATTTTTCTAATGCTCCACTCGATAAGTCAAGGAAGCAATTCCAGTGCACCAGTGATCTTCTATAATTACTTAGCATTTGCAACCTTCCCCACAAAACAATCTTCTTAGTGGTTAAACCTCTATAGACATTTGTATAGAAGACTTCTATTTTGAATCTTCATACAAATGATCCTCTATTACAAATGCCTCTTTTTTTTAAGATCTTACCACTTAATCCCCTATATCAAATGGTATTAAAGTTGCTTGCTATCGACTTCTCCAAGTTCCTTCGAATTTTGTCTAACTGCTTCGTGACCCTAGAGCAGTGGACAAATTACCTTTCCTCATGAGCTAAAAAGTTTTGGATCACTTTTCTTCATATATGAAGCCTACACGTCATGCTTTGTTTTCTCTAAGTAAGATTTTGTTGATGAAAAGCATTAAGCAGGTTCTGGTATTTACATAGCAAGATTTACAAAGGTAACGAAAAGATTGCAGGAACCAATGGTGTTAAGGATCATTTAAGTGTGCTTAAGTTCTGAAGCTAGGTGAAGCTTAGGTTGTACACTTCACTTCGTTTAGCGAGCACCTTAGTGTAGCTATCAAGGCGCCAAAGGCTAAGGCGTACGCCTCATCATCTGGGGCTCTATTCTAGGAAGGTTAATGTGGAAAGAAAGGAACACGAGATGTATCGAAGAGAAAGTACATGCTATACAGAAGATCAAATACAAATGTTCATGGCTTTTGGCTTTAGGTGCAACCTTTTTTAAGTAATATTCAGCTGTTGTTCCGTAAGTCCTATTCACTCCTAGATGATACGAGGAATGAATCAGAAGAGTCAACCCCACCTTTGAAACGAGAAGAAAGAGATGCAGCTTGCTTGCGGAGGGGATCTTTCCTTCCTTCTCTCCCTACTTCTCAGTTCTCAATACCCTTTGCCCCTTGGAAAAGGGCCTGAGGCACCTCTTCACTGACAAAAAGAATAGATAGAAGGAATGGGTTGGCTTAATACATGATTTGGTGTGCGGAAGAGAGAGCTTTTCCAAAGGAACCTTTTGGTGGCCACACTCTTCCTTATGATTTTGGGGAGTCTTTATTCGGGTGAGGCTCTTGACTGCCCCGTCGTTCTTTCATGGATTGGTTATTCTTCTCCGATCGTACCTCTTTTTCCAATTTCGATCTCGATTAGTTCACAAGATTGAATGGCCAATTCTCCTTCGAACCCTTGATTCGATTGTTCAAAAAATAGCAAATATAATTGGAAAAGAGTTTAATTGTTAAGGGAACATTATTAATGAACTTTCTACTTTTTAGGACAAAGAATTTAGAGATCAATACTAGTCATTTAAATCGAACAAAGAATTTAGAGATCAATACTAGTCATTTAAATTGAATTAGAAACTTGACCGCACTTTTGCATCTAAATCAAAAATATTAATTGGTTTTTGAACTTAATTTGCAAGATCTTTACTTCATTTATTTCACTTAAATATTATTTAGTTACTTTTTTAAGAAGCTTTTTAGGTACTTATTTTTTTCTTTTTTTAAATGATGGTGTTGTTCGGACAAGCATGCGCGCAGCTAGATATTCTACCAGGTACAGCACAGAACCCACCATCTATGCAGTTCGGCATTAAGTGTCCTACATTGACATTGGTGGAGGGATGAGTTGTTTGTTTCATATACTCACCGCATGAGCTAGCTTTTGGATTGGTCATCGAATGGATGTAGGTGTCATTGTGATCAATAAGGCTTTAAGCTTCTCATAGCTAATTCCTATTTATGTACTCCCTCCGTTTCATTTTATGTGAAGGTGATATTAACTAGGCACATAGTTTAAGAATGAAAAACTTTTGGAACTTGCGTCTTAAACATGCCATGGCACTTTTGTGGCTATAAAATCATGTCATTAAGCATAAAATGAAAAGTTCAAAACTAAATTGTTTCTAAAAATAAAAGAGTATCATGCTTTTTGGAACAAACTAAAAGAAGAAAGAATGTCATGCAAAATGGAAAAATGGAGTAATTTCTTTTTGCCTTCCGCCTTTGACAAGATTATGAAGCTATTATTCCTTTATCAGTCTTGATTCATTACTCAAATGGGCAAGATTCCAATCCCGCTAGACGCTATAAAGGATTGGTAGTGAGGGAATTGAAGGCAAACGGATGGTGGAGTTATGACTCTAATTCCAAGCTTAATAAATGAAAGGGGGCATATCATGTAGGTATTACTTTCTCGTGCTCGGTTTAAGTGAAATTAAAGCTCCATGATAAACTAAATTGTTTCTAAGAATAAAAAAGAATCATCTTTTTTGGATCAAACTAAAAAAAAATAAAAAAAATGCCACGCAAAATGGAACCCTTTATCATTCTTGATTGATTACTCAATTAGGCCAGATTCCAATCCCGCTAGACGTTATAAAGGGATTGGTAGGGAAGGAATCCAAGGCGAAAGGGATGGTGGAGTTATGACCCTAATCCAAAAATTAATTGATAAGATTCAAGGGGACATATCACACAGCTATTACTTTGTCGTACTCGGTTTTACGTGAAATTAAAGCTCCATGATATTCTCATCCATATCTCATGTTTATAGATCTCTAATTACACACTTTCCTAATATGTTTTCGACTAATAAATTAAAAGTTTGGCGCCATATTCAGTTTAATTTAGTCTTGTTGATGCTTACAATAACTAGATTTATCGATTTTCTATTACATTGTAGTCTCGGTTATATTATATCCATAAAAAATAAGCAAATTCTATCAATAATAAGATTGAATATAGAAAAGCCTAAGAGCAGCAATTTCGAATTTCTATGAACCACATACAAGTTTCCTGATGAAAAATGTACTATATAATTCCATACCTACAGTAATCAACAACGAATAATCAAACTAAAGTTATCGAATCTAAACACTAATCAAATAAAACAGGAAAAAATCGAGAAAATTCGCGAAATTCGAATTACTAAAACTGAATATAGGAAAAGCCTAAAATCAGCAACTTCGAATTTCTATGAACCACATACAAGTTTCCTTATGAAAAATGTACTATATACACCGTACCTTCAGTAATCAGCAACGAATAATCAAACTAAAGTTATCGAATCTAAACACTAATCAAATAAAACAGAAAAAAAAATGAGAAAATTCACGAAATTCGAATTACTAAAATTGAATATAGAAAAAGCCTAAAAGCAGCAATTTCGAATTTCTATGAACCACATACAAGTTTCCTGATGAAAAGTGTACTACGTAACACCGTACCTACAGTAATCAGCTAGGAATAATCAAATTAAAGCTCTTAAACTAAATAATAATCAAATAAAACACGAAAAAATAGAGAAAATCGCGAAATTCAGGTCGGTTAAGTTACAAATTTAATATGATGCTCCAATTACCAAAATTGAATATAGAAAAAGCCTAAAAACTGCATCTTCGAATTTCTATTAACCACATACAAGCTCCTAATGAAAAATGTACTATATAACACCGTACCTACAGTAATCAACAACGAATAATCAA
Source organism: Anisodus acutangulus (assembly GCA_029783415.1). Taxonomy (NCBI): domain Eukaryota; kingdom Viridiplantae; phylum Streptophyta; class Magnoliopsida; order Solanales; family Solanaceae; genus Anisodus; species Anisodus acutangulus. The sequence goes on from CM056505.1 coordinate 45,162,434, forward strand.
ATTAAAGCTCTTAAACTAAATAATAATCAAATAAAACACGAAAAAATCGAGAAAATCGCGAAATTCAGGTCGGTTACGGAGTAACAAGGAGTTAAACAGTTACCGGAAATCACCGAAGAAGTTCGTCACCGTCACGAATGGATCGATTGGTTAGAGAGAGAAAGGAAATTGAAAAGGGGAGGAAAAGAGAGTAATTTATCAAACCTCCAAATTCAATTTTAACATCTACCTGCATCTACATGTGCAAAGCGGCAAACTTGTCATTTAACTTCATGTTATTTCCTTCACATCAAAAAGAATATTTCCTCAGTCTTTATTATTTTTATTCAAAAAGTGTGTTTACTTATTAAATTAATAAAAATTTAATCTTATTTTTTCACATTTATTCTTATTAAGTATCAAGATCATTGGTTCAAGTCGTGAAAATAGTATCTGGTAAAAATGTGAGGTAAGTCTGGGTACAATAGACTCTTGTGGTCCGGCCTTTTTTCGGGCCCCGTGCATAGCGGGAGATTAATGTAACAGGCTGCCCTTTTTTATCCTTATTAAGTGTCAGGTGATCAAATTTCAATATATATTTAATTAAGAATATTTTAGTTAAATTACCTATTTTTATTTAGGAATTATGTATTTTCTTAATGAATGTTCAAATGACTAAGTGGATACTCTTTTTAATTCAAAAGGAGTAATAATGTAAAAGGTTAAATCTCAATGAATCTAAATTAGTTAATAGTATCACATTTTAATGACTCCGCATTATAAGATTTTACTGGATATGTTATTGTTATTATTGTATTACATTTTAATGACTTTACATATATTGAAAATGTGACAGTAAGAAAATGGAAGATAAAAGGGATTACGGCCTTAATTTTTATTTGGAACATTAGATTAGATTATTTATCATTTTGAAATGGAAGTTTATTAATTTAGTATGTCAATCCCGTAAAGGGTTCAATTTCAGTGGATAGTGGTAATAAGATCACTGCAAATTTAATTTTACGTTAATATTATCACATTTTAGTAATTACACGTATATTGATTGCGATTCTCAGTTTGACTATAGGTTTTTCTCTACAGCTGATCTTTCTCAATAAATTCATATTTTTCTCTCAAAAAAGCGAGCTTATTCAATATTATATTGATTTGGCTTTGTTCACTTTCATTTTATTAGCAATAAGGTTTTTGACTTTTTTGTAGCTTTTTATGAGCAGGTGTATGTACTTTTTCTATGTGTAAGGTTTTAACATCCTTCCCTTAATCTCCCGACGGAGGACATATAGAGTATTGACAAAGATGTTGAGACTGGACACATCTCTCTTTATTTAATAGGACTTAGGACTATAATTAAAAAAAATAGAAGATGAAAGGAGTTATGACCCCAATTTTTGTTTGGAATATTAGATTATTTACCATTTACAACAAACAAAATAGGTATACTTTTAAGCCTAAGACCAATTAAGTTATAATATCTTCAACATTGGCCTAGGTTTAAATACCATTGAATTTTCATTTTTGTAATATTTAAAATTTAGGCATTTATTTTTCTGTTTTTGTTTACTTCTCCCGCATGTAAAAAGAAAAAGTTTATAACGAAGTTAATGACGCATTAAAATCAAGTCAAATAAAGATTATGAAAACACAAATGTTTTGATGTTTTTACTTCAACAAATTAAACGATATTAAAAAAAAATCACGTCCAACAACATAAATGCCCTCTCACCACAAAAGAAATGTAAAAAAATTGAACAAATTAGGTCAAAGATTCCTACCTTGCTTTATTGTTCGAGATACCAAAAAAAAATTGAGATTAAATACTTGAAAGATTTGGAAAGATAAAAAGAGACAAATAATATCAATCATAAAATTTAATAATTCGTAATCTTTTTTTCAGAGTCTAAAAGATAATACAAACATAATGAAAGGATAAATCTTATGTCCACTAAACTAAAAATAAGCATGAGACTTACTAAATAATAAGCTTGAATATCAAAATTTACATAACTTACTTGAATCAGATTTTCAAACAAGGAGATATCAATGAGCCATATAGAATAATTAAATTAAGACATTCGTCGTTGCATAATTATTTAATTCTGTTGGAATACAATTGTGGTAGAGAACATGAAATAAGTAATCATTATAATAGTAGAAAGGATAAACAAACTATTACAATAGAACTGAAAATCAAAATCTTATAAACTGCTTGTGTGATTTGCTGAGTCGAGTGATGGCACTGTCTTTAAGACAAGATTGCCCCGTATATCTCCCTTCACGGTGTTGAGCAATAGTCTCCCGAGATACAATAGCAATTTTAACAAGTGAGCAAAAGAAACTCAAGTGTTAATCTTGAAGAACTTTGAGTATAGTAACTTTTGCTAGAGAGGAAGAAGATGAATTCAGAAAATCTGGAGTATTTTCTAAGTGTTGAGTGTTGTGTTCAATTGAGCCTAAGTCTTCAATTTATAGTGTAAGTAGAAGACCCTCAACTAGCCAACTAATGGTCTTCAATAGCCATAATGGCACTTGATTGAGGGTTACATTCAGCCAAATAATGGTTGAATTCATGTGCCAAGTAATGGAGAATCAATGCTCCAAAACCAGCCCAAACGTCAAATTTTTCCAACTTCCCGTCGCAAGATTACGCCTCCGGCGCGCTGTGTGAATTAGCGTCGCGGCTCCGATGGATCTGACCAATTTGCGCGGCTTTCCGGCCCGACGGTGTGGCGTCGCGGCCCTTCACGGCTCCGCGGCGATTTCTGACTCATTTCAGTTTACACTTTGTATACTTCTTCCTTCTTTTACCAACGTGGAATACTTTATCATTTGGCCAATAACCGTCCATAATTCTATGTCTCAAACGTATTACATACGTACCAATATCTCTTTCACTAATGAAATTTGCGATACTTGGCACTACGTGTGCACGTGTGTGGAAACGACGTTTTTGACGTGCGGGACCAATTGTTCGAGTCATAAATTAATGGGATATACTTATTTCCACATTTAGTAAATTTCCAACAATCCTCTCTTGAAAGAGATTTTGGCGCACACACATGGTGCCTTTTCTAACAATCTTTCAGCGGACCGATGTTGCATCTGGATGGGTAGCATATGCTTTGAACCTTTCATAGTTGAATACCATCAGACTTACTTACTGCGCGGTGAACGTGATGTCTTGAACCGTCAGTATTTAGTGTAAGTCAAGTCAACGGTACCAAAACAACAACTTCATCTACTCAGTTCTTCGTAATGTTTTATTCGTTGTGGCTGTGGACACTTCTTCGATTCTTAAATGCGTTCATTTGAGGTGGCCTGTCCTCGCACTTAAATAGGTGGTCTCTTATAAGGTATCGGGCTATACCCCACTTTACAAGCGTTAGGAACCATTAAAATTTTCCCCAAACCTAACCTCAACCGGTGAGGATCATTAAAGGTTTTGGAAACTTAACATCCACCCACACTGCAGATAGCACTTATAGTCTATCACGGGAACGGCTTTGGATTTGGTGTTTCTTTACAAAAATTACTATCCGAAGTGTGCATGCTTTCACCGAAGCGATCAACTGAACCTTTACATCTTAGTTTTTCCATTGAACCTAATTCCTGAGATCTCCAGTCAGTAAGGTTGGGTTACCACCGTATTGGTCCTTATACCTTGGGTTTTAAGCCCATTCCCCTAGACATACAAATCATCTGATCTTTGGGTAAGTCATTTGTCAGCGGAGCTGCTATGTTATTATTTGACTTTATGTAATCAATGGCTATTATACCAGTGGTGATCAGCTGCCTAACAATCTTATGCCTCAGTGGAATATGACGAGACTTGCTGTTGTACATCGCATTCTGTGCCCTTCCTAGAGCCGACTGGCTGTCGCAGTGGATCATTACAGAAGGTACGGGTTTGTTCCAGTACGGAACATCCTCTAAGAAGTCGTGAAGCCACTCAGTTTTTTCTCCTGCTTTGTCTAAAACGATAAACTCCAATTCCATCATGGATCGGGCGATGCAAGTTTGCTTAGAGGATTTCCAAGACACGGCCCCACCACCAATTGTAAATACATACCCACTGGTGGACTTAGTGTTCTCTATGTCAGATATCCAGTTTGCATCACTGTACCCCTCTAGTACAATTGGTTATCTCGAATAGTGCAACCCATAAGTTAGCATGTATTTCAGGTATTGTAATACCCGATTCAACGCCTTCCAGTGATCATCACTCGGATTAAGGGTAAACCTAGCCAACTTGTTGATTGCATAAGCAATATCAAGTCGGGTGCAGTTTATTATGTACATCAAATAACCGATCACATGTGCATATTGCTTCTGCCATATGGGTGCACCACAGTTTTTATCAAGCTTTTGATTTCTATCCATTAGTGACTTTATAGACGAACTGTCATACATCTCGAACTTTCTCAAAACGTCCTCGATGTAGTGAGACTGAGATAAGACCAGTCCGTCAGACATCTTAGAGATTTTTATCCCTAAGATGACATTTGCGATACTCATATCCTTCATGACGAAACATTATTTCAACATGTTCTTAGTCTTTAGAATTATGCTAGGACTGCCCCCTGTGATCAACATGTCATCTACATACAAGCATATCATAACAAACGAGTCAGAGTTATCTTTCATGTAGACACATTTGGCACACTCATTAATGGCGAAACCCTTCGATAGTAGAGAAATATCAATTTTTTTGTGTCATTGCTTCGAAGCTTGTTTCAGCCCTTATAGAGATTTGACAAGCCGACAGACTTTCTTCTCTTGCCCTTGAACCACATACCCCTCGGGTTGGTCCATATAAATTTCTTCTTCCAAATCACCATTTAGGAAGACTGTCTTGACATCCATTTGATGTATCTCAAGGTCACGCAATGCTGCGATCGCAATGAATACTCGTATGGACGTCATTCTAGACACCGGGGAGTACGTGTCAAAGTAGTCAAGGTCTTCTTTTTGTCGATAGCCCTTGACTACCAACCTGACCTTGTACTTATCTATATACCCATCTGTTTTATACTTCCGTTTAAGTATCCACTTACAACCCAACAGTTTATTTCCCGGAGGAAGATCAACCAACTCCCAAGTATAGTTATGCAGAATGAAGCCTATTTCACTCTCAATAGCTTATTTCCAGAGCGGTGTCTATGGAGTTGACAATGCTTCAACAATTGTCCTTGGTTCATCATCAACCATATAAGCTATAAAGTCATGACCGAAGGATTTATCTTTCTTGGCCCTTTTTCTTCGCCTTAGTTCCATCTCTGGAGTCTCCAAGTTCTGAGAATCTGGAACACTAAATTCCGGATATTCAGTGACTTCGAGATCCACTGAATCTGAACCATCTAGATCAGGGCCGTCAACGACTCCCGATTCCTGAGAGCTTTGTTCATAACTTCGTTTGCAAGAGGTTATATCTTTTTCCTTTCTAGGAAATGTGTCTTCAAAGAATTGAGCATTCCTTGATTCCAAGATTGTACCCCCGTTGATATCTGGAATATCTGACTTATGCACTAAAAAGAGATAAGCACTACTGATATTTACATATCCGATGGATATGCAATCTAAAACACTCACATAACTCTCTGTCTTCTAGTACTACTAAAATATAAATATAATAACTACATAGTAAATTAAATAAAAAACATAAGAAAAAAAATAAAAATAAAATATTAATAAAAGTTACGACGGAATGATAAATACTTTTGCTAGTGGCTTTTGATTCGAGCCTTGAATATATAATCGCAATATATATCGTTTTACCCTAATATGAAATTTTACACGAATTCGGATTTAATTAACCACACGATGAGATATCATATTACAATAAAAATTAAATAAATTATCCCCTGAGTTATGACAAAAGAATCAAATATTTTCAATAATAAGATAAACACTCTACGTTTGTTTCGAAAATAAAAAAAATCGAATATTTTTTTGAAAAATTATGAAAATATATTTGCTACCTTCTTGAAAAGAGATACGAGGGGCTTTGGGAGTGAACGTTAAGGGCTCCTTGGTTGGGAAATAAGTTATTCGGGGGCTAGGGCTCCTCATTGATTCAACTCTTCATATATAGAGTTGTTCAAAACAGTGTACAAAGTTTCCCACCTTTTGCTTTGCAAAGTTATTAGGCATTAACAAGTGTGTTGGAACAAATCTTGAAACATGCCTTCAATGTCTGCTAATAATTTTTCAAGAAACACTCATCACCATCAAACTAAAGGGGATTTTTTTGCCAGGTATTTCTTTTTTACTTTTTAGCATACCCCATTTGTTTAATTTAGTTTTATATCTTGTTGGTTCAATCCAAGAAGCTAAAATTATGTTAAAAGGTTTGAATTTTTTGCTAGGTTTCTATTTTTAGCATACCCCATTTGTTTAATTTACTCTTATTCTTTGTTGGTTTAATCCCAGAAGCTAAAAAATACTTCCTTTTGTGGGTGTATAGCTATGTATATGCACTTGTTTATGTTCAAAAGTTTGATCCTTTTTGCCAGGTTTCTACTTTTTAGCATACCCAATTGTTTAATTACTTTTATCCCTTGTTTTTGAGCTGAGGGTCTATGGGAAACAAACTCTCTGCACCACAAAGGTAAAGTTAAAGGTCTGCGTACATCCTATCCTCCCAGACACTATGGGATTACATTGAGTATGTTGTTGTTGTTTTATCCCTTGTTGGTTCAATTCAAGAAGCTAAATGCTTCCCTTTTGTGGGTATTTAACTATGTATATGCACACGTTTATGTTCAAAGGTTTGATCTTTTTTGCCAGGTTTCTACTTTTTTAGCATACCCTTTTGTTTAATTTACTTTTATATCTTGTTGTTTCAATCCAAGAAGCTAAAAAAATGCTTCCTTTTGTGGGTATTTAACTATGTATATGTTCAAAGGTTTGATCTTTTTTTGTCAGGTTTCTATTTTTAGCATACCCCATTTGTTTAATTTAGTTTTATCTCTTGTTGGTTCAATCCAAGAAGCTAAAATTATGTTCAAAGGTTTGATCTTTTTTGCTAGGTTTCTATTTTTAGCATACCCCATTTGTTTAATTTAGTTTTATCCCTTGTTGGTTCATTCCAAGAAGCTAAATGCTTCCTTTTTGTGGCTGTTTAACTATGTATATGCTCATGTTTATAGCTTTAAATTTCTTGTTCTTGTGTCGAGGGTCTACCGGAAACAACCTCTCCCTCCCAAGGTAGGGGTAAGGTCTGCCTACACTCTACCCTCCCCAGACCCCACTTGTGTGACACTGATTATGTTGTTGTTGTACTTTTATACCTCGTTGTTCAATCCAAGAAGCTAAAAATGCTTCCTTTTGTGGGTATATAACTATGTATTGACATGTTTATGTTCAAAGGTTTGATCTTTTTTGCGGGGTTTCTACTTTTTAGCATACCCATTTGTTTAATTTAGTTTTATCCCTTGTTGGTTCAATCCAAGAAGCTAAAAAATGCTTCCTTTTGTGGGTATTTAACTATGTATATGCACGCCTTTATGTTCAAAGGTTTGATGTTTTTGCAGGAAGCAAAAGATTGAGCAACAGAGAAAAAATTTACCAATTGCTGCAGGTATTGTTTTGGTTATTTAATTTGAACCGCTTAGTCTAATATCTGCTCCTTTTATTTTTGCTTCTTTTTTCCCATCCTGTTCTTAGTATTTACTGTGAGCTGTTTTTCAGTTTACTGATTGTTTTACCACGATTATTTCGTTTTCGTCTGTTCTAGGTTTTAGTTTGCTGTATTCTGTAGATTTTAATCTTACCCGTGTTATTTGATTGACTTTAGTTGAAAGGAGACTCGTGGAAGAGGTACGGAACAATGACACTCTGATAATTGTTGGAGAAACTGGAAGTGGAAAGACGACTCGTAAGTACTTTGCTACACGTCCTTTGAGTACTTTAAATAATACTTCAATGATGGTGGTCATTTTTTTCTTTGGTAAGATGGTGGTCAATTATGATGTTTCATAGTGTCAGTTCTAAGGCCTTCCACACCTTCAGTTAGTAAAAAGGATAAAAGATTTATGCGTATTGCATCTTTCTTCTTTATCTGTTTGTTTGTGGGTTGAATTATGTGTGGTTTATCAGTCTTTACTGAGGTGTATAAAGGTGTTTTCTGTCTGTTTGTGCAAGTCAAGCATTATAGAACTGGTGAAATTTTGTTAACAAAGTTAGCTGGGCACTATAAACTTTTACTTTCCAAAATTGCAAGCTGAGGTTGAATCCAACCCTCTATTGTTTTTCATGTTTGCTTTTTGTTTTTCGATAACCGTGGTGTTCGGGCCAGCTTGCGTGCACCTTGACTAATTCCACGGGATACTTGCTACCTCCCACTAGCAACAGGTACCAGATAACTTTGTCCACCAAAACTTACAAAGATGAAAAGAAATTACCTAGTGTTTTTGCCTCCGCTGGAATTTGAACGTGAGACCTCATGGTTCTTCTCTCACTTCATTGACCACTAGGCCACACCCTTGGGTGCCTCATGTTTGCTTATTCTTTTTGTTTTCGACTCTTGTTAGAAGAACTGGGGCATTTCTCACCTTTTGGTTGATGAGTGTGTTTGAGGATGAGGGATATGCGAGGATTGCAATAAGAAGGATGATGAATTAGGACGGGAGACCATACTCTCAAGAAAGTTTCAGTTAAATCCAATTTACCCTCACTAACTTGGTCTAGCCATAAACTGAGGAACATTTTTTTTTGGTTTCTCACTCAGTGTTTGGTACCTGCATTGGGGCCTCCACTAATCCGGATTTGTGACGCGTAATGCCCATTTATGAGGGAAGCGCTCCTTAACAGGATCTTTTCCATACACAGGGCTCACCGGTTAAAGGGCGAAGGGATCCTATCCATCCCACCACAACCCTTGTTGGTGCCACAAACTGGGAAACTTTTGTGGTGGTTAGTGAACATTTGTAATTGGTCATAACTGCTTGAGTTGTGCATGTGAAAGTATTGGCTGAATTGTCGTCAGACAGCTCACTCTGTTTTGTCGGTTCGATATTTTGAGTGTGCCCTAATTATACATCCTGATAATGGTAATCAATTTATATGTATTGTCCTATGAATTCTTAGATTATTCTTGGATACTCTCTCTCGATTAGAACTGCCTAAGTAACAAAATGTGCTATTCATTCTATATAAATAAATACACCAGAATAGATCAGTTATGGAAGATATTCATCAGTCTGAGGAAGATCAGGTGGGTGAAACCAGGAAGTGTTAGAGGAGTTCTTAGATGCTGGAAGAGAGATGGCAATGCCGCAAGAAAGGAAGAGAGATGGAAGATTGTCCCAGCATGCATTTGGTGGACAATATGGAAAGAAAGAAATCAGAGATGTTTTGAGGGCAAACAAAGTGACCTACAGAAGTTTAAAATGAATTGTTTAGCTCTGTATTATTTTTGGTGTAAACAAGAAGTTTTAGGTCAAACTGAAGATATTTTTGATGTTTTAGATTACTTGTAAGAAAGAATAGGAGTCTCAAGCTGTAAGCTGTAACATTTTGAAAGGGGGACTACACTTTTTGATGTAGTATACCTGTGGATATATAGTTAACTGTTATCATTCTCAAAAAGAATAAATAAATACAGCAGAATACTCTAAAAAATGTGTCTTTTGTAACATCAGATACAAATAGGTATGTGTTGCATGGTTTAGCTTCCATATTGACATTCTTTAGGTTTATCCTATTGTGGCCTATGTTTTTGCAGAAATACCTCAGTATCTTTTTAAAGGAGGATTTTGCCGTGATGGTGGTATCATTGGGATAACTCAACCTAGACGTGTGGCTGCTATCACTGTTGCTAAACGTGTTGCTGAGGAATGTGGAGTTCCGTTGGGTCAAGAAGTTGGATATGCTATTAGATTTGAAGATGTAACTTCTGGCCAAACAAAGATCAAATATATGACAGATGGTTTACTTCTGAGGTAATAAGGAATAAAAAGGTTTGATGCATAACATGTATGATAGCCTGTTTGGCCAAGCTTCTGGGAAGCCAAATTTGTTGTTTTTTTTTTTTTAATAAAAAAAGTGCTTATTTTATAAAGTTGAGTTGTTTGGCCAAGATTTTAAGGAAAATATAAGTGCTTTTGACTAGTAGTAGAAGCTGTCTTTCAGAAGCTAAAAAAGTAACTTTTCCCCGAAAGCACTTTTGGAACATTGGTCAAGTACAAGATACTGCTCTAATATTGATAGAAGTGCTTTTCAAATTGATTATCCAAACACAAAGTGATATTCTCCAAAAGTACTTTTGACAAAAAACACTTTCAAAGAAAGGAGATTTTGGAAGTTTGGCCAAACATGCTATGAGTCTCGCTTTTCTGGAAGCAAAAAAAGAGAGTAATATATCCATGACTATGGACTCAATTGTTGCATATACGGGGCATGTGTGGAGAGATTGTTCATATTCCACGTAGAGTTTACTTCACATCACATGATAGAGCTATTTATGATTATCTAAATTCTAAAGCTGTATCTGGAAAAACAATTTACAAATGGTGAATGACATGTCACTATTACAGGGAAGCATTATTGGATCCATACCTCTCCAAGTATTCTGTTATTATTGTTGATGAGGCGCACGAGCGGACAATCCACACTGATGTATTGCTTGGCTTGTTAAAGAATGTACATAAAGCAAGGTCAAAATCTATTAATGGAGTGGTAAATACTGGACATAATAATAATTTAAATAACGGGCATGCCTTGGAGGAAAGGATTGACAATCAGAATGATGGTATTTTGAAGCCATGTCAAGCGAAAAAGTACAGCCCATTGAAATTGATCATTATGTCAGCCAGTTTGGATGCACGAGTTTTCTCAGAGTACTTTGGTGGTGCAAGAGCTGTTCATGTTCAGGGACGACAGTTTCCTGTCGATATATTCTACACACATAAGCCTGAGACAGATTGCATAGATGCAGCTTTGATTACTATATTTCAGGTCATTTACATTAATCTTGTTGCTCCGCAAATTAGAGTTTGAATTGATTGACAGTGTCATTAAATTTTCAGAAAGGCACAGTAGCTTTGTGCCTTTATTGTTATTTTTTCGAGAAAATGACAAAAATTGTCCCTTATGTTTCGGAGTAGGTTCAAAATTGTCCCTACATTATGCTCTGAACAGTTTTGGTCCTTTCAGTTTGCCAAAAGTTAACGCTTTTGGTCTCTTGTCAAATATTTGACAAACTTCCTCTGGTAGATTTGTCGGGAACTGTCCCACTAAATTCTTTTTTCCCACTGTTTCCGTCAAATCTAACCGACAAAGCTTGTTAAATATTTGATGGAGAACAAAAGTGTTAATTGTTGGCAAACTTAAAGGACCAAAACTGTTTGGAGCATAGCATACTTTAGGCACTGTTTTAAACCTACTCCCAAACATAAGGGACCATTTTTGTCATTTTCTCATACTATCTTATTTATCAGCTCATAGCTTGATTTGTTTCCATAGCTAAGTTCAATGTTTCACGTAGCATTTGGGGGGTGGGGGGTGGGTGGGTTCAATTAGTCAAATATATAGGTTGTGATGTTGCTGAATGTCTTAATTTTCTGTTCATTTCTTTCGAACTTGTTTTGCTAGATACATCTAGAGGAGGGCCCCGGTGATATACTTGTATTCCTCACTGGTCAAGAAGAGATTGAATCCGTTGAGAGGCTTATCCATGAACGCCTCCGACAATTACCCGAAGGCAGTAGGAAGCTCGTAACTTTTCCCATATTCTCATCACTTCCCTCTGAGAAGCAAATGAAAGTTTTCATGCCTTCACCAGCTGGATATCGTAAGGTTGATTTGTTTCTTCGAATAAGCTTATTTTTTGAATTTTGAGATGGATTCAGTTTTTTTGTCTATGTCTCGGGTTGCATTTAGGTCTTGTGTGTAAAAACATGACTTAAATGAACTTCTTTCATTGAATTGTTCAAAAGATAATTTAATAAGTATTTGCTCTGAGTTGGCAAGCTATGTCCATTAAAACCAGATTTTTAATTCTTTCATTTGTTGTTTAGGTGATACTGGCAACAAATATTGCTGAGACATCGGTGACAATACCTGGAATTAAGTATGTTGTTGATCCTGGACTGGTGAAAGCACGAACGTATGATCCTAAGATGGGAGTTGATTCATTGATCATTGTCACAACATCTAAAGCTCAAGCTCTGCAAAGGAGGTAGGGTGTTTGCAAATGCATTTACATCTCAGTGCACATTGACTAATACCTTGCTTGGTCAAGCTTTTCCAAGGCCAAAAGTTATTTCTTTTCTTCAAAATTGAGGTGTTTGGCCAAGCTTTTTAGGAGAAGAAAAAGTGTTTTTTGAGTAGAAGCATAAGCAAAAGCTGTTTTTGCGAAGCTGAAAAAAGTAGCTTCTCCCCAAAAGTATTTTTTTGGAAAACACTTCTGAGAAAATACACTCGGAAGCACTTTTTAAAAGCTTGGCCAAACACTAATTGCTGCTCAAATGTGCTTTTTAAATTGATTAGCCAAACACAAGCTGCTTCTTACCAAAAGTACTTGGCCAAACAAGTTATAAATCTCAATACACATTGACTAAATCACCTTCTTTCCTCTACTAACTTTATTCAGAAGCACTTTTTGTCCAACTTTTTATTAAATATGGTGGTGGTTTGAGCTTTGAACCATAATTCCCTTCGTTCTTTGCGTAGTTAAAGGAAGCGCGTATACCAATAAGACCTCTCTTGTGTGTCATATTCGTATTTGACATAATGGGATAGGCTAAGGATATGTACCGCAATGTATTTATGTGTCGAAGATTTTTACATCTTTGTTCTGAATATACCATTTAGGTACAGATATCCTTCAAAGGGCCAACATAATCTTGATGATATCGACATAGGAAATAGGAGGATTGTAATTGTAAGCATATTTTTCTTTTCGAAGCAGAAGAATTGTTTTTCTTTTTCTGGTAACTGCAATAAATAGAAGTAGCGTGTTCTTTCCATCTGCCTAATCTTTGGTGGTCAGAGTTATCCGATACTTGTATTGGTGGGAGGTAGGAGGTACCCAGTGGAATAATCTAGGTGTCCGCAAGCTGGCCCCGGATACCACCGCTGTAAAAAAAAAAGAGACAAAGTTAAACCTAAAATTTCCTAGTGCGGCCTCTGAAGTAAAATCCACTGGAGGATGGTGATCGAGAAGTTGAACCAATGCAGTAGGATTTACATATACAGGAGTGAAATGAATAATGGACCTTTGCTCTATTTTGGTTAAATTGTCTGTTAAATATCAGATCAAGGGCTAAATCGTGTTGCATCCCTTTCTTTTAAAAAATAAAATAATATAAAAAATTAAAAAACGGCTAATTTCTTGAATTTTTATAGTGGACGTGCAGGACGTGAAGGACCTGGGAAATGCTATCGTCTGTATCAAGAAAGTTTCTTTGAGAAACTTACAGATTCTACATTACCTGAGATTAGGAGATGTGATCTCTTGAATGTCGTATTGCAGCTCAAGGCTCTAGGCATTGATGATGTCATTAACTTTGACTTCATTGAAAAACCAGACAGGTAATTACCATTTACTCCAATATAATTCTCAAAAATTATCATTTACCCCAATGAGTGGGACAAGTTTTTCAGTGCATTTTGCAAGCATATTTGGCTATCAGCATTTATGATGCCTTTTCATTGAACAGGACTGCGATAGTCAACTCATTATGGTCTCTCTACTTGTTGGGTGCTGTAACGGAAGAGAATAAACTTTCAGATGTTGGACATCAAATGGCCAGGCTACCCCTTGATCCAGTATATTCTAAGGCTCTCATTGTTGCTAGCCAATTCGGCTGCTTGAAAGAAATGTTGATCTGTGTTGCAATGCTTTCAGTGGAATCTATTTTCTACGCACCACGTGAAAAGTTGGAAGAGGTATTCCTTTGTGCTCCTAGTTGTGATTCATCCCCCATTTTCCCCTTTCTATCTGTGTTGAAATATTTCTTTAAAATTCTGTTGCTAGTGGGAGGTAGCAGGTATACCGTGGAATTAGTCGAGGTGCGCGCATGCTGGCCCGGACACCACGATTATCAAATAATAAATAAATAGATTTTGTCAATTAAAGGCTTTTAATGAGTCTGTCTTGGTGATAAATAAGTTTAGACCTTAAAGCTCGACCCCCTTTTTGAATTTGTGTGAGACATTTCCCTTTGAAGGTTTGCGTCTTATAATGTTGATTTTGGCTATGAATCTACAAAAATTACCTTCAATATTTTGAATACCTAACACATTGCAGTAGATAAAAAAAATTCATGTTTAACTGTCTTGGTTTATATAGTATTTTTCCATGGGCTTTACTTTGAGCCGATGGTCTATTGGAACCAGCCTCTTTACCTCCACGGTAGAGATAAGGTTTGCGTACACTGGGTATGTTGTTGTTGTTGTAGTATTTTGCCATGGATTCTTTACTTCCGTTATTTCTTTTCCGGACTGCTTTGGTTTGCTTTTATTTGAGCTGAACATCTATCGGAAACAACCTCTCTACCTCCCAAGGCAGAGGTGAGGTTTGCGTACACTCTACCCTCCCCAGACCCCACTTGTGGGATTACACTGGGTATATTGTTGTTGTTGTAACTGTTTTCATCTGATTTCTAAGTTCAAGTAAATCGTGTTGCATGAAATGGGGAATGGACTGTAGAAGAATTTTGTATGCAGTTTTAGCAACTGTTAAGTATTATTTTTTCCCCATGTTGACTTTTCTCTTTTCCTGTATACTATTTCTGGCATCTAATATTAATAGAAAACGCTCTGAACAACTTTACCTGTTTTCACCAGTCACGGAATGCGTTGAAAAGTTTTGCAAGTCCAGAAGGGGATCATTTGACATTGCTGAATGTATACCTCACTGCTGATGAGTTCTTTCAGAAGAACAAGACGGTCAATAGTGAAGAAAAGGCTGAAAAGAATCTTAGGAAATGGTGCAAGGATAATTATATTAACAGCCGCTCTCTAAAACATGCTCGTGATATCCACAGGTGGGGCATATGTACTTCAACTTCAAGGAAACAAATATTGAAAATTTATTCTGCTATATAATTTTCCTCCACCTCGATAGTTTTTTTTTATAAACGTTATTCGAGAGTCAAACTTCTTAATTTTGACTGTGAATTCAGACATAGAAGCGTAAGTTTTTTGAAATAAAATTTATATATTTGAAAACTATGTGAAAAACACTATCACAAATTGACAACTTAAAGTATTTAAAAGGCATATGAAAAAATCGCGGTCAAGAAACTCGTTTTACTCTAGAAATCTGCAAGGTTCCACATAAATTACGACGGAGGGAGTATATTCTTATGTCCATACTTGTCATATTTCACTGTTATACGATGTATTTGCTTCTTCTCATCATTTACCCGGGTCTTCCAAGCATGTGATATCTTATGCTCCCTCTTATGTTTGCAGTCAAATTCTGAGGAATGTTGAACAAATGGGTCTTTGTGTCACTTCTTGTGAAGATGATACGCTTCTCTTCCGCAGATGCCTTGCTGCCTCGTTTTTCCTTAAAGCAGCTATGAAGCAGCCTGATGGTGCATACAGGTAAAGATTTTGTGGTTGCAACGCTCACTGTCTGTTTGGATTTCTGTGGAGAAAATGACAAAATATGGTCCCTTATGTTTGAGGGTAGGTTCAAAATAGTCCCTTATTTGATTCATTTTTCGAGTCTGGTGCAGCTTTTTAAGGTATAATTTCTGTTATTTTTTATATCCTTTAATGTCTAGTGCATTTTTTTATGTTGCATATTTTAGAATTTTGATGTGACTTTCTTGGTGTTTACGGTTAAATGTTTTTCTTCCATTATTTTTGTCAAATCTAACGAACATAAATTGTTAAGTACTATTTGACGGATACTGTTTATCGGAAGCAACCTCTCTACCCCACAAATGTAGGAGTACCCTCCCAACCCCCACTTGTGGGATTACATTGGGTATGTTGTACTATTTGACTCAGATTAAAAGGGTAACATTTGATAAACGTAAAGGACGAAAACTGTTCAGTGCATATATAAGAGACTATTTTTGTCATTTTCTCGATTTCTGTTTATATTCATCTTTTCTAACAGACAACTCTGACATATTATCTATTTGTTCCCTTGGTATCTGACATTCATTTTATCTATTTACTGGCAGGGTCACATTAAGTGGTTTGATAGTTCAAATACATCCCTCTTCCGTCTTGTTTCGAGCCAAACCAGAGTGTATAGTTTTTAATGAACTAGTCCATACTAATCATAGTTATGTCCGTAATGTTTCTAGAATTGATTACTTGTGGCTCGTTGAGCTGGCTCCCCACTTGTACGCCGTGCAAGACTAAATGTGTTTTACTGCGATATTGTTATTTATATTGGTAAGAGGTCCCTTCCTCCGTTGTCATATATTTTAGTTTTATCAATTTCTCAGTTCCAACAGCCTAATGAGATCCGTCTGATTAGTTTTCGTCATTTGTATGTTGTGAAAAATCCGTTTGTAGCGAATGCTTTCTGCTTCTCTCCGAGGCACGCTGTGTCCAGACTTGCCAAAAACAGGATTGAATCGATGAATGCATATATAAGCCTAGAAAGATCTCACATCTATTTACTCAGACACCTCTTTCTAATTGAAGACTTTGGTAGCTTGAACTCATTGGCAATGACTCTTACCACAACAACCTAGGTAAACATGCTTTGGAGCTGATCTGTCAGATCACTGGTACCACAAACTTCTATCTTGAAGTGAATCGACTTCGTTCATTCCCGAGTCAATAATTGCCCTAGGATGGAGACCAGTAATGACAAAACATTATCTTACCAATTTTTTTATAAGCATTCTGACGCTATATAGCCATATAGGCAAGGCTCGGGGCTTCGTCCCGAACCAAGGAGGCATTCTGGCGGTCGGATTGGCGAGGACTTTACAAGTAACAAGAAGGCATGGTTTTTATCTTGACAAGGACGGTGTTGAAGATGGAGAAGTCTACATAATATTTAGTAGACTCTCCGCTTTTACTGAAGCAGAGGTGTCACTGGTTATTCATCTTTTTCTGTTTGAATACTTGATCGGAATTTGACATTTTTAGATCAGCTTGTTATCCTAGAGTAACTTTTATCCGTTGAGCGATGGCGCAGGAAAATATAACTGCTTCGTGGTGAGCGTTTTCCCTTCCTTGGTAGGTTGGAACTTTAGTAGTCGGGTTAGTAGATTTCAGATACTGTGACTATTAAAATGTGAACTGAAAAACTGTCTTGGGTCGCAGTCAATCAAACAAAATATACAAATGCACCAACTTTTAGACACTTTCTTGATAGACAGTTTACTAATGCACTAAACTTTTATTACCTTAATTAAAACAAATTAAATTATATTGATAGTGTAAACAATTTTAACATTGTCAGAGCGAAGAAGTTAAATCCTTAACTAATACTAACACATTATTTATATAATCTTTGCAACTTTCAAAAGTTGAAATTCATTAATTTTTTATATTTTAAGCTTTCAAGAGTTGCAATATGTTATGTTCTTTATCAAAGTTTTATTATTATTATTATTATTATTATAATAATAATAATAATAATAATAATAATAATAATATTTCCTTGTTCTTCTGCTACTATTAAGTTTAAACACTGATGCAAATTAAGCGGAGGAATTGATGTTTGTATTACTTTAACCTTAGAACATTTTTTTTCAGTTACAAGACTTTTGCACCTTTCAACTAAATATTCCTGACTCATTATGTGACGTGTTTATCATTTTAGTCAGTCCTAATTCCTTAAAAACATGTATGACGTATTTTTTAATTTTAAAATAAATTAATTTTAAATTTTCTATAAAATAGATTTATAGTCATACAAATATATACGATTAGTTTCAAAAGTTTTTTTTTCTGAATTCCTTGCCGAATCAAAATGTATTACATAAAATGAAACGGAGGAAAATATAATTTAAGCACGTATATATCAAACTGAGTGTGAAGTATAATAATATTTTGAACAATTTACTGATACAATATTTCATTGGTCCAAGCAGATATGTTTTTTAATGTGTGGAATGAATTATTCCACTACATTCCAAATAGTTATGTGTAGGTGTGGAAGGAAGTCTCAAGTTTGTGCGCCGCTATATAAAATTATCTTTGTTTGGGACCTTTTGACCCCTAATGTGAGATTTTTTTGCTCCTCAATATAAATATGGTTACCAATATAGATATCGGGTACCGGGCAAAAAAGTAATACAAACACATAGTCTAATTCAAAGGTCAAGATTGTACAACTTGATGTATGAATATATTCTTTTTTTCTACTCTCCTCTCCAAGACTAACGTTCCTATTGATTCCACACGTCCTGAAAAACCAAAAAAGAAAGAAAGATATGCAATGAATTTTTAGTTATTTTTTTTCTAATTTGAGAATCTAATATGAGTCAATTAATTTTGAATATTTAAGTATTAAAAAGAGAGCTTAATTTTTAAGCAACTTTGACTTCAATTTGAAAAAGTCACCCCAAATGAACGTTGGATTTATGCTTAAGCAAACACCCCGTGAGACCGGTATCAATCAATACCAACAAAACTTAACAAAATGAGGTTAATACAAAGGCATAAGATCGGACAAATATTGAAACTTATTTTAGAAGTGATCAAAATTTAAAAGCACCTTTTGAAAAAGATACAATATACTATGAAAATGTATTACCTACCTTGAAGGCTATTCCTTTCGTTTTATAATAAGTTTTGCTTTTAGCTTATGCACACCTCTTACGAAATTGCTCTCTTTTAAAAAAATTATGAGTGTTTTTATAACTTACCCTTAATTAATGTCTAAAAAAGAAAAGTTACTTAATGATTCTTGATTATGTAAATAATGATAATTTTTGAAGAATAAGGTCAATAATTCTAAAGCACCACTTATTTTGAAACAAAATGAAAAACATAAAACACCACTTATTCATCTACCTTAATTGTGGCCGATTGCCAAATTTTGTGGGAATAAAAATATGGTACTAATATTTATTACTCTAACTATGGTTAAGACCTTATTTTAGTTAATTCAATCTAGATCATTGATTTAAAAATGGAACACATGGCACTCATCCAAGTAAGAAATTGAGGGAAATGGAGACATAGGAAATGGAGGGGAGCCGATCCATGTAACCGGGACCTCGTGTTGGCAAATATGTCTATTTTAAGACTAATTGTTTTGATTTTTCCTGACTAATTAGGAAGTAAGTAAAAACTAAAATTTGATATTTTTGTATATTTCCATATCACAATTTATTTCCCTTTATATATATGTGTGCACGCATATTTAATTCTCTCTTGTTCCAAATATAAATTCTTTACAAAGAAGAGCGCATCTATTTTCCTATAATATTTATGAATCTTCATATTAGCACGATTAATATGGGATTATACTGAATATGTTGTTATTTTAGTACGACTAAATTTGGCAGTCCATAATCCTGTAAGAAAAAATATTTCCTTTCGACTAGATATTCAAAATTAAGTCCTCTTAAAAAAATACTCCTAATTAAGATGATTCTTAAATTTATGAAGGCAATAAAGTATACAGCATGAAAAACAACCTTAAACTCTCATGCTACACACTATAAATTAAACATTGAGATTAATATTTGCATTGCCATATATATATGGATGAGGAGACAAAGGAACATGCAAAGTAGATCCATAGCGTTGTAACCTATAGGTTCACGTGAACCTTATAACTTTTGTCCAGACCCTATACATGTATCAGAAATTCCGCTAAATATCTATAAATATTGATTGTGAATTCAGTTATTATTTTGTAGGTGTCATAAACTTCAAATCCTCGATCCATCGCCATGTAAGTGACAAACTAGAAGACAAGCCTTGAAGGGATGATTTGCTTCAGTAATAGGATGAAACTTCTGGTGCATGTATCCTTTTCTTTCTGTTTTACATTGCAGGTACAATTGAGCAGCCTCAATTGACATCAATCTTAATGTCATCTTATGCTACACACGGGGTGGATCTAGAGGATTGGTTACAGGTTCACGTGAACCCAGTAGCTTTTGTCCAGACCCTATATATGTATATAAAAACATTCTATTAAATATCTATAAATATTTAACTATAAACTCAGGTTGCCGTAGAAATCCATAAACTTCAAATTCTGGATCCGTCTCTGGTCTACAGACAGGTCACTGCGATATATTGAGGACAGCCTGCCATTTTAAATTAGTTTAAGGCTACTTTTTATCAGACTTTTGTTTGAACAGAAATCATCAAGGATAAAGTCAATCATGTTAACAGAAGAAGATGGAGAAATGAATCTCCTACTGCTCACTTTTTCCCTACCTGAACTCTCACTTTGGTGCTAGCAGTAGTTTTCGTGCCATATTTCAACTCTCGCTCTTTTTAGCACGCCCTTTCTCAAACTACGAGACCATCTGTTCGCGTATAGATCGGTAACCAAACTGCTAACTCCCAACAGCAGACAGGAGGTCCGGTATTCTTCTACAAACACAGAGATAGACAACTTCATCAAGATATTTAATGAAAATTAAGTGCACATAAGATTTATGTTTCAATCCTAATTGAAGTCACCTTATCTTGACTTCACAGGTTATTTTTATTTTTTACCTTTCTTGAGTATCTCATTCAATTTAAGTTATTCACAGTCAGCTACAGTTATGGGTTCTGTAGCCTGGTGTTACTACTATCTGGTTTAAAAATCATCAGATATTACTTTTAAAATACCGTTAAAGTGAGGTAATTGCAACCTCAAAAAGAGGCCTTTTTTTTTAAACTGGTAACTTCTCAAAAGAGCATTTTCATCACAGAGACAACTTAAGAGATTAAACAGAGACAAAGACACACACGCGCGCACACACGCAAAATATCTACCAGGTAGTTGTATTTTTCTTGATATGTAAAAAGTACTAGAGGGTAAACCATTTAGACAAGCTGAATTGCATAGCACAAGGAAAGAATAATGCTTCTAGTAGTTATTTTGTACCCAGAAAAGAAATAGAGAATATACCATGACAAGCAAAAGCGCAAGAAAACAACAGATTCCGAAAGACAAAATGTGTTATCGACAATTGTAGCTTAAATTGCATGATAGAAGAGATGTCAATTAAGAAAATAAATATTGTCCAATAAACTGCAAGATGGAATATGAGAAAATCGAAGATAGAATTCAGAGATAACATTTCTCGGTTGAACAACACATTTAAGGCAAGAAGGAGAAGAATTAACGACTTAGGGTGTGTTTGGTATGGGGGAAAACATTTTCCAAAAAATATTTTATTCAATTTTTCAATATTTGGTTGGTCAAAATTTTTGCAGAACATTTTCTCTAGAAAAACAAGTTACTTGAAATAAGGAAAATGAATTCCCTGATAAAAGGTTGGGAAAACAAGTTCCTTAAGTGTCATTTCACACCCTCACCCCTCACCCCTCACCCTCACCCCCACCCCCACACCCCTAGCCCCACCTCATCTTCCATAGTGTCATCCTAGATTATATATAAATGCTTTTGGGACAATATTTTCTGCTTACTAACCGAGCACCAAAAATAAGTAAGAAAATCACTTATTCTCCAAGAAATAATTGCCGCAGAGAACATTTTCCTTCATACCAAACACACCCTTAATAGCTACAATTGATGACTTGATAGCTCCCTTGATTGCATAAGTAAAATTTGTTTCAGAGGGTAATTTATCAGGATATGAAAAGGTTGGCGTGAAATTTACCTCGGAGAGAGAAGAATAGCCACTCAACCACAACTTGGTCTGTAGATGTCCTTTCAAGAATGATTTTGTTCGTGAATAATCCACCTTTTTGCAACTATCTCAACCAGAAGGCTAAGATTTTAATAGCAGTAATCTGTACATAGGAGCTCCACGGTCTATAACATGTTGCTCCCAATCCGATCGAATGCCAAAGGGATTTTCCTTCAACCACCCATCTCGGTGACTTGTGCTATCTTCCGAATTAAGCACTACTGTGAGCTTGCCCTTGCCATATTTCATAAATTCTTCTTTCATTCTCACTGCAACTTCTTTTACATCAGATTGGAGAAATACCTGTGCTTAAGAGAACAGATCAGAAATAAACCCTCCGTACATGAAACAATTTTTGTCCGTCTCATGTAAAACATATAAGCGCAAGCAACATTTTGGGTATCTGATGAAGAATATGAATGTTTGCATCTTAGACCAAACCATTAAAGGACAAAACAAGGAAAAAAGGTGAATTCAGGGAGTCCTTATTTGTTGATTACACCACCCTTCAAGATTTTCTTTATTAAAGTATAGTGAATCTAGAAATGTATGAATTTAGGCACATACTCTTGATATTCTAACAAAATTCTCACCTTCATGAGCTAACTTCTGAGGCTGAGTTAGACCTAAGGTCCAATTACTTAACATGATATCTAAGCCAGACTCATCATTGTAGTTGTGTTCCCAAAGTTAGGTATTCAGACATCTAGTCCTGAGCGTGCAGGCGGCGAGAGTGTTAAGAGTGTCCCACATTGATAGTGTTAAGAGTGTCCCACATTGATTGAGGGTGTTTGTTATGGATGAAAACGTTTTCCAGAAAATGCTTTCTAATTTTCCCATGTTTGGTTGGTCAAAATCTTTGGAAAACATTTTCTCTAGGAAAACAAGTTCCTTAAAAAAGAGAAAACTTACTTCCCTAGTGGAAGTAGGGAAAACAAGTTCCACAAGTCTCATTCTACATTGATTGTCTCTTCCCACCCTCCAACACATCTCACCCTACCCCCATCCCCACACTCTTACTGCCCACCCCACCTCCCATAGTGTTTTCTTAGATTATATACAAATGTTTTTGGGATAATATTTTCTACTTACATACCAAACACACGAAATAAGTAACAAAACCACTTATTTTCCAGGAAAACATTTTCCAAGAAAACACTTTCCGTGGAACACATTTTCCTTTGTTACTACTTGAATCATGTCAACTTTTTGTTGTTCATTCAATCAAACAGTTAATCACAATTCAATAAGGGACTCAATTGCATATCAGAGACGCATTGCACCAGAGAGCAGCATTTATTATACCTTACCGTTAGAAGCCAGCAAGTCTGCTATTGCTACAACTAATGATCTCTGCACCATCCTCCATCGGTGTTCTGTTTTCTTGAAATCTGGATTTGGACACTGCACTTGCAAGGAAGGTTGCTTTAGTGCTCAACAAGTTTAATTTTCTCGTTTCCATTTTTAACATATCACCAAAGGAGACGAGAATAGTAAAATAACCAAGTTGTCATAATCACATGGTCATACGAGCTGCTATCCCAGTTTATATGACAAAGCCTGAGTGGCACGAAAAAAAGGACTTACCCAGTGCACGGAGTCCTCCCGACTAGTGAGGGGCTTGGGGGGGGGGGGGATCAAAAACCGATTTGAATTTATTAAATCAAGTCATCCAAGAATTATTATTATCGTTGAAACATGGCATCAAAATTCATTATATTAAATTTCGAATTTGTAAAATTATGTGAACGTTAAATGGAATATGATGAGCGTTTAATATGTCAAGTATTTTGGGATATCCATTCCACCCACTAGCAATTTTTTTACTTTTGATGTTCCAAATGAAAAATAAATATTTTAAATCTTTTTTTACACAAGATTATTAGAACAAAGGAGTAGTAAAAATATCATTTTAGTGGTTTACTAGATTTGTCGTCTCTTGTTCTTATATGTCTAACATGTAGAACCCTTATGGTGTTTACATGGCCAGCCAGCCTTGACCATGGCGTTTTAATATGTATCTTAGACTCTATTCAAAAGAAGCAACAAACGTCACCTACCTGAATTGACACAAGAACCAGATCACCAGGGTAACTGGAAACAATGGACCGAAATGTTGATGTGGCATTTGTTGGTATGAAGTATCTAAAAACAAAACATGAAAGAAGAAAACGAAAAATCAGAACAACAAAATAGAGGACTATCTACTGCTATAATGGAAGTACTATGGTTAGTGCACACACTTTCAAGGCAGATACTTTGACATCTTCAACAGCATATTTTAGGAGATTACTGTTAGAAACAGATTGCAGAAAATGTAGAAAACCGACTTCACAAGCGAGTGCGAACTCTCCCCTTAAGACTATTTCACCCCATAGAATGCACCGGGAAGGATTGAATGTCATAGGGATACTAAGAAGTCTAATCAAATATCGTTTGCACTAAAACAACGTTTGATTCCTACTGTATTGAGAATATTTCTGATTTTTGATTGATTTTCTGATAGGAATATGGCAATCTATTTATAGATAGATGGTGCGTTTTCATGGTGCCTCTTGAGATTAAACCAATGGTTATGAATGGTGCGTTTTCATGGTGCCTCTTGAGATTAAACCAATGGTTAAGAATGGTGCCTTTTCATAATTTTCTGAATTAATTAATTAATTCTATCCAAATATATCTTAACCCATAAGGAAGAACTTTCTCTTATAAACACAATAATATAGTGTTTCCTCACCAATGTGATACATTGCTTAGAAATCTCCAACAATCCTCCATCATTTCCAAGCAATACTTAATAACATGATCTTATGCTTAAATAGAGGTGTCTCGCGATTGAACCCCTATATTAGTGAAATGTCTTTTAAGTAATTAGGATGGCATGGTAGACTATGCTTTGAACTAGCGATCCTCTCTTATTACTTAATTTCAAGTCACACATAAGATACTTTATTCCCAATACATATAGAAGTTACCGACACTTTTATGGCCATGTGTCCTGTATCCTTTTCATGAGCATTAAGAAATCAAGCCTATTTGATTTCCTAAAGCGGCCTCACTTTAAGCTCATATAGGTGAACCTTTCACACACTCCATAATATAGTACACTTGTGAAAATCAATTGAATAATAGATATGAGCAACTTTATTCATTTACGATCAAATGTACATATTAACCCAGGCATACCCGGAGAAATATAAAATATATCACACACATCTTTATTGCATAAATATACCACTAAAGGTTCATTAAGAGCAAAAATTTGCTCATCCTACATACACATTATGGAACCAAGCACAACTTGGGATGGTAAGACAAGTGCTTGCAACTACAGAATGATGTACTTGGACTCATTGAACTTGAGACTCGAGGGTTTTATCGAGTGTTAAGTCGAGGTTCCACCATTGGTAATTAAGAGTATAGGCTTCAAACCCATCCCTTTTGTAGTTTTGGTGACTAAATCCCTCGTAAGGCCTTTTGTCAAGGGATCTGCCAGATTCTGATTTGTACGTACAAAGTCCACAGTTATAACACAATCACGAATGAGTTGTTTCACATAACTATGTCGTAAACCAATGTGCCTTGATTTACCATTATAAACTTCATTATATGCTTTAGCCAATGTAGCCTCATTATCACAATGAATTGAGATAGGTGACATGGGTTTTTCCCACAAAGGTAAATCATACAAAAAAATTCTTAGCCACTCGGCTTCCTTGCTTGCAGACGCTAATGCTATAAATTCATATGCCATAGTTGAATCTACAATACAAGTCTGTTTCTTGGATCCCCATGAAACTGAACCCCCACCAAGTGTGTATATCCACCCACTCGTAGAGGAATGATCACTGTTAGATATCCAACTTGCATCAGAAAACCCTTCTAATACACAAGGAAATCTATCATAATGTATTCCATAGTGAATATTTCTCCTAAGATACTTAAGTAGCCTTCGAACCACATGCCAATGAGCATGACTTGGATTATGAGTAAAATGACTCAGTTTTCCTATAGCAAAACCAATATCAGGTCTTGTACATGTCATGGCATACATAAGACACCCAATTACCTTAGCATACTCTAATTGTTTCACAGGTTCTCCTGTATACTTAGATAATACTACATTGTGATCAAGAGGTGTAGATGCAAATTTACAATCAAAGTTGTTAAACTTCTTTAACACCTTTTCAATGTAATGTGACTAAGTCAAGGCCAAACCACTAGTATGTCTAGTAATTTTAATGCCTAAAATCACATCCGCTTCACCCATGTCTTTCATGGAGAAATTAGCAGATAAAAACTCCTTTGTGTCCACCACTTGTTGGAGATCAATGCCAAATATTAACATGTCATCCACATATAAACAAATGACAACTCCCTTGTTTCCAACAAACTTACTATATACACACTTATCGGCATCATTGATAAGAAATCCATTAGATAGTACAACTTGATCAAATTTTTGGTGCCATTGTTTGGGAGCTTGCTTAAGCCCATACAATGATTTGATCAACTTACACACTTTGTGTTCTTGACCAGGAACAACAAACCCCTCGGGTTGTTCCATATACACCTCCTTATCTAATTCACCATTTAGAAATGCGGTCTTCACGTCCATTTGATGAATAACGAGACAAAAAATTGAGGCTAATGCAATCAACACCCTTATTGTTGTTGTTCTTGCAACAGGAGCATAGGTATCAAAGTAATCAATACCTAACTTTTGAGTGTAACCTTTGACTACTAAACGAGCCTTGAACTTGTCTATAGTTCCATCTACTTTCATTTTCCTTTTGAAAATCCACTTACAACCAATGGGTTTACAACCTGGTGGTAGATCAACCAACTTCCAAGTTCTATTACCCATAATCGAATCCATTTCATCATTAATTGCTTCTTTCCAAAAGGAAGCATCTGGAGACTTCATTGCCTCCTCAAAAGTGACAGGATCAGCTTCTAAATTATAACAGAAAGGTATGTAAGTGTCAACAGAAGACTGATCCCTACTTCCTTCAACGAGAAACATAAAGAAATCATCTCCGAAATCTTTAGCTTTTCGCGCCCTTTTACTTCTTGGTTCCACAACTTTCTCATTAGTTGAGTTATTATCAACTAAACCATGCTCTTCCTGTAAATGAGAACTAGATGGTAACGTTGTGTCATGAGATCTAGGAATGGTACTAAATCTATTTTCATCGAAAATAGCATCCCTAGACTCAATTATAGTATTAACATAGTATGAATCATTAGGTTCAATAACCTTAAATCTATAAGTTTTACTGTTCATAGCAAAGCCTATAAAAACACACTCAATTCCTTTCTCCCCAAGTTTCTTTTTTTTTTGGGCTCTGAAACTTTAACAATTGCTCTACATCCCGTACTCTAAGATGACTTAGATTTGGTTTTCTCTTGTTCCAGAATTCATATGGGGTAATCTTACTTCTCTTGTTAGGTACTCTGTTAAGAATACAACAGACTGTATGCAAGGCTTCACCCCAATATCCATGTCCTAAATCCGACTTGGATAACATGGCATTTACCATTTCTGTTAGGACTCTATTTTTCCTTTCGGCCACACCATTCTGTTGTGGTGTATAAGGTGCTGTAACTTGATGCACAATTCCAGTTGATTCAAAGAATGATGGATTATAATATTCCCCACCTCTATCCGATCTAAGACACTTAATAAAGGTTTCACAATGAAGTTCCACATTACTTTTAAACACTTTAAATTTTTCAAGTGCTTCACTTTTTGAATGTAACAAATATACATAACAAAATCTGGAATAGTAATCAATAAAGGTAACAAAATAATGTTTTCCGTCTGTTGTCACATTGTCACTCATGTCACATAAATCACTATGAACTAAATCAAGCAATTTCGAATCTCTTTGAACAGAAGGAAATGGTAATCTAGTGATTTTAGTGAGCATACATGTTCTACATTTTACAGCATTCTTATCAATTGAAGGAATTAGAGATTGTAGAGCCATATCTTTCAACTTTCTAAAATTTACATGTCCTAAACGATAATGCCATAAAGAAAAAGTATCAAGAGAGTCCAAGACATAAACAAAAACATTCATCACTTTATTAATGTTAACAAGGTTCAATTTAAACATACCACAATGTAAACAACCCTTTCCTACAAACACCCCACCCTTAGAGAGTACAAAGTTTCCAGCCTCATACACCTGTTTGAACTCATATTGGTTCAAAATACTACCAGCCATCAAATTCTTACTAACTTCTGGAGCATGATAAACATCATTCAAAGTTAAACTTTTTCCAGAAGTAAAATCTAATACAACACTTCCTTTGCCTAAAATACTAACAGGAGATTTGTTTCCCATATAGAGAAAAGTTGAATCTTCCACTGGTTCATAGGTCTTGAAGTGAGACTTGTCCTTGAAAACATGTCTTGTAGCACCCGAATCAACCCACCAATCATTGTCATTTTGGACCATGTTGATTTCGGAAATCATGGCAGTGAAATTTTCGTTGCCATCTGCAGCCTTTTGGTTCTTCTGTCCTGAACTTGAACTGCCAGGATCCTTCTTATTTGGGCAATCATGTTTCATGTGAGGACCACCACAATTCCAACAAGCGAACTTCTTTTTCTTGTTGCTGTCAGTTTTGTTCTTGTTGTTGTTATGCTTGTTTGAATTGAACTGCCTTTTCTTGTCTTTTCCCTTACTGGATTGGCCTTCCTTGTGGATATCCTGATCTTTGTTTTCTTGTTTCCGGAATTCTTCTTCTACACGAAGATGGTTAGCCAACTCCTCAAGAGTAAGATCCTCTTTTTTATGTTTAAGGCTGTGTTTGAATTCCTTCCAAGTTAGGGGCAATTTGTCTATTATACTAGATACAACAATAGATTCATCCATATTCATGTTATGTTGTTTGAAATTTCCAAGGATGCGTTCAATCTCATAGAATTGCTCCATTACTGACCTTTTTTTCATTCATAGAATAACTGTTAAACTGGGTAACAAGAAATTTCTTACTTGTTGCATATTCACGCATGTACCTTGCCTCCAATTGATCCCACAACTCCTTTTGCATAAGACACGGTCTGGTAAGAATCGAACAAGGTATCAGTCATCCCGTTCAGAATATGGCCTCAACATATGTATTCATCATTCTCCCATTTTGCCCTGGCGCGCGTCTCTGCAATGGTCTCATTCTCCTTTTCTTCTGGTTGTGGAGTAGTCAAAACATAAGCAACGTTCAATGTGGTGAGAAGAAAGTGCATCTTTTTCTGCCATCTTCGAAAATTACCACCGTCAAACTTGTCCAGTTTGACAAAGTTTGATGTCATCTCCCTAATAGAAAACCGACTGATTGATTTAGAAACAGATTGCAGAAAATGCAGAAAATCGACTTCACAAGCGAGTACGAACTCTCCCCTTAAGACTATTTCACCCCCATAGAGTGCACCGGGAAGGATTGAATGTCTTAGGGATACTAAGAAGTCCAATCAAATATCGTTTGCACTAAAACAACATTTGATTCCTATTTTATTGAGAATATTTCTGATTTTTGATTGATTTTTCTGATAGGAATATGGCAATCTATTTATAGATTGAGATTAAACCAATGGTTATGAATGGTGCCTTTTCATAATTTTCTGAATTAATTAATTATGTCCAAATATATCTTATAACCCATAAGGAAGAACTTTCCCTTATAAACACAATAATATAGTGTTTCCTCACCAATGTGAGACATTGCTTAGAAATCTCCAACAATTACTGGACTTGAATTCCTATTTCGTTATTATTTATTACATATCCTCCCTTTCTGTTTTCCACTAATATACCTGTTTGGCCTCTTATTTAGTCTGCCGCCTTAGTTTATCATTGATATTTGTAGGTGGCATATGGGGATGGGACCTTACTGTTTATTCCTATCAGCTGAACTTTTTGAGTACAATATTGACCAGAAGCTTTTATTGAATGAGGAAGCTACAAGGAAGTTTATCCCGGTTGATTGTGCTTGAGAGGATTATATATAAGATTACAAATACTCGTGGAATTAATCATTGGGTTCATGCATTCACCTTATATATTTACAAGAAGATCACAGTGGCTTTTCTTTTCCTCGTTTGTTCATTCAACCTTAAACTATAATGTGCGAAAATTTCTAGTAGACTTAAACCTTAAATCATAGTCTAGAAAGTGCTGCTTCGATGATAATAGGGTAGAAGATGTTAAAGCTCAATGTTCAACGATGAGAAAGAGCGCAAAGTATAAAAGCAATGAAAGAGTACAAGGTTTAAGTTATAACAGGTTGCTAGGTTTTCTTAATCCTATAATGCTATGAAACCAACACCCTTGTATGATCCCCAAAAAACAACAACATACCCAGTGGAGTCCCACAAAGTGGGGTCTGGTAGAGTGTACGCAGATCTTACCTCTACCTTGATAGGTAGAGCGGTTGTTTCCGAGAGACCCTCGGCTCATAGCAAGACGAGAATATGTACAACAACAACAATAACATACCCAGTATAATGCCACAAGTGGGGTCTGGGGAGGGTAGTGTGTACGCAAACCTTACCTCTACCTTGGGAAGGTAGAGAGGCTGTTTCCGGGAGACCCTCGGCTCATAGCAAGACGAGAACAAGCATTAGCAACAAGCAAAAACAATACCAAGATAATAGGAATATGTAGAAAAACTTTATTTTGCGCCTCACACAACTGACACTAGTTTTGTGAGGCTTCTTTTTGTCTCAGAGGTTGGTGGACCCAAATCTTACATTTTTGGGTCCACTAACTTGTAAGATAAAAAGAAATCTCAGACAACTAGTGTAAGTTGTGTGAGGCACAAAATAAAAATCTTCGAATATGTAACACAATTATGTAAAGAATGCAGGAATAATGATAACATTACCAAAAAATGAAGTGTGAATTCATTATAGGGCAATTAGAATTTAAAAGAAATAAGGCATATTGGTCGCTAACTTAGATTTTAGACACAACAGCTAGCTGAAAATATTGAAGAACGCCACTTCATTTAGACACATAACAATTTCAAAAAATGTTTATGCAGCACCTTATGATAAGTAGAATGCATTTTAAACCTGAAATCAGCAAATATATCCCTCCAAATCACACCTGTCTCTTGTTTACATCCTTATAAGTCATGATAATATGTTTCACTGAAATTATCCAAAGTTATTTGTGGTCTTTATAGTTCACATACTTATCGCCAATTAATTGATTGGTGGTATGAAGCAAGGAGAAGCGCTAAACTATTTTAAGTTGTCAGCGGGCCGATATATATATGAACACATTGACAACTTAAAACAGTTTGTCATACACTTAACAGTTGCCATATACTGGGAACAATTTGTAACACAAATTTCAGCTCCGAGGGAAAATTCTATCATGTGTTATCTTATAGAGAAATTACATTGGGAGGACAACACATACCCATTTGACATGCCAGATTGAGAAACGTGATCAAGACAACGGCTCACCAACTGGAAACATGGCAAAGCCGAAATTAATAAGCTTAGAACAGAAAGCAGAAGAAACTCTCTGCATAAGACTAAACCTTTTCATTTAACTCCATCCCAAGAAAGTTCCAATCCCTCCTCATCTTTGCCATTCTGGACAGAAATAAGCCATTGCCTGTAATTTTATGTTTTTAACTGTGAGAACTAAGAATTCATCTTGTTCTTTAAATGCTGCAGAACAATGTGGGTTGTGATATGTTGGCTAAAGCTAAGGAAATGAAACATTAAAACTAAAAGTTTATCTTATTAACATAAGGTGGCACAAAATGAAGTGAAAGTTCTATGAAATGATTTTAAGACCAGCAATGTTATACGAGAGAAAATTGGGCTTCTAAGGCCCAGTATATCTGCAAGATGAGTGTTGAGAAATGCAAATTTAAGATGAGCACGGTCATACAAGATCTGAAGTGATTACATCTGACATAAAGTGCAAGTAGCAAGTATAGAGGCTAATATGAAAAAAGATCGTTTGAGATAGTTCGGTCATGTCATACGTAGACCTACAAATTCACCAACTCATAGTTGTGAAACTACGATGACTGCTAAAAGAGAACAAACTAGACCTAAAATCCTACAGAAAAAAGTTGTCCCAAAAGACCTACCATTTCTTGAAATCACAAGATTACAAAAAATAAAATAAAGAAAAAAGATACATACAAGTGATACCAACTAGTTAGGATTAAGGCTTAGCCATATTATTGAGCTTACATTGTTTTCAATGTTTGTTAAGTGTCTTTTTAGAATGTTTAGAGATTTGTATGTCAGTAGAAAATATCAAACTTCTACGAATAGAGCACCCTAAATTATTGAGTAGTGGAATGAAACAGGTCCAAATGGAGTGAAATGAGCATTGGGGATTTATATAGCCAACCCCAAAAATAGCTTGAGATTGAAGTATAGTCGTTCTTATTGTCGAAATTCTAGCAAAAACATTTCTGGGGTATAACTAAGTATAAAGCTGATCTGCAGATATATAAAACAGAGAAACTAGGGGCTCTAAAATTCCTTCAAGAGTAAGAACTAACGGTATTATTCCAGGCATACAACCATTGGGGGAACAAGTGGATTCATTGCTCACAAAATATGAGCTATAGTAGTATTTGAAAGACTAAATTAGAGCCCCTCCACACAAACTCCCTCAGGAAAATTTTCATGTGTCATTGTAAATATGAAGCTGTTAGTTGCATAATCAAATGACTACACACATTCAAACCCAACTAATATGGTAGATTTATAGAAAAATTGTATCAAGGAAAAGAGAGATTTACCACTTCCTACATCAACAACAAGAGGTAGGATTGTATTGGCATATATTCCATTCCAATTCAACTCAAATGGGTATGCCTGCACAAACGCCAAGCACTCAATTAGTTCTGAAGCTAATACACATCTATTGGAAAGAACACCCGACGATTAATAGCACTTCAATTGAGTAATAAAGTATTTAGATGGCAGGAAAAGTTTAAAAGAAAATATGCAAGGAAAGGAGTCGAGGTGGGTGACAAGTAGGCCTAATTCCTTCATGTGGAATTAAAGCTCTGACACCTTGCATTAATACTCTACTCTAGTAAACATACTGCAGCCCCAGTTCCACTTCGCAAAAGAATAATCAGATGTGAATGAGAGGGGCTTTTGATGAGCTTGCTTGTTCTTGTTTCATTTCCTATTGAATGAAATCTTTGTCCTTATCCATGTATATAGCTCCTTTTCTCTATCCTGCTTGGGCATGCGTCTTATTTCCTTATTTTCCAAAGTAATTTCAAAACATTCTTTGGTCATGCATTCGGATGATTTTTTGGTTAGTTTTTGAAGATAAGTTTTTCAAGTGAATTTTTTTTCCACTCACAAAACGTATTACTTTTTTTTCAAATATCATCCAATTTATGTCCAAACACCTACTTATTGCACAGTTCAAATAACTAGAAATTTCGACAATCGTGGTCAGACGGAAGCTGTACTTTCATTTCCTTGGGAAGTGGAGCTAGAATACGGGTTCGGCCGAAACAAGTAGCTTTGATTCAAACCCTGTATTTGCCTTCAAAACTTCATTGAACATGTATAAATTATTAATGTAGAACTCATTAACTTAAAAGGATTAGAATCCCAGACCCATAAACTTCACATCCTGGCTCCGCCTCTAATTTATCCAAGACAGGCAGGATGGTTGTTAACAGATGTGTTTCAGGTTTTTAAAGTTTCTTTAACACAGCATGTTGAGTTAGAAAAGGCATACTCTATCTAGTGCCAAGAGCCCATGAAGCTTTCTCCCTTTCAGAAACTCCCAGACAATGGAAGCGTTTTCAATCATATCAGCTGTTACATAGCTTGATTTCCCAACAAATGTCTCACATGCCTGTTTGCCAACCACAATAAGATCACAGTTTTTTTTACTAAGATTATAAAGCATCACAGCCAATTTGGATGCTCCAGCAGATTCTTGATTTGATGAACCGAACTTTACAGCTCCAATCCACAAAATTTTCTGAAAAACAATGAAAACATACTTCTATGAGATATTGTTTCCACATAATAGATTGTACAAAAACAAAGTGATCATCTTATTGAGCAAGAACAACTTTGCAATAAATGCATCAAGTTACATCATAAGATCACAGAAATTCTCATAGCCCGTGAAGTACTGAGCAGGTAAATTTCAAATATTTGGACTTAGTCCATCCTATGTTATTGGCAGAAGTATTTGTAGGAAAAGAAGATTTAATACCTTCTACCAAAACCTAAGCTACTCCCTCCGTCCCAATTTATGTGATATTGTTTCCTTATTAGTCAGTCCCGAAAAGAATGACACTTTTCTATATTTGGTATTTTACCCCTAATGAGATGATCTATAGCCACACAAATATCTATGGCTTATTTCAGACCACAAGTTTCAAAGGTCTACATTCTTTCTCAAACTCCGTATCCAGTCAAACACCATCACATTAATTAGGACGGAGAGAGTACTAGTTATCTTTTACATTCAGCTTCTAGAGCAAGAATATGAAAGGAAAAGATAGCAATAGGACATCTACACTGTTGTGTTGACATGGTTACAGCACCACCCACAAATATATTTGTTGGAAAAGAAGGCTTGATAAGGCGAAAAAAAGGAAAGAATAGGCGCAATAAACAAACCCTATAGAATAGGAAAATATAGCATGTTATACTTGTGGCACAAAAATACTACTGCCGAAGCGGTTACTTTAATTAGTTTTGACACCAACTTCATTGATGGAATCAAAGGTCAAACCTACCATTGCAATCGTGCACAAGAGATATCCTATGAAATCTCCTAGAATAAGTCAACGAACACCAAATGGTGACCTCAAAATTGAGCAAGCACTTTTACTTCTAGGTCATCACCAGAAGGAACTTCAGAGCTTACCTTGCATCTTGAAAGTACGGGGAGCATTTCCTCCAATGTGTTGGGTCCAACATCAACAGGTTTCCATCCTAAGGAAACACATTTCAAATCCATAAATATCTCAAAAAACCATCATCCCAGTGATATATACTACAGATGCATATTCGCAAACTTTCAGAAACGAAAGTAGCTTGAGCTCACATGAATGAGTTTCCTATATAATGACCAAAATTGTCGGAGAGGGATCATAATTTATCAGTCAACGGACAGCAGTACAGTATTTCAATTGCAATGACGAGTGATAGCTATGTTGGATAGAAAACCACCACCCAACAGAACTGAGAAGCCTTTTTTTAGGTAAGTTTATTTTCAGGTGATTCACTACAAAATCTGGAATTAGCTACTAACTTCGTAGCTAATCCGTCGCTAAATTGCTCATAGCTAACATAATTTGTTGATAATCCGTTGCTGAATAGGATTAGCGGCGTATTTTTCTTTTTAGCTACAGAATTTGTCCGTCGCTCATTTCTGAGAAGAAGACAAAAAAGAGCAAGAAAAATGGCATGGTTCAAAATGCTTCAAAATTTTCAGTTGCTAGATCCAGAATCAGTGACAACAACAGTGACCTTCAAGTTTGGTGGCTAACCCTGGCTATCTGATGGAGCAAATGGTACTTAGACAGTCCAATAGCTAGTAAATGAAGTTCATTTGTCTATTTTCACTTTTTAAAACTGTTAGAGATTCGTAATTTCTTGTCCATTTGGTCCTTAATCTAGCATATGAAACAGTGCAGACCTTAGGTCTAGGTTGAAGATTAAGAGATTCAACTTTACCATCCATGATATGATTAGCAGGAAAAATCTTCATCTGCAGTGGATAATGATCACTGAGGCACGAAAAGTCTTTTGGTAATATGATTTGTACTCCTCTTGCCTTTGCAGCCTCAACTAGCATATGGGCTACCTCCAGTGATTCTTGTTCCACCAATTCTGTAGGAACAGGTAATCCAAAAGCATGCATTATTTGAAATGCAGCATCCCCAACAAACACTAAACCGTCACACCTAGATGCCAAAAATTGCAAGGCTGATGTTTTCCCAGCGAGATTATCTCCACCAATCTGCATTAATTTCATCTCAAATTATCACTTGCAATATGTGAACAAAAAGTCCTTTTCTCATTTGAAGCAAGAACCTGAAAAATACTCCCTCTGTCACAATTTATGTGAAGGTGTTTGACTGGGCACAAAGTTTAATAATGAGAGAAAGACTTTTGAAACTTGTGGTAAAAAACAAGCCATAGAAAGCTGTGTGGCTATAAATTATTTCAGTTCTGGTAAAATGAGAAGTTTAAAGTTAACTTACAACTAAATATAGAAATGTGTCATTCTTTTTATGACTGACTAAAAGGGAAAGAGTGTCACATAGATTGGACCTGAGGGAGTAAATACTTAAGAAAAAGATTCTTGGATGCATACTATTGCATAATAGGGCCTTTTGTTCATCTCGATTATCTTCTTCAGTTGAGACATTCCCTCGTCGAAGTGAAATCCGGCAATGGAGGCATAGCAGAAGCTGGTGATACCAACATTTGATGCAAGGATCTTATGTGATTGGTAAAATGCATCATTAACAAAGATATCCACCCCAGACGATAGGCGTCGTGCAAACTCTGAACAATTGGCTTGCTCCTGCTTAAACTGAGAAAGGTTCTCAAGCAGAAGGATGTCTGATTTATGTCTGTCTTCCATCTGGGAATGCTCAAATCCAGAACCAAGCTCCACCGGGATGACTTTTAGTTCAAGTTCTGATGACAGAAATTCTGAAGAATACATTATCCCGATCAATTGAACTAGATTTGAAACATGTTTTTTGTGAACATAAAAAAGAACAGTTCATTGAGAATAAGTGTATCAGCACAGATTCCTTCATTATTGCTTAGAATACTGGGAGAGAAAATGACAAAAATGGTCCTATGTTTGAGAGTGGGTCCAAAATAATCCCTTAAGTATTCACTGAACAATTTCGGTCCTTTAAGTTTGTCAAAAGTTAAAACTTCTACTGTCCGTCAAACATTTAACAATTTATGTCCGTTAGATTTGACAAAAACAGTGGAAAACAAGATTTAACCATAAACACCAAGAAAGTCCCATCAAATCATAAAATACGCAACACAAAAACTACACTAGACACGAAAAAGATATAAAAAATAGCAATTACTACAACTCAAAAAGCTACATCAAACTCTAGAAATGAATAAAAAATTACAAAAATTGTACGTCTAAATGTGAGTTCCTGCTAATTTCCTTTTTTTTCGTAGTTCTCGTCAAATCTAACAGAATTCGGTAAATATTTGACGGAGACTAAAAGTATTAACTTTTAACAAACTTAAAGGACCAAAACTGTTCAATGCATACTTAAGGGACTATTTTGAACTTACCCAACATAAGGGACCGTTTTTTTTAAAACATTTTCTCTACTCTGGGAAGCTAAGCCTAAGTTCTCAGATGGGGAGAAGCAACATGAACAATAAATGGAAAGTAAGAAAAATGTAAACCTGCAATACGTTCCAACTTGAGAAGCCGTGAATCAGCTCTCGGACTCCAGCTACTTATTAGAATTAATTTTGCCCCAGCTTTGTGTAGATACTTGATGGTTGAAATTACACGAGCTGCTGGAGACTGTCGTTTCTTCTTCTCCCTTACCAGGATTGTCAAATCCAATCTGACCATGACAACTTTTCCAGTTAGCTCCTCCCCTGGAAAGTTTCTAAGTGTTTGCACATGAGGTAAGATATCTGAATCTCTCCCATCACAAGCTTCAGCCTAAAAAGTGTATTCTTGTCTTGGTAAGAAGAAAAGACAGTAGACTGAATGGCACATGAAAAAACAATAAATATTGTCACATTATATTTTATGTGCTTCTTATGATTTTTACATTTAAAAAAGGGCAGCCCGGTGCACTAAGCTCCCGCTATGCACTAAGGGAATGATTTTTACATTTCCAATCAAATTTTCAAACAAGCTGGTTGAATTTAAGCTATCAGATCAAACCCTACATCAATTTCAAGTCTAAGGAGCTTTCAGAAAGAGAATCATATACAGAAGAGATATCAGGTTTATGAACATCCTGTCGCTTTTAATTTACATCTAAGTTTCAATTTCTCAAAATCTATTTTGAAGTTTCAAAGATTCATGTTCTTTAGATAACCAGTAAGGAAAGATTAGATTTTTCGGTTGATGATCACATAAGCAATCTAAGCAGTTTATGCATATAACAGTTCACCTACCCATTAAAGAACACACAATAAGGAATTCTCTTTTGTAAGATGTGCTTTTTCATTCTTTTGGCAGGCCAAAAAGCTGATAAGCTTCCCTTTAAATGGCTTTTCAAGGTCCCTATGACACAAACTATAGAAGACTGGTGTTTCATTTTAATGTTCAGCATAAACGTTTTCCTTTCTAGGATGCAAAAATATCTGGAAACAAGAATTGATAGGCCGGTTAAAAACACGTTGAATTCCAGCAAACAAATAGTTTTAGGCCTGTGTTGCTCGGACTCTTCAAAAGTACCGCTAGGTGCGTATCGGATCCTCCAAAAATAGTGTATTTTTGGAGGATCCATCATGGTGCAGCAGCATTTTTGGAGAGTCCGAGGATAAATGTCATCGCAAATCTGCCTATACCTCATTCATAAAAGTCAATACTTTTGTTGCTTTACGTCAAACGGAGAAATGTCATCTCATTCAATTGAATATGAAGCATAGAAGTAAAGTTAACACGTATAAAAATAAAATAACCAAAGCTGAAGCATAAAATAGGGATGAGAGAGAAAACAATGAGGCTAATTCAGATTTATAGTTGCAAGAAAATTTGTGGATAGTATGTATATTTATTAGATAAGGCACATTCTTTGACTCTTTGGGCTTCAAAGAACAAGAGTTATAAGCAGGGATGGAGCTGGGGGAGGGCACAATTTTCGGTGAAAATTTACACTATATATACAAGATCAAACTTATTTTCTTATGTAATGTAGTAGATGTTGTGAGCCGAGGGTCTATCAAAAATAGTTCTCTCTACTCCACAAAGGTAGGGGTATGGTTTGCATACTCCCCGGACCCCACTTGTTCCCCTATACTGGGTATGTTGTTGATAGTAGACATGTATTCCCTCGGCTTCTTCATGTATTTACTTTTTTATATTTTGAACCACCATAGTGAAAATCCTGACTCCGCCGCGGGTATCAGCAGTCCATGCTAGCATAAGTAACATCATTTTTGTAAGTAATGCACCAATTGGGGCATGTATCTATTAACTTAGATAACACGAACAACAGTTGAGTATTTTTCTTAAAATGTAAGGAAAGCAAAATTACCAAAAATACCTCATCTCGAAATGAATGCAAATCAGCATTATCAACCAGCTCCAAATTCAAAGCTTAAAAAAAACAAATTGACAACACCATTTATATCAGGATAACAAGATTTTGGACTTCCTCTAATCACTTGGGACATCAAGTTTAGTACTAACCTTTTGGTAAATATTGAACCTTTTTACATTTTTGTACTGCAAAAGATTTCC
Source organism: Anisodus acutangulus (assembly GCA_029783415.1). Lineage (NCBI taxonomy): Eukaryota > Viridiplantae > Streptophyta > Magnoliopsida > Solanales > Solanaceae > Anisodus > Anisodus acutangulus. The sequence goes on from CM056505.1 coordinate 45,201,648, forward strand.
CATAAGACAAACGTGGTCTAATTTGTTGCAAATATTGAAACATTGTACAACCATTGTTGAAATATGATATTCTTGGATATCCTAAGAATAAATTCAGAACCCCACTCATCCTTTTTTGTTCACTGTGAATCAATTTGGAACTAAAAAATATCAATTGGATAGAAAAAAATAAAACAGACACCAAACCTAATACTCGCACCGTTCCATAATAAGCGGTGTTTTTAGCTTATACACATTCTTTAAAAAATTGCTCACTCCTAGAAAAATTGGATATTTTTACTAATTTATCCAAATTAATGCTTAAAAAAGAAAAGCTACGTAATAATTATTGATCATATAAAGAAGGATAATTTTGGAAGAATAACGTCAGTCCGAAAGCACCACTTATTTCAAAACAAATGAAAAGCCCAAAACACCATTTATTTAGAAACAGAGGAGTATTAATTGTACCAAACATAACTAAACAATAATGCATAAATATACTAAGTTTCTGGTGTTACCTGAAGAGTGATAGTTTTGTTCTGCTTGTGTTTTGTTAGTTTGTGAGGGAGTGAAGGAAGATAATATGTTGGTAGGAATTAAAAGAAAAAAAAAACTAAATCAACAAAAAGGCAATTGCACTAATTCCCTATCTAGTCTAAGACAATTCATATACATCCCTTCAAGAATTATGAGCTACACTCTCCACCCTCAAAAGAAGTTTTGATAATTTTCACTTTCTTTTCTTTTTTGTGTTTTGCTTTTCGAATTTTTTCACAACTATATGAGATAAAAAGATTGAATGTAATTTTTCATGTTAATTTAAAATCGACATTTCATTTTGAGTTTCTAATTTAATTCAAGTTGCATCAGTCTGTCATTTTTAATTATTTTTTTTATGATTTTATTCAATTCTAATTCGACAAATTCTTGATTCATATGTAGGGTTTTGTAGGGTTCAAAACACATAAGTAAGACACATCGAAAGTTTAAAAGTTTTTGTTTCTTACTTACCCCAATAATAATTTCTGGTATGGTTATACAACAATGAAACTTGTAACATAAAACATTTACTTACAAGTTATAATAATCTTGAATTTGTATCAACTGTGAGGTGCACACGCGATTGTCCTTCTAATTGCAAGCTCCAAGCTTCAATGTATTTCTCCTTCGGAAAGCTAGGAAATCCGGCAGAGGTTCGAGAGTATTTGATTCTAAGTCTCTAAGGCTTAAAATATTTTTCAGAAAATTAGTGTGAATAATGAAAGGGAATGCTTCTATTTATAGTTGGAAATTAGGTCAAAATCGTATTAGGGTTTGACCTTGGGCTTGGCCCAAAAATAGATGCAGAAGCGCCGCGACCCTAGGGTATGGGCGACGCGGCGCTCGACGTGCACCTGCACTATCTCGATTTATTTTCCGTGCATTCTTAATTAAATCCCAAATCCAATTTTGACTTAATTAAAATAATCATTATTCATTTAAATATCTTGATTCCAAATCGAACATTTAATTACTCTCTCAATACATACTTAGATCGAAATTGGCAATCGACATAGTGTGACCCTACATGCCTTCTCATATCGATATTAATCAAATTAAGATCTACGCGGAACTCGTAGACGGCGCCGGAAGACGAACTCAATATGTAAAGTACGTTTACGCGAATCCCGTAAACTTAACCTTTATGTGGTAAGATAAAAAATTTTCATTCACGACACACCCCGATCAAGCTTAGGATTTGTCAAGTGTCTATTCAAATGGCTTAATCATTGTATCTCATCTATATTAGTTGACAGCTAGACCATATTCTAAATACGTCTATTGTGTTGGCCAATGACTTAGTCAATCTAATATCACTGAGAATCCGAGTGTTCTCTCGAATATACATTCGAGGAATGAATCCTAATCTTGGCTCAACTACCACATTCAATCCGCATCGTAATGTACTCAATACAATATGTATCTCAACCTATAAGGCACTTGAGCTTAGGACGGGATCAAAGTATATTACTTTGTAAACAAGGCGCGTATTGACCTCAAGTCTAAGGACTTCTATCTCCCACACCCTGATCATACTTTAGACAAGTATAACAAACAGTATATCAACACAGTATACCAATACTTTCAAAGTATCTATGTGTCCATCACGAGTAGCCATTACTCGTAGCATGTGAGACATACTACATTCTCTAAATATGTGATGCAGACCACATGTCGACTTATCACATATCATCGATATTCCATTCTCGATGATCATTAGTCGAGGCTATTTTAAGAGTTAAACTATATCATGAATAACTCACTCTATTAATGACAACATAAGCTCAAGGGATGCACATTAATAAATAATTACAAACAATCAAATAATAATTCAATAATTGCAAATGCCAAAATATTAATCTTCATTAATAATAATACGAATGTGTATAAAGTACATTTGTCCTAATACATATTATCTATAGGAAATAAATATACTTTCAGCATACTTTACTTCATCAACAATTGAATCACTATTCGCGACCCATAATTTTATTTTACTACTAGATACTATTACATCTTATACTTCAAGTGGATAAACATATGCAGAAGGACTCAAATTCTTTTTCTTATTTTTACTAAATCACAATTTTAATATGACCTGAATTATTCTTTACTATTATTTTAAGAAATATATCTTGAATTATTATTTATTATTAAAAAAAGAACACGACTTGAATGATTAATCATAAAAATAAGAGGAAAAAAATGAGAAAGAAAATCTGTTGGTATTAATAATTACTCTCCCCATCTCACTCATTAAAAAAACTAATTAAAAGTGATATTTGACTACTTTATTCTTATTTATGTTTAAATTATAATTTATCTCTATTAAATATTTATCTTATCTATATATCATCTCTATTAATGATTAAATTTTATTAAAAATAAAATGGGAAGCAAATAATTAATTATAACTTAAACTTTTTAAAAAATAAATAATTTAACATAATTATTTAATCACATCAAATAATTTAAAACGAAGGAAATACTAAATAGTGAAACAAGGTCTAATGGTGCAATTAAACATCGGATCGAATATAATTCCATTCGGATCCAAATCTTCAAAGTACAACCATCTAAGCCAAAAAAAACATCATTTAGCTCACACTCACTTGATCTCCACCGTTCAAATTAATCTTCATCTTCGCCGGCCACCGTCGATCTATTCTCCGACGAAGATGGGTGGCGGTTTCCTCGTTGGCGTTATCGGTGTTCTAATTCTATCTCACGCTACTTATTCCACAATTCAATGTAATTATAATAATCACCTTAGGGTTTTTAATTTTTGCCTAATTAATTTTAGGGATTCATTATTTATTTTTTGTTTAATTTCAGATAGGGCTTTGCTCAAGATTACTGAGGAAGAGTTTTCTGGACCACCCATTAACGTAAATTGTCGTTTTTTCACCCTTTTTGTTGAATTTACAAAATTGCCATTGTTGAAAAAAATTGAATTTTATATGTATGTGATCATTATCATTTACTACCCCTTTTATTGAATCTACAAAGTTATTTACAGTTGATAAAATTGATTTTTTGTATGTACTCCCTCTGTTTCGCTTTTCGAGATTCAAACTGCATGATTTTTGACGTAACATTTAAATATTGTATTTTTTACCAAATTGATATGAGAAATGTTGCAACTTAAATAGTACTTTTTATGTAGTTTTTGTAAATATATATATATATATTTTAATCTTAAAATATTGAGTTAATCTACTCCAATTTAGCTTTAAAGTTTAGTCAAGTGATTCTCGAAAAGCGAAAAGTACCGTATAAATTGGGACGGATGGAGTATGTGATGTAGTAATGTTGTATGTGGGAGAGATCGGGGGCTAGTCCCTTTTTCTCTTCTTCGTCGTATCTAGTAGTAATATTTGGTATTTGCATAGTTTCCTGTTCTTCAATTTCTACTATTTATTCAATGTGGGTGAGGTAGTTTTATACTAGTAGTCATAATATTATTCTTGTAGTTTCTTGTCTTTCAATTTCTATTATTATTTGTTGTTTCTTGTACTTTGATTATCGTATTAGTTTGTGGTAGTTACTGCCCCTTTTTTCGAACTGTTGTGCTGAGGATCTACCAGAAATAACCTCTCTACCTCCCAAGGTAGGGGTAAGTTCTACGTGCACTTTACCCTCCCTAGACCCCACTTGTGGGATTTCACTGGGTATATTGTTTTTGTTGTTGTTGTTGTATATGTATGTGATGTGGTATTGTTCTATATGGGAGAGAGAAGGGGCTAGTCCCCTCTTCTCTTCTTCTTAGTATCTAGTAGTAATAATTAGCAATCACGTAGTTTCCTATTCTTCAATTTGTACTATTTACTTGTTGCTTCATTTACTTTGTTTACCATGATATTTTGCTGTCGTATTTTCCTTTATATCTGTTGTCGCTATTTTCTTTGATTTCACTTCTTTTGAGCCGAGGGTCTATCGGAAACCACCTCTCTACCCCAACGAAATTAGGGGTAAGGTCTGCAAATATCTTACCCTCCCCGGACCTCACTTGTGGGATTACACTGGGTATGTTGTTGTTGTTGTGATGTAGTAGTTATTGATCTGTGTATTGGGTAATGTGCAGGTTGTGATAGAGTTGATAGTTAGTTTAGTGTTATGCTTGTGGGCTGCAATGGCTGCCCCTGGAAAATTCAAATCAATCCATCCTCAATCTGAGGAAAACAGGTACTTAATTCATTCTTTTTATTGGGGTTTATGTATTTTTGTTATTTTTCATTGTTTTGTAGTAATGGCAAATTTTGGAGTTCTAGAGACTTCGTGGGAATATAGATCATTGGTGTAAACCCACAGTTATGGAAACATCTATTCTCACTATCTCACCACCGCCTGTGTGACCTCGTTCACATTGCCAGTCTCAATCCCGGATAAAGGAGGAGGGTTGTCGAGGGTCAATAGGAAACAACCTCTCTACAAAGGTGGGGTAAGGCTGCGTACATCTTACCCTCCCCAGACCCCACTTGTGGGATCACACTTGGTTTGTTGTTGTGATATGTTCTTATCAAGCACACTCACGAAGGACTTTTCTAGGCACTATATCATTTTATTTTCTGTAAGTCAATGAATAACTAGGGCTTACCTCATGCATGAAGTGCTCCTCGGCTAGTTTGGAGGTAGGACTAGGACAATGACTATTGTGTGGAAATCCTCCTTCCTCTCCCTATATATTTTCATCAATTTTGTTTTATAAAAAATATAGCCTCTATAAATTTCCATCAATCTTTTTGTATATAGCGCTTGTAATCTAACATGTATAAATCCAAACTAGTTCTTTGTCACATCACTTTCATTTTTATGTATCAAAACTAAGGTACTCTTTCTCCACTGGTTTGGTGTCTTTCTTTGTTGTTGTTGCACTACTTAAGATAGAATTGCGTAGCTTGGTGAGTTATAGTACTCCGACTTCTTTTAAGGAACTTTCAAACCTCCACAAGGATACCATTTGAACCTTATGTTTTTTAATTCTCACATTTCATTGCATCCTTTACTTCATCGCACACGATGCTTAGAGTGAGCTAACATTTATTTTTGTCATGGATGCATACAACAACAACATACCTAGTATAATCCCACCAGGTGGGGTCTGGGGAAGGTAGAGTGTACGCAAACCATATCCCTATCTTTTGACAATAGGGAGACTGTTTCCGATAGACCCCCGACTCAAGTAGAAACGAAAGCAACAGTGATAATAAGAAGTAATAGCAACAAGAAAATAAGATAACAAAGTGAAAGAAGCCATAGCCATGATCTCTATCTCACAGATATCCCCTAATAAAGTTAACAAAGTGAAAGTCAGGGCAACCTCCGAAATAGCATTGTCATTTTCATTTATGTTACCACATCTAATTTATTTGTATAACAATGGTGTCCGGGCTAGCTTACACGCATCTCAGCTATTCCACCCGGTACCTGCCTCCCACCGACACAGGTATGGGGTAACTCTCTGTTATCCCAACCATATCTCTATGTACTCGGTCAATACCATGATCTCTATCTTTCAGATATCCCCTAATAAAGATATGTTGGTCATTTTTTATCCTTGGACATACCTATATCTTTAAAAAATTTAGTGTCTCCTTTTAATCCAGTCTTCCTAGGGTATAGGAAATATGCTTTCAATTTTATCATTAATCATACTTGATGAACTTAGACACTACACGCTAATGATGATGATTAAACTCGTTGCTAGTGGATCGACAAAAGACTAGAATTCACATAGGTGTCTTCTTAATGGGTGTTCTTTTGAGCCGAGGGTCTATTGGAAACCTCTCTACCCCACAAAGGTAGATGTAAGGTCTGTGTACATCTTACCCTCCCAGATCCCACTGTGTGGGATTACAGTGGGTATGTTGTTGTTGTCTTCTTAGTGGTTTTGGGTAAGCTATGTAAAGAAGAACTTGATGCAGAGAGATCATGAAGCATAGTTGATAGAAAATATGGTTCGATATTAACTTGGTAACTTATGATGATATATATTGTCTAAGTATTTCATTGTTTAGCAACCCCTCAATACAGAAGCAAGTAGTTGACAAAAGGAGTAAAGGGCAGCCCAGTGCACTAAGCTCCCACTATGCGCGGGGTCCGGGGAAGGGCGGACCACAAGGGTCTATTGTACGCATCCTTACCTCACATTTTTGCAATAGACTGTTTCCACGGCTTGAACCCATGACCTCCTGGTCACATGACAACAACTTTACCAGTTACTCCAAGGCTCCCCTTCTGTTGACAAAAGGAGTATTGGTTAAATTTTGAAATATGGAAATAATGGGTTTGTTTCAGTATTTTGATAAAGTAAACCTTGAGTAGCCACCAAAGAAACAATGGAAAAATGTGAAAAAGAGTTCTGTTAAGTGTGACACTGCACCCATTTCCTACTTACTACCAATTACCATCCTATAATGGGGCTAAACCATTACATGCTTTGGAGATAATTTTTGGTCCCTGCAGTAGCTGGTAGGGAAGTAAAGTGGAGATGGGGTAGATGAATGACTTTGTGGTTGTAGGGCATCAATAATACTTATTTTACTGGAGTGCTGAATAACACGTCAGTGAAAGCTTTTATGTGCTTTTCCTGGTTTCTCCTGATTTGAGTTATATCACGGTCCTTTATTTAGTAGGTAATAGTTCAGAATTTGGATATCGTTTTAGGGCATTTACTGAAGTAGAAAAGCCGAAGTTCAGTTTGTAGTCCCTCACATGCAACTACTCCTGCTCTCTGTTGTGCCTTTAGTTGCTACAGCTCATTTTTCAAAACAAATTGTGCGGAATTTGTTGTTCTGGTGTTTAAGTTCATGTATAGCTAGCCAAGTGAGAATTGATAGCAGAAGTTAATTCATTTGCTCTTATTATATATGGCATATTGTCTATATTATTATATACCTTATGTATCTCTACGATGCAGGGTGGTCGCTTTGCCTGCCAATCTGGATTTTATGAGCTTTAATCACCGCGGAAAAATATTTCCTCTGGAAACCGAGTTGAAAGTGAAGTGGTGAGGTGGACTAATTCAGCATTCATGAACACAACGAACTGTCATTCTCCAGACCAGCCTCATTGTTCGCTACTGTTCTTGGAGACGGATTGTTTTAAGACAGTTTTCCTATTACACTAATTCGACAACTTGAGCAGCACTAGTTGACCTGTGGAATGTTAATTGTTAGAGATCAGACAGAAAAAGATGTTATTCTCAGTTACATATTTCCATTCCTTGCTTGCTTAAATTTTAATTTTGTATGTTAGACTTGGATTTTCAGAACATATTGTGTCTCTACTCTATTTAGCATTTATTCTGTCTTTGAAAACGAATATTCAGCAGCAGCTGTAAAATTTCTGTTTAGACATCTTTAAGCTCCAAAGATTTTTTTGGACGAGAAGAAAAAACACGCGTTACTGCAGTATACAAATTTCATGGGATAATTTTACGTATGGTCATCCAACTTTCAGTTTATTGCATCAAGTTATTATACTATGTAACGGAAAAATAATAAGTCATTGGTGATAACTTCAGTACTTGTTGCTTTCGGCCAATTCCAACAAATTTGCAAGCGAACTGAAGATAATTGTTACTTCCAAAGAATCTTACTTCAAATCAAAGGTCTTTTTTCCACGTAACTGATCGGTCAAATCAACAATCTCTTCTCAAAGAAATAGAGAGAGTATTTATTATAAGTCATGCTTTGGAGTTTGCCAAATAATTTTTAGAGTGACAAAATTACTAGGGATTTTTCACCGGTGTCTGCTAAGATGCTCGAGTCCTTGGTTGACGCTATTATATGTGAAAAGACCCCGATTCTTTGCCCAGATCACATTGATAAAATAAATGAGAGTAGAATAGCTACCTTGAGTTTCATAAATAGCTGAGAACTTCCACTCAAAAGTCTATAACAATAGCTGGATAAGAAATGCAAGTAGACAATGAAGCAATTTACTGGAGTAAACAGTTACAATGAATTATATAAAATCTTCTAGCATGATGGTATAACCAAAAACGAAATTTATTAGGGGGTAATCACATAAATAAACCCTCCAAATTGGCTCCATTTGCAACTTGCACACCTGCTGATGTAGCCAACAGAAACTATACAAAAAGAGAATTGCTTAATTGGAACAGCAAATAAGTAACAAAGGGTACCCTTCTCCTACTTGGAACAATAACTGTATAGCTTTTTGTCTTATGAAACAATAATGAAAAACTACCTTGAGCATACCTTACCTATGAATGAAACAAGTTACAACACCACAAGGTTTCTAAGAGAACTCCAGAAACTGCTAGTCTGGACAATAAAACAGCAAGAAATTGATAACAAGTTGACAACAAGATCTTTAAGAAAAAACACATGTTCTCTCTCACGAGTACTAAATGGCAGCGACCATACATTCGTAAGAACATCCTTTTCATAGAATTCAAACAAACCACTACCGCCTTTCCTTCACCAGCTAATGAAACAATTTCTACCACAAATCATTGTACTTTAATTTGGGTTTCATTTGAATCAATATAACAGAACCCCAAAATCTTCCTGTATCTGTTTAAAGGGTAGACATAAGATAAGATACTCATATAGCTTGAGTCTACTGAGTAACTGCACTCGCAATTACAACTACCAATTCGTATGAAATGAAGAAAGAGAATGTAAAAGGGCCAATTTAGACCTCTTTTCTAGTTAAGGCAAAACAACAACAAATAAAATTGACATTTCTCATCAATTGCCACGCCATCAACCCCACTTTCAAACTTCTGCATTAAAGACTGCATAATGAAAATATCACAGCCACCAAAAGCAAGTAGATGCATGATCGACATAGCCGTTATTCAAAAACTTGTTTTCCTACTCTTCTGTGAGTGTGTATGTGTTGTTCTTTCCCGGGGGGGGGGGGGGTAGTATATAGAAAGAGGGACTTCATTTGCAAAAGAAATAGATTCCCAGAATGAACAATGACTAACCTCGAAAAAATTCTCTAGTCTACTACATCTCGACATCCAAATAGACTCTGTGACATCCAAATAGACTCTGTGACATCCACAGAAGAATTACAGTATGACTGACTTTTACCTAAACCTAATCAATTGCTGCTGTTTTGAACAGGGAACGGAAGTATGTACCCCATCATGCTAACCAACTAATTTACAACTGGGTTAACTCCTGCTGATTTTCCCTAGATTGCCTCAGTATTAACTCAGCTCTCCTCTTCTTGTCATCTCTTTCTTCATCCCGCCTGAAAAAGGAAGTGTTTCTCCCGGAACCCTTTCTCCAAAGCCTCAAATCCAAAGAATCACCTAACGCCTTCTTTCCCGGTCTAAACTCTAAACACACAGCTGGCCTCTTGTCGGGAAGTGTTTTTTCTTTCTCTACCCCATCAAGCCCATCCTTCATCGCCTCAATTGCAGAGGAAAACGTCTCCAGCAAAGAAACGTGATTTTTATTGTCTACCTCACAAGAAAGAAGTTTAGCTGGAAGAGCCACTGGGGGGTCCACATCTTTCTCACCAGCTTGAAAAGGTTTTGCAAGAAATGGATTTTCACTTTTACTAATACCAACATCATCTGGCTGCTGCCTAGAAGTTGATGCTCCTGCTGAACCATTGCACAACAATCGCTGCTGTAAATTTAATAAAGACCTTTCCGCGTTCCTTCGCTGTCTTGCTAATTCAATTTTATCAGCTCGAGGATCCGATGCCCTCTCATTCCACGTGGGTGTCCGTACATAAGTATGCTGATCGGGAAACGCAGGCAACCATGGAGGTACGTGCTTAAATGCCGGTGTTTCATTAATTTGCGAAAAACTAGGTATCAACCTCGGATGTTTTACCACAGGAAAGCGTGGAAGAGGTTGAGAAAACGGAATCTCTTCAGCAGATTCCACATACCCAACCATCTCACTAATAATACCGGAATTTAATCCACAACGGTTCACCTCAGATGCACGAAGAAAACCAGTGGAGGCACACATATCTTCTAATCCTTGAATAATATCAAACACGTTGCATTGTGTTCTTCCAGCTAAATTAGCACTACTACTAGCAGTCTTGCCTAGGTCAAGTATATACTTAATCGCAATATCTGCAAGCGATTCAAGAGCAGATTCATTGAAGATCTCAAATCCAATACTTTCACATATTTGTGCCACTGCAGTCCTCGATACTGCTCGCCCAAAATCGTCCGAACCAGCTCTTTCTTCCCCGGTATTATCACCAGTACTCTCTTTCTCTTTCTCCCTTTTATCCTCGGCATTACCTCCAACGATCATATTCAAATTCCTAAAAACAAATTAGGGCTTTCCTTACTCAAAAACCTCACCACTCAGCTCAAACTCGTGAAAGTTCACAGCTTGGTAACATTATACAAAATTCCACAACTCAAAATTTGCACATCCGAATTTTCAGGAAACTCAACATGCAGTTCAAGATTCATACACCCTCATTGCAATTCATGCAGACCCTAGGTATTTAGGCTGCATTAAGGAGTAAAAGTACGACCCCAATTGCCCAAAGTACAATCTGGCTTTCCCAAAAAAGAAAAACTCACAACTTGGTGAAGTTAACGAGAACCCCAGAACCAAAAAATCAACTAATTCTTCAAGAAAACCGAATACGAAGCTCAAGATTCCTGTAACCCACTTGGTAATTAGTAAAACCTTAGGTATTATGCTGCATTTAAGGAGTAAAAGTACAACCTGACTTTTCCCAAAACCAAAAATTCAACGAAAAATATAGCTCAAGATTCTTGTAACCCACTTTGTAATTCACAAAACTTTAGGTATTAAGTTGCATTTAAGGAGTAAAAGTACAACAACCCAATATACAGCTCAAGATTCTTGCTACCCACTTTGTAATTCACAAAACTTTAGGTATTAAGCTGCATTTAAGGAGTAAAGGTACAACCCAAATTGCCCAAAGTACAAGTAGACATTCCCAAAAAAAGAAGAAAAATCCCAACTCGGAGATGTTAATGAACAACTTCTTCAAGAAAATCCAATATACAGCTCAAGATTCTTGTAACCCATTTTGTAATTAACAAAAGCTTAGGTATTAAATTGCAATTAAGGAGTAAAAGTACAACACCAAATGACCAAAGTACCAGCTGTCTTCTTGGTGAAGTTAACAAGAACCCCAGAACCAAAAAATTCAACGAATTCTTCGAGAAAACCAAATATAAACTCAAGATTCTTGTACCCCACTTTGTAATTAACAAAACCTTATGGATTAAACTGCATTAACGAGTAAAAGTACAACACCAAATGCCCCAATACACAAGAGGGACGAAAAGTGAAACACTTACAGATCATTTTGAGAGTAATTGAAACTTGGGTAACGAGTTCTTGATTAGTAAATTGAAATGGATTTGAAATTTAGAGAGAATAAAAGGGTTTATGGAGAAATTTATTGATAAACCCTAACGGTATACCAAGAAAGGGAGTTTATAGATCGGGAAAATGGAGGTATGAGTAGAGGAGCGGGACCTTTTTTATAGAAAAGGGGGCAAGTTATGTTTTAGTAATAGCATATTAGTCCATATAGTTTAGACACTGTACAATCGAGCCCTATTCACTCCGTAATGAATCTTGCATTTCAAAAATTCATACAAACTCTAAGGGGTTGTTTGGCAGTTAGTTAGAAGTCAAATCATTCATGTATTAAATCATGTATAAGTAATATCATGTTTGGTAGCTGGTTATGAGGTAAGTTATTTATGTATAAACTTAATATGATGTTTGATTTGTAGTTTAGAAACTGCCATACTAATACATATATAAGTTATGAGAAAATCTATGTATTATTTTTATGCAGGATAGAAGAGGGAACAACTAATACATGAATAGCTAAACCCTATATAACTAATCTCTGCATTATTAATATCTGCATAACTCTAATCAATTACCAGACGACTCCTAAGGGGCAACCGTCAGTCCGGGAAAATTTAATATAAACTATCTTAAAGGTATGTTTAGAAAGCCACACGGTAATTAGAATTGATGTAATTATTAGGGCAGTAATTACGCAGCTCAGTAACTATGCAATATAGTAGTTAAGAAACCTATTTGTCTGTCATAACGTAATTACAAACGTGTTGCACAACTGTAAATGCATAGTTTGATAAAAAGCTTAAAGTTAATATTTGACAAATACGTGCCTCTATAAATGATAATTAGGTAACTAAGATACACATTACCTAAGTTAATATTCTATTTTATGTCACTCCTTAACAAATCTTGCATTTTCCAAAATTTAAAAACCTTATTCCCCTACACAAAGGCTTTTAATTTAATTAGTATTTAAGAAAAAAATATTTAGATTGACTTTATTGAATATGATAAAGAAAGTGATAGTAGAACATAATATGTTTTTCTTAAAAACATTGTTGAAAGTATGTTCAAAGGGATGTCTATATTTACTAAAAGCTTTGAGTTCAAATATAACTCAGATGATGACCAATTTGAGTTGCAAATGCATTTGTTAAAAAAAATAAAAAAATGAGCGAAATTTATCTTCAATTTGCTTATCATACTAGAGTGATTTATGATGACATTTTGGAAAAAACAAATCTATATACAACATTAAATAGAATAGAGATAAAGTTTGAAAATAATATAAAACTTTTTCATTCAATCAATAGATTTAATAGGAATGTTTTACATAAATCAACGTGTGCACTTTGTATATAGTTCAAGTAGTTAAACTTGTAACTAGTTTTACTTGCATATAATGAGAAAATCATTACAACCGAATCTGATTTTTTTTTTAAAGTTTTGTAATCCATTGTAATTTTTTTTAAAGTTTTTATGTAGCATATTCTAATTTATCTTTATTTTACATATAAGAATCCAAAAATTAAGTACAAAATAAAGAATTCTATTGAACCATTTCCTTTGTAATTATATGACCAATTAACATTTAACAATTATCACAAGTAAACATGCGTAGCAAATAAGTATGCGACGCAGTAGATGAGACTGCTCCTTCCTTAACCAGAGTTCTCGAATTCGAGGCCTGAGTATGAAAAAGTTTTTGGTAGGGAGTCATTTTCCCCAGAAATGGGCTCTACCTGGCGCGAGTCCGGATATAGTTGAGTTTCAATGCGGATATCGGACAACTGTGGAAACAAAAAAACAAAAAGCAAACTGGGACGTTTATGAAGGATGTAAGAAGTTCAAGGGGGAAAAGTGTGGAACTACAAAAGTTATGAGCACCACTATTGCAAAAGGCACATATATAATGTTCTGTTTGGAACAATACAAGATATTGGTTAAGCAAAGAAATTGAGAACTAGAGTTTGAGAAGTAGAAGAAAAACAATGGAGAAGTACTTTGGAAACGCATATCGGGGCGACCCGGGAGTGCCACACGCCGACCCGGAAAGATTCATGAATATATGGGCCGGGTCCGCAGCTTTCTCCGCTCTCACATGGATCAATCCCTACATGTGGACTCTCTCCAATCAATACAAGTAAAAAACATGCAAAACTCACTTTTAATTCCTTTTGCAACAATGTCTTTTTATATTTGTTGTTAATTTGATAAAAGGTTAATCTTTATTCAGTTCAATTCTTGTTATATATAGTGTGTTTATACTTATAGTTTTTAGTAGTAGTATCAACTTATGGTGTTGGTGGTGCAAAGGGCTATTAAAGCAAGATAGAGTGTGTTATAGGAAGTTACTAACAATAGAAGAGGGAGAAGCCTTTCAAGAGAGTAATAGAGCTAAGAACGTGGTTAACAAAGCCCGAGGTAAAGCGTTAGATGGCTTGTGGAAAAAGTTGATAAAGGGTTAATCTTTATTCGGCTCAATTCTTGTTCTACATAGTCTGCTTACATTTTTTTAGTAGTAGTATCGATTTACGGTGTTGGTGGTGCAAAGAGCTACTTAAAGCAAAAAAAAAGGAGAGTTGTATAAGAAGTTACTAACAATAATCTGTAGAATATGAAGAAGTATTTGAAGAGTATAAGAGAGCGAATAAGGTGATTAGAAAAACCCAAGATAAAGCATTACACAGCTCGTACCAAATGTTTTGGAACACGGCAAAGAGAGAAAAATATGTTTATGCTAGCACAACAACAACAACAAACCCAGTTTAATCCCATAAGTGAGATATGGGGAGAGTGGTTTGTATGCAACCTTAACTTGTGAAGGTAGAGAGGCTGTTTATGTTAGCACGTTTGAGAGAAAAAAGGGTTAGGATTTGAACCAAGTTAAGTGTATTAAAGGAGATTGTAAGAAGCTGAGTATGTGGTTGACTGACATTGCCCGTAAGTCCGTGACTATTTAGTTACTACAATTCTTTTCCATATAGTTGGTCACATGTATAGGACCAAATGGGGTTTAGAGATGTAAATTCTATTTTGATCACTTGTTTGACACAGATAATGAGGATGACGTAGGAATTTTCTTTTGAGAGAAATTAAACAATGACGTAACGATTTCCATACGGTTATGATAGATAAAATCCTTAGTTTCACTTGTGAAATTAGCTCCACTAAGATGCTTGAGAAATATGAAGGGGCTAGAAAAGTTTATCAAGATGGCATCCCTAAAGATGAGAAGTGCCACAGAGAGTTTGAAGTAGTATGGCTAACCAAGTTTTTAAGGATATATTGAGGAGTAGAAAAATGGTAAATAAGTGGGAAAGAGTACATTGTTTTCTTTATATGTGAACAGTGAAGATGTTCAAAGTTGTACTAATTATTTTGATATTAGGTTTTAAGGGCCATATGATGAAATTTAGGGATAGAGTAACAGAGCATAGATTTAGGGACATTAGAAGGGTAGTAAGAAACTAGTTTGAATTTATCCATAGTATATCTACTACAAAGCCTTATATTTGTTCAAAAGATTTATGGAGATTCTCGGTTATAAAAAGAAAAAAAAATGAAGATTCACAGAAAAGATCTTCACATGATAATCGTTAGGCTCATATTACAGTGCCAAAGAAAAATAAAAATGTGAAGTAGTTGAGAAGAGATGTATTCATGTAGAATATATCAATATCTTAAAAGCTATGTACGAGAGAGTGGTTTCAAGTGTGAGAATAAGGGAAGGAGATTAACAGGAGTTCTCACTATGCAAGTTTTATAGGATGATTGTAAAACTAACAATTATATGGATGTGAATGTTAGGTCTCTAAGATCCAGCATATCCTTAAAATAAGCGTTGTAAAATTGCAGATATTAAGATGGATTTGCAACTTTACAAGATCAGATAAAATCAAAGATGCTCATATTTGTTAGAGGATACAAGTAGCATACATAGAGGATAATTAGATGTCACTTGAGATGCTTTGGCCATGTCATACTTGGTCTATACATGTGACATTATGATAATTGAAGAGACTAAAGGCATGAGATGAACAAAACTTACATAGTGGAAAGTTGTCTTAGAAGACCTACAATCTCTTAGAATCAATGCGTATTTTTTTTATTGTTAGAACAAATGTCTATTTATATAAAAATAAAATGCAACAAAAGCAAATGATACATATAAGTGGCACAAATTAGTTAGGGATTAGGGTCTAGTTGTGGTTATACTTAAATATTCCCTCCGTTGTTTTTATGTGGTGGTATTTGACTGGATACTAAATTTAAAAAACTTTTAATACATAATTTAAATATGTATAACATACCAAAAATACCCCTAGAATCTTGTGGTCTTAAATATGTCTATAAGAGAGAATTATAATTATTATTAAAAAAGGAGAGTCATTATGGGTAAAATGGAAATGTTAGAGCTAAAATGAATTTCAAATATAGAAAGATGACAATCTTTATGGAACATACTAAAAATGAAAGAGAGTTATAAAAATGAAACAGAAGGAGGCTATCCTTCTCGACCTTCTTGGCTAAAATAAAGTAGTGTTGTTATACTTAAAAGTTGGTATGGTGCTTGTTAGGACTCTTTGTAGTTTGGTTAGAAACTTGTACGTCGGCGGGGATAAGTGGGATATTTAGAAAACCTCTAGTTTTAGAAAGCTTCCACTTTTCCTTAAAAGACTAATTACTTGATATTAATAAAATAGGTCCGAATAGAAACTAACTGATAAATAGAAACTAACTGATATAAAGGAGTCGTATAGCCGCGTCCAACTAATTTTAGGTAAGGACATAGTTGACTAGTTGAGTGGTATATCAAATTATGATGTTATGAATTAAAATAGAGTTGAGATCCATTTGGTCTTGTGAAACTACAAAGAAGGTCTTTTTTCACCATGTAAGTTCTTTTTTTGGGGTGGATAAGTAATTAACCTTCAAAGTTGTTCTCTATGTGATTAACAACAATAACAACAACAACAACAACATACCCAGTAAAATCCCACAACGTGGGGTCTGGGGAGGGTAGAGTGTACTCAGATCTTACCTCTACCTTGGTAAGTAGAGAGACTGTTCCGAAAGACTCTCGACTCAAGAAAAAACATAAGCACAAGCAAAAGCAAAAGCAAAAGAAAGAGAAACGGTTAGACCCGGACAAGAAAGTTAAAGCAGTATGAAAATGAGCGTAACAAAAGTGAAATGACCATGATAAAACATTCTTGAAAAAAAAGAAGCAGTAACTAACGTAGGTAATAAGATAAACAAAGTACATGAAAGAACATACAGTAGCAGAAATTAAAGGACAGGGAACTATAAAACAATACTGCGCCTACTAGTATGATAGGCTAAGCAGGGCTATAATAATAACACTATAACTACCGGTATGTAAGCGTAAATAGGACTATGCTCAACTACCTACTACCCTTCTATCCTAATCCGTGTCCTCCACAACTTTCTATCTAAGGTCATGTCCTCAACAAGTTGCACCTGCGCCATATCCCGTCTAATCACCTCTCCCAAGATTTCTTCTACTACTCTACCCCCTCTCCCGAACCCGGCCCATAGCCAATCTCTCACACCTCCGCACTGGGACATTTGTGCCTCTTCTCTGCACATGCCCGAACCATCTCAACCTCGCTTTCCGCATCTTATCCTCCACTGAGGCCACTCCTACTCTGTCCTGGATATCATCATTTCTAATTCTATCACTCTTTGTATACCCACACATCCATCTCAACATTTTCATCTCCGCAACTTTCATCTTTTGAATGTGCGAAATCTTGACTGGCTAACACTCCGTCCGTACAACTTAATCGGTCTAACCAAGATCCTATAGAACTTGCCTTTAAGTTTTTGTGACACCTTTTTATCGCGTAAGACTCTACATGCGAGTCTCCATTTCATCCACCTTGCACCAATACGATGTGTGACATCGTCATCAATCTCTCCATTTTCTTGGATAATAGATCCGAGATACTTGAAACTTCTTTTCTTTGGAATGACCTGAGTACCAAGCCTCACCTCTACGCCTGTCTCATGGTCGCTCCCGTTACTGAACTTGCACTCCAAGTATTCTGTCTTGGTCCTACTCAGCCTGAACCCTTTAGACTCTAGAGTCTGTCTCCAAGCCTCTAGCTTAGCGTTCACTCCACTGCGAGTCTCATCAATTAGGACTATGTCATATGTGAATAACATACACCATGACACCTCCCTTTGAATTTGTCGCGTCAGTCCATCTATTACCAAGGCAAGTAAGAATGGGCTAAGAGCTGATCCCTGGTGCAACCCCATCATCACTGGTAAGTGCTCCGAGTCTCCTCCTACTATCCGTACCTTGGTCTTGGTTCCATCATACATATTCTTAGTCGCTCTAATGTACGCCACTGGTACCTCTAACCTCCAAACATCTCCATAGAACTTCCCTAGGGACTTTGTCGTATGCCTTCTCGAGGTCGATGAAAACCATATGTAAGTCCACCAACCTCTTAATAAGATGAATGACTTCAGTAGTCGAACGCCCTGCATGAATCCAAACTGGTTTTTGAAAATAGACACGCCTCTTCTCACCCTCATCTCCACGACCCTTTCCCAAATTTTCATAGTGGCTCAGCAGCTTGATAACCCTATAGTTGTTGCAACTCTGGATATCACTTTTGTTTTTGTATAAGGGAATCATTGTACTCCACCTCCATTCTTCAGTCATTCTTGCCGTCTTAAAATGACGTTAAACAACTCAATCAGACACTCCAAACCTGCCCTGCCTGCGCTATTCCAAAATTCAACTGGGATCTCATCAAGCCCGGTCGCTCATCCCCTGCGCATCCTGCGAACAACACCCATAACCTCCTCTACCTTAATGCTTCTACAATACCCAAAATTCCGTTACCTACCAGAATGCTACAGATCTCCCAGCACAATGTCTCCATCTCTTTTTTCGTTTAAAAGTTTATGGAAGTAAGATTGCCACCTCCGCCTAATATGCGCTTCCTCCATCAGTACTTTGCCGTTCTCGTCCTTGATGCACCTCACGTGATCCAAATCACGAGTCTTCCTCTCCCTCGCCTTCGCTGGTCTGTACAACTTCTTATCGCCGCTTTTTCCTATAATTCCACATATAGGTATTCAAAAGCCGCCGTTTTCTCTACCGTAATCGCTAGTTTTGCCTCCTTCGCCATCTTATATAATTCCCTATTCGTTCACTTTTCCACCTCATTGCTTTTTACCAATTTCGCATACGCCACTTTCTTTGCTTCTACCTTCTCTCGAACTTTACTATTCCAACGCTAGTCCCCTCGATGCCCACCACGACTACCCCGCAAGACCCCTAGCACTTCTCTAGCTACCTTTCGAATGCAACTGGCCGTCCTATCCCACATACCGGTCGCATCCCCACTACTCCCCAAGCCCCCTAGCCATCAACCTCTCCCCAATCTCCTGTGCACTAGCCATGGTCAAACTCCCTCATTTGATTCTTAGACTGTCATCCACAACCCTCATCTTCTTTTCCAGCTTGATCTCCAAATCCATCACCATGTTGGGTTGTAAGATATTCACTTGAAATAACCTTGGAGTCTTTACAAAGACCGTAATCAACCTTCTTAAGGAGCAAACAGTCTACCTGAGTCTTAGCCACCGAACTACGGAAAGTCGCCAAGTGCTCCTCCTTCAGGAACCTCGAATTGACTATCACCATCCCAAAAGCTTTAGCGAACTCCAAAAGTGAGACACCTTCCCCGTTCCTGTCCCCGAGGCCAAAGCCTCCATGCACGTCGTCATAGCCCCCGGAAGTGGCCCAACATGTCCATTGGAATCCCCTCCTACAAGTAATTTCTCAGTGGGTGGTATACCTCCCACCACCTCGTCCATATACTCCCAAAAACGTCTCTTCTCCTCCTCGTCCAAGCCCGTCTGCGTCGCGTAAGCACTAATAATGTTCATAATGAATCCTCCAACTATCAACTTAATCGCCATCATCCTGTCATTGACCCTCCTAACCTCTACCACCTGATCCCTTAACTCGCTGTCTACTAAAATGCCTACCCCATTCCTATACCTCGACCTACCCGAGAACCGTAACTTATACCCGTCAACATCCTTAGCCTTAGGTCCTACCCATTTGGTCTCCTGGACACATGCTATATTAATCCTCCTTTTCTTACGAATCTTAACTAGCTCTATGGACTTCCCCGTTAAAGTCCCAATGTTCCAAGACCCTATTCTCAGCCTAGCATCTCCCTTACCCCACTTACCCCCCTAACCCTCGCCCCCGCCCCCGACCGAGAACATGACCCTAGTCTACCATCATTCACCAAAGTCACTAGAGTAACTAATCAAAGGTTAACGCTAACACACACGGGAACCAATACTAAAGTACAAGTTAGCAAGAATCTAGAGGTAAGTCAGGCTACTACAGACCGGAATGATAAAACAAAGGATAAGAATGTAATGTCAAGGTTCGTAACAGGCAAATTTAACAACAAAGATAGCGCAAAACAAATAAAACTAATCAAAGGTTTAAACTAAAACATGGGGGAATGAGTCTAGAACCAGAATGATGGCGGAAAACACAAAACTACCAAAAAGGAAAGGAAACAATGCAAATAAAACTAAAGAGTAAAAGATGTGGGATCTATATCAAAAAGATATTGAGTCAATTGGTTATTGATCAAGGGTTGTTTTGTTTTTTCCCTTTGGCCCATTCTCCATCCGTGTTCATATAAGTTGTGTATTTAGGTTTCTACAACCTTTTCATGGGTTCAAGCCGTGAAAACAGCCTCTTGCAGAAATGCAAGGTAAGACTACGTACAACAGACCCTTGTGGTCCGGCCCTTCCCCGGACCCGCGCATAGCGGGAGCTTAGTGCACCGGGCTGCCCCTTTTTTAGTTTGCAGATACTCAATGGAAGGCGCATACTCAAAGAAGTAGTATAGTGTTGCTGAAATAAGTATCACTTGTTTGTTGAGCGACGGTGAGGCATACGGTGATTCTCTCATAAGTTAGTATTGCTGAAATAAGTGTCACTAGTATGTTGAGGGTATAAAATTGTCCTTTGGATCATTGGGTTGCAGAAGTTTTAGGGAGAAGCAGGGCTTGATTCATGCTTGCAGGTCTTCTGCGTGTTTTGTTATCATCTTTTTTTTTTTTTTGTTATTTAAAAAAATTAATGTTAACACATCTTTCATGTTTGTGTTCCGTTCTCCTTGACTTCCCGCCTCTTCCAGCTAAATGGCATCCGTTGGCATTTGCACAACAATGGAGCAGTACATTCATGCTAAGTTGAACTCCTAATACTTCTCAGTATTTTCTTCTGTTTCTAATTCAGAGAAAAAGATTTGTCAATCACAACTCAGGTATCGGGGATTTACCTTAAATAAAGCGAAGATTACAAAATCTGAGGATATTTGGCAATCGCCCGAAACACGGAAATCGGTCTTAAGAGTTTTGCACCACCTCGAAGAAAGGAACATCACTCTCACCCAAACTCGGTCTAGTGAGAGGTTTAAATACTGGAAACTTCTGAAGTACTGCTTTGTCCAAGATAATCATATTCCATGAGACACATCTCTGTAGAACCGTTCCGTAGTTCACTAGAGCAAAACTCCTATACATGACGACTGTGAGTGGTTTTGTTAATATGGCTTCTTCAAGATTAGTTGTTTGATCTTTCACGTATTGCTTAGTATTATTAGTAATAGGGTAGTAGAAACAAAAGATGGCAGAGGTCTATAATTTTTTGCAAAATGGAGGTGCAGAGAGGGTGGTTTGCTTGGAGCCTGAGTGAAGTGAAGGGGTAATATGAGGCTCCCTTCTCTTTTCCAAGTTCATATTTGAAGAAAAATCCTCTTTTTTTTTTTGATAGGTCTATTTGAAGAAACTTCTTGTGTCATCGTTGTCCTTTCCTTAGCTTATCTGTTGATCACTTTATACTTACAATTGTAAAGGCTTTAACTCTCGAGATCTATTATACAAGTCGAGAGTAAACAATTGAGTAAAGCATAAAGGTTAAAGCATAGTGCATCCTTAACCACCCGTTGATCATTTCTCTAAACAACATTGTTGGAAGCATCCAGCGTGTTCATAATTGGTGATGAGGGCTCACTTGTTCCTTCTTGATTTCATTAGGAACGTGCTTCTGTGTTGATGCCAGTATAGCTTCGAAACTTTGGTTTGACCTAGGTGCACTCCACTATGGTTAATTGTCAGTAGTCTCTGCCCCTGCAAGTGATCACATTTTGACATGTTGGCAACCGACAATGTCAAGTGGTGGCTCAGCAATGACCATATTATTGCATGATTTAGGTTTCTAAAAACTTCCTTTTTGCTGTTTGTCTGACTCTTTGAATATGTTGTTATGTGCAGCTGGCATGACAAAGCCATGATGTTTGAGCAACATCACTGGAAGAAAGCTCTTAAGAAAAATCAGGACTACGAATTTAAGGTACTCATGCTTCTTTAAGTTCTTACGCAATGATTCGTATGCTTTTAGTTTCAAACTAGGATGGAATTGCTGGTTTTTGTTTCTCATTTGAGATTCATTTGTTGCAGTGGAACCAGTACATGGACAAAGATGAACGAGACTCATACTACTTCAATTGGCCTGTTTACTTTCCATAGGTTTCTCAAATGTATCATCACGTGAAATCTCGAGAAAGGAAAACTATTCTAGCTTGAAATTTCTATTTGATACCATGAATACATATATTTCTTCTTAACCTCAAAATGTTTGGTGATATTGTCAATTGTTGCATGGTTGCTTTACTTAGTTTTCTCTAATTAATGGAAGTGCAAGTGTTTATATTTGAACTGGAGACGACGTTACTTGAACTGGATCTGTTCTGTAGGTGCATACTATAGTGTCCTTGAGATGACAAAAGAGTCAATGATCCATGTCACAAAATTCAGAGTATTCTCTTAGTAATAATGGCAGAATACATAGTTTACCCTTCGAGCTTGAGGCCAAATCCCTTTGACGCACATGTCAAACACAGGAAACCTCGTAAACACCCGACCTTTCCCTAAGTGTGTCTAAGATCGTATATTCGCCTATGATTCTACAGCATAGTTTAGATTTGCGTCTCTATTTCAAATGTTGGAGAAAGGAAATAGTAGTGGAAGAGAAAATACATTAATATTGGTATCAATATATTTTCAACCCACAAAGAATCAGTATTGTCAAAGGTTCATTTAAGGTACGCTTAGACTTGAAGCTCAGAAAAACTGGGAGAGGCGCTTTGCTGCGCTTCATGGCAAGGCACCAAGTTGTGTGCTTCATTGCCTATCTTGTATTAAGTGGTACTAAACAATAAATATAATTGGCAAAGAGATATATTAATTGTTAAGGAAGACATTATGAACGAATTTTTATCTTTTTCTTGCATTACATATAAATTTTTATTTTTCTCTCTTTATTGCGCCTTTTTTTACTAAAGGCCACACGTCAATTGTGATTTACGCTTAAAGTCAGGGTCGTTTGGTAGAAGGTATTAAAGAAAATAATGCATGCATTAGCTTTGTGTATTATTAATACCTTGTTTGATACACTTTTTCAACCTATGTATAAATAAAATGTTGGTGGAGCGTTTTTTAATGCTTTTCACCTTTGACAACACTGTAAAGAATGTATGTGTTAGCCATTGCAATTCCACCACAAACCTTTGTGGTTCCTCTTCAGGATTCACTGAAAATACAGCAAAGTGTCCTTTCACATCATTTGGCACCAATGATGTATTGCCACGTGGCGTATCGACGATTTTAGCAGCATTTGGAGTTGTGTATGTGGGAATTAATTGAAGATACTGAGTTTTGAGCTTTCCTATCAAACGCTTGACCATGTTTTGAGGTTAATGTAGAAGTTGGAATATATGTTTTTGGCTATGGTGTACAGTTGTGGTATTATAGGATTTTGTTTTGGTTTCTCCTATAGAGTTTGAGAAGGGTATTTATAGGATATGGTGAGGGAGAATAGATGTTAACTAATTAGATGATATTTCTAAGATGTTGAGTCAAAGATGGAGCCATTGTTATACTTACGCCAATAGTTTTAACTCAAACGTTGTATGTATATTTAAAAAATTATTTAATATATAAATAATAAAATAATATGATGTAGGAGAAGGGGGGATAGGAGTAGAAATGGTGATATCCGGGACAAAGTGGGAGTGACCTCAGTGGAGGATAAGATGCGGGAAGCGAGGTTGAGATGGTTCGGACATGTGCAGAGGAGAGGCACAAATGCCCTAGTGCGGAGGTGTGAGAGGTTGGCTATGGACGGGTTCAAGAGGGGTAGAGGTAGGCCAAAGAAGTATTGGAGAGAGGTGATTAGACAAGATATGACGCATGTGCAACTTATTGAGGACTGAGGGGGTTGTGGAGGACACATATTAGGGTAGAAGGGTAGAAGGTAGTTGAGCGTAGTCCTACTTACGCTTACATATTGGTAGTTGTAGTGTTATTATTGTAGCCCTACTTAGCCTATCATACTAGTAGGCGCAATATTTTTTTATAGTTCCATGTCCTTTGGTTTCTGCTACTGTATGTTCTTTTGTGTACTTTGTTTATCCTATTTATTTTCGGTAGTTACTGCGTCTTTTTTTCAAAATGCTTTATCATGGCATATTCGCTTTTATTACTCTCATTTTCATACTGCTTTAAATTTCTTGTCCGGATCTGACCGTTTCTCTTGCTTTTGCTTGTGATTATGCTTTTTTTAGCCGATGGTCTTTCGGAAACAATCTCTCTACTTACCAAGATAGAGGTAAGGTCTGCGTACACTCTATCCTCCCAGATCCACGTTGTGGGATTTCACCGGGTATATTATTGTTGTTGTTGGAGAATATTGGAGGTTAATTAGATGGACTTCTAAGTTGCTGAGTAGTTTTAGGTCCCCATTTAATTTGCATGTGCTTACAGCTTTTATGTCATTAATTGCAACATAGGATCCATCTTTTTCTATGTTCACTTTTTTCCCCATTTTCTCTCTTTTTTCTTGTTTGCTTAAAATTCTCTTTTAGATTTTTCCGCCTTTTTTTTGCTTTTTCCCCCAATGAAAAATACCGAACATAGTACCGGAGAGAGGAAATGAGTGAATATAGTCCTTTATAATTTAAATAGAAGAAAATTAACTTTAAATATTCTTATGTGGTATATTTAGATCTTTTATGTTTAACTAATACTTCCTCCCTCTCAATTCATGTTAGACATCTTGTTTCTCGATATTCAAATTAGCTGATTTTGACCAACATTTTAGTTATTTTTTATTATATTGACATGAGAAGAAGCACAACTTATAGTAATTTTCATATAGATTTTGATTATGTAAATATTAGTTTTAAAATATTGAGTTGATCTAACTCGATTTAGCTTCAAAGATTAGTCAAATTGATTCTCAATAAGCAAAAAATATCACACAAATTTAAATAGAAAGATTAATAAAACTTATTTTATATATCTTCATGTTAGTAGGCGGTGCAATATCTTGGAAGAGTGTGAAATAGACTCTTACTACACACAAGCATGCACCACTTTTCTCTCCGCGTTCCCGAAGGCACCCCTCTCTTTCAAGAGGATTCGCGGTATGTCAAGCCCTGATAAGACCTCTCTATGTTAAGGAAAATATCTCTCTCTATATATAATAATAATAATAATAATAATAATAATGAGACATCATTAAAATATCTTGGAAGAGTGAGATACGACTAAAATATCTTAAGGAAGATATTATGTTCAAACATACACATACTGATTTAATGCTTGATAAGTCACTAACCAAGGGACAAAGACTCGTATAGTTTTTTAAGTAACATGTTCACAAGGATGAGTCGTTTTCCTTAATTTTTTCAAAGGAAATCACTGTGTAGAATAGTGTAAATCTTCTTGATTGAAGTTATCTTATTAATACAAAATATATAGAGAGTACAATAGTAGTCCTAACGGAATAAGGATCTCTACTTTATATAATTACACTAAAATATTAATTACAGAATATACGGTGAATATATGAAATATATTCACTATCGCACCCCCTCAGTCGGAGCGGGAGGAGGCCGGACGCTGAGACTGGATCTGAAGTCAATGAACAGCTGCAAAGGAATTCCCTTAGTGAATATATCTATGTACTGATAGGAAGAGGGAACATGTAACACCCTAACATGTCCCATGACAACCTTCTCACGAACAAAGTGAATATCCATCTCAACATACTTGGTTCGTTGATGTTGAACCGGGTTATGAGATAAGTATGCGGCAGATATGTTATCATAGTAGACCAAAGATGGCTTACGTAAGGGACACTGAAGCTCAAGAAGGAGGTTTCAGAGCCAACACAGCTCAACAACGACGTTCACAAAGCCTCTATATTCTTTTTCTACACTCGAACGAGAGAGAATGGCTTGTCGTTTGGCAGACCAAAAAATAATATTATCCCCAAAAAATACACAATATCCGAAAGTAGAGCGACATGTGTCTGGACAACTTGCCCAATCAGCGTCCATGTAGGATAACAACCGAGTCGGTGCTGAGGGGTAGAGATGGAGCCCATAGTTAAGAGTACCCTTACGTATCGAATGATACGCTTAAGAGCAGTAAAGTGAGGGTCCTTCGGAGTATGCATGAACAAGCACACATACTGCACATCATAGACTCCTATAAGACACCGAAGAGCACCTGCAAGACTCCTATAAAGAGAGGGATCGAGGACCGGATCCCCTTCATCTGCACTGAGTTTTGACGTAGAGTCGATATGAGTGGGCATAATCTTGTAGTTCGCCATTTTGGCCCTATAGACAATTTCTTCTGCATACTTACGCTAACACATCAACATGGCATAGGGTGATCGGGTTACTGATATCGCCAAAAAGATAACTCAACTTACCCAGGTTAGTCATAGAAAATTCGGACTTGAGTAGAGCAATGATCACGTGCTTCAGTCCATCTGAAGAAGCTGTCAGGACAATATCATCCACATATAAAAGAAGATAAGCTGTGTCATTACCTCGATGAAAAATGAACAATGAATTATCACTCTTACTGCCCACAAAGCTGATCTATATGATATAAGTAGAAAATCACTCACACCAAACCCTGGGTGCTTGTTTCAAACCATATAGCGACTTATGAAGATGACAAACATGATGAGGAGTCTCCGGATGCACAAATCCAGGCGGTTGATGCATATAAACGGGTTCTTTCAAATCCACATGTAAGAAAACATTTTTCACATCAAGTTGGTGAATAAGTCAATTTTTTCCCATAGCAATGCTCAAAACTGTGCAGATGGTAGTTGGCTTAACCGCCGGACTGAAAGTCTCACCACAATCAACACCCTCTTGTTGCCCTGTGCCATTTTCCATAAGTCTGGCCTTATGACGTTCAAGTGAACCATTATCTCTAAACTTGTGACGGAAAAGCCACATACAATGGATTACATTCACCCCCTCAGGTCAAGGACCAAGATCCTAAGTGCGCTGTGAAGTAAACGCATTATACTCCCCACGCATGACCGCATTCCAATTAGGGTCAAGTTTGGCTAAGGTTGGGTTTTTAGGTAGTGGTGAGATAGTTTGAGTGGACAAATTAAATTGGACCTTTAGTTTGAAAATACCGTGCTGTGCACGTGTTTCCATGAGGTGGGTTGGGGGCTGGATCAAAGTCATGGTGATGGTAGGTGGGGGCTGCATGGAATGGGGCTCGGGTGACATAGCGGGATGCACTGAAGGGTTGGGCTGGGGGACGTCGGATGGGTGGGGCAGTTTGTCGGGTGGCTGGGCAACGAGATGGGTGTCGGGTTAATATGGTGCGTAGCGGGGGTAGTGGGTGGGGGCGACGGGTTTGGCTGATGTGGCAGTGGGGTCCGGAACTGGAGCAAGGGTAGTGGGGTTCGTAACTGGGGCAGTGGGTGGGGCGGTGTTCAATGGGATGGTATTTGGCCAACGCAGTATGTTTTGAAGGAGGGTAGAGGTGTTCGGGTCATTAAGGAATTCGTAATCAGTGACTCAAAATTGGCGGATGTTGGCAAAAGGTATAACGTTCTCATAAAATATGACATGAAGGGAGACAAGGATTTTGCCGGTGGATAACTCATAGCACAAGTACCTCCTATGGTTTGACGGAAAACCTAAGAAGACTTAGGGAGTGGAGCGGGGGTGCTAATTTGTGAGGCATCATGAAGGCAAGATTTTGGTAGCAAAGACAACTGAAAATTCGAAGGTGATTATAGGAAGGTATCCGACAGAAAAGGATTTCGGTAGGGGTTCTATTGTGAATCGTACGGGTAGGTAATATGTTAAGAATGTATTCTTCTATTTTAACGCATATACCCAAAAAGTATGGGGGAGAGACGCATGAAAAAAGAAAGGTACAAATCATGTTGTTAATGGTGCTGAGAATTCGTTCGGCTTCACCATTTTGAGGGAAAGTACGGGGGCAGGAGAATCGGAAAATCATGTCATTAGCCGCACAAAAGTTATGAAAAATGGAGTTATTGAACTCACGGCCATTATCGCATTGAAACGTTTTGATATTTTTTAAATTGCGTTTTAACATACGTATGAAATTCAAGAAATTTGGAGAAAACTTGAGACTTAAGTTTAAGTGGATAGACCCAAAATAAGTTAGAAAAATCATCCAATAACACCAAATAATATTTATGACCTAGGGTGATAGTTATAGGAGATGTCCATAAATCAACATGAATAATATCAAAAGGAGAAAAAGTAATACTTAAAGATGACGTAAATGGAAGTCTAACATGTTTTCCTAGATGACAAGAGGAGCAACGATGGGAAAGTTTCCCTTTATTACATTGAATTAAATTGCGGTTTCTAAGAAAATAAAAAACATGAGCTCCCGGATGTCCAAGTCTACTATACCACGTTGATTGAGAGATTACAGCTAGAGCAGTGGGTGGAATGACACTGGCAGCGGACATGGATAGGAAAGGGTAAAGGTCTCCCACACTATTGCATCTCGTAAGAAGAGTCCCCGTACGTAGGTCCTTCACAGAAAAACCAAACGGGTCAAAGTCAATAGATATGAAATTATCAGTGGCAAATTTTCTAACAGAGATTAAGTTCTTGATGATGTTAGGGGCATAGATGACGTGTTTAAGGGAGAAGGGGGGGGGGGGTTAAGGTGGTTGGGTTTGTGTGTGGCCATACCTTTGAATTGGAATGCGATGACCATTACCGACCATAATAAATTGAGGAGTATATAAATTATGCAGTTGAGAAAGATTACCAGAGTTGTTAGTGAGGTGGGACGTAGCGCCCGTATCTATATACCACGCATCATCGGGCTGCTGAATATTTAAAGAGCTGAAAGCTTGGCCCAAATCCGTTGGAGTAAGGCCTGACGTCGGCTGCTGGGCTGCAGTGTAGTGGGCATGATGGCTGGGGCCTGGCTGGTGAGCCACTGGATGGCCCCAAAAATGATGGGCCCTAAAATGATGGTCCTCGGTTGTGCCGACTGTTGCTGCTAGGCCTGGCCTAGAAAGGAGCTGGACGACGGGGCCCAGTGCTTGAACATGTACCAAGGTAGTGGGTTAGCCCACTGTTGCGGGTACTGGGTCTGCGGCTGATTATGTGATTGGTTGGCCCGTTGCCCTCGGCCCTTTCCTTTGCCTCCTCGGCCACTTCCGCAGCCTCTGTCTCTGCCGCCACCGCAGTTGTGCTGCAACTGTTGGTGGTCGGAATGTGGTGGTTGGCCGGTAGTGGCGGTGGTTGCCGCAGAGGCATCAACCACCAACCCTTTGGGAGTATGGTCATCCTGTTTCGCTCGTCTCGTCTTCTCTAAGAGCAATTGGGACCGTGCTTTGTTGAAACTAGATAGCGGATCGGCCTGTTGAATCATCGTTGAAAGGGTATCATATTCACATTTCGGTAAACCATTGATCAACTGCAACACCATCTTCTTGTCCGAAACTGGAGTACAAAGATTGGATAGTTGATAGACAAATAATTTTAATTATTTGCAATAGTCGGCCATATTTGCAAAATTTTCAAGACAGGTGGTGTTGAATAGCTCCTCAAGATACACGTCATGTGTATGTTTGTTGTCTTGAAAAATTTCCTCCAACCGTGTCCATAAATCGTGAGCCAAAGTTTCAGTTTTCATAATAGTATGAAGCAAATCCTTGGAGATAGTGCCATAAATCCACTGCTTGATGATGTCGTCAAGCCGTTTCCATGTCGTGTGGGCTGGGATAGGTGGTATCAATATGATCAAACACGTTGTAGGCACATGCATGAATATGGAAGAGTACAACCCACGATGCGTATTGTCCATCATATTGATCAAGAATTAATGGGATGAAGTTCTTGATATTGGTGAAGGCGAAAGCAGGATGAAATGTGTTGGGGGGGTGGAAGAGGGAGGATGATTTGTGACGTCGGGTGTTGAGGAAGAGGAAGCGGTAGAAGCTATGTGGGCCACAGGTGATGCCATGAGGGTATCCGAAACTGAGTAGAGAAACAAAAGGGTTTAGTAGGTTGTATATCAGCTGTATACCAGAGGTATACAACCTGCTAAAGAACTAGAGAGGTTCGGGAAAGCTGTATATGAGCAATACACCAGAGGTATATGACTTGTATACCCGTTGTTTGGTGCCGGAAAAGGGAGAAAAAATTGGGGTTGGCGGCCGAAATTAGGGTTTAGGGTAGGGAGGGATTTTTGGCTCTTGATACCATGTAGAATAGTGTAAATCTTATTGATTGGAGTTCTCTTATTAATGCAATATATATAGAGTGTACAATAGTAGTCCTAATGGAATAAGAATTTCTACTTTACATAACTACACTAAAATATTAATTACAGAATATACGGTGAATATATGAAATATATTCACTATCACATCGCGGCCTCGCCCTTCACCAAATCCAACCTACAACCCTCTCTAGGGACGGATTTAGAAGAGAATTTACGGGTTCACAAAAATTCAGCAGCTTTTACCCAATATATATATATATATATATATATATATATATATATATATATATATATATATTAAAAAATTCACTAAATATTTAATTGTGAACGTATTTATTATATTATATATTAACTTGAAGATGTTGTAGGAATCAATAAACTTTAAACCATGTATCCGCCTCTACTCCTCTCCCGATTTTACACCAAAAATTATTTATTTTAATCGAAACCTTGCATGTCACATAATATGGAACCACGGGCGGATGTAGCTATGTAGTTTCGGGTTCATATGAACCTAATACTTGCGATAGGTAAGATAAATTTATATGTAAGAATTCTATTAAAATTGCAATAAATAGTAGGTCTGAATTCATATAAAAATACAATGGTTCAACGGTAAATTTTTTAAAAGTTGAGCTATAGAACTTAAATCTCGAATCCGCATGGGTGGAACACAAGGAAGTACAGTAGTATATTTTATGGCTGGCCAGTGGGCCGGTCCCGCCCCGAACCCGAGTATTTTAAAAAAAATTTGCGTTATCGGGACTCGAACCGGGATGGGACAAGGTCTCATCCCGACCCGTCCCGGCCCGCCCCAGGCCTGCCAGTCCCGATCCGATCCCGTCCGAAACACCCCTTTTGCAAAAATACGACCATTTTACATTTTGGCCATTGTGCAACGACCATTTTTGGCCTCTCCCAACCCCCCTACCCCCTTAATATTTATTTTAACTCATTAGTTATTATATTTACACTTTAACTCAATTTTTCAACTATAAGTACCTCATTTTCTCTTCATCTTTCTCACAAATCTTCCTACAATCTCTCTAATCTCTCAATCTATCTCTCTACAAGTCTACATTGTCTACTAAATATTCAATTTTATTTATTCATTTGGGAATTGGGAGTGAAGTTGGCAACTAACTTGTGGATCTTCCATCGATCAAAGTTTCAAATTTCAACCTCTCGATTACACGTTGACGTTACGTCGGCGTTTGGTACATTCATTCCTTCATTAAATTATTATTGTCTATTTATTTTATTTAGTGCACTTAATTTCATTTATTTTAATTATTTATTAGTATAATTATAAATTTATAATGGAATGATTTAAACGTATGCTTACGGGTATGGGTCATGCTTCTTCTAGTAGGGGCAACAAGGGCAATTGTCCTATTTCTAGATAGAATCCTATTCCTACGCAGGATGATTTTGTTGATACTGAACATTTTCCAACAATACCATTAGATTTAGACAAGGAGCTATTTTCTGGAACTCAAGAAGACTTTAATTTAGACGATGATCTAGATGATACACCCACTAATGTAGATGACAACACACCCACTAGTGCACCTTCAACTGAAATGCCTCTTATTCCCCCTAGTATGAGATGAGGTCCAGCAAAACGACCATTAAAATCAGATGCATGGACATTTTTTGATAGGGACGTAGAGAATCAAGTAGCTAGATGTAAAATTTGTAAATATATTTTAAAATTTAAAACTGGAAAAGGTCATGGTGGGACGGAGGGTTTAATGAGACACATAGCAAGGGCTCATCTAGCTAGGTATGCCCAATACGAGGCTTCAAAATCGGGTGCGCAAACGCCCGCTCCATCGGGACAAGGTTCACATACCGACATCGTCCCACTCAAGTACAAGGTCAAATTAACCCTATGATGGGGGCAATTGTAGGCCCTAAATACAATAAACATAGAGATAGGGAAGCAATAGCAAAATTAGTTGTTGTGGAGGGTTTGCCTTTTTCATTTTCTTCATCTCCCGGTTTTATTCATTACATTAGAGATATGTATAATCTTGCTTTTAACGATTTTCCTAGATCAACTGTTAAGAGAGATGTATTTAAATTCGCACATGAATATCAACAGTATTTACGTTATTCATTATATCATTTTAATGGCAAAGTGACTATCACTTCTGATATAGGCCGTAGGCCATAGAAAACCTATAACTTTTTTTTTAATTCTCATAATCAAAATTCAGCTGATATGGTTGCAGATAGCGATTGGGTAAAAATTTCTGAACTTATTGTATTTTTAGAGAAATTTTTTCAAGCAACAAAAGAATTTTTCGGTATATATTATCATACTATTTCAACTATGTTGTTTTATATAGCTTTAATATTTTTATTACTTAGTGAATATATGAAAAAATCAGCTTATATGACAGCTATTAAAAAAATGTTTATCAAAATAAAAAATATTTTATTCCTATTCCCACTATTTGTATTATTGGTGCTGTATTAAATCCGACTATTAAAATAGACGGTACTAAATCACTTATTGAAACTATTTACGATTGTATAGAAGTACTACCACCTCCAAGTCCCAAAAATTTAAATCACCCACCACCTATTGAACAAACTAAAGAAGAAGTGTTGTCTAGCGTAGAAGAACAATGCAAAAAAGTATATAGGTTTTACCAACAAGAAAGTGCTAGTAACCTATCGGCTTACATACCATCTTCTTGTTCTTCAACACAACCTCACAAAAGACATGTTGTTTCTGCGGCTAGTATTGAAAGCCTCAGAAATAGAATGTGCGGCCGTACCATTACTAACCAAATTAGCAAGTTTGATATTTTTGTTTTGCAGGGTTCTGTACCGTACCAAGCAGTTCTCAATGAAGAAGAACGTGAAGATTTGCTGAAATACTGGAAGGGGAATGAGAAGACCTTTCTGACACTTTCAATGATGGCCTGAGATGTTTTGAACATTCAAGCGTCATCAACTGCGTCTGAAAGCATTTTTTCTGCCGACAAATATCAAATAGGAGAGCACAGACACTCATTAGCCGGAGACAGCTTAGAAATTGTAGTATTGTTCAGAGATTGGATACGAGCGGAGCGGAGAAGGTGCGGTCAACCGGAGATCAACGAAGAAGAAGATGAAAACTACAACGAAATCTTATCCGAAGGTGATGGAAGCGACGTGGATCCACCTTTGAAAATACACTGAATATGAAAACTGTAATTCAAGGTTACATTCAGAGTAAAAATCATAAAATAATGTCGACTTATACAACTTTATTTTTGCTTCTTTTAGGCAATTGATCAAACAGTTGGCCTACATTCAAAACCCGGCGGCATATCTTCATCACAAACATTCACATCCACACCGGTGACTTTCGCCGCCGGTGGGCCCACCTAACAGCGGCGCTCCATTTATAGAACCTTCTCAAGACTACCGGAAAATATGGCTTCTACAGTGCCGTCCTTTCTGTTCCTAACCCAACCACTCAAACCCAATCATGTGGCGTTATCTATTGTCCAACCCTCACCTGTAATAGTGTAGAGGTCGATAAAATTAGTCCATGAAAATATAATTCGCCTAACCCATTTAAGTTTGAGTGGGTTATTGATCCGTCCATCTATTAACTCAGCCTATTTCAGCTCATCAAAAATTAGGTTTATATATAGCTCATATTGACTCATAAGAAATAAATCAAAATATTTTCACATTTTTTTAATTTGATATATTATATTTATATATAACAATAATAAAGGAAAATAATAATTTTATAAGATACTAAAATATTATTATAAAAAACAAATAAAGCAATTAAAAGGTTGTTAGAATTTGACGGGTTGGATTATGATCCGCATTTTAGTGGCCCAATTCGTTTCAACCCAAATAACTTTTGGGCGAGTCAATAACTTGTCCATTTATTAACTTAGCTCATTTTAATCCGCCCAAATTCAACCTAATTGGTTGTAGAATTGGGATCAGAATTGGTTGTCGAAGAAGAAGCTCGCAGATGTGTTGGAACGGTGAAGACGATATGGCAGATAGAGAATGAAGGAACAATCAATCCGTAAATTAAGATACAAATGACACTTATTTAAAATATATTTATATTTTTAAAATTATTTAAAGTTTAATTAATTTTAGATAATTTCATTCGCGATGAATTTTTTGGGGATTCGTAGGAGACACCAATCATGAATACAACAACATGCTCAGTGTAATATCATAAGTGGGGTCTGAAAAGAGTAAGATATATACATACCTTTATGGGATAGAGAAATTATTTCGGATAGATCCTCGACTCAAAAAAGTAATCCGCAAAACTGAATGAAAAATTATAATCGCAAAAGGCACGCACAATAAAGCAAAATATAGCAACAATACTATTTAAAAACGTACTATACTGCATCAATACTAAAGATACAAGAATGATGAATTTTAAAATAAAATTAAAGGTCAAATAAACTCTCAAGTTGACTAATTACAATTATGGAAATCTTAATAGCTTAGTTGGTTTGCAACATGGACTTTTACCTTGTTAATGAGGATTTGATTCCCATGTGTAATCCCCACCCTATTTCCCTTTCCCCAACCCCTTCGTAATAAAAAAAAGTAATTATAATCGTTTCTAGTAATGACACTTGCGAGATAAAAAAAAGATCAAATCTATCGACAACCCCCTTGTAATCGTTAATATCTTTCACTTAAATATACCTACACCGTATTTATTCTACAAAGCAATTAACATGATACATATAGAACATACGAACAAATTTATATGAATTCCTTGTTACTAAGTATGCATAATTGGTGGATTGATATATCTCGATTGTGAGCTTTGATGTTTTGAACTATCAGAACCAAATTTAGGGCAATTAAACTTTAAATTATTTGTAAATTTCGACTATTCTTTTTAAAATCTACAAAATTGATACTTGTGCATTTCACCCAAACTAAGCTTTTCTGGGCCAACAAATACTTCTGTAGGCCCAATTATAACTTTTGCTATGGACAAATCTGTTTCCTCCTCCTGCTTCACTACTATTACTTTTTTTTTTTCTCAAAAGTTAAAATCATGTCAAACTTTAATCGCGTATTGGGCATGAAGTTAGGTATAAATATCTGAATTTCAGACATAAATATCGAAGTCAAACTCTATCGCGTATATTTGACTTTCAGACAAAAATGATTAATGTTTAGCTTTGGCAAATCAAAACTTCAGTCGCATAGGTTTGTAGTTTGCTTGCACATCAATATGCAATCTTTGAACAAAATTTATAATTTGGTACACAATTTTTAGACTGATATAATATTTATGATTGAATTAAAAAAGCATAGGCATCGCAAAATTTTGCTTATTATTTAAATCGGGATTCGGGGTTTCAAAATTGGACTGGGTATTTGTTCACTTGCCCCTGTTTAGTCTATAAAGCCCAACATGTCCTCAAAAGCCAATTTCTCGTCCTTCTAGAATATTTTGTAAGAAACATTTTATAAAGTAAGTATTTTATGGATTTTCAATTTTTAAATAAGATATGGTGCCGCACACACTTCAGTAAATTTTTTAAATATTTTCTCCAGCCACCAAAAATATTCAACCCATGCCTCAAACTTATCCACATCCAAATAAGCCACAACTTGGACATGATGAAATATACCAAAAAGTCAAAAAAGA
Organism: Anisodus acutangulus; assembly: GCA_029783415.1. NCBI lineage: Eukaryota > Viridiplantae > Streptophyta > Magnoliopsida > Solanales > Solanaceae > Anisodus > Anisodus acutangulus. The sequence continues at coordinate 45,237,843 of CM056505.1, forward strand.
AACTATATTAACAAATTAAATACATAAAGTCATTATGTTTTCCCCTATGTTCCAAAGTTTTTAATTTCAATCATGAAACTATAGTCAGAATAATATATTTCTACTGTAAAAAAAAAAGAATCTTTTCAAAGTCTTTGCTTTTGCCTTTTGAAGAGGGTTTCACACAACGACGGAAAACAAAAAGATATGCTCAAAATATTAATGTTATTAGATGGAGAGACATAAGGGCCGTAAATTCTAGTAACATCTTGTAACGATGTGCCATATTTTAACACTATGTTCAACAAGTATTTATGCTGTAAAGATTTATCAATGAATTGATTTGTTTTATAATGACTGTCAATTTATTGTAAATCTCCACTTCATCCTTATCTTGAAATCATTAATATGAGCAAACTCACACAAATATAATTATTTGGAATTGATGCATAATTGTTGTGATTGTATTTCAATAACGGAAAAGGGTCAAATTTGCCAATGTATTATAACGAATAAGTTATATTTACTCTTCGTTATATTTTTTGATATGTCATTTTCATTTAACTATCGGATCATATTTGTCATTGTACTCTAAAAAATCATATTTACCCCTATTTCGTTAAATCTCAATTTTCGCTTTAGTTTTCATATGTAGTGCCTACGTGATAAATTTTTAGAAATAGTTAAGAGATATTTGAGAGTATACGGGCAAATCAACAAATAGTAAAATTTTAACTGATATTTTGTGATTAGTACTCATCAAGTGAACTATCCTGCTTTCTAAGTGGACAATTCAGTAGTTAGGAGAGTATAATTAGTATCTTAGTTTCACCTCATCGAATTCGAGTATATGGTGCTAACGATTGGTTATTTGAACCCTAGTGTATACATGAAGAGAACATACCATATCCGTGATGGATGAATCCTGGACTACTTATAAGACTTAAGCAATCCTCCTCCCTTTGAGCTAGTTTTTGTGGTGTGAATTAGGTAAATGTCTAATTTGACAATGCAATAATTTAAAATTTACTCATCATGTTTAACAAGTATCAAATTTTTCAATGATCTTGTGGCCCTACGACTATCAGATGGACAACAATGTGCTTAAAGCGGACAACTAAGTAATTAAGAGATTATTACAATTAGTATCGTAGTATCAATTGTACAAATTCAAACGATCTCGTGATAACAATTATTCGTTTGAACCACTCCTACTACGAAATTCATAATGATTATGTAATAGTTTGAATTCGAGTGATCTCTTGATTATTAACTATCATTCAAATGAGAGTGATAAGTATATCTTCATCCTTAATCAGAGGTCTCAGATTTAAATCTCTGGATACGAACTACGGAGTCACCTTTGTTAGATAGAGAGCTCTTTGCTCCTCAATGTGAAACTTTCCGATGTGAATCTAAATTTAAATTCGGGTAATTTTGTGATAACTATCGTCCATTTGAACTGTTACTACTTTATTGACTTTAACCCAAAAAAAGAAAATATGGGGCTGCGGGTGAACCTGGTTTTTTGAATAAACGGTCTATATGGAACAACCAACAATTAATATTTTTGACTAATGGTTGCCTTGTTCGACATGTTAGTGTTACTCAAACTTTTATTTTTCTTCTTACCTATTAATGAATTGTAAAGGGCAGGTTTCATTTGAATGTAAATTTGACTTGAAAAATTCTATTTTGGTTTAATTCTTATTCATCTCTATCCTTTGTCCAAATGAAACAATTCTGTTCAACTTTTTCTTCTTTTCCAATTGGATTTTGCCTTTTCTTGACTATTTGTTTAATACTCCTATGATCATCCAAAAGATTTTACTTTTTAATAATAAGTATTAATCATCGTTTTCTTTTTTCTTTTAAATAGCAAACCTTTGGATTGGATCATCACACTAAACAAGGCACAATGATCACTCTTACTACTTTATCACTCTCTACATCTCATAATAAGTGTCACCTTAGCAAAAAAAAATTGTCCCATAATAAGTGTTACCTTAGAAAATCAAGACATAAATTGGCTAATTTTTTCCCAATTCTACCCTTAGACAAAAACTAAAAGTTAAAGTAACATCTAAAGGATGATTGAAAAAGCCACATAGTAACTTGGGGTGTGTTTGGTATGAAGGAAAATTTTCTCATGTTTGGTTGGCAAATTTTTTTTAAAAAAATTGTAGACATCAAATTTAAATTGAATTAATCCATACAAAATTTGGATTAAATTCTAAGTTATTGATATGTTAACCAAGTTAAATTTTAGTTAATGAAGTCAGATTAATTATTTAAGTGAAAATTACATGACTTGAATGAAATTCAAATCACATTTGGGTTAGTCAATTACATTGGACTTCTACAAGACGAGCCCAACCCATGTCTTTCTAGGCCAAAGTTCACTAGAATTACTTGGAGACTAGAATACCCCTAAGCTCTAGCTCACAACTATATAAATGGGTCACATATTCCCTTTTTCAGAAATCTTGAAAGTTGCATAGCATCTTGACTAGAGGCAAAGGAGAGCAACGACGTCTACATAAGTCTTCTCCAAAAGGTCTTCAACAAGAAAGAGAGTTCAATGGACGTCTTCCCTCAATAACAATTCAAAGTGGTGCTCAAAGTTCTTCCAAGATTCAACACATCAACAAAAGTTCATCCTTCATTCGAGAAAGATGCTATATTAGCCCTCGAATCAAGGCGAACAACACGGAGATTAGAATCAAGGGATACATCCAAAGTTGTACTCATAAAATAATCAATAAAATGATTTTTTTCTCACATTTGTTTTATGATTTCAGTTATTTATTTTCTGCTAGCAAAATTTATTACGAACAAACATTTTGTCTAGGAAGTTCCTCAAAAAATAAGGAAAATCACTTTCTGAAGTAGGGAAAACAAGTTACATAAGTGACATTTCAAGTTCATTATCTCCTCCACGCCCATCCAATGCTCCCAACCCCACCTTTTTACCATTCCACTCCCGCGACCCCCACACCCCACTCCATCCCACCTCCATAGTATTTTGCTATATTACATATAAATGCCCTTGAAATAATATTTTTTTCTTCCTTACCAAACACTAGAAAATAAGTAAGTCACCCACTTATTTTCCAAGAGAACGTTTTCTAGAAAAATATTGGAAAATACTTTTCTTCATACCAAACACACCCTTGGTATTGTTGGATTCCCAATGTCAAAAAGTTTACTACTTGTGCTTGCTCTAATAAAAAAAAATATTTTTAGTATTTAGGGATAATTTGGTAAACTTTACATTATATTATTACTTTCTTAATATGAGTATTTTTGACTAAAATAACACTTATTATGGGACAGATGGAGTATATATACTGTGGTTCGTTCGATGTAAATAATTGAATTTGAACACCGTGAAACAACCTCAAAGACAGTCGAAGAGTAATTTATTTGGGGAAGTTACAAGTATGTAAGCATTAGTTTATATTCCCTCCGGATTAAAAAGAGTATCCACTTATCTTTTAATTTTTGAGTCAAAAAAGTGTTCATTTATCAAATCAAGAAATAATTAACCTTATTTTTTTAGATTTGTCATTATTAAGTGTTAGATGACCAAATTACAATACTTATTTAACTATGGGCATTTTAGTCAATATTTGACATATCTATATTGTAACTTTTCAACGAATGAGGGTCAACATATAATTTATGTGTGTGTTTTTATTGCATAAATATTTGACATATCTATATTGTAACTTTTCAACAAATGAGGGTCAATACAATTGACTTCCTTGAAGAAAGGTAGCTCCAGCCCTGCTCATAAGCATAACGCACGCATATATATGCTTAATCAACTCAAAGTAAGAAAGGAAAAGTTAGACTAATGGCTTGAACTTTTAGAAAAATGCTTCAAATACTCTTCATAGACCAGAACTTAAAAGTTAAGAGTTTTTAACTGATCAAAACATCCCTAATGTTTAAATGTTTAAATACATCCTCAATGTATCATGCTTAGCAAAAATCATCGTAATGTTAATACTATGTGATACCTTTATCAAATTATCCTTCATAGACTATTCATACTATAACATAGTTCATACAAAAATTTCAGTACGAGACTTATTTTCCGGTGAAATTGATTTTAACGAGAAACTCAGTTAGAGATTTGTATTTTAGGGTTTAAAGATAAGCGAATAGTATCCGATCTGGAAAACACCTTAACGAGTTTGATTCTAGATAATAAATAAACGAAACAAATAGATAAAGTAGATAAAATAAGCTTATATTCAAGATCAGAAGTAAAAATAATGAATAAGAGGCTCTCTGAGTATATTTCCTTTGAGAGAAATAGTGTTAAGATTATAAGTGAGCAAGAAGATCCAGAATTTCTTAGCTTCTTTCCTAAACTTTATATATATAAGCAAAGATTAAGATTATTCTAGCCTCAAAAGTCATGATGCCGCGATTATGCTGGCGTCATCATGCTCACGCGCGCGGCGCGCCGCGACGCTCTGATAAAGAAGGGTGAATGTAACAAGAGTTGATGGGAGTGAAGAACAGCTCCGCACCATCTGACTATCCGAATAACTATTCCCCCGGATGCACTTCTTACCCCATACAAGGCTACTAAAATATATACTTAAGGAACATCCCTATTCTTCTTCAATTTTGTCTTTAAGAATAATTTATCTAATTAATCAATTATTTTTGGGCTGTGAAGTTGAAAACGAAAGGTTAAAATCCATATCTATACCCACGGGTGGAATTTTTGAACTTTGGCTTATAAATTCAAAACATCCAGCATGGCATCGTGCAAGAATGACGTGGACTGGGACCCAGTGTTTTTTCCTCAGTCAAAAAATATTATTCCAGCAGATTCCTCAAACCCTTTTTAGTTCATACTCACATGTCTAAAATGCCACGTCATGCCTTGACCATTATACATGCCCCAGGCTTTAGCATACCATGTCATGAAATATGGTTGTCATGATCATGCATGGATGCTATTAAGTTTTGGTTATATTATCAAATGGTATTAACACTTTCACTAATTAGTCTTAGGGGATATGATCTCCAATAATTGAAGAAAACAATCAAATATATATACACACCACAATTCTTATTTTCTTTGTCGCATGGAAAATATTACTAATATAAGATATGAAGTATAAACAGTAATGCATTTAGTTAGTCCTATATACAGTAACTGAGGCAAAAAAAATTATCAAGAGGTTTTTATATTTTATTGATTATATACGATTAAAAAAACTTATAAATGTGATGTGATTTTTCGATGTCTTCCGCTACTATATATATAAAATAAACTCAAACTCTACAACTACATAGCCATGAATATGTACAAATCATTTTTTGATTAATTTAGAAAAAGTTTACGTATGTGAGGTATTGTAATTAATTCATAATGCTAATTTAAAAATATTGTAAATATTTATTAAGAAGAAAATTATTTGACTTCTTGATTATGATATTGGTATTCTTTTAAAGACATATGGAGTTAAGTGTAGTTTTTATGGAAATCAAATTGGGAATCAATGTTTTGGTAAATTTTTTATTTTATTTGTAAAGGATTTAGGGAAAGTTGTGTTCTATGATTTCATTTTGAAATCTTTTGATACCTCTCTTGGTAATTTGCCTTTTTTTTAACGGTTGAAAATTCTAATTATTTGATTTCTTTTTCCAGAAGAAGCCAAAAATATGGCCACGTCATAATCAGAGCTGAGTCAGAGGCATTAGAAGGTCAATCTCATGACTCATTGCCACAATACCCATTACCCCCACCCCTCGGTGTCTGTGTGTTATTTGCGATGTCTTTATTATTTTTTTTGTGCGCCTGCATTTTTCACCCGATATCTGATATTCGTATAGAAGTTGATTAAGTTTGGATTTACGTGAAAAAATTATACATTAGGAGAAATGTCCTCTAATAAGAGTAATTTCATATCGAAAATTCGAATTCGCAATATTTGATTAAAAATAAAAAGAAGTACTTACAATACCATTACAACTGTATTGATATAGTCGTGGTATATATATAATCTAAGGCAATATATATAGTTGATGGGAACCATTTCCACAGTAAACTGCATTATCTTTTTTTTTATTATTATAGTGCTAATAAAATTAGGTTATTACCGAAACCTCTACCTTTTTAATAATACAGATTTTAGCGATGTCACTGTACTACTATATTAATTAGTTAATTAAGGGTTTACAAATCTTTAAACCCCTTCTCTTACCTAATTGGACCATACTAGTTAATGATTTTGTCACCTCACGTATTTAATTTTTCCGGTATTTTTAGGTATCAGTTGAATAATACGTGTGGGCATGCGATTTCTTTGCACGTAATCGCATGTTAAACATTAAATAAAGCTTATAACCAATCTAATAGTGTCAATCTTCTAGCACTACTAGAAACAAAAAAATTTCCACCGACATTTAGTAGAAAATTTATACTATAATTTTTCCATCTTATTCCTACCGAACAACTCACTAGAAATACGCATGGTGGGAAACATGTTCCATTGAAACTCTGAAAAACTTCTTAATTTTTCTGTGTGAAGACACTACTTCTTGAAAGTCCACCGATATACACGACCCAAATCGTGTATATCACATAACCATATTGTGTATATATTTTACCATATTTGTAGAATTCTTGTACAAGTGTAATTATGTAGTAGTCTTGTATTAGAAAAATGTATTAGTTTTGTGTTAAACAATGCATTATACCTGTGATATACACCGAATATACAGAAATGTATATCACGGGCAAATGGAGCAGTGGCCCAGCTCGGCAGCCCATCTCGATAGTCCATCTCGGGAGCCCATCACGGGATTATTACAACATGGAAAGCTTGTATATATGGTATATATAATTGGTGTATATTGTAGTGTATTTGTTACCTAAATTAGGATTATACACTTATCATAATTGTATAGTTAGAATTATGGTAGAATAAGGTTTTAGGAGTAGAATATAAATAGGATTCTCCTATTTTGTAACTTGTATAAATACCTTTCTATTTTGTAAGTGTATAATCCTAATTTAGGTAACAAATACACTACAATATACACTAATTATATATACCATATATACAAGCTTTCCATCTTTCCATCTTGTAATAATCCCGTGATGGGCTCCCGAGATGGACTGCCGAGATGGGCTGCCGAGCTGGGCCACTGCTCTATTTGCCAGTGATATACATTTCTGTATATTGAATGTATATCACGGGTATAATGCATTGTTTAACAGTGAGTAACAAAGATACTTAAATGCAGGGGCCTAAGGAAATGAATTTACTTACAATGGGTTAGTGGTCGGCTCATTATTAATCCTAGTAAAACATCTTAATTAAGATCGAGGACGTTGACGAAACTGTTTCAATTAATATATTTTCATGAAATTTCATCACTATGTATTAGGTAAAAATATATATTACAAAAATGAATCATAATACTATTATACAACTATCAATTATGGAGATCTGATGTGGGATTGAAGCTGCATTTCTCTTGTTTTAGCTGGATCAATTCTACATGTATGAACCATGCCAGCAGTTCCTTCTAGAATCTTCTAATCTTAAGCTTAAAGTATAAAAGTATATGTTATTTGTTTCAGCGTATTAGTACACTCATAACTTTTGACCCTTGATAATATAAGTGAAAGAAATAATGCATTGATTATTTTTATTAATGAATGAGTATATATATAATTTATAATTTTCATAATATGAAAAATTTTATTCATATTCTACTCCCAAAATCATATTCTATTTGTACAATAATTCTACAATTATAGTAAGTGTACAATGCTAATTATATACAAAAACCTATTACCAAAACTAGCTCAAAACTGTGATATACTAGGCAGGTATATCACGGACGAATATTGTCCAAATTGCTTTGTGTTTCCGTGATATACACGGTATACCCAAGACATTGTATATGCCGTGTATATCATGTATATCACGGTATACTTTCACACCCTCGCAGTCATAGCAGACGGTTGTCGTACGTTGAGATTGTCCCTAAAATCTTCAAACAGAACCGAGGGAAGACCCTTAGTAAAGATGTCGGCAATTTGGTACCTAGAAGGGACATGTAAGACGCGTACTTGTCTATGAGCTACCTTTTCTCGAACGAAGTGGATATCAATCTCGATATGTTTAGTTCGTTTGATGTTGAACAGGATTACCAGAAAGATAGATGACACTAATATTATCACAATAAACCAAGGTAGTTTTCTGAATGAGACAATGAACCTCTAGAAGAAGATTACGTAACCAACATGATTCAGAAACCACATTGGATACTCCTCGATACTCGGCCTCTGCACTGGAGCGTGATAATGTAGACTGACGCTTTGCAGACCATAAGACCAAGTTATCACCAAGAAACATGCAATAACTGGACGTGGAGCGTCCGGTATCTGGAAAGCCACCCCAATAAGCATCTGTATACGAGACAAGTGTAGACGTCGATGATGGATATAAATGTAAGTCATAGTTAACTGTTCCCTGGATGTATCGAATAATACATTTGAGCGCATTCATGTGCTCAACCCTGGGATCATGCATAAACAAACACACATGTTGTACAACATACGTAATATCTGGTCTCGTGAAAGTAAGTTACTAAAGTGCGCCAACAAGACTCTGATAGTGGGTGGGATCCTTGTAAAGTGAGCCAGCAGCAACACCCAGCTTGGGCTTAGTATTAACTGGAGTTGAAGTAGACTTACACGAGGACATACCAGCTCGCTCAATGATCTCAGCGGTATACTTCCGTTGTGATAAAAATAACTCACCTGCATGACGAGTGACAGCAATCCCCAAGAAGTAACTCAAGGGCCCCAAGTCTTTCATAGCAAACTCAAAACTGAGCATTGTCAGGATAGACTTCCGCAACACATCAGAAGTGGCAGTTAATATAATATCATCCACATATAACAGAATATAAGCCAGGGAAGTACCACGATGATATATGAACAATGAATTATCAGACATGCTGTGAGAAAACCCAATAAAAGAAACATAGTATGCAAATCTCTTATACCAAGCCCGTGGGACCTACTTAAGCCCATATAAGGACTTTTTTAATACACAGACATGATCAGGATATTTGGGGTCTCGAACACGCAAGGGTTGATGCATGTAAACGGTCTCTTTAAGATCACCATGTAAGAAAACATTCTTCACATCCAACTGATGAATAGGTTGTGCCTTTGAAAGAGCCAGACTGAGAACATTGCGAATGGTAGCCGATTTGAGCACCGGACTAAATGTCTCACCACAATCCACGCCAACCTGCTGAGTTTTACCATCACCTACAAGACGAGTCTTATGTCGAGCAAAAGAACCATCAAAATTATCTTTATGAGTAAAACTCAACATAGACCGAATAATATTAACACCAGAAGGACGGGGCACCAACTCCCACGTCTTATTATCAATAAGAGCATCATACTCGTAGTTCATAGCTAATTTTTAATTCGGGTCATTTAAGGCAGACACTGGGTTACGGGGTAGGGGGTTTAAGAACATTAGAATTAAGATTAAAATGTATTTTTAGTTTAAAAATACTCCGTTGACTACGAGTGACCGATCTATGACTCTAGGGAGAATTGGGTGGATTTTGGGAAATATTCGGATGGGTGACGGTGGCCAAGCAGCAAAGGGCCCGCTTAGCCCAACACCGAAACCGACGCCGACGTATGTGATAGTCACCGACCATCGAACAATACCGAGATCGTGATCGGGCGAGTGTCCGCCCACTGGGTAGATGTAACGGAACAATAGGTCCAGCGGGCAGTGGGCCCACTGGCGGATTGTGGGTGCGGGACAAGTCCGATAAATGGCAGATAATATACGGGGAGATCTCGTCATCTAAAAAATTATACGTATTTGGCCCGGGACTACTTACTTTAGCAAACGGAAATTGGGTTTCATAAAAAATAACATGGTGACTAATTATGATTTTATTAGATGATAAATCAAAACATTTGTAACCATGATGATTGGATAGATAACCCAAAAACATACAAGCGGTAGAACGGGCTTGAAGTTTATTAATTGTAGTTGACGAAAATAGTGGATAACATAAGCACCCAAAGACCCTAAGATGTGAATATGAAAGATTCTTATTATAGAGGACTTTAAGATGTGATGAATATGTCAATCCTTTGGTAGGAAGTATGTTAAGAAGATAAGTAGTCATTTGTAGAGCATGATGCCAAAAGGAAGGGGGTACGGAAGCATGGACCAATAAAGTCCAGACAATATTATTAATGGTACGATTTTTTCGTTCTACTTTCCCATTTTGTGAGGACGTATGAGGACAAGAGAAACGAAAAACTATGCCATTAGTAGCACAAAAGTCCTGAAATAACCCATTATCATATTCTTTGCCATTATCACATTGAATATTTTTGATATCTCGTTCGAATTGGGTACGGATGAATGCTCTAAATTTTAAGAATGTGGAAAAAACTTGTGATTATTTCACTAACGGGAAGGTCCATAAAATATTAGAATAATCATCCAAAATAGAACATAATAACGATGGTCCATAGAATAGAGAACGGGAGAGGTCCATAAATCGCTATGAATAATATAAAAAAGAATCAAATTACGAGAAGTAGATGCTACAAATGGTAATCTAACATGTTTTCCTAAAGGACAAGAATGACAAATTGGAGTACTACGCGTACCCTTATAAGAAATAAAATTATTTTCACGCAAAGAAGAAACAATGGATGACCCAGGGTGACCCAAACGTGCATGCCATAAGGAAGGAGCTAGAGCTGCAAAAGTAGATGTCAAGGCTTGACTCGAGAGACTAGATGCGTGCGTGATAGGATAAAGATCTCCCTTAATATTATATCTCATAAGAGATATCTCCGTCTTGAAATACTTCACAGAAAATCCAAAAGGATCAAAATTAAAAGAAACTCAATTATCAGTGGTGAATTTACGAACATACACCAAATTTTTAATTAAGTTAAGGGCATGAATGATATTTTTCAAGACAAGAGGTTGATAGGGGGGGGAGACAAAGTTGTATGCCCGTAACCACGAATTAGAACTGAGTTGCCATTACCAACAATTATGCCATAATTTTTGCTCAAATTGGAATAAGACGAGAGTGTATCTTGGTCGGACGTCATGTGAGAAGTGGCGCTGGTGTCCATGTACCAATTCGCGTCTGGAGGATTTAATCCCAGTATATGCATGGCGGCCTCAATATCTATCGGAGTCGAAATCGAATTAGGGCCCGTAGCATGGTAAGCCTGCGGGGGCCGAGGCCCAAGCAGGCCCCCTTGCTGTCTAAGCCCAAAGTTGTTCAAACCCACCGGATCGTGAAAAATTGGGCCCGAAAAGTCAGCCGAGATCGAGAGGCCCATCGCCCGGTAAGCGTAAGCGAGAAATTAAGGGGTTTGTTGGGCCATCGCTTTCATCGCCCCCCATTGCCAGGGTGTCCATGGCTGGGACCAGTTGGGCTGCGGCCCACTGCCACCGTGTCGAGGCCCGCCGCCACTGTTTTGGCCTCCCCCACCACCACCGGTACTACCACGATTGCCACCGCAATTTTTGCCATTATTTTTTCGATTCTTCTTGCCTCCACCGTGAGTACGGGTTTGGCCCGAATAAGCAACAAAACCTTGCGAATTATCGGATGATGTCATCATCACCACGGGACTAGCGTCGGTAGCCACCTTTTTAGCCAAGCGGGCTTCTTCTAACATAAGAATTGAATGGGCTTGATAAAAGGGTGGAAGCGGATTACTTTGATGAAGGAGAGTCCCAACGCCATTATAGGCCTCAGATAGGCGTACAACTATTTGTAGAACAAGACGATTATTGGTAATAGGAGCTCCAACGTTACGGAGTTGGTCCGCTAATTCCTTGAGCCGTTTACAATAAGCTGAAACATTCGGAAAATCTTCCATGCTGACTTGGGAAAATTCCTGCTCAAGGGTGACAGTACGAGAATGTTGGTTATCCTGAAATATATCACGCAATCTATTCCAGGTAGCCATAGCCGTAATATCTGGTTCAATGATCGTCTATAAGAGGTCGATAGAAATAGTGGAGTAAATCCACTGAAGGACTGTAGCATCAAGAGTAATCCATAACTGAGGATCCTTCGCAGGATGAGGGATATCGGGAGAAATTATGTGATGAAGGACTTCAATCAATCACATATTGGATGTTTTCCATCTCAAGAACAATATGGATGTTGTTCTTGATGTTAGAAACAGTAAGGGCAGGATGAAATTGGTTCTTTGACGTCGACATAATGAAAGACCAAAGGGATTGGGAAGAAATTTTGGGAAGAGAGGATGTAAAATTGGCACGAAATCCGAGAAAGGGCATGGATTTTGAGGCAGGCTCGGCCGAGAAGGGTGGTCGGAACCGAGAGCAAAGTCGGGAGAGTAGCGAAAGTATTTTAGTCCTAGACTTCTGATACCATGAAAGAAATAATCCCTTGATTATTTTCATTAATGAATGAATATATATACAATTTCCATAATATGGAAAATCCTATTCCTATTCTACTCCCAAAACCCTATTCTATTTGTACAATAATTCTACAATTATGATAATTGTACAATGCTAATTATATACAAAAACCTATTACCAATACTAGCTCAAAATTGTGATATACTAGGCAGGTATATCACGGATGAATATTGTCCAAATTGTTTTGTGTTTCCGTAATATACACGGTATACACAAGGCATTGTATATGCCGTGTATACCGTGTATATCACGGTATACTTTCAATAAGAAAATGTGCTTAACGATATGAAGTTTCTTTTTCTGATAAACTTAAGCGATATTATAGACTATTTTTTTATTCTTTTTTATTGTATGAAAAAAGATAAACTTTTGACAATCATTCGTAGGTGTCGAACCATGCATCTCAGCCAATGGTGAAAATTTCAATCCGATCCACAATTGTTGTTCATCCGGAATTAATCTGTCAATGGGTGGATTGATTGAATGAAGGAGTTAATAAATTAGCTGATCATTAATCCATTTAAATTTAAACAGGTTGAACGGGTTATATTTATATGATAAAAAAAAAGACGGGTTATATTTATACGGAGCAGTTTTGCCACTCCTAATTCCGTTGATCGATTTGCATTTTTAAAAGATAGATTTGTATTAAGGCATTGTGCATTATTTGAGCAATGCATTTAGTGTGAATTTGTATTTATTGACTTAAAATTCTAGTAGTCATGCACACAGATACATATGTTTTTAGAAGAGACATTTAAGGAACATAAGAGTGTCTCATTTACTTGGTTCATATGCTAAAAGAATAAACGGAAAAGGGTCAAAAATACCCTTAACATATTAGAAATTGTTCAAAAATACTCTCTTTTTACCTATTGGATCAAATTTGCACTTTCTTCCATCTATTTGGGTAAAAAAATGCCCTTAACACATTAGAAATTGCTCAAAAATGCCATTTTCACTTATTAGATCAAATTTATCTCTAATATTTTTTTCTATTTAAATTATTTCTTTTATTAAAGACACAATTGTATGAAATTTAATTAAATTTTAATTAAACATGTGGCGTACAATGTTTTTATAGTAGTCTCATTATATTATTTATACGTTAAACAACGTATGCATCTTATGGAGATTATTTTACTTAATTTTGTTAAGTGAATTATTGAAATTGCACCAAGAGTTTGGTAGATATCACTCGTACATTTCTATGCATAAATAAAATCTTGTATTAATAAGTACAGTAGGCTAGAATAAAACGAAAGAAAATGACTTTTTTTTTGTGTTGGCAGTCAAGAGCAAGGGTACTCAATTTCACCCTTTTCTAATTAGTACACGTAGATTAACAAAATAAAATGAGTACTTGGGTAAACTGAGTTACATGTGGTGATATGTACCAAATTCTCTTTTAATTCAAAATTTGTTTGACAAATCCCACGACCCATTTATTTTTTTATAGTCTATATTCGAATTAATCGAACTGAAACCTTAAACAATTTTTATATACCGGAACAAAGAATTATTTTTCACACATTAAACCAATCGAGATATCCTGTAACATTTATCAATCTACTTTAATAAAATTTAAACAATTAAGATAGAAGAAAATTAACAAAATGTTATGTGATGGAAGTGAGGATATATATATTTTCGAAACAAACTAATTGTGCTACAAATACGATTAAAAGAGGTCGCATGTTTAATTAAAATTTAATTAACTATCATATAATTGTGTCGTTAATAAAAGAGATAACTTAAATATAAAAATAATATCATGAATAAATTTGATCTAATAAGTGGAAAAAGAGCATTTTGAGTCATTTCTAATATGATAAGGACATTTTTTATCCAAATAGGTGGAAGAAAAGGACAAATTCGATTCAATAGGTGGAAAAAGTGCATTTTTAAAATATTTCCAATACGTTAATGCCATTTTTGACCCTTCTCCGAAGAATATATGATTAAATTATTATATAAAGTCATCTCGTAAGCCTACCGTAATGGAAAGTAGTCGTGCAGAACATATATACAAACCTAACGACAAGTGCTAAAACTTTTATAAATAATTTAAATGCATAAGACAAACATGTACGGAGTCAGCAAAGCATGATTTGAAATTAAGAATTAGGATAAACATATATAACATACTTTTTAAAAGTTTTAATTAAATTTATATCAATAGATATTGTTTATGTAGGTACATGATGTTCGGTAAAAAATGCATATATTTAGTCATTATTTTGCCTCACTTCTTAGTACTTTATCGTCTTTTGAGTACAAATTATATTGCTTTGAGTTTATTACGTGTTTTGTATGTATAGGAAGATTGTTGGACGAAAGCGATTGGAAAAGAGTTTATTTGATGCAAGTTTAGATAAGAAAATAAATATCAGAGAATGGTCGAGCTTGCCTATCATGCTCGCCTTGCGAGCAGCTTGACGATCCAAGAAGTTTAGCCCTCGAACAAAACAACGAAGCGAAGGAAAAGGCAAGGAAGTTGACGAGCTAGGATAAAAATATGCCTGAGAGGGCTCGTCAACATCCTCGCCTAGGCGGGCCCATAGACGAGCCAAGAAACAAGAGAAAATTTATAGCTGGTTGGGCTCGCCTGTGATCCTCGCGAAGCGAGAGTTCTGGCGAGCCAAGAAAAGTCTTCCAGACGAATGTTAATTGGTTTATTTGATTCTCTACACATTCTAGGTAATATAAATACATCCTAAGACACATTATTTTGGGGGATTCAATCCAAGGACAGCAAGGAGTCATCGCGGAGTAGGGAGAAAGATTCTGCAATGATTTGTTTCTTTCTTCTTCCTATTTTCTATTGTTTGTTATGAATTTTAGTATTGTGTTTTCACATACTTTTATGAGTAGCTAATTCTCTATCTAAGATTTTGATGGAATCAATTGTTGGATGAATTTTTGTTACGTTTTAATACAATTAAGCCTTTGAATTTCTCTACTTGTTGAACTATATGCTTATTTCAGTTGATTGAATGACCATCGATTAGTTGTGCCTATTTATTATGTGTTTTTTGAGAGAGAATTCATATTTAGGTTGTTGTTGAACAACGTCACTTGCTAGGTATACTAGAGATCAATATTGTGGGTTTAAAAGAGGGATTAGAGATGACGAAGCTTTGACGTGATCATAGTGAGCGGCGAGAAATTGCTAGCTAAAGTAATTCGAAAGAATACGTCTAGTAAATTATTGTGATTGCTCGAGAGAGAATTACGATAAGTTGAGTGCTCACGATTAATAGAGAAAAAATCGGCGAGATTATATATAACGTAGCGAGAAGGATTCCAATAACTGGGAAAATCATAATCCTAGGCCTCCTTAATCTTATTTTCAACTTCGTCCTCTTTAGTTGATAATTTTATTGTTTTATTATTTATTAGTGAAGTACTTTCAAATAAAAATCTTAATCTTTATAATTCAGAATATTGTTCGAACTTATTTTCTTAGTAATATTGAACAGTTATAGCTAACGTTAGTTTTCTGTGGGATTTGACTCCGAACTTTTAGATCAAATTATATTTGCAGCAATCGCTTATTCTTTTTAGAACTAGAGTTGGGCGTGATCAGTACATGCATGGCCTTTATTATTGAAAAACATGATCTCATCTTGCAAAATCCATCCCACAAATTTAAAAAATGCCAAGAGGAAAAAACGCTCAAAAGCATGCCTTTTCCATAGGGTAGTCAAAGACCAATATTATGACCTAATTAATTAAAATAAGGTAGTGTTTGCTGGATGCTTGTGTTGTGTACCTAAACCTACAGTATTTTAACCATGAAATAAAATAAAATAAACCTATAATATTATAAATTGTTCCTATATTATTTAAGTTTATTGTTGTAGAATATTAGATGTATCTGATGTTTACACCAACTCTAAAAATACATATATGATATATATATGTATGTGTTCATAACTTCATATTCACTCTTATCACTAAATTACACTCATTACAAACCATTTTATTGTCATGTTTTTCTTTTGCAAGCCTCTTAAAAATATTAAATAAGATGAGAATTTGACTAAATTATTCTTATTTATTTAATCTCAATTAATACTACTTTCTTTTTCACCACATTAATCTTTTTGTGTAAGGTTAACGGTGAAAATTCATAATTAATTATGTTTTAATTTTATAAAATGACAGTTATTTTGGACTAGTTATTTTTAGAAAGCACGACAACTAAAATGTACCAGAGCGAGTAGTTAATTAGCACATGTTCTCACCTTAATTTATGACGGAATTAACGATTGAGTTCCCACATCGATGTGTGGGTGTAATTTAGTCTCTTTATATGATCGTGGACAATTCTCATATCACATGAGATGCCTATTAGAATTGAGTTAGGCTCAATGTCAATTTTCTTATCATGGTATCAGGGTCCCATTCCAATTCATGATTAAACAAATGTTGAGCCTCATAATTTTTATATTTTCCGCTGATATCTATGTCTAGCCCTTAACACGTGAGGTGTTCTGAGTTCCTACATATCGGGTGGGACGTGGATACTTGATTTCCTTGTATGATCTTTGACAATTATCATTTCATGAATTAACTTTTAGAGTTGAGTTAAGCTTAATATTTATTTTTTATTATTAACCAAATGGATTAGTTTTATTTGGTGCAAAGACAGATCTGAGTTAGTTTTTACATTTGTTGTCTCCTCATATACAAATATAATTTTAAATAATTTTCATAAATTAGTATTTAAGTTTGATGGGTCGATCTTAATGTTTTATGACTGAATTCTTAACACTTTAGAAATTATAATGGGTTCAAAATTTAATATTTCTAGAAATTTTAATAATATTTCATATATATGCATACTTCATGTCAAGAGAGTGCTGGATTCCATTGAACCTACTAATTATACTCTCCATTTGAGCTAAGTAGTTTTTGAAATTAAGTATTAGTCTATATTTTTTTAACTTAGTGCGGGAACTTTAATTAAAATTGAGTTATATTCAAAATTTATTTCTTAATTTTACTCGAAATTAAAATAAACACCATTTGATTCATCAATGAGAATTAGTGAGTACCCTCTTCCTATCTTCACTTATCTCAATATATTCTAAAGTTTGTTCCAAGTCAGGGCTGACTTTATGCTATCCTTTTTGCAATCAATAATTATTATTTTTCAATAAAAAAACATGTACGTAATTGCTTTGCTGTAAGTGGCTCCCATTTTCTTTAGATAATAATAAGGCTGGTCAGTGGGCCGGTCGGTCCGACCCGGACCATCCCGATACCCGCCCACCCCACACCGATCCCCCCTAAAAAAATTTTGGTGTCGGGGTTCGAACTCGGGACGGGACCTGAACTCGTCCCGACCCCGATCCGACCCGCCCCTGTCCCGCCTCGCCCCGCCCCGTCCCGCCCCGTCAGCCCCCTCCCCCTTTGAAAAAATAACCGTTTAAACAACGATCAAATTTCGATTTTGACCGTTGTGTAACGGCTATAACGTTCATTTTTGCCCCCCTCCTCCACCCCTTAATATTTATTTTTAACTCCTAAGTTAGTATATTTACATTTTAACCCTATTTCTCAACTATAAATACTTCATTTTCCTCTTCATTTTTCTCACAAATCTTCCTACCATCTCTCTAATATCTCAATTTATCTCTCTACAATTCTGCATTGCCTACTATTTTTTTTTTTGCTCATTTGTATCAAAGTTCAAAAATTGGGAGTGAAGTTGGCAACTAGCTTGATGATCATCCATCGAGCAAAGTTTTAATTTTCAACATCGATTACACGTCGGCGTTTGATACCTTCGTTCATTCTTTAAATTATTATTGTTACTTAATTTTAATTATCGCACTTCATTTCATTTACTTTAATTATTTATTTGCATAATTATAATGGAACGTCTTGGACGTATGATTAAGGGTAAGTGTGCTTCTTCTAGTAGGGGTAACAAGGGTAAGAGTACTTCTTCTAGTAATCCTATTCCTAGTCCCGATGATTTGATTGATTTCACTCATATAGATGAAAATGTTTTTTTTAATAATATCCCATTAGATGATGATGTATATTCTGCATCTGAACCAGACTTTAATTTTGATGATAATGTAGATGAAACACTCACTAGTGCACCTCAAGCTCAAGCTCAGACTAAGTCTCAGCCTCAAACTGAAACTGAAATGCCTCATATTCCTCTAGTATGAGTTAAGGCCCCACACAACAAAAATTAATATCAGCTGCATGAGATTTTTTTGATAGACACAAAGAGAATCAAGTAGTTAGATGTAAAATTTGTAAAAATGGTTATAAATTTAAAATCGGAAAAGGTCAAGGTGGGACGGAAGGTTTATTAAGACATGTACAAGGTGAGCACATAACTAGGTGGAATCAATACCAGACTAAAAAATCTGGTGTGCCAGCTGAGTCAGGACAAGGTTCACATAGTGTTCCCGACCAAGTACAATATCAAATTAACCCGACGACGGGAGGGATTTTTGGTCTTAAATATGATAAACACAAAGATAGAGAAAATGTGACAAAATTAGTTCCGGTGAAGGGTTTGCCTTTTTCATTTCATTCTCTTTTGATTTTATTCATTACATTAGAGAAATGTATAAATCTGCTTTTAACAGTTTTTCTAGATCAATTGTTAGAAGAGACGTTTTTAAATTTGCAAATGAATATCAACAGTATTTACATTAAGCATTATATCATTTTAATGGCAAATTGGTTATCACTTCTGATATAGGCCGTAGTACTAACGGTAATGATTATTTAACCGTTACATGTCATTGGATAGATCAGACTTGGTCTATGCAAAAATGTATTATAGTATATAGATATATTGATGATAGACACACTAGAACTTTTATTGCACAAAATATTCATGAAATTTGTGATTATTATGGAATAATTGATAAAATTATGACTATTACCTTAGATAATGCTTCTTCTAATGATTATGCTATAAGACTTTTAAAAGTTCGATTAACTCCATGTTTTTCTGATCATTTTCATATAAGATGTGCATGCCATATTTATAACTTAGTTGTAAAGGATGGCCTAAAACTTTTTGAAAACATTCTTGATAAAATACAATTTGCTATAAACTTTATTTTTAAAGGTAATAAAATACAAAGACGTAAAGAATATAAAAAAACTTGTCACGATTGTGGATTACCTTATAGAAAAATTTCTGAAGAAGTAGCGACTAGGTGAAATTCTCTATATAAACAACTACTTGTTGCTTACGATTATAGAATACATATAACTTTATTATTTAACGCCCATAATAAAAATTCAAGGGATATGATTGTAGATAATGATTGAAAAATTCTTTTAGAACTTATTGGATTTTTAGAGAAATTTTTTCAAGCTATTAAAGAATTTTCTGGTATTTATTATCCTACTATTCCAACTATGTTATTTTATATAGCTATAATATTTTTGTTACTTAATGAATATATGGAAAAACAAACTTATAAGACATCTATTGAAAAAATGTTTTAAAAATTTTAAAAATACTTTTTTTCTATTCTCACTATTTATATTATTGGTGATGTATTAAATCCGACTATTAAAGTAGGCGATTGTAAAACACTTGTTGAAACGATTTATGATTGTATAGAAGTACTTCCAACAGACCCAACTGAAGAACAAACTCACGAACCAACTAAAGAAGAAGTTATGTCTAGCAAACACAATGAATGCAAAAAAAATATATGTATTACCAACAAGAAAGTGCAAATAATCAACCGGCTTCTGTACCATCTTCTACTACTTCGTTGCAACCTTATAAAAACATGCGATTTCTGCTGCTAGTATTCAAGGCCTTAGAAATAAAATGTTTAGTGGTTCAACTTCTTCACAAGTTAGCGAATTTGATGTTTATGTTTTGTAGGGTGTTGTACCGTACGAATTAATTGTCAATGATGAAGGACATGAAGACTTGCTGAAATACTGGAGGGACAATGAGAAGACATTTTTGACACTAACAAAGATGGCCCGAGATGTGTTGAACATTCAAGCGTCTGAAAGTATTTTTTCTGCGGGAAGATTTCAAATAGGAGATCACATACATTCATTGGTGGGAGACACATTGGATTCGAGCGGAGCGTAGAAGGTGCGATCAATCGGAGATCAACGGAGAAGAAGACTACAACTACAACAAAATCTTGTCCGAGGGAACATGAAGCGACGTCGAACAATTTGACCAACAACTTTCAATTCCAACCGAAGATCCTCAAAACATTGTGAGGAAATTAGAAAAAGTATGGTTAACTATGTAATTTTTTAATTGTTATTTTACTATGTGATTTGCAACTTTTGAACAACATCACAAAATTACAATTTTGAAATTGTATTACAAAAAAATTATATTTCTATTAAATAATATAAGAGGCACAAAAACAGCCTTGAGATGTTTTTATTACACTATCTTGTTCAATTATTGAAGTGTTTATATATATATTATTTTTGAAAATTAAGTATCTAAAAAAAATCTAAATCCCCTACCGACCCGACCCCACCCCTCCCCATCCCCAACACCGGTCCCCTTTTCCGGTGGGATGTGGGACGGGATGGGACATCGATCTGTCCCGCTAATTCCGCCGAAGCCCAGGTCCCGACCCTTCCCGTCCCGCCGGGTCCCATTCTGCCGGGACCCGCCCTGGCCCACTGTCCACCCCTAGATAATAAAAGCCTGTCCATAGCTTGCCAAATGAATACTAAATCCCTTGGTCTTTGGAAGATTCCTCCTTATCTAAAGAAGCAGCTCTTTGATCTTGAGATTATTTTCAATTTTCCATCAAAAGATTTTAATTAGTGGATCAACTGCATTTCTAGTGTCTCTATGGAGAATTACTTTAATAATTTTAAAGTGTGTGATCTTTTATCTGAATATTTAATTTGTTAAAGAAAGCACCTTCATATTTCAGTTATTTAATTTTGTCTTCAGTATGTCTCCTGACATGCATGATTGTTTCTTTAAATGAATCAAGCACATATATTTTTTATTTTATTTTATAATTTAAGCCCAAGATCTTTATATGATTAAATCACCCTCTTTATACCCTTCTAGCACTTTATGGGCCTTTTAGACAATATTTAAAAATTAATTTGAACAAACTAAAAATCTTACGATAAAATATTAAATCAAGGTCTAAAACTTTACAGATGTTAGATGACCATCTTTGTCTGTCATAAGAGTTATATTTGGGACAAAGACTAAATGGTGATTAAAGAAGGGACATTATTGTTGGAAATTAGCCTTTGGCGGGAGTTGCGACCGACCAACTTTAACGGCTTAAACACTAGTGTTACGTATGTTGGAGAATTCGGTTTTTCACACATGCATGATCTACTAAGTACGTAGATAACCATAGGGCCAAGAATCGTCAAATTTCATTGAGAAATGAAAGAGATATTGGTTCACGAAGTGAGGTGTTTGAAGCGTGGAAAAGTGTGGTATTGTGTTCAATTCTCCCTCATCGGTAGAGGAAGAAAGAATTGTTGTGTATATAAGACTCGAAATTGGTTTAGGGTTTGGGACCCCAAGGGGTATCCCATGTGTTTAAAGGAGGGGGGACCTAGATGTGCTTTGGTTTGAGGAAAGACCACACGCGTGCCGCTCCCGTCCGTCTCCGTCCGGTCCTGGTCAGTTAGGTTCGGGTTCACGTGGTCTTCGATATTATCGGGCCGTAGAACTTTTCCGTGCTTTGATCCCAGAAGTTTTAGATATACAGTTTGGACCATAATTCTTTCAGATGTACAGTTTGGTGCCTGAAGTTTCAAGATGTACAGTTTGGTCCCTGAAGTTTTCAGAAAGTTAGAATTTGGACAGTCAAAGTAGAAACGCCAAACACTCAATTCATCCATTTATTTTGGCTGAATTACTCCTCTTATAATGGTCAATCCATTGGTCTTTCACCATTTATGTTGGTGACTTTACTACCTCCATAATGACCATTATTTGTCTGTTATGGAGGTAGTTTTCAGTTCCTCCCTCGCCTATATAAACACCCCCTTACACCATTGTTGAGCACTAACACTAACACTTGATATACAGGAAAATACACAAGCAGAAATCTCTTCTTCCTACAACTTCCAAGCATCATTTCGTTACTCAATATTCTTCACGGTAGCACTTGAGTTTCCTTTGCTCAAGTGTTCCATTGCTGTTTTATCTTGGGAGACAAATTGTCCAGGACGTATAAAGGATACATACGAGACAATATTGTCTTAAGGACAGAGTGCCACACCCGACTCAAAGAAAAGCAGTTTCAGCTTTTTCTTGTGCAACAATTGTAATTTCAGATTTCTAGTTGAATTATTGAATCTTTGTTTATCCTTTCGAATACTTGTAATAGTTATATACTTTCCGTACTGCTTTATAAAGTACAAGAGTAAAAACTCCCAACAATTATTTGCATAATTCAATCCTAATATTATGTTGAAGTGTGAGTTTTGGACCGATTGAATCTCACGTCGTGTAAAGTCCATTAAAGAGGAAATTGCTTTCTTTCAAGACTTTTTTTATATTCAATTTTTGAATTCAAGCCTTTTAGTTAAAGCTGAAAGGATTCTATTTATATACATCGATAGTGTAGGTAGGTTATCCAAAAGATAACTAGATAACTCTACATAAAATGTAAGATTAGGTTCTTTCAATGGAACTGTTTTATCAGGCCATATCAATAATGAGCTAGGCAAAACAACGTACGTACTCATATAATTAGAGATAACTCCATTAATTTTAAGCTAAACTGAAATAAAACTGCATGGCTGCACTTTTTTGCAAAAGAAAAAAAGACAGTATATTATCAATGCGTGTTTAGTTAAAAATGTCTTGATGGATATTGGTATACGTCATGCCAAAAATTAAACATAGGAAAAAGAAAGCATCAAATTGCTCTAATGATTAAATGGCCCACTCTTCAAATTTCCAAAAAGCTATGACGATCGATATGGATTTTCCATTTATTAGAATTAAATACCTACATATATCTCTCGCATTTAAATTTCTCTCATAGTTTTTTTTTTTAAATTGTCATATTCAAAGTCTTTTCACCTTTTATAAATCATTCTTCACATAATGAAAATTAGCCACATAAATGGCAAGTTGAACTTAATTTAACCACAAACGAAACTATCAGCATTTGGCTTGGTGGCGTTTTGAAGTATGAAATTTTGGTTCTTATTTATTCTAGAA
The DNA here is from genome assembly GCA_029783415.1 of Anisodus acutangulus. Taxonomy (NCBI): domain Eukaryota; kingdom Viridiplantae; phylum Streptophyta; class Magnoliopsida; order Solanales; family Solanaceae; genus Anisodus; species Anisodus acutangulus. The sequence continues at coordinate 45,261,540 of CM056505.1, forward strand.
TCAAACTATTGTTGGAGTTACAGAGCCTGATTTTAACTTGTTTACACTGATGTTGTCCATCAAAAACATCTTCTCTATCTCACAAAGGTAGAGATAAGATCTGCGTACATCTTATTTTTTTCACACCCCACTTGTGGAATTAATACACATTGAGTATGTTATTGTTGTTTGTTACACTGATATTGTAAAGCATTATTACGATTATCTTTGTTAAGATATATTGATAGAACTATTTTTTATGCTAAACATGACCCGAAATTAGGGCGGTAGAACCATTTTATGCCAAGCGGTGTCCGGTTACACTGCTGGTCGAAATTATTTTACAATATAAAATTGAAAGGTCAGAATAAAATGTTTTTTCATGTCTTAATGAGGAAAAGATTAATTTCTTTAAAATTATATATCTAATCATGAATATATTTTTAGAAATGAAAATTCATTCAAAATGCTGTGGTAATATATTCGATTAATATTTTATTAATAATATAGGAATTCTATCTTTAATATATTTATTTGTTTGTTTTTATAAATGTTAATATCATTTATAGAACATTATGTGTACGCTACCGTGCACAATGAATTTTAAATTTCAAGTTGAAGTAACTTTCTGATTTTGAACAAACAGGTAATTAATTAATAAAATACTTCTTCACTAGTGTGGCTGTGCCAAACTAGATTAGATGGTATTAATAGCATCTGTTTTTCATTACATCATTTGTTTAATGATACCTTTCTAGAGTAAACTCTCGTACATAGTAAAAAAGTTCATAGAAAAAATTAAATCAGAGACATGAGTTGATTATTTGTAACATGACAAAATACTATAGTTATTTAATTCTAAAAACACTCAACTTAACATTCCATTAGGAAACGAAAAGCTATGTTGAAAATCGATCAAATAATAAAATGTGAAAATTATTTTGAGTGAGTTTGATAATGATCCATAATAGGGAATTTAAAAAGACGTTCTATTGAACATGCTGAGTGATGCATGGAAATGTGTCATAGGGTTTAAAAATTTTCTTATCCTACAATGATTGGCTCCCTTTATTTGTCTTTATTCTACCTAAAGAAACTTGAATTCTATACACACACGTAATTTTGCACATGTGATTTTCTATTAATTCCTATATTATTAAAAAAAATGAAAAACCAATAAACACATTACGGTATATTTAATGCTAGTACTAGCATATTAAAGTACCTAGAAACATGTATCTACTTATAGTAAACATGATCAGCTAATTATTGGTGAATCTATGAATTCTTTAGAAGAGACCGTTTATTGAGTTCTGAATAAATTAGTAATATATATTATTATTATTTTTAGAATAACGAGCATTTTTATTCATCTTTCAGCAAAAGGTTACACGATGATTTGAGGAGGTTGTACACTTTACAAACTCCTCTAGTTACATAAGGTTTGCCTAGTTCTAGAGTAATACATATTATTAAGTGAATTTCTTAACACAAATATATATTTTTGGCTTAAACTACTGAATTCTACTGAAGTCTCGTTTTGTCCTTGCAGAGAACTCAAAAATAAAATAAATAATAGTATATTATAACAAGTTAAACTATAATTATATTGTTGGGGTCATCCAACCAAAAATCTTCTTACCATGGTTGATATTGTCCGTTTTGAGTCAGATTCACACGATTTTTATCATTGAAAGTATCTTACACCTTATATATAACTTCTCATTCTTTTTAATTATCAATGTGAGTATTTGGTCCTCACTCAATCAATAATATGAGTTTAATTCTTTAATTAAATTCGATAAAAAGATAGTTCCTCTTTTTGTAATTCATGTGCGTTACAATCAACCAATATCAACCTCAATTTTCTCAGTGTGGCTGCTTCATTTTTTAGGTTGCTGTGAGTGATAGTGAATATATTTCATATATATTCACAATATATTATGTACTCGTTATTTTAGTGTAATTAAGGTAAAATAGAAATCTTAATTCTATTAGGACTACAATTGTATACTCTATATATATTACATTAATAAGAGAACTCCATCAAGGAGAATTACACTATTCTACATGATATCAGAGCCAAAAATCCCTAAAAACACCTAAACCCTTCTTTTTCCTACCTGCCCCCCCCCCCAACGTCGGCCGACGGCATCCCTTTGTTTTTTCAATTTTTTCTGTTCTTCTTGTGTGACTACCATGTCTACTCCCACATCTCCTAAGGCTTCTGCCTCCTCCACAGTCGTCTTTGAAAACCCACCTCCCTCCACCTCTTCTTTCTATATGGCGTTCACCATCACGAATATCAAGAATTTCATTCCCTTAATTCTTGATCAAGAAGATAATCAATATTCTTCATGGATTGAACTTTTTCATATTCACGCATGCGCGTACAACGTGCTTGACCATATTGACGACTTTATCTCTCGCCTCTCGATGTTGTAGACTCGACATGACGTTGTCTTGACGCTATCGTCAAACAGTGGATTTATGGAACCATCTCTAAAGACTTGCTTCATACGATCATGAAAATAAGTGCCTCGGCTCGCGAGTTATGGGTACGTTTGGAGGAAATATTTTAGGATAACAAGCATACACATGCCGTGTATTTGGAGGAACAGTTCAACAATACACGTCTCGAGAATTTTGCCAACATGTCCGAATATTGTAAACAATTGAAACTAGTTGTGGACCAATTATCCAACGTGGGGACACCCATTTCCGAAACCAAGATGGTCCTACAACTTGTTGCTGGCTTACCAAATGGTGAATATGATACCTTCACGACCATGATTCAATAAGCCTACACACTACCATGTTTCAACAAGGCCCATTCATAATTACTTTTGGAGGAAAATCGATAAGACAAACATGATGAACACAATCAAAAGGCGTTAGCGGTTGAAAACACGGCAACAAACGCCTCCCCTATCACCCAGCCGCAACCGCCGGACAACCAATAACCTTGGGACAGGCGCGGTGGTGGTAGAGGTGGCAGAGGCCGCGACAATGGTGAAGGAGGAAAAACTCGCAGCAGAGGGGGCCGGTCTGGCCTGGAATGTTCCAGGCTCCCCAGAATTTCTTATGGGCTAGACCAGGTAGCTGGTCCAGCTCATGAAACTGGGCCTCACCCCACCCCCCTGCCCGTTTTCTACAGCTGCGACCCAATACTAGCAGGCCTGGCAGCCTGGCATCTTGGGCTTGGCACCAGGCCCATGCCAGCAATACCCGACACCACAACAGGCCCATTTTGTATCGGCCTAGCAACAACAAACTAGACACGACCTGGCCCCCACTGATTTGGGCCAGGCCTTAAGCACATTAAATCTTCAACAGTCCGACAAAAATTAGTACATGGATACGGGAGCCACATCTTATCTCACCTGCTCTTCAGGTAATCTCTCCCAACTATTTCGATTAAAGTATCCTCAATTTATTACTGTCGATAATGGTCATCGCATTCCAATTGAAGGTTATGGTATAACCCACACAAAACCACCTTTCCCTTTGATATTATTCATGTGGATTTATGGACATCTCCTATAATTAGCAACCTCAGTCATAAATATTATTTGGTATTTCTGGATGACTTTTCTCACTTTTTTAGGTCTATCCACTTAAACTTAAGTCTCAAGTTTACTCCAAATTCCTCGAATTTCGTACATTGGTTAAAACACAATTTGAAAAAATATCAAAATGTTTCAATATGATAATGGTCGTGAGTTCAATAACTCGCTATTTAATAATTTTTGTGTGGCTAATGACATGGTTTTTCATTTCTCCTACCCCCATACTTCCCCTCAAAATGGTAAAGCCGAAAGAATTCTCCGCACTATTAACAATATGATTTGTACCCTCATTTTTCACGCGTCTTCCCCCTACATTTTGGGTATATGCATTAAAAATGGTAGAACACATTCTTAACATCTTACCTACCCGTATGATCCAAAATAGGACACCCACCGTAATTCTCTTCAATCGGATCCCTTCCTATGATCACATTCGAATTTTTGGATATCTCTGTTAACCAAATCTTTCCTCAACGATCCCTCACAAATTAGGACCTCACTCCACTCCGTGCGTCTTCCTAGGTTTCTCGTCGAACTATGGGGGTACTTGTGCTATGAGTTATCCACATATAAAATCTTATCACGCCATGTCACATTTGTTGAGTACTTTTTCCCGTTTGACAACATCCAAAAATTTCGTGACACTGATTATGAATTCTTTGATGACTCGGACACCTCACCTCTAATAAAAATGCATTACAAAATCCGCACCCTCAGGCCGTCCCCCCAACTGTCCCGTCGACCCCACCTCACTGACCCAATCCATGTCCGTGCCTGCCTCCAGGCACCCAGCCCCTGCCTGCCCCATCCCATGATCATGTCTTTCCATTCAACACCCAGCCTCAACCCGTGACCGTCTCTGCCCACCCAGCCCCTGACCGTCCCACTGCCCCTCACCATTGCCCAACCCCGACCCCACTTCCCAGTCCAGCCCGACCTCTCTCAAACCCCACGCCCACCCGTGACCATTCCCCACACCGCATGGAAACTCGTGCACAACACAGAATTTTCAAACCAAAAGTTTACTTTAACCTATCCACTCAAACCATCTCGTCCATTCCTGAAAACCTAAAACTAGCCAAACTCGACCTAAATTAGAATGTGGCCATGTTTGAGAAATTTAATGCACTAACCAATCAACACACTTGGGATCTTGTTTTGAAACTAGAAGGGGTGAATGTGATTCGTTGTATGTGGCTTTATCATCATAAATTCCGAGATAGTGGAGAGCTTGAACACTAAAAGGCAAGCCTTGTGGCTAATGGTATTGGTCAGCAGGAGGGTGTTGATTGTGGAGAGGCATTTAGTCTGGTAGCCAAACGTGACACCATTCGCACAGTGTTGAGCATAGCTATGGGAAAAAATTGGCCTATTCGCCAACTTGATGTAAAAAATGCTTTACTTGAAAGAAACCGTTTATATGCATCAACCGCCTGACTTTGTGCATCCGGAGGTTCCTCAGTATGTCTGCCGTCTTTGTAAGTTACTCTATGGTTTGAAACAATCCCTTAGGGATGAGAGGTATGCTACATACATCATACAGATAGGGTTCGTGTGCAGCAAGAGTGATCCTTCCATGTTCATTTTTCATCTAGGTACTAACACGACTTATCTTTTTTTATATGTGGATGATATTGTTATGACTGCTTCTTTCGATACTCTGAAACACGAGATCATTGCCCTGCTCAAGTCCGGATTTGCTATGACAGATTTGGGTACGTTGAGTTATGTTTTTGGGATATTAGTGACTAGATCCACATATGTCTTGTTCTTGTGTCAATGTAAGTATGCAGAGGAGATTGTCTACAGGGCTAAAATGGCAAACTGCAAGATTATGCCCACTCATGTCGACTCCAAGTCCAAACTCAGTGTAGATGATAGGGATCCGGTCAGTGATCCCTCTCTTTATAGGAGTCTCACATGTGCTCTTCAGTATCTCACCTTCACTCTGCCAGATATTTCATATGCAGTTCAGTAGGTGTGCTTGTTCATGCACGCTCCTAGGGAGCCTCACTTTACATATCTTAAACGTATCATTCGATATGTTAAGGGCACTCTTGACTATGGACTTCATTTATATCCCTCAATACCGACTAGATTGCTCTCCTACACAGATGCAGATTAGGCTGGCTGTCCGGACACCAACCGCTCTACGTCCGACTATTGTGTGTTTTTGCGGGATAATATCATATCGTGGTCTGCCAAGCGGCAAGCCACACTTTCCCGTTCGAGTGCAGAACCAGAATATCGAGGCTTTGAAAACGTTGTTATCGAGATATGTTGGCTTCGAAATCTCATTCTTGAGCTTCATTGTCCCATACGTAAGACATATTTGGTTTACTGTTATAACATATCTGCTGTCTACCTGTCTCATGACCCGGTTCAGCATCAGCGAACCAAATATATTGATATGGATATTCACTTCGTTCGTGAGAATGTTGCAATGGGTCACGTTAGGTTGTGGCATGTTCCTTCTTCGTATCAGTATGCAGATATCTTCACAAAGGGGCTTCCTCAACAACTGTTCCTTGACTTCAGATTCATTCTCAGCGTCCGACCTCCTTCCACTCTGACTGAGGGGGTGTGATAGTGAATATATTCCATATATATTCACAATATATTATGTACTCATTACTTTAATGTAATTAAGGTAATTAAGGTAAAATAGAGATTCTAATTTTATTAGGACTACAATTGTATACTATATATATATATATATATATATATATATATATATATTACATTAATAAGAGAACTCCATCAAGGTAAATTATACTATTTTACATTTAGGAAAAGTAAAAGTTGGAATGGGAGTGTTCAATTTTAGATGTATACTTTAATATTTTGGAGAAAAGGAAAAAAGAAATAGTGACATCATAAATAGCCTTTTCACAGTCTTAGCTTGCTGTTTGCTACTATTTTTTGATTTAATTTTTTGGGGTTTTCTCAACTTTATATTTTTGTGGTTTAGCTTTTTTGGTCGTCACAACAAATAATTGTTAGCTAATTTGACAAAATTGCACAATAACAACTGTGATATATGGAGATGTTGCCAAAGCATCACGCAAGAAAACACTAGGTACAATAGACAATGTCTTGCATATATATTACTATTGTTTGTATGTATTATCCTGGAACTTTCAAATATGCCAAATGATTTGATGGCCAACTCGAAACGCATAAAAGAAATAAGGCAATAAATTAATAAAGGCAAAAAAGTAAATTAGATTTTTTGGACCAATAAGAAAATACCATCGCGTTTTGAAATAAATCTCGATGAAATAGGGTAAAAGAATGCATTAATTGGTGGTCAGTAGTTTTTCTTTCGCATGGTACTCAGTATGGCAGTGCAGAAAACGGAGTCAATATGTGAAGCTTATGGATTCTGAATTCTAGCTAAATTAATAATTTGTATATATTTAATGATTTTTTTAGAACAAATACAAGGTTTGAACCAAAGCTACTTGGTTCTATCGAACTCGCATCGAATAAGCTCCACTCTTGCACAGGTTCACTCGATTAATACAAATTCGCGTCGGGAAGTCGTTACACCTTGGGAGTTAAAAGTGCTTTCTATCAAAGTTGATTTCATTCTCAAAATTCGAATCTGAGACCTATGGTAAACGATGGAGGAGTAATTAAAACCTTTGATAGTAACTTGAAGGTTGTACGTGAATCACACATATATAGCTAATTAGTCAACAGCTTCACGTTTTAGTAGGGTTCATGAATCTAAAAGATCATTGATTATTGAAAACTAAATTTAAGTAGTAGTGAAATACATTATTTCTCCTCCAAATTAAACTCGTGTTTCAGTACATTGTACTAATGTTTATCTCTAAAAAGGAATGCCAACACAACACTAATTAACTATCGTGTTTGACTTGTGTTTGTCTTGAAAGTGCATATATGAATGCAGTTTACGCTTGCATGTGTAAGGACTATTTAACGACTAATAGACGTGTGAATTTTATACCTGCAATTTTTCGATATATATGTCTGTGCGCGTGCGCAATGCATGTGTATCACGGGCCGAGGGTTTGAGAGGAGTGTTATTGTAATTATAAAAATAATTATTTTGGTTAATACAGATATTGAATATCGGACGAAAAACTAAAAAAATAATCATTTATGTCATAAGGAAATAAAACCATCTTCTATTTGGATGAGTAGTATATAACTCAAATAGGACTTAGGATCAGGCCAGAGAAAATTTATCTATAGCTACTTGAAAATCATAAAACAAATGTATTTGCAAATGAAGTTCAAAGGTAATTCAAAAATTTGCTATAAAATTGTTGAGTTAATTATAGGTCCCTCACATTGGACATTGTTGGTACTCTATTGTACTTTATAAAGCAGTACGGGAAGTAATAACTATTACAAGTGTTCGAAAGGATATATAAATGGTCAATCTTCAAAACTGCCGCAAGCGTGTTGTGTCTTGAGTCTTGATAACCTTGCAAGGCCAATGTTGAGAACTGCCGCAAGCTTGTTGTATCTTGAATCTTGATATCCTGAAATCAAGAAACAACTAAATCTGGATGGTTACAACGTTGTGTGTTGAGTCGAGTGATTGCACTCTGTCCTTAAGAAAAGATTGCCCCGTATATGTGCTTTTACGTTAGCGGGCAATAGTCTCCCAAGATAAAACAACACTTTAATCTCAACGCTACAAAGCCAATAGGTTGAGCCTGCCGAATAAAACAAATATGAATCGACTTGCTGAAGATATGGAAAAGGAAGGAAGAGTTTTTATCTACTCTTCGCGTTTTGTCTCTGTGTATATAGTGTGTCTCTGTTGTGTATATCTTATGTATATGTGAGGGTTTGGTCACTTTTTCAGCCTTGTTTTCTTTGAATTTCAGTCACTGATTTCTTGTTGAATTTCGTATTTCTTGAATTTTCACCATCTGCTTTTTCAATTTCGATCTTGATTTCGTGACTGTTTTTCTGCTTTTCCAGTGGTATATTGCTGTCTGTTTTTCGTGTATTTTCAGTCACTGAATTGAGCCAACAACAACTCAATATATATCATGAAAGAGGGGCTGTTCAACTGCCCAAAATATGACTGTTAATGGCCATAAATGGAGGGTTGTAATGGTAGTTTCAATGCTATTAGTGAGCTGATTTAAGGTCATGAAGGAGGCTGCTCAAATGCCCAAGTAATCAGCCAAATAATGGCTGGTTAATGCTCCATAAAACAGTCCAACGGTAAGCAGAACCAACTTTTCAGAAACTCTGGGGACCAAACGGTACATAAGAAACTTCAGGGATCAAACTGTACATCTAGCAAAGTTCTCTGGTCCAAAAATATAATATCAGAAAGTCCCCACAGCCCATGACTGGACGGGACGGGTGCGCGGCGGCGGCGCGCGTGTGGGCTTAACCTTGAACTCATGCACATCTAGGTCCTCCCTCCTTTAAACACATGAGATACCCCTTGGGGTCCCAAACCCTTTACCAATTAGAAACTTATATAGAGAGCAATTCTTCCTATTCCCACCGATGTGGTAGATTTGTCTCACACCACATTTTCATGCCTCAAACACCTTACTTCGTGGACCAATATCTCTTTCATTTCTCAACGAAATTTGACGATTCTTGGCCATACGGTCATCTACTCACTTCGTAGATCATGCATGTGTGAAGAGACAAGGTCTCCAACATGCGGAACACTAGTGTTTAATTCATCAAAGATGGGTGGACGCATCTCCCCGCCAAAGGCAAATTTCCAACAGACATATATATTGTTATAAGTCGGATTATATATAAGATCTTGCACTACTAATTCATCAATTATCTTACAATATTGGATGTCCAACGCCTCTCAACTATCATTTATCAACAATAAATACTTTGATTGGCACAAGAAAAAAATAATACTCTCTCCGTTCCATAATAAGTGGTGTTTTAGGCTTTTTATTTTGTTTTTAAATAAGTGGTGCTTTAGAATTTCAAGAAGAAATTGACCTTATTATTTCAAAATTACCCTTATTTACATAATCAAGAATCATTAAGTATCTTTTCTTTTTGTAGGAATTAATTAGGGATAAGTTAGTAAAAACACTCATAATCTTCTAGGAGTGATCAATTTCTTAAGGGGTGTGCATAAACTAAAAACACCACTTATTATGGAACGAAGGGAGTATTAAAATTGCAAATATCCGGACGTTTCTGTCGGGCCGTCACCGGAAATATAGAATATTCGATGGAGAATTCGTCGAAAACATCTTTAACGAGCAAATATTGGATGAATTCCGTCACATTGAAAATTCACATTTTTAAGTAGTTAAAGTATTAGATCGAATGTAAGCTAACGAAGTACAATATTTCAATTGCATAAATAAGTTGAATTTCGTGTCCCCTATGTCAAAATTTTAAGATGAGAAACTTTGTACTACAATTCACTTGTGTTGCTTAGATCTTCTACATATGTCGTGCACCCGTGGCTCATCCTTAAAAAATAGTATGTAATTTTGAGTTTAACTAATATTCACCGAGGTGGAAACTTTTCTTCACACTATCAGGTTATTTTAAAGCCTATTACAAGTAAGTTCTAAATATTTTATTTTAAAAAGATTTCAGATATAAACAAGGAATGTAGTAGTATAAGATAACTTAGATTCTACTCCATATTGTTCCACCTAAATGATGAACTTGTTTACCAAAATTACAAAGAATTTCACGTCTTCTTATTCTTAATCATCATTGGCTGATTTACAATTATGTTTCTTCAACACCGTTGAAAAATACAAAGAATTAAGTTTAACTCTTTAATTAAATTCGATAAAAAGAGAGTTCCTCTATTTGTGATTCATTTGCATTACAATCAACCTCAATTTTCTCGGTGTGGCTGCTTCCTTTTTAGGTTGTTGTTAGGAAAAGTAAAAGTTGGAATGGCAGTGTTCAATTTTAAGATGTATACTTCAATATTTTGGAGAAAAGGTAAAAAGAAATAGTGACATCATAATTAGCCTTTTCACGAGTCTTAGCTTGCTGTTTGCTACTATTTTTTAATTTATTTTTTGGGGGTTTCCCAACTTTATATTTTTGTGGTTTAGCTTTTTTCTTCGTCACTCTCTTATCTTGACAAAAAATAATTATTAGCTAATTTGACAAAATTGCACAATGGGTTTTTCATGAAACATGGAGATGTTGCCAAAGCACCACGCAAGAAAACACTAGGTACAATATGACAGTTAAAGTGACTCAACTTGCACGGTCGGTGAATATTAGTTAAACTCTATAATTTTTGGAGAATTCAATTTTGGAGGATCCAACGCACATGTGCAATAATATTCTTGGAGATCCACGGGCAACATAGCAATTTACTGCTGAAAACTAGAGAGTTAATTTTGCACACTATTGTGGAGTTGATTTGTTTGGAATATTTTAAGCAGCTAAGACAATGCACAAAGACCTATTATTGGACTTCCTAATATCCTAGTCAATAATAAACATTTACCTATATATCTGTTTTTTGCGTATTTCGCCGAAAGATTATGACATTGATGGATTCTTTATGCAAAAAAAAATTAAAAATAATAGTATGAGCTAAAAAATTCTAATCGTGATTTTGGATAGTCAAAGATTCGAAACACATCTGAACCAATCTTAACATGACGTGTCCTCGTAATCAATGGCAGAGTAAAAAAACTTGACAAACAAATTTAGAAAAGTTTTAAAATGTCACTGTTATATAAGATCGTTTTTACTCTATTTTACATAGTATAACTTTACAACAAATAGGATTCAATTGAATTCTCTTGATTACATGTATCTTCGCTACTGCTAGTAGTTTTTGTTTAATTATATCTGTAATTATCTTTCAAGTATGCCAATTGGCAACATATAATTAATAAGCGAAGATAATTAATCTTCTAAGTATAATATTTCTAAATTTTTTGTGATCAACTTTCTGTAAAATACTTTGACGTGACGTAATGTGACGATTAGATTTGACTAGTGACTAATTATTTATCAATAAGCTCACAGCTTATTCTATATGGAAAAAAAAAAAACCTAAGTACGATTATTAGAGTTACAAATAAGTCCTCAACCAACCATTCCTACGTTGCCAAACGAAAATTTGTAAGTACAATGCACTTATCTACTATTCTAATATTGTATTGCATGCAACATAAGTTAACATTTGTTTAAGGATGTTTTAAGTATATTTTGAAGTAATCTTTTATCGTATGTAAAGGCTTTGAAAAACTCATGTGGCAGATTCAATCATGGAATATCCGATTCAACTGAATTCAGTGTTCTGGGGAAAATATGAATACTCGATCAGAACTCACTCCTTCAACTCGCAAAGGCAACATATAATAATCTTATATTTTACCCTACAACTCTTTAGAATATTTAGTTCAAATCAAGAATTAACTTTTTAATAAATGGCTTTACGATAGACAAAAGAATAACACTTTTTTTTACCCTCTAAATATTATTTCGCTTCAACTATCATGGCTGAAGGAAGTTAACAAGAGCCAATCTCTTGAATAATATGGAAAACATAACATAATTCTCAATATTAAATTACTTATCTTATTATAACCTGATCAATCAAACCATGAAAACTATTTTTTTAAACTTCTTGACTAAAGTATTGACTTATGCCTTTTATAGTATTGAAAGGGCAAAATGCGATAGATATTTTCATGCAATAAGTATATATATTTCTTGATATTAAAGCTATTTGCAGTGTTTAACGGGCGTTTTATTTGAAATGTTCATTAAATTACAATGCTTATGGTACGTGTCAATTTATTTTTATAGAAAAAAGGCCAATAATTGATTATTAATTAGTGAAATTGCAGTTAGTTGTTAAGATGTTAATTAACTTAGCTAACCCACATTTCTTAGCTAAATCAACTGCCCAAAAGCCAGTTTTATCATTTTGGATTCTGGAATTCACCTATCTATCTTCTCGTTGCTTCTAGAGTTTAACATCTTATTATATCTTTGCTTAATCTAAAAATTTAGCTATATTTATAGAAAGGTTTGAAATTTCTATAAAAGGATAAGTGACCGTTTTAAGATTTCGTGATTCATGTGACAATTAAGAATATATATATATATATATATATATATATATATATATATATATATATATATATATATATATATATATGCAATTATCGATAATAAGTAAAATTAGTAATCTGGAAATAAGACACGTTAATTATTTGCTACATGTTAAAATATACTAATAATGTAAAATAATACGTTATCGGTGTATATAAGTTAATCTTCTTAGTTAGACTTAAACATTGTGCGGTAACATTTTGTACAAGATAAAAAGAATTACTCCCTTTCTTCTCAATTTATATGTCATACTTTCCTTTTCAGTTTGTCGCAAAAATAATTCATACTTTCTTATTTAGAAATAATTTAACTTTAAAATTTTCCTATTATTTTTGTTGAGATTATTTATCCCCACATAGATATGTCTATGACTTATTTTAAACACAAATTTTAAAAGTATTTCTTTTATTTTCTAGACTCTAGTAAGTAGTGCCCGGTCAAATATAGCTACATATATTGGTACAAAAAGAAGTATCTTAAAAAAAGGAACAAATGAAGTATCATGAGATTTTTGTTAATCCATTATATCTAAACAATAATGTCTTGGCGAATAGTTTTATTTGGTTATGTAGACAATTAATATGTAAATTTGATTTATAATCATATTGTTGCACAGCACATAACTAGAATACTAGACAGAGCCTGCAAAAGTTTAAAATAGGAAAAAGAATGCTTCATAATAGCTGATTTAACTAATTGCTTAATACCAACAATTTCTTGATTGGAATTAATAAAAGCTTGAACCTTTAGGCAATTGGCGAAAAGAAAATTCAGTACCTACAGCATGAATCCCATCTTCTATATATTTTCTATCACAACTTATTGCAACTTTTCAAATGTTTACCCTATCTGGATACAAATAATATTGATTTGAAAATCTAAAGAAGAATTTGTCAATTTTTTTCTTGGATGATCTCTCAAATGCTACTTATAATAAAAATCGTGATATACTAATTGACTAACTATAAAATACTAGAACCCCAGGCGATCCCCCAAAAACAAAACAAAGAAAAGGGGGAAACTTTTTATCGGAGAGGAGTTTAACTTCTATATAGATTTTTTGCACTACTGAATCCGTTAATAGATAATTATTCAAAATATAAGTTGATAACCTAGAGTAGAAAAGGTATTCAATAGATTATAACAAGTTAAATTACACTAACAATACAAATAATTTTTTTAATGGTTGTGTGTGTCGCGCCCATTTTTAACTCGCGGCTAGCGACGCGATGGCGTCGATTCCCCCTGAATTGATTAAAACTTGTTTGTGGAGGAGTCGCCACCTAATTATTCTAAGGTGAATTAGGGCACCTAAATGTTAACTAAATGCTGCAAAATAATTCCGATTTTATGGTCTGCGAAACTAATGAGATTCTAGGTAAGGGTTCTTTATTATTCTAAAGGGAAGCGTTAGGAATCCTTTAAGATCCGCTAACTTGCGGTTATCCGGACAAACTCAGGTTTAATTATTGTACTAAGAAAATGCATGTTTAAAAATATAAAGTTAAAATGATGTTGCAAGTATTTAATAAAAGGATGCATTTTGTACAAGTATGCATTTGTATGCATTAAAAAATACATGTAAAGTTGATTTTGGATAAAAGTATGCATTTGTATGAAAGTTATAAAAATATATACAAGGTGATTTTTTTTGGGGGAAACATATATTTGTATTGTATTATTTACAAAATATATGCAAAGTGATTTTTTTTGGATAAAACATGTATTTGTATAGTATTGTTTGCAAAAATACATACAAAGTTAATTTTTTATATAAAACATGCATTTGTGTTGCATTATTTATAAAATACATCTAAAGTGATTTTTGGATAAAGTATGCATTTGCATTGTTTACAAAGTACATGCAAAATGATTTTTTGGATAAAACATACATTTGTATTGCATTAATTATAAAACACATGTAAAGTTAGATTTTGGATAAAAACATGCATTTTTAACAATTGATAGTAAGGAGAAAAACAAATTATTCATAATGCCAAAGAAGTAGTAATTTTTTGGAAATCGTTTTGAGTTGCAAATCGGAAAAAAGACAAACTTATTTGTATGATTAATGAAGCGAATAAAAGATGACCAAGTTGTTTTGAAAATTTTGAATATGCATGACGAGCCTAAAAAGAAATAACTAGCGGAGGGTTTCTAATTTTGAACTAACCGGGCCTAAAAATAAATAAACTAGCGACGAATTTCCAATTTTAAATCTACTCTTTCTAGATTATTAATTCTAAGTCTACCTATTCTAAACATTTCAATAATTACATAAGTACAATAAATAATATTACAATACAAAATAAAATAAAGCTGAATTAAAGAAAATAAAAACAACAAAAAATAAATCATCTCCGAGGAGTAACTTGTCTTCTTTGACTTTCATAAATATGTCTTGCAAGCTGTCTAGAACAAATGGTTAGAAAACAATTGAATATAAATAACTTCAGATCCGTATCAAAAACAGTAAATGTTTTGATTACGGCGAGCTCAGACTTAAATTTTGAAAAGATCATTCCAATCACGTTGTGGCTGCGAACATATAACTCGTTGGTCATTTTAGTTGTCTTGCCTATCGAACATGTTGGTCTATCAGATGAAAAAAAGATTTAAGTTTCATACTTGCCCAGAAGTTCTTATTTTCATCTTTCCAACTGTGGAGGCCTCAAAAATCGACGGATATTTTTCATCGGCCAGTGTAGTATCCTGTTCAAATCAGTAAATTATACCGAAACAGCAAACCAAAACCGGAAACCATTTTTAGAAGGGACACGACCTCAAATTCAATTTCATTGGCCTAAGTGTAGTATTTGTTCAAATAAGTAAAATAACAAAATAGACGTGTAACAGATGTTCAAAATACAAAAATAAACCAATAGTCCGCAATTAAAACGTCCGACCTGAATTCTGAATTTTTTTTAACCGAAACAGGATTCAGACTGCTTCTGAAAATCCGACCTGAGACAAAACAGTGACTCGACATGGATTTCGGGTCGACCAGACCCGACCCGAAAGCGAACACTTTTTTTTGAATTTTCAGATAACTAACAGCAAAATATTAAATACAAAAATCTGGAATTTTTACCCGACCCGAATCAATTTTTCTCAAATTTTCAGATAACCAACAACAAAATATCAAAGACAATTTCTGCAAATTTTTCCAGACCCAGATTCTGGCCGGATCCGACCGGAACAGTGACCCAACCGAAAAATAGTGCCGAATCCGAGAAACAAATTTGTTTCCATTGTAAATTTCAGATAACCAACAACAATAATATTGAGCATATAAATCTGGAAATCTTACCTAAATCGGGTTGACCCGACCCGAACAGTGACCCGAATCGGAAAATCCGAAAACAGTGAAGAACAACAAAAGCAGATTTTTTGGATTGGGGTTTTACGAGGCCAAATAGAAGCATTTAAAATCAAAGTTCAAGAACGAAACTCATCCCTTTCCTTAGAATTTTGGACTTGTTTTCGGACTTATTTTTTTATTTCTTTTCTCGGATTTTTTTACCCCTTTTTAGAACCCGAAATCAGATTTTTTTTCCAAAATAAAGAACAAAAGGGGGGTTTTATAGATGAATTCGGACTCCCCAACGTTCACCCCATACCCCTTTTCGATTGAGTTTGAATTTTAAAATAAAGTGATGATTTTGAGACGTATTTGAGGGGATATGGGTCGCGGATTTTATGGGGATAAGGGTATGGGATGATGGGTTGGTGGTGTTAGGGGCGCAGAGGGGGTTGGTGGTGGTGTCGGGTGAGGTGACCGGCGATGTGGGGTACGGGGTATGGGGGTTGTGACCGATTGGGGGAGGGTTGTTACGGTTTGTTTGGTTTTTGTATTAGGGGGGTAAAAGGAGTGTGTGGTTGGGCCGGCGGGTTGGGTTTTTGGCCGAATGGGCCGGTCTGGTTGAGCCTCAAATTGGGTCCGAAATGGGGGTTTTGTTTTGGAGGAAATGGGTTTGGGTTAAAAAATATAAAAAGGGTTGAAATGAGTTTGAATAAAAATAAATAAATAAAAGGGTTTATTATTAAAAAGATGCTTTGCGAAAAAATATAAATTATAAAGATAACGATGTGATAATAATAAAATATAATATTTGTGAAATGTTTGAATAGAAATGCGATGCCATTTTGCGGAAATAAAATATCATAGAATTTTCGGGTAAGAATTTATGATTAAGATATAAAACGCAAATGATAGTAAAAAAATGAATAATAATAATAATATTGAGAATAATATATATATATATATATATATATATATATATGCATATATATTAAAATTATTTTGAGGTGTCATAAAATATTTAAAATTGTGAATAAATCGAAAAAGACGGGACAAAATTGAGTGTCAACAGATGCCCCTCTTTGGCCTGAGGCGATGAAAGAGTCTTTGGCCAAAGAAGTTGACCGAGTAGCCAATTTTGTCCCGATCATCGGGACTAGAATGAAGGTTAGAGATGAATGGTCAGAGATAGAATCCTGAGGGGGAAGAAGTTGCAAAGGTGGAGCGGGTTCCAGAAATATTGCACCAGTATCGAGTTACGATGACACTAGTTACGGATGTGGCACAGTGTTGGGAAAGAGCAGAACGACGTTCGAAGCAGGCCGCTGACCGAAATTGCCTCGGTTTGCTGCAAGAATTAGTCCCACGTTGTGCTGAAGTTCCTGCAAATTGAAGCTCATACAAACTAAAGCTTAAGATAAAATTAGCGCATAATTGCTGAGACAAAATAGTAGAGAATGAGTACATAAAAAATGCGACCCTATGAGTCAAAATAATGCCCTTGAACAAACGTAATGCGATGACGTTGTTGTAAGGACGTAATGATGATGCCATCGTTGTATCGACGTAATGTTGTTGACTGTAAGAGACGACTGTTGTGCTGACATAATGCTGATGACGTCATTGTAATGTTGTAAAAGACGGGTGTCGATGACGTCGTTGAAATACTGTAAAAGACAGTTGTCGATGACGTCGTTGTACGGATGCTATACGTTTGTGACCCGCATGGGCTGAGATGGCGTCGTTGTATAGACGTATTGTGCAGATGGCGTCATTGTATGGACGTGTTGCTGATGACGTCGTTGTATGGACGTGTTGCTGATGACGTCATTGTATGGACTTGTTGCTGATGATGTCATTGTATAGACGTGTTGTCCAGATGACGTCGTTGTATGGACGTTGATGATGACGTTGTATGGACGTTGATGATGACATCATTGTATAGACGTGTTGCTGATGACGTCGTTGTATAGACGTGTTGCTGATGACGTCGTTGTATAAACGTGTTGCTGATGACGTCGTTGTATGGACGTGTTGCTGATGACGTCGTTGTATGGATGTGCTGCTGATGACGTCGTTGTATAGACGTGTTGCTGATAACGTCGTTGTATAGACGTTATGCTGATGTCGTCGTTGTATGGACGTGTTGCTGACGACGTCGTTGTATGGATGTGTTGTTGATGACGTTGTTGTACCGACGTGTTGTTGATGACGTCGTTGTATCGACGTGTTGTTGATGACGTCGTTGTATCGACGTGTTGTTGATGACGTCGTTGTATTGACGTGTTGTGTTTGCAACCTGTATCCAAAGAAAGCTTGTTTTGAAAATTTTGAATATGCATGAGGAGCCTAAAAATAAATAACTCGCGAATAGTTTCTAATTTTGAACTAACCGAGCTAAAAAATAAATAAATTAGCGACGGATTTCCAATTTTAAATCTACTCTTTCTAGATTATTAATTCTAAGTCTACCTATTCTAAATATTTCAATAATTACACAAGTACAATAAATAATATTACAATACAGAATAAAATAAAGCCGAATTAAAGAAAGTAAAAACAACAACAAAATAAATCATCTCCGAGGGGTAACTTGTCTTCTTTGACTTTCATAAATATGTCTTGCAAGCTGTCAAGAACAAACGGTTAGAAAACAGTTGAATATAAATAACTTCGGATCCGTATCCAAAACAGTAAATGTTTTGATTACGGAGGGTTCAGACTTAAATTTTGAAAAGATCATTCC
This sequence comes from Anisodus acutangulus, assembly GCA_029783415.1. NCBI lineage: Eukaryota > Viridiplantae > Streptophyta > Magnoliopsida > Solanales > Solanaceae > Anisodus > Anisodus acutangulus. Next base: position 45,280,228 of record CM056505.1, read on the forward strand.
AATCACGTCGTGGCTGCGAACATATGACTCGTTGGTCATTTTAGTTGTCTTGCCTACCGAACATGTTGGTCTATCGGATGAAAAAAAGATTTAAGTTTCATACTTGCCCAGAAGTTCTTATTTCCGTCTTTCCAGCTGTGGAGGCCTAAAAAATCGACGGATATTTTTCATCGGCCAGTGTAGTATCATGTTCAAATCAGTAAATTATACCCAAACAGCAAACCAAAACCGGAAACCATTTTTAGAAGGGACACGATCTCAAATTCAATTTCATTGTCCTAAGTGTAGTATTTGTTCAAATAAGTAAAATAACAAAATAGCCGTGTAACGGGTGTTCAAAATATCAAAATAAACCAACAATCCGCAATTAAAACGTCCGACCCGAATTCTGAAATTTTTTGAACTTAAACAGGATTCAGACTGCTTATGAAAATCCGACCCGAGACAGAACAGTGACCCGACCCGAGACAGAACATTGACCCGACCCGAAAGCGAACATTTTCCTTTTGAATTTTCAGATAACTAACAGCAAAATATTAAATACAAAAATCTGGAATTTTTACCCGACCTGAAACGATGACCCAAAATGAATCAAGTTTTCTCAAATTTTCATATAACCAACAACAAAATATCAAAGACGATTTCTGCAAATTTTACTCGACCCGGATTCTGGCCCGACTCGACCGGAACAGTGACTCAATCGGAAAACAGTGTAGAATCCAAGAAACACATTTGTTTCCATTGTAAATTTCAGATAACCAACAACAATAATATTGAGCATATAAATCTGAAAATCTTACCTAAACCGGGTTGACCCAACCCGAACAGTGACCCGAATCGGAAAACCCGAAAACAGTGAAGAAGAACAACAAAAGCAGATTATTCGGATTGGGGTTTTACGAGGCCAAATAGAAGTATTTAAAACCAAAGTTCAAGAACGAAACTCACCCCTTTCCTTCTGATTTTGGACTTGTTATCGGACTTATTTTTTCGATTTCTTTTCTCGGATTTTTGACCCCTTTTTAGAACCCGAAATTAGAATATTTTTTTTCCAAAATTGAAGAACAAAAGGGGATTTTATAGATGGATTCAGACTCTCAACGTTCACCCCTATACCCCTTTTCGATTGAGTTTGAATTTTAAAATAAAGTGACGATTTTGGGATGGATTTGAGGGGATATGGGTCGCGGATTTTGTGGGGATAAGGGTATGGGATGATGGGTTGGTGGTGTCAGGGGCAGATGGGGGTTGGTGGTGGTGTCGGGTGAGGTAACCGACGATGTGGGGGATGGGGGTTGCCGATTGGGGGAGGGTTGTTAGGGTTTGTTTGGTTTTTGGGTTAGGTTTTGTTAAGTGGGATAAAATGGGTGTGGGGTTGGGCCGACGGGTTGGGTTTTTGGCCTAATGGGTCGGTCCGATTGGGCCTCAAATGGGGGTTTTGTTTTGGGGGAAATGGGTTTGGGTTAAAAAATATAAAAAGGGTTGGAATCGGTTTGAATAAAAATAAATAAATAAAGGGTTTATTATTAAAAAAGATGCTCTGCGAAAAAATATAAATTATAAAGATAACGATGTAATAATAATAAAATATAATATTTTTGAAATTCTTAATGCTTGATAAAAAATAGAAATGTGATGTCATTTTGCGGAAATAAAATAACATAGAATTTTCGGGTAAGAACTTATGATTAAGATATAAAACGCAAATGATAGTAAAAAAATGAATAATAATAATAATAATATTGAGAATAATATATATATATATATATATATTAAAATTGTTTTGAGGTGTCAAAAAATATTTAAAATTGTGAATAAATCGGAAAAGACGCGATAAAATTGGGTGTCAACAGTGTGTATATGTACAAGTTAAATTCATTGGGGACTCCATGACAAAGTGAGATTGAACATGTAGTCTAATAGTTGTAGACTTGCAGTTATACTTGTTGAGAATATAATCAAATATTAAAAGTGTGTTCTACTTCTATCTAACAGCTTAAACTTTTAGATCAAATGGTCACACACTTCAATATGGTTTCAGAGCAGGCCAAATGTCCTGGGATCGAACCTTACCGCCACCCATTGTCAAAAAGAATTTTCACGTGCTTGGATAATGAAAAAAAATTAGGCCAGCACATGAGGGAGCGTGTTGAGAATATAATCAAATATTAAAAGTGTGTTCTATCTAACATATTAAGCTTTTAGATCAGATGGTCACACGATTCAATAATACTTCTCATTATGTGTTCCAACTTCGACTTTAGGTCTTTTAATTTTACAGTATCATTTGGGGTAGCTCTTTTCAATTATATTTTGGGATTTTAATATTTTTTATCAGCCGACTAAAAGAATTTTCACCCTTCTGGTCATAATAATTTATAACCGTTGTCGTGTATACTCAATATATAATTAGTAATACAAATCATACATTTATTATATATTGATTATGCGTACTGATTAAAATTTATAAAAAGATAAAATAAATTAATTTCTTGTAATTATGAACTTTGTTGAATTAGTGTAAGTGTAAAGATCCCTTTAATTTTGTCTAATTGTTGATGGTGCTAATCCAACTACCCTGCCGTACCATAAAATGTGACCCGAAACCATATTCTCATTATGTCCTTATGTGCCAAATCTATCAATTTAATTTATGAATAAAACAAATATAAACGCTATTAATAAAGATTTGTCTGCCAAGTGGGCTCTTACCCACCGTATGTTAAGACATTAATGCTTACATGTGCACAATGAGATAATGTTAAAAATGAAAAAAAAAACAATAAATAAATTTAACTATGTGGACACAAAATTGAATAACTATATTATTACCAACTAATAACATACAAGTCAAAAGATAAGCCTAATTAATTATATTAAAACATGATTAGACCGCCAAGCCGACGGTTTAACCATTCTTCTCTAATCTAATGATATTTCCTAAAAGGAAACTACGTCCTCGCGTATGCACTTCATGATTTTTTTATAACGTCTCTTTACATGTGATTCTTTTCACATAAACTAATACATAGTAGAAAAACTTTCTTATTCGAACTCGTAAACTACAGTTCGTTATGTTCTCTTAGTTATTGAGACGTTCCCTTTAGATTGTTGATTTGGTGTATTTACAATTGCACTTGAACTCTCTCCCTCAACAAGATGATGATCGAATGGTTTGTCTTGATTACATGACGGAACAACCATTAGGATTTTCATCACTGAACATTTGAGGTGCGTTGTTGAAGTATGTCGTTGGTGGAGGAGGTGGTACATATGATGGTGGGTGGTAGGCATACTCCGTGACATAGCCCGTATGAGCGTTATAACCAGGATCGTACATTGTCATGCCATAATCTTGATTCGTGTAACTTTGGTTGTACATGGGCATTGCGTAATGCGTCTGTGAATTGTAACCATAATATTCCAATTTGTTCACTTCAACTTTTGTCTCTACACCTTTACTTCCTTCGGCTTTTGATTCACCCTCTTTCTTCTCATCGTTGCTTGATTTCTCCTTCTTCTCTTCACCACCGCCGCCTTCCTTCTCTTTCTTCTCCCCGCCACCACCTTTCTCTTTTTTCTCTCCACCACCACCGCCTTCTTTCTCTTTCTTCTCCCCGCCACCGCCTTCTTTCTCTTTCTTCTCCCCGCCAGCGCCACCACCTTCTTTCTCTTTCTTTCCACCCCCATCATCTTTCTTTGGTGGGACAATTTCTACACTTCGCTTCAATTTGTCTTTCAAGTAAGGTATTAAATCCTTTAAGTCCATTGTTCCCTTTACCGTGACCAAATCTTTTTCTGAATCAACTTTGACTTCTTCTACCCCTATCAATAAAAAAATTAAACAATAAGAAAAATGTCAATCACCATAAAGAGCATAATTTTCATACGAAGGGAATAATTCTTTTAAAACTTCACCGGATAATCCTTTAAAAAAATTTAAAAGATAGATTGCAATTTGCATGCCACACCTAATATTCTATAAATAAATGAATTATTTATTTACTACTAATAAATAATTAAGCAGTTGTTTATCTTACCATCAATCTTCTTTATAATTCTCTTTATTTTGTGTGCGCATCCGTCACAGTGCAACCGAATCTTCAACACCACTGTACTTACTTGTGGCTAAACATATATAAAAAAAATCAGAAATAGTTCAACTAACAATACCAAATTAAATAAGTCATAAAAAAATACAATACCAATTTTAATAAACGGATAATAGCACATTAGGTCCCCAATTATTGACAAATTCTTATATAGATCCTTGAATTATATGGTTAAGTATATATAATGTAACCTTCAATTAACTGTAATGTGCACTTTTAATTGTATGCTTGAGGATTTTTAACAAATTTAATGTATTGTTAATTGTTAAAATTTGTATTGTTACTCACTATATGAGGATATATAATTAGTCCTAAAAATCGTCTAAATAAAAAATATTTTTATATGATGGAACCAAAACTACATATCTAAACTTAATTAAAGATAAAATATCTTTATTCAAATATCACAAATATCAAAATCAAAATTCATTAATAACTAAGGGACCATAAATAATATTATCCCTTTAATTACCTTCTCTAAACTATAGTTCAAGGGCGAAATTAGACTCATTTTTTCTTATTTTGGAGCAACCGTAGTCGGAATGATATTTTTGAGTTATTTGGATACCTTACATGATTTAGCCAAAAATGTAAGAACCAGAGTATTTTTTAGTCAAAAACATATCAGAGAAGACTTATTTCAAATAGTGAAAGATATTTTTAACCCTTTTCCTTTAATTAATTAATTAATGAATAGGATAGTACCTCTTTAGGCGTCTTATCTTCAGGTTTTTTCTCTTCCACCTTTTTCTCATCGGACTTTTTATCACCGCCGCCACCGCCGCCGCCATCATCTTTTTTGGGCGGAGGAGAAACAAGCTCCACTTTCTTCTTCGTCTTGCTTGCTACTTTATCCTTGAGCCATGTAGGGTCCACGTTCCCTTTCACCGTCAATTTTCCACTTCCACAATCTGCCTTCACTTCCTCCACACCTTCATTTTTTTAACCCCCCAAAAAACAAAAATCAGTAATTATTAAATTTAAGAGTGGGAATCATAATTTAAACTCCGTTAGTTTTAAATTAGTAAGTGTTAGTAATTGAGTTCTAAATTTAAACATGTTAGAGAATTGAGATGGCCAAGTTGCTATTAACAAATTTGTAAGTGTTTATAATTGAGTTCTGAATTTAAACATATTGAGAATTGAGATGGCCAAGTTGTTCTAAGGCGCCAAATTAACAAATTTGTAGGCGTTAGTAATTGAGTTCTGAATTTAAATATGTTGAGAATAGAGATGGCCAAGTTGTTCTAAGGCGCCAAATTAACAAATTTGTAGGCGTTAGTAATTGAGTTCTGAATTTAAACATATTGTGAATTGAGATGGGCTAAGTTGTTCTACGGCGCCAAATTAACAAATTTGTAGGCGGTAGTAATTAAGTTCTGAATTTAAATATATTGAGAATTGAGATGGCCAAGTTGCTCTAAGGCGCCAAATTAACAAATTTGTAGGTGTTACTCGGACTCACTTATAAAATTATAATGAGTATGCTGTGTCATTTGGAAAAAAATGTCAAAGATAAAATCTAACTATAGTGATGGTTCCTTGAAAAAACCGTAAAGTTACTATATGTGCCGGCAAATTCAAGGAACCAATTTTATTCATTTCACAATAAAAACTAAACTCTTCAAAAAAAATTCCTGTTTATTCGAACTATTTCAATTTCGTATATTGTTGTTAATAATTGTACCTTCGAAATGGCGAATTGAACGTTTGACTTTTTTAGCACAGCCTTCACAATGTAAATCAAGTTTTAAGACTATGGCGGTGGGACCGACATCCTTTTTTTCTCCAGCTTCATTCTTCTTTTCTGCTACTTCTGCTTTAGTTTCTCCTATTTTCTGAAACCCAAAATAAATAAAATCAAAAATTGAGAATTATTAATGAAATTGGAATTTTGAGAAAAGAATTTAAAGGGTTTTTTTGTAGATAGAGAATTGATATGAATTTTACCTCACCCATTTTAGAAGGGAATTTGAAGAGATATTCAGTGTTAAGAATGAAAGAAATTTGAGGAATTGTTGTTTGAAGAGATGAAATGGAGGCAAATGAGAGAATATATAGAAAAAAATGTTGGTTGAATGAATAATAATTGTCTAATTGATGATATCAGCTTCATTTTTTTAAGGCCCACAATTAAAATTAGGAAAGGCCCCTACTTTTGGACTCTTTTATTTCTTTTATCTTTTTGGCTGGCCGGTTTGGGGGGGGGGGGGAGGGATGGGTGGGCAAAGGGCAAATGTGTGTATGGAAGAGATGTATGTATGTATTGTGAATGGACATACATATGGGATTGCCTACCCATGCCTATAAGAATGTTATGTTTACAATATACTCAATCCGTTTCAATTTAATTGTCTTACTTTTTTTTTTTAATATATCTAAAAAATGTTTTTTTTTATATTTAATAAGTTTTTTAATATTAAGGCAAGTTTATGATCACAAGATTTAAAAGACCCATACGTCTTTAATTTAATACCATAAAATTCAAAAATCTCTTTTTATTTTTTAAATTTTGTGTTAAATCAAATTAAGACATTTAAATTAGGACGGATGTACTTTCTCTGTCCGAAGAAGATCGTCATATTTTCCTTATTAATTTTCTCAAAAAAATTAATACATTTCTATATTTATCAAAATAGATACATTGATCCCTAAACTATACCTGATATCTCGATATCACGCTCAAACTACTCACAATCCAATGTCCTCGGTCAACACTCATCGGAGGTAACATTTTTCTCCACAAAACTTCCCAATTTGACAATACTATCCGAGGTTCCAGCAAAATATAGGCCCCAAGCGATTTTACAAGCTCAAGAAATACTCACTGATTATTTTCATAACACTAGATCCTTACCCTCACTTTTGCTGAATATATTTGTAAAAAATCAAGATTTTCCCTTTTGGGTCTTGTTTCTAAATAGGGGTGGGCGTATATCGGTTCGGTTTGGTTTTGTATCCGAAAAATATGAACCATATAAAAATCGGTTTTTTTAAAAAAAAAACGAATACAACTTTTTTTAAAAAAAAAACCGATCTATCGGTTTATTTCGCCAAACGTATCGGTTTATATCAATTTTTTTCAATTCAAATATAAAGTCCAAATGATTTATGTTTTTTTAAACATCAACAACAATTCAGCAAATACAGCAACATATTAGTAGCAACAACAACAGTCAATTTTAACAGGAACATACATAGATTGGTTTTTTAAACAAAGAATAAAGAAGAGAAGGTGAAGTAGCAAGCAAGAAGCAGAAGTAGCGGGAGGAAGAAAGAAGCAAAGAAGGAGGAAGCGAAGCGCTAACAACAAGAAGCAAAGACAAGCGGCAAGAGTAGAGCGGCAAGAAGCAAAGCGGCGAAGCAACAACAACAGTCAATTTTAACAGGAACATACATAGATTGGTTTTTTAAACAACAACGAAGAAGTGAAGCGAGAGCAACAAGCGGCAAAGAATAAGAAAAGAATAACAAAAGAAGAAGAAAAGAAGAATAAAAGAAGAAGCGGCAAAGAAGCGGCGGAAGAACAAGCAGCAGCAGGAGGAAGCAAAGACAAGAGAGAGGCAGCAGCCAAGAAGAGGAGAAGCAAGCAAAGGCGGCCTAACAACAAGAAGCAAGGCAGCAGAGTGCGACCAAGAAGAAGAAGAAGCAGCAAGCAGCAGAAGCAGAATTCCAGCAACAACCAACAGCAGCAAGCATCAGCAGAAATTCCAGCAACAACCAACAACAACATCATAGGAATTTCAGCAGTTTCAGTTGCTCCAGCAATAGCAACTAAGACTGCTTATGAGTCAAATATAGATAGTTACTAACAGCAAAAACTAATTTGAAGGATTGTAGATTTGAGAACTTTACCATTATGACGCCAATATCAATCCATTGTCAAGTCCTCAACTGCGTGTGTTTGTTCTATTGGCTGTGATTATGATGCGGTTGAAAGTTTCTCAAAGTCTACATACAATTTGTCAAGCGTCAATATAATAAACAAAATATTAAAGTATAATGATTCTATTAAAAACAATATATAAAAGCAAGATCATTACCCAATTCAACATCTTCATAAAACTCAGTTTCTTCTTCCGTTGGTTGCACAATTTGTTCTCCTATAAGAGTTGAGCGAAGCCAATTCTGTGTGCAAATTAATGCTTCAACTGTCTTATGAGTTAATGTACTCCTAAAAAGGTCAAGAATGCGCCCCCCCCCCCCCCGTGCTAAATGACGATTCGGAAGCCACGGTAGACACATGAATTGCCAAAATATCTTTGGCAATCTTTGACAAAGTCTGATACCTAGACGAATACATTGGAGAAGTATGTCGAATCAGTAGAAGTCACACATTTTGTACTACTGAATTTTAATGTCACATCATAAAAAACTGACAAAAAATGTACTAACCTCTTAGCATTATCCCAATCCACAAAAATTGGAGGCCCAATCCTTTTTCTTCCATTCTCATCTTCGTTAAACCAATTTTTGTAGTGGCCATCGTCCTCCTCTAACCTATCAAACGCCTTTTCAAATATCACAGTTTTTCCAACATTAAGTATGTCGAATTCCATCTGGTCGGCACATCCAAAACCATAAGTCTCTTTTATGATATTTTCTCTCGCTCAACACATGTCTTGAATTTTTGCAACCTTGTCGGAGAAGATCTTACATACTTCACCGCATTACGAACAACAGCTATTGAGTCCTTCGCTTCTACCAACCCATCCTGAACAATCAAGTTCACTATATGTGCAGCACACCTCACATGCATATGATCACCATTTAAAACCATCGCCTTAGGACTCCAATTTGTCAGTTTCTTCTTCACATAAGCAATTGCAACTTGATTAGCACTTGCGTTGTCCACAGTAATTGTGAATAGCTTATCAATACCCCAATCCAATAAGCATTTCTCTATAATCTTTCCAATACCATCTCCTTTATGATTAGAAATTGGTGTAAAACAAAGTATCATTTATGCAACACCCACTCACGATCAATAAAATGCCCGATTATTACCATGTAGCTACTCATTTGAATTGATGTCCACGTGTCTGTTGTAATACAAACTCTCTGGTGGTTTGAGTTCATGATTCTTTTAATCAAAGCCTTCTCAGTCTGATGCAACTGAAGAATATCCCGTGCAATCGTTCTTCGTGAAGGCACCACAAATCTGGGACAACAAACCCTCATATACTCCACAAAGTTCTGACTCTCCACAAATCTAAAAGCTAACTCATTTTTAATAATCAATTTCACAAGTGCGGCTCTACAAGCCTCTTGATTAAACCCCACAAATACAACTTTATCATTGTCCTTACCCTTGTCACGAGTTAGTATTTCTTGATTCTTATCCTCTTCAAGCTTTGATTTCTTGTACACTTTGCATCTAGCCAAGTGGTTCCTTAAATTAGTTGTCCCAACTAACGAGCTATCACAAGCATAATCTTTTCGACAAAAAAAAAAATTCCAAACTTTTGATCTCAATTTTCCCTCGTCGGTTCGTTTCACCACTTTTGTTCCATCATCCCAGATGTCTTCCATTCTACAATATTAGAGAGTTCATGAGCAATTTGTCAAATACACCGTGAATACAAAACATCAACTTCATTTTATAATTCTCTTAATCAGAAATTACTTCAGTAAGACGGTAACTTCAGTAACTACATTTTAAAATCAGAAATTATCACATTTTCTCATAAAATCAGAAACTATAGATTGAAATTGAATATGCTTCCTTCTTTACTTCAATTTGTCAAATACAATACACCAGAAATTACTTTATAATTCTCAGAAAATCAGAAATTATCAATACATTTTATAATTTGTCAAATACAATATATTTTATAACTCTCAGAAAATAAAAAATTATCACATTTTCTCAGAAAATCAGAAATTACTTCAACAACTTCACTCTAAATAATCAGAAATTACTTCAGTCATAAGTCATAACAACAAATCAGAAAATCAGAAATTACTTCAGAAAATCAGAAATCAGAAATTATCTCATAATGTTTTGACAAACATGGTTCAAACATAACATAAAACAGATGACAAATCAGAACGAGAGAAAGAAATGAGTAAATGGATTGGATTACCTTTTGTGGTGGCACTGGCAGGGTCGGGTTGAACCGTTGAAGCTTGAACTATTGAAGTTTGAAGCTTCGAGTTCGTGTCTTCGAGAGAAATAAATCGAAATCGAGTTATCAATCGATTTGGAAGCTTGCAAATCGATTTGGAACTGTTGAAGCTTGAACTATTAGGGCTTGAAATCGGTTTGATTAACTATTGGAACTTCGAAGCTTGAAGAATTGGTGTTGAAGATTTATGGGTTGAACTTGAAGCTAAAATCCATTTGAAGATTAAAGATTTAGTGTTGAATGAAGATTGAAAGCGACATGACAAAATGAAAATATGATTGAAATCCGGTTAGGGGCTTAGGGCTTTTATTTATATAGGGGTATGGCTAATTACAAGAATAACCCCGGTTTTCGGTTCGGTGTATCACAAAATTATGTGAACCGAACCGATTCGATTTAAAAAAAATTGAATCGGTTTTTTTGAAATCGGGTTTGTAACAAAATTTAAACCGAACCGAAACCGAACCGATTCGCCGGTTCGGTTCGGTTTTTTCGGTGCATCCGATTTTTTGCCCACCCCTATTTCTAAAGTCCCATTTTCGCCTACTCGCTTTCCTAATTCCGTTCAGCGGTTTTTAAGGTACCACCCCATTAATGAATTTGAGTTTTTCTTTGATGTTGAAGAAGGAGAAAGAGAAAAAGTAAATGAAAAAGAAAAAAGAATTAAATTAATTTAGTGATGGTGATGGTGATGAAATTGATAGCGGTGGTGGTGGCGAATATGGTGTTTTCAGTGCGATGGGGTGGCGGGATGGTATATAATTATTGAAAGATTTTAATGATTAATTAAGAATTAATTAGTGTAAAAATAATTAATAAAAGAAAAATCAAATAAATAAGATAAAGAAAAGGAAAAAATATAAAAATTAAAATTTTAAAAGATTTCTGAGACGTAGCGGGAGGTTGTGTAATAATTTCCTTGTGCAACTAGTTATATGTGTATCAAGAGGTAAATAAATTCACTTCTGAAATGTGTAGTGGTGTAATAAGTCGACTTAGTAGTTTGAGTATGATATCGAGATTTCAGATATAGTTTAGGGGTCAATCTATGTCTTTGTCTTTTATATTTAGAAGTAATTTAGCTTTATAAGATGATTTACAACTATACAAATAAGGCTTATTTTGGGCCACACATTTGAAAAGTCTTACTTATTTCTTAAATTTTGTCTCAAGTCAAACTAGGACAATCTTTTTTGGACTGAGGGATTTGAAAGAAACTGTTTACATGTACCAACCGCCTGACTTTGTCCATCCAGCAACCCCTCGGTATGTATGTCGTCTCCGTAAGTCACTTTATGGTTTGAAACAGGCCCCTAGAACGTGATATGATCGCTTTTCATAGTATATCATGCGGATTGAATTTGTATGCAGCAAGTGTGATAATTCTATATTTAATTTCCATAGAGGTAGTAGCATGTCATATTTATTATTGTATGTGAATGATATTGTGCTTACTGCCTCATCTGATTTGTTGAAAAATGAGATCATTACATTGCTTAAAACATAATTTACCATGACTGACTTGGGGAAGTTGACCTATTTTTTGGGGATTTCAGTGACTAGATCTGCACATACTATGTTTCTTTGTCAGCGTAAGTATGCAGAAGAGATTGTGTACAGGGCTAAAATGGCGAATTTCAAGATCATGTCTACTCCAGTAGACTCTAAATCAAAGCTTAGTGTTGTTGATGGTGATCCAGTGTCAGATCCCACTCTCTACAAGAGTCTTGCAGGTGCACTATAGTACCTTACTTTCACCAGGCCTGATATTGCTTATGTTGTTCAGCAGGTATGCTTATTCATGCATGCCCCCAGGGAGCCTCACTTTACTGTCCTTAAACATATCATTCGATACGTTAAGGGCAAGCTTGATTATGGATTACATCTATACCCCTTAGCACCGACCAGATTGTTATCATATACGGATGCTGATTGGGCAGGCTGTCCGGATACGCGACGCTCCACATCAGGCTACTGTGTGTTCTTAGGGGATAATCTCATTTCTTAGTCTGCCAAGAGACAAGCCACGTTATCCCATTCAAGTGCAGAAGCAGAGTATAGAAGCGTTACTAATGTTGTTGTTGAGATCTGTTGGCTCTGAAACGTTCTTTTGGAGCTTCAGTGTCCACTGCGTAAAGCGTCTTTGGTTTATTGTGATAACATATCCGCCATATATCTATCTTATAATTTGGTTCAACATCAGCGAACCAAGCATATTGAGATGGATATCCACATTGTTCGTGAGAATGTTGCTCTCGGTCATGTCAAGGTATTGCACGTGCCTTCTTCATAATAGTATGTAGACATATTCACAAAAGGCCTTCCTAGACAGCTCTTTCTCGACTTCAGATCCAGTCTTAGCGTCCGGCCTCCTCCTGCTCAGACCGAGGGGGTGTATTAACGTGTGTACAATATAATATTTAGCCATATTTAGTCTTGTGTAATTATGGTAGATATATGATCTCTGTTTTATAAGGAGTCCACATTGTACACCCTATATATATATTTTGTATTAATGAGAAAGGCTCCCCAAGGGAGATTAATACAATCTTACAAAGATAGTGGTGCCACTGTCGGAACAGTGCCCTCTTTTTTTCAATGTTTATAAACAAATTTGGATCATTTTACATAGTTTAACCGGAGAATTAAACGTGTTTTCTATTACGATTTTCTTTGTCTCTTACTAAAACTTTTGAACTATCAAATATATTGACTTATAGTATTTTTTATATAGTATTCAAATATAAAAAACCAATTATATATATATTTTTTTGAAGAGTCTACCTGAAATTGCAACAAAAATTAGGTGCATTAATTTAACCCACATTTACCTAACTCCTTCACATTAGTTAGGACAAAAAAAGTACAGATTAATTAGTTAATAATAGTCAAATTAAGGTTTATGCTAAAAATTAATAAATGTCATGTACTTAACCACGCACACGAGGTATGATGAAAACTAACAAATGCATAACATATACTAATTTTTACATTGAATTTGATTTAACTATTATTAACCAATTTGTAGTTGTACATGATGTTAAATAGAAAGTATTTTTATATTATTTTGATGTCATCCATAAATGTTCCGAAAAACGTAAAAACAATAATAAAATTTAAATATTAGAATGAAGAATTTAGAGATTCATAGGCCATAACATGACAATGCAAGAAATAAACAAACGATGAAAACAAATCTACATCACCTTAACTTGTGGCTAATGTATGCTCATTATAATTTAAAAAATCAAATTAACTATTTTTCTGCATACGTACACCAAGTGTAAGTAAAATTTTATTTGACTTGGTTATTAGCATGTCATTCCATTGGACAAAGATTACGGAGTGTTAATTATGTGGTTTTAAATTTTGTGTTCTTTTATATAAATGTTTTTACGTGAAGGACAAAAGAGAAGATAATTTATTTTTGGGCGAAAAGGTCAATGACTTAATTTTCAGATTTCAGAATTATATGTTTGGCTTCTCAGAAAATTACTGAGCTAGCTTGTGCATTTTAACGTTGAACATGGCGTATATATTTGGCTTTTTAATTTAAGGAATTATTCTTATGGGATTTCTCGAACGTCATTTTATTTTGTTCTTTTGGCTTTTTGTTTAACCCAAAAGACAATATATGTGATTTGGTACTTGCAACAACTAAATTAACGTCAATCATAAACCTTGATCTTTTTCTCTCTTTAAATTAACCACATATATAGCATTCAAAACGCATTAGTCTAACGCCTTCATGCCCGAGAGGTCCATTAAAGGGAAAAACGTACACTTCATGTCAAAAAGTTATTAATCCCATGGCTCGAATGCCAGAACGGAATGATCTCAATCCTCCAACTCAGATGCAGAATATTCTAAGGTTCGAACTTTATAGGTTCGAGTTCGATATATATTTTATCCCTATCCATTTAATTTATTAGGTTCAAAATTTATAAATAATAAATTTTTAACACTTAGCTTGTAGAGTTTGTACCAAAGTTACTAAATTCGAATGAGTCTGTCGTATCTTGTACACTACATCCTCCCCTAATCTCACCAGCAAGATTTGATTAGGAAGATAACAGTAACATTACGTAGTTGTTTAATAACATATATTCGCATAATTGAATCTAATTATTTTGTAAAACAAAAAATATCCAACTTAGATAACAACCACTTCCATTTTATACAAGAGACCAGCCAAAATTAAATGAAAGCAAAAATATTTTATTATTTATTTCTTTTTTCTTCTGTTATAAGGGAGTAGGTTCAAAAATTGAAGTTTTCAACTAAACCAATGTAAAATGGAGTACAAGAATATATATAAGAAATAACACAAGAAATATTTAAACAAGGGCAAATACTTAAAATAAATGTACTACTTTCTTCTTAAGTTCTTTTATTTGTACGATATGATAAAAACCCAAAGGAAAAAGTACTACTCCTATTAGTACTATTCTTCGTAATATATTTGGTAGTGTTGGTTGCACAAAGTTGGTGCAAAAGATCATTACTATATATACGTATTTGTCAATCAGGTAACATAGGTTTGAAAAAGTATTTGTTTCCCTTTTCTAGAATTGCGATAAGTATTGCAATTTGCAAAGAGAAGAATGCTTCTAGAAAAACTTCTATATATTTAATTGAAAATAATAATTTTTGCTTATGAACTATTTGAAATGAAATAACAATGGCTTCGGTCTAATTTTAGCATATAAACGTCCTCAACAATACCCTCCTCAACAGTTGGGAACGGAGGGATAAAATTGTCTAATTTCAAATAACTCAGGGGCAAATTTGACTTTTTTCTCATCCAAGCTAGCTATAGCAATCATTAGTGAGGAGGATATCTTTTAGATACATGGCCAATGACGAGGATATTCTTGAGCTACTTTTTAACGGTAAAAACATTTGTGTCAAAAATAAAACAGAAGGTAAGAGGAGTAAAATTCATCATTTTTCCATGTTCTTATATTGTTTTTTCACATGAAGTTTTGAATATGTTAACCGCCTTTCCATTGATTATTGTGTATAATAGATAGTCTTACATAATTATTTACATGACTATAAACTAGGTAATTAATCTTTCTAATTACAATCGGAATATAAATTTACCTAATATAAAAGATATACAATGATACGGGAGGTTCTCATACGCTGAGACTGACTCGGAAATCATCAAAGAGTATGCATGGAAGTCCTTTAGTAAATATGTCAGCAATTTGATACCGGGAAGGAACATGAAGGACACGAACTTGTGTACGAGCCACTTTTTCACGTACAAAGTGAATATCCATTTCAATGTGTTTAGTGTGCTGATGTTGAACTGGATTGCCAAAGAGATATATCACACTTACATTATCACAGTAGACCAATGTAGCTTTGCAGATTGGGCAGCGAAGTTCCAGCAGAAGGTTGCGTATCCAACAAGACTCAGAAATGACATTCGCTACTCATCTATACTCGGCTTCGGCATCTGGATCGAGACAAAGTAGGTTGTCTTTTAGAAGACCAAGAAAGCAAGTTACCTCCGAGGAAGACACATTAATCTAACGTGGATCGACGAGTGTCCGGACAATCACCCCAGTCAGTGTCAGAATAAGAGGTGAGACCAGGGAATGAGGACTTGCACACGTGTAGGCCGAAGTGAAGAGTACCTTATACATATCGCAAAATACGTTTAAGTGCATTCATATGTTCATCCGTCGGGCTATGTAAGCATATTTGTTGCAAGACATAGGATATATCTGGTCTCATGAAAGTGAGATACTGCAATGCTCATGCTAAACTATGATAGTGAGTCGGGTCGGCATACAAAGAACCCGAAGAGGCATTGAGTTTGGAATTAGTGTCCACTGGTGTGTGAGCCAATTTGCAAGACGTCATGCCTACTCGGTCAAGGATCTCTTCGGCATACTTCCTTTGACAAAGAAATAAGCCACTTGCATCTTTCGTAACAACAATGCCAAAAAAATAGCTTAGGGCCCCCAAATCCTTCATATCAAACTCATAGACAAGGAGTGACATAATGGATCGGCGAAGTGCATTAGAAGATGTAGTTAAGATGATATCATCAACATATAATAGGATATATGCCATGTCATTACCCTTGCTTTAGATGAAAAGTAAATGAGCAGATTTGTTATGTGAAAAACTGATAGAGGATACAAAATTAGCAAACCGTTGGTACCATGCACGAGGAGCCTATTTTAGTCCATAGAGTGATTTCTTCAAATGACATACATAATCTGGATGAACCGGATTCCTGAATCCCATACGTTGATGCATATAAACAGTTTCATGAAGGTCCCCATGCAAGAAAATATTTGTGATATCAAGCTAGTGAATAGGCCAAGATTTGTACAAAGAAATACTGAAAACGGTCCGAATGGTTGCCGGTTTTACCATCAGGCTAAACCTTTCATCACAATCCACTCCCACCTATTGAGACCTATCATCACATACAATACGGACCTTGTGCCTCTCAAAAGAACCATCAGATTTCTTTTTATATCAAAAAATCCACATAGAATGAATAACATTAGCATCAGGAGGACATGGTACAAGATCCCACGTCTTATTTTCAATAAGATCATTATAGTCATCAATTATTGCATTTTTCTAATTAGGATCGGACAAGGCATCTTTCGGGTTGCGAGGAAGAGGTGAAAGGGCAATCGAATTAGGCAAGATAAATAGTTGTTTGGGTTTGGAAATGTCCTGCATAGCACATGTTTCCATTGTCTGTAGGGGTGCCACAGGGGGTTGGATAAGATTGGGAAGGTAGGGCCGAGACGAGGCAGTGTGATCAGGAGTAGGATCGGGATTGAGAAGGTGGGGCCAAGATGAGGCAGTGATGTCGGGAAGAGGAGCGGAGGCACTGGCCGAGAGGTCGCAGCCGAATTGGAAAGCCGAGAGGGGCTATTCTGAGGCTCCCATTGCGGGGCTGGGTGGGCTGCCTGACATGGGACGATGGGGATTGGGTCGAGCGTTGGTGATGGTGGCGATTGATTTTGTAAGTGATAAATTAGAAGGGGATTTAAGCCATCATTTAGGAAGTCATACGAATTTAGAGGTGAAGAATTGAGTTTCGAAAAGGGGAAATAAGACTCATCGAATATGACATGCCTAGAAACTATTATTTTTTTGATGGACAAGTCGTAACAGTTGTAACCTCAATGATTAGGGGGTAACCAAGAAAGACACACAGGGATGACATAGGTTGCAACTTGTTGATTTGAGTGGAGGGATAGAGGGGGTAGCATAGACATTCGAAAGTTCGGAAATGCTTATAGGAAGGATCCCGAAGGTAGAGAACTTGAGTGAGAGACTTGTGGTTGAGAGACTTGTTTGGGAGAATGTTCAAGAGATAGGTTGATATTGAGAGAGTGTAATGCCAAAAATAGGGGGATAGAGGCATGGGCAAGAAGGGCACGAATTAAGTTGTTTATGATTCTAATTTTTCGTTCGGCTTTTCCATTTTTATGGAGAGGTGCGTGGACAGGAAAAATGAAAAATAAGATCATGTTTGGTGCAGAAAAGTTTGAATGGTTGATTGTCAAATTTCCTCCCATTGTTACATTGAAAACATTTTATATTCTTTTCAAATTGTCTTAATTAAAGCACTAAAGGACAAAAAATAGAATAGACTTGTGCCTTATTACCAATGGGAAAAGTCCACAGAAAGTTCGAATAATCATCCCAAAATAACATATAATATATATGTCCGACCGTGCTTAAAATATGAGAAGTCCATAAATCACTGTGTATGATATCAAATTGCATTAAAGTACAGGTGGATGAAGAATAAAATGGCAATTTGACATATTTTTCAAAAATGCAAGATTCACAAACAGTAGGATAAGAGACATGTTTTCAATTAATAAATTTATTTTTGCTAAGGGAGCGTAAAACAAAATCTCTCGGATGTCCAAATCTATTATGCCATAAAAGAGATGAAATAGCCGCAGAGGTTGATGGAGAGGAGGTTGGATGTTCGACAGTGGCGGTGATAGGATAAAGGTCTCCGGTGTTGTCATATCTCATTATTCGCATTCATGTCATAAGGTCCTTCATAGAAAAATCAAAAGAACCAAATTCAAGGGAAATATGATTATCGATTGTGAAACGACACACATAGATTAGATTTTTGATAAGTTTCGGGACATGAAGGATATTTTTTAAAGTTAACGGGAGTTGTGACGGAGAGAGTGATGATTGTCCACACCCTGGAATGGGAATGCCTTGTCCATTACCAATAAAAATATTACGATTTAAATTTCTTATATTTAAATAAAATGAGAGAGTATCTTGGGATGCCGTCATATGAGATGTGGCGCCAGTATCCATGTACCAACTATCGTCTGAAAAGTTGAGAGACATCGGGTTCATAGCCGCCTCAATATCTGCCGGTGTGTAGGTTGAAGGAGGAGAGACATGTGCACTGTATGCTTGTTGTGAACGTGCGCCGAGGATGCCAGGCTGGGGCTGTCGAGCCGGATGTTGGGCCCAGAAGGACGTCGAATAGGGGCACAGTGGAGCAACCTAAGCCCATGTCGGGTAAGCAGCCTACGACGGAGATTGCTGCCGCTGCGATTGGCTGTCGGTCGGCAGTGGTTGTCCCCTCCCGCCACTGCAGCTGCTTCCTCCATGGTTGTTGCGGCCTTTGCTGGAATTTCTCCTTTTGTGGTGATTATGGGAAGGCAGATAGGCCACCGATAGTGACAAAGGCGGCATCGGTGGTGCTCGCATTAGCCGTTGTCCGCTTGGCTTTTTGAGTTTCTTCGAGGATAAGTATCGAAAAAGCCTCATAGAATGGAGGCAATGACGTGCTTTATTGAAGGATGGTAGCGATGCCGTAATAATTTTAATTCAAACCCGTAATGAGTTGCATTATCAATCGTTGATTTGTAACCGGTGCACCAACGTTTGAGAGTTGGTCGACAATCATCTGAAGTTCTTGACAATAGGCCGACGCATTAGGAAAATCATCTTGCTGAATATACTTAAATTGACTTTCCAAATACAAGGCATGTTGTGTCTTGTTATCATGAAAAATACTCTCCAATCGCTCACATGTTTGTCTTGCAGTGGTGTCGGTTTGAATGATCATATGTAATAGATCGTTTGAGATTGTTCTGTAGATCCATTGTAGAACAACCACATTTAGGCATGACCAAAGTTCATCATCATGACCATCACGTGTCCCAGAGGCTCGGTGATGGGCTTTGATTTAGGAGGGATGATGTGGTCGATGACTTTGTACACATGACAATGGATCTTGAATAATTCTGCCCAGGAGGAATACTGGACTCTTTCCATCTCAAGGGTAATAGGAATGAAGTTCTTGATGTTGTTAACAACAAGAGAAGGATGTAACTTGGGTTGTTCAGCCATTGAAAATTTTGGGGCAGAGGAGGGGAGGAGGTTGCCGAGAAATTAAAGAAAAGAGAGGGAGGAGGTCGGCGGCGAGGGTGAGGCGGCCGACGGCTTAGTGTAAGAAATTTTAGGGTTTGGCTGATGATACCATAAATGAATGTGTTCCCTACATTTTCATTGATTATTGTGTACAATATATAGTGTTACATAATTATTTACATTGTTACAAACTAGGTAACTAATCTTCCTAATTACAATCGGAATATAAATTTATCTAATATAAAAGATATACAATGATATGGGAATATTCTTATAATATTCTATCAGTTTTATAGAATTATTTTATAAACAATTTTATTGCGATTAAAGGCACTTATCTTATATACAAACAATCGACCAAGAGTTTTTCACGCTAATTAAAGGCACTTAATTGTCAAATATATCACTCTCAAATTAATAGGGGTAGTACTTCGTTTTTTTCCTCCTTTCCTTTTCAAAGTTTAGCGTGGTAACGCAATGTTGGCTAGAAGAGGTTGTCAAGTCATTTTAACATTCACATAATTAAACGTTTCTTTGAGTTTTCATTTTCATGTGTAAGTATCGATCGTTTCAATTAGCTGCTAATCTAAGTATCATGTGGCCATCAATTCCTAGAATTAGATAAATTCTTGTAATCTTGTCAATGTGATCAGTAGCAAGAAAATATTCCACTAAGCAATTAAGAATATTCCTAGAAAGGGAGAAATTTGTTAATCCCATTATTCAAAGTTGAAAAAGATTTAGGCTCATTTTAAAAATTTGAAACAAAGTTGTAGTTAAATTTTAAAATTTAAAGGTGAAATATCACTTACTAAGTTTACAATCATGTGTACTTGGAAATTTTCACTAGTGAAATCATATTCTCCTTGTGTGTATCTCTCCAAATTACGGATAAATGTGTAGACTAACATGTTAATGCCATCACTCAATATTTGTCATGTTGCACAATGAAATTTGACACTAGATAGTTTGTTGGGTTAAGTCATTGTAGAGGTGTCCACAATTAATTGCGAATATAATACGTAACAATAAACACAATAAATTTATATTATATTAAAAGCATGAACTCTCTAACTTAAAAATTAAATTACTTAAATATCATTCTTATTAATCTAAATACCTTATTTAACTAAAAAAAACTTGGAAAATACAAAATGATAGAATTACGTTGTGACTATTGGCATAATTTTTTACCAACTATATGACCATTGACAAATAAGTAGTTGGAAATGTTAGACATGCCATTTCTCGAAGGCGTCGAATTCAAAACATATCTTGATTTGAAAGAGGCAACAAACAACAACATACCAATGAAGTTTCATAATGTGGGGTCTGGAGAGGATAGAGTGTACGCAGACCTTATCTCTACCTTGGTAAGTAGAGAGACTATTTCTGAAAGACCCTCGGCTCAAGACAAAGCATAGGCACAAGCAAAGCAAGAGAAACGGTCAGACCCGGACAAGAAATTTAAAGCAGTATGAAAATGATGGTAACAAAAGCGAATAAGCCATAATAAAGCATTCTGGAAAAAAAACCCAGTAACTAACGTAGGTAAATAAGATAAACAAAGTACACGAAAGAACATACAACAGTAGAAATCAAATGACAGGGGACTATAAAACAATAATGCGCCTACTAGTATGATAGGCTAAGCAGGGCTATAATAATAACACTACAACTACCAATATGTAAGCGTAAGTAGGACTGCACTCAAGTACCTACTACCTTAATCCGTGTCATCTACATCCCCCTATCTAAGGTCATGTCCTCAGTAAGTTGCACCTGCGTCATATCCCATCTAATCACCTCTCTCCAATACTTCTTCGGCCTACCTCTACCCCTCCTGAACTCGTCCATAGCCAACCTCTCACACCTCCGCACTGGGGCATTTGTGCCTCTCCTCTGTATATGCCCGAATTATCTCAATCTCACTTCCCGCATCTTATCCTCTACCGAGGCCACTCCCACTCTGTCCCGGATATCATCATTTCTAATATTATCCCTCCTTGTATGCCCACACATCCATCTCATCATCCTCGTCTCCGCAACTTTCATCTTTTGGATATGCGAAGTCTTGACTAGCCAACACTTCGATCCATACAACATAGTCGGTCTAACCACCACCCTATAGAATTTGCCTTTAAGTTTTGGTGGCACCTTTTTATCGTATAAGACTCCAAATGCGAGCCTCCATTTCATCCACCCTACATCAGTATAATATGTGACATCGTCATCAATCTCTCTCTCTATTCCCTTGGATAATAGACCCGAGACACTTGAAGCTCTTCGAACGCTGAGACTGTCCCTAAAATCTTCAAAAAGGACCAAGGAAAGACCCTTTGTAAAGATGTCTGCAATTTGATTTCTTGACGGGACATGACAGACGCGTACCTGACCCCGAACAACCTTTTCACGGACAAAGTGAATGTCCATCTCGATATGCTTAGTGCGTTGGTGCTGAACCGGATTACCTGAAAGGTATATAGCATTAATATTATCGCATATACTAAGGTTGCCTTCTGAATGAGACAATGAAGCTCCAAAAGCAAATTACGTAACCAACATGATTCTGAGACCACATTATCTACCCCTCGATATTCAGCTCGGTACTTGAGCGGGATAGAGTCGACTGACGCTTTGCCGATCAGGAGACCAAGTTGTTGCCAAGGAACATACAATAACCCAACGTAGACCGTCTGGTATCGGAACAGCCACCCCAATCAGCATCTGTATACGAGACAAGTGTGGACGTCGAGGATGGATACAAATGCAACCCATAGTCAAGTGTACCTTGAATATACTGAAGGATGCGTTTGAGCGCATTCATGTGCTCAATTCTGGGATCATGCATGAACAAACACACCTGATGGACAACATATGTAATATCCGGTCTCGTAAAGGTAAGATACTGAATGGCCTCTACCAGACTGCGATATCTGGTCGGATCCTCGTAGGGTACACCGGCCGCGGCAATAAGCTTGGGCTTAGTATCAACTGGAGTGAAAGTGGACTTACAGGATGACATCTAGCCCTCTCAATGATCTCAGCTGCATACTTCCGTTGAGATAAGAATAATCCATCGGAATGACGAGTGACGACAATCCCCAAAAAGTAACTCAAGGCACCTAAGTCTTTCATAGCAAACTCAGAGCTAAGCATGGTCATGATAGACTGGCGTAAGGCATCGGAAGAGGCAGTCAAAATGATATCATCCACATACAACATAATATAGGCCAAGGATGAACCACGACGGTAGATGAACAAGGAATTATCGAACCGATTGTGAGTGAACCCAATAGTCGAAACATAGTCATCAAACCTTGTATAACATGCTCGCGGAGACTGCTTAAGCCCATGTAAGGACTTCTTCAACAAACAGACATGATGAGGATGGTTGGGATCCCTAAATCCCAATGGTTGATGCATATAGATTCTTTCCTTGAGATCATCATGTAGGAAAGCATTCTTGACATCCAACTGATGAATAGGTCATGTATTCGAAAGAGCCAAGTTAAGCACAGTGCGAATGGTAGCGGGCTTGACCACCGAAATAAACGTCTTACCACAATCAATACCAACCTGCTGAGTCTTACCATCACCCACAAGCCGCGCCTTATGTCGGGCAAATGAACCATCAGAGTTCTCCTTATGAGCAAAAATCCATATAGACCTGATAATATTAATACCAGATGGACGGGGCACCAACTCCCACGTCTTATTATCAATAAGAGCATTATATTCATCAGTCATAGCAATTTTCCAATTTGGGTCATATAAGGCAGACACAGGATTACGGGGCAAGGAAGATTTAGAGATATTAGAATGTAAATTAAAATATCGTTTTGGTGTAAAACCACCCCGTTGACTACGAGTGATCGGTCTATGACTCGAGGAAGAATTGAGTGGATTTTGGAAATTTTATGGACTCGGGTCGGACTGGCCAACAGCGATGGGCACTTGGCCTAACTCGGAAGTAGTGATGGCAGCGGGGTGGACCGATTCGGTATTGGGCAAGACTGGCCCAATTGTTGAAACTGGCCCAGTGACAAAACTGGACAGAGAGGGCTGTGACGGGCCAGTGGGACCAGTGGGCAGTGGGCCCGCTGGAGAATTTTGGGTGCAGGAGATGTCCGAAAAATGCTGAATAATATACGGAGATATTTGGTCATCCAAAAAATTATACGAACTAGGCTCGGGAGTATGAACTTTAGTAAAGGGAAATTGGATTTCATAAAAAATTACATGGCGATTAATGATGATTCTCTTGGAGGATAAATCAAAGCATTTGTAACCACGATGATCAGACGGATAACCCAAAAACACACACGGAGTAGACCGGGCCTGAAGTTTGTTAATTGTGGTAGACGGAAATAACGGATAACATAAGCATCCAAAAACCCGAAGATGAGAATAAGAAGGATTCTTATTATATAAAATTTGGAGGGGGGAAGAATATGTCAAACCTTTGTAAGGTATTATGTTAAGGAGATATGTAGCCATGTGAAGAGCATGATGCCAAAAATATGGGGGTACGGAAGCATGAATTAAGAGAGTGCGGATAATGTTATTTATGGAACGAATTTTGCGTTCGGCTTTCCCATTTTGTGAAGATGTATGAGGACAAGAAAAACAAAATTGATCCAATTGTTAGCACAGAACTCCCGAAACACCCTATTGTCATATTCTTTGTCATTATCACACTGAATATTTTTTATTTCTCTTTCGAATTGGGTTCTAATGAATGCTCTAAATTTTAAGAAGACGGAAAACACTTGAGATTTATTTGCAATCGAAAACGTCCACAAAAATTTAGAATAATCATCCAAAAAGAGAACATAATATCGATGACCCAACGAACTCAGGAGACATCCATAGGTCGCTATGAATAATATCAAATGGCATTGAAGTATGAGAATTTGAGTCTAGAAATGACAACTTAACAATTTTTTCTAAAGAGCAAGACTGATAATTTGGAGTACTATTCGTACCCTTACATGAAATAAAATTATTTTTATGTAATGACGACAAAATAGACGATCTCGGATGACCAAGACGAGCATGTCACAAGGAAGGAGCAAGGGCTGCAAACGATGATGGCAAGACTTGACTCGATGGACTGAAACCGGGCGTGACAGGATAAAGATCTCCCCGACTATCACACCTCATGAGAGGACTCTCCGACTTGAAATCCTTCACAGTGAAACCAAAAGGAAATTCAACAAAAACAGAATTGTCAGTGGTGAACTTTCGGACAGACACTAAGTTTTTAATCAATTTGGGGGCATGTAAAGTATTTTTCAAAATAAGGGGTGGATTGGGGGGAGACAAAGTTTTCTGACCATAACCCTGAATTGGAACAGAATTACCATTACCAACAATTATACCGCGAGGGTTGCTCAAACTGGAATAAGACGAGAGAGTACCTGAGTCGGATGTCATGTGGGTAGTGGCACCGGTGTCCATATACCAATTTGGGTCCGGTTGAGTCAAATCAAGTGTGTGCATCGCGGCCTTAATATTGGTCTGAGTGGGGCCTGCTGCGTTGTGAGCTTGCAGAGGCCGGGGCCCAAGAATTCCAGAACTGGGCTGTCCTGGGCCGTAGCCGGCTGAATCGGAATTACCGGATGGGGCCGTCGAGGCTGGGAAGCCCATCGCCACCGGGCTGAAGCTGTTGTGGAATTGGGCCGTAGGGCCACTGTCCACTAGTCCAAGCCCACAGCACAGAGGCCCAAGGCTGAGACCAGGGGGTCGGTGGCCCACTGTAACTGGGATGGGGTCCACTGCCACTGGTTTGGCCACCGTGACTGCTGCCTGTGCCGCCGAGTTTGCCCTCGCGATATTTTCCATTATTTTTTCGGCCATTCTTGCTGCCCCCGTGAGATCGGTTTTGGTTCGAATTGTCACCAAAATTTTGAGGACTAGGGGAGGAAGTCAGCATGACCACAGGACTAGCATTAGTAGCCGCCTTTTTAGCCAAACCGGTTTCTTCCAAGGTAAGCATGGATCGGGCTTGATAGAACCTTGGAAGAGGATTACTTTGACGAATGAGAGTTCCAACGCCACTATAGGCCTCGGATAGGCTAGCAACCATCTGTAAGATAAGACGATCTTCACTAACAGGTGCACCAACGTTGCGGAGTTGGTCCGCCAATTCCTTCAACCTTTTGCAATATGCTGAAATGTTCGGAAAATTTTCCATGTTGACGTGGGAAAAATCTTGTTCAAGAGTAACAACTCTAGAATTTTGATTATCCTAGAATATGTCACGCAGTCTATCCCATGCAGCCATTGCCGTAGCGTCTGGCTCAATAATCGTCTGCAATAGGTCGGTGGAGATAGTAGAATAAATCCACTGAAGGACGGTGGCATCAAGTGTTATCCATAACTTAGGATCATCCTCGCGTTTAGGCACCTCCATATCATCAGGAGCCGCGGGGATGATGTGATGGATGACTTGATGCGAACGAGCGTGAATTTTGAACAACTCGGCCCACGTCGCGTATTGGACGTTTTCTATTTCAAGAATTAGAGGGATATGATTCTTGACGTTAGAAACAACAAGGGTTGGGTGAAACATGTTCTTTGACGTAGACATAACGAAAGAACAATAGGTGATAGAGGGATTTGGAAGAGAGATTTGGAGAGCGGAAGAATAAATGGCAAACCCGGGGGGGGGGGGTCGGTCTTTGGCCGAGAAGAGCAAAAATTTTTGAGAGAAATTTTTGTTTGTTTGACCTAGACTCTTGATACCATGAAAGAAATAATCCCCTTGATTATTTTCATTAGTTGAAAGGCTATATATACAAGTTACATATTTCCATAATAGGAGAATCTTATTCCTATTCTATTCCTAAAACCTTATTCTACTTGGATACTAACTATACATTTTTGGTAATACAATAATTATGGTAAGTGTGCAATACTACTTATATTACAACATTACCTAAACTAGGATACTAAATATTTACCATAAATTACTTGGTACAAATCTGTCCAAAACCGAGAGCAATCCCGTGACCAATATACACAATATACACATGTATATTGTGTGTATAATGTATATATTTAACATTAATAACCACTGCTGCTAAGAAATATTAAAAAATATACCAATTGGATGTAAACAATGCATTCCTCCATGAAGAATTGCATCAAGAAGTGTATATGGATGTCCCTCCAAGACTGACCACTCATTATCCAAGCTTAGTCTGCAAACTAAACAAGTCACCCTATGGCATAAAGCATGCAAGTAGGCAGTGGTACGCAAAACTGACTCAAGCTTTGAATTCTAGGGGTACATTCATTCCATGAATGCTTATTCTTTATTATCTAGGAAGAAAGGGACCTCTGTAGTATTTGTTGCAGTATATGTAGATGATATCCTGCTAACAGGTAATGATTGTGATGAGATCATACAAATCAAATCCTTTTTGTACAATCAGTTCAAGACCAAAGACTTGAGTAGACTACATTACTTTTTGGGATTAGAGATACTTTACAAAGATGGTGTATTGATTTTTCAGAAGAAGTTTGTTCAAGATCTTCTCAAGGAGTTCCATTGTGATCACCATAGTGCCCTTACTTCACCACTTGATCCTATCATCAAACTCAAAGCTAAGGAGGGTAAACCACTTTCAGACCCTACTTACTACAGAAAGTTAGTGGGGAAACTTAATTTCCTCACTAACACCAGACTTGATATATTATTTGGAGTGTAGCATCTTAGTCAATTTATGCAAGATCCTCAGGAGCCTCACCTCCAAGATGCCTACCAAGTGCTAAGTTATCTCAAGAGAGATCCTACTATGGGTGTGGTTATGTCCTCGTCTTTAAATTATACAGTTCAATCCTACTGTGAGTCAGATTTGGCCACCTGCCTTGACTCTAGAAAATTCATCACTGGTTACATTGGGCTATTGGGTAGAAGTACTGTGACTTGGAAGACTAAGAAACAATAGACTATCTCTCTCCTCTGATGAAGGAGAATTGGTTTGGCTACACAGATTGTTTGATGAGTTGACTATTCCTCTCTCTGGTGCTTTCAAGGTGTATTGTGACAGTCAATCAACATTACAAATAGCCAAGAATTCTATTTTTCATGAAAGAATTAAACACATTGAAGTGCATTGCCACTTTGTGAGAACCAAGCTCCAAGAAAGATTAATTTCATTGCACCACATTGGCACAAATGATCAACTAGCTGACATACTCACCAAGGCCCTCACTGGTCTCAAACACTCAACTATACTGGACAAGTTGTCAGTGTTCACCACACCTCCAACTTGAGGGGGAGACATTTATTAGCAAGTTGGTTATGTAGTTTGTTAGGTGGTTAGTCAACCGAGCCAGCCTGACAGTTAGTTAGTAGTCCATGTAGTCGGTTAGTGAGTCATCAAGATGGATTAGATATTTTTAGATATTTTGCTGCTTCTTCAATTTGTACATATGCAAGAACAATGATTGCAATCAATTAGTTGTCTCTCTAGCTCTCTTTTTATTTTGTAGCAAGTACTAGCTCAACCATTGTTGGTGAGCTTCATTCTTCACTGTTCATCTCCACCATTGTTGATGAGCTTGGTGCTTCACCATTTCTGCTCATCACTGAGCTTTATAAACAGTCTAGATATTAATTCCGAGAAAGTAGTGTAAATTAAACAGAATAATAAGTTACTTAAAATTTACTTTTTAACTTTTATGGTGGTGTGGCAAGGACTATTATTGATATCATTGATGGGGAAACTTGCAAAATGATGTCGGCAGAAATGAGGAAATTGATAGTAACAAAACAATTACAGGATTCCAATCTAGCAATTATATAACTACAAAAGTTTATAGTGTCATTGTTCAATACATTATTGAGTAACATCAACATACTGCCTATGTGGAGGGCCCAAGTGATGGTTTGCGTTGGAGTTATGATCGGACGTGATGCTTATTTAATAGGCTTGATTAAAAAATAAAGTTACATTCTTACTATCATCTATAGCTTTTAGTTATTGGTAAACACTTGATTCTAACAAGTGATATGCCATGGTCATGGGTTCGATTCTCAGGAATAATTAAGGGTGGCCAGATATTTTTATTTTGCAGGGTTCTGTACCGTATCAAGAAGTTATCAATGAAGATGGACATGAAGACTTGCTGAAATACTGGAGGGGGAATGAGAAGACCTTTCCGACACTTTCATTGATGGCCCGAGATGTTTTGAACATTCAAGCGTCATCAAGCTGCGTCAAAGCATTTTTCACGGCAGATATCAAATAGGAGACCACAGACACTCATTAGCGGAGACTTGAAATTGCAGTATTATTCAGAGATTGGATACGAGCGGAGTGGAGAAGGTGCGGTCAACCGGAGATCAACGAAGAAGAAGATGAAAACTACAACGAAATCTTAACCGAAGGTAGTGGAAGCGACGTGGATCAATTTGACCAACAAATACAAATTCCAACCGAAGAACCACAGGATATCATCAAGCAATTAGAACAGGTTTTTTTGAGAATGTAATTTTTTTAATTGCAATTTTATTATGTAATTTGTAACTTTTGGACAACACCACAAAGTTGCAATTTAGATTTTAGACAATTGTATTTGTATTACAAAAAAATCATATGTCTATTAAATAATATAAGAGGCACAAAAACAGTCTTGAGATGTTTTTATTACACTATCTTGTTTTGTTTATTGAGTTTTTTTATACATATGTTATATAAAAAAAAAAAAAGGAAAACCTGTCGGACCCCGACCCGACCCCGCCCCGACCCGATACAGACGGGATCGGGATCGGGATCGGGACGGGACTGGAGCAAGTCCCGCCAGACCCGACCCCGCCAGACCCCGCCAGACCCTACCCCGACCCCCTCTCCCGTCCCGTCCCGATCCCGACTCCGCCAGACCCGGCCCGCCATACCCGAGCCCGGCCCACTGGCCACCCCTAGGAATAATATATTGCTTGTGGAAATTGTAGGGTGACACCAAATGAGGGGATGCATGGCTCGGGTCAAAGTCATAGTCGAACATGATACTTATTTGATAGGCTTGGAAAAATATAAAGATGCATCCTTATTATCGACTATATAGCTTTCTAGGATGGTAAACGTTTGATTTTAATATACTTGTCTTTTAAGAAAAGTTTATCTAGAAGAATTAGAAAGATAGTTCTTGGGCAAAACCAAAGCTACTATGGAGAATTTGGAACTGTAATAATAGAAAAAAGATGAGGCAACACAAGAGCTTAAACTAATTCAAAGTTTAGCTTTTTTACTGGCTATATATCTTTGCTTGCTTAATTCTGAAAGAAATAATTCTCTTCATTATTTTCATTAATGAAGAGGAATATATATAATATACAATCTCTAAATATGGAAAATTATATTCCTACTATAATACTAATATCCTAATTACACTTGTACAAGAATTCTACAAAATATGGTAAGTAACCTAAATATACATAAGTTGTCCGTGAGATACACGGTTTTGGTTTCTATCACACCCCCGTAGTCATAGCGGGCGGTTGTTGTACGCTGAGACTGTCCCTAAAATCTTCAAACAGAACCAAGGGAAGACCCTTAGTAAAGATGTCAGCAATTTGGTACCTTGAAGGGACATGCAAGACATATACTTGTCCACGGGCTACCTTTTCGCGAACAAAGTGAATATTCATCTCGATATGTTTAGTGCGCTGATGTTGGACCAGATTTCCAGAGGGATAGATTGCACTAACATTATCACAGTAGACCAATGTAGCTATCTGAATAGGAAAATAAAGCTCTAAAAGTAGATTATGCAGCCAACGTGACTCAAACACCACATTGGCTACCCCTCGATACTCGGCCTCTGCACTGGATCACGATAATGTTGCTTGGTGTTTTTCCGATGAAGAGACCAAGTTATCACAAAAAAATATACAATAACCAGATGTCGACCGTCTGGTATCTGGACATCCACCCCAATCAGCATTTGTATACGATACGAGAGTAGAGACAGATGATGGATATAAATGCAATCCATAATCAAGTGTGCCATGTATGTATCGTATAATGCGTTTGAGTTCATGCATGTGCTCAATTCGTGGATCATGCATAAATAAACACACCTGTTGTACTGCATAAGTAATAACTGATCTCGTGAAAGTAAGATACTAAATAGCCCTTGCAAGACTACGATAGTGGGTGAGATCCTCGTATGGTGTGCTAGAATTAACACTCATCTTCGATTTGGTATCAACCAGAGTAGAAGAGGACGTATAAGATGACATGTCAGCTCTCTCAATAATCTCAGCCACATACTTCTTCCGTGATAAAAATAGACCATTTGCATGACGAGTGACAGCTATACCCACAAAATAACTCAGGGCCCCAAGTCTTTCATAGAAAATTCTGAACTGAGAAGGGACATGATAGACTTGCGCAAATTATCAGAGGAGGCAGTCAAAATTATATCATCCGCATATAACAGAATGTATGCTAGAGAAGTACCACGACGATAGATGAATAGATAATGATCAGACCTACTGTGAGAAACTCAATAGTAGACACTTAATCAGCAAACCTCTTATATCAAGCTCGTGGGGCCTGCTTAAGCTCATACAAGGACTTTTTTAGGACGAGAGGTGGATGTGGGGGGGACGAATTTGTGTGACCATAACCACGAATTGGAATTGAATTTCCATTACAAACAATTATACCGTAATTTTTGCTCAAATTAAAATAAGATGAGAGATTACCTTGAACACATTCGCCTGCCGTAGCATCCCCATATCAATTGGAACTATACAACTGTTAATCATCATGAAAATGTTAGGAGTTATAAGGACATTGAAAATGAAGTTGGATTAGGACACCTCTTGACTTTTATGTAATTTTTTGGGGACCCCAAAACCAAAAGGAAATATTAACGGGCAGATTCAGGATTTATATTTTATGGGTTGTTTGGTAGCTTCTTAGGAGCTAAGTTATTCGTATATTAAATCTTGTATAAGTAATATCATGTTTCGTGGAATTCTTTTGCTATGTACAAAATTTAACACACCTAATACGGTGTTTGATTTGTAATTTAGAAACCCGCATAACTAACACATGTATAAGTTATGAGGAAATCTATATATTATTTTTTATAGGATAGAAGATGGAATAATTAATACATGAATAACTAAACCCTACATAGTTTGCACAAAATAATACATAGATTCTTTCATAACTAATCTATGTATTACTAATTAATGTACTTGCATAACTCTAATGATCAGCTACCAAATGACTCCTATGTGTTTATTTTTAAGATTTTTAATATTTAATTTAGTATTGTTTTAAAATTATATGTTCAGACCTAAAGTATGTTATAATTTTAATAATTACTACACAAAAAATTATGATTCTAGTCGAAAAATATTAGATAACCCGTAGTTACATCCTCCCCAGAATAGTAGTAATACTTGACTTGGCCAAGATAGGAAAAGTAGAGAGGTCCCAGGGTGAGCAGTAAATACATCTAGAGCTGGCAAATTGCAACCAAGTGTTTTTAATGCTTTCCTTGGCCAAGAGGAAGAAAGAGTCCCCCACCCCACCCATAGATAAAAAGCTTATTAATATTGTAAATAATGAATTTTGGGTCTAACTCAATTTCAAATGCTAGTTTATAGGGTGAGGATTGTCCAAATCCATATAAGGAGTCATGTTCCCATTTTATTTCCGATGTGGGACTCTTAACACTCTCCCGCACACCTAGACCTCGTTAACTGAAGCGTGGACAATATAATTTGGGGGCCCAACATCGGTGAACAAAGAATTGGAATGGGCCTGACTCTGATACCATGTAAAGAATGGATTTTGGGTCTAACTCAACTCCAAAAGCTAGCATATAGAATAAGATTTATCCAAGTCTATATAAAGAGTCATGTTCTCATTCCATTTACGAGTGAGACTCTTAACAAATGTCAGTGAAAAGATCCTAATGTGTCCATGTACACTTGTTTGAGTTTGCTTTTTATGTTACACTTTTTGATTCATTGGATCCTTATGGTTAGCAAATTAGCTCGTATTTATTTCTCTCATTAACAGTTTCAATTTGAAATTGATATAAAAAAAATTCAAGAAAATATAAATAAATTTATATCAACTTCTGATTATGATTTAAATTTAATTTTAGATTGGGACTCCGTTAGAAATTAAAAACAGAGAAGAGGTTATATCCTAACGGCGAGAATAAATAATAAACAAAAGTTTAATAGATAGCAAAGTTGCTCAATTTCAGATAGTACCAGAAAAAAATATTTCATTCAGACAAGTGGTCTTCTTAAGAAAGAAGATAAAGAAACTTCCTTGAAAACTATAATGACTCTCTTGTACAAACCCTAACATTATGATATATCCTCACAAAAGAATACCGACCTAGCTTGTCCTTCATAAATATATTAGCTGTTAGATTTGTTTTTAGATAAAGAAAAATAGAAAGATTATAGTTGTGACA
Source organism: Anisodus acutangulus (assembly GCA_029783415.1). Classification (NCBI taxonomy): domain Eukaryota; kingdom Viridiplantae; phylum Streptophyta; class Magnoliopsida; order Solanales; family Solanaceae; genus Anisodus; species Anisodus acutangulus. The sequence continues at coordinate 45,313,343 of CM056505.1, forward strand.
CTGATTTACAACATGGATTGTCCCCTTTTCATTAATTTGAATTGACTGAATATTTTGTCCTCCACCATCACAGCAAAACACTAGGTGTCGTTTGATAGAATGTATTAGAGAAAATACTATATGCATTAGTTTTGTATATTAACAATATCTTGTTTGATACACTTTTTCATTCTATGTTTATACACCCTATTTGATATTATGTTATGCATAACTAATACCCAGCAAATCATGATATTAACAAAGCAATGCAATGAGTTTTAATGCATGCATTAGCATGGTTAAAGACACAATTGCACATGAAATTCCTCACATAATATATGTTGGATATGTAAAGCAGTACGGGAAGTAAATAAATATTACAAGTGTTCGAAAGGATAAACAAATAGGCAATTCAGAACTGCCGCAAGCTTGTTGAGTCTTGAATCTTGATAACCTGAAATCAAGAAACACTAAATCTGAATTGTTACAATTGTGGCTGAGTCGAGAGATGGCTCTCTGTTTTTAAGACAAGATTGCCCCGTATATATGCTTTTACGTTAACGATTTAAAACAAGATTTCCCCGTATATATGCTTTTAGGTTGATTCTGACGAAGAAAATAAAACACGAAACGACTTGCTGAAGAACGGAAAAGGAAGGAAGAATTTTGAGTTTTCTGTTGACAGAATTTCAGTTGTTCTCTTCTGTTTTTGTCTGTGTATTATATTGTAGTAGTCTTTACAATTGAGCCAAAAGGCTTCAATATATAACATAAGGGGAGACTTCTCAACTGCCAAGTAATGACTGTTTATGGCCATTAGTATGGTAGGTAGAAACTTTCTGCCTTCCACTGTTTCCAATTTCATCTTTCTAGAAACTCCAGGGACCAAACTGTAGATATTAAATAATTTGGGGGTCTATCAGAAGAAGCCCAAGGCCCACGACCCGGTACCATGACCGGACCGGACGGGCGGGCGGCGACGGCGCGCGTGTGGGCTTAGCCTTGAACCCAAGCACATCTAGGTCCTCCCTCCTTCAAACACATGGGTTACCCCTTGGGGTCCCAAACCCTTAGCCAATTTTGAGACTTATAAAGAGAACAATTCTTCCTTTTCCCACCGATGTGGTAGATTTGTCCCACGCCATATTTTCATGCCTCAAACACCTTACTTCCTAGACCAATATCTCTTTCATTTCTCAATGAAATTTGACGATTCTTGGCCCTACGGTCATCTACTCACTTAGTAGATTATGCATGTATGAAGAGACAAAGCCTCCAACATACGGAACCCTAGTGTTTAAGTCATTAAATACGGGTGGACGCACCTCCCCACCAAAGGCAAATTCCAACAATATAATATGGAGGATTTTTTTGTAAACAACTCATTATTTTTTAAAATTAAGCAATGCATGTTATTTATAATACACCAAATCAAACGGTGGATAAAAGATAATTTCTGCATAACTAATGTCAGCATTATTAATATCAACATTACTAATACCAACATTACTAATACACCTATTCAGCATTATTTTTATAAACTCTGGGAAACAACCCCTAGAATTGGGGATTAATGGATGTAATTCTTCTAATGCATCGTCGAGAGAGTTGCTACTCATTTAGAGAACTCGTTTAGCTTGTTATATTTAGTATCAATATATATATACATATATGTGTGAGAGAGATATACTTTTAGCTTTGACATTCAAACTGCCCTCAACAACAAATAACTATTATTCTCATGTGAATGGGCTAAAATTAGCTTCTCTCAAGAGGGTTCTATTGCTAAACTCCAATATCCTAAGACATTTGAGGTTTCAAGTTAGGCTTTGCAGTTACCGACTTCATAGGTCTGAGACTTTGAAATGGTTAAATACTAAATACTAAATACTTAATAATTACCCGGTTAGTTTGTTAATTATGGTGCTCCAAGCGCTATTTGTCCATTTCTACCGGATGTATAGAAGTGGCCCAAAATCGAAGTCCATCATTTCAAATCAGAAATTCTAATACTAGACTGTTTTTAGTATAAAAAAGTCAATAGTATTGGACCCATAATTGAAGTCCAGGAAATGACGCGTGATATATCCATAAGTGTCCGTCTTAAATTTTTATCCACGGTTAAAAATCTTTAAAAACTAATTTTGACTTGAAAAAATTCGCTGAGAAAAACTTTTGTTGCCCATCAGCCATAAGTTTTAACTTGTGCCTATAGGGCAAAACTTGTGGTCAATTGAGCATGTTCATTGTCTTTGAAAAAAATAATCCCTTGATTATTTTCATTAATGAATGATTATATATACAATTTACAATCTCCATAATATGGAAAATCCTATTCCAATTTTAATCCCAAAATCATATTCTATTTGTACAAGAATTCTACAATTATGGTAAGTGTACAATGCTAATTAAATACAATAATATATTACCAAAACTACCGTGATATACACGGTATACACAGGCCAGTGTATATACCGTGTATATCACGTGTATATTTATCACACCTCCGCAGTCATAGCGGGCGATCTTCGTACGCTGAGACTGTCCATAAAATCTTTAAATAGAACCGAGGGGAGACCCTTAGTAAAGATGTCTGCAATTTGATAATTGGAAGGGACATGGCAGACGTGTACTTGTCCACGAGCTACCTTTTCGCGAACAAAGTGGATATCCATCTCGATGTGTTTAGTGCGTTGATGTTGAACCGGATTACCAAAAAGATAGAATGCACTAATATTATTACAATAAACCAAGGTAGCTTTCTGAATGAGACAATGATGTTCTAAAAGAAGATTATGTAACCAACATGATTCGGATACCACATTGGCTACCCCTCGATACTCGGCCTCTGCATTAGAGCGTGATAATGTAGACTGTCGCTTTGCAGATCATGAGACCAAGTTATTACCAAGAAACATACAATCCACGTCTGGTATCTGGACAACCACCCCAATCAACATCTGTATACGAGACAAGCGTAGAAGTCGACGACGGATATAGATGTAAGTCATAGTCAAGTGTTCCATGGATGTATCGTATAATGCGTTTGAGCGCATTCATTTGCTCAACCCTAAGATCATGCATAAACAAACATACCTGTTGTACGACATACATAATATCCGGTCTCGTGAAAGTAAGATACTGAAGAGCCCTTGCAAGACTCCTATAGTGGGTGAGATCCTCGTAAGGTGAGTCAGCCGCAACACCCAGCTTGGGTTTCGTATCAACTGGAGTGGAAGTAGACTTGCACGAGGACATACCAGCCCGCTCAATTATCTCAACGGCATACTTCCATTGTGATAGAATAACCCACCTGCATGACGAGTGACAGCAATCCCCAAGAAGTAACTCAAGGGCCCCAAGTCTTTCATAGCAAACTCAGAACTGAGTAGTGTCATAATAGACTTCCGTAACACATCAGAAGATGCAGTCAAAATAATATCATCCACATATAACAGAATATAAGTCAGGGCGACGATATATGAATAATGAATTATCAAACCTGCTGTGAGAAAACCCAATAGACGAAACATAGTATGCAAACCGCTTATACTAAGCTTGTGGGGCCTGCTTGAGCCCATACAAGGACTTCTTAAATAAACATACATGATTAGGATATTTGGGGTCTCAAAAACTCAAGGGCTGATACATGTACACGGTCTCCTTAAGATCATCATGTAGGAAAGCATTCTTCACATCTAGCTGATGAATGGGACATGCCTTTGAAAGTGCCAGACAGAGAACAGTGCGAATGGTAGCCGGTTTGACCACCGGGCTAAATGTCTCACCACAATCCACGCCAACCTGTTGAGTTTTACCATCACCTACAAGACGAGCCTTATGTCTCGCAAAAGAGTCATCAGAATTATATTTATGAGTAAAATTCCACATAGACCGAATAATATTAATACCAGAAGGATGGGGTACCAACTCCCACATCTTATTTTCAATAAGAGCATCATATTCGTCGTTCATAGCCAATTTCTAATTCGGGTAATTTAATGCAAACACTGGCTTACGGGTTAGTGGGATTTAAGAACATTAGAATTAAGATTAAAATGTCTTTTTGGTGTAAAAATACCCCGTTGACTATGAGTAAAAAGCATGTGTGTCGAGGGAGAATTGGGTGGATTTTTGGGGAAAATCGGATGGGTGATGGACTGGCCAGCAGGTAGTGGGCCTACTAGCCCAAAACTGGAAATCGGAGGCTTGACTGGAGCAAAATCAAGGCGAGTTGTCTCAAGATGGTCGAGAGATCGACACTAGCATAAATCAGGCGTATAGCGATGGGTGGTGGCGGGCCAACAGGCAGTGGGCCTGCTGGCTTTTCGGGGTCACTGGATCGGCCCATGAAGTGGTGCATAATGTACAGTAAAACTTCGTCATCTAAAAATTAATACGAACTAGGCACGGGACTACTCACTTTAGCAAACGGAAATTGGGTTTCATAAAAAATAACATGACGACTAATTATAATTTTATTAGATGATAAATCAAAATATTTGTAACCACGATGATTAGATGGATAACCCAAAAACACACAAGCGGTAGAACGAGCTTGAAGTTTGTTAATTGTAGTTGACGAAAATAGTGGATAGCATAAACACCCAAAGACCCTAAGATGTGAATATAAAGCTGACATCTTTCCCTGAAACGGCCAAAGCCACATAAATCTCCAGCTCCTTAGTGGGTTACTTGATGGCTGACATGGGGGGCACGTTTGTACAGTTTTTTCCCCTTTTTGTACTATAAATAGGATTATTCTTTGTACATAAAACACACAATCAATCAAACAAATCAAAATTTATCTATCTTTTTATCCTTTACTTTCCTTTACTTTACTCGACTGTATTCATGCTTCTTACCTCTTAGTTTACTTATACTACCGTTCTAACGCTTTCTGGAGTAGTTGGGGAACCCATTTGCTGGAAATTAGTGTTCCGTTTCCAGCCCAAATCGCTTAAGTTAAGAAGGAATTAATTTGTCATCCGATAAAACGGCAAACACATCGGAGGGTAACATGTTCAAACTCTCCTTTTCCATTTAGATGATTTTTTTTAACTTATTCAAGATAAAATGAAATGTGTTTTTTTTTTGGGAATGATCCAAAGGAGCTGCTAGTAATGGAGTTTGCAGCATCGTTTACTAGTCCTACAGGATGTTTCGGCTGTGAACTAAGTAGATATCAATACGGTGAATGTTTTCATTGTCGTCATTGCGGATTCTTGCTAATTCCCTGTTTGGATGTTCTCATTGTATTTGAGTTTTCCAAATTAACTTTAATATCTTAACTTGATTCTACGATGCACCTTTTTGGTGGAGCAGAATCCCTTAAGCAAGTCTGAGAACCACCATCTGAACAGTTTTAGAAGACTTGTGTCTGCTTGATTGTTTTGTGGGCATTTGGAACTTATAATGTTGCAACATGAAACCAAACATGGAATTATACGGAGACAACTAGATGCGATTTGTTGACATGAAATGATCAAGAAAACTACTAGTTTGGACATTCTAATTCGTCCAGTACCGGCAATCATCATTTTTACATTTGCAGGTGTCGTGTCTGCAACCAGATCCTTCCTACATTTCAGGACCTGAGCAAAAAGTTCCCAAAACTCTCATTCATGGATGCTGATATTGATGAATGTCCTGAGACAACTCAGAACATTCGCTACACTACCGAGATGGTGAGAGGATTGATGGTGGAGAAGAGCGCTTGCATGACCGTCTGTGGTTGCATTCTTAGAAGAAACTTTCAATACCTTTGCAATTGAAAGTTGAAACAGACCATAGACTTGGTTCATTTTTGTACTCTAGTTTCATTTCTTATTTTTATCACAATTCTCAATTACCAGGGACATGGAAATTCACAGGTAGGTCTCGATACAAATAGCAAAACTACCTAATTGCATTATAGAGTGCTTCCAGACACAGAAACCACAATTGATAAACCGACTGCATTTCTCATTAGATAAAATGATCGCAATAATGTTTTTATCAGACAAAGGAAGTTTTTCACCTCAAGAGATAATTTTCATATATAATCGGATAAAACAAGGGGAACTTAAATCACTGCTACTTAATAACAGTTACAAAATAAAAATAAGGTACTGCAGAAAAGGGTGAAGAAAGAAAATGAAAAATAACAAATGTTCAATGACTCATGTTCTCTTCTCCCGGCACCAATGGAACCTTGAAAACAAATATCAATACCAATGTATGATAAGATGAAGCTTGATTATTGGTCTGCAACAAGAATAATGGCCAGAAGAAATTCGACTGGCCAAAAAATTGTAATGCAAGACCTCACTCAAGCTTTAGGCTTGAGGATCTTGACAGTCTCCCAGGTGAAGTCAGGGTCATCACGGCCAAAGTGACCGTAAGCTGCAGTCTTCTGGTACCTGAAGTTGCCTCCTCTCAACAAATCGAGATTGATTGACATCATTCCAGGCCTGAAGTCAAAGTTCTCCTTGATCAGAACCAAAATATCCTTGTCAGGAATTGTTCCTGTCTTGTAAGTGTCAACAAACACGGAAAGTGGTTCAGCCACACCAATAGCATAAGAAACCTGCACAATACAGCGGCGAGCAAGTCCTGAGGCAACCACACTCTTTGCTGCCTGCCTAACAATGTAAGCACCGCTCCTGTCCACCTTAGTCGGGTCCTTTCCTGAGAAAGCACCACCACCGTGAGCACCCCAGCCTCCGTAGGTATCAATGATGATTTTCCTGCCAGTGAGACCGGCATCTCCATGTGGGCCACCAATGACGAAGCGGCCTGATGGGTTGAGGTGAAAGATGGTGTTCTCATCAAGGTACTCAGCTGGGATCACAGGCTTGATCACATGCTCTTTCAAGTCCTGGGCAATCTGGTCGTTTGTGACAGTTTCGTCATGTTGGGTTGAGATGAGAACAGTGTGAACTCTAATAGGGACCATGGCACCATTGTCGTTCTTGTACTCAACGGTGACTTGGGTCTTGCCATCTGGCCTGAGCCATGGGCAGGTTTTGTTCTTCCTCACTTCAGTAAGCTTGGCACCAAGCTTGGTGGCCAAAACATGGGTGAGGGGCATGAGCTCTGGGGTCTCATCTGTGGCATAGCCGAACATGTGACCTTGGTCACCAGCTCCAATTTCTTCTGGTTTCTTGGTAAGATGACCGTGAACTCCTTGGGCAATGTCAGGGCTCTGCTGCTCAATGTTGACAAGGACCTTGCAGTTGTCAGCATCAAGGCCAACATCTGCTGAGGTGAACCCAATGCCTCTGCATGTGTCACGTACTATCTTCTCATAGTCGACAGTGGCCTTGGTTGTGATCTCTCCGAAGACCATAACCATGTTTGTCTTTGTGCAGGTCTCACATGCGACCTTGCTCTCTGGATCCTGCTCTAGGCAAGCGTCAAGAATGGCATCTGAGACCTGGTCACAGAGTTTGTCGGGGTGGCCTTCATTGACTGACTCTGAGGTGAACAAGAAAGTTTCCATGTCTGCCCTGACCAAATATAAGGAAACATGTTAAAACCTATCTTAAAATATTCAATTCCAAAAAAATCAGTGGAAAACTGTTCCTAGTACACATGAGACTATGAAAAGTAGTCAGAACTCAAGAACATAACAGATAAGCCATTTAGCCCACAAAATCATACTATAAGACCACCACACAAGCACACATCATATTGCCAATAAACTGTCCCATTTAAACCGCATTGCTTGAGAACTCCAAAGAACATTCCTTAACTTAATTTAAGCAATACAAATTTGAATCGTCAATCGAACAATATTTCACCTTTACTCATATGATAACATAAAACATTTCCGTAGTTATATTTGCTGATAGCACTTGCAGTAACCATAAAGGGCAGTCTGGTGCACTAAGCTCCCGCTATATTTATCATAATATAATAAATAAATTACAAGATGCAATTTATCTACTGTAAAAATCAGTTTATAGCAATGAGATCTACATACTTCACATAACCTTAGAAGACAATGTAACAATGAGAGCCAACTAATTTCTTTCTTTTTTCATTTTTGTATTTCCTTTCTAAAATTAACACTAAAAGTTATTGTTAGCACTTAAACCACCCAAACTCATGGACAAAAAGACATTTCCATGCCAGACAGAACTCCTTGTACGGCAAGACTAGTTTATAAATGAGCTCTTAGTAGTACTTCAAATGAGACAATGCAACAATAAGAGATTACTCTTTTCCTTTTTCCTTTTAATACTCCCTCAGTCTCATATTAGTTGGCCACATTACTATAAATATCCGTCCCAAAAATACTTGTCCATTTACAAAATCAAGATAGAATTAACTAAGTTTTTCCTAATTTTCCATTTACATTAATTATTTGTAAAAATAAATAATATGATTAGAGTGCAATTAATTGGAGAGAGATAAGGGTAATATAGTAAAAATACACTTTTATTTAAGAGTTCTTAAAGGGCGTGTAAAGGGGAAAGTGGCCAACTAATATGGGATGGAGGGAGTAATTAACATAGATCGAACGCCTTAATGCTGTTACACTCATAATTAACACTTAAACTACCCGAATTAATCAAATGTAACTCCTTGTACAGTGAAAACTAGTTTAACAATGAGATCTGACTACTAGTTTTACCAGTGTTCACAATAACACAACAATTATTCATTATATCACTAGTAAACAAGGAGATCTAACCATAAATTAAGGAATGCATGCGCAACTCTTCATATGAAAAAAAATGTGGCTAGAAAAAAGCTAATTTTACAGACATTTCGACGTTTTTAGAACAAATCAACATGTATGACCAAGGACCTTTAGTAAAAATGCTGAGATCTATATCGTAAATCCACAAAAAAAACATGCACGAAGATTCATAACACAGATCTAATACGAATCTAATGTAATCTAATAGAGATAAAAAAGGAAGACATGTAATACTTGCTACATATTGGAAAATGTTGCTAGAAAACCACTAATTTTACAAACATTTGACGCTTTCGAAACGAATCAATATGTATGACAGTAGAAATGCTGAGATCTAGATCGTAAATCCACAAAATAACATGCTTCGAAGATTCATAACAGATCTAATGGCTAAAACAACAAAAATACCAAAATCTAATAGAGGAAAAAAGGAAATAACACGTAACACTTGTCATATTGAAAAATGTTGCTAGAAAACCACTAATTTTACAGTAATTTGACGCTTTCAAAACGAATAAACATGTACAACTCAACATAACGAGAATATTAACAGTAGAAACGCTGAGATCTAGATCGTAAATCCACATAATAAACATGCTCAAATATCGATAACAGTTCAAAATTCAAATCTGAAGAAGCAAAAACAGAATAAAGGGCAACAAAATCAAAATTTAGTAAAGAAAAAAAAAGTAAGAAACACGTAATACTTTTTTTTTCATGAATCGGAGCAATAAAGGGCTAAATCTCAATAGATCGCAGCAGCAAGGTCACTCTGCCACTTACAATTGGAAAAACGTAACACTTGCTGCATAATGGAAAATGTTGCTAGAAAACCACTAATTTTACAGACATTTGATGCTTTCAAAACAACATAACGAGAATATCCACAGTAGAAATGCTGAGATCTAGATCGTAACACCTTTTTTTTCACGAATCAGAGCGACAAAGGGCTAAATTTCAGTGGATCGCGGCAGCAAGGTCAACTCTGCTACTTACAATCGGAAACACGTAAACTCTTGCTGCATAATGGAAAATGTTGCTAGAAAACCACGAAATTACTCACATTTGATTGCTCTCAAAGAAACTCAACATGACGAGTATATTCACACTAGAAATGCACAGATCTACATCGTAAATCCACAAAAAAACACATGCACGTACACTCATAGCACAGATCTAATACGAATCAACATCATATATCTTCAATAAAGGAAGCAAAAACTGTAAATTTCGTGAACATACCTCTGAAAATATGAATAAAATTTCTGGATCGAAAAACACAGAAGAGATTTGGATCTGTGTGGTCACGAGTTTTGGCCTTTTGGGTGAAGTTGTGGTCCAGTATTTATAACAACCGATATTGAAGGGACAGGGGAAGGCGCGTAGAGTTCACTCGCTTTTTTCTCTTTCTTCTCACTTTCCATACACCACCAACCAACCTAAGAGGGTCCCACAATCATCACTTCTGTGGGACCTACTTAGTACCCCGCACATTTCTACCAACCCTTTGAGGGACCCAAAGGTTAGTATTTTAACGGTCCAGATGATTTCTAAATTTTAGTGTAGCATATCATTGAACGTCCATTTACCCGAAGAAAATAATTGTATAAGAGACCGTTTGGTTGGAGGAATTAAATGGGTAATTACGGTATAAAATTTGGGACTAAATCTATGATCTATCCCATGTTTGACCGAGAGTATATTAGTTAAAATTAGGATACATTTTATATCATTATCATTGGGTTATTTGGAATTAAATTTACCTCATGTTTAATTTTGGGTATGCTGAAGTGTGTGATCATCTCATCTAAAAGATTAAGCCGTTAGAGAGAGCATACTTTTAATATTTGATTATATTCTCAACACACCCCTCACGTGTTGACCTGAATTTTTTTATGGTCAAAGCACTTGAAAATTCTTTTTTGGCGGCGAAATTCGATCTCAAGACCTTTGTCTGTCTCTAATATTATGTTGAAATGTGTGATCATCTCATCTAAAATATGAAACTGTTAGAGAAAGCACACTTTTAATATTTAATTATATTCTCAACACACCCTCTCATGTGTTGGCCTGGATTTTTTTTATGGTCAAAGCACGTGGAAATTCTTTTCTGACGGCGAGATTCAAGCTCAAGACCTTTGTCTGACTCTGATACTATGTTGAAGTGTGTGACCATCTAATCTAAAAGATAAAGCTGTTAGAGAGAGCACATTTTTAATGTTTAATTATATTCTCAGCAGAGTATTAGCTAAATTAGGATAAATTTTATATCAAAATAATAAAATTATCTATCCCATATAAAAGGTAATTATATATCCTTATTATTATTCTAGAATTGTAGGATAACCTTATTTTAAATCAAACGGTCTCTAGAGAGTTTTTATGCTTTTTTTTTAGACTTTTGCATTATTTTTTACTAATTTGTCATAAAAAAAAAGTTGATGTAATTAGAATAATAGTATTTGCAGTTGATATACAAATGCAGTTTTTGTGTGGAGTGACATGTTCCCATTAGCTAGTTTTGTTATTTTTATATTTGTTGAGGTTGGTGAGAATTTTGTTTGAAAAAAATTAGTTGGTTGGTGAGAATTTGCATCGCAGAGTTGTACGTTGTGCTTGGAGAATTGCGTTTGTTTGTTTAACAGTCGAATTATTAGTATTGATATTAGTTGCCCCGTTTTAATCCACCTACAACAGGGTTGGTAGATGTCACTTTAACTTGGACCATTGTAGAGAAGTTACCTACTTTTTGACTTGATTATGATTTTATTAGTGTATGATTTTTCTATTGTTGGTATAAGCTAAGAAGTGCTAGGTTTGTAAAACAAAATATTCTATTTGTAGCAAATTAGACTATACTTCTTAGGTTTTTATATTGGCAGAATACATAATTACATATATTATCCCACCGGAACTTGAAATCAAATCTTTGTGATATATTTAATCTTCAATCAATAAAATGTGTGATTTTAGTTCCTTTATATTGTAAAATGTTATGTTTGGATTATATATTACTCTTTTATATGAAGTAAACGTACAAGCTTTACATAATACGTGAGTAATTAAAAATTTAATAATTTTGAAATTTTGTGAAACCTTCATATGCACATTAATCAAAAGTGCACATTTCAAGTAATTAAATTTAAACATGCTTAGTCGTATATTATAAGGAGTAAAATTAGCATTTACCGATAATTGTGAGACTAAAATGCTATTAACCCTATTTTATATTGTGAAGCATTTCAGGATATTTGACATAATTATACTAATTACTTCATCCGTCTGAAAAAAAAGAATGATATTATTACTAGCTATTTGAAGAGAGTCAAATAATTTTTTTCAATTATGATTTCTCCAGACGCTTATTATGTATCTTTAGGTAGAAAACTTGTGTTATCTATTTTTTGATTTTTCGATATGTATAGTTTTTATATTTTTTTCATAAAAGATAAAGAAATTGTAGAAATAGCTATATTGCTTGTATGACTTGTACGACATGTATGCATGAAAGGGTGGTACATAGTTAGTTAGTAAGTTAACAACTAACTTTAAGTTAATTAGGAGTTAGTTAGAGGGAGTTAATGCTCCAAGCTTATATTAGATGTTTTTAGCTAGCTTAATGATTCTATAAATAGTAGATTGTACAGATTTTACAATTGATTTTGGTGAATAAGAAAATTGAAGAAAGTTCTCACAAATATCTCTTCATTGATAATCCTTCATTTCTTCTTCCTCACTGCATTTCCATTTCTCTGAGCTTACATTTATCCTTCAACATGGTATCAGAGCCATATATCGATTAGCGTTTGTATGCGAGCTCAGAAAATTTACTTTTCTCATCTTCTCCATCGCGATTAAGATCGGAGTTAATTTGCATTAAGGGGAAAAAGACCAGAAACTCTTCGTTGAATGATGACGACTACAGAGTTAGATGATGGATCGGAGGTTGAAGCAACAAATCCAGTAACAGAGAAGTTCACCGACATACATCCACGAAGTCTTCTATATCTACATCCATCGGATACACCATGTAACATCTTAATCCATGATCAATTAACTGGAATTGAAAACTATAATGCATGGAGTAATTCAATGAAAGTTGCGTTACTTGTTAAGAATAAGATAGGTTTTATTGACGGAATGTGTAGAAAGGATCAATACACAGGAGATTTGGAGTATGAATGGGATAGATGTAATGCTTTTATTTTGTCATAGAAGATAAATTCAGTTTCAAAAGAATTAGGTCGAGGTATACGATATTCTTCTAATGCTCATAGTGTATGGATTGACCTAAAAGAGTGATTTGACAAGCGTAATCTCACTCGGATTTATCAGTTACATCGTGAGATTTACACTATGACACAAGGCACCGATGTTGTATCGGAGTTCTTTTCACGATTGAAAAATATTTGGGATGAATACCTCTCCTTAGTGCCAACACCTGAATTGTGGTTGTGAAAAATCTAAGGACAAAACATCACATGTTGAGCAGCAACGACTGATGCAATTTCTCATGGAACTCAATGTGACTTACGCTCAGTCTCGTAGCTAAATCTTACTGACAGTGCCAAGTCCTAACTTGAATCAAGCTTATAGTATGATCATGCAGGATGAGAGTCAAAGAATGCAGTCGAATATGATCTCACAAATCGCTCCCCTGCAAAATTTGCATATTAGTGGTCCTACTGTCTTAGCAAGTATGCAACATAACATATATCACCAATTGTCCAACAAATCACATCAACATTATCAGTCAAATTCAAATGTATTTTGTAATCATTGCAAGCTTTTTACTACACTGAAAAACAGTGTTATAGACTAATTGGCTATCATGCTCATTATAGAATCTATAATAAGAATAAGTTCTTTGACAAACAGCAAGTAGTGGGAACCAAAGGCATGAAAATTCCAAGCCTCATCCTAGAGCAAATCAGGCACTTTATACTGAGAGTAATGATAATCAGGTTGAATATGTAGCTCCATCACAACCGCATTTGAATACTGCTCACTTGAATAATATTCCTTCTAGTAGTAATGCATCACCTACAGTACCTCATAGCTCAAGTTTCAATATACATGATGCACCTCAACTATTTCCTGAGAAATATCAATAGGTTTTGAACATGTTTAGTCAGAATTTCACACAAGCTCCACCTCATGCTAACATTTTAGTCAACGTGGCAGGTGTTTTACTAAACTCTTCTACTACAGTTGAGGATACTCATCCATGGGTGATTGACTCTGAAGCTAGTAATCATATGGTCTCTACTTTGAATCAGTTACTTCATTAAGATTTTGTTCCTCCTAACACAAGTAAAATTCACTTATCAAATGGACACACCATGCATGTCACACACATTGACACACTAGCTATTTTCAATGATGTTTTGCAAAATATGTTATATGTTCCTCAATTTCTATACAATATATTATATGTTGCTAAGCTAACTAAGGCATTGCAATGTATAGTTGGTTTTTATCCTGATTTCTGCATCTTCCAGGACCTATGCAATGACAAAGTGAAGGGGATTGGTAAGGAGAAGGATGGGTTATACCTACTTCAACCTACCAAGTGTCCTGCACCTGTGAAGGCTCCTGTTTTCTCTTTGATATCCCAAAATCATGCTTCCTCAGATCATAATCTCTCTTCTACAAGCTCACAACACTCAAATCACAGTTTTTTTCCCACAACTTCACAATATTCTCCTGCTCAACATTTTCCTATGCAGCATTGTTTATCTGCTATACAACAACTACATTATTCTACATAGCACCGGGCATGCACCTACTTCTATTCTCATCAAGATACCAATAATAAAGGATCTAGTTATAAAAGAATCTTTTCATTGTACAGTTTGTCCTATATCCAAATAAACTGGATCCCCATTTCTCCTTAGTACTAAGAAGTATGTATCCTCTTTTGAGTTTGTACATATGGACATTTGGGGTCCTTATAAACAGTCTATTCACAATAATTTTAAGTATTTCCTTACTATTGTAGATGATTTCTCTAGGATGACATGGATGTTGTTGTGCCTGTGTTCAAAAATCAGGAAAAACAGAAACCAAACGGAAAGACAAAAACCAGAAAAAACAGAAACTGGAAAAATAATACAGAAGTAAGAAAATATCCGAGACCACAGAATTCACTGTGTGTCCTTAAGGAATTTAATCCCCTCACTGTACCCGAGGTTATGGATTACTTCTCCCGTGATAAAACGGATATACATTGCAGGAGAAGATGTACGTCAAACGCCTTCGACTTCGATTTAACTCAAAGTTGGCAAATCTAAACACAAGAAGACTCCGATAGTTTTATTTGTGAAAAGAATGCAGAATTTTAGATGCAGAAATTTTTGGTTTTTTGGTATCTTTTAAATGAGGTATTGCCTCTTAGTTTATATAGCCTTGAAGGTGCCTCTGAATAGGTTGGTGACTGCTTTCGAAAGGTTGCCTTCCATTTCTCATTCACACCAACTTGGCTAGTTTTATTCATTAACTAGCTTTTTAACAATCCCCTACATGAATGGGGAATGGTTATATGATGAAAAACATGCATGACAAAAACCGTGTGATTCGTAAGGCGATTAATCGCATCTCGGGATAAGTAGATTTCTCTTTGAACTTTCCGTAGGTGAATATATGCCTGATATACTGGTCAATCGGTAGATGTGATATCCTTGAAAATCGAGCTTTGGTGTATACCTAGACAACCACATGTCACACAATTAACCCTTTAACCGTCTTTGTTCTCATTGTTTTGTTCGCTTCACCATGAACACCGCTCGGTTCATAAGTGCGCAGAATTGGCCTTACATACCCTCTCCTGACGACTTACACTTCACACTTACATAGGTGATTCCTAAATGTGTCATCCCGTAGATACACTATTTGATATACCCTGTACCAAACTTAGGAACCATTAAAAGCCGCAATGCTTTATCCCGCATCTGAACATTGTCTCATCACGAGAATGGACCAAAGTTATTGTGACAATGTTGGAACTGTCATTAATGACTTTGTTTGATCTCTTTAACCTAGATCTTGGGATCTCCAGTCTTCTAGGTAGAGTTACTCACACGATGACTTGTCCTCGCCATAGTCCCATTCCTTGATGATCTTTCAACTACCTCTAGTTAGGCCTTTAGTTAGTGGATCCGACACATTATCTCGACTTAACATAGTCAATTGTGATAATTCCACTAGAGAGAAGGTTGTCTAACGGTATTATGCCGTCGTATGACGAGACTTTCTCAGGTACATAAGGCTCCGGCTCTTCCTATTGCCGCTATATCGCAATGTGCATATAGAGCCAACGGTTTGGGCAGCAAAATGGAATATCTTCTAAGAAATTCCTGAGCCATTCACCTTTTCTTCACCGGCTTTGTCTAAAAGCTATGAACTCAGATTCCATTGTAGAGCGGGCGATACATGTCCTGCTTGGATGACTTCCAAGACACTGCCTCCTCCACCTATGGTAAAAACATATCCACTTGTGGATTTAGTTTCGATTGAACCTGATCCACTTTGCATCATGTATCCTTCAATAACCGCATAGGATACATGTTATAATGCAAAACAAAGTTTGAGTATGTTTAAATACCCCAAAACTCAAGCTTCATTGCCACCAATGTTTTTGGTCGGGATTACTAGTGTAGCGACTTAGTTTACTTATAGCACATGCAATATCGTGTCTGCATAGCTTCATGATATACATCAAACTTCCCAACACTCTGGCATAATCCAATTGAGAATGACTTTCACCTTTATTCTTTGCAAGAGCAAGGTTCATATCAATTTGGCGTTTTTTGCAACTTTAAAGTCCAAATATTTGAACTTTTCAAGTACCGCTTTCAATATAATGAGATTGAGACAATGTTAGACCTTGAGGAGTCTTATGGATTTTAATTCCCGTGAATTAAATCGGCGAACTCCTAAGTCTTTCATATCAAACTTACTAGCAAGCATGCGCTAGTAGCATTTATGTTAGCAATGTCGTTACTCATTATCAACATATCATCCACGATAAACAAACAATGACTACGTGGGTTTGGAGTGTTCTTAATGTAGACACATTTATCACACTCATTTATCTTGAATCCATTTGACGATTGTATGGTCAAATTTGCATGCCACTGTCAGGGTGCTTGTTTTAGTCCAGAAGAGACTTAACAAGTCGACACACCTTCTTCTCTTCCTCGAACTACAAACCCCTTAGGTTGTTCCATGTAAATTTCTTCCTCTAACTCTCCATTTTAAGAAGGCTGTTTTCACATCCATTTGATGGATTTCAAGACTGTGACACGCGACTAACGCTACTAACATTCAATAGATGTAATCCTCAGTACGGCGAGTATGTATCAAAGTAATCAAGACCTTCGTTGTTCTAAACCCTTTAACAACTAGTCTTGCCTTTATATTTATCAATAGTACCATCAACTTTCATTTTCCGCTTAAAAATCCATTTGGAACCTAAAGGTTTATTCCCTCGGAGGAAGGTCAACCAATTCCTAAGTATGGGTTGTTGTTTAATATGGATTCTATCTCACTATTGATTGCCTCTCTTTCCAAAATTGAGCCCGATGAAGACATAGCTTCGCTTGAAGGTTCGAGGCTCATTCTCCAACAAAATGTTAGAAATTCTGGTCCAAATGAAGTAGACGCCCTTGACGCTTGTCGCGTCTGCTTTTTCTCATCAGAATATTCTCCTTTGTTTCTTCCCGAGGTCGCTTAGGATTCTTTGCTAGACGACTCACATTCCCTTTTATACGGATATATGGTTTCAAAGAAGTCAGCATTATCTGATTCAATTACCAGATTTACTGAATGTCGGGATTTTCTTCTGATGAACTGTAAAATCGATATGCCTTACTATTTGTGGTATATCCTATGAAACACAATCAATGGTTTTAGGTCCTATTTTTACCCCTTTTTGGGTTTAGGAATTTGCACCTTGGCCAAACACCCCACACTTTGGAAGTATCCCAAATTGGAAGCTTCCTTCCTTTCCACTTTTCGTATGGAATAGATTTTGTTTTGCTATGGGCACTCAATGAGTATTCAAGCAATTGTTAGAATGGCTTCACAAGTTCGGGTAAAACGAACTTATTAACAGGGCATTCATCATTTCTTTCAGGGTTCTATTTTTCCTTTCCGCAATTCCGCTTGATTCGAAGTAGTAAGCGGCGCTTGTTTGATGAATAATGCCATATTCCAAACATATTTGTTCAAAAGGAGATTCATATTCACCACTTTATCACTCCTTATCATTTTAATCTTTTGTTGATTGAGCCTCAACTTCGCTTTGTATTGCCCGAATGCTTCAATTGCTTCATCTTTACTATTAAGTAAATAAACGTAGCAATACCGCTGCACTATCGCCAAGAAAAGTTATGAAATACTTCTTCTACCGCTTAGACGTGGGATTGACTTCATGTCACAAATATCTCAGATGGATTAAGTCTAAAGGACTTGAATTCCTTCTCAACTGACTTATATGATGTTTAACATACTTAGACTTCACCACGATTTGACATTTTGATTGATTGCATTCAAACTTAGGCAATACTTCCAAACCAATCATTTTTCGCAAGGTTCTCAGAATTGACATGTCCTAAACGTGAATGCTATAAATTATTTGACTCAAGTAAGTAAGACAGGCAGAAACTTTATTATTATTGGCAACGACCATTACATTCAGTTTGAAAAGGCCCCTCTCGTGAGGTAACCTTTCCTATGTACATCTCGTTTACTTATTACAACTCGTCAAATAAAAACACACTTAAAACCGTTTCTTTACTAGAAGTCCTGAGCAGATACTAGATTTTTCCTAATTTCAGGAACATGACAGACGCTTGTTAAGAGTCACCACCTTGCCAGGATGTCATCTTCAGCAGATCTTTCCATAACCTTCAATTTTGGTCAGGTGCAATTTCCCATATATATGGTATCCATCGGGCTGAGCATATGGCTAAAAGGCTTCTCAACAAACACAAATGTGGCGAGTGGCGCCAGAGTCAATCCACCACTCTTCGGATTTCCCACTAAGTTGCACTCAGACAACATAGCACAAGTCATCAACTTCCTCGCTTGTTTCAACCATATTAGCCTGAGCCTTCTTCTTTACCTTTTCTGAGCAACCGCAACTTTGCAGGTCCGATTTTTCCACAATCAGGCGCTTCTGAATTTCTTCTTGTTGGGATAGCTCCTTGGTCCCGATGCATTTTTCCTCTTTTTCAGATTAGTTGGGGCAGCTTCAACAATATGTGCTCCTATGGTTGATCTCACATTTGCCTCTTCTCCACGCTTGTTATCTTCCTCGATTCTCAAATCGGACGATGAGATCCTCCAAATGTCATCTCCTTTCGCTTGTGTTTCAAGTAATTTTGAAGTCCTTCCATGAAGGAGGCAGCTTCTATTATCGCCAGAATCTGAAACGCCCCACTAATCACCAAACCTTCAGTAGTAGATCGTGGATGATAACCCCGCAACTCTTGAACTTGAAAGTAACAACGGTTGACATCTACCATTTTGTAGTCCGTAAACTCGCAATGATAAATTTCTTTAATCCAAAGATCTTCGTTTTATATTTCTTTTCCAACGCATCCCATGATCTTTGATGTTTCCACATTACTATAGACGCTGTAAAGATCATCCTCCGAAATCCGCTAAGAATATAATTCTTGCACAAAAAATCAGTGCTTCCATGCCTCGCCATACAACAAAACGCTTCATTCTCGTGTGTCGATTCGCAAAATCCGAACGACCTTCTTAATAAACTTTTGGAGTGTTTAAAGAGTTAAATAGAAGAACATCTTTGTTGCCATCGCTTGAAATCAATTCCGTGAATTTTCCAGGCTTCACGAGCTTCAATGCGTAGTACGATCGAGTGACGCAAAGATCGTAGAACCAAATCCACAAGCTAGGGGCAAAGAGCAAGAGCATTCAAATTTGGAGTCATGTCTCCCATTTCGTCGCAAACGGCAAATGAAAAAAGTTTAATAAACGGGTGAAGACTTCAAACCTAATCAGTTTTGGACATGCAGCAGATGTAATACACAATGGTGAAGATTTTATTTCTTCAAACCAATCAAGGTTACACAAAACAGATTTAAAATCCTTGAACGAAATGCAAGAAATTGTATGTCAGATACTTGATGAAGTTTTTATATCTTCAAATCAAGTACCCAAATGAGTAGAAAATTATAAAAACTTTAATCTCAACCTGAGTAAAAATTTGAAGATTTTAGTCTCCAAACAACATATTAGTTCGTTACAATCAAACAACAAACACCTTTTTTTTCCAAGAATTGTATGTTGTATACTTGATGAAGTTTTTATATCTTCAAATCAAGTACCCAGAGTAGAAAGTTATGGAAACTTTAATCTCAACCGGAGTTAGAAAATCAAGATTTTAGTCTCCAAACAACATACAAGTTAGTTACATCGAAACAACAAACATACACCTTTTTTTTCCAAGAATTGTATGTTGTATACTTGATGAAGTTTTTATATCTTCAAATCAAGTACCTAAAGGAGTAGAAAGTTATGAAAACTTTAATCTCAACCGAGTAGAAAACCAAGATTTTAGTCTCCAAACAACATACACTTTTTTTTTCCCGACAACGCTCAGAATTGTTAAACAAGAACAAATGAACACGTAAATAATGAATAAATTCCTTAAGCTTGTTGTTGTGCCTGTGTTCAAAAATCAGGAAAACAGAAACCAAACGGAAAGACAAAAACCAGAAAAAAACAGAACTGAAAATAATACGTATAAGAAATATCCGAGACCTTAATTCATTGTGTGTCCTTATGAATTTAATCCTCTCACTGTACTGAGGTTATGGATTACTTCCTCCCCAGGATAAAAACGGATATACCTGCCGCAGAGTAGCGGTACGTCAAACGCCTTCGACTTCGATTTAACTCAAAGTTGGCAAACTAAACACAAGAGACTCGATAGTTTTATTTGTGAAAAAGAATGCGTAAGAATTTTAGATGCAGAAATTTTTGGTTTTTTTGGTATCTTTAAAATGAGGCATTGCCTTAGTTTATATAGTCTTGAAGGTGCCTCTTCGGAATAGGTTGGTGACTGTTCGGAAAGGTTGCCTTCCATTTCTCATTCACACCAACTTGGCTAGTTTTATTCATTAACTAGCTTTAACAATGGATATACTTGATGAAAATAAAGAGTGATACTATTGTTCTTATCAGAATTTTTATCAATTTCATTCACAATCATTTTTCTGCTTCCATTAAGACAGTCAGATATGATAATGGCTTAAAAATCTTTAACACTCAATGGAACTTCTTATTTACATATCTTGGTATTGTCCACCAAATCTCATGTGTTCATACACCCAAACAGAATGGGGTGGCTGAAAGAAGGCACATGAATCTCATAAAGATTGTCAAAGCACTCAAATTCCAAGCATATGTACCTTTGAAGTTTTAGCGAGAATGTCTCCTTACTGCTATTTATTAATAGGTTACCATCTAGTGTCTTGGTTGGTAAATCATTTTTTCAGGTTTTTCATGGTACTGCTCCTTCACTAACTCATATGAGGATATTTGGTTGCTTATGCTATGCTACTACCCCTAACTATTTAGATAATTTTTCTCCAAAAGCTATTCCATCTATTTTCATGGGATATTCAGACACACAGAAGGGATATAAATTGTACAACATTTCCACAGGGTCATTTTTTGTCAGTAGGGATGTAGTTTTTCATGAGTCAATTTTTCCCTTTAAACATCCTAAGTCTACATTTCTGCCTCATATACCTTTCACTTATCCAACAATTGATTCACATGATCTCATCTTCCCTTCTACTAGTACTTCTAATGAACCAGTCATTCTTTCACCTCTATCTACTTCCAGCTCTTCACTTGATCATATTGCTCCTTTCATGGGATCATCTCATATATCCAATGGTGACACTCATCCTCCTCTTATTCACTCGCATGTGCCTCTTCCTCCTTCACTCCCACCATCTTCTATTGTCTTCACCTTGCCACCCTCCACCTCTTCTACTGTTGCACTTTTATCATTTATTTATCTATTTTGCCTTCCTCTACTTTCACTGCAGTTTATACAAGAACATCAACTAGATCACACAAGCCATCTATTTAGATCATAGACTATGCACATCTCTCTTTCTCTTCCACTCATCATCCTATCTCATATTCTCTATCTTACACCTTTTTATCCCCTTTCTATCTGTCTTGTCTCACTGCTTTTTTTACCATTCATGAACCTACTACTTTTCATCAAGCTACTCAGGATTCATCTTGGGTACAAGCCATGGCCTTAGACTTACAATCCCTCACTGACAATCATATATGGGATGTAGTTGACTTACCTGCAGGGAAGAGGCTCATAGGCTGCAAATGAGTGTTCAAAGTGAAGTATAAGGCTGATGGCAGTGTTGAAAGATACAAGGCAAGACTTGTTGCAAAGGGCTTCACACAACAGGAGGGTTTGGATTACCATGTTATTGCTGCTTAATACTCATGGCCAATTTTTTAAATAGATGTCGATAATGCTTTCTTGTAGGGTGATTTAAATGAAGAAGCGTATATGTCACTGCCTCAAGAATTTGATTGCCAGGAGGAGTCCAAATTATGTAGGCCACTCAAATTATTATATGGCCTCAAACAAGTCAGCAGTCAATGGAACATGAAGTTGACAACCGCTCTTGTTCAGTCAGGTTTTCATCAAAGCAAGTCAGATTACTCATTGTTTACCAAGAAGTGTGGAACTGATATTGTGATTATCCTAGTCTATATAGATGATCTACTCATAACAGGCAGCAATGTGTCATTAATTCTGGAAGCTAAGGATATTTTGAATCACAACTTCAAAATGAATGACTTATGGAGATTAAGGTTCTTCCTTGGGATTGAATTTGCAAGATCAACTAAAGGAATACTAATGAACCAAATAAAATATGCATCGGAGTTGGTCTCTGAATGTGGTCTAGGGGAGCTAAACCTGCTTCTACTCCCTTAGAAAAAAATAAAAAATTGACCAATGTAGATTATGATAAGGCATTTGACATTAAAAATGATGAAGAATTGGAAGATATGAGAATATATCAAAGGCTCATAGGGAGATTGTTGTAACTGGCAACCACAAGGCCGGATATTTATATGCAATACAACATTTAAGCCAATTCATGCATGCTCCAAAACTTTCTCATATGAAGCAGCATTACATGTGGTTAGATATATAAAGAGTTATCCTGGTATGGGTATTTTGATGACAAATGAGCAATCTAACAAGATAGTAGCACATTGTGATGTTGATTGGGCATCATGCTTGCTATCAAGGAAGTATGTTACTAGTTTTTGTATCAAGATATGAGCTTCTCTGATTTCTTGGAAGTCAATGAAGCAAAGTATTGTATCAAGGAGCTCAGTTGAGGCTGAATACAGAGCTATGGCAGTCACAGTAGTAGAGTTGGTATGGCTTGAAGGACTGTTGAAGGAATTGGGTTTTAAGCTGAACTTTCCTATGGATCTCAAGTGTGACAGCAAGGCTGCATTGCAAATTGCTTCTAATCCTATGTATCATGAGAAAACTAAGCATATCGAAATAGATTGTCACTTTATCAGGGAAAGAATACAACAAGGCATCATAAGAACTGAGCATGTATCTAGCAGAGAACAAATAGTTGATGTATTGACAAAATGACTTGGAAAGCAGCTGCATGATGGCATGGTTTGCAAGTTGGGAATGATAGATGTGTTTCATCCCTCAACTTGAGGGGGAGTGTAGAAATATCTATATTGCTTGTATTACTTGTACCACATGTATGCATGAAAGGATGGTACATAGTTAGTTAGTAAGTTAGCAACTAACTTTAAGTTAATTAGGAGTTAGTTAGAGGGAGTTAATGCTCCAAGCTTAGATTAGATATTTTTAGCTAGCTTAATGATTCTATAAATAGTAGATTGTACAGATTTTACAATTGAGTTTGGTGAATAAGAAAATCGAAGAATGTTACCACAAATATCTCTTCACTGATAATCCTTCATTTCTTCTTCTTCATTGCATTTTCATTTCTTTGAGCTTACATTCATCCTTCAACAGAAACCAATTTGTACTTAAGGTTATGAGGCTCATCAATTCATTATGAGAATTTCTCTAGAAACTAACTTGCCTATATGTTTGGTAGATCTAATGGAGATTATTCTCCTGATTTGTACCAAATCAAGACCAGGTGAAGTTATTAAGTGGTAATTAAGAAACTAATAGAGTATATTTTCTTTATTTTGACCTAAAAAAGATGAGGCGAAGTTATGAAGTGGTAGGTTTTGCATTATGTACTCTTTATTATCTCTTATTGAACTTTCAGAATTTTGATTGCAGAATTTGTGACATTAATGATTTATCAAAGTATTAATTCGGTTAGCAAGTTTAAAATACTTTTAACTAAATAAATTGACTTTGTGTGTTTAATAACCAAAACAGAAAATTACATCATATATTCACTTTAAGTACTAGCTTTGCATATGAAGCAAATTTCCAGCTAGTTACACATTAAAGCATAGAATTGAAAGAGCCACCAATCACTAGTGTATCTCCTTTTGAATTATATATTCTTCTTTTCTTCGATCCCAAATTTTTTATATTTGAATGTCAAATTTTTAATTAAGAAGAAAGAGATCTCATCCGTTTCATTATATTCTATCTATTTTTTTTCACTGTCAATATATTCAATACGTTAATTAATTTCTTTATTACACTAACCACTAACAAGTGCCATCTCTTACCCTCATCACACCAAACCTCATAAAAGGAACAAAATATTTTATGTTAAAACTTATAAAAGGGAACAGAATAACAAAAAATATTATATGCATCGCACGTCAAGACTCAAAGAATCAAGAGTAACATGTCCTCCGGGGCATAGTCCAGTGGCAAAGCCTGGGCGCTATAAGACGCTCTGGCATGGGACAGCGTGGGTTCGATTCCCCACAAGCACGAAGAAACTCTGCATGTTGGGGAATTTGACCTTGTCTTATTGATCAGTTGTATACTCCCAGAAAAACTAGCTACCGGAGCACATCCCGCGATTTATCTGGTAATAGTATTGAAGGACCGGTGCTATTACCTCCGTGGGTAATACCAAAGTAAGATGACGCAGGAAACCCTGGATTATCAAAAAAAAAAAAAAGAGTCAAGAGTAGCATGTCGTGTAGGCACGATCTGCAATTCTTCCCGACCAGAAAAATCAATGTTTAGAAAAACATTAAACGTAATACATGAATAGTAATGCAAATTGCAAACATATGTCAAAGCTCATATGGTCCTTTTTGGGTGACCAAAAATATCTTGAAGGGCCTATTATAGCTGTATGTTTGACAATTACACAAGCATTCAAATTTTGACACCTCTTCTTTTGGATCTTAGATCTTTTTTTCCCCAATAAATTCTACTAGTATTGATTTTAGCTTATGGAAAGAGGGTCGTTTTACTCAAATTTCCTTTTTAGGCACCATTTAGACTTCTTCCTATTTTGGAAAGTTGTGAAATATATAGCGTTTGGAATTGACAAAACATTGAACTATCATCTAAATTATAAAGTCTACAAAATCTTATTCCAAAAGGTGGAATCTCCCACCCCAAGAGCCCTCACACCCCGGTCCGACAGGTACAAAATCTTAAATCGGACGTTTTCTCATACAATTTTTAGTTTACTAAAATATTGTAGACCGTGATTTAAAAGATTTATAGGCCACGGAAAAATAATTAGAGTCATTGTTTAAATATCTAAAAAAAGGTCAACCGACCAAAATTTTTCCTAAACAAGAGGAGTATATATTCTAGGCCTTTGGTACCTTTATGCTCCATCCGTTGGAAAAGGGAAAAACGAAGGAGTTTTTATTTTGGCTTTTCAATCCATGTCTGGTAATCTGGTATTCACTTTGGGGTTTCGATTAATTTGGATTCATGCTGCATAAGATCAAAGAAAAAACACTTCTTATTAGAATTTTTTTTTCAATTTTATGACTCAAACACGAGACATTTTAGTTAAGAATATATATATTCTATTCATTCCACTACAAGCCTTCGATGATTAAAAATGAAGGAACTTGGAATACGAGAATCACATCATCTAATTTTTGGACTCCATCATCAATTTTTAAATTTAAATAATCACACACTCACTCTTACTCTTGAATTAAACCAAATGTGTGAAAACAAAAAGGCAAGAAAATAACAGAAATAGAAAATGGAATGCATTATAGTGTGGATCCCTAGGGCAGATCCAGCCAACCTAGAAAAGAGAAAAGAAGTTGCATCTGTTACAACTTACATACAATCATTGACAGTTCACAGCTTAAAGCTAAGCATATTAGATTTTACATATGATCTATCAATTTCGTTGTCAAGCAAGCATTTAAGGTGTGAACTGGTTTGATCGGACCTAATGAAACAAGTATTTCTAAGTGTCGGTCATACTTTTTTCTGTTCATGACCTAATGATAAAAAAAATCAGTCCGTTACACGAGACATTTTTTATTAGCAGGGTTTGGAAAATGACCGCATTTTTAAGTGTGTGATGATTGTTTTTTCGGCTCGAACTCGTGACTTCTAGATCATAAGAAAACAACTTTAGCGTTGCTCCAAAATTTTGTGGCCTAGTAATCAATAAAAAATTATTATAGTTACAACCCAATTTTAAATACAATTAATACATAGATTTAGGCATATCTTGTAGTTATATTAAATCAAACAATTTAATTTTAGCAGTAACAAGTTATTGAGTCACACATCGGTTATAAGATGGGAGATCTGGTCTCTTTTGTTTCTCTTGGGCGATTCTCACCTTATGAGCTAGTTTGTGGGGTTGAGTTAGCTAGATCCAAGATTCATTTTCTTATCATAGTGAAATTCATCCAATTTTTTGTTTACCCGATGTTGAATCCCAATATTATATTATTCACGTTCTAATTGACGGGCCTGGACATACTAGAAGTGTTGAGTTTCATATCAGTGGTGGGTAAGAGACTTGGTCTACTTATATGATTTTAGGCAATTCTCGCCTCATGAACTAGCTAAGGTTGAGTTAAATCTAAAGTCTATTTTCTTATAAAAATGAAATATAAATATATATAATCACTTAACTATAATTAAGTGAGAAATATGTTTCTGCAAAATTATCTTGGAGTCATTAATTTAGTACTCCCTCCGTTTCATATTACTTGGTCACTTTTTTTTTTACACGTCTCTTAAGAAATCATAAATAAGAAGGATATTTGTACTACATTACCCTTATCTCTCTCCAATTAATTACACTCTAATCAATATTAGTTACTTTAAAAAATAATTAATGTCAAAAGCAAAGTAAGAAAAATTCCATTAATTCTATCTTATTTTTAAAAAATGACCAAGTAATTAACGGATATTTTTAATAATTTAGCTAAGTAATATAGACCGAAGAGAATATAAATATCGAGTACAAATAAATCTTTATCCTCAACTAATGTGCACATGGATTAAAGAAAAAAAAAGAAGAAAAGTGTCGGTCATAATTCGTTTGCCTTTTTTTGTGTGTGTTTTGTATAGGAATTATTATTTTTATTTGTTATTCTGGTCACATGAGTGGACACTGGATCCCAGCTATATAATGAGACCAGTGCATCTTCGTTACACTTTCTCTCAATTTTCTCAAGTACATATTTGAATGATGACACTTGTTTAATATAAGTTTTAAAAGTTTAAATTAAATTAATTTAATAAGTCTCTTAACCATAGTTAATAGGATAAGTTTTAAAAATAACTGTAATTTTGGTATGCAATATCAATCTCCCTTAAAATTTTGATACCCATTATTATTAATTTTATTTTTTAAATATTTCATCCTAAAATCAGTAAACTTCTCTAATACCCCCACCCCTTTCAACCCAAAATTCGAAACTCGTTCATATATATTGTATATTCATAACCTTAGCAAAGCATCAAATTAATCAGTACATATGTAGACAAATCTTGCTTTCCGTTTGTCACTTAAAATTTGGACTCATTTTCACCTCCAGTTTATTTCTCCAACTTGTTTTGTAATTTATTTTCTTGAACTTGTGTTTGTGTTTAATTTATTTTCTAAAATTTATGATTCAATATATAGTTTATATGTGGACAAATTCAATATTCATATATGTGGAAAGCAAAATTTGTCCACATATATACTACTGTATTTTTTCCCGCATTACAGTTTATGTATACAAAGTCCTGTCTGAAGTTATAAATTAGAGTATTGAAATATTCTATGAAGATAATATTCAATTTGATACTCTTTAATTCAGTTATATGATAAATATGAATGAGATTGGGTAGAGTATTGAAATATTCAGTGACACAAATATTTAATTTGATGCCTTTTTAATTTAGTTAAGATTATGATTATATGAACACCCTTCGGGTTTTGTTCGAGGGGGTGGGGGTAGAGTTTACTGATTTTTGGATGTGAAATTAAAAAAAAAAAAGGAAAATTTACACGAATGAGTAGCAAAATATATGGCGAAGATTGATTCCATATATACCAAAATTAGAGTTGATTTCCAAAACTTATCCTATTAACTATGATTAAGAGACTTGTTAAATTAATTTAATAGACATTTAAAAATTACATTTGACAAGTGTCATTCATCCAAATATACACTCGAGGAAATGGAGGAAAGATGTAATGGAGAGGAGTCAAATCTAAACTTTATATATATAAATTAGCTTGTAACCGCAAGCATGGATTTGTTTAAAATTATATGGTAATTTTTTCCTATATTCTGCACTGCCATTAATGGTAAAACAAACAAAAATATATCGTAACCAAATTTGAATTAGAAAAGGGAGAATTTTATATTTATAGAGAAGAATGACTGCACAAATAGAGTTTTCATACATTAATGGTATGATCTGTAGAGAAAAACGAGAATGTAATCTTCAATTAACCCAAAGTATAGTTATAAAGGTGCTTTGGATTTTTTTATTTAATAGGTTACAATTTGCCATGACCGACAAAGAAAAAGAAAAAAAGGATTGATTTGAAGGAGTACTTATTTATTTAGAAGCGTAAAATTCATAAATAACCACTTTGAATTTCTTGTAATTGAAAAATAGTTATCATGGAGTTTCATGTTCAACAAGTAAAATTCCAAAAGAATCACTAAGCGCCATTTCTACCTCTAAAATATAAACTATAGATAAAAAAACACAGAAAAATATTTTGAGTTTTGCAAGGTGGATTATGACTCTAGTTCTAATTCATCTTGATCTAACCTATTATGATACAAGAAGATTGGGTATTGATTCATCGACTAATTTAAACATATCTTGACTCAAATAAATTTTAGACGGGTTAAATCATGATCCGTTAATTGAATCAATCTATTTTCACATGTTCGACTCCGAACCAATATCTAGAAACAACAATCAATGTGTTCCATTTATTACAAGGTCTCTTGAAGGGATGTAATCAGGGTCCATTTGGGTCATAACCACGTTAGACAGGAATTGTATAATGCAGAGATTAGTAATATACAAATTGTAATGCAATATTATAATACAGAGACTAATTATTCGTTGAAGAATGTTTGATTTGTTGTATTAAAGAAATTAGTTTGGTCAAATACATAGACGACCCCTTAAACTTGGGCGAATCTGATTAATCTTTCTGAATTATACACTTTCTCTAATTGCTACTACATTCCATTAGCAAATTCCCCCCCCCCCCCCAGGCTTATTCACTTAGTCTTTAATGGGCTAGTAACTTAGGCCCAGCTGAAGCCCAAGGGCCGTGTGAAAGAGAAACAAGGTCATTATGCCACTACCTAATATGCCATGAACATTCCTCAATTCTGGATTTCCCTGAACAAAAAATCCAAGTTCAAGATAACGTAACATCAGTATGGATATCAACTATGTCTCAATCCCGAACTAGTTATTGATTATGTAAAAGGAGAGAAGAATCCATTTTCTTGATGAAATGAGATTCATGATCTGGACATGTTGAGCGGATTTACCTCGAATAGTGTAGGTAAAATAGTCTGTATACAAGTTCTATTTTCTTTATAACGTAGTGTCCGAGCCAGTTTGCATGCACCACGACTAATTTCACAAGGTACCTGTTACCTCCCCACCAACATAGGTACCGGGTATGCAAGTTCAATTTTTTGGGTGGAAAAAGTTTAAATAAGACACCTTTCAAGAATAGGCTTATCTGAAGTAAGCAGTGATGTTATACCACCAGTAGCTCCAAGAGCAAAGAAGAAGAACATTCCTCCTAGAAGTTTTGGATGCAAGTCTTTGGCTTTTGCCTTTTCCTCCTATAGTTCACCACAAAAAAGAAAATCATTGAACACTTCAATGAAACAAAAACGGAGAAGACGGGAAGACAATATAATAACAACTACACCTTATTCCCAAACAAGTTGGAGTCGGCTACATTAATCTTCACTAACCATGTTTCTCCATTTAAACTCATCGCATGTTATAATCGTAAAAAACAACTACAGCCCAGTCAACAAAGGAAAGTCTGAAAAAGGCTGACAAAAATATTCTTAATTCTTACCACATCATCGGAAAATCGTATTCGAAAACCAAGGTAAGTTCCGTAACCACCCATAGCAAAGAGCACAACAGCCTGAGAAAGGAAATTTGATCTTTCAGCTAATTTATTATATTTAGCATATGCGAATCTGGGATATAGAGTCGGTACGTTCATAATGAGAGTGATCTTATTTTGTATATGTATATATAGTTCTAAACAATGTGTTCAGTTGAGCCTACAGAATCCATCCTTGATCCGCCTTTGCTATCTTGTGTCATTGGTGTTTGTTTGTAATGAAAACGGAAAAGAAAACATACCATGTTACCAGGATGGCCCAATGTACAAGCCAATCAGGTAGGTTCCATGATTTTACAAGATCAACAACAGGTCCAAACACAGACCTTATAGTTCCAGCTGAATCAGATGAACAACATTTTCATAATATAGGATTAGAGATAAGTAAATCAGCATTACTCAGCAAGAACAAAAACCAAAAGTAAAGTTGACAAGAAATGCCAAGAAAAGAGGTTGTACCTAGCAGCCCATGAGCCCAACCATTAACAAACTAAAAAATATTATAACTTGCACTTCCTTATATGACATTCTTTCTAATTCTAGACCTAAAATATTTGACATTCTTTCTAACTCCAGACCTAAAATTTGACATTGTAATAGTTTTATCAGAGGCGGAGCCAGGATTTTTAGACTATGGGTTCTGAATCATGATTCGTGTTGTCCATTTGGGTTCTGGACAAATTATAAATTTATATTATATGAAATTTTCAATAAAAATACAGGGTTTGAGCCTAAGCTACTAGGTTATGCCGAACCCATAACCGCAATGCTGGTTCCGCCCCCGAGTTTTACACAACTTTCATAAGTTTCAATATCAGAGATTTATTTCCTAATCAAATTTACTAGTAGGATGGCATGTTTTCTTTTTCAAAATGTTTAACACTATTCTGATATTTTCTTTCACAAGTAGTTGTACAATATACAAGTCAAATTAATATTTTAAATTTCGCGTCCAATCAAATGATGTAACATAAAATGAGACGCATGTAGTAAAGATTAATAACTGTCTTAAGTGTTGAGAAAATGATCAAAATGGACCTTAATGTATGGGCTTTGGTTCTTAATGTATCCCAAAAGGTGATCAGTTTAGTCCTAAGTATAATCGCTATTTTTGATATCAAAATAAAAAGAGAACCTATATATAAGTAAGGGAACTCATTCCCCCTCCTTTTTCTTCTGGTAACTAAATACTACCAGAAAATGACTTCTTAATAGAAAATACTTTTTTTTTTAAATTACTTCCGTCGTACTAAAATACACTCTTATTATAACTATTTTCGGGGTATGTGCAATCAATTCAAATACACTCTTACAATAGACCCTTGTGATCTGATCCTTCACCGGACCCCGCACATAGCGTGAGCTTAGTGCACCGGGTCACCCTAAGTTAGTAAAAATGCTCCTAATTTTCTAGGAATGAGCACTTTTTGAAAGGTGTGCATAAGTTAAAAATTCATTTATTATGAAACAGAGGGGTACAATTGGGTGAAATTTTTGAATTAGATCGTGATACTTTGAAATCCGATGATGTTTTTCGTAGCAGTCCAAAGGGTTGATTTACTTTTGTGCATGCTTCGTTTGCTTTGCTCTTCTTCTTCGGACACATTGAGCATGGTGCTAGCATTTTTACTAATTCCCCCCTAATTAAATACCTAGAAAAGAAAGGTAATTATATAGAAGGTGGGATAACTAACCCCTGGCCAACGGGGCGAGGCGGGTCGGCCCGGTCCCGCCCATACCCCGCTATAAAAAAAATCAATAACGGGACTCGAATCGGGACGTGATCTGGGCTCGTCCCGTCCCAGTCCCGCTAAGCCTGACCCGCCCTGGTCTCGCTCCTGTCATTTTTGGCCTCCCCCTACTCCCTTAATATTTATTTTTAACCCCTAAGTTAATATATTTACACTTTAACCCAAATTTTCAACTATAAATACTTCATTTTCTCTTCATCTTTCTCACAAATCTTCCTATAATCTCTCTAATTTCTCTCTCTACAAGTCTACATTGTCTACTAAATATTAAATTTTATTTATTCATTTGTATAACTACATCAAAGTTAAAAAAATTGGGAGTGAAGTTGGCAACTAGCTTGAGGATCATCCATCGAGCAAAGTTTCAATTTTCAACCTCGATTACACGTCGACGTTACGTCGACGTTTGGTACATTCGTTCATTCATTAAATTATTATTGTCTCTTTATTTTAATTAGCGCACTTAATTTCATTATCTTTAACTATTTATTAGCATAATTAAAATGGAATGATTTAGAGGTATTTTTAAGAGTAAGGGTAAGGCTTCTTCTAGTAGGGGTAACAAGGGCATGGCTACTTCTTCTAGTCATCCTATTCCTAGACAGGATGATTTGGTTGATTACACACATGAAACTGATTTTTTTCCTGAAATACCATTAGATTTAGACGACAAGATATTTTATGCAACTCAACCAGACTTTAATATAGAAGATAATCCAGAAACACACCCACTAGTGCACCTCCAACTGGAACGCCTCATATTCCCCCTAGTATGAGACGAAGCCCAATAAAACGAAAATTAAAATCAGATGCATGGATTTTTTTTAAATGGACGAAGAGAATCAAGTAGTTAGATGTCAAATTTGTAAAAATATTTATAAATTTAAAATGGAAAAAGGTCAGGGTGGGATGGGAGGTTTATTGAGACACATACAAAACTTTCACAAAGCTAGGTGGGACCAATACCTAGCTGAAAAATTAGGTGCGCCAATGCCCTTTCAGTCGGGACAAAGTTCACATACTGTCCCGGACTAAGTACAGGGTCAAATTAACCCTATGACGGGGGGAATTGTAGGCCATAAATACGATAAACATAGAGATAGGGAAGCAATAGCAAAATTAGTTGCGGTGCAGGGTTTGCCTTTTTCATTTCCTTCCTCTCCTGGTTTTATTCATTACATTAGAGATATGTATAATCCTGTTTTTAACGATTTTCTTAGATCATCTGTTAGGAGAGATGTTTTTAAATTTGCACATGAATATCAACAGTATTTACGTTATTCATTATATCATTTTAATGGCAAAGTGGCTCTCACTTCTGATATAGGCCGTAGTACTAACGGCCATGATTATTTAATGGTAACATGTCATTGGATAGATTATAAATGGTCTATGCAAAAACGTATTTTAGCGTATAGATATATTGATGATAGGCACACTGTTACTTTTATTGCAGAAAATATTCATTCAGTTTGCGAATATTATGGCATAACTGATAAAATTATGACTATTACATTAGATAATGTTTCTTCTAATAATTATGCTATTAAAATTTTAAAAGATCTTTTAACTCCATCTTTTCCAAATCATTTTCATATAAAATGTGTGTGTCATATTTATAACTTAGTTGTAAAGGATGGTCTAACACTTTTTGAAGACATTCTTAATAAAATACAATTTGTTATAAACTTTATTTTTAGAAGTAATAGAATACAACGAAAAAAAGAATATAAAAAAATTTATCACGATTGTGGACTACCTTATAGAAAAATTCTTGAAGAAGTAGCGACTAGGTGGAATTCTTTATACGAACAACTACTTGTTGCTTATGATTATAGAAGACCTATAACTTTATTTTTAACGCCATAATCGAAATCCAACTGATATGGTTGTAGATAACGATTGAAAAAAATTTCAGAACTGATTGTATTTCTAGAGAAATTTTTTCAAGTAACAAAAAAATTTTCCGATATATATTATCCTACTATCTCTACTATGTTGTTTTATATAGCTCTAATACTTTTATTACTTAGTGAATATATGAAAAAACTAGCTTATAAGGCACCTATTAAAAAATGTTTATCAAATTAAAAAAAAATTCCTATTCCCACTATTTATATTATTGGTGTTGTATTAAATCCGACTATTAAAATAGACAGTTGTAAAACACTAATTGAAACTATTTATGATTGTATAGAAGTACTTCCACCGCCAACTCCAAAAAAATCCAAATGACCCACCACCTATTGAACAAACTAAAGAAGAAGTGTTGTCTAGCATACAAGATGAATGCAAAAAAGTATATAGGCATTACCAACAAGAAAGTGCTAGCAACCAACCGGCTTCCATACCATCTTCTTCTTCAACACAACCTCAAAAAAGACATGACGTTTCTGCGGCTAGTATTGAAAGCCTTAGACATAGAATGTATAGTAGTAACACTACTAACCAAGTTAGCGAGTTTGATGTTTTTGTTTTGCACGGTGTTGTACCGTATCAAACAGTTCTCAATGAAGAAGGACGTGAAGACTTGCTGAAATATTGGAGGGAGAATGAGAAGACATTCCCGACACTGTCAAAGATTACCCGAGATATATTGAACATTCAAACGTCATCAACGGCGTCTGAAAGTGTTTTTTCTGTCGGCAGATTTCAAATAGGAGAGCACAGACACTCATTAATGGGAGACAACTTGGAGATTGCAGTATTATTCAGGGATTGAATACGAGCGTAGCGGAGAAGGTGTGGTCAACCGGAGATCAACGAAGAAGAAGACGAAAACTACAAAGAAATCTTATCCGACGGAGGTGGAAGCGACGTCGAGCAATTTGACCAACAAATATCAATTCCAACGAAGAACCACAATAAATTATAAAGAAACTAGAAAAAGTGTTTTTAAATATGTATTTTTTTTAAATGCAATTTTATTGTGTT
This sequence comes from Anisodus acutangulus, assembly GCA_029783415.1. Lineage (NCBI taxonomy): Eukaryota > Viridiplantae > Streptophyta > Magnoliopsida > Solanales > Solanaceae > Anisodus > Anisodus acutangulus. Next base: position 45,348,328 of record CM056505.1, read on the forward strand.
ATTTGCAACTTTCAACACCACAAAGGTGCAATTTTGACAATTGTATTATAAAAAATTATATTTTTATTAAATAATATAAGAGGCACAAAAACAACCTTGAATGTTTTTATTACACTATCTTGTTCAATTATTGAGGTGTTTATATATATGTTATTTTTTAAAATTAACTGCAAAAAAAAAATCAGAAGACCTCGTCCCGCCCCGACCCGATAATATTGGTCCCCTTTTCTGACGGGACTGGGAACGAGACAGGACAAAGGCGGATCCCGCCGGAGGACCGGTCCCGCCCTACCCCCTGTTCCGTCCCACCCTGTTGGCCACCCCTAGTTAATAACTATAACCAAAAAAGATTAAGATAATCTCTAATTCTATTCCGAGATTATTATCCTTATCCTACCGGCTAAACAACCCCAAGTGTTTTTGCTATGGTCGGAAATATTTTAGGAGCATTTGCTAATAACTTTTAGTTACAAGACATTGTCCATTAGAAAAGTTTGAACTACCAAGCCTAATTTCAAACTCAAAGATATCGTATGTCAAATCGATGAGTAGTTTATAATATATATAGTTAATCTTCATCTTTTTCCAACATTTTAAAGTCTTTCCAACAACACTTTAACCCCAAGTTTCACATTTAAAATTCAAGACCTATTCAAGCTTACAACAATGATGATTTTCAAATGGTACTTCAATTTACTCCATAAAATATTGTACATAGGAGCTTCTGGAATTATCTCATTTATGGTTTTTATAAGTTTAATATTGTGAAATGTTCTCTTATGTTTCAAATACATATATTGTTAAGAGTCTTACGTCGAATATGGAATGGAAACATGAACTCCTTATATGGACTTAGACAATCCTCACCCTACAAGCTAGTTTTTGGGGCCTATAGGCCCGAGATCCATTCTTTACATGGTATCAGAGCCAGACTCATTCCAATTCGTTGTCCACCGATGTTGTGCCCCCAAATTATATTATCCACGCTCCAGTTAACAAGGTCTGGGTGTGCGGTGAGTGTTAAGAGTCCCACATCGGATATGAAATGGGAACATGGACTCCTTATATGAACTCGGACAATCCTCACCCTACAAACTAGCTTTTGGAGTTGAGTTAGACCCAAGATCAATTCTTTACATATATAAAAAAAAAGGCAGCCTGGTGCACTAAGCTTCAGCTATGCGCAGGGTTTGTCTGAAGTTTGCCAATATTTGCTTAAATGGTAGGGTTGAAACTTGCAACCCCTTTAAAAGTTTGCAAAGATTTCACCATTGTACAATATTTACAAAATTCATCCTACTGGCTACATTTTGCTGCCTCTTGTCAGCTATGTGCATATCAGAACTCTACAGCCTATAACAAAATGTTTCCAACAGCAGCTGTTACATTGTGCAAGTAGTGCGATATAGCATGTGTCTTCAACAGGACGAGGCGCTTTGAAAGTCGACGAAGCATGTAATCTTAAATTGCATTGGCCCAGCTCATCGATTTGCAACAATATAAAAGCAACATCACCCATGGACTGTATGATCGATCTTCCATGAATGAACTTCAAACCAAAACCTTCCTGCTGCTGGCAATTGTCTGCAGGGAAGCGTTGAGGCACGTTTGGGGAGGGGAGGGTAAAAGATTAGCAAATATGAGGAAGAAGAATAAGAAAATCAAAGTTTATACTGATTAAAAGAGCAAACATGTCAACTGCCACCAACATTCTAAAAAAGAGAAAGAAAGTGGCATTTCTATTCGGTTGGGGGAATGGAATGTTGGCTCTAAGTCATAATTGTCGGAAGAGACTACTAACCTGTCTCTGTATGTGCATGTGGGAATGCAATACCCAAGTCATCTATCAACTCGTAGTACATTATTGTGTATTGAACCCTTCGTAACAGACTCTCTTTGAGGATCAGTTGTCCAGTGGTCATCAACAATGAATTTTATCTGTACGAAGTAAAGTCCTTGAACAATGTAAGACACATTCAAACATCTTTAAAGCAGGAGAACAGGAAAGGCTGTTAGGCAGAGTTAAGATTAAATAATATAAATAGAAACTCATCAAAGGACTCAACTTGCTCACTCGTGGTAGGACGTTCTAAATTAAGAAGTCCTGCTTAAGTTAGATTGTCGGACTACTGAAAAATTAAGGTTGGAGTAATGAAATTTGATTTTTTGGAGTAAAGTGGCAAGATTCATTCTAAGATCAGTAGCAGTTGCCTGAACAGAACAATAGCTTCTTCCTAAAAAGCATTGGACAGTTTATGTCAACCAAAGGTTGCACGTGGTCTTAATGTTATTGATTTTGGGCAATGGAATAGAGCTGCTATATGCAAGCTTCTCTGGGCATTATCACACAAGAAAGATACTCTATGGGTGCAGTGGATTCATAGCTTTTATATCAAGAACAAAGAGCTTAATAGCCTGTTTGACCAAGCTTTTGGGAAGCCAAAAGTGCTTTTTTTCTTTCAGAAAGTGCTTATTTTAGATAGTTGAGGTGTTTGGCCAATGGTCTATCGGAAACAACCTTTCTACGTTACATCCTACCCTCCCCAGACCCCATTTGTGGGATTACATTGGGTATGTTGTTGTTTGTTGAGGTGTTCGGCCGAGCTTTTAGATAAAAAATAAGTGCTTTTGAGAAGCTAAAAAGGTATTTTTTTTTCCCAAAAACACTTTTAGAACATTAGCCAAGCACAAAATACTACTCTAATATTGGTAAAAGTGCTTTTCAAATTGATTACCCAAACACAAACTGTTACTCTCCAAAAGTACTTCTCCGAAAAGCACTTCCGACAAAAAGAACTTTTCAAAATGAGCAGATTTTGAAACCTTGGCCAAACAGGCTATTACTCAACCCCAATTCTCTAATTCACTTCATGTTCCCCTCGTGACTGCAAAGTTGTCGATATGACTCCATGAAGAATACTAACAAATGAACTTAGACAGATTATATGATCTTCTAAAGGATCAACCAATATACTCCTAATAGCATTGTCAAGCAAAAGCCAAGTTACTTATTCCAAATAAAACTATGAGGTGATAAGTGACCACACAGCCAGCTTTTATTGCTCTATTATACAGTAGTTTGTAGATAATGTACCTCATATATCCCTGGATACAGCCACAACACGGTTTTCCAAAGTCGAGGTTTCCTGGAAAGCATCGTTTATAATGTTATTCATAACTTTACAATGACTTACAAAAAGGAGGTTGAGGTCAATAGATATACAGAATAACTCAGTCAGAGGGCAGTCCATAGATCTCTGCTTCTGCATTTACATGTCTATTGTAAACAAATGAAAATATATGATGACTCAAAAGATAAGAATAGTTCAAATCTATCAGGGCAAGAAGCCAACTATAGATTAACATCCAGTAGATTGGGGATTTGGGCCCATGAAGGGGGGGGGGGGATGGGAACTGAATTATAAGATGTTTGACACTTGGCACCTAAAGGGCAAAAGACCTGATGTTTGACATGAGACAAATTAGTAGTTGCACAACATCAAAAAGGAAATGGTTTGTTGGATCCCCACGGTACACTACACAGATGCTGACAATACTATATAGTTTAATTGTTCAAACGATATGATCCCCAGTTCAACTCTATCTTACAGCGCCATCAATGCAAACATATCATACATCGCATTTGTTTTACATAAAAAAAATTAAAAAAAAAACAAAGTAACTCCCTTCTTCCTCTACGTAGAGCTCTAATTTGATGGGGAATTGACTAATAAATCAAAAGGTATAAGTTTTATTGTATTTTACAGAGGTTGGGTCCACTCAACGGACCAAGTAATCTTACCTACTCCCTCCACCCATTTATTTGAGCTTTCTATTTTATTCCATCTCAAAACCACATTCCTTCAAAGTAGCAAAGATTTTCCCCATCCATACTTGAAACTAATATAAACTAATACTGTTACATAGTATTTCAAATTTGAGGAGACATCCTTTTTTTCGTTTTTTTAATAATTGTTAGATAGAGCGCGTAAATAGAATAGACTTGTATCTAATACATGTACAAGTGTTTCCAACAGAGCTACTAAAGGATTCTTAGAGACACTTTAGCCCTGTGCTCAACTAAAACCAGGTTGTGTGCTTCACTTCACTTAAGAGGGTGTTTGAATTGGCTTATTTCAAGTGTTTTTTGCTTTTAAGCTCTTTTCTACTTTTTGAGGTGTTTGGGTGAGATAAAAAGTGCTTTTAAGCACTTATTTTTAGGATAAAAAGGTACCAAAATAAGCCAAATACCAAAAGTTGGGTAGGACCAACTTATGGCTTTTGGCTTTTAGCTTATAAGCCACTTTTAAAAAGCCAATCTAAACACCCTCTAAGTAGCGCTCCAGTGTAGGCACTATGGTTGTACTAAAGGCGAGTGTATCATCTCCCGTTGGCTATGTCCTTTGTACTACTTTGCAAATGTAGCTAAGTTTCCATTTTAGCACGAATATACACTACCCAAATGTCTCAAAGTTAGTTTTAGCAGTTGAGAACTACAAAATTCAAAACATCAGAGTAGAATTAACTACACATATAGAGAATGCCAAATATCTTAAGCCTTCAGGATCAGAGAAAAACACTAATTATCCTGAAATTGAGCAGGCCCCCCAAATTATTGATTGGACAGAGTTCCTATTCCGGAAAAGGATATGCAACAACAATTTGTTATTGAAGATTTGAAGTAGTACAAAACAATAGGAAGAGCTGAATAGGAAATAACCTATATATAATACCATAAGGAAGTCCGACATTACACAACTGACAAACTGATACGTTAAAAATCACCCAAAAGATAAAGAAATCGACAGAATAATAACCTCATGCCAGTGGGATCTATGATATCTGATGATGCTTGTATATCTTCGCCAATTGGATCTGATGATTCTTGTAGATCCATTTTTATTTTATGATGCCACCCATTGAAGCTGCCAGCCACCTCAACATGTTCCCCATCTGCCCGGTATTGGATTTCAACCTAACAGAAACAAATGTGATATATCAACAAACCATAGCTCCACCAGTAGAACCAGATATACCGGTGTGGCACGGAAAGTTGGAGGTGGGGCTTTAGTTTCTTAGTTATTTAGGATCTCTTTCTATTCTATTTATTATCTGTTCTTTTTTGTATTGATGAGGACAACAGATTCTACTTAGCTTCAGATTAGGGTTTTCAACCATTCAAACACTTGTCTCATTTCTTTCACTCAAACTTCCAGACATTATTATAGTTCCAAGTTCACTCTCTTGATTCTCTTTTTTCTGAGAAATCATAAGTTCTTACTGCTTCTGCTATGTCAAATACACTACCCTCATCAGCCTAAGTCACGCTTCAGCAACAAAATATCGTGCTTTTCATTATTTAAATGATATTACCTTTAACGAAGCCAACATCTTTATGAAACTTCTGGTAGATATACCTTATAAAGTTCATAAAACCTCATTTCCAGTAGAAGTTGGAGCAATTTCTCAATTATTCTTCCATGTTAACTTGAAAATTCAGGAAATGTTAATACAAGAGGTTGCTTGAATACCTCCTTCAATCCTGAGAGGCTATCTTCAGCAGCATTTAGCTCTGCATCTTTTTCTGAAATAAGTCTTTGTGCTTCTCTGATTTCTGTTTCATCTTTGATTTGCAAAATAGACAATTTTCGCTGAAAGTTGAAATATAAGAAAATTACACTTCTCCACTTCATGAAGAACCAATTGTTCATTTGAGTAACATGTTACAAGTATCCACTACTATCGCAAGACAAAAAAGGGAGTTAGGTCTTTGTAGTTTTATCTTTTCTTTTCCTGAAGAATGGGGGAAGAATAAGAAGGAAAATTATACCTTTTCCTCTTCAATCTGCTGCTTCAAGTGAGTTAACTCCAGCTCCTTCTGATGCTAAGAACAGAAACAAACCATTTAAGGCATTGATTATTCTTATGGAAAAAAAGAAATAAAACAAAAAAGCTTTGAACGAAGAAAATTGAAGCCGAGTAGAGTAAGCAAAATTCCAACAGTAAATTATCCAAAGAGCGGTACCAGCATGACCTTGAGACGATTAAATTCAGCTTCAATCTTCATTTTGTTGGGCTAACAGATAAAATATAAAGGCAAAGGAAATTCCAAGTCAAAAGTGGAATCAAATAAAAGCAAACAATCAGAACAAAGAATTTTATCACCTCAGTATCAGCACTATTTTTCCCTTCAGTCATGGTTAAGTCTTCAGTTGAAAGGCTATCATTCCTACGAAAATCAAGGTGCATTCAGATAACAGAAAGATGGAAATAATCTGAAAAAGAAGCATCTTAGAGCTAGTAAGAAAATACAGTTCATAGACAAGAAGCGGACAGGAAAGCTAACTCTTCAAAGAAGAAAAGGTCTAAATCAGCTTGTTGATAGTGTGTGGAAAAACATCGAGTTGGATTATTAAAGTTTTTAGTCAAAAACATCTAAACTATAGCTCAAATCTAAACATCTTAACTATCCATGTAAACAAAAACAAAATCCTTGAAGAATCTAAAATCTAACAACTTTCATCCTCCTGTTATTTTGTTTCAAAAAACTAATGGCCGTGACTCCTCCCATAGAGCTTCCCCAACTTAGGTGAAGTCGTAGCATAACGGAGAAGCAAATACCTAGGAAAACAGCTTTTGAGCTTTCAACTCTTTCTCTCTCCTCGATGCTCTTTCTTCCAAATTGATAAAATCGAGAATGAGCATCGTCCGTCACGAAGATGGTTACCAAAAGGTGAATGATTCTGCAAAACTCTGGGACAAAGAACTTCACTGGAATTTTGGTGAACAGAGAAGAGGACTATAGAACTACACTGAAGGTATTTATTTGTTTTCCTTGTTTCTTTACAGTTTATTCTTTCCCTCCTGCCTTACACCAATTATCCTCTTCTAAATTTAATTTCTTGGTGTAAATCGGGGAAATTAGTTATTTCTGTATGAAGCAAAATAGCACCAGCCCTCTGCGCATGTAAACCCGTGTTTAGTTCTTCAATTTTTCTTGAAAACGAACAAAGGAGATAATCACCAGCTTATCATGTTCAGATCATGCTTCACTCATAAAGACTCCAACAATTCTCAATATTATCATCTTTTTTTTTCTTTCGCTCGTACTTTTACTTCCTCGTCAAACATTTCGCATTTGTATCACCGCCATCACCACCATACTTTCTCAAGGATTTCCAATGTCTTTCACCTCCCATCTCTGTTATTGCCGGAAAAAATGTTCCAGAATTAGGATAGCTTTGCAGAAGTCACGTGCTCTGCACCTTTTTCTGTTAGAGCCTTAAACAATTTGAAAGAAACTAACGGCGGGATGAAAGCTGCTAAGTTCTGAATATCCAAGGATGTAGTTTAGATTTGGGACATAGTTGAGGGATGTTTTTGGCCAAATATTGATTTATTATCAATAAGAGTGAGACACAGAAAAAAGATCTACTTAATCAATAAGAGTGAGACACAGAAAAAAGATATATTGAATCAACAAGAATGAGACACAAAAAGAACTTCAATGTTCAACATGTTAGGTTGGGTTGGGTTGAATCAACAATAATGAAGAACCTATTCAGATGGAAGCTTAAACATTGCACGAAATGCATACCTCATAGGAGAACTCTGCCTACAAGGACGTTCAACATGTTGGGTTGATTGTGCCATGGAATTTCTGTTAAATATCTCAGCACCATTGCCGTTAGAAACAAGATCTGTTTGCTCCTTAGGAGTAGTAGATTGTCCTTCAACAGATCCCTCCTCTTGCTCACCTCTTTGAAAAATTTCAAAGCCACTATCTGAAAAATCAAGCAAAAATGGAACAGTTTGATTCACTCAAACACTATGGATCACATGTTAGTAGAGATATAATCATTAGGTTAACGTTTTTACACTTGGCAAGGGGAAGGTGCAAGTCTCAATACCTCCAGAATTGCTTTTTGCAGAAAATTAAATAAGAACGCACATGAAATATGAAAATACTGAATATGGAAGATATAGATACAGATAACTCCATATCTAACTTTAAGGAGTAGGTTTGTTTAATGTTAAATTTATAGGAGTAGAAGACAATTACAAAAATAATATTTAGAGTATGTGTAGTTGATTCGGAGATTGTCAGAATTTGTCTATAGAATTGGTTCGACAGAGAAAACGAACCTCATCTCATAGTTTAGATTGGAGGAAAGAAATAGGAGAGCATTCATTTTTTTTACTTAACTTCTGGAACACCTAGAAGATTCCTGTATGTATAAACAATTCATCCAATTTAAGGTAAGCACCCTCGAGTAGCATCACTTACCCCCTACACCATCCAGTTCACCATTCTGAATAAAATTGGCCACCTTTTCATCCAAGGAGGAATAGCCCAAGGGTTCTTGATCACCAGAATTTAGAATTATATCATTGTTTGCATCATTCGTGTAGTCATCTACTGCAGAAGCTTCACTTGGTAAGGAAACATCATAAGCCATGTCTGTTATCTTCCCATCTGACTTTTTAAATTAGCAGGTTGTCAATCAGAAAAATCCAAAACTAGCTATGTTGCTACAACCTATTATTAATACACATGGACAAGAGTTGCTGACCTGACGGTTCATCTTCACTTTTTTCAACAAGGCTATCTCCACTACACTCATAGGTTGGTTGTTTGGAAGTTAAGAGAAGCTCCTTGACAAGTTTGTATCCTCTTCTTCTAACAATGTTTGCAAGGTCTTGCCTGTAAAATGTATGAGACAATCACATAGCTAAAGCTTAGACTTATTTCTAAGTAAAATCAAGCACTAAAGAGACACGAGGAAATAGAGCACATGTTCGAGAAACCACCCCAACTAACGCAGTTCAGAGCAAAAGGGACTTTCCATGCCATTGTCCTAGCATCTTTTACATGCTCAGCACATGGCGAAAACATAAGCCATCATTTTTTTTTATCAGGAACATAAGCCATCATCTTCACAAGTCTCATTGATGTTAATTGTTAACCATCAACTCATCACAAACAAAACAATGAGTTCCTTCAAATCCATTTATCTCCACAAATGGATAACCGCCACATCCCAACTGTATGGCGAATTGCCAAAGTGACCAAGTTGAAACTTAAGACTAGAAAAACCAAAGTAGTCTATGATAGCCAGGTTTCTTAGAAAAGGAATATATAGGAAGATTAGCGGAACTGCCAGGAATCAGCACTGCGTTGACTGCTATGTGCTAAAGATTGTTGTTACTATTAGAATACAAGCCAACGAACACAACCACAGCACAAGCACAACTACTTACTGGTAGCTTAAAATCCTTTTAACTGTACCATTTTTAGGGGCATAAGTTCTTTACGGGATCCGGCACAATTTTTACCTCAAAGCTGCAAAATGAAATGAAAACCAAGAACATAAATGGCATTCAAATTCACACCTTCCGTACAGTGACAGCTCCTTCATGGTGGGTACATGATCCTCAGGAAGTCCAACAGAAGATAAAAATTCTCTGATGTCATTGCACAAATCCGCATTGCTTTTCACCTTCCGGCTTGCCCTATACCCACCCAAAAACAAGAAAAGAACATCAAACACCCATCTTCAAAAAACATTAATTACATTAGGAGGGAGGGGAATGTAAAGGGGATGCTACGCAACCAATGGGATTTATTTTAAATACGAAATATTGTAGTTCAGCGTAATTGCAACACTCCATAGTTTAAGTACAAAGCTACAAAACATGGATAGTTCAGGGGGAATTTTATGCATTCTCTCTTTTTTTATTGAAGTAAAACAACCAAGATTTTTGAAGAAAGAGTCACTCGCATTAGTGCAATCGAAGACTCTCACAGCTAAAAAGTCAGTATCAAAGAACCACAAACATTGTATTGTAGCTCAATGGTAATAGCAACACTCCATAGTTTTTAAGTAAAAAAAAAAAAACTTGAAATGTTCAGAGGGACTGTTAGGTATTCTCTCTTTCTTTATTGCAGAAAAATAACTAAAATCTGAAGAAGAAAATTCACATTAGTGCATTCAAAGACTCTTATAGCTAAAAAGACAGTATCAAAAACCAAACTACAAACACAGTATCAGTATCAAGAACCACACACATTGTATTGTAGCTCAAGGGTAATAGCAACACTCCATAGTTTAAATACAAAATTGCAAAATGTGGATAGCTCAGGGGATTTTTATGCATTCTCTCTTTCTCTATCGAAGCAAAATAACCAAAATTTGAAGAAAAAGTACTCACATTAAATGCATTCAAAGTAACCACAAACATTGTACACTCAAGAAACGTATAGCGAAAAGGGTAACCAAAACAAACCTGGGTTTTCTAATCGAAGAACAAATTGCTGGTTGTTGTGTGTGTGTGGGGGGGGGGGGGGGTTAAAAGGGATACTAGGCAACTGATGGGTTTGAACCCTCTACCAAGTGAGCTAGCTTTCAACCCCATACACCCATTAATTCAGTTTCATTCAGGGGTTTTTATTTTAAATACGAAATATTGTAGTTTAAGTAATAGCAACACTCCATAGTTTACCACCAAAGGATGTGATGCAGCAGATGTGGACTGCTCCTCCCTTAATCAGGGTCTCGGTTAGAGCCCCGGGTATGGAAAAATTCTTGGTAGGGAGCGCTTTCCCCTAATGAGCCCTACACGATGAGAATCCGGATTAGTCAGGCTCCAATGCGGGTAACGGACACCGGATGAGAAGCTAAAAAAAAAACACTCCATAATTTAAGTACAAAGCTGCAATACGCGGATAGTTCGGGGGGATTTTTAAGCATTCTTTCTTTTTCTATTGAAGCAAAAATTGAAGAAAAAGTACTCACATTACTGCATTCAAAGAATCTCATAGCTAAAAAGTCAGTATCAAGAACCACAAACTACAAACATAGAATCATTATACACTCAAGAAAAGTAGATTAAATAATAATGTAGCCAAAAGGGTAAGTAAAAACGAACCTCGGTTTTTTAATTGAAGCACAAATTGCTGGTTTAGAACGGTAAATGAGAAGCAAAAATAACTAAAATTTGAAGAAAAAGCACTCACATTGATGCATTCAAAGACACACATAACTAAAAACTCAGTATCAAGAACCAAACTACAAGTATAGTATCAGTAATTCAGTATCAAGAACCACAAACATTGTAAAGAAACGCAACAACAACAACAACATACCCAAATCACACACAGTGGGGTATGGGATGTACCCAGACCTTGCCTCTACCTTTGTGGGGTAGAGAGATTGTTTTCCATAGACCCTCGGCTTAAAAAGAACGTAGTCAATGCAGAATTCAAGGAAAATAAGACAGCAACATATCACGATATAAAACAAATAAAGCAACACATAGGAATACACACATAAGAGTATTGTAAAGAAACATAGATAAAAGTGTAATATAGCCAAAAGGGTAACGAGAACAAACCTGGTTTTTTTAATTGAAGCACAAATTACTGGTTTTGAAGGGTAAATGAGAAGGTAATTATGATGATAGTGGTTGCGTATGCAAAGAGAAGGGGAAGGAGAAAAGAAGAGTTTATTAGTGGGTAAATGGAAGAGAGTCGCCATTAATATGGGTTTTGCAGCATTTGAGAAGAGAATTTGGGAATTTTTGGGTTTGAAGCTAAACTGTGAAGCTATTTCAAGGTAACAACTAATTTGTGATTGTGAGGAAGAGACAAGAGAACGTCTTTCTTCTTTGGTCTATTTATGTTAACATAGTAATAACAACAGCATAGCCTCCTTAGGTTGAAGTGATGTTTCTAAATTGTTAGGTCGTATATGCTATGGGATAATAAAAATAAATTAGAAATAAAATTGAATGTCAATTTAGTTTTGAATGTGATAATATCGTCTGACACAAGTGATAACACTTCGATAAAATAGAAAAATCTTTGAAGAGTAAATTACAGCGGAAATAATAAAGAATACAAATGCTTAATATTTACATATTATATAACCTATGACGGTCAATAATCGAAAATATTGTATATATTTATATACAATTGAATAAATTCCTTCTTTTACAATTTTACAAAATAAAATAAAAAGGAATTTAAATGTTGAAGTCGCAGATAACTTCTGCTTGTAAAATCTACCTAAATAGACATAGACAACATCTCATTATAATTGCTTCAATACATAACAAATCTAAAATCTAAACAACAATTATAATGTTGGTCGGAATGTTGTCGACACGCTCAGGCAACACTCGCGATCCAGTTTTCTGAGATGAATTCTCAAAAGCTCTTCTGATATTTTTGCAATCTGTTTCTGAATATCGATTCACTCTTGTAGCCTTTTTATTTATAGTAGAGATTCTTTCTTGAAAAACTCATCGATCAGTTGAGTAGGTTGGAGGAAATATGGGCACCTGGTAAGGTTTGTTGGAGAAGATCATGGAGCTAAATCCTCTAACTTCTTTGACTTGTTCTTCCCACGTTTTTATCAGCTCCTAATTACCTTGCCAAGTCACTTCTCCATCGTAGTAAAAATCCTACGAGAATTGCTTCAGTCCGTGAAGTAAGGCAAAACTATTAGTCATAAAAATGTTGGTCCGAATGTTGTGAAATTTGTTCCAACGTTTCTTAACTTCAACTTAGTACTAAAAACGATATGTTGGGCAAAATGTCGCAACACTAAACTCAACATTAACATAAATAGTTTCACTACCTCTCACAAGATAGGGTAATATGTGCGTACATTATATCATCTTCGGAATTAACTATTGTGAAAATATATTGAATATATTATTGTTATAATTATTATAGTAATAACAATATAAATAGTATAATTTTAAAAGTAAGGTGTGGAGAGGGTAGTATGTAGGCAGACTTTAACCCTACTTTACAAGACAGAAAGGTTATTTCCGATACACCCTGAATTCAAGAAAAAATATTTCACTCATTAATAAATATAAGGTATGATTTATTAAATTATGTTTATTTAATAAAAGTAGATTAATTTTTCACTTAAATATAATGTGCATACTTTTTTAATATTAAGGATAAACTTGAAAACAGTAGTTAACTTTAGTCTTGAATTTCAAAAGTGATAACTATTTGGCGATAATTTTTTTAAGCTAAAACAACAATTATAATGGAACAGATGAAGTATACGTTATTTTTAACACAATGTGGTTGCCAATTGACTAAAAAGGGCTTATTATCCCACACTTCAATCATAGTTTATCATCTTTTAAGTTTGTTCAGCTCAAATTTATTTTTTATGATATTTGAAACTTATGTTTCAAATTTGATTTCATTTGAGATAAATCTGGATATTGAATGTGTCTTAGAAAATTGAAATTCGAAGAATAAGGTATTATTTTGGGGCAAAATTTTGTTCAACTGAATTTCATGTCAAAACATTTGAAGTGTAGTCATATATATGTTTGAACTTCATGCCAAAATATCTAACGTACGGTCATATATATGCCTAAACTTTATGTAAAAATATCTAAAGTGCAATCATGATATATCTAAAGTTTGACCTTGTCAAGATCATAACTTCAGTAGAAAAATGTCCAAAGTTGACCTTGATGAGCCATTATATATTCGAAGTGCAGCCATTATATGTCAAGTTTAACCTTGCCAAAGTTGAACTTTAATAAAAAATGTCTGAAGTATGGCCTTGACAATGCCCTTGGGGCAAAACAATATCTGAAGTTTAGCTAACTTCATACACGAATTTATTAACTTCAAGCACCTATGTCTAAAGTCCTTCAAAAGAGGAAATTTGCCAAAAATAATAATAATAATAATAAAGGCTACAACTTAAATAACGGTCCCAAAATGGATATTAGTCCACTTCGTCCAAACAAGCTGGTATAGCCCAGCCCCGGATATAGGTCATATATATTGGGCCAATATATAGTTGGGCCATATTCCGTGGTGGGAGTGAAGTTTAAAACCCAACCACTCTCCACCCCATCCAACCCCAAAATAAAAATCAGTTTCTAAAGAAAAAAGAATAGAAATTTGGACATGAAATCAAAAAATTGAATCATCGACTATGGAGTGTCCAAACTTAATTATCAGAAGGCACATTTTACTTCATTTAAAGTTTAGACTAAAAAAGGTTATTCCGGTGCACTAAGCTCCGGCACTGGGAAAGGGCCGGACTACAAGGGTCTACATTTAAAGTTTAGACTATTTTTTGAAAAAAAATAAATTATAAGGACTATTTTATTGTGTATATCACTATATGAATATCTATCTTTAAGAGAAAAATTAGGGTTAGTAATTTTGAGACCAAGTTAGTTTTCTCCTATATATAAAATGTTCTCTTTTTTGTATATTCATCCTTCAAGAGAAATAAAGAACTCTCATATTTTCTCTGCAATTATTCTTGTTCTAGTTTATTTTTTTATAACACGTTATCAATACGAGTCTCTAATTTATTGAGTGGAGTTTGATTTTTTTTCTTTACAAAATCAAAACACCATTGGTGCTCGAGTGTTCCAGTGAATCAACAATACATCAAGTGCTCTAGTCACTCCTAAAGAGTCAAAATCTGGTCGTTGTTCAGATCCTATGTATCCTACTTTAATTTTTGTGTTCTTATAAGTAAATACATCTGATGGAATATATCTTATCCCTTGAACATGGTTTTCCTTTGGTGTATAAAAATACTAATATAGTATGTGAGGATTCTTAACAAAGATTTAGTGGAAGACCACTCAGTACGATGCAACTTTTATTTGATATTAGCATGTTATGTGTTTTTAGTTGCCGTAAATTATTGTTGTTATTAGGGCACTAACGTTGTCATTCATTTGAACTCCAGTAGAGTTCATAAGAAATTGACATCATCAAAAGTGGTAATATTTATCACATGTCTTGATTAATCAATACAGTAGAAGTGATAATATATTTACAGGCTTATTATGATTATCTTGGAGAAAAAATCTTAACATTATATGTATGCATCGATTTGCTCCTGAAATAACAATATATTAAAAGTTATTATAAGCTATCACAATTTAATGTGGTTAAGACACGTTTAAATGATTGTGTTCCATTCCTGAATAATGAAAACTTTTGATAAATATTGTAAATACAGATTCATTCTCTGAAGTGAATGTGATGATATTTAGTAAAGATTATAAATACAAACTTGCTTTTCATTGTGAAAATATCACGCCTCACCTCCAAAAGAGGTAGAATACTTGAGAAGAAATATTCTAGAATTTTATTCTTTAATCTTGAAGTAGTAAAACTTTGGACTTTACTCCTGAAGTAGTAAAATTTTATACTTTAATCGTGAAGTAATAAACCTTTGAAATTTACTTCTGGAGTAGTAAAACTTTAACATTTACTCTCGAAGCAGTAAAACTGTAAATTTTACTCTTGAATTAATAAATATGAAATTTACTCCCGGAGTGATAAGACTCTGAAATTTTCTCATGCAATAAAACTCTGAAATTTACTCCTGAAGTAGTAAGAATTTGAAATTTACACATGAAGTAGTAAAATACTAAAATTTACTCCCAAAGTAGTAAAATACTAAAATTTACTCCTGGCATAGTAAATCTTTAAAAAATATTCCTGAAGTAATTAGACTTTGAACTTTACTCCCGAAGTAGTAAGCTTTTGAACTTTACTCTCGAAAAAGTTCAACTTTAAAATTTATTTCTAGAGTGGTAAAATAATTAAATTTTCTCCCGAAATCTGTTGTAATATAATGCATGTAAAGGTTTTCTTATTTTCTGCAAGCTACGATTTTTAGTTATTTAAGGTGAAAAAATAATGAAGGAATGTTTATATTTAATTTGTTGTAATTTTTTTTAAATGTTGGATGTACTATTAAGGAATGGTTATATGTATTTGGTGGTCTAGAAGTATTGACATGACTTTTGACAACTGACAAGCAGAAAAAGGTTTGAGAAATATATTGAAGCGATATTTTCTTGTGGTTGAGTGAAATAATGAACTATTGCAAATTATGCTCATCTAAATGATCAAGTTTTATTCCCCGAAGTGAATGAAGAAATACCACAACACACCTCCTGGAGAGATAAAATAACAAACGATATAAATGTTATTTTATGGTATGAAGTGTAGAGTTTTGTTGGGTCCAAAACACATAAGTAAGGCACAACGGAAGTTTAAAATTTTGTTCTTACTTACCCCAACAACTTATTCTGGTATGGTTATATGATAATCAAAACCTGTAATCATAAAATATGAACACTTACAGGTTGTATTTATCTGGAATCTTTATCTACTATAGGTGCGCACACAAATGCCCTTACGATTGCAAGCTCCAAGCTTCAATGTATTCCTCCTTTGGAAAGCTAGGAAATCCGGGAGAGGTTCGAGAGAGTGTTTTAATTCTGAGTCTATGAGACTTAGAATAATGATATGAAATCAAGTGTATGAATAATGAAGTGAATGTCTGTATTTATAGGTGAAAATTAGGTCAAACCGGATTAGGGTTTGACCTTGGACCTGGCCTAAAATTGAGGCAGATTAGGTCATATAGCGTTGCGGCCCTAGGGTGTGGGCGCCACGACGCTTGACGTGGCCCTGCATTGTCTCGATTTATTTTCTGCACATTCTTAATTAAATCCAAAATCCAATTTGACTTAATTAAAACAATCATTATTCATTTAAATATATCGATTCTAAATCGAATATTTAATACTCTCTCAATACATCCTTAGATCGAAACGGACAATCGACATAGTGTGACCCTACAGGCCTTCACATATCGACATTAATCAAATTAAGGTCTACGCGGAACTCCTAGATGGCACCGCAAGACGAACTCAATATGTGAAGTACGTTTACACGAATCCAGTAAACTTAACCTCTATGTGGTAAGATAAAATTCTTTCATTCACGACACACCCGATCAAGCTTAGAATTTGTCAAGTGTCTATCCGAATGGCTTAATCATTGTATCTCATCTATATTAGTTTAGAACTAGACTATATTCTAAATATGTCTATTGCGTTGGCCAACGACTTAGTCAACCTAATATCACTGAGAAGCTGAGTGTTCTCTCGAATATACATTCGAGGAATGAATCATAATATTGGCTCAACCACCACCTTTAATCCACATCGTAATGTACCAAATACAAGTCATATCTCAACCTATAAGGCATTTGAGCTTAGGACAAGATCAAAATATATTACTTTGTAGACAATGTGCGTATTGACCTCAAGTCTAAGGACTTCTATCTCCCACACGTTGATCATGTTTTAGACAAATATAACAAACAATATATCAGCAAGGTATACCAATACTTCCAAAGTATCCGTGTGTCCATCACGAGTAGACATTACTCGTAGCATGTGAGACATACTACACCCTCTAAGGATGTGATGCAGACCACATGTCGACTTATCACATATCATCGATATTCCATTCTAGATTATCATTAGTCGAGGCTATTTTAAGAGTTACGTTATAATATTAATATCTCACATTATCAATAACAGGGTAACCTCCAGGGATGTATATTATAGAATATTATAAACAATCAGTTAATAATTCAATAATTGCAAATGCCAAAATATTAATCTCCATTAATAATAATATGAATGTGTATAAAGTACATTTGTCATAATAGAGATTGTTTCTAGAACATAAATATAATTTCATGAAGGTCATTGTTGCACGTACATGTCGTACGTCAAATCATCTTAAATACTTTTATTATGTATCATTCTATGCGAAAATGATATAAATTTTGCAGAATACTTTCTACTATAACCACATTAATATATTATGTTTACTGACTGATTCTCCAGAAGTAAATAAAAACTTATACAAAAAAATTCTGAAGAAATAAATAATTATGTGGTTGCCATTTTGATATAAAATATTTAGATGTTAATGGGTATTCTCCCTGAAGGAGATATTTATTATAGAAGTTGATGATAGAAGTATCAAAGACTGTATAATTTAATGTTTACTTTTTTATCATTTATGAATTTAAGAATTTCTTTATAATATTCATTTGATTGCAATTTTTTTTGTCATGACACCGATGTCAGGGTAATATTTGATAGTACAAAATCAATTAAGGGCTCCCGAAGAGCTAACTATTTATCTAGAAGATCATGGCACTAGTACTGTCCAAATAATATGTGATTATGGAGAATAAATTAAAAGCTCCTGAATAGCTTATATACTATTATATCATTAGTTCTAGATTGTAATATACGGAGTTGTTATGATCGAAACACAAGATATAGTAAATCTGAAGTTTACTAAAGTAAATAGCTCTCATATTGAAGCTATAAGTGATTGGAGGATTAAATATCTACAAATCATAGTGGGTAAGAAATATATATATGTGAATAGTTACCCTCTTTATTCGTCAAATTCTACTACACAAATATAAGCATGATGAAATCACATAGCACGGTGAATCAGAAGTTTATTGATACAAAAAATAATGATTCATGTCATAGTAAATCAAAAGTTTACTAAAATAAATAGCACATGACGTGGTAAACTTGAAGTTTACTAGTATAAATAATTTTATTAGTCAGCATGGGCAATTTGGCCATCCCGATTCAAATATGATGTGCATATTGATTATCTGACATATATTGAAGAATTAGAAGATTCTTCAAGAATTTATTTTTGTTGCTTGTTCTCATGATAAGTTTATTATACTGGCTAATGTTGGGATTGAATTTCCTAAATTCTGAAAAAATATAAAATGTGAATATGTGTATGTTCACCTGTTATGTGATGTCTTAAATAGATGCATCGATCAGACAATCACATGTGCGTTATTGTCAACCCGCAGTTTGACGTATGCAAAGTTACTTGCTCAAAATAATTGAGTTGAGAGCACACTTTTCAAATTATGTAATCAAGATAATTCATCTTTTTAATATGTTGGTTTATATCCAAGTTGATTTAGCGGTTATTGTCTCCGATAAATAGCTAAATCATTGCTAATGAGAACAAAGCTTCATGTGTTGATATGCAAAATGATTTATTGCATACAAGAGCACTTATATGCTTCAGACTAATAAATTATGATAAATTCTCTCCTCACATTCAGGGTTAGGAACCAAATATTTCCATCTAACAATTTTTATATGTGGTATATGATTAATTAATCTACCATGACACACAAAGATGAATTCCCCTAAAGAAGATGGGATATGTGTTAGTTTTTCTAACATAAGGGGGATAGAATAAGCAACTAAGAAATATGTTATGAATTATAATTGGTATGATCCTCATTCAAAGATAATTCAAGTCAAATGCTAGAAACATTTGCTGTCCTAAAATTAATTTCTAATTTCAGCTGTAACATGCTCCTATTAAATCAATGTCCCTGAAGGACAGAATCTACAACATGCATGAAGCGTGGTAGATTAATCGATTCCAAATGAAATAATTCTTAAAAAGAAAGAGGAGCAAATGATCAAAATGATCATAATAAGGAGGTAATGTGCTCTTGAAGAGCATACGACATAACACTTCATGAAACCTTATGAGAGGTTTTGGTACCTAAATAATAATAGTGATGAGATCTCAATAAGTTATGTCATATTGCGAACCAATACAAGATAATATATCGCCAACGATATCTTTAATATATATAATGCGCAATATTATAAAAGATTGTGAGGATCTAAATTCTATGTCATTTAAAGCATGTTGACGTAGAAATAATTATCAAGTAAAATGACACATCTTGGTAAGCATAAAGTTTATTGGACCTGCAATCCAGACAACAGAAAATGTCACCCATTTAAATATTAATGGATATTGTCACTTGACAAAATTTAGATGAGAATTCTTGAAGAATTTTAAATGCCTGAAGCATATACAAGTTCTAAAAGTTTGTTCATAATTCTTGTATGAATTAAATCAAGCAAGGTGAATGTGATTTAATCGCCTTAATGAATATTCAATGACTAAGAGTCTATTTACCCCTACGTCTTTGTGGAAATCAAATCTGTCATATTGTTAGTGCAAGTTGATGACTTGAATATTATTGAAACTCTTGAAGAGTTCTCAAAAGTATATTATCTTTTGAAAGAAGTTGAAATGAGAAAATTTGCAGAACTCCTTGGTCCTGAAGCGCCATACCTTTTATGCAATTGATGTATTTATAAATTTTGTCATCCCTATGAGGGATTACAATGATGTTGTTCTACATGACAGTCAAATTATATAAGATAACATCTGTTTATAAAACAAGTCAGGAATGCACTTGGAGTGATGTAAACAATATTATATGCCGATGTAACTCAATCCATAGACTGAAGACGCAACAACATACATAGCCTAACTAAAGGGAGGATTCATAAAAGGAGATAGAACAAAACACATTTCACCAAAGTTGTTCTTCACACACGATCTCCAAAAGAATAATGATATCAACGTGCAACATATTCGTTCAAGTGATAATATGGTTGATTTGTTTATCAAGTCTCTACCAACTGCAACTTTCAAGAAGATGGTGCAGAAGATTGGATTGCGAAGATTCAAATTTTAGATTGATGTTCTCATCAGGGGAGTTAATACGCGTTGTACTCTTTTTCCCTTACAAAATTTTGTCCCACGGGGTTTTCCTTGGAAGGTTTTTAATGAGACAGTCAAAATGCGTATCATTAGAAATATGTATTCTTTTTCCTTCCCTAGAATTTTTCCCACTGATTTTTTCTAGTAAAATTTTAACGAGGCACATTATCTATCAAATAGACATTCAAGGGATAGTGTTATAAATATTATTTATTTATTATGAATATCTATTTTTAAGAGAAAAATTAGGGTTAGTAACTTTGGGACCAAGTTAATTTTTTCCTATATTAAATTCATCCTTCAAGAGGGATAAAGAACTCTCTCATTTTCTCTCTTTCTATGAAAATATTTTTGTTATAGTTTTATTATTTTATAACAATAACAAATTTGTGCAATTTATTAGCTGTTTCCAATTGAAAGTTATTTTAGTTTTCTAAATATAAAAACTATCATATATGTTTGAACAATTATGTTCAACTGTCTTTTGCTCCTATTTATATGATTTCAACTTCATTTACAGACGAATAATTTCCAAATTTTGTATTCATTACATCTAATTGGAAGTCATTGGGACTTTTACCTAAAAGTTGTTATCAACTATATATTCTAATATTAAACAATAAAACACAATTATGGAACTTATAATGTTCTTGAAACTAAATAAAAGTCAATGTCCGTTGATTTTTGAATGAAACCAAAAGTAATAAATAATATTGAAGATTAACGCAATTATCTGGAGAGAAGACTTTTGTTTGGTTATAACTTTTGAGGGTATATTATCCATGTAATATTTTATATCATGAAACAATTGCTATATATTGCTAATCACACCAAAGTTACCAATTATTTTAATCTTCCTCCTTCCCTCTTTCAACCATTTTTTCCCTATGATCTTCACGAATGAAATATTATTCATTTTCTTTTCTTAGCATGTCTCCTCAAATGAAATTCAAATTTTAGCAAAAAAAAGAAAAGAAATTCAAGTAGGTGTTTGTTCTACATATTTATTAGTACATTTTATAAGCGGATTAACAATTCAAATAAACGTGATTTGTTATTTGAGGCGATTTTTTTGAAAGATTGGTTTCTCATATCCTTTTCAATGGCAGAGTTACGTAAATTCAAGGGTGATCAGTTGAACACTCTTCATCAAAGAATTACACTTTGTATGGTAAATATTATTTTTTAAATATTTTTTTCTCATTTGGTGCTCAGCACCCGTCCATTGAAGGCTCGATCGATCCGGACTCGTGCTGCATATAAGCAGGGTCGTATTTGGATCCGTGCGAGCCGTGCTACCGCACAGGGCCCCCGAAAAATGAAAAATTTTAGGGGCCCTTTTTTTATTTTTTATTAAGTAGTATTAGCCAGGATTTACGGTAAAGACTCATAATTTGCAGGTCTTAGTCCAATCAAAGTAAAGGGCCCACTTTTACGAATTAGATCAGGGCCCCCAAAATGTGTAAGACGGCCCTCCATATAAGGCCAATTATAGGGGGAAGTGTTCCCTACCGTCTTTTTCATATATATTAGTATTTTTCTGAACAACCTCAAACAACGTTAATGAAATTCTTCACTTTACCACTGATACTTCTCTCCTACGTGTGTAATCAGTGTTTTTCTTCCTCTTTAAGGACACCATTTTCAAGCTTAAATACCTAGGTTTCACATAATTATTCAATTTGGTAAAACCATTTGTTTAATTCACATATGGTTTTCTACTACTGTCCTACATCTGAATGTCAACTACCTTCTACCAAAATTTGTCCTACACACTTTCTAGTTCAAATATATGATTTAATACCTATGACCACAACAATAATAGTATAAACTAAGTGCGTATATATATATATAAATAACTAGGCTCTTAATAACACATTAAAAAAGAAAGTGAAATGAATCTAGTAAAAGAACCAAAGTCAAATTTGATATACTTCAAACATTAGTTAAATATAGCTTGACTTACGTTAATCTTAACGTACCTCCACACGTAACATGTAGTTTGTTCTTTTTTGTTTCGTTCATCATTTTTCAATTCAAGATTCCATGGAAAAGAAGAAAGTAACCCCCCCCCCCCCCGACAATAAGAAGAAAAAAGTGAGTCACATTCATGAAGCCAAACTTGTCCAACTTCACAACAAATTTTTACATGATTTCAATTTTCATGACAGATAATCTAAGATTAGTGTCATTAAATCATTCTTCGCCGGCTAAAGCTCTCTAATTATGTATGTAAATTATTATACAAAAATGATTCGTTATGAGATGATTGACTCGCATTTCCTAAGTTTACATGTATTATGCGTGTGCGTGCACATGAGTAGTAATAACACAATATATTTTGCATTCATCACCAAGATTTTATGAGCTAATTAGTTTCATTGTTTATGAATCTTTAATTTAGACCAATGTCTGTTCAACTTTAAATAATTGAACTTTAATTTTTCAATATAATGGACTATTGTTTTAATTTGACAAATTTTATTTTTAAACAAACAAAAATATGTCAACTAAAAGGGGAAATGCTTCGATAAATGAATAATCCTAACCTGACAATTTTTTTCTTTCTAAAGAGATTTACACAAATGGTTGTGCTCTTTTAGGTCACTATTTAGCTTTTGTCCTTATTTTTAAAAGTTAGTGCAAATATAAAAAATTATCCTTCGGGACAAGGATATCATTAGTTTCTGATCTGATAATTAGCATATATTGCTCAATCTTAGAAACAAACATTAGAGTGTCGTTTAATGGCAATAACTTATTAGATTAGTTAGTAGTACATATCATTGACACATTAGATTAATTTGGTTTTCATGTATTCTCATTAGATTAATTAGTAGTACATATCACTGACACATTGTACTATATATGTATAAGGTACATATTTTTATTAGATTTCTAATACACGGACATGATCACCAAACTAGGTTTCTATTGTTTTGACTACTAATATGAGTCCTTGGGGACATCCGATAAAATTGAAACGATAAAAAAAGGATTACTAATATGAAAAATCTGATTAGGAATTAACTTTTCTTAAAGGAGGTTTTGAATTTGAGTTTTGCGAGTAAAGTTAGTAGAGAGTGTTATATCCTCTAAAGTAAAATTTTCCGACGTGAATCAACTTTGCTTTGGGAAAGATACTTATAAACTCAAAGTTAATTATTTATATTAGACAAATTAAATAGAGTAAAATCGCGCGCACTCACAAAAAAAAGGGCAGAGGGTCAAACTTGCCCCTAAACTATGTGAAATCAAATATATTTATCCTCCGTTAATAGTTGGGGTCAAATATGCCCTCGTTGTTATTAGTTGGGGTCAAATTGGCTCCTGAACTATGTGAAATTGATTTTTTTTCTCCTTATTTTCAAACAATAGATGCTTAGCCAGGGGCAAATCTAGGAGGGCTCGTGAGTGTTCACCTGAACACCCTCCGTAAAAAAATACACCATATATATATAAGGTGTTCTTTTATCTTTTATATACATATATAGATTTTGAACACCTTGAACACAAGACTAGAAGTTAACTAAGTGGTTTAGGGGGTTTAAAATTTACCATGAGGTTTCAAGTTCAAATTCTAGGCACTATATTTTTATTTTTTGAACCCTTTAATGAAAATCATGAGTTTGTCACTGAGCTTAGCATCCGATGATCCTACGTGTCACACAAGAGGATACCACTTTTTTTCTTTCCGAGAGAACTTGGCAAAAAATGTTCAAGAAATAAGAGTAAATACATAAAGTCCCACCTGAATTACCAAAATTTCAAAGAGACACTTAAACTTTGAAAAGAACCTATGACCTCGTTGAACAACTTCAAAGTCGTATATATACCCCTTTTTTTTTGCCACGCCCAAGTATAAAAAAATACATGGAGATCACGCACCAATCATCACTTGCCACGTGTTAAATTAATTTTAAAATGCTTTTTATTTTTACTATCTTATTTCTTTTCTTTTTCTCTTTTCTTCATTTCTTCTTCCCTCAACTTTTTCGATGAAGTCATCACCACCGCCCATTGCAAAAACCCCGACGAAGCCACCATCACCCTACCACTGCATCCAATTCTGCCGTAGAACCACCAAATAGTTGCCAAACCACCACCAATCAATATTTAATAATCAAAAATCAATAATCAAAATCAAAAATTAAAATCACCACCTTCTTCGATTTCTTAAACCCAAATCGACTATCCCTTAGCATCACATTCCCGGACTCAATTTTTAAGAGGAAAACAAACCACTGACCCAATTTTTTTTTAAAAAAGAAGAAGAATTAGAAGAAAACACTAACCTGCTTTTTCAAAATAAATCGAGCAACAACAATCTCAACAGAGCCAAATGAAAAATAATAAAATTGTCTTTTATGATTCTAACCGGATATTTGGAGAACCATAATTTTTTATTTTTTTTCTCCCTCATTGCTATTGAACTCCACTATAATAACCAGAAATAAAAAAGAAAAAGAAAAAAATAAGAAGAACAATCATAGATGGGAAAAGTGTCACGACCTCTTTTCAGGAATCGTGGTGGCGCCTACATAATACCACCACGTAGACAAACCACTCCCAAATTATTAAGATGACACGACATAAGTAAAAGCGGAAGATAACGAAAATACTACAAAGTTGTCTCGTACTATAAATGCGGAAATAAGGGGATAATAAATCCACTCTACACAAGGATAAGGGGTCATAAGACCTTTGCAAAGTTTAAGTGTCCATTTCAAAATTTTGATACTAATTCAGGGGACTTTATGTATTTTCTCAAGAAATAGTTAAGGGGTTGAAATTATGAAAGTACATAGTAATGCTGTCGCAGTTATTTCTATTAAATACTCTTATTAGTCAAAGGCTTAACATAATTTGTTGTATATTGCCTTAACTCTAGAAATTGCTTCACTGCTAATAAATTTGTCCTTTGTCAATCAAACCCAAATGTATTTATTCAAATTTTACACGAAATATTAAAAAATTATTTGAAAAAGAAGAAGAAAACAGATCAAGAGATTTTGACCTCCACCGATTAATTATTGACTAATTTATATAAATCTGTCTTTATCACACTAAACGTTTGATTATTAATCAAAAACAAACAAATCAATCAGACTCATATAGTGTTTATGAAGCTTTTCATAATGGTCCACTAATAGTTACAACTAAAAGAAATAATCCCCTTGATTATTTTCATTAATTGAAAGACTATATATAGAAGTTACATATTTTCATAATAGGATAATCATATTCCTATTCTACTTCTAAATCCTTATTCTACCATAATTCTACCTATACAATTATGGTAAGTGTATAACACTAATTAAGGTAACCTTTACACTACAATATACTGCAAATATATATACCATAAATACAAGATTGTATTTGTCATCAATATGTGCTGTCGAGGCCCATCACGCTCTTTGCCAGTCCCATCGCTTGTCATCTTTGGGCGTGCTTTGTATACCTGTGATATATACTGTTGTATATTCAGTGTATATCACATGTATATTACCTTTGTTTAACACACCCCCGCAGTCATAGCGGGCGGTCTTCGAACGCTGAGATTGTCCCTAAAATCTTCAAAGAGAACCGATGGTAGACCCTTTGTAAAGATGTCTGCAATTTGATAACGAGACGGGACATGGCATACGCGAACGTGACCCTTTGCAACTTTTTCACGGACAAAGTGAATGTCTATTTCGATATGCTTGGTACATTGGTGTTGAACTGGGTTACCTGAAAGGTAGATGGCACTAATGTTATCGCAATATACCAAGGTTGCCTTCTGAATGGGACAATGAAGCTCCAAAAGCAAATTACGTAGCCAACATGATTCGGAGACCACATTTGCTACCCTTCGATATTCTGCCTCTGCACTTGAGCGTGATAGAGTTGCCTGACGCTTTGCCGACCAGGAGACCAAGTTGTTGCCAAGGAACATACAGTAGCCAGAAGTCGACCGTCTGGTGTCGGGACAACCACCCCAATCGGCATCCGTGTAAGAGACAAGTGTGGATGTAGAGGAAGGATACAAGTGCAACGCATAGTCCAGTGTCCCCTGAATATACCGAATGATACGTTTGATTGCATTCATGTGCTCAACTCTGGGATCATGCATGAATAAACACACCTGCTGAACCGCATACGTAATATCCGGTCTGGTAAAGGTAAGATACTGGAGGGCCCCTACAAGACTGCGATAACGGGTCGGGTCCTCGTATGGTGCACCTGCTGCGACACTCAGCTTGGGGTTTGCATCAACTGGCGTGGAAGTGGACTTACAGGATGACATCCCAGCCATTTCTATGATCTCGGCAGCATACTTTCGTTGAGACAAAAACAAGCCACCTGAATGGCGGCAGCGGCAATCCCCAAAAAATAACTCAAAGGCCCTAAGTCTTTCATAGCGAACTCAGAACTGAGCATGGTCATGATAGACTGGCGCAAGGCATCGGAAGAAGCAGTCAAGATGATATCATTCACATATAACAAAATGTAGGCCAAGGACGAACTACGACGGTAGATGAACAAGGAATTATCTGACCTGCTGTGAGTAAACCCAATAGTTGAAACAAAGTCTGCAAACCTCGTGTACCAGGCCCTTGGAGACTGCTTAAGCCCATATAAGGACTTCTTCAACAAACATACATGATGAGGACGGTTTGGATCCCTGAAACCCAACGGCTGATGCATATAAACTGTTTCCTTGAGATCACCATGTAGGAAAGCATTCTTGACATCCAACTGATGAATTGGCCAAGTCTTTAAAAGAGCCAAGCTAAGCACAATGCGAATGGTAGCCGGTTTGACAACCGGACTAAACGTCTCACCACAATTTATCCCAACCTGCTGAGTCTTACCATCACCAACAAGTCGCGCCTTATGTCGAGCAAATGACTCATCTGAATTCTCCTTATGAGCAAAAATCCACATAGACCTGATAACATTAATACCATATGGATGGGGCACCAACTCCCACGTCTTATTATCAATAAAGCGTTATATTCATCAGTCATAGAAAATTTTCAATTAGGGTCATTTAATGCGGACACAGGATTGCGGGGCAATGGGGATTTAGAGACATCAGAATGTAAATTAAAATGTCTTTTAGGTGTAAAAATACCCCGCTGACTACGAGTGACCGGTCTATGACTCGAGGAAGAATTGAGGGAATTTTCTGGGCTCGGACGATGGGCGGCTCTTGGCCGCCCAAATCGTGCTCGAATCGTAAATGTCTGGACCAGTTCGGTGGGTAGCCCAATTGCTGGAAGCCCATTCGATGGCTAAAGCGGGCAGGCGTGGGGCCAGCGGACAGTGGGCCCGCTAGAGAATTTGGGGGTGCGGGAGATGTCCGAAAAATTCCGAATAATATACGAGGATATTTGGTCATCCAAAATATTATACGACTTAGGCTCGGGAGTATGAACTTTTGTAAACGGAAATTGGGTTTCATCAAAAATGACATGGCGATTAATTATGATTTTCTTGGAGGATAAGTCAAAGCATTTATAACCACGATGATTTGACGGATAACCCAAAAATACACACGGGTTAGACCGAGCCTGAAGTTTATTAATTGTGGTGGATGAGAATAACGGATAACACAAGCATCCAAAAATCCTAAGGTGAGAATAAGAAGGGTTCTTATTATATAGGATTTTGAGGGGGGAAGAATATGTCAGACCTTTAGACGGAATTATGTTAAGAAGATATGTGGTCATTTGTAGAGCATGATGCCAAAAATATGGACGTATGGAGGCATGAATTAAGAGAGTTCGGACAATGTTATTTATGAAACGAATTTTGCATTCGACCTTCCCATTTTGTGAAGATGTATGAGGACATGAAAACCGAAAATTGATCCCATTATTAGCACAGAATTCCCGAAACTCCCTAATGTCATACTCTTTCCCATTATCACATTGAATATTTTTTATTTCTCTTTCGAATTGAATACGAATGAACGCTGTAAATTTGATGAAGACGAAAAACCTTTGTGATTTATTTGCAATTGGAAACGTCCACAAAAATCTAGAATAATCATTTAAAAAGAGAATATAATATCGATGACCCAATGAACTAAGAACAGGAGACGTCCATAAGTCGCTATGAATAATATCAAATGGCATTGAAGTATGAGAATTGGAGTCTACAAATGGCAACTTAACAATTTTCCCTAATGAACAAGACTGACAAAGTGGAGTACGACTCGTATCCTTACATGAAATAAAGCTATTTTTATCTAAAACTGATAAAATAGAAGACCCCGGATGACCCAGACGAGCATGCCACATGGAAGGAGAGATGGCTGCAAATGCTGATGGCAAGGCTTGACTCGATGGACTGAAACCAGGCATGATAGGATACAGATCCCCCCTATTATCACACCTCATGAGATGACTCTCCGTCTTGAAATCCTTCACAGAGAAACCAAAATGATCAAATTCAATGGAAACAGAATTGTCAGTAGTGAACTTTCGGACGGACACTAAATTTTTAATCAATTTAGGAGCATGTAAAGTATTTTTCAAGAGAAAGGGTGGATTGGGGGGAGACAACGTTTTCTGACCATAACCATGAATTGGAATAGAGTTGCCATTACCAATAATTATACCCCGAGGGGTGCTCAAATTGGAATAAGATGAGAGAGTACATGATTCGGAAGTCATGTGAGTAGTGGCCCCGGTGTCCATGTACCAATTTGGGTCCCGTTGAATCAACCCCAATGTGTGCATCGCGGCCTCGATATCGGTCTGAGTGGGGCCTGCTGCATGATGGGCTTGTGGAGGCCGGGGCCCAAGAATTCCTGTCCGTGATGGAGCTGGGTCGTAGCTGCTGGAGCTGCTACTGTTTGGCCACTGGCCAGTGGGCCGCCAGTGCTGGGTGTTGGGCCTGAACTGTTGGCTAGCCCACTGGCCACTGGAATTTACTGCCTGTGTAGAAGGGCTGCTGGCCCACGGCCCACTGCCCCAGCCCCACTGCCATGGGCCCCACTGCTGGGACCAGGGGGGTGGTGGGCTATTGTTCCCTGAATGGGGCCCACCGCCTGCTTGCTACCCACCGGAACCGCCGCGTTTGCCCTCGCGGTTTTTGTTATTATTCTTGCGATTATTCATGCCACCACCATGATTATGGTTTTGGCCCGAATTATTAACAAAACTCGAAGAACTAGGAGAGGACGCCACCATGACGACAGGGCTTGCTCTGGTAGCCGCCTTTTTAGCCAAACCGGCTTCTTCCAAAGTAAGCATGGAGCGGGCTTGATAGAAGTCGGGAAGATGGTTGCTTTGGCGAAGGAGAGTTCTAACACCATTATAGGCCTCCGAAAGACCGGCAACCAACTGTAGAACGAGACGATTATTAGTTATCGGTGCGCCAACATTACGGAGTTGATCTGCCAACTCCTTGAGTTTCTTGCAATATGCAGACACGTTTGGAAATTCGTCCATTCGAACTAGAGAGAATTCCTGCTCGAGTGTGATGACACATGAATGTTGGTTGTCTTGAAATATGTCACGCAATCTATTCCATGCAGCCATAGCCGTGGTATCCGGCTCAATAATCATTTGTAGAAGGTCCACTGAAATAGTGGCGTAGATCCACCGGAGAACGGTAGCATCAAGAGTAATCCATAACTCAGGATCCTCCGCAGGAAGGGGTCTAGCGGGAGGAATGATTTGATGAAGAACTTGATAAGAGATAGCGTGAATTTTAAACAACTCCGCCCACGTCGCATATTAGACATTTTCCATCTCAAGGACAATAGAGATACATCTCTTGATATTGGAAACCATGAGGGCAGGGTGATAATTGTTCTTAGACATATTGAAAGAACAAAGAAGGAAGGGAAATTTAAGAGAGGTGTTTTTTAGAGCGGAAGAAGAATTTTGGAAGAGAAACCCGAGGGGGGGGGTGTCTCGGCCGAAATCAAATAGAGGACAAAAGTTGAGAGAAAAACTTTTGTTTAGACCTAGTCTCTTGATACCATGAAAGAAATAATCCCCTTGATTATTTTCATTAATTGAAAGGCTAT
This sequence comes from Anisodus acutangulus, assembly GCA_029783415.1. Lineage (NCBI taxonomy): Eukaryota > Viridiplantae > Streptophyta > Magnoliopsida > Solanales > Solanaceae > Anisodus > Anisodus acutangulus. Next base: position 45,378,834 of record CM056505.1, read on the forward strand.
ATATACAAGTTACATATTTCCATAATAGGAGAATCATATTCCTATTCTACTTCTAAATCCTTATTCTACCATAATTCTAACTATACAATTATGGTAAGTGTATAACACTAATTAAGGTAACATTTACACTACAATATACTACAAATATATATACCATATATACAAGATTGTATTTGTCATCAATTTGTGGTCAGCTGTCGAGGCCCACCGCCGAGGCCCATCACGCCACCCACGCTTGTCATCTTTGGGCCACTGCTTTGTATACATGCGATATATACTGCTGTATATTCAGTGTATATCACAGGTATATTACCTTTGTTTAACAGCAACATATGTTAAGAAAAAACATTAGCAGTCAAAATGGAGGAGGTCAAAATTAAGCTTTAATAGTTAAAAATGTCCATATTTTTATTACTTATATTATAGATGCCCCTCCACTTCAATTGATATTTTTTCACGAAAAGCAAACATGAGATAAGAAATATAGTGTTTCACTACCCTCCTTTTTCTAAATTTGTGATCTACAAATTTTTATGTTGGACCACACTACTACTACTACTATATGCTCAGTGAAATCCCACAATGTGAGGTCTGTGACCACACTATGATATAGAAAAAGTTATTGCCCCGCCGGTTACAATTTAAAATTTTTGTTAGGGATAGTTGCATTCCTTGTCCCTCAGTTATTGATGAATGTTGATTTTCGTCCTTGAAATATTAGAATAAGCATATTTAACCCTCAAAATCAAATCATATGTTTTTTTTATCCATTTATATAAGAAATATGTGATATTTAGAGTTGTTTTAGAAATATATGTTCTCAAATATGGAGTAACAATATAAATTTAACATAACATATGCATCGATAATTGTATGATTTAGATAATTCGTTGAGCCTGTGAAGATTCATATATAGTTTGAGGGATAAAACAAATGCACATATTAATTAAATGAAGATTAAATGTAATAACCAGAAATTACAAAAACTAGTCCCTCGGGGCATAGCTGAATGGCAAAGGAGGGGAACTTAAAATCCAGGTGAAGTCCTGCAGCGTGGGTTCGAACCCTGGTAAGAGCAATTTGCTCTCTTCTGGGGTAGGACCTTGTAGGTGATATCGGTTGCTCTGTTCTCAAACCCTAGTCATTCAGACACATCCCGCGATTTACTGGTAGTAGTGCTGAGGGACCGGGACTACTATCTCCAGGAATAGTCTGGCGTAAGCGAGAAAACTGGATATCAAAAAAAATATTACAAAAACTAAAATTAGAATTTGTCAATATTTAAGGGACTAAAGTGATAATACCCTTTTCTTAAACTGGCAACCATGCATATTCTATTGGTTTGCGTATTCACAAAATTATCAGTGACATTATTTTATTTTAATATAATCTTAAGTGGTGTCCAATTCAAATCTAATGGTCCCATGAAGACAATCATCTCCTTAATAGTCTCCTCTAAGTCAAATCATTGGCTCTTTCTTTTCCCTGCAAGTATGCTGACAATATCTTGTCACAAATTTAGCCACATCCAACTCTATAATTTCCAAAAAGACGTAACAAATCACTACTAAAAAAAATCACATATGAGTGGAAAAATCTAAATAGTAGTATTTTTACACGAAAAAATTAGAAAGATTTTCAGCGTTTCAATGAGAATTAACCCGTTTTCCACCATGCCTTTTCCGGTGAGCTGATTCGGTGAAAAAATTATATTTTATAGCACAAATTTCTCACGGAATATCGATGGGAAAAACTTTTATTTCTAATAGTGAATCAATAAAACTAATTAATATAAAATAATTTAATTCATCAAATCAATAAATGCATAACATACTTTACTCTTTTTACTTAAAATTTCATCACATAATTATAACGTTAACTTAAATTAAGAAAACTTCAAATATTGAAAAGAAAACGTTAAAATGCATAACGAGGATTCAGGATAAAGAAAAGAGTAAAACACATGTTAAATCATCACCAAAAGTACAACGAGTTCAAAACTAAAAATTTGGTTTATGCATCACGTAGTGATGGATGCAACCTTAGGCTACTGGATTAATTGAATGGTCCGAACTTTGTAATGTCAATTAAATATTAAATTCGAAATTATAATTTTAAAATGTAATAAATTTAATGCTAAAAATCTTGTTGATCAAGCTAGCCCATAATATATAAATTTTGAATTCACCTCCGAACATAGGTCAAAATAAGTTTGATTAGTGGTTAAATAGTGGACTCTTTAAAAAAAAACTCAGGCACTAAACACATATTTATTGTCCTTATTATTGAATCGGTCCCCCCCCCCGGGGCCCCCATAGTTCGTCTCTTGCTATTTTCTTGAATATATAGAGCATGACATTTTAAACTTATTATAATGGCTCATAAGAAGTTGAGCAAAAAAACATTATTATTATAATACTATTGTAAACGTATTATAGAACCTTGGGATTTATAATATTGTAATTGCATGTACATATTGATTGATGGCTACATGGTAACACATTTCAATAAAATACTCAAATTAGGATTATATCAAATTAATTTGTAAACTTTTACTTGTGTTTGTTTTACCTTTTTTCTTCTTCTTTTTATTTGATGAACTTTCAGACTCACGAAATTACGATTTTACATTAGTGTCAATTGTGCTATATACAATATATGTTGTAGAAAAAAATTTGTACTTTGTTTTTTGTTGAAAACTTGCCTTTGGCGGGAGTTGCGACCGACCAACTTTAACAGCTTAAACACTAGTGTTACGTATGTTGGAGAATCTGGTTCTTCACACATGCATGCATCTACTAAGTACGTAGATAACCGTAGGGCCAAGAATCGTCAAATTTCACTGAGAAATGAAAGAGATATTGGTCCACGAAGTGAGGTGTTTGAAGCATGAAAAGTGTGGTGTTGTGTTCAATTCTCCCTCATCGGTAGAGGAAGAAAGAATTGTTGTGTATATAAGACTCAAAATTGTTTTGGGGTTTTGGACCCCAAGGGGTATCCCATGTGTTTAAAGGAGGGAGGACCTAGATGTGCTTCGGTTCGAGGAAAGCCCACACGCGCGCCGCCGCCGCCCGCCCGTCCGTTCCGGCTCTGGCTCACGGGCTGTGGGCCTTCTGATATTATCTTTGTCAGAAGTACAGTTTGATCCCAGAAGTTTCATATGTACAGTTTGGACAAGAATTCTTTCAGATGTACAGTTTGGTCCCTGAAGTTTCAAGATGTACAGTTTGGTCCCTGAAGTTTTCAGAAAGTCAGAATGGTCCCTGAAGTTTCCAGAAAGTCAGAATTTGAACAGTCAAAGCAGAAACGGCAAGCACTCAATTAAGCCAAATGGCTGAATTACTCCACCCATAATGGTCAATCCGTTGGTGTCTTCCACCATTTATTTTGGTGGCTTTACTACCTCCATAATGACCATTATTTGGCCAATAATGGCTGTTATGGAGGCAGTTAAACAATTCTCCCTCACCTATATAAACACACATTGCACCATTGTTGAGAAACACTTACAATATACAAAAATACACAAGCAAAACAGTTTCTTCCTACAACTTCCTTGCATCATTTCATTGCTCAATATTCTTCACGGTAGCAGTTGAGTTTTCTTTGCTCAATTGTTCCATTGCTGTTTTATCTTGGGAGATAAATTGTCCAGGACGTATAAATGATACATACGGGGCAATATTGTCTTAAAGACAGAGTGCCACACTCGACTCAGTAAAAACAGTTTCTAGTTTTTCTTGTTCAACAATTGTAATTTCAGTTTTGGTTGTTGAATTATATTTTCAGTTCTTGTACGTTTGAGCAGTTATTTGTAATTCCCGTTTTCTGCACCTTGTAAGACCAACATTTTTTTGGTAACGCACCACAAGAAAGTATAGAATTGGAAACAAAACTTTAACAACAATAAATATATCGTTGCTCAACAACGTAAATGGCAACAAATTTTTAATATATTGTTGCTAAAAAATGTAAATGACAACAAAAAAAAATAACTTCTTGTTGCAAAAATTTTCGCATCGGAGGTAATTGCAACGGCATGAAACAACTTTTGTTGTTGCAAAAGTACTTCTGGAAACAACATCCAACATATGACAACAAAAATATTGTTGACAAATACCTTTTTTCTTGTAGTGACGTGCATTTGATCAATTCCTTTCCTACCTACTTTGTTTATAGCTAACAATTTTGATCAAAAGTGCACATTTCAATTAATTGGTGGTTAAATATATTTAATCAAATATTGCGAAGATTAAAATTAGAATTTATCAATAATTAAGGGATCAAAAATATTATTAACCCTAATTCAAATTGCATATAGTTTCATATTTAATGTCGACATGACTTTGTCTAACGACGAACTTTTCAGACAAACAAAACTGTAATTTTTCTTAGTGTTAATTCTACTATATAATATATATTTTCAGAAGAATTTTCGTACATCAATTTATTGTTGACATTTGATCAGTTCCTTTCCTACTGTACATTGATTATACCAAAAAGGAAAAGAGATGATTGAAAGATAATTAATAATTATTGTTAAATTTTTTCTAAGTCATATTATAGAAGAGGCTAGGTTTTTGTACTATGCTACTACTATATATTCACATGATTTGGGATAAACAATAAAACTTCTAATTTGGACCATTGTCACTTTTTCTTGGTTCAATTTGACTGATTCTTGGATCATTTATTAACAATAGGTACACCAATTTCCCTTTTGGAAAAAATGAAGTGGAAATTAACCTCTTCTATAATTTAATGTCGATGTGACTTAATCTAAATAACAAAATTTTTGCTCACGAAACTACAATCTTTCTTAGCGTTAATTATGCCATATTAATATATTTTTGCAAAAGAAATTTTGTACGTCATTTTTCCGTTGAGGTTTGATCAATTCCTTTTCTATCAACAACAACATAAACAGTATAATCCCACTAGATGTAGTTTGATGGAATTATAGGAAGGGTAGGTTTGTGTACTTCTTACTACTATATATATTCACATGATTTTGGCATACACAATAAAACTTCTAATAAGTGTGGAGCATTTTGACCTTTTCTTTGTTCAATTTTGACTGATTTTTGAATCATTAATTAACAATAACTACACCATTTCCCTTTATTGGGTAATGATGAAGTGGAAATTGAGGTTTTGTTCTGGGGTTGGGTTGGGTTGGGGGTGGAGGTTTGGTACTGTTGGAGATAAATTCAACATCATCATTAATTTGTATGTAAATTACTTTTGAGATAAGAGTAGAAATTAATCAGCACATGGCTACGTATCTCTGTACATCACTATCTGTAGAAGAAAATTTAGCCAATAACATTTGTAGGATTTGCCTTAGATTATTTAAAGAAGTTTTGCTCCATTAGCATATTTTGACTGAGTTAAACTCATAAACTTTACCCAGTACTCTATAATCACAAAAGAGTATATTTTTTCCCTACTATAACAGTATAGCCAAAAAAAATATGTTTTCGCGTTAAAATAACTGAATTTTACGCATTATAACAGTAAAGTAATTAAATTTTACACACTATAACGACATAATTTATTCAACAAGACAATTTTATCTGACCAAAAATAATTTTGGGACTTTCATCTAATAGAGTTGGTAAAACTCAATTATATAGTATGATAATTATTTTGTGAGTCTTAAGCCGAGGATCTTTCGGAAATAACCGCTCTACTTATCAAGATAGAGGTAAGGTCTGCGTACACTCTACCCTCCTCAGACCCCACGTTGTGGGATTTCACTGGGTATGTTGTTGTTGTTGTTGTGACCCCACGTTATGGAATTTCACTGGGTATGTTGTTATTGTTGTTGTGACCCCACGTTATGAAATTTCACTGGGTATGTTGTTGTTGTTGTTTGTTGACAATTGTTTTGTGAGTATGTTGTTGTTGTTGTTTGTTGACAATTGTTTTGTGAGTTTACTATTATAGTAGGTAATCATACGTTAAATTAAACATATCTTTACTTATTGTAATATGTCGTTTACATTTTTTAAAAGGTTATACACCATGTTTGCTATAAAAAAGTTATTTATACCACCAAAAATTATGGCGGGATGGGTAGGATCCTTCTACCTTTAATTAGAGGTCTTCAGTTTAGAGCGTTGGGTATAAAATATATAATAGTAAGACACGCTTTTTCTTTAATCGATCTTATGTAGCACTAATTAGTGAATCCCCAATATGATATCGAACATTGAGACGTAAATTTTTTATTTATTTTTAACCTTGTTACTTTTATTTGAACAGTCAATCCAATAGTCAGTCAATTTGAAACAACCTAATTTGATAGGATCAAAGTACTTAGCATACTAACTGCATAGTTGTAATGATTATTTTATCAACAGACACAACTAGCTAGGGTCCTGTTTCATGAATTGAGGAAGATCTAGACTGTAATTAAGAAACATGAGTTATTGTTTAGATAAGATGCTATTGTAAGACAATTGTTTTTACTTAATTCAATCTTTATATAAATAGTCTGTCTAATCTATATCTTCTGCCACGAATCTTTGTTTAGCAAGTTCATCCACATGTATTACAGCTAATTAATATTGTCCATTTATATTCTGTGCACCGGTAATTATAATTTTTTCTACCACCAGATTAAGTTAGATTACAATAACAGATCACATATCAAGTCTAGTTAGAATAACAATCTTCTATATTTTTATACTATCAGGGTCGTTTGATTGGTGGGATAAGAATAATATTCTCGAAATAAGATGTAGAATTATTTTATTCTATATTTATTATCGATATTAATTAATTTCAAAATTATTTTATCCCATTATTTGTACTCAATTGGTGCTAGTTCCTCTTGTAATTTATTTTAGATTTTTGTTTGTAACGATTAATAACTTTCATATAAGTAGAAGGGGACACTTAAGTCTGGAGGATGTGGTGTCGAGGTGTAGCTATAATTTCAATATAGATACTTATAACCAAAATCGTGCTCCAGTGGATGGGACTGGACCTCCCTTAATCAGAGATTTCAGATTGGAGTTATGTGTATGACAAAATCCTTGATAGACACCGCTTTCCCCAGAAATGAGTCTTACCTGACGCGAATCCGAATATAGTCAGCTCCTATGCAGGTACCGAACTCCGGGTAGAAAATTAAAAAATTATAGGTTCTTATACGATCTTAAGTTAATACTACAATAATAACGGGATTCACATTAAATATTTAGTGTATTATGTAATATTTTTTAAAGGGGATTTGGACAAAGTTACTAAATTCACGTGAGTGACTAGACTGATACTCTAAACGAGACCAATACTATAAAAAAGAAAGTAGCAAAAATTACGAGAGAAGAAAAATGAAGAGAAGGACATATAACTAAGAGGGTCATTCGCAGGAATACCCCTATTTCGGGGTGGTTTTTAATTCTTGCCCCTCAAATCAATGGTTTTAATTTTTTGCTCTTCGGTACTTTAAGGTGACTGAAAATACCCTTGGCATTGAAAAAATAAAAAAAAATTCAGATTCTTGGTTCGAACCTCGACTGAGTAAAAGAAAAAGAATACAATTTCGCAAGGCAAATATTTCATAGAAATTATGCTTATTCGTGCAAAATTACATAGAAACTATGCCTTTAAGGCATAGTTATATAAAAATTAAGTTATTTGAGGCATAGTTCTGTAAAATATGTATTGTAATGTCCGACATAGTTATATAGAAATTAATTTATTCTATAGAAAGCATAGTTTCTATGCAACTACGCCCGAATAGACATAGTTCCTATGAAACATTTGCCTTGCGAAATTATTATTATTTTACTATGTTAGAATTCAAACCTGAATCTCTGATTTCATAGACGCGTGAATAAAGATATTTTGATCCACAAATATTTATTAAATAAAAAGTAGGTGCAAAAATTAAATACCAGTAATTTGAGGGACAAAAATTAGAAATCATTTCATATGAAGGGAAATCCCCCAACTTTTTGGTTATAAAATCTCGCCTTCAAACTCATAAATTGCAAATCTTTAATACACTTTTTTCTTTCTTAAGTTGTGTTGTACTTGTTTGGTGGTTCAAATTTGATAATTAGCCTATGACTTGGCCTATATATGACTATGACCAATCATATTCAATTGCTGAATTGTACGCCATTACTTAGGCAGACTTTGGATCCTTGCACTATAACAAAAAAAACAAACAAAGACCAATTAAATAAAGCTTAGAGATCAATGGATATATATATACATAATTCCCATTTCTGTTTTCTATTACATATAGTACTACTATAGTATATTTTATGGTGGAAACTTATGTCTCCTTATAAGTCTAATCACTCAACTAGTGTAGGACAACTTTATAAAAATTGAAAATTAATGTGTGTTCTTTGACTTGTGTAGATATCTCTCTCAATAAATATATATATTGCTGTCCAAATTCACTCTTCATAAACCAACCCTCTAGACCATTTTTCAAAATTTTTGAGAGAGAAAGGGAAGAAAAATTGTTAAGATCAAGAATTATGGGAAGAGCTCCATGTTGTGATAAAGCAAATGTGAAGAAAGGGCCATGGTCACCTGAAGAAGATGCAAAATTAAAAGAATATATTGAGAAATTTGGTACTGGTGGCAATTGGATTGCTCTTCCACAAAAAGCTGGTATGTTTAGTTTAATTGCAAATTTTTTTATAGGTCGGGATTTTGAGTCTCCCGGAAATAACCGCTCTGCCTGTCAAGGTGGAGGTAAGGTGTATGTACACTCTACCCTCTTCAGACCACACGGTGTGATATTTCAAGTATGTTGTTGTTGTTGTTGTTTGTAGTTGGGATTTTGAGACCACAATCAATCAGGTCTATTATTCTGGTTCTATATAGTCTGATCCCGAAAAGAGAAGACGTTTATGGATTCTGGATTTTATACGAATACAGTGCACGAATCAAAGATACTGAATTCTGTCTAACCTGCAGAACTGTCCGCCCCTGTTTGATTTGTTGGTCTTTTTTCTAGTTTTATTTCATCTTTGCTTTTGTTAGGACTTAGCTAACAAAATCTGGTATGTTTAATTTAATTGCATTTCTTCCGAAAAAAAATGAGGATCTTGATAAGCAAATTTAAGATTTTAAGTTTACAGATTCTGAATTTTAAAAAGGATAGTTTACAAAATTTTGGACAAACTTTTTAAATAAGTACAGTATCTAATTCAAAAGTATTGAGTGTTGTCGAACCGTAAGCAGAACTGTAGCTCCAATCTGCTTGATTTGTTTGTCTTTTTCTTGTTTTGTTAGTTAACTCTAATTTGTTGCATTATTTGGCTGTGATTAGGGCTAAGAAGATGTGGGAAAAGCTGCAGATTAAGATGGCTAAATTATCTTAGGCCAAACATTAAACATGGAGAATTCTCAGATGAAGAAGACACAGTCATTTGCAGCCTTTATGCTAACATAGGAAGCAGGTATATTAAATAATCTTCTTCCTTTTTCTTTCAAGCAAGCTGCCTTAGAGATAGATGGAGTATATGTTCACTTGGTTCAACTTCAAGTGAATTCAGTATTTTCAATGCAGATACATGTGAAATTTTAACAGATATTAAATTTTGATCACATAGTTTTAGAAGTACAATAAGTTCACTATTATAAATCTTAAAAGTTTAACACATCAACTTCAAATCGTGGATTCACTTTTGAGCAGAACGGGCATAGATAACATGTATTCTAGCTCAAACTTGTACATGTGTTAAAAGTATTTGCTATATAAGTACAAATAGTAATAAATTTTATACCTAATAAATTAGATGAGATGAGTGGTTGGAGTAGAATTTTATCAAGGAGTTCATCATTTATTATATATACATTAAAAAAGTCCAACTTTCTAGCGAATCCAAACACAGAACCCTCTAGCTCCATCTAAAAGACATGTGGAAAGTTTTGAAATCGAACCGATACGGTTTAAATTTTAGATCAACTTCTACTTTTGACCGGCATGATCCTAGAAACTTTCTTTAACTTTGCATGCATGAGTATTAATTTCAAGAATTAAAGTCTAGTTAATTAGTAGTAGTGTAGATTTTATGTTTATGGTCTTGGCACTTAAACTAATCTCAATATAAAATAACAAGTGCAGGTGGTCAGTAATAGCAGCTCAATTACCAGGCAGGACAGATAATGATATCAAGAACTATTGGAACACAAAGCTCAAGAAGAAATTAATGGGATTTGTCTCTTCATCTGACAAAATTAGGCTTCTTAATCATCAACACCAAATTATAACCAATGGTTATAATAATAATTACTGCCCACAAATTTCACTTCTTCAAGCTTCATCCTTATTAATATCATCAAATTATAGCAACAACAACAATACTTCCCCATGTTATGAAACTAATATTCCTACAATCCCATCAAGTAGTACTTTCTTGAACACTGGTGCATCAGCTAGTTGTACCTCAGGCATCACTGCTAGTACTTTTCAAGAAAGTAATTTTGTGGGTCCCGCTACTTCTTCCGATGGGAGTTATGGTGTTTCAAATTGTGGGGAAAATTTGGATTTTCGTAATTATATGTATAATGGTGTTATTGGTGAAGAAGAAGACCAGAGTAATTCCAAGTTCTTGATTAATGAAGGCGGAGGAAAGTTGATTAGTGGAAGTGGTTTTTATGTTGAGCAACAAAATGCATTAGATTATAGTAGCTTGGAGGAGATTAAGGAGCTAATTAGCACTAATCATATTACTACATGTAATAACAATAGCTTGCTTCTTGATGAGATCAAGACAGAAGAAAAAGTCATGATGTACTATTGATTTACAAAGCAGAAGTTTTTTTTTTTTAATTTGGGAAAGTAGTAGTTGTTTTTTGACAGTACAATTGGTAAGTAAAAAGTTTGCTTTGTGCATTTTTTTTTCGGTAATCAATGAGTTAGTACTGTTCATTTTTTTAATTGTTTTTATAACACTAGTGTTAGACAGTTTGTGCTATAGAAGTTTGGATTTTATGGTCTAATGTTTTTTTAAAAATTGTGGCTTGAAATGATTGAAAGGCTCCTAAAAGTTGAAAAAAATATCTAAGCAATAAATGAAAAATATTGTTTTCTTTGTTAGAGGATTTTAAAACAAAAATTATAATGAAAGGGAAGTTGTGATTCACACCACGAATTTCTTCCTACAAATTAAGTTAGTCATATACTATTGATTAAGACGTGTGAATAGATAAATATTCACAATTTTTAAAAATAGTTTAATAATCATTTCTCGACTCTCTTTGAAAATTAATCACTTATCATGGAGTTGGATTTTGAAATTTCAAAACAACGACCATTTTTCAAGTATATTTACAGAGGTTAAAATTGGCTAATTTTGAATATTATCGCACAATTTTTAAGACCGAACAATTTTAAGACAGTAATTTTTTAAACTAATAACTCAAACAATGACATAGTTAATGGCTAAATTTTATAACCATCTACACCATGTTCCCATCACTGATAACCCTTTGATTAGGACAACTAAATAATTAGGCTTGATTAATTAGTAGTAAACGATGAATAAATTATTTGTGATTAAATAAATATATGCCACTTGTGGGGAACAAAAGACACAATTATGAAAAGTGGGAAATCAAGTCATGTTTTGCAGGCAAAATGTAAAGAGAATCCTCATGGGGAAACAATCCACAAAATCCAAAAAAGTTGTGATCTCTGTATTGTGATGTCTTTGCCTAATTTGAATTTTCAGTTTTATACATTGACGATGCAATTTGTTTACATAATTAAATCACTCAATTAGGTAATTATAAGTAAATCTATTGATGAATATAAATTGATAATATGGTAAAAGTAGAAACCATCATAGGTTAAAATTCATTATTGTGTAAAATAATGGAGTCTTTACACTAATAACATGTCAGATTTACTGTTTACTTTTTGAATTTTTAATCATTCTGTCATAGATTATATATTGATTATACACTGTAAAAAATATTTTCTTTGATTATTTCATTCCAAAGAGGTAGTAAATATACCCATAATACAAACATAATCTTATGCTAGAATAATGATAATAAATGACTAAATATGTATCTACCATATACACAATATACACAATTATGACTAAATATTCTATCTTATTCTATCACATTCCCGCAGTCAAAGCGGGAGGTCGGCGTATGCTGAGACTGTCCCAAAAATTGTCAAATAGAATCAGTGAAAGACCTTTGGTAAAAATATCGGTGATATGGTAGCGTGACGGGACATGTAAGACACGTACTTGTCCACGAACAATATTTTCACGAACAAAGTGAATATCCAGCTCCATATGTTTAGTGCGTTGATGTTGAACAGGATTCTCTGAGAGATAAATCGCACTAACATTATCACAATAAATCAATGTCGCATTCGGAATCGGACAATGAAGCTCCAAAAGAAGGTTCTGTAGCCAACAAGATTCAGACACCACAATGGGAACTCCTCGGTATTCTGCTTCGACACTGGACCTGGACAAGGTAGCTTGTCATTTGGAGGACCAAGATATCAAATTGTCACCAAGAAATACACAATAACCAGACGTGGAGCGTCTGGTATCCGGACATCCACCTAAATCTGCATCTGTGTAAGAAATGAGAGTGGTTGTCGAAGACGAATATAGATGCAAGCCATGACCGAGAGTGCCCTGAATATAGCGCATAATGGGTTGTGTGCATGTATGTGATCCTTCATCGGGTTATGCATGAATAGATAAACCTGTTGCACATCATAAGATATGTCGGGCCTCGTGAAAGTAAGATATTGCAGGGCTCCTGCAAGGCTGCGGTAATGTGATGGATCTGTATATGGCGTACTGGAAGTAGCACTCAACTTTGGTTTTGTATCAATCGGAGTGGAATACGACTTACACGAGCACATGCCAGCTCATTCAACGATCTCTTCTGCATACTTCTTTTGAGACAAAAATAAACCACATGCATGACGTGTGACAGTTATCCCCAAGAAGTAACTTAGTGGCCCTAGATCTTTCATTACAAATTCTGAGCCAAGAAGAGACATGATAGACTTGCAGAGAGCATCAGATGAGGCAGTTAATATAATATCATCCACATACAGAAGAATGTAAGCTATATCATTACCTTGACGGTGTATGAATAGAGAATGATCAGACATGCTGTTAGAAAACCCAATATTAGAAACATAATCTGCAAACCTCTTGTACCAGGCTTGATGAGCTTGTCTGAGCCCATACGAGGATTTCTTCAGTAGGCACACATGATTAGGATAAGTGGGTCTCTGTACCGCATGAGCTGATACATGTATAACATTTCATTGAGTTCACCATGCAGAAATGCATTTTTTACATCAAGCTGATGAAGCGGCCATGCCTTCGAAAGATCCAGATTTAGTACCGTGCGGATAGTTGATGATTTGACCACTGGACTGAAAATCTCACCGCAGTCCACACCAACCTGTTGAGTCTTTTCATCACCTACAAGATGGGTTTTATGCCTCTCAAATGTACTATAAAATTTTTTCTATATGACTAAAAATCCACATAAACCGAATCACATTAATATCAGAAGGATGAGGCACCAAATCTCACGTCTTGTTATTAATAAGAGCATTATATTCATCATCCATAGCCATTTCCCAATTTGGGTCATTAAGGGCAAACACAGAATTACGAGGCAACAATGATTTGGTAACATGGGTATGAATATCGTATTTTTTATTTTCTTTGAAAATTTCATGTTGACTATGAGTGACTGGCCATTGGGCCGGAATTGAAGTTGGTTGGATAGAGGACGTGATATTGGGCTGAGTGGGTAGCAAACTCCCGTGGAGTGGGCAGCAAACTCCCTTGGAGTGGGCCTGGGAGTGCTGGGCCGCCACTGCCTGAGGCTGGACCACCACCCAGTAGATTGACATGCAGTGGGCTGCTAGCGAGAGGCCCAGCTGGATAGACAACCACCGGGCTCGGGCAGGTAGGCCCATTTTGCTGGGTTTGAGGAGAAATTTTTTGGGTCTAGGTGCCCGAATTAATTGGGCTGGCCGAAATGGTTGGGCCAGTTTGTGAAGCCGACCAGTGGATCAAATACGGGTATATGCTATCGTCAATAAATTCATAAGTAGGAGGCACGAAACAATGCATTTTGGCAAATGAAAAATTTGTTTCATCAAAAACTACGTGACGACTCACGATGATTTTATTAGAGGATAAATCGTAATATTTGTAACCACTATGATTTGACAGATATCCCAAAAAAATACACGGAGTAGACCGGGGATGAAGTTTATTGATGGTAGTAAAAGAAAAAAGAGGATAACATAAGCACCCGAATACCCATAGATGAGAGTAGGATGGGTCCCTTAGGTATACAATTTTGAGAGGGGATTGATAGGCTAATTGTTTGCTTAGAAGTATGTTAAGGGGATATGTTTCCATTTGTAATGCATGATGCCAAAATGATGGTGGTAGAGAGGCATGAGCAAGTAAGGTTCTAACAATGTTATTAATGGTTCATATTTTTCTTTCCGCTTTTCCATTTTGAGATGAGATATGTGGACAAGACGAAAAGATAAACCATTAGCTTTGCAAAAATTACAAAATGGCCCATTATCAAATTCTCTACCATTATCACATTGAATATTTTTAATGTCTCGTTCAAATTGAGTGCGGATGAATGCTCTAAAGGAGAGAAATGTGGAAAAACTTGTGAATTTTTGGATAAAAGAATATCCACAAAAAATTAGAGTAATCATCCAACAAAAGAAGATAATATCGATGGCCCGAAGAGCTCAAAATGAGAGATGTCCAAATATCACTATGGATAATATCAAAAGACAAAACAGTGCATGAATGAGAGGTAACAAAAGACAATTTAACATGTTTCTCAAGCGTACTTGAGCGACAAACATGAGAATTATGAGTTCTAGTACACGAAATAAGTTTATTTTGTTTAAGAGAGACAAAAACAGGTGCTCCCGGATGACCCAAACGTTCATGCCATAAGGAATGAGATAAAATTGTAAAAGTGGATGGTAACATGGTTGGATGTGTGGTTGTGGTGATTGGATAAAGCTCGCCCCGAATATCATATCTCATTAGACGCATCCCCGTCTGAAAATCCTTCACGAAAAACCCAAAAGGATCAAATTCAACAGAAACTTAATTATCAGTAGTAAATTTTATAACTGAAATCAAGTTTTTAATCAATTGAGGAGCATGAAGAACATTCTTTAAGGTTAACGGTGGGTTCGGGGGAGACACATTTGTATTACCATAACTACGAATTGGAATTGAATGACCATTTCCGATAATTATACCACGATTATTGCTCAAATTAAAATAGGACGAGAGATTACCTTGTGAGGACGTCATATGAGACATTGCTCCGGTGTCTATGTACCAATTTGCGTCGGGTGGATTAAGCTCAAGAGTGTGCATTGCGGCCTTGATGTCGGTCGGGATTGCTACTACCGAGTGGGCTTGCTGGCACTAGTTCGGCAGTGGCCCAAAAACGTCGGGTTGCTGGCCTCGGCATGGGCCTGGCCCAATTTCTCGAGGGAAAGGGCAGGGAAGCACGACCCAAGGCCACTGCCAGGCCCACGGTGCTGGTCCACTGCCCCACTAGGCCTTCAACTGCCACTAGTCATACTACTGTTGTTGGCCGCCGCCCCTGCCGCGACCTCCGCCACGTTGGTGGCCGCCGCCCTTGCCACCACCGCGGCCACCGCTGCAGTTTTTACCTCTGTTATTTCCATTTCATCCCTTTTGACCACGGTTTGGCGACAAGTTTTCAAATTGTTAAGAGTAATCATCGAACGGAGCGGCAACCATGCCGAAATTCGACACGGTGACTGTCTTTTTGGAAAAACCCGCTTCTTCTAGTATGAGCATAGAACGGGCTTGGTAAAATGACGGAAGATGGTTGCTTTGGCGGATGAGCATACCTACTCAACTATATGCATCGGTGAGGTCAACAACCATTTGTAAAACAATCCGGTTGTTAGTTACCGACTCCCTGACGTTCTTGAGTTGGTACGATAAAATCTTAACTCGTTGACAATATGCAGATGCATTGGAAAAATGCGTCATGTCAGTGGTGGAGAATTCTTGTTCAAGTGTGACGCCTCGGGAATTCTTATTGTCTTGGAATATGTCACGTAAGCGATCCCAAGCCTCCATTGCCGTGGAGTCGGATTCAAGAATAGTATGCATCAAATCACTTGAAATTGTGACATAAATCTACAGGAGAACCGTCGCATCAATGGTCAATCATAATTCCATTTCATTATAGGTTTTTGGCACCTTCTCCTTGCTTTTTTCCGGCGGTATTATGTGATGGATAACCCGGTGTGACTGACAGTGAATTTTAAAAAGCTCCGCTCACGTCGCATAATGGACGTTTTCCATCTCAAGAGTGATGAAGATATGTGATTTAATATTTTGGATGGAAATTTGATTTCGAGTCAGACATGGCTGACGGAAGAGGAGGGAAGTCGGTGACACAAAGAAGTGGGGGAGGGGGGGGGGGCGACGGTGAAGAAGTATATTTTTAGGGTTTAGGAACTTTCCCTGGAATCTGATACCATGTAAGAAATATTTTCCTTGATTATTTCATTCCAAAAGGGTAGTAAATATACTCATAATACAAGCATAATCCTAGGCTAGAATAATGATAATAAATGACTAAATATACATCTACCATATACACAATATACACAGTTATAACTAAATATTCTATCCTACACGATACACATAGTATTATATATGGACTATGTATTTGTTACATGTCAATCGGCTAAAAATTTAAGCCGTTTGTTGGACGATTATTTAGATTAATTATCCTAAAATGATCTTTATCTCTATCCATGTATATAATCTGAATCTTAATTAAAATAAGGATAAAAGCGGGAGATCTTGATTCTTGAGAGGTGAATGCATTGATTTCTTCATTTTTGTTTTCTTGTGATGCATGATAATATAAAAGGGGATAATTTATTGGAACTTGCCAGCTGTGAGAAAAGTTAAATTATTTATTAAAGAAAGATTATGTGACTTTAATTAAACTTGTGAAAAAAAGGTTTTCTCTGGGAATGTCTTCTCTAGTGGAGTTAAAAAGGTCAAAAGGTACTACTGTGCTCTGCTAAATGACCAAATCAAGAAATTATATTTATAGGGTTTTATAATGCTACTCCACATTTGATTAAATTGCATATATAACCACACATATTCATTGAACCACGAAAATATAGTGGGATGAATGAGGTCCCTTTATTCTTCATCAGATATTGACTTTGAACCGTAAAAGGGAAGCAACCTTTGATAAGAAGCGTATTCCTCTTTAATGAGTCCTACAAAACGTGAATAGACCCGCAGGTGAATTCTAAAAACTGAATGGTTAGAGAAAAAATCATTTGACTTTTGTATCATATATAGTAAAAGTTTAGTTCAAGTAGTTGAATGAATATGAATAAAAGAAATTAAGAGCTCTATATGAATAATTTATAATATTAATAGTGAATATGGGAAGACTAATGAGAGATGACTTTAGATGAAATTAAGTAAAGATAGCACGGGCTTGCCATATTTCGAATTTCTAGTAGAAAAATAGTTAGTAGCCTAAAGTAATTGAAAAATAGTCATTGTTTAATGTGAAATTAAAATTTGACTAAAATATGAAGAAAAAAGTGTAATGGAATTTTACTTTTATAAGTTGAAAATTCAGGATCCTACCTAAAATTTCAACTTCAATAAGTGAAACTTTGGAATACTTTCCTGAAATCCAGATTTTATAACTTAAAAATCTAACATGAATGGAGATTTTGGAACAAAAGGGGTATAACATAGTTTTGTAAAGTTATATGATCATTACATATACAACATAGTGCCGTGGAAGAACTTTTTTGCCGGTCAGACCTCTGTTCTTTTTCTTATAGCCTTTGTTTGGCAAGCTGCTATAAATTTTCGATCCCTAGCTTGAGACTCAAACTCCGAAAGCCGACTTGCCAACAGATATTGTGGGAGAATACTCTTCACCATCATCGGAAAGTGTTGCTTAGCGGCACTTGATGTTGGAAATTTAATTATATGGGATTGCGTTTTTTCCATCTTTAATGACTTAAACACATGATCTCCGCATGTCGAAAACATCATTTTTTCACACATACCTAATATACCAAATGAGTATATGATCGTCAAATTTCGTTGAGGATTTAAAGATATATTGATGCACAAAGTAAGGTGTTTGAGACACAAATAGATGGATTTGTTTGGCCAAATAATAGAACTCCCACATCGGTTGAATATGGAAGGATTGATGAATATATTAACTATATTTTTTAGTAAGGATTTGGGCCCTAAGGGGTGACTCAAGTTTTAAGAAGGGGGAGGACCTAGGTGAGTTTGGGTTCGCGGCTAAGCCACACGCGCGTCGCCGCCCACCCGGTTCGTGTCGGGCCGGGGGCTGTGGGCTTTCTTCCGGAATTCTCTTTTGGTCCCCGAAATGTTTCTTATTTACACTTTGATCCCTGAAGATTTCGGAAACGTTGCAATGGCTCTCCAAACGGCGCCAGCCAACAGATATGACTTCAACAGTCAGAATCCGCCCTCTTCTTCACCTATAAATTGAACATTATTGTTCAGTGCAAACACACGAAAAAATAAAACCAGAAAATCCTCTCCTTTCTTTGCAATCTGTTCAATATTCTTTTTCTTCGTCGGAATCAACAATTACTAGCTTTGTATTGTTGGTTGTTGTTGTTTTATCTTGGGAGACTATTATTCAATACCGTAAAAGCATCTATAAGGGGCAATTTTATTTTAAAGAAAGAGAGTCATCTCTCGACTCAGTTTTTCCTTCTTGATTAACCTTTCTGATACACTTTTACTTACACTTGAAATATAAAGGTAAAGTTCGACTGCATCAAACTCTAAAACCGGGTATTCTGTACCAGCTCGGCTAGATCAAAGACTGTCGTAAGTTGCATCTTTACTCTTGAGTCTTAAGAATTGGGTCCCTTAGCCCTGGATTGGTGCGCAAACAAAAGAAGAACAAAAAAGAGGGGCCTCTGGCTATTTTTCGAACAAAGAAGACGACTATAGGATCAAATTCGCTCTTCAAGAAACTGCTAAAAGCAACCTTAAAAGTTGAGACATCAAATTCACAATGTTTGTGCCGGTGTTAGCTAAAAAGATTAATGCAATGGATTGTGAGGTCCTTATTGATAAAATGGGGGCAAGAATTAGAACCTAGAAATCTAGACATTTATCATATGCAGGCAGAGTTCAACTTATTAACTCTATTTTGCAACATTTACATGTCTATTGGTCTTCCATCTTTATTTTGCCTAAGAAAGTTACGAAGAAACTGGTTGCAATGTGTAGGAACTTCCTTTGGGATGGCAAGGAGGTAAGTAACAAGATGCTTCTTGTAACTTGGAATTTGATGTGTAGACCAAAGAAAATGGGTGGACTGGGGTTGTTGGATAGTCTTGTTTGGAATAAGGCAGCCATAGCAAAATATGTGTGAAATGTGGCACAAAAAGCTGATAACCTTTAGGTGAAATGGGTGAGTCATGTGTATATTAAGTAGAAGGATTGGTGGGAATACAATCCTCCTAAGGATTGTTGCTTATTTCTGGTACTGGAGAAAAATCTGCAGTATTAAAGACAAGTATAAGCAGGGATATGTTGGGAATGGGTGATTGAAAGATGGGAGGAAGTGTACCATTCATAGTGGGTATACATGGAAGAAAGGTGACATGAAGACACACCCTCAACGTAAGCCGCTCTAGCAACTTCCTTGTGGCATGCACGTTTGGGTCATCCGAGGGCGTCTGTTTTTTCCTCTCTTAAAAATAATAATTTTATTGAATGTAATAGTACGCGTAGTACTAATATTTGTCATTCTTGTCCGCTTGAGAAACATGTTAAATTACCGTTTGTAGCCTCAAATTCTAGTACTTTGTTGTCATTTGATATTATTCATAGTGATTTGTGGACATCTTCCGTTTTGGGCACTTTGGGCCACAATTATTATGTGTTATTTTTGGATGATTGTTCTAATTTTTTGTGTACCTTTTCTTTATCTAAAAAGTCTCAATTTGTTTTTCATATTCCTATGGTTTAGAGCATTCATCCGTACCCAATTTGAACGGAAAATTAAAAACATTCAATGTGATAAAGGAAGGGAATTTGATAATGGGCCATTTCCGGAATTTTGTAATGTTAATGGCATATCTTTTAGGTTTTCTTGTCCTCATACGTCCTTACAAAATGGGAAAGCCGAAAGAAAAATTCGTACCATTAATAATATTGTTCGGACTTTACTAGCCCATGCTTCATTACCACCTTCTTTTTGGCATCATGCATTACAAATTGCTACTTACCTACTTAACATACTCCATAGTAAAGGATTAGCATACCAATCTCCACTAAAAATTCTTTATCATAAGGATCCTTCGTATTCTCATCTTAGAGTGTTTGAGTGGTTGTGCTATCATCTCTTCCCGTCTACTACAATTAACAAACTTCAAGCCCATTCTATCGCTTGTGTGTTTTTGGATTATCCGTCTAATTATCGTGGTTACAAATGTTTTGATTTATCCTCTAATAAAATCATAATTAGTCGCCATGTCATTTTTTATGAAACCCAATTTTCGTTTGCTAAATTGTGAAATTCGGTGTCTAATTTTTATAATTTTTTGGATGATGGACTCTCACTGTATGTGGTCCACCATTTAGTCTGATCCCCGCCTCGGGATCTAGACCAATAGACCCCCCGTGCCCAATCTCTATGAGCAAGCCCAGTGCCTGCTGGCCCAATTGTCTAAAATCTAGTTTCTATTTCTCAGCCAAGGCCGGCCCAGCCTTCTCGGCGGCCAAAGAATCCCATCGCATCTTTGGCCCAAGTCATTCCCTTCGCGGTCTGGTCACCAAAGAAGCCCATCGCCTGCTAACCTAATTTTTCAGTCCGTCAGTCCACCCCTTCGGCCAGCAGGCCCACTGCCTGCTATCCAGTTCTGAGACAACCCGATACCATCCCAAGTTTAATCCACTTATATTCCGAGTCAAGGACTCGTTACTCGTAGCCAATGGAGTATTTTTTTAAATCGAAACGACATTTTAATCTTCTAATGTCACTAAATCACATAACCCAGTGTCTGCCAATCATGACCCGAATTGGAAAATGGACATGGATGATGAATATAATGCTTTTATTGAAAATAAGACATAGGAGTTGGTGCCTCGCTCGCCTGGTGTCAATGTTATTCGTTCTATGTGGATTTTTACTCATAAGGAAAAATATGACGGTTGTTTTGAGAGGCTTAAGGCCCGTCTTGTAGGTGATGACAAAACTCAACAGGTTGGCATGAATTGTGGAGAGATATTTAGTCTGGTGGTCAAACCAGCAACCATTCACAATGTTCTCAGTCTGACTCTCTCGAAAGCATGGCACATTCATCAGTTGAATGTGAAAAATGCTTTCTTATACGGTGATCTCAAGGAGACAGTATACATTCATCAGCCCTTGGGTTTTAGGGACCCCGATCATCCTAACCATGTCTTTTTGCTGAAGAAGTCCTTGTATGGACTTAAATAGGCCCCTCGGGCTTGGTATAAAAGGTTTGCGGATTATGTGTCTACTATTGAGTTTTCTCACATCAGGTCTGATCATTCTCTGTTCATCTATCATCATGGTACTTCTCTGGCACACATTCTGTTATATGTGGATGATATTATATTGACTGCCTCTTCTAATAAATTACGCAAGTCCATCGTGTCTCTTTTCAGTTCAGAAATTGCTATGAAAGACTTGGGGCCTTTGAGTTATTTCTTTGGTATAGTTGTAACTCGTCATGCAGGTGGTCAATTTTGATCACAGAGGAAGTATGCGGCTGAGATTATTGAGCGGGATGGCATGTCATCCTGTAAGTCTTCTCTTACTCCGATTGATACCAAACCGAAGCTGAGTGCTAATTCTAGCATGCCTTACGAGGTGTCTTCCCACTATCGCAGTCATGCAAGAGCTCTTCAGTATCTTACTTTTATGAGGCCCGATATTACTTATGCAGTGCAACATGTGTGTTTATTTATGCATGATCCGAGGGACGAGCACATGCATGCTCTTAAACGCATTGTGTGTTACATTGAGGGCACTCTTGATTATGGTTTGCACTTATATCCATCATCCGTATCTACTCTCATGTCTTATATAGATGCTGATTGGGGTAGATGTCCAGATACCAGACGTTCGACATCTGGTTATTGTATGTTTATTGGTGATAACTTGGTCTCTTGGTCGGCAAAACGCCAGACTACTTTATCACGATCCAGTGTGGAGGCCGAGTATCGAGGGGTAGCCAATGTGGTGTTTGAGTCCTGTTGGCTGCGTAATCTCCTATTAGAGCTTAACTTTCATATTCAGAAAACTACATTGGTCTACTGAGGTAATGTTAGTGCAGTCTATCTCTATGGGAATCCGGTCCAACATCACCGCACTAAACATATTGAGATGGATATTCACTTTGTTTGTAAAAAGGTAGCTCGTGGACAAGTACGTGTCTTGCTTGTCCCTTCACGGTGCCAAATTGCTGACATATTTACTACGAGTCTTCCCTTAGTTCTGTTTGAATATTTTAGGGACAGTCTCAGCGTACGACAATCGCTCGCTATGACTGCGGGGGTGTGAAAGACTACCGATATACACTGTCAAACCGTGTATATGTCTTGTGTATATTTTGTATATTCCTTACCATAATTAGTATAGTTCTTGTACATATATAATTATGATAGTAGTCTTGTATTAGGAAAAGCTAGTAGTCTTGTATTAGAAAAATGTAGATTTAATTTCCATAATTAGAGATTGTATATCATGTATATATACATTTTCATTAATGAAAATAATCAAGGAATTATTCTCTGGATGTTGGGTCTAACTCTGATGTGAGACTCTTAACACTCCCCGCACACCCAGACTCCGTTAATTGGAGCGTGAATGGCATAATATGGGGACCCAACATCGGTGAACATAGAATTGGAATGAACCTGACTCTGATACCATGTAAAGAATGGATGTTGAGCCTAACTCTACCATAAAAGCTAGCTTGTAAGGTGAAGATTGTCCAAGTCCATATAAGGAGTCCATATTCCCATTCCATTTTCGACGTGGGACGCTTAACATGTATATCTTGTTTGAATAGATAACTAAACTTTTTAATTTTCTAAATACAAATATATAAAAAATTGTATTATACCAAATGAAATTCTCGCAAATCAAGACTAAAGTATTAGACTTGTTCTGTTTCCATAGAAAAAATCATTTCAATTAACCCTTTCCCCACGGTTACAAGTAACTACTTACAAAAAATGGGGGCGGAATAATATCCTTTTTGATTTGTTGCTTTAAGACTTTTCTCTTTAGGGTCAATGCTACAAGTTTCTGTTTGTTTTTTTCATGTTAGAATTATTGATGATAGTACCAATTGTCAAAGGGATACTTCAAAAAGTTATCATTGACTAAGAGATTAGGTGAATTATCAAATTCATTCCGTGTTTAGTTAAAGGCATTATCTAAAAGCAGTACTCCTATTATTTTTATATCAAATCTTGGTATAATTTATCCCATATAAAAAAGCGAGATAAGTTATTCAGATGTTTTAATTTAATTCCAAAATTATAATCCTAGAATATCCTGCATTTAAACCAAACAACCATTTATTTTCTTTTCATAGTATTCAAATACTTTTGTGAGAATACAAATTAGTAATAATTATACGTAGGAGAACATAAGTAATTGCAGAGCTTTACCACAAACAAAAATCCAAAGAATTTGAAGAAAAAAAACTAATTATTCTGGTTTTGTCCAATAATAATACGAGAAATTTGTTTCTTTGTACTCACCATCTACACTAAGAAGTTTTAACGAGTTAAATGAAATGTAGTCAAATAGTTCTTGGATAAGTAGGAATCTTTCATCATTTTTAATTACTCAAAATAACGTGAGGAAATACAATTAAATGACGTACCAAGACAAGTTATGGAACAAAATCTATTAAACTTTGAAATTTCAGAATAAGTAATGTTGCAAAATCCTATTGCATAGATGGGGAAAACAATTCACAAAATAGCGACTCTTAGGTCTTGTAATTGAGAAATAGCCGTTGTCTTTGAAAAATTCCTACATTACTCAATTCCAACACTACAAAAATATTATTCATTTAGCAAGTGATGTAAAACATAAGGAGATGCCACATACAGTATAAGGAAAGTGGTAATGTCACGGACAAGGTTGTGGTGAAGTAGTAAGTACACTTTTATCTGTAACCAGATATTTCGGGTTTGAGTCTGGGTATGGAGCCTCCCTTTGTTACAGGTCGCTTTACCCCTAAATATGGAATTTTCAGAAGTGAATCCAAATTTAATTAAGTCAAATGCGGATATCGAACGCTGAATGAGAACCAAAAAAAGAAAAGTGGTAATTTTAAAGTGCAGAAAATAAGATCTTCTTATTTATAAACAAAAAATTAGATGCCGACTTATTAAGTTTAGCATTGTTGAAATTATTATAGTTATTCATCTACGATAAGCAAGAGTTCGCATATTATAAGTTAATATGAACAATGCATAGTTGGGTCAAAGTTTTTTAAAGATTTAAATGTGTCATCTCAATGATAAAAAGCCAAAAAAAGTCTTGTTATCTTGAAAAAATTGGACGTATTATGAGCTGTCTAGTTATAGAAAACAGATATACTATGTATTTTAGTTGTCCACTAAAATTAGGTACGAGTTTGAACCTTTTAATAGGACTTCTATAGTAGATCTTTGCCTTAGCCCTTAGGGTACGAAACTATTGCTTAAGTAGTAATTAGAAATGTGTGTCCTTTTCTCAAGGCACAGAGTCAATGGAAGGTTCAACTGAACTGATTGAGATAGCAACATATGTAACAGTCTAGATCATCAATGATATTGTCTGCTTCGAATCTAAACCTCTACGACTTTAAAATTTGTCACGGAGCCTACGACTTGCTTATATTCCCAACATCTCTTTCGTGTATTTCCAATGAAATTTGCACAAGAGGTTACACAGGTACACACGCTCCCCTTAAGACGCACTATATTCCCCAAGTTTTGTCCCACCATCATCTTAAAGATGTAAGACTTAAACTCGACTGGTCTGTTTAGCTCACCACCTATCTTAATAAAGTGGGATTTACCTAAAACATTGAGGTTTGTTCCATCGTCGACCACGGTTGAACGCAGAGTGGTCCTGCTCGTATCAAAGAGTTTAGCACATTTAATAAGTATGTCTAAACTTTCCATGTGGTTCAACAATATGTAATTTATTGACATGTAATTTGTGTTGCTGAGAGTGTCCATGTACATTTGAGAATTATTGGTTCCTTGCTATCAACACTTATATACAAATGTACATAGGTTAATCTAAGATTTGTTTCCATTTTTTATACAAAGGAACACGAACATTATATACAAATGTACAATCAATGGCCAGAGACTTTAATCAGTCATCTACTGGAAGTCCCATGGCCAGTAAACTTTATCGACAATGCCTCCGCCACTTCGAACTGCAAAGTGGAGGGTCTCAGATACTGGAGGAACTCCCCAAAGAAGCGGCACAGCGAGTCATTGTTAGCTTTTCCTGCAAATCACCCTTGCTTGCTTTATTTGCAGATACAATCTGCAGCACGAAAAGATGATTTGATGAGAAGTAATTGTTAAGAGTCCCACATCGAAAATGGAATGAGAACATTGACTTCTTATATGGACTTGGACAATCCTCACCCTACAAGCTAGCTTTTGGGGATGAGTTAGGCACAAGATCCATTATTTACATGGTATCAGAGCCAGACTCATTCAACTTCTTTGTTCACCAATGTTGGGCCCTCAAAATATATTGTCCACGCTCTAGTTAACGAGGTCTGTGCGTGCGGGGAGTGTTAAGAGTTCCACATCGAAAATGCAATGGGAACATGGACTACTTATATGGACTTGGACAATTCTCACCCAAAAGCTAGTGTTAAGAGTCACACATCGAAAATGCAATGGGAACATGGACTACTTATATGGACTTGGACAATCCTCACCCTACAAGCTAGCTTTTGGGTGAGGATTAAGAGTCTCACGTCGGAAATGGAATGGAACATGGACTTCTTATATGGACTTGGACAATCCTCACCCTACAAGCTAGCTTTTGGGGATGAGTTAGGCCCAAGATTCATTCTTTACATGGTATCAAAGTCAGACCCATTCAAATTCTTTGTTCACCGATGCTGGGCCCCCAAATCATATTATCCACGCTCCAGTTAACAAGGTCTAGGCGTGCAGGGGAGTGTTAAGAGTCCCACATCGGAAATGGAATGGGAACATGGACTCCTTATATGGACTTGGACAATTCTCACCCTACAAGCTAGCTTTTGGGGATGAGTTAGGCCCAAGATTCATTCTTTACAGTAATGATAGAATCTATGAAAATATATTCTATTGATATCATTAGTGATCTTTTGTATATTTAATTATTGTCGTAATCTTTTGTATTAGTTAGGTGTATATTTAATTTTCGTAATTATAGTCTAGGATGACTATTGTATATCATGTATATAATCTAGTTAAACTAATGAAATCATGAAGGGATTATTCTCTTTCATGGTATCAACAGCCTTGGGCAAATTTTCCTCTCCTCCCTCCTCACTACACTTCCGCCGTGCCCTACTCGGCTACATCCCTTCCGCCGCCTATTTTTTTCTCCCCTCAGTCATGTCTAACACAAAGAATATATTTCATCTTGCTCTTGCAGTCTCCAACATTAAGAACAACATCCCTATCGTCCTTGAAATGGAAAACGTCCAATATGTGACGTGGACGAAAATTTTTAAAATTCACGTAATGTCTCATAGAGTCCTCCATCACATCGTCAAATCGGAAAAGGCAAGGAGAAGGTGCCTTCCATCGATGATGAAATAGAGTTATGGACAACTCTTGATGCTACGGTCCTCCAATGGATTTATTCCACCATCTCTACAGACCTCTTGCATACAATTATCGAACCCGACGCCACGACAATGGAAGTTTGCAATAGGTTGCATGATATATTCCAAGATAACAAAAATTCTCGTACCGTAACCCTTGAGCAAGAATTCTCTCACACAACTATGGAGGATTTTTTGAATGCCTCCGCACATTGTCAAAGGCTCAAGGAATTGTCGGATCAACTCAAGAACGTCGGAGCACCGATCACGAATGGTCGCCTCGTTCTTCAAATGGCTGCGGGCCTCTCCGAATCATATAACGGGGTTGGAACTCTCATTCGCCAAAGTAATCCTATCCCACCTTTCTACAAAACACGTTCCATGCTCATTTTAGAAGAGGTGGGGTTGGCTAAAAAGGCTGCAACCGAAGCACATTCCGTCATGATGGCGGCCACGTCCCGAGAAATCGATGACTCTCAATCATTCTTTGAAAATTATAGTCAAAACCGTAATAACGATGGTGGAAAAAAGGGTCAAAACCGCAACCACGGTGGCAAAAACCGTGGCGGCGGCTGCGGCGGTGGTAAGGGTGGTGGCCTCTGTGGCGGCGACTAGCAGGGATCCGGGCCACAACACCCATGGCAGCAGCCTTAGGCCAGTTGGCAGTGGTCCATCCCGCCTTGCCAATACCCAACACAAAATTGGGCCATGCCCACCAGTCGGCAGAAGCAGACAACCCAGTTTGGGCCTCGACTGCAACAAGCCTGACAGTAGCCTGGCCTTGGGCCTCGGCCATAGTAGGCCTTCATTGCGACAGGCTCAACAGTCTCCCCGACACATACAAATTTTGAGGCAGCGATGTATACACTTGGGCTAAATCCTCCGAATATAAGTTGGTACATGGACACCGATGCTACTTCTCATATGACATCCGCTCAAGGTAATCTCTTATCTTATTTCAATTTGAGCAAAACTCATGACATAATTGTTGGTAATGGTCATTCAATTCCAATTCGAGGTTATGTTCACACAAATTGGTCTCCCCCAAACCCACCTTTAGCCTTAAAAAATATCCGTCATGCTCCTCAATTGATTAAAAATTTGGTGTTAGGAAATTTACAACTGATAACTCAGTTTCTGTTGAATTTGATCTATTTGAGTTTTCTGTGAAGGATTTCTAGATGGGGATGCATCTAATGAGATGTGATAATCGGGGCGAGCTTTATCCCATAACCACCACCATCACTACAAATCAAGCCACTCCATCAACTTTTGCAGCTTTAACGCCTTCTTTATGACATGCACATTTGGGTCATCCGGGCGCATCTGTTTTTAACTCCCTTAGAAACTCTAAATTTATTGAGTGTAATCGCACTCGTAGTTCTAATATTTATCCTTCTTGCCCTCTTGGAAAATATGTTAAATTGTCTTTTGTTGCATCTAATTCTATTACTATGTTACCTTTTGACATTATCCATAGTAATCTTTGGACATCTCCCATTTTGAGCTCTTCGGGCCACCGCTATTATATTTTGTTATTGGATGATTACTCTAATTTTTGTGGACATTTCCGTTAACTAAAAAGTCTCAAGTTTATTCCATATTTATATCATTTAGAGCATTCATCCGTACTCAATTTGAACGGGAGGTTAAGAACATTCAATGTGATAATGGAAGGGAATTTGATAATGGGCCATTTCGGAAATTTTGTAAGGCTAATAGTGTATCTTTTCAATTCTCATGTCCACATACTTCATCACAAAATGGGAAAGACGAGACAAAAATATGTACCATTAATAATATTGTTCGTACATTACTAGCTCATGCCTCATTACCGCCTTCATTTTGGCATCATGCACTACAAATGACAACTAACTTTCTCAACATCCTCTCTAGCAAAGGATTAGCCTACCAATCTCCACTCAAAATTCTTTATAAAAATGACCCGTCTTAATCTCATCTTCGGGTATTTGGGTATTTATGTTATCCTCTCTTTCCCTCCACTACCATAAATAAACATCAAGCTCGCTCTACCGCTTGTATCTTTTTGGGTTACCCATCTAATCATTGTGGTTACAAATGCTATGATATATCCTCTAACAAAATCATCATTAGTCGCTATGTCATTTTCGATGAAACTCAATTTCCATTTGCTAAGTTACATAGTTCAACGGCCCGTTCATATGATTTTTTGGATGATGGGATTTCACCTTATATGGTCCATCACTTGGCCAAGCCCACACCAGGGCACATGGACCAGCTGGCCCAATCCGGCCCACTGCCCGCTGACCCAAGATAACAAGGACACTGCCTCATGCCAGCCGACCCAATCCAATGCAATAATCATCGCCAGATCGACCTCGCCCACGTCCAAAGCCCATCCAGGTAGCCCATCGCCAACTGGACCCGTCCCCTTTCTGTCAGAGTGGTGGGACGAGTCGATCCAGCCGGGAACCAAACCAGCCCACGACCCATACCCAAATCTAGCCAACTCCTATTCCGACTTCATAGCCAGTTACTCGCAGCCAACATGGAATTTTTAAACCAAAACAACAAGTTAATCTCAACTTTAATGGTACTAAATCTCTTCTACCACGTAATCCCGTGTTTGCCCTTTATAATGCTCTTATTGAAAATAAGATGTGGGAGTTGGTGCCCCATCCACCTGATGTTAATGTGATTCGTTCTATGTGGATTTTTACTCATAAAAAAAATCTGATGGGTGTTTTGAGAGGCATTAGGCCCGTCTTGTAGGTGATGGCAAAACTCAATAGGTTGGCATGGATTGTGGAGAGACGTTTAGTCTGGTGGTCAAACCGGAGACTATTTGCATTATTCTCAGTCTAGCTCTCTCAAAAGCATGGCTCATTCATCAGCTGGACGTGAAAAATGCCTTCATATACGGAGAACTCAAGAAAATGGTATACATGCATCAGCCATTAGGTTTCAGGGACACCGCTCATTCGAATCATGTGCGCTTGTTGAAGAAATCTTTGTATGGGCTAAAACAGACTCCTCGGGCCTGGTACAAGAGATTTGCAAATTACGTCTCCACTCTTGGGTTTTCTCACGGCAAGTCTGATCATTCTCTATTCATATACCGTAATGAGACTTCTATGGCCTACATTCTTTTGTATGTGGGTGATATTATATTGACTGCTTCCTCTAATTCACTTCACCAATCTATCATATCACTTCTCAGCTCATAATTTGCTATGAAATATTTGGGGCCATTGAGTTATTTTCTGGGTATAGTTGTCACTCATCATGCAGGTGGTCTATTTCTATCTTAGAGGAAGTATGCAACATATATCATTGAACGGGCTGACATGCCAGCTTGTAAGTCATCTCATACTCTGGTTGATACTAAACCGAAGCTGAGTGCTACTTCTAGCACACCATATGAGGATCCCCCCCCACTATCGTAGTCTTGCGGGGGCTCTTCAATATCTCACATTTACGAGGCCCAATATTACTTATGCAGTGCAACAAGTGTGTTTTTTCATGCATAATATATCTCTCAGGGAATCCTGTACAACATCAACGCATTAAACACATCGAGATGGATATTCACTTTGTTTGCGAAAAAGTTGCTCGTGGACAAGTACGTGTCTTGTATGTCCCTTCATGTTATCAAATTGCTGACATCTTTACTAAGGGTCTTCCTTTGGTTCTGTTTGAAAATTTTTGGAACAATCTCAGCAGACGACCATCGTCCGCTACGACTGCGGGGGTGTGATAGAATATATGAAAATATATTCTATTGATATCATTAGTGATCTTTTATATCTTTAATTATTGTAGTAATCTTTTGTATTAGTTAGGTGTATATTTGATTTCCGTAATTATAGCTTAGGATGACTATTGTATATCATGTATATAAGCTAATTAAACTAATGAAATCATGAAGGGATTATTCTCTTTCACGTAATGAATTGCCTAACAGAGTTCGAAGAAAATATCCCCTAACAGAGAGAGATTGTTGCATGAACAAGCATTATCTACAAGCTATGTTGTTCGACTCTTCAAAAATAATACCGGGTATGTACCAGATCCTCACAGGACTATGTCGTTCTGGAGGATCCGATATAGGCAACGGTACTTTTGGAGGGTCTGAGCAACATCGTTTAAAAGGAGTTTGTGCGTGTAACCATAACTACTATTAAAAACACCTCTAGTTACTAGTGTGTATATCTGAAATATCAAAATTTTCCTCTTGGAAATGAAATATCCTACTGAACTGGCAGGAGTCACCAGCGGCAAACATACTGTAAATCTACTAAACTTTCAAGTATCTTCTTCTGTATTTTCTTCATCTACAACTGCGATAGAAAGATCACCAGTCATATGCCCAGCTAGGAGACTCTACATATTGAAATTGATAAAGTTCCGTAGAGTTCATAATTGCATAAAAGGAGTCAAATGGCTGTGGCGCGTTGAGGCACTTATATATCCAATTGACACGGGGTTATATAACGATTATGAGCATTGTTAATCCCGGAACACGGTAATACCTCGTTTAGACACAAGATGTGAACATAGTACAAGGTGTCAACAAACAGCTTAAGCCAATGCTCAAAGCAGCATAATTCAACTAGAGCAAAAGAACAATAGAAATTAAGGTATAGTTTGTCAGATCATTTTGCAAAACAAAATAAAATTAAAAGTTTATATTCAATTTATTTGACACGTTTCTTAGTAGTTTGTTTGGAAAAAAGATGTTTTTATATTTAAAATTTAACTTTAAACTTCTCATTTTATAGTACATGTTTATAGTCACACAAATATTATGACATATTTAAACAAATGTGAACCTAGAGTAATGTGGGTTCACATAATCCAATGACTTTTACTCAGACCCCGTGTGTGATTGTATATATAAAATTAACTAAATACGATAAATATTTGAATGAATTCAATTATCATTGTATATTAATTTGAGGTTAATATAAAAGAACCATAAACTTTAAGTCCTGAATCGACTAAACTTTTAAGATCATAACTTTTATATATTTTATTTTTTCCTTAAATTTTGCATAGAATCAAACTATACCAAACAAATTAGTACAAAGAAAGTATCTTAATATTTCACATATTTATGGGTGTCAAAATCAGCCCAAGAACATTTGATCCGCCCAAGATTAAGAGTCCGGAGCCAAAAGGGTACTTTTTAGTATTTTTACAAGCCAATAAATCAAAAGGGATTGTCAAAATATTTACATATCAAAACGGGTTGTTCAATAAATATCATGCGAACTGTCAATTTTTTTAACGGACAGTTCCTCACGTCCGCTTGCAACCATTTAAATAATAATAATAACAACAACAACAACAGTTCGCAAAACAAATAGCTAACCTCCCCTCCCCAAAAAAAATCTTTTTTAAACAGTTTGAATATAATATACGAATATAATTAGAAAAAACAATTAATGCAGTTCGATTCCTCGTGGGAACCAACAAAAAGTTTTCTTAATTTTTTTAACAGCGAATATCATTATACGAATGCAACCAAAATAAAAATAAAATAAATTCACTTCGCAATGTTTTGTGCGAACTATGCGGACCCAGCATGTAATATTATCATTGCCAAAACTATATTATCATTGCCAAAACTGAAATGTTGAGCAGCAAATTCGAACACTTTAGGTTTCACCCGGAAACCAAAGCACCCAATTGTCTTATTAATTTGCAAGTGCATTTTTAATATTTATATTCAAGTTTTATATATTTCTTATATAAATATATCTAATCTACGTCAGGTTTAACGGGTACTGGAGTACCACTGAATTATACATAGGTCCGCCCCTGACTAGTAATCTATAGTAACTGAGTTGTACAACTTATTGCAATGAGGTCATGCCTACAAAATAGCAAACGGATAATTATAGTTCGCACAAAGGATTGCGAACTGCTTTATTTGGGGAATACTGGAGTAATTGTGAGGAAGAACAGAGATATGGGATTTGAGTTTTCATATGGGGTTAAATTGGTTTAGTAGACCAGGTCCGCTTAAAAGAGGGAAATTGAATAATATCAATTGAAATTGTGGAATTGAGGTTGATGCTAGAGAATCCGTTAAATTAAAGGGTACTATTTTTGTTAACTTTAGTAACAACAGAGGTATAAATAGCCTCCACTTATAACGGAGGATAAAACTGACAATAAAATAAAGTAGATTGATATTTTTAACTCTTTCACCTTTTTTTTTTTTATAATTTCAATCAAATCATGTCCAAACGCCTACTAAATCTCCTTTTTCCCACCGTTACAAGTTACCACTTACAAAAAACAAACTACGGAATGTCCTTTTTGATTTGTTGCTTCAAGACTTTTCTCTTTAAGGTCAATGCTACAAATTTCTTCTTGTTTTTTTTATTTTCATGTTAGAATTGTTGATGATAGCACCAATAATCTAAGGGATACTTCAAAAAGTTATTATTGACTAGAGGGTAATTTCTAGGGATGGCAGGTGTAATTTTGCGGATTCCGCACCGCATTCATCCCAGTTGGGCGGGTATGGGTATAATTTTGACTGGTAGTAGACGGGTATGGGTATTGAAAATGTACCCGCCACGGATAGGCGGGTAGGTTGTGGATTTGCAGTTATCCCGTCCCGTATCCAACCGCCCGCCTACTCGCCCGCCTACCTGCCCCATAAGCCCAGTAATATTATTTCCCCCAAAACCCAAACTAATCCCTAACATAAAACCAGTGTATTCTCTCTCAACCCTTTCCCAAAAAAGAAAGCACAAAGCAGCAGCTCGCCCTTTCCTCTTCTACACAAGCTTACAAGCTTTGTCAACTATAGTCCGGTGGATTTAGAGGACCTCCGCCTCAGTTCACTGCACCCAAAAAAGGTCTGTCTATTGAAAAAAATTAAACATTTTCCCTTATGTTTTGTTCACTGTCGAAGCATGATAAACTAGTTAGATACCCTTAATGATATATTTTGAATTTTCATGTGTTTGTGTTGTCAATTTTGGAAATAGGGTTCTGAATTTTCTTGATTTTTTGAGGTTGTGAGCTTATGAAACCTGCAAATTACTAGCCAGGAACTAGATTGTGGGTTTGTTTTGTTCTTGAATTTCTGAGTTATTCTCTGTTTTGAGTTTTGTTTTCTTGTTATTCTCTACAAATTTCTGAGTTATTCTCTGCAAATTGCCGAAAATGTGTTAGTGAAAGTAGATTTTATTGTGTTAATGTCATTGATATGGTTGGCCGATACATGCGGGTATTGACGGGTGACGGATATCCACTTGGGTGGTGAAGCGGGTGTGGATTTAAAAATATACCCGCCTAGACGGGTATGGATGTTGAAATTGTACCCGCCACGGATGGCGGGTATAAATATTTCTGGCGGGTACGGGTGCGGGGGTGGGGCTACCCGCACCCACCCCGCCCAATTGTCATCCCTAGTAATTTCTGTCCTATTTATTAAATTAGGAGTTATTTGGTTTAAGAGATTAGGCGGATTATCTCGATATTTTTAGGATTAAATTCATTCTGTATTTAGTTAAAGGCATTAGCTAAAAGCAGTAATATGTTTATATCAAATCTTGATATAACTTATAAAATATGAGATAATTTATCCAGGTTATAATCCTGGAATATCCCCCATTTAAACCAAACAACCACTTTTTTTCTTTTCATGGTATTCAAATTCATTTTGTGAAAATACGAATTAGTAATAATCACGGGGAGGAGAACATAGGTAATTATAAAACTGCAGAGCTTTAAAAATCGGAAGAATTTGAAGAGAAAGATGTACGCCTCTATAGTCCATATCCTAAATTTTTGTCATTCTGGTTTTGTCAGATAATAATATGGGAAATTTGTTCTCTACTCACCGTCTACGCTAAGAAGTTTTAACGAGTTAAATTAAATGTAGTAAAAAAGTTCTTGGATAAGTAGAAATCTTTCATCATTTTTAATTACTCAAAGACAACGTAAGGAAGTACAATTAGATGACGTACCAATCCAACTTATGGAACAAAATCTAACAATATTGTTAAACTCTGAAATTTGAGGATAAGAAATGAAAAATCCTATATTCCGTTTTCTATCATTTGCCTATATTCCGTTTTCTATCATTTACATACCTAAGACTAATGGCGAAATCATGATTTTCACTAAGGGTTCAAAATATGAAAAAGTAAACTAACGAAGAATTCAAAGAGGGTTCAACGTCTACTATATATATATATATATATAAAATTTTAATTATGTATAAACAATGTAATTTTTCGTCGAATGAGGTTCGGATGAACTCCCTTGGCCCTTCCTCCCTCCGCCCCTGCCTCAAACCCACAAGAATATATATATATATATATATATATATATATATATATATAGACGCCAACTTGTTAAGTGGTAAATTCTTGTGTGTTAGAGTACTTAGAAGTTAGACCATACTAATTTATTATGATTAAATTATAAATTAAAAAAATGTATATCAATTAACTATTGTTTAGTGATAAAAATGTATGTGAAGATATTAGATAGGTGTAACGTACGTATTTATTGGATTGATATAAATATTGGACGCAAAGTAAGTTTTTACCCTTGTCTATAGTTATTCATGTCGCATATTACACGTTAATATCAATCAATGATTTAAACATGTCATATATGATATAGCAAAAACAAAAGTCTTGTTATCTTGAAAATTTTGACATATTATGAGCTGTCTAGTTATTCGACACAAATACTATGTATTTTAGGTGTCAACTAAAGTTAGGTACAAGTTTGAACCTTTTAATAGGACTTCTATAGTAGACCTTTGCCTTAGGGTACGAAACTATTACTTAAGTAATTAGAAATATGGTGTCATTTTCTCAAGGCACAAAGTCAATGCAAGGTTCAACTGAATTGATTGATATATCAATTGAATAAGAAGTTAATGCAAACCAATCTAAGTAAGAGAATATCTATAAGAAGTAAATTGGAAGAAGAAAAAATAGAAAAAGAATAAAAGAGAAGAATAATGCATTATTATCTTTCATTAGACCACTAGTGATATTGTCCCGTTTGAGCCTAGACTCCCACGGCGGTAAAATATATCACTAAGGTCTAAGACTTGATTATATACCCAACATCTCTCATGTATTGTCGATGAAATTTGCATAGAATGTTACACACGTACACACACTCCCCTTAACACATGTATCTTTGCTAAAATTTGTCCCACCATTTTCGTAAAGATGTAAGATTCAATTAAATGTATTGTCGATGAAATTTGCATAGGATGTTACACATGCACCCACTTCCCTTATCCACTCGATATCTTCGCTGAAGTTTGTTTCACCATTGTCTTAAAGATTTAAGATTCGCTTAAACTCAGTTGAGATTTTGATCACCACCTATCTTAATGAAGTGGGATTTACCTAAAACATTGTAGTTTGTTCAACCATCGTCTAAAGTATGAAATGTTTGGTTACGAGACCGTTTGGATGGACTTATGCCTTTTGACTTATAAATCAAAGTTATAAGTTATGAATTCTAGTTTTTGGCTTATTTTTGCTATTTTGACTTAAAATAAATGTTTATAAGCGTTTTTTCCTTTATCCAAATACTACAAAATGGCTTAAAAGTGGTTTTGGCTTAAAAACACTTAAAATAAGTCGATCCAAACGGGCTTTACGTCTTCCTCTCATTGCTCCTCCTACAACTGGCAGACAAATGGGGTTGTTGCCTTCAAGTTGAGGAGATGAGAGGGAACCTAGCCATACATTTATAGGCATCAAGCCGTGACCTAATGGGTCTCCCCATAACAAGCTTTATTAAGTATTTAATAGGGCCTACACTAATACCAATTCACACAAATACATGAAGTGATTCAGACCCAACAATAAATTCAATATATAGACAATGTACGGTAAAAATTAAGTTAATGTTAGTCCACATACAGTAAAAGTTCTAACATTCATATCATCAACACTGACGTACTAGAGAACTCCTCGCTCTATTCTTGAATGCTACCACCAAAATTACAAATTTCATGAGAAAAATTGGTGAGATGAATAGTCTGTTTGGCCAAGCTTTTAAGATCAACTTATATGGAAAAGTGTTTTTCAAAAAAGTACTTGTGATGAGAAGCAATTTATGTTTGACTAATTAATTTAGAAAAAATACTTTTGAGCTAGTGTTTGACCAAGCTCTTTCCTTACGGATAATTACATCTCAATACCCTTCGCCCATCTAATTTTCCAATTTTAGCCCAACTATTTAATTCTTACAAAATTTGCTCAATTTAGGGCTGGCAATGGATCGGAGGTGGATCGGGTGGAGCTCAATCCGCCTCCACCCGCCAACCATCCATCCATCATCCTATTTTTTCTTCATCTACATCCGATCCACCCATCATCCACGGGTGAATCGAGTGCTTAGCGGATGAAAATTATAGCACAATCAGTCAATCACCTAAAATCCTTGATAAAATGAAATTTTAAAAAATCGGTACTCATGGAGAACAACCATGTGAGCACATGACCATCAAACAATTTAACCCGATTTTTAATAGTCATCGGTTATAATTTTCATCTGCGAATCACCCGATTTTCATCGGTTGTAATAGCTACTCTTCCCACATGACCATCAAACAACTTCTTGAGATTTGCTTTCTCACTCACAAACATCTTCATAATATCACTTTTTATAGTGTTACGACTTATTATCTTGAAGCTTGGATTCAAGCAATTAACAAATCTCCTAAACCCAATATGCTCTGCAATTGTCAATGGTTACTCATGGAGAACAACCATGTGAGCCAACTCCTTTCTTGATTCTTCTTGACTAAAGACATGGTTTTCTAGTCTTATGCTTGAATCTTGTCTACGATTAACCGACAATAATTTTTGACGTATATCAACCTTCATGTGTTTTTAGTGCATCTGAGATCAAGATGGTCTTTCAAATGAGAAGTCTCATTCTTACTATTGCCCGAAAATAAAACCTTACAGTGCAAACATCTAGCCTTTTGTTCACCATTGATTACCGTCTTCTCGAAGTGATTCCACACTTCTGATTTAAGTCTCCTGGGTTGACGTGGAGGTGACTGTCCCATTTCTTCTTCTCCCTCTCCTTGTTGAGGTTGAGTAGTTAGACGAGAAGGCATTGGTACTGAGATTTCAGGAGACAGCGGAGAAGGAGAGTATGAGACAGACTTGGAGCCAGCATTACTATCTCCTGTGTCCATCGATGTCATACACCAAATTATACACCAAATTAACTTAACATAGAAGAAAATCGCAAAGATCCATATTTGCAACAATAAAATATGATACTTTATCCGGTAAACTCCAATCAACAAAATCAAAATAAATAAATAAAAATTCAGATTTAATAGGAATAAAATAATAAAAAATTATGAGCTTTGGACATACCTTAGAGATGAAGGGAGAGAGAAGAAAGAAATTGTGTAAATTTGAGAATATTAATTATTAGGGGGGTTTATTGTGACAACTAGGGCAATGAGAGAAACTGAGAGAT
Organism: Anisodus acutangulus; assembly: GCA_029783415.1. NCBI lineage: Eukaryota > Viridiplantae > Streptophyta > Magnoliopsida > Solanales > Solanaceae > Anisodus > Anisodus acutangulus. Next base: position 45,417,274 of record CM056505.1, read on the forward strand.
ACAGAGAGTCGACAGACAGAGAGTCGAGAGAGAGGCAGAGAGGGTAAATGATGAAACACTAGAATTTAGTTGTACATTAAAAAAAATTAATTTATAAACGGGTGGATGGATGGGTCGGGTGGTGGGTTGGATATATGTCCACCCGAATCTGACCTGATCCGTCACCCGATCAAAATTTGTGTTTTATCGAATTTTCATTCATATAATTGGGTCGGGTGGATCAGATATCCATAGGGTTATGGTGAAATTGTCAGTCCTACTCAAATTGTACGGAAAAAAGTAAAAGAAATCAATTTATTGAAGGCCAAATCTTTCTTTTCTCTTTGGTTTTTTCCTCTCTCTCCCCATGTTTTGTTATCTCCATTCTTCATATTTTTTCTTCAAGTTTTCTCTTCTCATGTGTTCCCTTACTTTTTACTTTTTTGTTTTTGTTTTTACCATTTACAAAACCCATTTGTGAAATAAAATATAAATATGAAAACTCAACTTCTTTATAATGATTCAGCTTCGATGAACTTCCTCTGACTTCCTCTGATTCACTGGCTTCACTCTTTTTTTATTTTATTTTAATGGTGGTGTACAGATGGAGGTAATGTGGTGTTTGAGAGGAATTTTTTAGCCCCATACTTATACAAAGTATATTCATTATTTATATATAATGTATAAAAATATATATGTTGTATAATAGTGTAAAGATGTATATATAAGAATGTATATATAGAGTTTTCAAAAAAAAAAGTTGAGCAACTTATATATATAAATACATTACATACACATTATCTATACAACAATGATAAAGGGGCTTTATCAGGTGAAAACTAGATGTGTGAGTTGTATATATGAGTTATTTTCCTTTAAAAACTGCTTGTAAGTATATTTTCTTATAAGTGATTTTCAATAAAAGTCCTTTTGGAAAAAACTATTTTTTTACCTTATGAAAAACAACTTCTACTTCTCTCCAGAAGCACTTATTTTTTTTAAAAAAAACTTAACCAAACACCTTATTATTTTAAAATAAGCATTTTTTTTTTTAAAAAAAAGAACACTTTAGCCTTCCAAATCTTAGCCAACCAGGCTAGAAGACGTGATTCTCTGCCACTTTCAAACGAAGAAAATATGGGCAAGAAGTCATTGCAACTAAAAATTAATTAATTTGAATAATATTTTTGTTAAACAGAGCAATATACCTGTGATATACACCCAATATACAGCAGTGTATATCACAGGCAATAGAGTGGTATTTCGGCAGTGGGCTTTCCAGCAGCCCAGGCCCAGCACGGTACAGGCCAGCAGCCAGTGGCAGTGGGCTGGCCCATCACGGGCTGATTTCAAGCAATCCACAAGATTGTAATCTTGTATATATGGTATATATATTTGGTGTATATTGTAGTGTATTTGTTACCTAAATTAGGATTATACACTTACCATAATTGTAGAGTTAGAATTATGGTAGAATAAGATTTTAAAAATAGAATAGAAATATGATTCTCCTATTTTGTAACTTGTATATACACCTTCTCAATTAATGAAAATAATCAAGGGGATTATTTCTTTCAATTTTTCATCGGTCAGTGAACAATATAAAGGTCCAAAAAGTGACCAACCCATTCAATTTTAAGTGTTTTTACGAATAACGAAGAGTGATTTACAAGAATAATTTTGAAAGTGGGTGGTTTTGAATTTTTGACCTAGTTTGTCCCATGTATAAATCTTTTAAATTTAGCAAGTTTTGACTTTTTAACCTTGAAAGTTTGCTCATGAAATAAGCGGGGATAGAAGTTAAAGATTTAATGGTCAAGTGTAATTTTCTGGAATTAGTAAGAGGGGAATGAAGATGGGCCCGATTGAATAGAAACTCATACCCGAGCCCAATTTCCTATTGGGGCGTGGTGTGACGCCAAGAAAAAAAATGTCAAGAATTGATGTGAAAAGTCCTCAATACCCTTCAGCTGTCCTTTTAATACCTTTGTAGAGAGTAGTAGTACAAAAGTAGAGAATATGTACCGTATCCAGCTAAAAAGTATTCTAAGTCTCATCCATCTTTATCACTCTCACACACACACATTTCATACACGCCATAATTCATCTCATTTTTTCTCTTTGTCACGCTCCAAATCCGAATGAGACGGACTATACTCTACATGCAAATATTATAAATCTGTACATGCCATATGACATAACTTAAGAGACAATTGAGCAAGTACAAATGGCTTATGTATGTAAATGTGGTCACTGGCCCACGACATGCAACTATTGTACAAATGAATGCACATACACTGTCCATGAAGCCTCTACGAATATCTAATACTGAACAACTAATTCACATGTCGGGACAGGGCCTCGACCTATCTGTTGACACCCACTTTTCCTCCAATTAATTTTCTATGCTTCTTGATCGTCAATAATTTGGACATGTTATTCTATCTAGTTTTTTCGACAAATTTACTTAACATAGTACTATATTAATATTTTCAAATATTCTAATATTAGATTTTATTATTAGGTAATTACTTATTTTAACAAACAATTATATATTTAAAGGTGTAGTTAATTTTAGTCCGAATTATTAAGACAAAGAAGCACAAGCAAATTAATTAATGGAAGAACAGGCCACTAAATTCGGCCAAAATGAGCCAAATATCCAGCCCAATATTTTATGTCAAAAACGTCCAAATTGGCTCATTAGATGCAGCTCAATCATTTTTTTTAGCCCAAGCAAAAAGGATCACCCAAGGATGAAATCAGATTTATTCGTGATGGTAAATTAATTATTAACCCTTATCATTATTTCATCTGTCCCTTTTGTTGTCTATCCTAGGCTTTTCCTCACAACAACAACGTACCCGGTGAAATCACACAATATGCTTTTCCTCACTATGTTCAATAAATTCTTGTAACCGGCAAAAAGTTGTCACAAAATGCGCAGACTTCACGCGGGAGGAATTTAACTTATTTTTTTAGGCTATTCACTTTCTATCTCGTTATGTGTTTTTTGTTTTTTCAATTATACTCTCGATGATGGCTTAAGTTTTATACACTTACATAACTCTATTGCATCATATTTGAACTAGTAAATATTTCCGCGCTTCACTCGGTGCATTAGCCAATTTTTAGGTCACAATTGTAAATAAGTTTTTTTCATCTCTATCGAAGTAACTATTATCACAAACATATCTCTTCTAGAAGTTATTTCAGCAAATGTAAAAATGTTGCCGCAAAAGATATCATATTCAGTACCGGATAAGTTCATTTTGGATTTACTTTGATCTTTTCGAATTCTCTGATTGGGGAAATATTGAACCATTTCAAATGTATTTTTACTCGGCCTCTTCAAGAACATAAAAAATATACAGTGGATATCCCAATTTCTTTCTCATGTAAGAGATTAGACAGTGGTTAATCATGTATTTTAAACATCCAAAATTCCTATCCCCTAATAGCTATTAGCTAATAATAAAAATATACTTTGATGAATCGAACTGTTTAAATCATCTTTAGTGGGGTGGGTAACAATACCTAATCCCGAAGATGCTCCCGAATCTTTTCGATTGCTCGTTCGAGAACTACGATCTTTAGCTCTGGAACTGAATCATTTCCTTGTATCTGAGAAGAACTTCCAGATTAATAGGAAGGAAGCTTAATCGGAATGAATAATAATTTTTCTTCTATGATCGATCGATATAAACATCAACAGCTCCGAAATGGATCAGTTTCTCCTCAACAAATAAGTGCTTTGGCCACTAAAATCCTGCCTAATGGAGAGATAGTTGGAGAGGTAACAAAACCCTATATTTTTCATTACAAAACTAATAAACCGGAAAAAGATGTTTTGACTTTGCTGATTTTGTGTGTGTCAATGATGTTGTGTTTATCCACTCCTGTTTTCAGATATTTCATTGCAGTACTCATGTTCTTCTGCTTATTCCATAGCATGACTTTCAAAGTGTTCATACTTCTTTTTCCTGTGGCTCTTTTTTTTGCTCTTTTTCTTCTTTGATCGTCATCCCGGAAACACAACAAAGTAGATATAACTTCTAGAAGAGATATGTTTGCACTATTATCCATTCTTTACATGTATTGAAACTGAACAATCAAAGGTCTTGGGACATTAGAAGACTCTCATCCATCCCGTATTACAATAAATTTCTTATGGGTTAAGTCCAATCAAATTGAATTGTCTACAGCTATAAGTGCATTTCTTATGAATGTGTTGCGCCTAACACAACAATTTCGACAAATCTCCCAAACAATACGACTTTTACCTAACCCCTTTTGAGATTTGAAGCTAAAGATTAATCTTTTAAGAATCATCCCAAACCCCTTTCATGATTATGTGATTTTGAATGTTGTGATCGTTTCATCTAAAGCTTAAGCTGTTATAGAGAACACACTTTTAATATTTGATTATATTCTCAATACACCCGTTCACGTGTTGGCTTGATTTTTTTCCCATGGTCCAAGCACGTGATTTTTTTTTTGATAATGATTGGCGGAGAGATTCGATCTCATATCCTTTTATCTAGTTCTGATACCATATTGAATAGATGTTGGCATAACTCAACTTCAAAAACTAGTTTGTAAGGAATCTATATTCTCATTTCATTTCGATGTGTGACTCACGCCCAGCGTGGACAATATAATTTGAGGATCCAACATCGAACAAAAAATTGAAATGAGTCTAACTCTTTTACCATATTGAAGTTTAGAGAAAACACACTTTTAATATATGATTATATTATCAACATTGAAAACTTATACCTTTTGAATAAGAAAACAAAAGTATAATTAATTGAAAGAAATTATTCATAGGCTGGGAATAAATTCCAACTTTTCAATGTAAGTAAGAGACAAAGTAGTTACCTAGCAACGAAGTACATAAAGGACGCATTGTATTTTCACATATGCATCATCTGATAAATTGAAGACTTGTTGTAAGGGAATGGGAGAAATTAAGAACATGAAGAAAGGAGGCTTTGGACAAAGAAGCACCAGTTACTTTGTATTAGAAATGAATTAATTGAGTTGTATTATTAATTTATCATAAACCTCATCCTTGAGAAAGAAAGAATAATTCATTGTTTTTCTTTGTGATAATAGCATTTTTGGTCCTTGTGTTTTATGACTCAACATATTTAACTTTAATTAATAAAGAGTGAGATTTTGGTTTCTTCATGTAAAAAAAATATTATATTTGACTATTTACAGAACTATATTATCGTAAAATATAAAGTAGAAATACAAATTTAATATATCACATGATTGAGTGTTGAAACGGTTAATAATTATGTTAAATTTGTGAATATTCACAAGCAAACGGATAAAATTGCACAATTCAATTAATTGAAGGTTCAATGTGCTTAGTCAAATATTATAGCGACTAAAATCAATATTTACCAATAACTAAAGGACCAAAAATAATATTAACCGTTTTTCTTAATAATAGTAGCATCCAAGAACTCACACACACCTCGACTATTACACAGGTAAGTGTTACCTCGCACAAGCACATATACGGAGTAATTATGTATCTATGTCCACCAAGGCTTAGGCAGATAGGATGAAATCACCTAGTATATATGTTCTCGTATTAGTTTGAGATTTTTATTTTGGAAAAAGAGTCAAATATACCCCTCTACTTTAGTTTATTAGTCAAATTTGCCCTCCGTTAGCGTCAAATCTAATTTTCCAAAATGTATTTTTTTTAATGATATTTTTGAATATTTTGCTAACGGTAAGGGTATATCTGGCCCCAACTTGTAACAGAACGAGTATATTTGACTACTTTCACTTACGAAGGGTAAAGTTGACTAATACACTAAAATAGATGGATGAATTTGATTCTTTTTCCTTTTATTTTTGTTATCAGCTCTTCCACCACCATCTACCACACCCCAACACACTGAACAAAAAAGGAAAAAAGGTCATGTGATATAGTTTAATTTGACATGGAGTTTAAGAAATAAAGGAAGACTTGTAGTCTAATACAAGTAAAATATATTTATGTGGTTATAAATTATCTTGTTAAGTGTACAAATTAAAATTTAAAGTTAATTTATTATCAAATAAAAAATGTATTATTATTTTTTAGATGAATTAAAAAAATGTATATCATAAATTTGAGATGAGAGAATAGTAAACATTAGAGACCCACTTACTGTTTTTCCATCATAGCGTGGCAAAATGTCCCACTGCTGACGATCAGCCTACAATCATCAAAAAGGTGAAGGAAATCATCCTATTCATGAGATAAAATAGAGAATAGTAGAGCAGTAATAAGCATTTCTGAGGGCCGTCACTTGCGCATATCCCTCGATTTACATCCCACATGATCAAGGGGCCTCTGGTACAGGTGGGGGTTTCGCCTTCGGGACTTTCCTCTTCACAAAGTAATAAGCATTTCTCAACTGATAAAGCAGTAACAGTAACATTTTAAGTAATTTACTCATTAAGAAGTACATACTGTATTAAGTAATTGGACAAGAAAGCTAAAATTACTCTCTCACAACAAACAACTAAGTACTGAAAAATTGCATACAGGAAAGAGTCAAAGGTTGGTTAACTATTCTTCACATTAAGCGCAACTCATAAAGAGGTAAAAGGACAAACAAACAAAAACGACAACTTCAAGAACTATTGGTGGAAAAAGAAACGTTAAATAATGGATATTAGACTTTACTTAACCCCAAAAGCTTGTTTGTAGGGTGCAGATTGTTTAAGTCCATATAAGGAGTTCATGTTCCCATTCCATTTCCGATGTGAGACTCTTAACACTTTCCTCACGCCCAGATCCCGTTAACTAGAGCGTGGATGACATAATTTGGGGATCCAACATCGGTGAACATAGAATTGGAATGGATCTGGCTCTGATACCATGTAAAGAATAGAGTTTTTGAGGTTGAATTAGGCCCAAGATTCATTCTTTACAGAAACAACTGTGACAAGAAACATCCTTAAGAAACTGGTATAAACTAAAAAGTAATCTATTACCTGCATTGACTAAGGATTGGTAGTGTAATCTGTAAAGAATGGATCTTGGGTCTAACTCAACCCCAAAAGTTAGCTTGTAGGGTGAGGATTGGCCAAGTCCATATAAGGAGTCCATGTTCCCATTCCATTTCCGACGTGGGACTCTTTAACACTCCCCGCACGCTCATACCTCGTTAACTGGAGCGTGAACATTATAATTCGGGTGCCCAACATCGGTGAACAAAGAAATTGAATGAGTCTGGCTCTGATAAAGAATGGATCTTGAGCTTAACTCAACCCCAAAAATTAGCTGGTAGGGTGAGGATTGTCCAAGTCTATATAAGGAGTTCATGTTCTCATTCCATTTTCAATGTGGGACTCTTAACATAATCCAGATTAACTCAACCAGCTATTAGCCATACTACCTTTAAAATCATGTAAAAAATGAAGCAAGACATTCAATATGATAACGAATGATATATACTGAAAACTCTTAGGGGCCGTTTGGTTTGCAGCATAAGGTAGTGTTATACATGTATTAGACCAGGTATAATTATGCATTGTCTAGTTACCTTTTTTTATTGTCCCTGTAAACTCTTCATTAGTTATACATTGTTTAGAACAAAGATGCATGTGAGCATTGTAGATGAAATCAATCCACAACATTTTGGGTTCAGCCTAAGGAATAAATCTGTGAAGTTCTGTTAGACCAAAGTGGACAATACATACATGGGTTTGGGTTGAGAGGAAAACCAACCCATTGCATTTTGAATATGATTGCTAAAATATGCTATTGTATTAAATTAACATATATTTGGTCTTAATATTAATGTACATCAGTGTTTTAAATATCAGTGGTTAACCTTTAAAACATAGCCTAAGTTACACGATCTAGTATTAGATATACAGATAAAACCACCTATGTGCATTAACATACATGTTTTTTTGTGTTGGCATCCGAGCCAGCTTATGCACCTCAACAACTCAGGGAGTTACTAGGTAATCCTGCCATCAAGATTAAGATAGATGAAAAGAAATCATCTAATGATTTTACTTTCATTACGGTTCGAACTTGAGCATGATTTTTCTTTCCATAAATGTTTAATTAGCATATTTTAGTTGTCACTAGTATTAGTACTCGCACAACGCGCATAAAATATTAATTATCTTTACACTGAAATGTTTTATTTTTTTTCTTGTTTGCTTTTTGTTTATTGTTATTGCATTAATTCCATTAGTTTGCGTTGTTACATTGCCATGTGCCTTTTTATTAACTTGCCACTTGACTTATATTATTGAAGCACTGGTCTTTAATTTTTGTCCCTCAAATTGTTGGTCTTTAATTTTGTTCTTTGCTTAAAAAGTGGCTGAAAATATCCCGAAATTCCGAGTTCGAACTCTTACTCAGTCAAAAATTTAAAAAGATTTCGCAAGACGTAGTTTGTCTTCAGGCATAAAGCAAACTCAAACTTAAAACAGACTTTTTCTTATGCCTGAAGGTAAACTATGTCTTGCGAAATTCAAACTATGTCTTGCAAATATTTTTAAATTTTTGACTAATCTGAGGTTCAAACCCAGATCCCAGATGATTTTAGGCGAAGGGCAAAAATTAAAGATTTCCAATTTAAGGGAAAATAATTAAAGACCGCCCGAAAGAGGGGCATTTGTGCGAGTTGTCCAATTATGTTTAGTTTTTATATCCTAAAGGGTCGTTTGATTTATAGGGTAATGGATGAAAATATCGAAATAAGATATGAGATTACTTTATCATGTGTTTGGTTGAATATTGATTTCGAAGTTAGCAATCTCGGGTTATTTATATCACAATTATGGTATTATTTTAATGTCATATTCAGTGTAGGATAACAATCAAGAAACTACTAATTCTAGAATAAAACACAAAAATGATAAAGATGCCTTTTCCAAGGCTCTGTTCTCAAAGTAGTTTATCCTAATTAACCAAACATCAACTATTAAAATTATATTCATCAAATATTCTCGTTACTATTTAATTATTGTATTATAAATTCGTTATTATAATTTTAATATGGCTTGTTCACCGATCAAATGACCCAAATAGTATGATACGTAACTATCTATAGTAAGCATGAGCCATAAACAAACATAGATAACTTATCGTAACATGTAAAAGTACGTTACTAGGATAATTTTTTATACAATCAATATATATAGCTTAAATTCAAATTAAATGGTACCCAAAGGGAGCAAAAAGGAGCAATTTTTGTTGTTTTCCTGATGGCAAGTGACAAAATTTGGAGTTGTTATATAGTCAGAGAGCACTGAGAATGTCGGGGAACAAAAACTTAAAATTACAGAAAAAAGGAAGAAAAAACATGTGAGTTTCTTTTTAGGCAGAGTGTTGTCTACTTTATTTAGGATTTAGCAACTAAATAAAAAACATTTTACCAGGAAAAAACTCTTCTGCAAAAATTTGCCTCCTTTATTCAACAATGAAGGACATTTTGCCAATCATTCTCCAGGCAATTTGTCAAGTCTAAAACTTTCTGCCACTTGCATAAGTATCAACTCTTTTTTTTTTTTGATATCCAGCTTCGTGGCTTACGCCAGACTATTTCTAAAGATAGTAGTATCGATCGCTCAACATTATTACCAGTAAATCGCAGGATGTGCCTGAATAATCAGGGTTTGAGAACAGAGCAACTGATACCATCTACAAGGCCTTATCTCAGAAGAGAGCAAAGTGCTCCCACTAGGATTCAAACCCACGCTGCAGGCCTCCAGCTGGATTTTAAGTTCACCTCCTTTGTCATACAGCTATGCCCGAGGGACAACTCTTTTGTTTTTTCTATTTGACTAGTGGCACGACGCCTATGTCGGAGAGCAGGTTGATAAGGGCGGGTCGCAGAAAAAGGACTGACAATTTTTTAGGCTAACAACCTTTTGAAGAAGGGATGCACATGATACTTTATAAAGCAAAATATAGTTCATGTGATACTCACAGTTTTGGCTCGGTGATGGCCTAGCCCCGAGGATAAATCCATAAGGCATGTTGGGCTAATGCGTACAATACATGCTATGAACTTGGGATGTGATAATTAGAATGATAATAAAAAGAGCAGTCTGGTGCACTAAACTCCTGCTATGTGCGGAATCCGAGAAAGAATCGAATCACAATGATCTGTTGTACGCAGCCTTACCTTACCTTTCAAACTTCTAACACTTAACTCTCCCAAATTGTAAGTTTTTTTAAAGTTGGACATCTTCAATGACATGAATGAGACTTTCGACTAAGTTTGTTATTCTAATGAGTTTTCATCGAAATTGAAAATGCAGATCTTTCTTTCATGCTAGTAATAATTGTATAGTTGAAACTTCATAAAGTAGTAATGATTTACTTTGGCATATACAACTTTGGGAAAAAAGCTATTTAGTTTATAATTCTAACTTGTGTATTGATGAAAGTTAAAACTATAAGTAGTTGGGATATCAAAATATTCGATTCGATTACTCAAGAACGATGTAGGAGTAGTAATCAAGACGTCATAATTCAAATAGTATATTACTAGCTCACTTAAATAGCGCTTATTTATATGTTAAATGCACGAAAAAATTACTTTACTTGTTATTATATTAACTCACTAGGATCTGAAGAAACCTTAGGTTTGATCTATTTTTGGGCAGATTTTCGTATAAGAGTTTAAGTCCCAAGTTAAAATTAAGGGGTCATTGGCACTTATGCCTCTATTTTGTGCCGGTCTTTAATTTTTTCCCCTCATAACAAATAAGCTTTTTGCGGAACATAAGTTTATAATTGCAACATAATTTCTGCATTATTTTAGCCCTTAAGTTCATTTAAAAAATTAAGGCTTAATTTTGTATTGATCAAAAACTTGTATTGGGCCAAACTATTTGGGTTATTGTTTGAATGACCCAATACAAGAGTAGGAAGAATTAACATAGCCCATGGAAAACTAGACCTCATTTCATGTTTTGGTTTGAGCCATCATTTTTCTTGTTCTTTTTTTCCAGAGACAAGCTTTTCTAAAAAAACTTTTTTTCTATATAAAAGAGTGACATTATTATTCTTTAGAGGAATATAACCAATAGTATTTCACTTTATTCCCTTTTCAGAAAAAAGAAAAAGGGGAATATAGTCTTTTATTTCCACATGAAAATCCGGAGAACGTCTCCATCCGCCAAACCACAAAGCAAAAGAAGAAAAGACCAAGCTAGATCACCAACATGCCATGTTTTTTTATATAATTCAAAATGTTTTTTACTTTTTCATTTTACTTGTGGTAAACATAAAACGCTATTATTGATGTTATCACGTAATTTTTTTTTGTCAATCGTGTTGTGTGTAAGACTAAAATACTTACAATTTGAATATAAGTACAATAAGTAGGCCCAAGCCAAAGTGTTGTCTATGATTTCATTTGAACCTGGTATCTTTTGACCAGAATGTGTACATATATTAAGAAATTTATAAAATATCTATAAATATTTAATTGTGAATTTAATTATTATTTTATATTAACTTGAAATCATTGTAGAAACACAAAAATATCAAATCTTAGATCTCGCCTATGATAATAAGCGGACATGTTGAAACTATTGCACAGCTTTACTCTTCTATTTAATAGAATTATATTAAGCTTGACTTTACTAAAGTAATAAATAAAGCTCACTTTAGGTATTTACTTTTTTGATTGAGCCCTATTTTTGGGTGAGATTGATAGAAAGAAAGGACGAGCACAATCATGCATGGTATTTTTTAACCTTGTCTCCTATGGACAGTTAGACTAGCGACTCACGAATTAATGCTGCTAGATTACGTTGTACAAGCTAATAACTCGAAGGTGTTCGATTTTTTTTTAGCAGGAATAGAGCCTTAACTTATCTTTTCCATGAAATATCTTTTGTTAGTCCACAACGATGCTAACTATTCTCGAATATTTAGTGACACTTGAACTCGTAATTTATACATGGTAATTGTAATTTCATGTTTATTATTATGTACCACAAATAGAGAAAATATACATTTGATGTTATGATATACAGCGTACAGGATTTGTCTTCTTCCACACTTTAATAATGCAGTTCCACATCAATATATACAACTACTTTTTTATTTTTTAAAAAATCTTTTTGGCTACTCTCAATAGTAAATACAGTAAAATCTCTATAAATTAATACTTTATAAATTAATAAACTCTCTAAAATAATAAAATCTTCCGGTCCCGACTTGGGCCTTTGTAAAAAATCATCAAATTCGATAAGATAATAAGATAATAATTTTTCGGAAAATCCCTTTATAAATATTAGGTCCCATTAAAACTCTAAACTAATAATTCATAAATATTACAATTATAAATATTATGATAATTTGCTAAAATATGAATCTATTGTTACTTGATTTTTCTTAAAATTTAAATCTAATTGGATTTCATCCCTAACTTTTAATCATGACCAAGAGTTAGGTGTCGAGTTCTCTATTGACAAAAAATTTTGAAGAGTTGTTGTCGCTCAAAGCCTCCTTTCGTGGTGGTTCCAACAGTATTGAATCATCTTTAGCTTCATCATTAGTAGGATCTTCAATAATATCAGCAACAATTTCCTCTAAACTTTGAACCATTGAACATTCATCATTTTCACCCGGATAGTCCACCAATTTGTTGACGTCCATTTCATTGCGATAACCAACATCCTTGATCATATTCTCAAGCTCATGTAGGCTTTCTTCAAAGTTTGTTTCACTTGAGATTTCTTCATTTGAACGAATTTTGCAGTGCCGAGAGCAATTTGCTATTGACACTTGAGAAACATTGGTTGTCCAAGCGGAGACTGCAAAATTGATGGCATCATGAGGGTGTTGAGGATGCAAAAGCTTCATTATATCCTTTGTTTTCTCCAAAATAAGCTCTCCGGTCATGTTGACTCGATCTTGGTACTGAAGAAACCATTCATAAAGAACCTTCTCCATATCTGGATATTTCACCGATTTGTGTCGCTTAATATCTCCACCCTTCTCAAAGTTGGTTGAAAGGTACTCCGATGATCTCTTGAGAGTGTTTGATATTGTATCTTGACTAACTTTCAAATGATATTTTTCATCAACTCACTCTTGTAAATCTTTTTGAGTGCATGTGGGATGGTCTCTCTTATACTCACATAATGTTTTACGCATTTGATCATTCATAGATGATTTTGCGATGACTTTTAGATGAGAAGACATGGTTGGGTGTTATGAATTATTTTATTTTCATATTGAGATTTATATAGTATATGTTTCATTCATCATGCATGAATATATTTAATTGGCTATAATAGTTATTTAAGTGCAACGAATTAATGTAAACATGTATACATTATTTAAGTAATTCCAATGAATTGATACATGCGTCCATGAATATAATAGTTAATTGTATACAATGAATTGATATTATACATGAATATATTTAATTAGTTACAAAGAATTGGTTGGTGCATGAATATAATCAATGAAACATATATGAATTCATTTATTTTCAATACATATGTATGTACTAAATTTGTTGAATTTAAAAAGTCTCTCTGTTAATTAATAAAATATTAATTTATCGATATATTAATATCTCTCTAAATTAATAAAATTTTATGATCCCAAGGTTATTAATTTATAGAGGTTTTACTGTAATAAGTTTCGAGAATATAATGAATATGTCGAATAAAAGGTTGACACGAACCTATCTTTTCAACTTTCACAACTTAGGACCCATAAAGTTTTTTGTTCCTTGGATTTTACAACTCTAAGTCTTTAAATTGGAAGAGAAATAAAATTTATAGGATATAGCAAAAAGTTTTCTTCACTCACCATCACATCACACTATCTATAGTAATTAATGAGGAGTTTATAAGAGTTAAAAAACATCTTATTCTAGTGTCAAACTCGTGTAATCAATCGTGTTCATTGACACGTATGGTCATATTCTTAATAATCAATAAATCTTATCTTGTCGAGCTATTTTCTTTCTTACGCTCCTAAACTTTAAATTCAAGGAGAAAAGTATAAATTGGAATCAATTTTCCCTTCATAGAATTCAATTAACCACTAATCTGGTTGTTCACCCCGAGGTGTTGTAGGGGAATGAATAATATCCCTCCACTCTTTATCAGACGTTTCAGATTTGAGTTCCGAAAATGAAAAAAAAATATAACTGGGATGTTTAATCCTTTAATGGGCCTTATGCAATGCAAATTCGAATTAAGTAGGACCTCAAAGCGGATACCAAACACCGAGTGAAAAAACAGAAAATGAAACTTTATATAAATAACCAGACAACTAAAAATATGTAAGCCCGCCTAGCCGTATCCCTTTGTAGCCAGCATAAGTCTATACTTAAATGTATAACAAACGTATACCAAATGTATAATTTAGTTTATAACAATGGGACATTCTGAACTTTCATTTGCCAATCAGAGTTTAATAGAAGATAATAATAAATTCTTTAAAGAGAGAAAGATATTGAATAGAAACAGAATTAAAGCTAATTAATTTCTTCCTTTATTTTGTGTAGAGTAGCTATCAAGGCATCTATTTCTTGACAAAGATGTATTTTCACATTTTTAACCTTCTTTTAAAATGGTACAAGTTCACCCTATTCTGGTTGGTGAAAAGTCCAATTAGAAGTCACTTAGAACATGTATATCACATGCAAAAGGCCCATTTCTTGTACCCTCATACTAGCAATTTCTTCATCTTATTGGATTTACCTTCTTTTTTTTTTTTAAATATAGTTTGTGATGTAACAATTACCTAAATTCTTGAATTACTTTGGTGGAGACGATGGGATGGAAGATATTTTTGGAAAAAAGAAAAGAAACACTACTAAAAAAATAGAAATTAGCTACGGACTAATTATGTAGCTAAACAACAAAATTCATCGCTAAATCTATTTAGTGACATATTATAAAAAAAGTTATGTTAGCTACAAGTAACTTAGCAAGAGATTAGCGACGAAGTATTCCAATTTTTTTGTAGTGAAAGATTCAAAATCCGTCTCGATATTCTTTTTTAAATAAATGGTAGATTTGAGCCACTTTTTGAACCCAAAAAGAGTTTTTGTGCATTCATGAAACCTTAAAAAAGAAATATAAGACATTTTTTTCCACAATATATTTTTCTCTATATGTATTTGTTTTAGAATATAAAAGTCTTGGCATAACAAGCAAATGGAGGGGGGCCTAAGTTAGATATAAAAAAACTACAACCTCGTCCGTACAATCAAAATTGAGTTGATGGTGATACTTTGAAGAAAAGCAAAAGTGACAATCTACAATTTTGAAATAAAAAGAAAGGCATTTCCAGAAAAATCTAAAATAAAAATTAAAAAAATTGAAGGATTATGATAATTTTTTTTAAAATTGAACACTGAAAAGGGACAAAAAGGGCATGGGCCAAATTCTTCATCTTCATGGATGATGCAAAGAGGAAATAAAGTAGTCACAAATTAAATATATGTGCTAAAAACATAAATAGAAGAGATATGAAACTTAAAAGAAACAAACATATATGATATGATCACTAACGTGCACACATGGATACCAACTCTTCCACTAAGGAATAGCAAAAGAAAAAAAACAGAGTGTAATAATTCATCACTCATCATTCATTATTACAACTCTATAGTCTATACACATGACAAACCCTTTTTGGCATTTGCCTTAAAGGTCAACAATATTCATCAAACTTATAATATGGTCCATTCATATTACTCTATGTATAATTCTTGGGTGGGAGTATAGGGGTTCCCACCCACAAACCCCTTTTGGGTTTAAGGTTGCCCTATTCTTGGTTTCACATTATTTATCTTAAATTTTAACTTTTTTTTTTTGTTTGCTTTCGTTATTTGGCACCCGCATTGGGGTGTACGTAATTGCGCCGCGTAAGATCCCTAAGGAAGGAAACGCTTCGTACCAAGATGTTTTCATATCCAAGGCTCAATCTCAAAAAGTTTTATTAAGGATGAAAAGATCCTATCTATTCATCATAAATCGTTGGTAATTAACTTTTAATTAATATTGTGTTGTATAAGTTGAAATTTCACCTAAGTATTTGATATTCTTTGAGTAATTAAAATAGTGTTTAGTTTGCTTAAGTAAGAAGCGCTTCAATCTTCCTTAGTTGGTCTACTCAACGAAAATTCAGAACATTTCGGAACAGACCAGTCGAATTCCAGATGATTAAACCAAATAAAGAAACACATATATTCAAAAGCATTAATATGTGCAGTTTGAAACACAAATTGGTTTTTACCTCTTCATTTGACGGGTTAAATTGATTCTAGCTTCTACGTTTTCATCCTAACAATTATTGGATGTCTTTTTTTTTTAATTAACTTTGGGACTACAAATGTTCTAACTAGCTTTACAGAATTATATCTCTGCAAATATATATATATATATTTCTTAAAAGGTCATTGGTACATGTTATTTTTATATTTCCATTAGATTATGTTGAAAAAAAGGAAGAAAAAAATTAAGTGGTTAGAAAGACTAGCAGAACTAGTAGAGAAGATTCCTAAGCATGTTCTCTAGTGATTAATTAACGTTAAAAAGGCTTTAATTGAGAAAACCATGCGCAAGATTTTCTGGAAACCACCAATTAAAGAGTACAAATGTCACTTATTTAAAGGATTAGTTTCATAATGCATGTTTGCTACCGTTAAGGATGCCTAATTTTTTATTAAAAAGGTGCATAACTCATCCGTTTCAATTTTTGTGTTGTGTTATTGGACACTGAGGTTAAGAATAAAAGGAAGAAAAATATTCCCTCTGTTCCATAATAAGTGGTTCTTTTAGCTTGTGCACATCCCTTAAGAAAGTGTTCACTCCTAGAAAATTAGAAGTGTTTTTACTAATTTACCACTAATCAATGCCTAAAAAAAGAAAAGTTAATGAATATTGATTATTTAAACAAGGGTAATTTTGGAAGAACCTACCCAAAGTATTCTAGAAATTCTAAAGAACCACTTATTTTGAAAAAAATTGAAACACTTAAACATCCACTTATTGTGGAATGGAGGAAGTAGGCATTAGACATTTGTGAGGTAAGACTTGTCTGATAGGCGCGTGGCCCAAATTCTTAGTAACGGCATAGCGGAAGCTTAGTGCACCGGACTACCCTATCAAAGGTGGAACCGAGATTTTAATTCTGTGGGTCTGGAACTAGGGTTTTGATCACTGAACCCTTCACCGTGTTCGAGTCTGGGTTCATAGTTCAGTATTTTCAACAATTTCAATGAATTTTACCCATGTAAATTCAGGTCTAGCTAGGATAAGAGTTGTGAGTTTAAACGAACTCACAATATGCTACTAGACCTGTCCCTGTTGGTTATATATCACGTGAATAAGCGTAAAAATGTGAATTTTAAATTTAAATTATTTTTAAAATATAGAAATTTGACGTTTTCTTTAAGAAAAATTAAAATAGAAAGTGTGCTACATAAATTAGGCCGATGGAGTATATATATTAAATTTTTGGGTAAGACCTTTTTTCTGATACTTCTTATGGGATTCTCACTTTAACAACTCAAGAATCAAGCCTAGAATCCACTAAGCTAATTATCAGAACTAATTCATGTTATAATAATCGGTATTTTATTATTAATTAATAGTGTTGATGTGCATGGATATTGTAATACTATGGTTGCCAACTTGTTATATCTGTTATTTCCTCTTTTGAGCTTGAGCTAAAGATAGTGCTACTATAAAAAAAAAAGTTTGATATTCTTATATGGAATATTTCGAATCAAACCAAAAATTCTAAGATAAATTATTAGTTTTTCTGTAAAATGAGTTGTTTGTAAAAATAATTGTATTAGTTGTGCATCCATCCAATGCAAATTTTCTATTATTGACAAGTGGGTGGTCCTTATGGTATCAAAGTTTCATAAGTTACAACCTTTAAATTTTGAAAGAAAAAAAAAAGGTTAGAGAAGTAAAATAATTATAGGCAGTAGTTGATTTTATATTTCTACAGTGACAAAATAAAAAAATTGAAAAAATATCTATAGCAAGCAACCTTTTGTTTCAATTGAACTGTCACATTGTAGTTATATTATACTCCCTCCGTCGTAAATTATTTGTCGTGTTTATTAGAAATAGTTATCTCAAATTATTTATCATTTTAGAAATTTAAAGCATAATTAGTTATTTTTTTTATTTTATCCTTTGTCATTAATGAAGATGACACATAAATAGAGTAAATATTTAGTGGATAGAGATTATAACTTAGACATAAATAAGGGTAAAGTAGATCAAATATCCCTTCTAATTAATATTTTTTAAGGGACATGTAAACCATAAAAGTGACAAATAATTTGAGACGGGGAGTATATTGTAAGATTCTAATTTGGCCATAAATCTTCCTTGAGAAAAATTTATGGGTGATATTCTTGATTGTTCCTAATATTTTTTGCCACCTTCTCCATGTGCAAAAAAGAAAACAAGATCTTTTATCCGAAAAAATAAAAGAACATCAAAATCAATTGTAGAAGATAGTAGTGAAACTGTTTATTATAATCATTGAAAGGTATATCGAGATTTGGCGTTTAATTTTGAAAACGAAAACTATTTTATAAGAGATGTTGTTTGCAACTCTATGTGAGCCTAATAGCCATATATTCATATTGATCATACCAATAATTTTTGTCTATCGAATAATTAAAAGAAAAAAACCCTCTGTTATAGGCACATTAAAAACTTTTAAGTTCACTTTTGCCCTTTTACCTTTTCCTTTATGTTTATCTTTAATATCTTTTATTTTTGGGACCATTTGATGTTGCCTAATAATCAAATAGGGAATTTTTCTATTTTTCAAATAGGGAATTAAATCAGCCTATTCATGTTATCTTCATAAAAGATTTGCCACTTTCAAGTGTTCCTAGCATCAATTCACATCATGCTCCCCTAAGCTATTTCTTGTTGTCAAAGATACCACAATAAAACCGATAATTAAATTTAATATCATAAAATTAAACAACTTATTCTATACCAAAAGTCTTGGTAAAAGACACCCCTATACAAAGATTTACTACCGTCAATATAGACAATGCAAATCATATAATTTGGATTATCTTATAGCCCCTATATAGAAGCCTATTAGCTACTACTGTATTAGGGCATGTCTATTTATATTTCTTGCATAAAATTGATAGGATTTGTGCTAATGGGGAACAAAGTAAATGACAAGATAAAGATATTTAATCAGTAAAAAAATATTAGGATGGAATAAAATAACATAAATCAAGGGTTGCTCCCGAAATGCCAACAATAGATAAAGATTTGACTAATTGATCATAGAGACAAAAAAAGTTCATTAAGTATATATATTTAGAAGCAGTTGCCCCATTTGCAAGTATGTACCTCAATTGCACAACCAAATATTTTGTTATCAATTTTGAAGGCCGTGAAACCTATTACTAACTTTTTTTATAAAAAGAAATAGTGTCTACACTCTACTTAGACACCCACAAAAACTTGTATTTTGCAAACATTACGCCAACCAAAAAAGAAAAGCCAAATGTTTTTGGTACTGACTAGTCGGTAAAGCTACAAATTAACCAAAATAATCTACCTAGAATCCTTATCCACTTTTAAGTGGTTGTTAGTTTGAAAATTGTAGAAAGTTTACGTATTTGGCACGGCAATATTTTCCTTGCATATTAAATGATTTTTTACTTATTTTTTATATTTGTAAAGTAAAAAATATTATAAAAGCATTTATAAGGTGAGGGGGTGGTGGGTAGGTGGGTGTGAGGTGTAGGGTGAGGGTTGGGATTGGATTTTGGGATGGAAAGATGACAATAATCCGTATATAGAAATATTGATGGAAAAGTCATTTTCTCTATTTTTAAGAAACTTATTTTTCTAGATAAATGTTTCTCAATATATTCTAATCAATCAAACGTGAGAAAATTAACGACATTTTCCAAAAAAACATTTTTCTCCGTACCATATACGTACCCTCGTTTCTTGGAGTCTTTGGACATAGTTTCTTCCAATGGTTGAGGCATGAAAATTGTGAAAATTTAAGAGAGTGAAATTACAAACTTATGAGGCACGAAAATCGTAAAAATTTAAAAGAATGAAATTATAAACTTATGCCATAGAAGTCGTTAGTTTGGCTTGGTAACATCAATGTTTGATAGCGAAAAGTAACAACTGAAATATTTCAAGTGGAAATTTTTGCAATCTTAGAGTATTAAAGTAACTTATTAGTTTACTAATTTCGTGACAAAATTTGTGAATTTAGCTACCCGAATTTCAATGTTGCATAAAATATACAAATTCATAAGCTTTTCAACAAAAAACATGAACGTGAGGAGAGTAAATTGCCTAGCTAACTGCTCATTGATGGGTATATACGATATATCACCTTAAAAAGTTATGATCAAGCCATAAGTACTCATTCATTCATTCCTTAATCAGATGTGTTGAACTTGAACCCTAAGTACAGAGTCACTTTTGGTAGAAACCTTGACTTTCCGAGGTGCAGTTTAATTAATCGAGCCCCAAAATGATTTTGTATCCCGAATGAGAAACTAACAACAAATTGCATACATATATAACCCATGACACATTACCCACTAAACTGTAGAGGTTCTCAGATGTTTATCCAACTTATGATTTTCTTCCTTCATTTCTTAAATAAAGGAAGACTTAATAAAAATTCGTAAAGTTGGATAATATAATTATTTAAGACTTTGAAAGTTTAGTCGGGTCGACATTTGTTGCGTTATCTTTCCGGCATCGGGAGAGTTGATTTTCAGAGAAGGCTGGGTTAAGTTAAATAATTTCATTATTATAAAAAAAATCAAAAATAGCTTTACTGTGATTTTTTATAATTTTTTATGACCATATATATATATAACAGTTTTAGTGTACGCGTTTTGCGCGTGCATTATGCGTTTATTATTAAAAAGTGTATATAGTACATAACATCTATCTAACTTAAAAGAACTGAACTATTAAGATTGAACAGATACAATCCAACAATGTTTATGGAGAAATTTAATTTTGTGAGTCTAATGACCAACATAATTTATGTGAGGCTATCTCTTTAGTTGACAAGCGAACTTGTTTTAAGAATAAAACAAAAAAGGCAATGTCAAATTTAATATTTTTCCTTCCTTAATTAAAATGCTTAGCTAGAAACATAAAAAGAAATAAAAAAAATTGAAGATGTATCTAAAAAATCTGCAAATGCAATAATGGTAACAACATATTTCATTAGGTAGAATTTTAATTGCAATGTTTTAGAAGCTTTGCTTTCACTATTTTTTTTATTGAAATTTAAAATAAATTATTTCTCTAAAATTTCAATTATTTGATCAAATATTAACAATCACAGTAGACAATAAAATCTATCTATATGTTTATAAATTAGTGTTGGTTCGTGATCATGCAAATATCCTTATCTATAACTTTATTTAATTAAAAATCATATATACATTTAACGTTTATAAAAGAATGAAAAAAGCAACGAGAGTTTAATTTAATAATAGAAATTCACACATACGATACTACCTGGGTGGTTATTTTGAGGGGCAAAAAGATCAATGATATATAATAAATACTAATAGATATTGATGATTACATATTATAAAGTAAGAAAATGATATAAAAGATCAATATCGTAGTTACCATTCTCTAATAGCCGTTTTGGGAGATATTTTTTTTAAAAAAATTATTTTATTTCTAGCTAAGAAATTTAATTAAGGGAAAATGTGGACTTTAAATAACATTGCCTTTTTTGTTTTATGCTCAAAACAAGCACAAGTCCACTTGTCAACTAAAGAGAAAGCCTCACATAAGTAGTGCTGGTTATGTGACTCACAAAATAAAATTTCTCATATTTACGTACCTTGTAAAATAAAAATAGTATGATTATGAATAGTAGAAATGTCACTTTAACTTATTGAGTGATTTATAATTAAACTTGGCATATATTGGACAATTTAGTGGTTTGATTATCGCTTCTATTCGACGGCAATCATCGATTCTAATCCTATACATTTTCTCTTATTCTTGTTTTTTTATTTCTCTAAATAGGTTATTTAAATAGAATTTTGGAAGTCACCTATCCGTTGATTGATTGATATTCAAATTTCTTAGTGAACTAGAATTTGATTCTTTTTGAAAAATTAAAAAATCTTGTAAAACATAAAAAGACACAGTTAGTTAGATGAAAATTACATAACATAGGCTTTCCAAATTAAGTGGATCTTAGTAAAATATGACATGAAATTATTAAAAGATCAATCCCTAGATAATAACAATGCGTAGAATCATTAAAGCTTCTTGTTTATTTAATTAAACCTTTAAGTTTATTTAATTATATTAGTTTCTTGATTAGGTCGGAATTAAGCACACTTACCCACAAGCAAGACAATAGGGTGGCATAATAAGCATCACATGCATCACTTTTTCAACAAGTATTTGAGTGGGCGTTTGAGTGCTTCTTGTTCATATCTTAATCTTAAATTAACTCATATTTTAAGATTTAATTAAGATTCAAGGTATATACACAACCAACGTAGAAAATCGTGATAACATCATTTGAATTTAACCTATTATAGCTGATTATTATTCTATTTTCATAGATTAACCTATGAGACTTGCTACAAAGCCCACACGTTTTGTTGTGGGTCAACTTAATCGAAAGAGGTGCACATATATCAAATTCTGAGATCACTATTTAAGTCATAATCACAGTGCGTAAAATATTGCAAGTCTAACCATTTCAGAACAACTTCAGACATGCAGTGTTTCTAGAGTGTTATATGGTTGAACATCATGCACATACCACCGAAGTTCAATAATTTTTTTCTGCTGAAATTTAAAGCTTATATGGTTGAATTCAAACATTTTTTGTCTAAAGTTGCTACGAAATGAGTAGATGTACAAAAAGATTAAACTTCAACACCACAGGTATGAAGTTGTTACGAAATGAGTATACGTGGAAAAAAAAATTAGAAACTTGTTACGTGTTAAATAGTGATATCCAAGTAGGATACCCTATAAAATTTTACAATTTAACTGGATATGTAAAGAATTGTCCACATAGTCAGCACGAGAACTTAAACTCGTTTAATTAATTTTAGTTTTGAATTAATTTCCCCCTTTACTTGAAATTAGTGAGGATGGACTATTCGACATCCCTTTTAATAAGGCTAACTAATTATGAAGAAAGAGAGTGGATTAGGGTTGTCCCTTTTTGACTTATCTCTTTCTTCCCCAAATTAAGCTGATTGCTGATTAAAACACTGGATTATTAGTATTTTAAATGAACTTGTTAATTTATGGCTCAATTTTTTTTCTTTTGAGTGCAAATTTCAACTTCTTTATTGGATTTACACCAAAACTCAACGAACTTATTGGATTTTTCCGTTTGATTTCTCAATTTAAAAATAAAAAATAGTACATTATATATAACGGTCATATCTCTATGATTGAGCCCCTCTTTTCTTACTAGTTTATTATTTTATTTTTATTGTTTATTATTTTATTTTATTTTATTGTCATATCGTGGTCTCTTCTTTTTTTCTAATTGCTTTTCATGCCTTTTTTTTAAAACCTTTTGGTGTTCTTTTATATACCTATCTTGCTTTAGTCCAAAATTTAGTTCGAATCTAAGTTATATTCCTAATTATAGTTTGCTTTCTTATGGTCGTTTGACCCCATGTGACAGCATAGTTTATTTTACCGTAAAAAGTATTCGTATTAGGTCTAAGAAGTTTAATTTCGCACTGAAAAATACTATGTTGAAAATAAAGCGCTCTCTAACCGAGAGAACGTTAGTTTATACAACAACAACATATCCAGTGAAATCACACAATATGGGGTCTGGAGAGGTAGAGTATACGCAAACCTTACCTTTACCCTGGTGGGTAGAGTGACTGTTTTCGAAAGACCCTCGGCCCAGGACATGCAAAGCAGGAAAAAAAATAGCGAGACTCGGTAAAAAATTTAAAACTTTAAAATTTTAAAGCAGTATGCAAATACTGATAGCAAACGTGAATATGTCATAATAGCGCATCCTGAAAAAAGAAGAAGGAAGAAGCAGTAACTAACGCAGATAAATGAGATAAACCAAGTACATTAAAGAACGCATAGCAGAAGAAATACAACTACAGAAGACTATATAGCAATACTACGCCTATTCGTATGATATGGTAAGCGGGTCTACAGTATTAACACTACAACTACCAGTTTGTAAGCGTAAGTAGGACTACGCTCGACTACCTGCTACCCTTCTATCCTAATTTGTGTCCTCCACAACCCCCTATCTAAGGTCATGTCCTCAGTAAGTTGCACCTGCTCCATATCCTGTCTAATCACCTCTTCCCAATATTTCTTCGGCCTACCTCTACCCCTCATGAACCCTTCCATAGCTAACCGCTCACACCTCCGCACTGGGACATTTGTGTATCTCATCCGCAGATGTCCAAACCATCTCAACCTCACTTCCCGCATCTTATCCTCCACCTAGGCCACTCCCACTCTACCCCCGGATATCATCATTTCTAATTCTATCCCTCCTTGTTTGCCCACACATCCATCTCAGCATCCTCATCTCCGCCACTCTCATCATTTGTGTGTGCGACGTCTTGACTGGCCAACACTTCGCCCCATACAACATAGTCGATCTAACCACTACCCTATAAAACTTTCCTTTTAGTTTTTGTTGCATTTTTTTATCGCACAAGACTCCAGATGCAAGCCTATGTTTCATCCACCCTGCCCCAATACGATATGTGATATCGTTATCAATCTCTCAATTCCTTTGTAATAGACTCGAGGTACTTGAAGCTTCCTTTCTTCGGAATGATCTGAGTCTCAAGCCTCACCTCCATGTCTGTCTCATGGTAGCTCATGTTGCTGAACTTGCACTCAAAGTATTCTGTCTTGGTCCTACTCAGCATGAACCCTTTAGACTCCAGAGTCTGTCTCCAAACCTCCAGCTTAGCATTCACCCCGTTGCGAGTCTCATCAATCAGGACTATGTCGTCTGCGAATAACATACACCATGGCACTTCCCCTTGGATTTGTTGTGTCAGTCCATCCATCACCAAGGCAAATAAGAATGGGTTAAGAGTTGATCCCTGGTGCAGCCCCATCATCACTGGAAAGTGCTTCGAGTCTCGTCTCACTGTCTGTACCCTGGTCTTGGCTCCATCATACATATCCTTGATCGCCCTAGCGTACGCCATAAGTACACCTTTAGCCTCCAAACATCTCCAAAGAACCTCCCTAAGGACTTTATCATATACCTTCTCGAGGTCGATGAAAACCATATGTAAGTCTATCTTCCTCTTCCTATATGTATTATAAAAAAATTACTTAATATTTTATCCTACAGGAGTTTTGACAAAAGCATAAACGTAAATTACTTCGAATTCATATAGTAATAGTATATATAATAGCCATACTAATACGCAGCAGAACGGGAGCTTGTGTGGAACCTTTTATTCTGGCGTAACAGCGGTAGAACATAACAAAATATTACGGCCTCCTAACATAGGGGACGGAGGTACGGTAAACTCGGCCAAAATATGAGACCTGAAGGGCCCGACACGCACAATCCTATCATATCCGAGTCCGAGTTTACCCTTTGCACTTTGGACAGCCGTCTGTAGCATCATAAGGAGGACCACCCCCCCCCCCTTTCGAGGCGGCTAAGAAGGGAAATTTTAATCGATAGGCGGTAGCTTCGACGAGCTGGGACGTGGAAGTGAAAACCCTAAACCCTAAACTTGAAACCCTACCCTTCTTTGCTACTCACTATCTAATGAGCAAATCCGAAGTCGGTTCTCAAGGCCCAGAAGCTCGGGGATTGAATATCCCTATGTTCCAAGTCACACTAATTGTTCAAGTGCATAATATTTGTCCTGAATAAAATCTGAAATAAGACCTGAAGATTATTTCAAATAAATATTTGTTTATCAAACTGTGTTTCAACTTTAAAAGTTTTTCAAGTTTTCACGTATAAATTTTGTTTTTATGTTCAAACACAACTTCAGCTTTCAAATATCATTTTTTGAATATGGCTTAATCTGAGGTCTCGTGATTTGAGCTTTGAGAATAATAAATCTTCCGGTAATTTTACTCCTTAGTGAATTTACCAAGCGCAAAGTTAGATTGGTCAGGTAAATGAAGTTCAAAACTTCAAATACAGGATACTTAAATAACAACAATAAGTAACAACAACATGCTATATGGCTCAATCAAGCGCCAACAAAATAAAATTGACTATATGAATTATCACTAAAATAAAAAGTAAAAGATCTAAAAAAAAATGTAAATTTTCCAGCTAGCATACAAATATCACTGACAAGAGTAAATGACTCTTAGCAAATATAGGACCTAAATAAATGTACTAACTTAAACTGAAAATGAAAAATAGGTCTCAAATGTGGGAATCAAAATTTTCTGCCCCCACCCCTACTCCCACCCACAAAAATAAGAGACAAAATGAAAATAGTTGAGTACTTAAAATAGACCCAGATCATTAATTGTCTATTAATTTCTAGCAATGTAATTCTAATGTTGGGCGGGGGGAGGTGGTCAGTGGTTATTTTTCACTATAGAGATGTTCTAAAAGTACAAATAAGGGCATTGATTCTCATAAAGAAATTGAAAAGAAAATGTTTTTTTTTGTTTAGAAGTAGGTTTTGAATAGCCTCTTAAATATATTGTTGAACAGTTTTGGCTCTTTGTTAATAGTGGGCATTTTTAATTATTGTCAAGTATTTAATAAATTTTAGTTATTCGATTTAACGACAACTTTGCTTCTTTTGTATTGATAGACTATATTTTTAGCAAATCAAATGTAGAGCTAGGAGTTACCAAATTACTGAACTTATTTTGACTGAAGTAAAATTGGATGATTAGGATTTACAACGGTAAAAAATTATCCTCACTGATGTTTACGTTAAACAAATAAATGTATGATTGTATTTGCATATATACTTATTATTTAATCATGATAAATTAAATTGATTTAGCGTAAACACCTTTTACGAGCAAGTATTTACCGATTTATAATGTGTTCCTTAATTTAACTCATTTTAATATGTATAAATTTGATCAATATGTCTATTTAACGCAATGATGTTCTCTAGAGACTTGAAAATAAAAAGAGAAAAAGATTTTAATGCTTATGACTATTTTAGGCAAAACATATGTATTCTTTGTCTAGTTTAGCTTAAGTGATAACTGACAAGTGTGCAACATTGTTACTCCTTAGTCCTTACATATCACTATCCTCCGTAATGTAACATATTTTATACTTGTACTAAAAGTAACATTATGACCCCTTTGTAGTTTAAAAAAGGAAAAGGAAGGGTGACGTTTGAACTAGGGCTGGTCAGTAGGCCGAGTCGGAAGTATGACCCCTTTGTAGTTTAAAAAAGGAAAAGGAAGGGTGACGTTTGAACTAGGATTGGCAAGTGGGTCGGGTCGGGCCGGGACTGGGACGGGAACTGGGCTCATCCCACCCAGACCCGATCCCCTTTGTAAAAATGGTTGTTGCACAACGACCATTTTATATTTTGGTTGTTGTGCAACAACCATTTTTGGCTTCCTATCCTACCCCTTAATATTTATTATTAACTCCCAAGTTAAAATATTTATACTTTAACCAGTTTTTCAACTATAAATACCTCATTTTCTCTTCATCTTCACAAATCTTCCAACAATCTCTCTAATCTCTCAATTTATCTCTCTACAATTCTACATTGCCTACTAAATATTATATTTTTTTGCTCATTTATATCAAAGTTAAAAAATTGGGAGTGAAGTTGACAACTAGCTTGAAGATCATCCATCGAGCAAAGTTTCAATTTTCAACCTTGATTACAAGTCGACGTTACGTCGGCGTTTGGTACCTTCGTTCCTTCTTTAAATTATTATTGTTACTTTATCTTAATTATCACACTTAATTTTATTATCTTTAACTATTTATTTGCATAATTAAATTGGAATGATTAAGATGTATGTTTACGGGTAAGGGTGTTTCATCTAGTAGGGGTAACAAGGACAGGGGTACTTATTCTAGTCATCATATTCCTCGGCAGGATGATTTGATTGATTACACTCATATAGATGAAACTGAATGTTTTAATATATCATTAGACGATGAGATATATTCAACAACTCAATCAGACATTAATTTAGAAGATAATCTAGATGACACACCCACTAATTTAGATGGCACGCCCACTAGTACACCTCAAACTGAAACTGGAACGTCTCCTATTCTCCCTAGTATGAGACGAGGCTCCACACAATGAAAATTAAAATTTGTTGCATGAGATTTTTTTTATAGGGACCAAGAGAATCAGGGTGGAACGGGAAGTTTATTGAGACATGTACAAAATTTTAACAGAGCTAGGTGGGATGAATACGAAGCTACAAATTCGGGTGCGCCAATGCACTCTCAGTCGGGACAAGGTTCACATAGTGTCCCGGACCAAGTACATGGTCAAATTAACCCGACGACGGGGGAATTATAGGTCCTAAATACGATAAACATAGAGATAGAGAAACAATAACAAAATTAGTTGTGGTGGAGGGTTTTCCTTTTTCATTTCCTTCCTCTCCTGATTTTATTCATTACATTAGAGATATGTACAATCCTGCTTTTAGCTGTTTTCCTAGATCAACTGTTAGGAGAGACGTTTTTAAATTTGCACATGAATATCAACAATATTTAGGGTATTCATTATATCATTTTCGTGTCAAAGTATCTATCACGTCTGATATAGGCCGTAGTACTAACGACCATGATTATTTAACTGTAACATGTCATTGGATAGATTATAAATGGTCTATGCAAAAACGTATTTTAGCATATAGATATATTGATGATAGGCACATTGAAAGTTTTATTGCAGAAAATATTCATCAAATTTGCGAGTATTATGGTATAACTGACAAAATAATGACAATTACGTTAGATAATGCTTCTTCTAATAATTATGCTATTAGACTTTTAAAAGATCTTTTAACTCCATTTTTTCCTAATCATTTTCATATAAAATGTGTGTGTCATATTTATAACTTAGTTGTAAAGGATGATCTATCATTTTTTGAAGACATTCTTAATAAAGTACAATTTGCAATAAACTTTATTTTTAGAAGTAATAGAATACAAAGAAAAAAAGAATATAAAAATACTTGTTACGATTGTGGACAACCTTATAGAAAAATTCCCGAATAAGTAGCGACTAGGTTGAATTCTTTATATGAACAACTACTTGTTGTTTATGATTATAGAAGACCTATAACTCTATTTTTAACGTCCATAATCGAAATCCAACTGATATGGTTGTAAATAACGATTGGCAATAGAGAAATTTTTTCAAGCTACTAAAGATTTTTTCGGTATTTATTATCCTACTATTTCAAATATGTTATTTTATATAGCTCTAATATTTTTGTTACTTAGTGAATATATGAAAAAAATCATCTTATAAGGCACCTATTAAAAAAATGTTTATCAAATTAAAAAAATATTTTTTTCTATTCCAACTATTTATATTACTGGTGTTGTATTAAATTCGATTATTAAAATAGATGATTGTAAAGCACTTATTGAAACTATTTATGATTGCATAGCCGTACTTTCACCTCCAACTCCAAAAAATCCAAATGACCAAACACCTAAGAAACCAACTAAAGAAGAAGTTTTTTCTAGCATACACGATAAATGTAAAAAAGTATATACGCATTACCAACAAGAAAGTGCTAGCAACCAACCGACTTCCATACCATCTTCTTCTTCTCCTTCTTCTTCTTCTTCTTCTTCTTCTTCTTCTTCTTCTTCTCCTCCTCCTCCTCCTCCTCCTCCTCCTCCTCCTCCTCCTCCTCCTCCTCCTCCTCCTCCTCCTCCTCCTCCTCCTCCTCCTCCTCCTTCTCCTTCTCCTTCTCCTTCTTCTTCTCCTTCTTCTTCTTCTTCTTCTTCTTTTTCAATACAACCTCAAAAAAGACATATTGTTTCTGTGACTAGTATTGAAAGCCTTAGAAATAGAATGTTTAATGGTACCACTACTAATCAAGTTAGCGAGTTTGATGTTTTTGTTTTGCGGGGTGTTGTACCGTACCAAGCAGTTCTCAATGAAGAATGACGTGAAGACTTGCTGAAATACTGGAGGGAGAATGAGAAGACATTTCCGACATTATCAAAGATGGCCAGAGATGTGTTGAACATTCAAGCGTCATCAACAGCGTCTGAATGCGCTTTTTCTGCCGGAAGATTTCAAATAGGAGAGCACAGACACTCATTAGCGGGAGACAACTTGGAGATTGCAGTTTTATTCAGAGATTGGATACGAGCGGAGCGTAGAAGATGCGGTCAATCGGAGATCAACGAAGAAGACGACGAAAACTACAACAAAATCTTATCCGAAGGAGGTGGAAGCGACGTCGAGCAATTTGATCAACAAATTCCAATTCCAACCGAAGAACCACAAGACATTGTGAATAAACTAGAAAATATGTTTATAAATATGTGATTTTTTAATTAAAATTTTACTATATTATTTGCAACTTTCAACACCACAAAGTTGCAATTTTGAAATTGTATTACAAAAAATCACATTTCTATTAAATAATATAAGAGACACAAAAACAATCTTGAGATATTTTTATTACACTATCTTGTTCAATTATTGAGGTGTTTATATATGTTATTTTTAAAAATTAAGTATAAATAAAAAAAGGAAAACCCGATCCCGCTCCGCCCCCGACTCGATAAGACCGGTCCCCTTTTCCGACGGGATCGGAAACGGGACGGGACATCGGCGGATCCCGCCAGTCTCAGCCCGCCAATCCCGCCGGAGGACCGGTCCCACCCTCCCAGTCCCTTCGGGACCCTCCCCGCCCCGTTGGCCAACCCTAGTTTGAACAACGTAAGAAAGATTCAAATAGAATGTGCATAAGCAATACTTTCAAGATCAAAGATTCAATTCTTCTGTATTTTCTTTTTTCAATAATAATAATAATAATATATTGAGTGTAATTTTAAAAGTAAATCTGAGAATGATAAGTGTTTGCATACCTTACTCCTATATCCAGAGGTAAAAATACATATTGGTCCAAACGGGCAAATTTTCAAAAGGGAAGTTAACAGACAATACGCGTGAGTGATGGAAACAAAAGAAGCCTTTGTTGTGAAGGGACTTGCAGAAAGTAAGGAAATTAAAGCCTGCAAAATAATTCATTAAAATTTATATTCCTTTTTTTTTGCTTTTTACATTTTTTTTTAGTTTTTATTTTTAAAAAACAACAAGCTGACAGAAGCAAGCTACAAACCTGAAAGAATTTGCAGGACAAGTCAGATCCACAGTTTACTTTACTCATGTTTTTAGCCAAACAACAAATAGAGCCGAGTCACTGACTTTCTTGCTCTAAACTCTAAACAAAGAAAAAAAATTATTCCAAGAAGACCTTATTAATGTACTTTAAATATCTAAATAACTTCTACTATAATATTACACCCTCGGTTGCAAATTATGTGAGACAAGAGACTTTTATTGAGTATGATTGTCCGTATTTATGTTATAACATTCATGTTTCTCATTTTTTTAAAAGTTATGACGTTAAACATGACATAATATACTGTATGGTTATATAAGCATTCATTATATTTGAAACGAATTAAAAAAATGTGTCACATAAACTTAAACAAAAAAAGTCATATATAATTTAATTTAAACCCACATTTCTATAATAAAAACCCATTTTAGGCAGATTTTTGGTTTAATTAATATTTTTTAGTACAGTTCTACTATTAGTTATCAGAACTCTTGAATCCAACAAATTTGCTGTCATTTTTTTTTTGCTTTCCTTAAAGTATGAAAAAAATGAGAGGAATCTGCAGACTTTTTTGGTGATTTTATGACAAGTGTTATTCTCTCCGTTCCATAATAAGTCTCACCTTAATAAAAAACACACATATTAAGAAATTAATAATGGCATGAAAAATTTACTAAACTATCCCTATTTAATAAAAATATATTATTTTTTTCTTTTGATTAAAACATGCATGAATAGTAATCATTTATGTCTTAAATATAAAACTTGTCAATAAATGTTTCTTGAATATAGAGTTTGTCAGCTTTTGTCTAAAGATATAGTAGGAAAAAAGTAACAAATTTATGTACTGAATTCCTAAGATGACACTTATTTTGGGATAATTTTTTTTATTAAGATGGGACGGAGGGAGTAGTATGAAAGTATGTATGTCCTAGAGACAATCATTATTAGAGATAAATGTATTTGAACACATTCGTATTATTAATAAGATTAATATTTATGGCATTTGCAATTATTGAATTATTATTTGGTTGTTTGTAATTATTTATTAATGTGCATCCCTTGAGCTTACGTTGTCATTAATAGAGTGAGATATTAATGATAGAGTGTAACTCTAAAACGTCCTCGACTAATGATCATCAAGAATGTGATATCGATGATATGTTATAAGTCGACATGTGGTCTGCATCACATTTTTAGAGAATGTAGTATGTCTCACCTGCTACTAGTAATGGTTACTAATGATGGACACATGGATACTTTTGGAAAGTATTGGTATACCCTGCTGATAAACTATTTGTTAGACATGTCTAGAGTGTTATTAGCGTGAGATATAAAGGTCCTTTAACTTGAGGTCAATACGCACATTGTTTACAAAGTAACGTACTTTGACCCTGTTCTAAGCTTACACTCCTTATAGGATAAGACACGGCTTGTGTTGGGTACATTATGATGTAAATTAAGGTGATAATTGAGCCAAGAATATGATTCATTCCTCGATTGGATATTCGAGAGGGCACTCAACTTCTCAGTGATATTAGGTCGACCAAGTCATTGGCCAATGCAAGAGATATATTTAGAATATGGTCTAGTTGTCGACTAATATAGATGAGATAAAGTGATCAAGCCATTTGGATAGACACATGACAAATCCTAAGCTTGATTGAGTGTGTCACGAATGAAAGAAATTTATCATCTCACATAAAGGTTATGTTTGTTGGATTCATGTAAACGTACTTCATATATTGAGTTCGTCGTACGGCGCAGTCTAGGAGTTCCGTATGGACCTTAATTGGATTAGTGTCGATATATGAAGGCCTATAGTGTCACAATATGTCGATTGTCTCTTCGATCTAAGGTGTATTGAGAAAATATTAAATATTCTATTTGGAATCGAGATATTTAAATTGATAATAAGTTAATAACTATGGGATAATTTCTATTAGATGGAAATTATTTAATTAAATCAAAATTAAATTTTGGATTAAATGTGCTGAATATATATATTAAATGAAAACGGGAAACAAAATTTTACGTAAGGCGCCGCGACGCCGACCCGGCAGTGGGCCCATTCAGACTGGCCCACTGCACCTCGGTTTTTGGGTCAGGCTTAGAGCCCAACCCTAATTTATTTCTGACCTAATTGTAACTATAAATACAACACTAAACCATTGTTATTATACACCAATTCTCATAAACAAATTCCAGACTTATAGTTTAGTATAAAACTCTTTCAAACCTCTGCCAAGATTTCCTGGCTTTCTTGACAGAGGAATACACCGTAGCATTGTGCTTGTAGTTGAAAAGGGAATCGTGTGTTCACCCTAAAGTAAAGACTCCAGATTTTATAACCTATAAGTTCTTGTTCATGTTTTATGTTACAGGTTTTGATTGTCATATAACCATACCAGAAGAAATTGTTGGGGTAAGTAAAACAAATTTTAAACTTCCGTTGTGCCTACTTATGTAATTTAACCCAACAAAACCCTACACAGTAAATATGCGTAATGGTGATGCTGTGGTATCTTGCTCTTGAACCAAATAAAACTCATTAATTTTCTTTTTCATTTTTATTTTTTAGAGTGTACTCCTAAATTATTTTGGTGGAAGTATGTGGTGTTAATCTGACAAAAGAAAAAAGGAAGAAGCTTAAAGATGAGGGAATTTGGACAAAATGTAGTGGAGATTTGATTAGATCCAATCTTTTTTTTATCCTGTAACACAATCATTAGTTGTATTCAACTTAGGGAATTTATTCACCAACTAAGGTGGAAAACGTTCTAATTTAACTGTAGTTTTTGGATCTAAACTCTAAAAGAAGATTTAACATCAAACTAGTCAACTTTTAGTTGATGACAAACATCAATTGTTATTTTTTCCTTTTGAAAATTGATTAATATATACACATCTTTCTGAAACAACATTATTTATCTGAATATCTTTTAGTTTTTTGAGCAAAATATCGTTATAGAAAATATATAATATAACTTAATATGAAAAGTTATTTATAATAACCGTTATATTAGAATATTATTACAAGAATATTATTATAGAGAGGTATGACTAATACAATAGATTGAAAAAGGTCTGTCACTTCTTATTTTGATTTTTGGCCCGCAGAATGCTAGGAAAAATGAGAACGATACGAACATGATACTAAACAGAAATATGAGATCGCAATACTTTTTTCAAAAAAAAAGTTAGACAACTTAGGGTGTGTTAGGAAAATATATTTTTCAATTTCTTATTATGTTTGATAAGACAAAATATTTCAGAGAATATTTTTTTTGAAAATAAGTTTTTTAAAAATCAGGATATATAATAACAAGTAGGGACAAGTTGTATAAATGGCATTCCATGCTGATTATTTCCTTCCACCCCGCCTCTGCCCTATGCACCCCCGCCCCCGCAAGCCCACCTCCCCACCCCACTCGCTGTAATATTTGTGTAGATTATATATAAATCCTACTTTTATATCATTTTTTTGCTTAGTTATCAAATATCAGAAAATAAATTGCTATGTTTTAAGAATACATTTTTTATTTTGAAAAATATTTTTCAATGAAAATAAAAAATAGACCCTCCCTACAAAATATTGATAAATGTTTGAGAAAAGGGAGACTCAAATGCTCATATTTATGCATCTTATGTAATTTAACTTTGACCCGTAGGTGGAATTTAATAACATACGTATAGCAACACATTTCCATCATCCAAGAATTTCTTTTTTTCTTTTGGGGAAAAGCAGTCAAGTGGATTGACCCCAAAAACACAGTCAAACAACTACAATATGTGTACTATACAGTATACACTTATTAAGGGACACTACCCATGTATATAGAAACAATAAATAAAAATGGGATAAAATGGTGCTCTGACAACTAAGAAGAGGAAACAAATAAAGAAGTCCATAAATGTGAAAAATGATTTACAGTAAGTTGTATGAACTGACAAAGGCGAACTCAAGACTTAAATTAGATGGGTTTCCATAAATTCAGTATATTATTAAAATTATAAATTTATATATAATATTTGTAAAATTTTGATGGAGTTTCACATAGATATTTATATTTAATATAAAATATACTTGAGCTCTGAATGTATATAGTCCGGAGGCTACATGCGCCTTTGAATATAGGGAAAATAGTCGAATTTAACCCTATACTTTGAGAAAAGGTTCATATATACCCTTAGTAAGTTAATCTTATCAAACATGTCCTTACCGTTAATAAAGTTGTTATATTTACCCTCAGTCTTTACGTTTCTCCAATGTGGCATGGTCACGTCGTTTAAAAATTTCATGTCACCCGCCACATAAGCTGTAACGGATCCGCCCCCAACTTCTCATCCAACCCACCCATTTGACCAATTTTCAAGATTGTTCTTTTATGTTTTTGAATAATTTTATCTATATGGGTTCTTTTTCTTTTATATTTTTTGTTGCTAATTCTTGTTTTTTTTTTTTGTTATTGATAGAAAGCAACATTAGAAGGGAAAAATGGAACCCATTCTTGAATAATTTTTCTGACCCGCTTTGCAAACTTAATCTAAAGGAAACTTCTGATTTTGTTAAGTCATTGCCAACAACAAGCAATGTTGCTGAAAATAGAGTTTTGTTAAGGAAGGAAGGAGTAAGTTCAGTGACAAGGAGGAATAATATGAATTCTCCATCAACATCAGGTAGATCCATTGATGAAATTGTCATCTTAACCATGAGAGAATTGAAGAACTATCAATGTAGAACAAGAAGGAAGAAGAGGGGAGAAGTACGGAAGATTGTAAGCTTGTAGAGAGAAGATTTTGTATTTTTTTCTTCATTCAAAACTTGTACAATGACTAACAAGATCTATTTATACATTTACAAGGCCTATGCTTTCTCTTTAGTGTTAGTTTAGCATTAACTACTTTAACTATTTATACATTTACAAGGCCTATGCTTTCTCTTTAGTGTTAGTTTAGCATTAACTACTTTAACTAACTTCTTAACTAGCTAACTAACTTGTTGACTTAACCAACTAACTTTGACTTTGGTTTATTCTTTCAACAGTTCCCCTCAAGCTAGATGATGTGAAGATGTTCAGTAATCCAAGCTTGGAACACAAATACTGATGTTGAATTCTATTCAATCCTTTGGTAAGCAAATTAACATGTTGGTTGACATTGTTTATGCATTCTGTTTTTATCATTCCGTTCTGAATCTTTTCTCAAATGAAATGTAGATCAATTTCTATATGTTTAGTCCTTTCATGGAACACTGGATTTGCAGCAATTTGGATTGTTGATTTGCTGTCAGTAAACACTGTTACTGGTAAGTCAATGTTGATCCCAATTTCCTCTAGTATGCCAAGTATCCAAGTTAGTTCTGCCAATGTTCCTGCTAAACTTATGTATTCTGATTCAGCTGAACTTCTGGATATTGTAGATTATTTCTTTGATTTCCATGATATAAGTGAGTCTCTAAATCTGACAATGTATCCATTAACTGACTTCCTTGTGTGAGGGCAGGTAACCTAGTCAGCATCACAATATGTTGTTACTGTCTCTTGAGCTTTACTGGACATTAGTATACCTTGTCCATGATGATTTTTTATGTATCTGGCTATTCTAAGTGCATCATCAAAATGGGATTTATTCGGTTGTTGTAGAAATTGACTAAGTGTCTGAACACTGTAGGCTATATCTGGTCTTGTAACTGTGAGGTAGAGTAGTTTTCCTATCATCATTTGATATGAGTTGATATCCTTCAGTAATCCATCTTCTGGTTTTGTCTTCTCTATTCCAATTTCTTGTTGCTTTTGGATGTGATCATCATACTCCTTAGTAGTCAAATTCATATTGCAGTCAATAGGGGTGTTAATAGGCTTAGTAGCAGCCAAATCAAGCTCAGAAATGAATTCTAAAGCATACTTTCTTTGATGCATTAGAATTTCATTTTCTGATCTTGCAAATTCTATGCCCAGAAAGTAATTTACTTCTCCAGATCTTTCATTTTGAATTCTTGTTGTAGAGCTTGTTTTGTTGTCTCTATTTATTCCATGTGATCTATAGTAATCAACATATCATTCACATAAACCAATACTAAAGTTATCCCTTTGTCTGTTTTCCTTATGAACAAGGAATGGTCATATTGTGACTTTTTGAACTTCATTTGAAGTAGTGCCCCTGTGAGTTCAAAATTTCACTGTTTTGGTTCTTGTTTAAGTCAATACAAGGATTTAATCAGTCTGCACACTTGTCTGTCCCCCTAACTGATAAATCCTTGATGTAGTTCCATATAGATTTCATCATGTATATCTCCTTGTAAAAAAACATTATACACATCCATTTGATGTATGTGCCAGTGTCTGGATGTTGCTATGGATAGAATAGACCTTACAGTAATCATTTTTACTACTGGAGAGAAGGTTTTTTGGTAATCAATACCTTCTTTTTTACTGTATCCTTTTGCAATAAAGAAGGCTTTATATTTTGGTGAGATTGTTTCTTACTGTATCCTTAGTGTAGTTCTTTGGTTCAATTATTTATGAGAAGGCAGTAAGGAAGACTCTATATTTTGGTGAGATTGTTTCATATGATATGTAATTGGTTATAGAGTATGGAGCATTGTCTGATTTATTTGTAATGAAGTCCTTAAGCCAAATTGGAGGTTGTTTTGATCTGATAGATTTCCTAGTAGAAATTGTATTAGTATGCTGATTCTGAGTCTGAGTCATAGGTGGTATAGGATGTTGTATCTGTATTGTATCATTTTGGTTTGTATCTGATGTCACAGTTTCAATTGAGTAAGGTAGAGTGATGTTTTGTACATTTTCTGGTGTATGAGGCCTTTGATCTGGATCTTCTTGTTTAGTAGCCTGATGATCATGTACAAATATGAGTTATGTGTTATGTATTCTGTTTATAATCAGAATTAAGATGACAAGAAATATGATAAGAATTTCCAGATAAGAAGAATACAGAAGAAGTCTTAGGATCAGAATTATGCATCGATCAGAAGAAAATTCAGAACAAGAAAAACTAGATAACCAGAAGAATATAAGAAATAGAATAACAGAAGATGATGACATCAATAATAGAAATGAGAAACTGAACCGAGATTAGTGGATTGTCTTCAATACTGTTGCGGAAGAAAGGCAATCCTCGAGCAGTGGATCATTGCTCTGATACCATGATGAAATTGTCATCTTAACCATGAGAGAATTGAAGAACTATCAATGTAGAACAAGAAGGAAGAAGAGGGGAGAAGTAGGGAAGATTGTAAGCTTGTAGAGAGAAGATTTTGTAGTTTTTTCTTCATTCAAAACTTACTTGTACAATGACTAACAAGATCTATTTATACATTTACAAGACATGTGTTTTCTCTTTAGTGTTAGTTTAACATTAACTACTTTAACTAACTTCTTAACTATCTAACTAACTTGTTGACTTAATCAACTAACTTCTTAACTATCTAACTAACTTGTTGACTTAATCAACTAACTTCTTAACTAATTTTGACTTTGGTTTGTTCTTTCAATATCCGTTTTTAGCTTCAGTTGAGGGTAAGTGGGATGATGCAGAGAAATGACTTGTTAATGAAAGTTCTTTTCAAGAACATAAAAAACAATCTTGAAAATTAATGGGCTAGCATTATATTTACCCCTTGAGATGAAAACAGAGATGGAGCTTCACAGTAATTTGCACTTGCAAGATCCATAAATGCAGTAAGATTCTTGGAGAAAGTTTTACATATTCTTGAAAATATGGTTATAAAAATTGGTAAAAAAAGTGGGTGGGTCGGTTCAGATGGGTGGATCAGTTGAGAAGTTGGGGCGAGTCCATTACAACTTATGTGGCGGGTGACATGAAATTTTTAAATGACGTGGACATACTACATTAGAGGAACTTTAGGACTGAGGTTAAATATAACAACTTTATTAATAATAAGGGCATGTTTGATAAGACCAACTTACTAGGGATAAATATGAACCTTTTCTCAAAGTACAGGGATAAATTTGACCCTTTTCCCTTAAATATATTTACCGTGTAAAAGAATCATTACATTATTGATGCAATTCAATCATTTTAATGTAATTTATTCTTCTGTTTTCACATAGTGTTATTAGACTTATTATGAATACTTAATTAATTGTTGTTAATGTATATAATTTAAATTTGAAAAAAATATTACCCACTCCGTCTAATAATAAGTGTCACCCTTAGCTAAAAATACGCATATTAAAAGCCAATAATGCAATGTAAAGATTACCAAATTACTCCTATTTAATAAAAATAAATTACTTTTTCTTTTTTATCATAGCATGCACAAGTAGTAAATCTTTTCACATAGGAAATTCAATAATATCAAGTTACTATGTGACTTTTTCAATCACCATTTAGATGATACTTTAACTTTTCACTTTTTGCCTAAGGGTAGAATTGGAAAAACTAGTTAATTTATGTCTTGATTTTGTAAAGTGACACTTATTATGAGATAATTTTTTTTTAGCTAAGATAACACTTATTATGGGACGAAGGTAGTAGTAGAATTGAAATTTGGTTTGTACGGGGTGAATTTCTTACCAGACACTTCTTATAATAGGAGTAACTTGTAGCATATGCTCCCTAGGACCCGTTTGGCCATAGATATTTTTTTTTTTTTTAAAAAAAATAAAACTTTTTCTGTAAACTAATGTTTAGTCATGAAAATTCTAAATACACCTTGAAGTTGTATTTGGAATATGAAAAACATCTCAAAATTTATTTTTATAGTTTTTACTTTTTGTGTTTGGTCATTGCTTTTATCTTTTACTTTTCAAATTTTATCCTATATTTTTTATTTTTATAAATTTGACCCCGTAATAGATTCGACCGATGAGTTTCATGAACTTGATTATATCACCGTATTAAAGAAAATCTATATCAATCATGCTTATTGTAATAAAAATGATTGATGAGCGGTGTTTACGCACTCGTTATGTTTATTAATTGCTTTGGGTGGTTTTGCTAGTTTTCAAAATTTGGGGGGTATAAATCATATTTCATATTGGTTAGAAAAAGTACATTCCAACAATCAAATATTATTTACAAAAACTACGACCAAACACAACTTCAACTCCAACTCCAACTCCAAAAAATTTAAAAAAACGTGAAATTATTTTTGATTTCTATGGCCAAATGCCTACTTAAAGTCACCACAAATAGGGATGGCAATTGGGCGGGGGCGAGTACCCTCTCCCCCACACCCATACCCGCCAAAACTCTTTATACCCGTCACATACCCGCCACCCGTGACGGGTACATTTTCAACATTCATATCCGCCTAGACGGGTATATTCCTAAATTCACACCGCTCCACCACCCATGTGGATATTCGCCCCGCCAATACCCGCATGTACCCGCCTCATCAGAAAATCAAAAACAGTTTGAAATCAGTCCTAAGGACACCAAAACAATAGCAACTCAATACCAGCTCCCGAGAAGATACGAATCCAATAAAACATCACAAAATCATTAATAGGCATAATAAAAGGTAAAAATACAGTCAACAAAATCCCAGAGTCGGAGCAACAACGAGAGAGTTCACCGGAGACTTGACTAACAACAATAAAATAAGGAGACAGTAGCAGGGAGAGATGGAAAGGGCGGGTGGTATTGTGTTGTTGTTGTGGTTGGGTTCTGCTGGAGCTCCGACGTGGGGTTTACTAGGGTAGTTTGGACGGAGATGGGGTTCGTAGTTGGAGAATAGGGGAAATGAGAGAGAAGGGGAGGCGAGCAGTGGCGTTTGAGGTGGCGTGGCTTGCCGTATCGGGGTTATGGCTGGTTGCTTGAGGTTCGCCGGAGCAGTGATGTGGTGGTTGAGGATGAAGAGGACGAGAGGGGTAAGAGGTGTTGATCGCTGGTGGTGTGGGTGGTGACTGCTCTGGTTCACCAGAGCTGGAGCTCCTCGCCGGAGGAGTGGCGACGACGGTAGCAGAGGGGAAAAAGGGAAATGGAGTTTGGTTGGTGGTTTTGTGGCGGTTCAGAGTAGTGTGGAGAGTCAGGGTCTCAGGGACATGGAGGCGTGAAGGCTGAAGCAATGACTTGGGACTGCTAAAATGATGTATGCCAAATTATTTGGGTTTTAGATAAATATAAAGTTGTATAAATAAAATTATAGTTGACGGGTATAAGGCGGACGAGTGAATTTGGGGAGGGCGGTTGGATGCGGGGCGGAGAGGCGGGTATAACTGCAAATCCACCACCTACTCATACTCGTCAATACCCGCTAAAGTTATCTCATATCCGCCTACTACCCCAAAGTTATATCTATATCCGTCCTAACTAGGATGAGTGCAGTGTGAAATTCGCAAAATTGCACACATTTGTCATCCCTAACCACAAAGTCAAAAATCAAACAGTTATTCAAAGTCAAAAACCAAACAGTTCCTCAAAGTCAAAAAATAGTGCTTGTACTACTACTAACTACTAAGTATTAATTGTATATACTATATGCATTCTGAACTGAAAATGATAGATTATTAATGTTGAGGAAAATTACAAATATATTTTTTAATTTTTTTTCTTATCACCGCCAAATTGAGAATCTGTTTTTATGGTAAAAAACACCAATCTCTAGTTTACAGTTACACAACAGTATTCCTTGTCGGGTGCTAAAGTTCTCACACACTCTCTCTCTCTCTAGGTCTATAGGCTACTCTCATCATCTTTCAATTCTCTCCCTCTTTTTTTCGCTTTTACTTTGTGAGGGGGAAAGTCCGAAGACGAAATCCTCCACCTGTATTAGAGGTCTTTTGATCAGGTGGAATGTAAATCGAGGAATATGCGTGAGTGACAGCCCTGTAAGGGAGAGGATCAATGGGACACGAATCCAGCAACAACTCTTGCAATATTTCAGCAAAGACTGTCACCACACGGATTCAAACCGGCGATATCGAAGTGGTTGTACCCAATCACCTTGCCACTTATCAACTCACCTGCGTCTGTGAGGGCATTTTTTTATTTTTTTTACTCGTAGGATAATTTTCTTGTATTTTTTTACGACAAAGGTCAAAATTAGAGATTGTGACATCATGTTCATTTGAATTTAATTTTTTGATATATAATATAAAATTATAAGTAAAATTTTATTAAATCAAATTTTAGTAATAGTAAGTATGCACCTATAATTTTAACTATTCAATGACTTTAATATTACAAATTTTTCAAAATTGAATTCATAAAATTCAAGATTCGACTCTTGTTAAAATTATTCTTAAACTATGCAAAATCAAAAAAAAAGTTTACTCTTCGTTAGAAATTGATAACTCAAATTTCTTTTAGCTGTTATTAAATTAGCTTAAGATTGTTCTTTTGGAGTAACAGACCAAATTATATGCTACCTATCCTAATTAAGTTAAAGTGAGCTAGATTTACTCTTACTATAGGCGTATGATACAATTTTGCTCCTATTCTATACTATGTATATGACTAAATTTTAGAGTTTAATTATTTATGTATTAATTATTTCATCTTCTATTCTGTACAAGATAATAATAAATTTCTTTATAATCTATACATGTATTAATTATGTGGATTTTTAAATTACAAACCAAACATCGTATTAATTTTATACATGAATAATGTGTTGGAAATTAGCCTTTGGCGGGAGTTGCGACCGACCAACTTTAACGGCTTAAACACTAGTGTTACG
The DNA here is from genome assembly GCA_029783415.1 of Anisodus acutangulus. NCBI lineage: Eukaryota > Viridiplantae > Streptophyta > Magnoliopsida > Solanales > Solanaceae > Anisodus > Anisodus acutangulus. The sequence continues at coordinate 45,460,253 of CM056505.1, forward strand.
TATGTTGGAGAATCCGGTTCTTCACACATGCATGATGTACTAAGTACGTAGATAACCGTAGGGCCAAAATAAATCACAAATTTCATTGAGAAATGAAAGAGATATTGGTTCACGAAGTGAGGTGTTTGAAGCATGGAAAGTGTGGTGTTGTGTTCAATTCTCCTCATCGGTAGAGGAAGAAAGAATTGTTGTGTATATAAGACTCGAAATTGGTTTGGGGTTTGGGACCCCAAGGGTATCCCATGTGTTTAAAGGAGGAGGACCTAGATGTGCTTGATTCGAGGAAAGACCACACGCCGCTGCCGCCGCCCGTCGTCGGTCGGTTCACGGGCTCACGGCCACGACATTCTCGATATTATCTTTTGGGCCGTAAAACTTTGCGAAATGCAGCTTTGATCGAAGTTTCGTATACGATTTTGCGGTTTGGTCCTCAAGTTTTCCGAAAGACAAAATTTTCGACGTAATGTAAACGCCAAGCACTCAATTCACCATTTATTTTGGCCGAATTACTCCTCTATAATGGCCAAATCCGTTGGTCTTTTCACCATTTATTTTGGTGACTTTACTACCTCCATAATGGCCATTATTTGGCCAATAATACATTATGGAAGCGATTAACGACCCTCCTCACCTATATAAACACCCCCTACACCATTGTTGAGAAGCACAGAAAATATACTTGATATATACACAAAAATACACAAGCAAAACAGTTTTCTTCCTACATCTTCTTTGCATCATTTCTTGCTCAATATTCTTCAAGGTAGCTCTTGAGTTTCCTTTGTTCAAGTGTTCCATTGCTGTTTTATCTTGGGAGATGAATTGTCCAGCACGTATAAAGGATACATACGGGGCAATATTGTCTTAAGGACAGAGTGCCACACTCGACTCAGCAAGCAAACAAAGTAGTTTTTTCAGTTTTTCAGTTTCTAGTTCATCTTTGTAATTTTCAGATTTCTAGTTGAATTGTAATTTCAATTCTTACTTTAGCAGTTACTTGTAATTCCCGTTTACTGCAACCTTTGTAATAGCCAACATAATGTATCTTTTAAACAACTACCAAACATGATACTATTATTTATGAACGAATAGAGTATACGCAGACCTTATCCTACCACGTCAGAAAGGTAGATGTCTCTCCCCTAATCCACAGTTAAAAAGTATGTACAGTAATATAAAAAAGGACATTTTTTCCCAATCAAAGACAATGGTGAAGTAGAAACACGAAAAATAATTAGAAAAATTGTGGGGTGGGGTGGGGTGGGGTGGGGGTGGGGGAGACAAGAAACAAGAGAGTAAGAGAGATAAAAGGCGTGGAAAAGAAAAATACTACATAGTGTGTGTGTGTTTTGTAAGTTTTATTAATTGCAAAGCAATGTCACAAGATCCTGAGGAGATAAAGACCATTGAACATTGGAAATGGTCTGAAATGCAAGGTCTTGAACTTGTTGTCTCTGAAGAAAACAATCACAACAACAACACCTCTATTAAAGCCACTAAAGATACAAACACCTCCACAACAATAAACAATAGTATTCATCAATTTCAAGAAAAAAAAATGGATGTTATTGAAGGTGAAAAACCAAGTACACCACCACCTGCAGTTGGTTTTGGTGAACTATTCAGGTTTGCTGATGGTTTGGACTGTGTACTAATGGCAATTGGTTCACTTGGTGCTTTTGTACATGGTTGTTCTTTACCTTTGTTCCTTAGATTCTTTGCTGATCTTGTTAATTCTTTTGGCTCTTATGCTAATGATGTTGATAAGATGACTCAAGAAGTCTTAAAGGTAACCTCAAATTCACTAATAAAGTGAAAAAAATGAAAGAAAGCTAATTAATTCAATTCTTGATAATGTTTTGTGTTTTGTGTTGTGCAGTATGCATTTTACTTTCTTGTTGTGGGTGCTGCAATATGGGCATCTTCATGGGCAGGTAAAAAAAACTTCATAAAAATTGAATTTTTATTGCTTTTCAAGAATTGGGACTTCATTAAAATTGAATCTTTATTGCTTTCAAGAATTTGAACTTGATAAAAATTGATTCTTTATTGCATTTCAAGAATTGGGACTTCATAAAAATAGAATCTTTATTGCTTTCAATAACATAAAAACTGAGTCTTTATTGCTTTCAAGAATTGGTTTGAGGATTCTTTCTTGATGGGAATTAGATTCTTGTAATGTTTTTTGCAGAAATATCATGTTGGATGTGGACTGGTGAGAGACAAACAACAAAGATGAGGATCAAATACTTAGAGGCAGCTTTAAACCAAGATATTTCATACTTTGATACTGAAGTTAGAACTTCTGATGTTGTTTCTGCAATTAACACTGATGCTGTAGTGGTCCAAGATGCTATTAGTGAGAAGGTAAACATATTACAATGAACTTGATTTTTTTTTTGGGGGAAAAAGGGTGTGTAGTTTGAGGATCTGATAAGGTTTTTCTTTGCTTCTTCTCATTTTGTGTTTTACTGCAGTTGGGTAATTTCATTCATTATATGGCTACATTTTTGTCTGGATTTGTGGTGGGTTTTACAGCAGTGTGGCAATTAGCTCTTGTTACTCTTGCTGTAGTTCCTCTTATTGCTGTAATTGGTGCTATTTACACTATGACATCAGCCAAATTGTCCAGCAAAAGTCAAGAAGCACTTTCAAAGGCAGGGAACATTGTTGAACAGGTAAACAAATTGTACTAATTTTGTGAAAATAAGCTCATTTTAGATGAAAATTCCTCTGAAGTGCAGCCAATTTGCAGACAGTAGTTCAAATTCGGACGGTATTGGCGTTTGTTGGTGAGTCCAAAGCAATGCAAGCATACTCTTCAGCACTTAGAGTTTCTCAGAAGATTGGATATAAGAGTGGATTTTCAAAAGGATTAGGACTCGGAGCTACATATTTTACTGTCTTTTGTTGTTATGCTCTTCTTTTATGGTATGGGGGCTATTTAGTTAGGCATCATTACACCAATGGTGGACTTGCTATAGCAACAATGTTTGCAGTCATGATAGGTGGATTGTAAGTACTTATCTTTGTACAAAAATACGTCGAATTGTTTTGTTAAAAAAGTTCAATTGCTTAAAGATTTATACTTCATTTGATAGGGCATTGGGACAATCTGCCCCTAGCATGTCTGCATTTGCAAAGGCTAGAGTTGCAGCTGCCAAGATTTTCCGGATTATCGATCACAAACCAAGTGTTGACAGAAATGCGAAAACAGGTTTGGAATTAGACTCGGTTAGCGGGAAAGTAGAGCTTAAAAATGTCGAATTCTCCTATCCCTCGAGGCCAGAAATTAAGATTCTCAACAATTTCAACCTCATTGTTCCTGCTGGAAAGACCATCGCATTAGTCGGAAGCAGTGGCTCGGGGAAAAGCACTGTGGTCTCCCTTATCGAAAGATTTTATGATCCCACCTCAGGTTAGTACACAACTTTGCAACAATGAGCTCATTATTGGATTCAATTTTTAGCATGTGATGGGCATTCTTTAATGAAATGTCTGGCAGTTGAAGTTAATTTCATGTCTGAGTTTCAGGAAGTCCATGTTTTTATGTGGAAACATGTTTTTGTATGAAAATCTTAGCTAATTATTAGGGCAAGTTACACACTTGGCCGGTAGGCCAGAAATAATTACATATGTTAGCCAAATATACAAAAAACTATACATTAACACACACAAAATATACATTTGCTAGCTATTACTTTGGTAGGCGGTTATGTCAATTTCTCTAATAATTAGTCTGTTTGCAGGACAACTTTTGCTTGATGGGAATGACATAAAGACACTGAAATTAAAGTGGTTAAGGCAGCAAATTGGGCTTGTGAGCCAAGAACCGGCACTTTTCGCCACCAGTATCAAAGAAAATATACTATTAGGAAGGCCAGATGCAACACAAATTGAGATCGAAGAAGCTGCTAGAGTTGCCAATGCCCATTCTTTCATAATCAAGCTTCCTGATGGCTTTGATACTCAGGTTAGCTAATACAGAAATTTAGCAACTTTAGACTCAACTAATTATGCTGCATTAAAGATCTAGCAGATATATATCATTAAATGTTAAAATTTTCTTCTACATTCCATATGCTATTTAATGTGTGACTACTTAATATAACTCGTGCTGGTCCCACCTGTTTATGGAAAGATGGATTGGATATAAGGTTGATGGTAGAGAGTGCCTGAGCTCTAAATTAAATAAACTAGAAAAGCTAGTTTGGCATTTATCTTTGTCCAAGTGGGACCACTTGGGATATTATAAAGATTGGTGGGGGTGTGTGTAGGGGAAATGATGCAAATTCACAGAGGTTCTTACTCTTAAGATGTTTTTGCAATCCTTTCTTTCGAAGTCTTTGTCGAGCTTATCCCCCTTTCCGGCTAGAGCTGTACAGTTGGACATCTCTATAGCAACATTTCACTATAACGGCCAAGTCTTTTTTTTTTAACAATTTTTTTATGTTATGTTATGTCATGTCATGTTATGTTATGTTATATTATATATTCTCTATAACAATATTTAGCTATAGCAGTCAAAAAATATCCAGAGAAACGACAATCTTTTAAGAGGTTTGGTTGTACTCCTATGTTTCTCGGACTCTTTAAAATGCTGCTAGTTGCATGTCGTATCCTTCAAAAGTAGTGCATTTTTTAATGGATCCGACACGAGTGCGACAACACTTTTTATGAGCTCAAGCAACAGAAGGGTTTCCTTAGTCAAGGCAACAAAATCATTTTTTATTTGTCATATAAAGGATGACTTTAGCTTAAGGCAAGCCAAATTCATTGGTTGTGTTGAATGGTCAAAATTTTATGGCTTTGAAGGTACATTTCGACTGTAAATCATTAACAAAGATGCTTTCATTAGTTGCACTTGTAGTGGTTTTCGTGCCTAAATTGTTTTGTTTGGTCAACAAACAAACCTAACATTTTTAATGAAGTCAATGTGTCTGTAGGGGACTAGTCATTTCATTTAAGAAATAGGTAACGTGGGTTTCTCAGTCAACAGTGCATGTGCAGCAACAAGTTTTGTTTTATCTATTCATGTGAGAACAAAAGACTTTGTTTGTGAGGAAAAACATGTAGGGTTATCACTAGGATTATAATAAGCCTAATATATCCACAAAATCAAATAAATAATTTACTTGTAGTTTATTTGAGGCACTTCTTTGGATTGATAAAAAAAATAATTTAACCTTGATTTGTTTATAAGGTGTTACTTAATAATCAAATATCAAACTTTTATTTGTTTATCTGAGAGAATGAAACCTGAGCTGCAAAGCGTATGCTATTGATTAATTATAACTGGTACCTTGCCACTCTCGAGCCTTATGACGGACGGGCACTATGTTGCTCGAACTCTTCTAAAATGGCTGCGAGTTCGTGTCGGATCCTCCAAAAATAGTGCATTTTTGGAGGATCAGACCCGAGTTCGTCAACATTTTTGAGAGTCCGAGCAACATATTTTTGGAGGATCCGACACGAGTTCGTCAACATTTTTGAGAGTCCGAGCAACATATTTTTGGAGGATCCGACACGAGTTCGTCAACATTTTTGAGAGTCTGAGCAACATAGGATGGGTATGGCATGAATCAGGTCATGTTTTGTTTGTCCCATAAATGACTCAGAGGATTGCCACTATCATTTTCACTGTGATTGTTAAGTTCATCGAATTCTTTTAAAATAATTACTAATTAGTAAATCACGGGGTACATGTTTTGAGTTAGACCTATAGAAAGTGAAAATGTGTATTTGGACATTGCAGGTAGGTGAGAGAGGATTACAATTATCTGGTGGACAGAAGCAAAGGATTGCTATAGCGAGAGCCATGCTTAAGAATCCAGCAATCCTTCTCTTAGATGAGGCAACTAGTGCTTTAGATTCTGAATCGGAAAAGCTAGTGCAGGAGGCTCTAGACAGGTTCATGATTGGACGAACGACACTTGTAATTGCTCATCGCCTGTCTACTATCCGGAAGGCTGACCTGGTGGCTGTAGTACAACAAGGCAGCGTTTCTGAAATTGGAAGCCATGACGAGCTTATGAGTAAAGGAGAGAATGGTATGTATGCCAAGCTCATCAAAATGCAAGAAGCAGCTCATGAAACGGCTCTTAGTAATGCCAGAAAGAGCAGCGCGAGGTATCTTTACACAGCCAATTCTTCATTGAAGTTGCACTAATATTACACCTTAAAGTCTTAAACTAAAGACAAGAATTATAAAACTTGCAAGCTATTGCGTATATGTGAGCTGAGTGTCTTAATGCTCTTCAACTTTTTTTTTCGCAGGCCCTCAAGTGCGAGGAACTCTGTGAGCTCACCAATCATAACTAGAAACTCTTCCTACGGTCGATCACCGTACTCCCGCCGGTTGTCTGACTTTTCTACCTCGGATTTCAGCCTCTCCCTTGATGCTGCTTATTCTAATTACCGAAATGAAAAGCTTGCGTTCAAGGACCAAGCTAGTTCGTTTGGCCGGCTAGCCAAAATGAATTCTCCCGAGTGGACTTATGCTTTAATTGGTTCCATTGGCTCAGTCATCTGTGGTTCACTTAGCGCTTTCTTTGCCTATGTCTTGAGTGCTGTTCTTAGCGTGTACTACAATCCAGACCATGCTTACATGAGCAAACAAATCGCAAAATACTGTTATCTTTTAATTGGAGTGTCATCGGCAGCACTCATTTTCAATACTCTACAGCATTACTACTGGGATGTAGTGGGGGAGAATTTGACTAAACGGGTGAGAGAGAAAATGCTGGCAGCAGTGCTTAAAATGGAAATGGCATGGTTCGATCAGGAAGAGAACGATAGTTCAAGAATTGCAGCCAGGCTCTCTCTGGATGCCAACAATGTCAGGTCAGCCATTGGGGATAGAATCTCCGTCATCATGCAGAATTCAGCTCTCATGCTAGTTGCATGCACTGCGGGATTCGTGTTGCAGTGGCGTCTGGCCCTCGTCCTCATTGGTGTCTTCCCTGTGGTCGTTGCTGCAACTGTTTTACAGGTGAGTTCATGGAAATTCAAATCAAGTCCCGCGGCATGTTAATTTATCAGAAAAAGATTAATGTCTTACACAACGTAATGCGTGAGAACCTAAAATGGAAGTACATTGTTTGGTTATCAACTTATAATCCTGCATAACTAATACATGTATAAGTTATAAGAAAATATACGTATTATTTTATGCAGGGGAAAAGATTGAATAACTAAACCCTGCATTATTAATACCTGCATAACTAATCCCTGCATTGTTTGTATATCCAACAGAAAATGTTCATGAAGGGATTCTCAGGGGACTTAGAAGCTGCTCATGCCAAAGCCACACAACTAGCAGGAGAAGCTGTAGCTAATGTAAGAACGGTCGCTGCCTTCAATTCGGAAACAAAAATAGTCAACCTGTTCGACTCCAGCCTCCAGACTCCACTTAGGCGCTGCTTCTGGAAGGGCCAGATTGCAGGAAGTGGTTACGGGATTGCTCAATTCTTGCTTTATGCTTCTTACGCTCTTGGCCTTTGGTACGCCTCATGGCTTGTCAAGCACGGGATCTCTGACTTCTCGAAGACAATCCGTGTTTTCATGGTCCTCATGGTTTCCGCTAATGGTGCAGCCGAAACGTTGACCTTAGCTCCTGACTTCATCAAGGGTGGCCGAGCAATGCGTTCGGTTTTCGAACTCCTTGACCGGAAAACGGAAGTTGAACCCGATGATCTGGATGCCACCGCTGTGCCTGATCGTCTTCGTGGTGAAGTGGAATTTAAACATGTGGACTTCTCATATCCCACTAGGCCCGACGTGTCAATTTTCCGTGATTTGAATCTCCGTGCTCGAGCTGGAAAGACTCTTGCACTTGTTGGACCGAGTGGGTGTGGAAAGAGCTCGGTCATTGCACTTATAGAGCGGTTTTATGAGCCGTCATCCGGACGTGTCATCATCGACGGAAAGGATATCCGGAAGTATAACCTTAAATCTTTGAGAAGACATATCGCGGTGGTCCCACAAGAACCTTGCCTATTTGCTACAACGATCTATGAAAACATCGCGTATGGACACGAATCAGCAACCGAAGCTGAGATAACTGAAGCAGCAACCTTGGCGAATGCCCACAAGTTCATATCTGCATTGCCTGATGGCTATAAAACATTCGTCGGAGAAAGGGGAGTTCAATTGTCCGGTGGACAGAAGCAAAGAGTCGCCATTGCTCGTGCTTTCCTAAGGAAAGCAGAGCTAATGTTGCTTGACGAAGCAACAAGTGCACTCGATGCAGAGTCTGAAAGATGTGTACAAGAAGCATTGGATCGCGCTTGTGCAGGAAAGACCACCATTGTGGTTGCACATAGGCTATCCACAATCAGAAATGCACATGTAATCGTGGTAATAGATGATGGGAAAGTAGCAGAACAAGGTTCACATTCTCATTTGTTGAAAAACTACTCAGACGGGATTTATGCACGTATGATACAACTACAAAGATTTAGTCACGGAGAAGCTGTGAATATGGTGACAGGTTCAACGTCTTCTGCACGTCCCAAAGAAGATCAAGATTGAGAAAAACACGAATTTGAAGCTCAAAAAGAAAATACCACTAGAAAGGAGTATACCTCGTGTAACGCCCTTATTATTTTTTGGACTGCTAATTTCTTGTTCACTGTTTCTATTATAGTATAGTATAATATGTGCACTAATCCAAAATTTATATTTTCCTTCAACCCTTTACTCTTACTCATCCCTTAGTCATAGTAAACTTCATTTCTTTTCTTAGAACTACACCAAAATCACTTAACTTTAGTAGTAGTACAATGTAGGAAGGAAAAAAAAAGGGTGAGTGGTACATATATTACTATCTTTGTGGGGACCTGGTGCCTAATGTTCATTAGTTACTCTCCATAAAAGGGTCAAATATTATCTTAGGTCACAAGATCGAGCCCTTAGCCAAGCTAATTAAGTCAAGTATTTAAGTAAAGAGGGTAAAGGGACAAACTCATAACCGTCGAGCTTCGAAGGCTTTGGGCGAAGAGGTGAACCAGTAATCCTGAGTTCTGAAGGGCTGCGGTTCAACCAAAGAGTTATGTTGGATGAACTGTTGATATTGATCCCAAAAAAGACGATAGGTATAGCTAGGCCGTGAACGACTAATCATCATATTGTAAAAATTGAATAGGCTAATCTATAGACATTAAGCCTCCTAAGATGAACTATTTAATTAATTAAGTTGTTTGAAAGGATCAAAACAGTCCGTTATTAATAAAATTCCTTATCGATGCTCTGTAAATATTCGCTTCGGCCTAGGGCTTTCAAACCCATCATAATTAAGTTAATAGATCTGGTTCCAAATGGGTTTCTCAATCATAAGTAAAAATAAAGGTCAAAAGATAGACACAATACATGATTGATTTTATCATAATGTTTGAAACAAGATACATTGTTACTGATAACTTTGAAGAAACATGTTTTTCGTGTCCCACTCCTATCAATTCACGACCAAATCAACCTAACTGAACCCTGCTTAATTACTACTAATTCTTACAAACCTTAATTATGAAAACCTTGATAAAAAATGTTAGAATTTGTGTGTGATCACTTTTCATAAAGAGTGTTGTGTGGATTAATGAGCCTTTGTCACTGTTCAGTGATATGGGACCAAACAATGTTGGATTTCCGACAAGATTATAAGTCATAATCCACGCCTAGATATTATTTTTCAATTTTGAACGGTTTGATGTTGATGGTGTCCCTTGAAGGAGCATTTATCAAGTGTTTAAGCTCCACACACGGAATGTGTAAAAGAATATTTACACGATCAAGTTATTTAAAAAGTAATTGTGACTAATTTAGGCAAATTTTTCTTTAAAAGTTATACAAAACTTACTCATTTGGATAACGTTAAATTCGGGTCTAATATTTATAATGCAAATGTAACTCTTGAAAAATTACACTTCTGAACAACGCTAGATTCAGGTCTAGTGGTTACTCATATATTCCTCAATCTTAAAAAAAATATTAGACTATCGTCTAACATTTGCAATAACTTACAAAATTTTAGACTAATGTCTAACGTTTGTAATAACTGGCAAATTTTAGACCAACGTCTATCGTTTCATCGGGAAGGGAAGAAGATTATTTTGGGGGAGTACGCACTCTTGTCGCGTCTGTAGCTGTAGATAGTAGGAGAAATCGCCTTTCGAGTTGTTAGAAATAACTTATAAAATTTTAGATCGTTCTAACGTCTACTCATAAGATTTCAGATTGCTCAAAAAGGATTATTAGATCCAAAAATTACAAGAAAAATAAAAATAGGAGCACTTTGTAAACAATTACTCCAATAAGGGACAACTGGTTTTTTTTTTTAATTTAAGGTAACTTAATTATTAACATTGTCTCGTAATCGAAAACAAATGGTAAATTTCTTATGACAGGCAATTGAAACAAGTTCTTACTAATACTAAAAAGGAGGAATTGAACGTGAGTTGTTCTTATTTTATCGGACGGGTTTGAATTAGATACTCTTGAAATGTAAAAAAGAGATTGTCGTAATAAACTAAATCACGCTATATATATATATATATATATATATATATATATATATATATAACTAAAGATGACAGTGATATGTGAAGTGGAAGAAGGGGGAGGAAACGACATTATTGAGTTAGGGGGTTCACGTGGTGAGTGGTTCCACATGAGAAAGAGAAAGCAACTTATAATTGATGAAGTCTTACATCAAAAGAAACAAAAACCAAACAAGGTGAGATATATATAGGTCAAAAAACTTGTTTGGAATATTACATAATAATAGAGATTTATTTTTTGGTGGTGGGAGGTGCACGAGTGAAAAGTAAGCATAAAATGTGGCATTTAAAGTTTGACAAGGATAGTATATAATGCATTTTCTTCATGATGATGGCAACGGCATTATTTGGGCAATGACAAAAATACCTTGTAGCAAGGGGCATTGTCTGTGCTGTTATTTCAATGCATACATATATAAATAAATAAAACTAATAAATATAAGATTTACATAAAATACTAATTAATCAATACAGTATCTATGAGTTACAACAATTGTAGGAAACGGGAAGTAAGTAAATAGTACAATAGCCATAAAGGATAAACTACTAACGATTACAATAAACTGGAAATAAGAACGATTACAACCACTTTGAAACTTCGCTGAGTCGAGTGATGACACTCTGTCTTTAAGACAAGATTGTCCCGTATATATCCTCTTACATTAAGGGCAATAGTCTCCCAAGATAAAATAGCAACTTAACAAATGAGCAAAGGAAACTCAAGTGTTACTCTTGAAGAACTTTGAGTAATGAAATGATGCTAGAGAGGAAGAAGAAGATTTCTAAAAATTTATAAGTCTTAAACAATTGAGCCAAATGCCTCAATTAATAGTGTAAGGAGGATAACCTCTCAACTAGCCAATTAATAGCTTTCAATAGCCATGTAATGACACTTATTGAGGAGTTACAATCAGCCAAATAATAGTTGAATTCAAGTGCCAAGTAATGGAGATTCAATGCTCCAAAACCAGCCCAAGAGGCAGAAACTTTCTGCCTTCCGCCGTGAGCCTCTTCCCAATTTTATCTTTCCTGAAACTCTAGGGACCAAACTGTAAACACTAAGGAATTTGGGGTCCAAAAAGATAATATCAGAAGAAGCCCCACAGCACAACACATCACAGACTGGGCGGGTGGCGGCGGCGTGCGTGTGGGCCTAGCCTTGAACCTAAGCACACATAGGTCCTCCCTTCTTCACACACATGAGTTACCCCTTGAGGTCCCAAACCCTTATCCACTTTTGAGGCTTATAAAATGAATAATTCTTCCTTTTCCCACCGATGAGGGAGATTTGTTCCACACCATATTTTTCATGCCTCAAACACCTTACTTTGTGGATCAATATCTCTTTCATTTTAACGAAATTTGACAATCCTTGGCCCCACAGTCATCTACTTACATAGTAGATTATTCACGTGTGAAGAATCAAAGTCTCTAACATGCGGAACCCTAGTGTTTAAGTCATTAAAGATGGGTGGACGCAATCTCCATCAAAGGCAAATTTCCAACAGTATCAACAAAATAGTAGTAGAAAAATAAACTTATATGATGGCCGGTGATGGTAATAACTAAATGCGGTTGTTGTGAATGCGATTGACAACAGTAATAGGTGGTTGCGGTGGTGGTGATTTTTGATAGTAGGTAATGATAATGGTGGCTAACGCCTAACAATAGTGATTAACGATGATATTTGATAATGGTGGGCGGTGACAACAGATAGGTAGCAATGAAAATGAATGGAGTAGTAGCAAAATGTCTTCTTTGCTAAATTTTTAATATAAATAAGTCTTACTATAATTAAGTCGTTGTTATAGATCTTAATCATTTTGATCCATTTAGACTTATTAAGTGGTTGTAAGAGAGAAATAGCATATAGTTAATAATTGAGATCTTAATGATTAAGATTCATACCTAAAAATATATATATCTAACGATTAAAATCTAAGTAATTAATATTTAAACTTTCATTAAATGCAAACAAATAAGGACTAAAATGAATCTAAGCTAGTGTTTTGCCATAGATTTTGGATCACATTTTGAAAGTTCATCTTCAAATATCTATTTGATCATGAAATTTTATCAGATTTTGAAAATTTATCTTCAAAATAAATTCAAGTTTTTAAAACTGATTCAGACCAGTTTTTGGGAGACATTTCAGTGCCACTCACAAAACTTCAAAAAAAAATTCAAGTAAAATGCATTTTCAAATACAACTTCAAATTTCAAAAATTACAATTTTAAAAACTTAAATTTCAAATTTCAACTTCAAAATTTATGGCCAAACGGAAGCTCGGAAGGGAAAGAGATGGTGTGAGTTAAAGTGTACAAAATGCTAGTCAAAAGATGAGGACAAGAGTTAGAAGTAAAATCATTTCAGTGTAAAACAAAGACTGTAATAAAAGATACTCCAAAGAGACAGAGTTGAAGATAAGTTTATATATATTTTTTTTATATCGAGCTTCTCGGCTTACGCCAGACTATTTCTGGATATAGTAGTCCCGGTCTCTCAGCACTACTACCAGTAAATCGCGGGATGTGCCTGAATGACTAGGGTTTGAGAACAGAACAACCGATATCACAAGGTCCTACCGCAGAAGAGAGCAAATTGCTCCCACCAGGGTTCGAACTCACGCTGCAGGCCTCCAGTTGAATTTTAAGTTCCCTTCCTTTGACATCCCGCTATTCAATGAGAAATGCCCCCGACAAAAAGTCACTAGTATTAATAGATGTTGAGACATAAAAAATATTTTGTATTTAAAAAGTATTAATTAGTGAGTGTGCTGGTTGATGGTGGTAATAGGTGTGATGGTGGCGGCTTCAATAGTAGTATTGGTGCTATTTTGATAGTTGTAGTGGTGCTAGTAACTTATAGTAGTGATTAATGATGATAATTGATGGTTATAGATATCAGTGGCGATTGCAGGCAACGGTATAAATGAATGAAATAGTGATAAAATATATTTTTTTTTACTGCAAAATTTCTAATATGAATAATATTAAAATTTTATTATAATCTTAATCATATATATCTATTGAGATTCATTAACTAAGTTATAAAAGGAAACAAGAAACACTGCACTTGATGATTGAGACACAAAATCACCTAAAATGTACAAAATGGTATAGTCAAAAAGTGACGACAAGAGTTAGAAGTAAAATCATTCATTAAAAAACAAGACTTACTATAAAAGATATAAGAAAGACGACAAGTTTATATTGATTGCTCTGGCAGTGAAAATTAATTGATTGTAGTTCAGTAGTCAACAGACATGGGAGGAGCCACTTTAGGCGATAGTCAGGTGCACACTTTTCGTCAAAACATTATGCGATGTTAGGTTAAATATTAGTTATTATGAGTATATATTTAATTTTGCACACCCAACATAAGTGGAAATTTTTTTTGCACATCCTTCATCAAATTTCCGCAACTATCAACTGGTACAAGTATTCTGAGAAATTTGAAGCAAAAAAAAAGTATTCTTAGAAATGCCCACTGCCAAGAAACAACTAAATATTTTAGACTTATTCAAATGGATCATTAAATCCTACAGTAGAAGAGAGCTACGAAATAAAAAACAAAATTTACGTCAGGTAGTGTTGTAAAAAGCATTGGACCAGGGACGGATTTACCTTATGCCGGGAGTGTCACGTGACACTGCTTCGTCAGATTTTTTTACCAAATACGTTTATAAATAATCAAAACACGGAACAAAAACACTATAAATTTGACTGAATGACATTGCTTGACAAAAAAATTTATGCAGTTCAGTTGGTTAAGCGCTAGTGCTTTCAGCTGAAGGACCCGAAATACATGTAATATGTAGAGGTTCGAACCTATAACCTCAGGGGAGTTATCAAAACAGTGAACCAATTAATTCAAAGTCGTATTTATGGACTTCTTTTGTACATAAGGTAAATATATTGTGACACCGCTTACCGAAAATCCTGCCTACGCTACTGTATTGGACACTTTGTTTTTTCTTCATCATGATAACTCGTTTGTAGTTTTTGGACCGCTTCTAATTGGCGTACACGTTTGAAACTCCGAAAGAGTATGAATCCGTCCCTCTATTTTTCTCTCGACTTAAATATTTGGCTTTGTTTGTAATAGAGTTGAACTCATGACGTGCATGGACTCACATATCACGTGTAGCGTCCCTTCAGTGAATCAAAGTGGCAAGTGTACAAATAGTTATCAAAGTCATAGCTGGAGTATATAAAATTTATTAAGTCTAGCCGTTTCAGAATAAACTTCAAATTTACGGGATTGATCTGAAGTTGTTATTAATCTGTATTCCAAAAAATCAGTAAACAATAAACACTGAAAATAAACAGAATCAGTGTTGAAAAAATAAGAATAATTTTCAGAATATAATCGAGCTCACTTAGTTCAAAGTGTGTCCTTAAGGAAATTATTCCCCTCACAGTACTCGAGGTTGATGGAATATCCCCTCCCAGGATAGAACGATTATCTTACCAGAATAGTAGTACTCCAAACTCGTAGCGCGAACCACTCAACAGAGTATATCACACGTAATTTGTTCGTGCGTAAGAAGATGATTTTGTAGTTCAAAAATTAGTAAGTAAAATTTCAAGAATCAAATGAATTTATAGCCATGGAAGTATCTGTCAAGGTTTGCAACCCTTCGAACAATCACTAAACTGGTGGGAAATTTAAATGTGGGAAAGAAATCGGTCGCTGGTCGGCGGATCCGCCGTCGCGGTCGTGGTCACTAACGGGTAGGATTGGATAAGTTAATTAAATTTGGTCCAAAAAGATTATCAATTCGAAGCCGAAGCCGAAGCCGAAGCCGAAGCCGAGCCGAGCCGAGCCGAGCCGAGCGAGCGACGACGACGGCGCGAGGGATCCTTGCCCCCTCAACCCTTTTACTGACAAGATGGAGTAATTCTACTTATAAGTAGAAGAACTTTTCTTTCCACTACCGATGTGGGACAACTCCCACTTTTCTTTCCACTACCGATGTGGGACAACTCCCACTTTTATTTCCACTACCGATGTGGGACAACTCCCACTTTTATTTCCACTACCGATGTGGGACAAATGATTATTTTATAGAGCAAGAGGGAACTCCCTCCATTTCCCATTCAATCTATCATTTAATCCCAACAGAAGTTAGGCGTGACATTTCAAAACGTCACTCTTATGAATTTTGATAGTTCATTCATTTCATCTCACTCATGTACCTCATCCATTTCATCTTCCTTATTTAATTTATTCATTCATTTCATTCATAGTATAGTCAAACTTTTCTATAATTGTCATTTGTTATAATATTATTTCACTATAACAATATGATTTTCTCCGGAACCGATTTTCATGTTATATTTTATTTTTCTATAACAACATTCTATCTATAATAACAATGACATTTATTATAGTGGTACACTCTTTATAAAATTACCTCTCTATAACAGTCATACTCAAATATTGTGTAATAATATTTGTAAGAAGTATATTATGTATATAAAAAAATCAAAATATTTATGACAATCGTCAAAGGAAAGATTCAATTCTTTTTTGCTGAAGGTTTGGACAAAAATCTTCGTCAATTCAAGCGTTATCTTATCACTGAGACTGGAATTTACGAAACAACTTACAATTGTAAAAATATCATTCTCCATTGTTGGAGAAATAACGAAATTCTACCTACAGATGAAAACTCCAATATTAATAGTGAAAATTTAGAACTTTTTGAGGATGTTGGTAATGTGTCATCATTTATAATCCAAAACTCCACTATTAATAGTGAAAATTTAGAACTTTTTGAGGATGTTGGTAATGTGTCATCATTTATAATCCAAATCTCATCTCATAACATTAATCAAGCAATGAATGCTATCACTTATACGTAGTTTGACGCAACCCTTCCAATCCTTGAAGCTTACAGTAATGAAGATATTATTACACATGTGATTGGAGTGGAAGAACAAGAGACAACAGATACAAAATGTGACAATTATGAGATAAAAGAGTCAATTGTTAAGCTCTTAAACATCTATCAAGGGAAGTTTGGACAAAATTCGGTCAATTCAAGCGTTATATTATCGCTAAGGGATTGGAATTTACGAAACAACCTACAATTGTAGAATTCTAACATCAAACTTGAAATTATATTTAAATTCTCAATTAATTTTAAATGCATATGTTTTTTAGATTTCAATTCTTTATCGATATGGTATAACTAGGCATGGATTTATTTGTAATTTATTAGTCTTTTTAATTTTTAATTAATGAGATATAAAAATCAATTGAAATTTTATAATTAACAAGTATATTTTTGCGTTCATAGCATAAAAAGTACAGAAAATAATTATTTGCGTACTTTCGTTTATATCGACTAAATGAGATCCAAAATGAAATGACAGTATACACATATAACAGTACATCACTATAACGGCTATGCAATTTTTAGACAAACACTGTCACTATCAAGAGGTTTGACTGTAATTAAAAATTTAAGGATATTTACAATGTAATTACTGAAACACTAAGAACAAAAGCACAGTACATACGCTGGTCACATGACACTCAGTGCCAATGAGTCTCTGTTAACCGACATAGAACAAAGCTTTAGAAGAAGAACAAAAACAACATTTGGACTTAAATACTTGACTTTGTTTGTAATAGAGCTGACATACAAAACACACACACACACACACACACACACACAAGATCACCCCAGTAGTGGCACTCACTAATAAATTGCGCAATATGTCTTCGTGGAGCAGTTTTTTCTTGCCGCGCGTCCTATTTTGTTTTTCCTTTAATGACGATGGTTGTTTGGCCTAATTGCGCGCATCTCAGTTATTTATCGGGTATCTGCTACCTTCCTCCGATATAAGTATCGAATTACTGCACATCTATTTTTCTTATGATGGTTGTGTCCGAATTAGTTACACGTACTTTAATTATTTCATGGGGTACTTGTTAAATCTCACAGCTACTACCTCCCACCAACACAAATACTGAATTACTAAGCATCCTTTTAAAAAAAATAAAAATAGTGACAAACTAATTGCACGCACCTTAACTACTTCATTGAGTACCTATTATTGTCAAATTAGGCATTTGACCTAACTCACACCTCAAAAGCTAACTCAAAGGGAGGAGGATTGTCTAAGCCTTATAAGGAGTCCAGAGATCACATACCTCACCGATGTGGTATATTTCTCTTCAACATCCCCTCACGCCCAAATCCGGACATTCTTTTTATCTGGGGTTTCACTGTCCAGTCTGGAGTGTGCACATTCATGGACCCAGGATATTTCCACCCCTTTTATTGGTCCAGGGAGCATTTCACCCCGCCCCCTTCATTCGGTGGTCCACATCGGATGAGCCTGACTTTGATATCATGTCAAATTAGGCATCAGATCTAACTCGCACTCCCAAAAACTAGCTCAAATGGAGGAGGATTGCCCATACCTCTTTCACGAATGTGATATATATCTCTTCAACGGCTATCTTTCATCCTCACAGATACCGAGGTATGAGCGTCCATTTATCACAAAGAAATGTGCCACTTTAGCTGAGTGGATTGAGTCGGCAATTCAATGAACTCAATTGCAGAATCATGTCAGCTGATTATTGATCTTATCTCACTTGTGAAGATAGAAATTTGTCATACATGGATTAAGAATGAATTCTAAGGTTCTTTATATGAATAGACAATTAGCTTATGAGGAAGAGTTGCAAAAAATAAAACGAAAGGAAAAAAAAGGAAAACGAATATGCAATCAACTATTCCCTCGGTCTAAGATTTGAAGTAGATGAGACTGCTCATTCATTAATCAGAGGTCTCAGGTTCAACTCTTGAGTATGAAAAATTCTTCAACGCGAATCTGAATATAGTCCGACTCTAATGCGGTAAATCAAAAAAAATAATTTTTTGCCTAGTTTGAAAATTAAAGGTCAAAGTAAGCTTTGGTCGAAGCTATTTTAAAATCTATAAATGTCTCACTTTTTCTACGGAAGGAAAAAACAATAAAATTTTAAGATACGTTGTATTGTTTACTAAAGGGTTAAGAAATTTGTAACTGTACAACTTTATAGCAACTTGGAACTTGAATGGAGTTCAATTTCATTTTGAAAAGTCGATGACAATCCTGGGACAGCACTGGAGAAAATCTATTTTCATCAGTCTACTATTTCTTGCAAAGAGTTTACAAATTCATCAAACTGTGCACTGTATATAGTCATTCAATTTGCATAAAATTTGATTTTATGTTTGAAAAGTCAAACAGGATACTTTTGGGAAAGGGGTGCTGGAGAAAATAAATTTTCATCCGAATTACAATCTAAAGTACAATGCTTCACAAGATTCTTCACCAATTGAGTCAGCAAATGTTGATTGAATGTGCTTCAACGAGTAAAAGTACACATTAATAACCACTGTAATTTAGCGCGAAATTTAGATAAAGATGATCCAGTTCAGCAAAGAACTCGGAAAATTACCGGTCTTTCAGCATTTAGCTATCAAATCCAAATTGAATAAATTGGTATAGAAATTCAAAGATGATTCTTTAAGCAATCTGTGTTTTGATACAACAGAAACAAAACATAGGCTGGCTAGCTAGCATCTCAGTGAATCTTGGCCAAACACGAAACGCGTAACTAACGCGCTCTGCCTAGTATCTCTAAACTTACTATACTGAGAGAGACAGAGAGAGAGAGATGGTTCCTCAGCTAAATTTCCAAAGTTCAAAGGAACTCTACCAGTGCCAAAGGAGTTATAAACAGGATAAGAGAAGCTCTAACTCATCGACATTAGCTTTGGACCATTATCTGGCATGCCCATTCCAGCAGCTAAGTCAGCATCCAGTTGGGCGTGTGGTTTAGGTCCCATCATTATTTTCACACTGCATCAACAAAACTATTCAGGTAAACATACAAGGTTTGCGCTTTCACAGACTACCTACAATAATCAATAAAAACATGGATTCACAATTCATTAATGAAATTTGTATGCTTGAGAAAATAGGCGCTGAAATAAGAAAATTCTAATTTCTTTACAGCCAAATCAAATGAATATGTACTTACAGACCATCTCAGTTCACAACTTAAAATGTAATCACCACATTACCATTTATAACACATATGTTTCAGTCACATTTACGATTTTAAGATGTCCCGATGAAACAAAATCCTCCAATATAACAAGTAATATGTGCTGAATTATCCAAGAAAACCCTCCCTACTTGGCCAACGCAAAGGAAATAGAGAAGCTGAAAGACGACGAAAACAAGATTGTCCAAAGGACAGGGGCCCTAAAATGAAATAACAGATTCGGTAATATTGCACACACAAATTGCTGCTGGATAAGTTTAAGTAGTTTAAGAAAGGATGTTCAAGACTTTGCACATTATTTAACACCAGTATTTCTTTTTACCATTCACTTGCAAAAAGCTAATATATTCCTTCATACCTATCCTTGCAAGTGTGTAAGACTGCAGAGGTTCTACAATGGATATGACCTCTAATAGTGTTTGTAGCCCCCACAGTCCACACAGTCATAACCCACAGGCTAGAATAAAAAGGTCACTTGCAACAAAGCAAATACTGCTGCAAAAATTACTACAAGAAATTCTTTTTTTTTTGACAAGAAAATAGTGTAATTACTACAAGAAATTCTTCTATAGTGCAAACAGAATAATGCTTTTATTCTTCTATTTTCATTAGTAACATACAGTGAACTCTCTAGACAACCAGCTGGTACTATCTGTCGGCAAAGATTATAGTTCAACAGCAAATTAGCAGGTATGCCATACAAGCAGATGAGATAGTCGTCAGTGTTATATAACCCTAAAAACAAGTCTCCGATGGTCCTAGACACCTAGAACATCACGGTCCTTGCAAGTTACACCATTACATTTATGTATGTCCAAGAGATTTAGCAGCACCAAACGCAAGAATCAAGATGGTCCAGGACCATGCCATCTTGAATGATCTGAGCTTGTTTAGTTGTTAGGCATGCTTTACACCCTTCTCTAGTTTGTGAGTTCGATATTAATTTTAGAGGAGGAGCCTTTTGTAATGTCTTGGGGCATTACAAGTTTGAACTTTACTGAGTTTGCTATACTTTCTAATAAGGAATGCTATGAAAGATAAGACAAAAATGCCATTATATAATCCCATGCTCTAGGAGGATCAATATTTGCTAAAGAACTTGGTTAGATTTTATCAAGGAGGTCTACTTCCTATCCTCTTCACTTGACCTAGGTATCTGGAAACACATCCGGACCATGTGGGATCTCAAAAAATTCAACTATAAAAGTGGGGGACAGTAGGAAGGCAAGATTTTGGTAGGATATATGCTACGGTAATTCTCTTAAGGATGTTTTCCGAATTTCTACAGCTCCATTGGATCCAAAGCAGTTGTAATTTTCGATTATAGACAAGAACATGGATGGCTTATCACTTTCAGAAGGAATCTATGTGATTGGGAATTGGATAGGCACCAATGTTTATTGGACTATCAGAAGCTCTCCTCAAGCTTCTCAATCTGATTGTTTCACTTGAAAAGGTCACCCCAAAAGGCAGCTTCACTGTTTAAACATATTACACTATCTTTCACAGTCCTCTCTCCCCATTACACAATCCCAACATCACTTTTTCTTGCTGGTGTCTTGATGATAAAGCTACTCACCGATAAGAAAAAGGTCTGCTTCCTATTATGATGTTTGGAGCATTTACCATCAAACTTCTTATTCTCATTAGATGAATGATGTCTTATACTGACGGCACTAGGCCTACATTTCTTTTTTATAACAATGGGGTTCAGGCCAATTGGCACACAACTAGACCATTCCATCGATCTCTGCTATCTCTGATCCACATAGGTACTGGGTAGTTTCGGTGAATATAAACTTAGGCAGACGGGAAGAATTCCCCAAGTAATTTTTTTCTGTGTTGGAATCTAAACCCTAGACTCTCATGGCTCCCACTCACTTCATTGATTGTTATCCCACACCGATCCTTGGGTGTACTAGGTCAACATCTAGCTGAAACACCTTTTTTAGCTACTAATATCCTACACTCATCAATAACTGTCTTCAACTAGAACACCCTCAATACCAGTACCCGCTCCAACCTGAAAATCTTTGGGAACTGCCCGAGCAATCTCCTTGTATGTCAGAAAACAAACTAAAGCCTCATATCACATTTGCACCATTGCCTACCATGTAATCATTACACTTTGGTATCAATTCCATAACATATATGAACCTAGGCAGTCCATAACAGAAAAGACCATAGGCCTTATATATTCATCTCAAAATGAATTCTTTTCTTACTCTCTACAATTACTTTTGCCTCCTACAAAGAGCTAGTTTATAATAGCCCCCCACCGCCACCCACCCACCCACACCCCCAACAAAAAGAATCCCCTCTAGCCGTTCACCAAATTAAGATTGTTCAGCCATGTGGAGAAAAGTGGATGTCAGGAAGATAGTAGAGGAAATCAAAACCTAAGCAATAGCAACAAAACTAGGTTCAAGTTGAAGCTTTTCTCAATTTCATCAATTTTTCAGCATTTAAACTCCATTACCTCACAGTAATGCATCACATAAGAAATCAATAGTCAATCAACAAATCCACAAAAAAAACAGTATTTTTAACTCCCATTAATTAAAAATTAAGCTACAATCAATTAGCAAACTACCACTTCATACAAATAGCTATTTATAAACAAGTCGAGGAAATCAAAGACTAAGTAAATCATCAATTTTCAGCAATTAAGCTCCATTACCTCGCAGTAATAAAGAGAAATTTACAACTCTTATTTCTCACCTAACTTCAATTTATTCACACAAATTCAGCACATAACAAATCAATAATCAATCAACAACTCCACATCCACAAGTAGTAATTTTACTCCAATTATTTAACAATTAAGCTAAAATCAGTTAAAATCTTACCGCTTCCTGTGCTTTTTCGTCTTGAAATGCTCGTCCCTCACCGTAACATTTGCAAAATATCGACTACACACATAAACAAAAAGTCAATTTTTTTTTAAAAAAACAGTAAACTTAACGAAAATATAAGAAACGAACAATCAATTGAGCTTCAAAAAGACGTTTTTATATTACTTGCAGTGTATAATGTGTAAACACTAATTATATACATATTATACATGTGTATTGATTAAACACACAAAAAAGTCAATTTTTTAAAAAAAATAATACAAAAACCCGTAAAACTCCGAATATTTAAGCAACGAACAATTAATTGAGATTCAAAAAAGAAGTTATATTACTCGCATTGAATACAAATATCATACATGTATATCTGACTAAAGACATGAAACAAGTCAAAAAATTTAATTTGTTTTTTGAAAACACAGTAAAATTCACCAAAATTAAAGCAACGAACAATTAATTGAGCTTCAAAAAGAAGTATTTATATTACTCGCCTTGTATACATGTATATCGACTAAACACATAAACAAAGTCAAAAATTTCAAATGCAGCAAAATTCACAAAAAAATAAGTAACGAACAATTAATTGAGCTAAAATCAAATAATTAGGAGTATTTGATATTACTTCGCGGTGTCTACAGTAGTATTGACACTAATTATATACATAATACACATTATACATGTGAATCGACTAAACACATATTATACATATCAAAATCGTTATTTTCCTTATAAAAGCAATAAAAATCACGAAACATTAAGCAACAAACAATTAATTTAGCTAAAATCAATGTAAATAGGACTGTACATATTACTCGCAATGTATACAGTAGTACTGACACTAATTATATACATAATACACATATTATACATGTATATCGACTAACCAGACAAAAAAAGGTCAAAATCGTTATTTTCCTTAATAAATTAGTAAAAATCACGAAAAATTAAGTAAATAACAATTAATTGAGCTAAAATCAACTAAAAATGTTTATATATTACTCGCAGTGTATACAGTAGTATTGACCCATTCCGGGAAGATCTTCATCGACCGGCAACTCTTTCCGTTGCTCTTCCGGTTTTTTGAGCTCATCGTAAACGACGTCGTCACCGTTTACAAGGAATTTAGTACGGCGATATTGTTTGTGTGAGTATCTTCGCTTCTTTACGCTCCTGTGTGGGCACTTTCCTCCCATGTTTCCCCTCTCTGCCAAATTAGGGTTTTCCGATTGATTTGTGAAGAAATTTGAAACCCTAGATTTTGATATCATAAACTCGTTTACATACTCCGAGGAACGACGCCGTATAAGCTGGTCTCACAGGACTTCCCGAGATATAGTATGTTCTGGTCTCCCCTAATTTATGTGGTACCATTTGATCGAACACAAAATTTAAAAAATAAGTGAATTATGTTATCAAATTATCCTTGCTTTAGTGTCTATTTTTGTCAATTTTTCTTCATAATAAGTATATTTTTTAAATGAAATGGAACCCAACAAAGGTATAATAGAGATCGTGCCATTAAATAATTGTCAAATAAGAAAAGATGACATTTATTTTGAGACAGACTAAAAAGAAAATGATATCATATAAATTAAAACAAGGAGAATATTTATTTAAGCAAATGTGAAAAAGATTAAGCAATAATTCTATTTTTATCTCATAATTCACGCAAGTTAGTTATACTACATTATAATTAATATTCTTCATTATATTTGATTGATAATTATAATACATTAAATTATTTTTATCATACAATTATATTACATTAATTATTTTAATCATATAATAATATCATGTCATATATTAAAACTTGATAAAGTGATGTAGCACGGGGCAATGACTTTTGATAGTAACAAAATTTATACTATAATTTATAACCGACAATATTACACATTGTAGAGTATATTCTGAGTTTGATTATGAAGGGGATATTAGATAACAAAGGATTAAGTAACCCATGGGTTAGCTCAATTTACAAAGTTAAGAGACTTGAATTTTAGATCACTAGTTCGAGCTTTGGGCTAGAAGAACTAATTTTAATATTTAAGTGAGGAAGAATAGAGAGTGGACCCACCATCTCCAAGTTTCGAACTTTGCAATTGACTCAAA
Source organism: Anisodus acutangulus (assembly GCA_029783415.1). Classification (NCBI taxonomy): domain Eukaryota; kingdom Viridiplantae; phylum Streptophyta; class Magnoliopsida; order Solanales; family Solanaceae; genus Anisodus; species Anisodus acutangulus. The sequence goes on from CM056505.1 coordinate 45,484,849, forward strand.
AGATCCGAATTTCTCGATCATAAAGAAGACAAAGGACTATGCTATAACATGTAAATTCAATGTATGACAGTATGACGATTATTCATAACTTGGAACAAATATCAATACAAATCGAACTCTATTATTTTGCATACTTGCATTTCGTGGTGAACTTTAATGTTGCGCTTCTGATTTAATTTCGATGGACACCACCTAGTCTTGATCTAGTAGAATAACTCAGATATTTAAAAATAATTATATAATAGTTAAAGATAAGTTCGTTTGGATCAAGCGTTTACCGTCATGTCAAATATTATAGTTGACAGCAAGGCAATTTTATTTTTTAACCAAGCCATTAATAAAGCACCACAACATGACCATGACTCCAACTTAATCCATTACCTAGGCCTCACCATAGGTAAGATTTTAGCGTTACCCAATAATAAATAATGGAGTAATAATGTCAGTCCAAGCCGTGAAAATAGACTCTTACAGAAATTAAGATTGTGTATAATAGAGTCTTATGATTCGACTTTTCCCGAATCTCGCACATAAAAGGAATTTAGTGCATTGAGCTGCCCTTTTTAATGTCAATCATCTTAAGCTAGCGCACCTGAACACTTGTTATTTCTTTCGATGCCTACTGACTACTGCAACGCCTTCAGAAGGGGAAGATGGAAAAAGGAAAGCCAAGATGCTATTTTGTCTGCAAGAGCACCAGCACCTTTCTGAGTCTTCTTTGCGGTGCAGGTGCAAATGCAGATAAAAATGTGTCATCTTGTTTACAAAAAGAAATGTCTACATTGTTATTCCCACAACCTCTACTACACACATATATACGATAAAGCTAATGCATCAAATGTTCTTTTATTTATTATGATGGGGAATACTTGGATTAGATGGGCTCAAAAAGATGTAAGCTACACAACAAATTAAACAGCTAAAGTGAAAGTAAACTTAATAAATATAGAAAAGAGCGTTCAAGATATACGATAAGTTTTATAGCTTCTAGTAGTAAATTTTAAAATAGAATTGATTCCTCCATCGTTAATCAAAGGAGTAGGGTTCGAGCTAGGAGTATGAATATTTTTTAGTTAGAAATTGATTTTCCCTTAAGTAAGCTTACACAGTGTGAATTCAAATTAATCACTAATTAATGTATATACCGGACCTGGAAAAATAAGAAAAATAGCAATTGAATGGTTAGTACAATGGTTAGACAAGAGCCACGTGCTGAATAGGCTTGGGCAGGTGCTGGTTATTCTTGATGACCAATTATAAAATGACACGTGTTCTCACCAAATGGAAGCCCACTAGCTCCACCTGAAACGCCTCACTTTGCCTGGTGGATAGATGGTGAGCATTGCGTAATGCAATTTCAACCAAAAACGTGTATATATAAATGGCTGCCAAATTGTTGAAATTTCTATGTCTTCGCACGCGAATCCCGAATTTAAAATTGATATATTCAAATTCTCTGTCTTCGCCGATGAACTTACTTCAATTTTGCTATAATGAATATAGACCTGAATATCTCGAATGTTTAACACATTTATATTTTATATATACATTGAGATTCAGTTGAACTCATTGACATTACGATGTATTCACCTCAATCACACTTAACCTTTGTATTCAAACTCTGAGAATGATTATTCGTTACCAAGAGGCTTAATGGATTAAAATCTCTTTAACTTTAATTGGAGATCTCAAGTTTAAAAGTTAAGAATACAACAACGGTAAGAATGGATCTTGAGCCTAACTCAATCCCAAAAACTATCTTGTAGGGTGAGAATTGTCCAAGTCGAGTCTATGTTCCCATTCCATATCCGATGTTGGACTCTTAACACTCCCCCGCCCACCCAGACCTTGTTAATTGCAGCGTGAATAATATAATTTGGGGGCCCAACATCGGTAAACAAAGAGTTGGAATGAACTTGGCTCTGATACCATGAAAGAATAGATCTTATTGTCTAACTAAACCCAAAAGCTAGCTTGTAGGATGAGAATTGTCCAAGTCCATATAAAGAGTTCATGTTCTTATTCCATATATGATGTGGACTCTTAACACTCCCCCGCACGCCTAGACCTTGTTAACTGGAGTGTGAATAATATAATTTGTGGGTCCAACATCGGTGAACAAAAAATTGGAATGAGTCTGACTCTGATACCATGTAAAGAATGAATCTTGGGCCTAACTCACACCTCCTCTTCACATGCCCAAACCATCTCAGTCTCACTTCCCTCAGCCTGCCCTCCACATGGGGCACTCCGACCTTGTCCTGTATATCTACTAAAGGTTAAGAATAAAGCCTTTTAATGGATAGTTAAACGCAAGAGGGCGGTGTGTGTGGGGGGGGGGGTTGAGCTAGAGGGGCAAAACCCCCATTTTCTAATCACATTGTATATATAAGGTTGTATTTTTTTAATATATATATATATAAAGGGCAGTCTGGTGCACTAAGCTCCCGCTATGCACGGGGTCCGAGGAAGGGCCAGAACACAAGGGTGTATTGTACGCAGCATATCTCACATTTCTGTAAGAGGTTTCCACGGCTTGAACCCATGACTTCCTGATCTTATGGCAGCAACTTTATCACTTACTCCAAGGTTCCCCTTCAAGAGACTTTTTTAATATATATATATATATATATATATATATATATATATATATATATATATATAATAGATGATAGCTCCGTTGATGAAAATCTTGCCTTGGCTACTGATTAATTAAGCCAAAAAGAACAAAATTTCACTGTCCTGCTTTCATGGGCTGGCAGAAAGAGCCCAAATCCTTTGAAAGTTGCAGGTATTTCCAGTCCACATTAACTCAAGTCAAAAGACCAATTTGGTATCTACAAAGTTGCTGCATATGTTAGGTATTCAACTTTTCCTTGAGAAGGTGGAGAAGAAACAAGAAACATTTGATCTGCCATACATGATACAGCTTACAACCACACACAAATCCATTCATATTTAATTAAGTGGATGATAATATAACAAAACTCACGTTTTACAAGTTCAGTAGCTATATCAAATCTTGTAGAATTCAGCACAAAGCAAAACACCAAAGAGCTTATTCTTTATCCTCTAGCTCCTATCGAACAGTCAGCAACATTCTCCGCAAATGCAGTTCACACTTCACAGTAGCGGTCTTCGTCAAACTCAGTATAAACCTGAAAGAAGGCCGAGAATAAAACAATAATGCGGCATCACGAGTTATCCTGCTTTCGTCAAGCATTTTTTTTGACAACAGAGGAATTTCTGAAAGTCAGCTGGCACCCGGTTCAAAATTCGTCCGAAATGAGCCTGACTCTCTACTTTTCTCTACTTAAATACCGTACTTTAACTGCGACCGGGTTTGAACTCATGGCATGCACCCAACCCACACATCACGATTCATGCATTGGAACCAAAGCCCTGGGGCGCGAAATTCATTTGCTCTCAAAATGACATTACGAGTGCTCTAGATAGCACATCCACTTAACTCTGTTCAAAAAAATTGTCAGCAGCTCTATGTAAAAGATACAATACCTTAATTGACACAGACAATGCTCTCTCTTCCTCATTGCTAAAAGTGCCAGATACTCTTTGGCACCATAGACAAGGATATCCTCTCCAAATTAGTGTTAGCCACCTGAGACAAATAATCTGTTTAGATGTTCACTGCCTTCCTCATAATATCAGCTAAATGCAAAGATATGTTAAACAAAGCTTTCCATCTAACTAACCGTGAGGGCAGAAGTGATTACTCTTCTAATTTGTCAGACAGGCATCACCTTGGTGATGCATCTGACATGAATAAGAAAAGGAAAATAAGCTAATTAATACCTTGAAAAGCAGGAAAGATACATGAATCTGCATTTAGAAATGGAAAGAAAAGATCATCTACTACAAACTTGATTATTCCTCATAGTAATTGCTAGTCTTAGGAGACGCATTGAAATAGACGCTCACCTGCAACACCAACATATATCGAAGACATATGAGGTAGGTAATTGTCTATCAGAAAGAACCTCTACCTCCCAAGGTAGGGGTAAGGTCTGCTTACACTCTACCCTCCCCAGACCTCACTTGTGGGATTACACTGGGTATGTTGTTGTATATTGCGTAGGTAATTGAACAACAATATCTCGGTAGCTAAACTACATATTCAAGTAGATATCCAGTCCTCCATATTTCAAAACAATGGTGAAACTCAACCACGTAAGTACATCTACTAACCTGCTGAAAGGCGTTATAGGTTCTCGCACAAGGACACGACAGAGGCCGCAGCCATGAAATGAAACATGTATAGAAAAACGCACTTGGGGCAGCAGAAGTTAAGAGTAGTTTCATGTAGTAAAGGCAATGAATTTGTAATTTGTTATGCTTCCCACATGGTACGGAAAATGATAAAAGGTTGAATACAATGCTTATTCCTGAGACAGACCCTTTTGTTGTTTGTAAGGTCTTTTAGAAAGTGGCGAACTGGAAATGAATTAACACATGTAAAACACATAGATGTGCTACATTTCTTACTAAAACATACCAATGCTCCTCCTCCACAATTATTAGAGGTCACATGATCTATCAGTCCAAGCAATAATCACAAGCATCACATGCACAAATCAATCTTTGACAATCAACAACAACTTCAGGTAAAAGAAGGAACCATCAACAACCAGTGTTGGTCCAACAAATTGGGATATTAAAATGTCTGATTGATCAGCCACATAGGCGTGATATCAGGTTCAAATTCGATGAACAGGAAAGTAAGGTATGAGAGGTAAAAGGTAGGTGTGACCATGCACCGCTGCTCAATTTATGAGTAACTGGAAAATAAGATGCAATCTTCCCATTTATTGAGGGGATACTATGGAAAAGAAGTGGAAATGTCAAGTCTTGTAACAAAATCAGCATTAAGGAAGAGCTAAAAGGTGGAGCATGCACAACACCACAAGAATTTAGAATTGAATTCAAGGCCATGATTCTTAAAACTACACTTATCATTTGAGTAGCAAGGGTTTACTCTGATCCAACAAAAATACACCATTCTTAGAAGTAACAGAAAATAAGTTAGGTTGCAATGGATGTACATTTCCTTTTTTCTTCGACAAGATTGTTTAGATCTAATTTAAAGCAATAGACAAAGCAGAAGATAGAATGCTAATTTATTGGATTATTATCAAGTAACCCACAAGGCATAAGTTGTTTACTTTAATACTTCGATTATAGATGTCCCACCCTTGAATGTTTTAAGTTGCTAAAGAAAGAAAGAAACCACTTGCATCTGAAAACATGTCAGATTTTCAAACATGAGGACTGCTGCACCATATCGTCAATTATCACAATATTAGGACGTCTATCCAAGACACATGTAATGAGCACCAAGTTGACAACATCACCCTACATGACATTACAGAAGAACCAGTTAGAAGTGTTTGAACAATATAGTCGATTATATTCTAGCAATGGAAACTAAACCTCGGAAACAAACTATATAATAGTGGTTCGACATGTTAAATACAGGAGTCAATAATGTGTTCCAGGGAAAACAGCTATTGCTTCGTTGCTCACCAGAAACTAAAGAGATTATCGAACTTCAGTTGGGCATTTCATAAATGAATTCACCTCACCTTGCAGCTGTAGTAGCTTACAGGGATTGTTAACTTTATTTTTCAGTGTCCATATGCTTATTTATCCCTATGCGTATTTTTTTTATAACCATGGTGTCCGAGCTAGCTTGCGCGCATCTCAACTAATTCCACGGGATACCTGCCACCTTCCACCAGCAACATATACCAGATAACTCTATCTACCAAGGCTAGGACAAATGGGAAAAAATTACCTAATGTTTTTGTCTCCGTTGGGATTTGAACCTGAGACCTCATGGTTTTCCTCCACTTCACTGACCACTAGGCCACACCCTTGGGTGCTTTATCCCTATGCGTATTTGTAAAATGGTGATCCTTATCCAACAAACATAGATATGGTTGCAGATCTCATATCCTTACAATCTTAGAAAATCGATTTTTCACATCATCACATGGAAATAGTATTGGAGATCTTAAGACTTCTTAGTTATATTAGGCATCTTGGAGGAGATTCCAGGACAATATGAACTTATAGAATCTTAATGCATTTGAAGTGGCTTAAGAACCTAAGGTGGCTGGTCTAATATTCTTTTTGTTATTTACTTAATTCCCCACAATTCACAACTATAACATTCCCGTTTTGAAAGGAATAAAGGTTGGAGTGATACAGAGAGAATAAAAAAGGTAAAGCATCAACAATGCCGAAATCTTTAGAAATACTTATGCAAACTCAAGACAAGATATTTATGACAAGATTAGGAAATATAACACATGCGGGACAAATAACAAAAGAAACGAAGAAGAAAAAGAAAGATCAAAGGCATTTTATGCATATACTGATGATGTATATTAAACTGAGAAAATTCAATCACCTACGAATTAATGAAAAGAAGATCAAGAATACTCATAGGGTTGAATATAATTTGCACTATCCGCCTACATCCTCATATACATAATTTACAAAGTTCTCTAAAAATTCAGGGTAAATGTTGCTTCAGGTAAGAATAAAAACAAGAAAAAACAATGGAAGTGTCAATTTGTCTTTTGTAGTTAGCACCCACAAATATCAAACAATATCCTTTAAGAGTCAAAACCAAGATCCTGTCCTTTTAACACGGACTAAGTTTAGAGGTTATCAGCACACACAACCAAAAGATTCAGAACTAGAAAAAAAAATTGGCGAGCTTCACACTTTGTTTTCAAAATACATCATTTTTATGGAGTGCCAGACGTAAATTGATGACATGTGCCAGTAAAGCTGAACATTCTTGTTTCATACCAAGTGACGTTTGGGAAAATACTTACCCACATCGGGTGCTTACACAAACCAAGTATGCCAACCTTAGTAGTTAAAAATTAGAGTGAGAATATATACAACTTAATTGTTGAAGAATCCCACATCGGTGGTTAATGGAATGGGTGGTCTCCTTATATGGACTTGAGAAATCCTCCCCTCAAGAGTGAACTTTTGGGGTTGAGTTAGGCCAAGTTCCATTCTTTACATGGTATTAGCGCAAGACTCATCCCATTCGATGTTAGGCCCCCACATTAAATTGTCCACCCACCAGATGTCCGGCCCTAGGCGTAAGGTGGGGTGTTGACGAGTCCCACATTGGTGGTTAATGGAATGAGTGGTCTCCTTATATGGACTTGGGCAATCCTCCCCTCATGAGCTAGCTTTTGGGGTTGAGTTAGGCCCAAGATCCATTCTTTACATTAACCATGATTAAGTGCTGAATGTATATATGAAAGACACATGTCTTGCATTCATTGATTTGGTGTGAACACCTGGTGCGAATAAGTTTTTACCGTGACGTTTGTCACAAACACATTAAATGCTACTTATAATTTTCAACTAACTTAACAACATTTTGGTGTGGGAAAGTTGACAAATTGAGTAACCAAATCAGCCAATTTAACCAACAATTTATTTCCCTAAACAAAATCCGACATAGCTTAACTAAAAATTTATTGCTCTCAACAAGCGGGACGTATTTAAACCAAACCTTCTACTTTCTAAAGCATTACTGATAGCCATGGATAATTTTAGGAAAGTCATCCTTCATAAGGTAGTTTATAAACATTTAAATAAAGCCAACCACTTACTAACATATCCATCATGACTTGGGACTGCAAGTATCCCGCACAAGAATGGACAAGTTAGATGACAAATCCAAGAGTCGATGACGATGTTAGTCTTGGATGTGCTCGAAATGTGTTATGCCCCATATTCACATGATTCCAAATGACGTGTGTCGTCTTTGAGGCTAGTTTTATGCATCACTTCATGGCTCTACATCAAGAAAAAAGAAGAGTTATGCCAGCTGTAAAGAACATCAAAGCGTACTAGCAATTATCATTTATTTGATAGTATGAGTTTGAAAGCAATCCGTTGATGTAGGTGCCGACAGGATAAAACAACATAGTCCTATTGAGCTAAGCATTTTGTTTCAGATCCAGGTCAGAATTACCACTAATACTCTCTAGAAAAAAGCATGAAAACCAGAGTAACTTAGAAGCTAAAAAAACGGATATGGTCAATAGTGAGAGAAGATGACGAGTTATAATAAAGGGGGTTCAGAAGCATTTCGGTGAAATTCAGATTAAATCTCTTTTGCGCTTCTCTTTAAATACGTAAATACATATAATCATTCAAAACTTAATCTTTATTATCGAATACAAAAGTTTAACATGTATACTTATGTTTAGACCCTCCAACAGCATTGTCGGAGGGAAAAGCCAGAACTCCAGCTAGCAAGATGATACGTTGCAGCACCTTCATTGCATGTAGACCGTGTGTCTTTCACATGGAAGAACTTTATTTAAATGGATTACTCAATCTATGACACCACTCCACCTCATCTCCATTTAGTGTCGTCACCTTCACCACAATCACACTTCATCTTTATTTAAAGCAACAAAACCTGCATCCTAAAGTTCACCACAATCGCACTCCATCTCTATGTACTTGCAGAGCAAGCTCGTTCCTTTCAACCCAAAGTGCTCTGCTCCCTTACTAAACTCTGAATTCAGGTCCTCCATACAGTAACTAGAGCACAAACCATGAGAAATCTTGTTTTCCAAGATCCTGGGATCAGAGTAAGCACCAATACCACTCAAAGTCTAAATCATATTTGGGAGCGAATACGAGTTCCAGTAGTTGTGCCTGCTCTACACCTTGCAATGTATCTATGCATCGCGATGTCCATCATGCTCTTTCTTGAGCGTGTTTACATGGCAATAGTGATAGCAGGGGTCAAGTGCTTTGGAAAAAAAAGATATACCAAGTATAAGCTCGAGTCCGTAAAAGAAGACCTACAGAAAAACAAAAACTACCCGATGGTGTTAGTCCAAATTCCTATGTTCAACGAAAAAGAGGTACATACTTTCCAGAACATCTTAACCTTATTTGAGTAAACATCTTTTCTATTCAACTTCCAGAGATTTAAAGTTAAACATGATTATTGTTCAGCATTGTGTTTCAATTTTGCCTAGAAGAAACTATGTATGTGCCTGTTTCTAACCCCCTTTCTTTTATCTGATCAGTGGTTATATTGTTTCCATCTTGAGAGTAATTTTTAGAGAATAAATCACTAACATACAATGATCCCAAAAAAAAAGGGCAGCCCGGTGCACTAAGCTCCCGCTATGCGCGGGGTCCAGGGAAGGGCCGGACCACAAGGGTCTGTTGTACGCAATCTTACCTTGCATTTCAGCCCGAGGATGTTTCCACGGCTTGAACCCATGACCTCCTGGTCACATGGCAGCAACTTTACAAGTTACTTCAAGGACAATGATCCCAAAACTGAAATAAAATTTAGTCAATCAGCAATAGAAAATACAATTTCATTTCTCACAACCACCAATAATCAAAAACCTAGAAACAACACACAGTGTACAACCATATCCGAGTATCAAATGAAAGTTCATGGGAGGATTTTACCTTCAATGCTAGAGGAGAAATATTTGTTCTCCTCTCACCCTTTCCCTACCTGGCTTCCCCATAGGAGAAATATTTGTTCTCCTCTCACCCTTTCCCTACCTGGCTTCCCCATACCCATACCATCCAAAAAAGAATTACTCCTACAAAAATGACAAAATTACACCAAAAATATCAGTAATTTTTTAAATGAAAAAACAGATGCCAAGAGATTACTCCCTTCTCATATAAATCCAAAACCATTAGTCGGACTTTACTGAATAAGCTGACAAATCTTTTCTCATGATATTTATAAACTTTTCCCTGTTGAGTACTGCAACAAAACCATTTAATAGTAAGACACCAAATAATAAAATAGATCTGAAGGTCAATGTTAATTGGCTAACAAGGTCAAACCAAGATGTAAATCAGGACATGGAAAGGAAGGAAGCTTATTCCATCTGTTTATAAATTCCAAAAGGAGCAAGATAGTTTATGGACATTTTTACCAGTTGAGTCTACCTACTAATTTGACTGATCACAGAAATTATATATTTATGTTAATCATCCAACACTGTTGATGACTTGTACATAGCTTAATAAAAAGATAAACCACAATGAGCATCTAATAAAAAACCAACGGAAATAAATCTAGATATTTTCTGTAGTTGTGCAATAAAAATTAAATAATATATCAATAGCATATTGACTTTAAGGTTCTAGCCTCTAGCTTAGAGGTACAAGGAAAATATTTAGGAGCATACAAAATAAAGGCACTACTTTTTGTGTCTTGCTCAAAGAGGATTAAAAGTGGATAACAAGAAAAACACAACTGAAATTAGTCCGAGTGCTAACTAGAACAGCAGATAAATAGAGATATGAACTTTCTCTACAAATGAAGAACCACTTTTTTTTGAAACTGCTAATGTTCTCTACAAATGAAGAACCATTACTCATCTTATCGTTCTTTATCAGGTTTACAAGCTCTCAATTGGAGCTGTATGTGGCTTGTCATGGCCATCAGATAGGCTCATAGTGCAGGTTCTTGATGACTCCACCAACGAAGTTTTAAGGGTATCTCTTTCAACTCAACTTTATCTGAGAGCAAAATTTAAGAATCTTCTGAATCTCAATTAATGTTTGAGAATATATTTGCAGACATTAGTGGACTTGGAATGTCGAAAGTGGATAGAGAGAGGGATAAACGTGAAATACGAAACAAGAAACAACAGGAATGGCTACAAAGCTGGTGCTCTCAAGGAGGGTCTAAAGAAGCAGTATGTTGATGACTGTGAGTTTGTTGTGATCTTTGATGCAGACTTTCAGCCTGATGAAGACTTTCTTTGGAGGACCATACCATATCTTCTCAACAACCCAGAACTAGCTCTGGTTCAAGCCAGATGGAAATTTGGTAAGGCCAACAGCATTATGTCCACATGCACACTGAATAATTGGTCATTACCTCAAAAACAAACAAAATTTAAAGGTGTTCAGAAGAGGTAAAAATTTATGAATAGTGGATTACTATGTTTATGATAATAAACTGTGATTGTATCCATTTTATGATAAGAGTATTCTATTATGTTGTTTCCATCTCGCTCAAAGAACTTTTCATGAAAAAGATTCATCTAAAAACGAAAATTTTCAATTCAGCAAAATGTCCTTAATCTATTTAAAACGCAATGCATACATAGAGAAAGAATTAACAGCTTCAGTCGTATTTTTGTTTCTTACTAACTTGGCTATTAATGTAAGTGAAAATCTTTCCACAGTCAATGCAGATGAATGTCTGATGACTCGACTTCAGGAGATGTCATTAGACTATCATTTCAGTGTTGAGCAAGAAGTTGGCTCGTCAACATGCTCATTTTTTGGGTTCAACGGTAAGCAAAGTCTCAGATCTCACTCCACATACAGGCATTCAACAGCTAGAAATTATTTTGAGAATGTAATTAGCTTTTCGGATTGAATTGTAGGGACTGCTGGCGTGTGGAGAATTCGAGCAGTGAATGATGCTGGTGGATGGAAAGACAGGACCACAGTAGAGGACATGGATCTTGCAGTCAGGGCTAGCCTTAAGGGTTGGAAATTTGTATTTGTGGGCGACTTAGCTGTGAGTTCATAACTACAAAAATTCTTATTTATGGAAATGACTAGGAGCCTCTATGTATCAGATGCATAACATTGTTCATTTAGGTCAAGAACGAACTACCAAGTACCTTCAAGGCTTATAGATTTCAGCAGCACCGCTGGTCATGCGGCCCAGCTAACCTCTTTCGCAAGATGGTGAAAGAAATCATGTTTTGTGAGGTGATACAATTTATTTAAATTATGCATACTATAAAAAAAGAGGAACTTTTCCGTCAACAATCACACCATACCGTTTCTTTGAAATGCAGCGTGTATCAATCTATAAGAAGTTTCATCTCATCTACGGCTTCTTCTTTGTGAGGAAGATTATTGCACACTGGGTTACTTTTTTCTTTTACTGTGTCGTCATCCCAGCAACTATCTTGGTGCCTGAAGTCCATCTTACAAAGCCCCTAGCTATATATCTTCCAGCAACTATTACCATTCTTAATGCCGCTTGCACACCAAGGTATGTGAACTCAGAAATCCTCCTTTTGTTTTTCATTTTCACATCTTTCAAGTACAATAATTTAATACAGCTTTAGTCTGGTTTCCACGCAGATCTTTCCATCTTCTTGTATTCTGGATCCTATTCGAGAACGTCATGTCTCTCCATCGATCTAAAGCAACAATAATAGGACTCTTAGAAGCTAGCCGAGTAAATGAATGGGTTGTAACTGAGAAGCTGGGGAACATGATGAAGCAAAAGTACAGTACCAAGGCATCAAAGAAACCAAGATCGAGGATACGTGAAAGGTAATCGTATATCCATACTTAATCATTACATCTGAAAGTTCATTCAGTCCTAAGAAGTTGGTTAAACATCAAAGTATTCTCTATCCTGCAAATTTCTGACTGTAACCTGCACTATTGTTTGCAAACAGGATTCACGTCTTAGAGCTGCTAATGGGAATGTATATGCTACACTGTGCTATATACAACATGCTATTTGGAAATGATCACTTTTTCATATACCTGTTCCTGCAAGCAGGAGCTTTCTTCATTGTTGGAATTGGCTATGTTGGAACATTTGTCCCCAATTAGAAAGTCTGGTGAACATAGGATGCCACTGGCATGCAGGACAAACAGTGAGAACCATGCCCCAGCTAGCAGACTACTAGTATGCAAGTGCTAAATTGTATAAAAACAATAGGCCCTACAAGAGCTTAAAGGTTTCAATGTAATAACGTGTTTTATTATCTTAATATATTTGCAGAATTGACAGCATGTTCATTTGGCTGTTCAAATAACTTTTGCTACTCTTCGTCGTGTTATCAGATTTCCACTGCATAATATGTATGTAGTAAGTTATGAAAAAGATGAACATTAGTATTGTGTTTTCATTTTTACTTATCAAGAAAGATACTTTCTATTCTTTTCTGCAAGAAAAAGGTGAGCAGGTGAAACTTAATGATCTAGGTAAGCATATTTTACTTCATGACTCACCCCTCCTGAAGAGTTTAATTAACCTGTGGATCCAAGAACCCCCAAATTTTATAAACCTTACATGGAGAAAGGCAAAAAAAACCAGGGCACCTAAATATCACAAAAGAAAATGGGGAAATGACAATGAAAGCCATAAAGCAAAGATATTCCTCCAGCTTTGGCCATCTTCATCTGTCAGTTGTCTGTGAACCACGAGAATTTAATGTTTTTAGAACTGGAAATCTTCATTAAGGATGAAGATGATCTGAAGCTTATTCCTTTATGCATCATTTAGACGCATAAACAGATAAAGAGCACGAATCACTTCTGATATTGTGCACCAGAACAAATAAATACAGATATTGATTTCGTCTTTATATAGACATAAAGTATCAGTCGAATCTCATATTAATACTCAATCTCTAGCAATTTGTATCATACTCATTCCAATTTGGTAAAAATGTATGACTCCATTCCATTTCTATACAATTTTCAGAAATTCAAATTCTTTAAACTAGTCAAACTTTAAACTTTGATCTAATATCTTCTCTAACAATAAACTTGTGAACTATCACTTCAATATTTTCTTTCGCAATCACTACTATAATTATAATTAACTTAACATCTTAAACTTTGTGTTCAGTCAAATAGCGTTATCATGCTAACACATGAAGTACGCCGAGCATCATTAACAATTTCTGATCGCAATAAATTGTTCGATAGTGTATCATTCATGAAAAGATGTACCTCCAAAAGTTCGAATACTTTGTTGTCTGAGGTTATTCCTTTATGCATCATTTAGATACATAAACAGATAGCATGCAAGAGCTCGAATTTGTTTCTGATATTGTGCCACCAGAACAAACACATAAAGATCTTGATTTCTTCTTCATATAGCCATAAAGTATCATTTGGTTATTTTCATTTTCATACTGCTTTGAATTTCTTGTCTGTATCTGACCTTCCCATGCTGTGGGATTTTACTGGGTATGTTGTTGTTGTTGTATAGCCATAAAGTATCAGTGGAACCTCATATTAACACTGAATCTCTTCCAATTTGTATCATACTAATTTCATTTTGGTAAAATGTATTACACCATTCCATTTCTATACAATTTTCAACAACAACATAACCAGTGTAATCCCCCACAAGTGGGGTCTGGAGAGGGTAGAATGTACGCAGACCTTAACTCTACCTTTGTGGGGTAGAGAGACTATTTCCGATAAACCCTCGGCTAAAAAAAATTCCACAATTTTCAGATTCAAATTCATTAAACTACTAAATATTTGAACTTTGACATAATATCTTCTCTAACAATAAACTTTTTCTACTTTTACTCTAATACTCCCTCTGTCTCAATTTATATCACACAATTTCTTTTTTAGTCGGTAAAAGAGAACGACACATTTCCTTATTTGACAATAATTTAACTTTAAACTTTAGCTTTTAACATACCGAGATGATCTATAACCACACAAATATCTTTGATTTGTTTTAGACCACAAAATTCAAAAGTCTTTCTTTATTTCTTAAACTCCGTGTCTAGTCAAACTACATCATATAAATTGAGACAGAATAGGAGTATAATATAGGAGTACAATCAATTTAACATCTTAAACTCTAATTTCAGTCAGATAGCGTTATCATGCAAACATATAATGTACGCCTAGCAGCACTAACAATATCTAATCGCAATAAATTGTACCAAAGTGTAACATTCATGAATAAATGTACCTGTGAAATCGAAGAGACCCGCCGGAAGCCGATCGGGTCAAAGCCGGGTTAAGTTCACAAATGACCATATCATAAGGGTCGGGTCGTCTTGATTTTTTAGCCCGTTTAATAAAAAAATTTAAAAATAGTTTTGGCTTCAGAAAATTAGTTAAGCAAAGTTTTTGTGCATAAGTGATGGATATAAATTTAGGATTTTTCAAACAATTAACATGCTTAATTGACCACAAGATTTGTCTTATGACACAGGTTAAAACTTATGCCTAATTTGTTGCGCATGGAACATAAGCAGACATAAATTAGTTTTATCTATAAGACACAAATTTAAAATATTTCAAGACAACAACCCGCTCAATTGACTACAACATGTGCCTTATTACAAAGGCTGAAACTTATGCATAATTTGTCGTACATCGAACATAAATTGTGAACATAAATTAATTTTTTTTGTAAGATAGAAATTAAGAATATTTTAACATAGTAAGTTATGCTTTATATAGGCAAAAACTAGAACTTATATTTCACGGACAATAAAAGTATTTTCTACCGATATTTTCAAATTAAGGTTATTTTGTAAAAAAATTATTAAGCGAAGATAAATATTCAAAATCGGACATTTTTAGAGACCCATGTGTCATTTCCTGCTAAAAGGACAGTCCTGTATCAGAAAATGGACTTATATTAGACCTTATCCTACAACTTCAAATCATTTGGGCTACTTGGTTAATCGGGCCAGTTACATTACCAGCCCAGTTTGTTAGGATTACTTGTCATATTATTACTTAGAAATACTATTACTTGTAAAATTTGTTCACATAGAAAGTCTCTAGTCAAAGATCTTTTTTTTTTGCGCGGATCTCCTTTCATACGGACTCGTCTTTAATTTTTGCCTCTCAAATTACTGGTCTTTAATTTTTGTTCATACTTCTCATTTAATAAAAATTTATGGACCAATTATTCTTGTTCTTTGATCTACGAAAGTGGAGATTCTGGATTCGATCCATAATAGAGTCGAGATAAAATAAATTTTTCAAGATAAAGTTTGCCTTGTCGGATAAGCCTTGTCCGGCATAAGTTTTGTAGAAATGAAGTTATCCAACATAAGTTAAGTAGTAACTAATGAGTTTGGTATAAATTTATAAAAACTTTGCCTTATCCGACATAAGTTATGTAGAAATGAAGTTATGTCGGATAATTTAATATCTACAGAATTTATGCCGGACAATTAAACTTTGCCTTGCGAAATTAGGTGATAGATAAAGGTAAGCTGAATTTCTTTTTTTGTCTTTTCAATGTTAAGGATATTTTCGATTATTTTTTATTATTTAAAGTGTCGAAAGACAAAAATTAAAGACTAGCGATTTGAGGGGAAAAAATTAAAGACCACCCCAAAATTGGCATTCGTGAGAATTACCCGTCAACGATCTATTAATTTGACCTCCAGGGACTTGAGAATTTATTTATCATTTGAAAAAGTGTCAAACTTGCCTTTAATATTTGTGATTTAATTTATATTTATCCTTGGTTAACTATCAGTTCATAAATGTCTCTAATGTTATGTTCTTGAACAATTAAAAAGGTCTAAATATGCTCCATGCACTGACTGTGATAGCCACATATGGACAAATGTGGACTTTTTTTATCGTTGAGATATATATATTTAAGCTTTTTAATTATTCATGGGTATATTTAGACATTTTAAAATTCTTTCAAGAAAATAACACATTAATTTTTATGATAATTTACTCATTGCGTAACTAATGGCTATTACTATGGCTAGTGCTAAACATACCCATTCAAGAGAGAAATACTATGACTTCAATTTTTTGCTCTTCTTATTAACTCCTATTCAAATTTCAAGATATTTGGCTGAAAGTCAGTTTTCAATGATTGTCACAAAGAAGTTATGGTTATAATAGAACTATGTATAATTGACCAACTTAAAACCTTAAATCTTTATGAAATTATCACTTCTCATGTCAGGTTAGGCCTCTCCGGTTTGAGCTTGGGCCCCGAAAACACTAGCGACTGACAGTCTATATGGGAATGATCGCCCGTGTTTTTCGAGCCTAGTATCCCGCACCTCGCGTTCATAATATTTACATCCACCCGTTCTCTAGTGTACTTCTTTCATGACATGCTATAGGCTAATTTTGTTTGTGAATCCTATTAAAAATTTGTCATGGACAGTTTGGAACTGAATAAAGTGGTAACAACTTTATACTCAAGGTGCTTACCTATCCTTTTCCAAAGAAGATGCTTCATCATCTTGGAATTACTACTTACTGCGCATGGTATGAGTTCTCTTAAATGTAATGAAGTATAAACATAATTCTATTTTAAAAAAAAATGAATCCAAAAAAGAAAAAGAGTTAAAAGGACATATCCACCCAGTTTAATAACTGAGCCTTACAACCACTTTTCTTTGCATGCCAGTGGTAGTGGAGCAGTTAGTATTACAAGATCTTTTTTTAGGCTTGAACAATTTGCTACATGAAGTTTGGTCTCGGGTCACGGGTCACGGGTCGTGGGTCGTGAGTCATGGGCTTCTTCTGATATTATCTTTTTGGACTCAAATTGCTTTATATTTATAATTTGGTCCCTGAAGTTTCAGGTAAGTTAAATTGGGCAGAGAACTTGTGATTTTGCTGTTGGGTTTTGGAACGTTAACCAACATTATTATGCACATCAATTCAGTCATTTATTTTGGCTGAATTACTCTCCCTAAAGGCTCTAATCCGTTGCACATCAATTTGTCATTTATTTTGGCTGAATTACTACCTCCATAATTGTCATTACTTGACCAGTAACAGCAATTATGTGGGCAGTTGGTAAGTCCCCTCCTTCAACTATATAATGAAGTCTTTGCACAATTGTTGAGACACACAGAACACACAAACGAAATCAGATTCTTTCTACTACTTTTCAGCATCATTTCTTACTCAAAGTTCTTCAAAGTAACACTTGAGTTTCCTTTGCTCATTTGTTGAGTTGTTGTTTTATCTTGGGAGACTATTATCCAGAACGTAGAAAGGATATATGCGGGACAATCTTGTCTTAAAGACAGAGTGTCATCACTCGACACATCAATCAGTTTCTTGTTCCAGTTTACTGAAATTTCAGATTGTTGTAATTTCATTTTGTTGTAATACTTAGCAGTTACTTATTTCTGTTTCCTGCACCATTATAACCAACAGTTCTTACCTTATTTAAAGTAAAACTAATAGGAGTATCACCTTATTAGAGATGCAATGGGGTAGGTGGGGGTTGAAACTTTTTTTAGAGAATTTAGTGAGGTGCAGTTTCCCTCCCTTCACATTAAACTTGTAAGGCTTTGGAAAGCCACAAAATTATCGCACCAGTGTGGTAAAACTACCTAACATCCATTGACGAACAAAAATTAATTACTCCCCCGTTTTAAAACCATTGAACTACTTTCTTTACTAATTTGTCCTAAAAAGATTGGTTTCTTTTTATATTTAGAAATAATTTAATTTTATGAGACCATTTACAATCACACAAATATCTAAGATTTGTTTTGGACCACACATTTCAAAAATCTTCCTTTATTTCCTAAATTTTGTGCCAAATTAAACTAGACCAATCTTTTTAGGATGAAGGGAGTACTATATATATAAATTATAATATTTAATTACTCCATAAGTTATCACTTGAGTGAAGAAATATATTCTTATTAATCCATATATTAATATTAATCACATATGATAATCAAACATCAGCTGATCAATCAATAACCAATCATAATTTTATAGAATTGTAATTCCTTTCCTTTTTAAGTCTAGCTTTCTCATGAACTGGTTAGTTTTCTTCTATGAAATTATATTTTGATAAACTGAACGTAAAATTAATTGTAGAATTTCTTTTTTGGTATCAAATCTTAGTTAAAAGAAAAAAAAATAAAAAATTATGCGGGTGGGTTGAAAACATCAAAATTTGCTATGCGGGACGGATTGGAGTCTTTGCGGTCTTCGCGGATTTGTCTCGCAATCGCCCCGCCCCACACCTCACCATTTGTCATCCCTACACCCTATGAGGTTAAACACGAGTAGTATTCCACACGCACGTGCTACGTCAGCGCTACATCATCACCAATGTCAGAAATACAATAAGTTTATATTTTGTTTATTTTTTCACTAGTTTTCCTTTTTTTCTTCATTTACACTTTTTTCTTCTCTAACTACCTGTCAGCCACCACCCAACACCAAAGAAATCCGGAAAGTGCAATTCGACGGGAGAAATCTTGACTGAAAAACGAACAAACGTCTTGACGGCAACCCGAACATAGACCCTTGAACCCCGTTTGAAAGTAACTTTTCCTATTTATGTTGTTACTGTTATTAAGTAGCAGTGATTTAAGTTCCCCTTGTTTTATCTGATTATATAATGAAAATTATATCAACTTCCTTTGTCCATGAAAACATTATTGCGATCATTTTATCTAATGAGAAATGTAGTCGATTTATAGATTGTGGTTTGCTTTCTTTGTCTGGTAACACTCAAATTCAATCAGGTAGTTTTATATTTGTATTGAGGTACCTTTGAATTTCCATGTGCCCATGCACATTGAGAATAGATTAAGTACTAGTACTAAAAAATGGTACAGTTGACAAAATGAACCAAGTCTATTGATAATACAAATGTATAGTCCTGTCTTTGAAACTGCTATCCAAGATTTGTTTCAATTGCAAATGTATTGAAAGTTTCTTTTACGAATGCAACCACAGACGGTCATGCAAGCGCTCTTCTCCTCCACCAAACATCTCATCAACCCTCTCACCATCACGGTAGAAATGAAAAGTTGGCGTGTAGCGAATGTTCTGAGTCGTCTCTGGACATTCATCAATATCAGCGTACACGAATGAGAGTTTTGGGAACTTTTTGCTCAGCTCATGAAATGAAGGAAGGATCTGGTTGCAGACACGACACCTGCAAATTAAATGCAAAAAACAATGATTGTTGATACAGAAAAATTAGAATGTCAAACACTTTTATTAGTTGCTTGATCATTTGATGTCTTTCACAATAAAAAACGCATCTTGTTGTCACCGTATAACTCCATAGTTTGGTTTCATGTTGCAACATTATAAGTTCCAGATGCCCACAAGACAATCAAGCAGACACAAAAGTCATCTTAAACTGAGAAGCTGCAACACTTCTCTTCAGATGGTGGGTTTCAGACTTGCTTAAAGGATTCTGCTCTACCAAAAAGGTGCATGGTAGAATCAAGTTAAGATAAGTTAATTTAATAACGGAAAAAAATACAAATACAGTGAGAAGATCCAAACAGGGAATTAACAAGAATCCCCAGTGACAACGACTAAAAACATCCACTTTATTGATATCTACTTAGTTCACAGTCGAACTTCTTGTAGAACTAGTACACGATGAAAGAGGACTTTAAGAAGATATAGAGCCATGGCCTCGTACACTGGGAAGACAAACTAATTTCATATAGAGCTTTGAAACACGGGTGTTAAATGTATAACTTTTGAATTGACCACTATATATAGCAGTTCTGCAATTTCAAATCCTAAATGCATTTAAAGTAACCGTCTCTAGAACTCAAGATATAATGAAGACCAGGAGAACTTAAAGAAGGTCTAGAGCCACGGCCTTGTTTACTAGCAAGTTACAAAATTGACAGAAGAAGATGAACTAGATTTTTGTTGGCTGTGGACAAAGACAAACAGGTGTTCGCTATGGACTTAAAAGAAAAAAACATTTTTAAGTAGCTCTGCAACTTCAAGCGCCTAATTGTTGAAGATAGAGATCATGACAGATTACAGAATCCATCTTTGGATCAATGTCAATCTTCTAGCCTAGGATCGGTTACTTGATGTTGTAGTTGTAGTAGTACTCAATGTCTTGATAGTATATCGATTGTATAACTATTCTAAGGATGAGTTCTAAGTTAGCATAGTTCAACTAGAATAGGACTCTTGTAGTAGGCTAGGACTCTTATGTATTCATTCCTATAAATGGAGCCTTATGTACTCGATTATGATCATCATCAATAACACAAGTTTTCTCCAAAATAGCTTGAGAATTAAACTTTGAAACTCCAAAAACTGCTAGTCACATTCATCAGAAATGGCTCCCACAACACCTACTACCAACACCCTCTCAACCTCATCCCTGCATCACCTCATGTTCTATCAAACTTAAGCCGACAAATTATCTTATTTGGAGGACACAGATGTTGCAACTTATTCAGGTGATGAGATTAACTTATCTCATAAAAGAACCTGGTCCTGAACCATCATCTGTGAAGGTCACTGGAAAAACTGCTGAGGACAGTTCTGAGAAGACCAGTGATACTAGTTCTGGGAAGGCTGTAGAAGCAAGTAGCATTGAAGATGATTGGTGGGAGAAAGATGTTTTGCTCAGGAGTTGGATTTCAGGCACACTGACAGAAGAAAGCATGTACCTCATAGTAGGCTGTTCTACTGCCAAGGAGACGTGGGAGTGTTTGGAGGAAGCTTACCTTCAAGCAACCAAGGACAAAGAATTTCAACTCAAACAACAACTGCAGAATGTCAAGTTGGGAAGCAAAAAGATTGATGACTAATGCTTTCTTTCTTGCCATTTTTTCATCTGTGAATTGTTAATCAACCCATTCGTACACTCTATGCGATCGAATATTTCTTGCACACATGAGTTTTATATTAGGTATCGAACTTATGATGATGACTATATCAAGGAGTTTAAAGGCATCTGTGATGGACTTGCAGCCATACACAAACCCATTGATGAAGACAGCAAAGTAATCAACTTTGCTAGAAGCTTAGGTCTCAAATACAAAACATTCAGGACTGTCATGTTAGGTAAGGCACCCTATCCTACTCTAAACCAGTTTGTCAATGCACTCGGGGGTTTTGACATGAGAGAGGATGAAGAAGAAGTGCCTCAACAGAACTTTAACATGGCATTCTCTGCTCAAAGAGGGAGAGGAAGAGAAAACTACTCTCAAAGAGGAAGAGGAAACAAACTTCAATTCAAAGGAAAGAGGTTTCAGGCCTGCTGGCCAAGGAAACAGTAATCAGAGTGGTCAAAATACTCAAGGTGGAAATCAACACAAGGGAAAGGATGCATCTGAGGCATGCCAGATTTGTGGTAGGAACAATCACACTGCTCTAAAGTGTTTCTATAGGTGGGACTACTCATATCAGGCTGCAGATGAACTACCACAAGCACTAGCTGCAGTAAACCTGCAGAATACATCAAATACTGATGATGCTATGCATATGGACTCAGGAGCAACTAGCCATCTGACAAACTATCTGATCTTAAAAACTATACTGGACCTGATAAGATTATTGTTGGAAATGGTTCTCAACTAGCTATTACACATGTTGGAAACACAACTAGATCAGGTTTGAAGCTAAAGGAAGTTCTAGTGGTACCTAAGATCACTAAGAACTTGCTCTCAGTAAGTAAGATTGCCAAGGATAACTCATGCACTCTTGAATTTGATGAATCTCATTTTGTTGTTAAGGACAAGAAGACAAGGACATTAATGGCCAAGGGAACTAGCAAAGAAGAACTCCATGCTTTGGAGGATAACAACCTTTATGCCTTAACTGTTACACAAGACTGGAAGAAATCAGATACTATCTGGCATATTAGATTAGGACATCCTAGTTTGAAATCTTTACAAATTTTAAGTAGAAATAGTTGCATTGATGTTAGTAGTTGGAATAAAATACCTACTGTTTGTTCTAGTTGTCAGTTGGGAAAAAGTTGTAAACTACCATTTGATTTGAGAATAAAATTGAGAAAGAACCTATGCTAAAAATATATTGTGATCTTTGGGGTCCTGTTCCTGTTGAATCATCTCAACATATGAGATATTATGTGGTGTTTGCAGATGATAACACAAGGTATACTTGGATTTATCCACTGAAAAAGAAATCAGAATTTTTTGACATATTTCTCAAATTCCAGAAAATGGTAGAGAAACAGTTTTCCAAAAACATTAAGATATTTCAGTGTGATGGAGGTGGTGAATTCATTAAAATAGAATTTGTTAAGCATTTGGAAGGTTGTGGAATCATCAGAAACATCTCTTGTCCTAATACACCAGAACAAAATGGGATAGCTGAAAGAAAACACAGGCATATAGTTGAATCTGGCCTAACACTATTGTTTCATGCTAAGCTGTCTTTGTTTCTATGGGTTGAAGCTCTTTTGACTGCTGTATTTCTTATCAACAGACTGCCTTCTTCAGTACTTAAGATGGACACACCTTTTTTCAAGTTGTATGGTGTACAACCTGATTATAACAGTCTAAAGGTGTTTGGATGTAGATGTTTTCCATATATAAAAGGCAGCACAAAGTTCAGTCAAAAGACCTACCCTTGTGTGATCATAGGATATAGCAGTCTACATAAAGGATATAGATGTTATCACCCTCCAACAAAAAGAGTGTATGTGTCCAGGCATGTGATATTTGATGAATTCACAATGCCCTATGTGAACTAGGGTAAATCAGAGGACAAACTTGATGTTTCAACTCACTTAGCAACTTTTACTGAATCTTTTCTAAGTTGCAGTCACAAAGTCTAGGAGGAGTGTCCAGTCATATAGATGCTGAAACTACAAATCCTATTTCTTCAGGGGAAGTAGAGTTAGCAGGTGTTAATGACACTCAGCATGTGCTAGATGATATGGTACAAGATAGTGCAGCAGTTGATGATGAGTCTGTACCTGTGTCACCAACAGTTGCTGAGCAAATATCAAGTGATGATTCCTCAGATGATCAGTTGAGTGATAAACTATTTGATCATGATAGCACAGATGCTTCAGAGGTTGCACAACCAAATGTCTTCTCTGTACATGACCCTCAAGGTATACAGTTAGAGGTTGATCTGTCAGGTTGGTTTAACAATGCAAGTCAACAATCAGAAGTAGCTGAGAATGATTCTAACCACAATGATCCAGAACAGGCCATTGCAAATCATGCTATTCCAGCTGCAGATCACACAACTCCTACAGAACAAGGACAACATATGGTAACAAGACACAAGGCTAAGTCAGTTCCCATAACACACACATCTCTTACTGCCAGTAGAGAAGAGGCATACAAGGAACCAAAAACTGTCAAAGAAGCTTTGAGGTGCCCACATTGGCTTGCAGCAATGCAAGAGGAGATTAATGCCTTGCATAGCAACAACACTTGGACCTTGGTACCCAAGACTGCAGGAATGAACATAGTTGGTTCAAAATGGGTGTTCAAAACCAAGTTAAAGGCAGATGGAACCATAGACAAACATAAAACAAGATTGGTTGCTAGAGGTTTCTCTCAGCTTGAAGGGCTTGATTTTGAAGAAACGTTCAGTCCTGTGGTTAAAGCTACAACTATAAGGGTGGTGTTGTCAGTTGCTATCAGCTCAAAATGGACTATCAGACAGCTAGATGTCAAAAATGCTTTTTTTGCATGGTCACTTGCAAGAAGAAGTACACATGAGTCAACCTCCAGAATTTATTGATACCAGGTATCCAAATCATGCCTGTCTATTGAAGAAGGCATTGTATGGCCTTAAACAGGCACCTAGACCCTGGTTTGATAGGTTTAGTTTGCATTTGCATCATCTAGGATTTCTATGCAGTAAGGCAGATCCTTCCTTGTTTACACTTCACAGTAAGAAAGGTACAATCCTACTCTTATTGTATGTGGATGATATAATCATAACAGGAAGTAATCCAAAGCATGTCTCAGATGTTGTTACAATACTTGGGAAGGAGTTTGCAATGAAGGATCTTGGTGCTCTTCATTTCTTCTTAGGAATTGAAGTCAAATATTTTCCAGGTGGGATTCATTTGAGTCAAGGTAAATATGCTACTGAGCTTCTTCATAAAAGCATGGTTTACAAGAGGCTACAGGCAGTCCTGTAGATGCTTCATTGTATAGAAGCATTGTGGGGAGTCTTCAATACTTGACACTCACCAGGCCTGATATAACTCATGCAGTAAATCTAGCCAGTCAGTTTATGCAGAGTCCAAACAGTGAACATCTTTAAGGCGTTAATACGATACTCAGGTATAATAAAGAAACTCTGCATTATGGACTCAGACTCATCTCACAGTTACCTTGCAGACTATATGGATATTTAGATGCAGACCGGGGAGGTTGTACCACTACCAGGAGATCAACTACAGGATACAACATCTATCTTGGTGCAAATTGCATTTCTTGGGCATCTAAGAAACAATCTACAGTAGCCAGGTCAAGTGCTGAAGCTGAATATAGGGAATTGGCATCTACTGCAGCTGAAATGACATGGATCACTTATATTTTACATGATATTGGAGTATATTTGAAGACAGTTCCTATACTGTATTGTGATAATCTAAGTGCTCTATATATGACTGTTAATCCAGTGATGCATGCTAGAACAAAGCATGTGGAAATGGACTATCATTTTGTTAGAGAAAACGTAGCTCGAGGGCAGTTGATTACACAGTTTGTAAGGTCCAAGGATCAGTTAGCTGATATACACACAAAGGCTCTAACAAAGCAGATGTTTACTGGTTTTAGAAGCAAACTAGGAGTGACTGTCCCACCACTCGCTAGCTTAAGGGGAAGTGTTGAAGATAGAGATCATGACAGATTACAGAATCCATCTTTTGATCAATGCCAATCTTCTAGCCTAGGATCGGTTACTTGATGTCGTAGTTGTAGCAGTACTCAATGTCTTGTAATGTATATCGATTGTATAACTATTCTAAGGATGAGTTCTAAGTTAGCATAGTTCAATTAGAATGGGACTCTTGTAGTAGGCTAGGACCCTTATGTATTCACTCCTATAGATGGAGCCTTATGTACTCGATTATGATCATCATCACTATCACAAGTTTTCTCCAAAATAGCTTGAGAATTCTACACTAACAACATCGAAGAACATTACACTTTAAATGCAGCCAAATTATTCTTCAAATTCATATATGGAAGGTTAGAAAATTATGTGAAATCTATCAGACACTCATTCGAGATCCTTGAGGACTTCCGTATGCAGTGTTAAATTTGAAACGCTAAGTGGTACACCTTTAACTCTTTAAGTTTCCTTTCGGACTTATAAATCTACATTCTGCAAAAATATCAATGCGTCTGGTTTTGCTAGCTAAACAGATTTATATGCACAGCTAAGCTAAGACTTCCAACTTGCCCTCAGCATATCTGTTTTTTCTTTCAGCATTCATCCAGTATCCCAATGTTGGAATCTTCCTACTAGATTCATGCATATTCCCGTCGGATTTCACAAAAGATGCTAGAACGAAATGTATATAAATCAAAGAGTATGTAGTCTCATTGCCCCCCACCCCTACCCCCACCCAATCCCCACCCTCTTTTCTCATAGATTTATATAACCCTGCTATACAGAAATGGGATACGCACTTGCAAGGGATGTCAGAGTTCCCTTTCTTGTGGATTTATATACCCATCCTATGCAAAAATGGGATATGCACTTGAAAGAGATGTCCGAGTTTAGGTATATATCATGAGCGATACGAAATAGATCGAGTAACCTGTTTCCTTAGCCATTCCCAAAATAACTCTCATCAACTAGCACTAGTTTGATGGAACCAATCAAACAAATATGTTATTCAAAAAAACTTTAGCTTGTACGCAAATACAGCAGGCCCTTCCTAAATCCACAGCAAACTAGGGTAAGAAAAAAAGAAAGATGAATAGGATGGACCCACCTGGGATAACAGAAAGAATCTGGCAAACTTTTACTTCAATCTTTATGCTAGTGTAAATATCAAGATAATAAGGGGAAAGAACACAGAGCAAAAGCCTAACACTTCCAACAAAAGAAAATTACAAGATTAGGCTAGAACTCAGTCCCAAAGAGATTAGGCTAGAAATATGGGTAATATCCAAGACCCATATAAGAAAAAGACCAAAAAAGAGTTATAGTGAACTAGTGACTTACCAAGAAGCTCCATAATTGATTACAGCCTGCAAAACACAGTTAGCAAAAGCTTCAATTCATCGTTATCTATGAGTAGAAAAGCTTGTTTCTTTCAAAAAAAAAATCTCTGTGGATAAAACTTTGCTGACCGGAGTTTTTTCCATTCTGATACTGTGAAAAATGTCCTTGAGATTTTCGTCACGGGTGGCTGTCGTCACGTTCCCTTGTTCATTCACTGGAAGTTTTCCTCTCTCGGCTTTCTCACCCTCTTCACCCATTTTCACTTTCTTCTTTTCTGAATTATCAAAATCCATTACTACTCCCTCTATCCCAACTAGCAAAAAGTGGATAGTTTAGGGTTTTTTTAGGTATTAACTCTTATAAAAATTAATGTTCGGTTGACAGAAAGAACACCCAAGAAACAACAGTGCAACAATACTAAAAGACAGTTTTCTATAGTTGGTATTCATATCCAATCATCATGACAACCAGAGCAAGGACAGAGAAACTGTTTACATGTAATTAAAGACCAAAAATAAAATATTACACTATAAAGTAGGAATGAATCTTTAGATGCAAAGATTAAGAACGTTTGAACAATACCAATATCTGTTATTCTGAATGTGGCTTTCTTCTTTATCCAACGTCAACAAATTTGGTCCTTTTTTTTTATCATGGGAGCACATGAATATAATCTCTCTGCAAGATTGAGATTCAAGTACACAGCAAGTCCGCACAAAAAGATATGCACCCAACATGGAAATGCAAAGGACTAAATTAAGTCGTGCATTTTTCTAATGGAAATAGGGAAAACAAGTTCTATAAGTGATATTCCAAGTTTACTGTCTCCTCCCACCCACTCAACGCCCCCAACCCCCAACCTTTAAGCATCCCACCCTCACCCCCACCCCCACCCCATCCCACCCTCATAGTGTTTTGCTAGATTACATAAAAATGCTCTTGGCATTATAATTTTCTGCTTACTTACCAAACATTAAAAAATAAGTAAGAAATCCCTTGTTTTCCAAGAAAACATTTTTGTTCATACCAAAGACACCCCTAGAGACATGTAAAAGTCTATACTCAGCAAACATCCAGAAAGAACATCAACGCTCCTCAATCATATAGAGATAAGAAGCCACGGTTTACATTTTTCCTTTTTTTTAATTGTATCCCATCAATACATAGAGTAACTAATAAATACAACATACTCTACATTGGTGATGAAATAATCCCACCTGTAATACACGATTCAATTAATAATCAATAATGCTTCAACTTTAATGCATGTGATATACATCTCTGGTCCTATTTCCAGTCATTTACTGCTTACCTGGGGAAACATTTTACGCATTAGGCAATATAAACTTCCTAGTTCTAATTATTTATTTTGATGCAAGACCAAGGAGAGGAGATAGTAAGATTAACTTTTGGTCCAGAAATCCGTTTGGTTTCTCTAATCAATCAAGCCAAAGGTTAGCTAGGATTAAGGTTGTCTAACGGGAAGGGACGATTTTAGGGGGATGGAGCGGGACAGGACGATTTCTTAACGGGATAGGGGGGGACCAGGACCTTAGCGGAACGAACCCCTCGGCACGTCCCATCCCACTAAGCTAAGGGGGCGGTAGGGGATGGGTCGGGGGCCTTCGTGGATTTTTTTTTCAATTTGTATTAATTTAAATATTTAAGCACGAAAAAATTATAAAAAGATGATAGTGTAATAAGACTACATGAAATTTAGTAAATGAGCACAAATTTAAAATAACCTTCAAACTTAAACTGATAACATTGCAAACCAAACGGGATTTTTCTAATTTAAGTGGGACGGGACGGGATGATTTTTTAACAGGATAGGGGAACCGGGATGTTAGTGGGGCGGGATGAACCCGTGGGCCCATCCCATCCCACTAAGCTAACAGGACAGGATGGGACGGAATATCCCGTCCCATTAGACACCCTTAGTTCACTTAGGACTTTCAGCAAACACTTGATCTGCAACTTTAACTATATCCCTTTTAATCCCAAAAAACATAACTAAACTAGACAGAAAATGAAACTTTTTGGTGTTTAACCACTCTTAATCACATAAAAATGAAAGTTAATCAAACTATCATCAGAGAAGGCAAATAGCAATTTAGGGCCTTAATTTGAATAGATAAACAAAAACTTAAAATAAATGAAAGATATAAATTGCAAACTAACCAGTTCACAGGTATGTTGATGAAATAGGCTTGTCAAAAGCTCAACTGTGACTTATTATAGGAATTTAAATATTTCTGTATTTAAATTATCTATTTTTTTATCTTATTACGTGCAAACCTCTTTATAATAGCATTTTATATTCTAATATTTTAAATTTTTATAGCAAAATGATGTTATAAAAAATATAAATATAATATAACGCGAAATGTTGTTATAGAGGTCTTACTATTAAAGAGAGATTTGACTGGACTAGTAAAATAATTTATAGATATATAAATATTTATTACTTATTTTGAAATATAGATTTTTATTTTTATTTTTATTTTGTGTTCAATAAACTCAAGACCATCATATAAAATGGGATGGAGGAAGTAATTTCATTCCATAGCATATTTGCCTATTATCTTTTAAGGTGCAATTACCTTTTTTTTTAAAATTATATCCGTAGCTAGTTAAGAATTTTCATAATTAAAATTATTATTGTCGCAAGTTTAAAGAAATGATCTTGAATTTTGAATATTAAATTAAATTTAAATCAAGTGAGTGTCGTTGAAAAAAAATTAAAAATATTGACAAGAATAAAATTGATATCTCAAACTTCAGAAAACTAGTGTTTGTTTCAAACATTCTTGCTCGAGGTTTGTCTTGCAAAAGTTGGCTTTGGCAAGTCAAATTTTAGCCGAAAATATCATAAATTTATGGCCAAACTTTAAATGTGAATTTGCAATTTTGGTTGCGTACTCTTCAAATTAGTTCTGCAACTATGGTGAATGGTAATTTCGGATTAAAAAAATATCAATTTATTCATTTGCACACTCTTTAAGAAAATATTAATTTTTAGTCAAAAATAGATAATTTGACTAAAATATCTCTAATTAAATAGGTATTCAGATTTTATCACCTAACACTTAATAAAGAAAAATCTAGAAAAGTAAGGTTAATTCTTTCTTAATTTGGTAAGGAACACTCCTTTTTACTCAAAAAATAAAGGCTAAGTAGACACTTTTTTTTATCCATGATAGTTCCGAAATCGGTTGTGTGCATTTGGCCCCAATAATAAATATCTCAATCCAATAATTTTCAAACACAAATTGCTACTTTACAAATTTATTGTCTCAAAAAGCACTTTTACCAAAAATACAATAAGCAGATTTTATCAATGCTATTTATCCATTTTTTCCTTAGGAATTCTTGAAAATTGCTCTCTAGTCTCTCTACCTTAACATTCCCAAAAGTTCCAACAACCATTCTTCAACCCCGTGTCAAAGATTTCAACTTTAATCCATTAAACAGTTGTTTAATAGTTTCCCTGGCTAATAGACACCATGTGTTCAACAACCATTATAAAAGGTAGCCCAGTTTAACTCGATACATTAAATTTCTGCTATACAGAGAGTTCGAGGAAAGACCAGAGCATAAGGTTATTGTAAGCAGTATTAGAACTATTTTCACGGCTCATGTTGCAGCAACTTTACAAGTTACATCCAACCCTCCCCTTTAAATTTCAAACTTTAATGCATTAAGTAGCAGAATTGTTTTTGTTTAATAGTTTCCATGGCTAATAGACACAATGTGTTCAACCACCATTACAAAGCTTCTAAAACTATCTCTCCATCCACACCTTTTCCTTATACAAAATTGCACAAATATGACACAGCTCATGAAATTCCATGCACATTTCATCACAAATGGACTTTCCAATAATACCCTTTTCCTCAGTTCCATTCTTTCATTTACTGCACTATCTCCTAATGGAAATTTAACATATGCCCAGTTGGTGTTCAACCAAATTAATTCACCCAATATTTTCATGTTTAATACTATGATTAGAGGTTATGCTTATTCTACCTTTAATAATAATCATCCAAGTAAAGCAATGCCTTTTTATGTTAAAATGTTGCAATATGGGTTTTTACCTAATAATTATACTTTCCCTTTTGTGATTAAAGCATTGTGTAGGACTAAAGATTATATTTTTGGTGAAGCATTGCATTGTTCTATAATTAAATTTGGGCATATTTTGGACCTTCATATAGCAAATTCACTTTTACATATGTATGCTACTTTTGGGGTTTTTTCCAATGAGGTATTGAAGTTGTTCGATGAAATGCCTGAAAGAGATGTAGTTTCTTGGAATGTGATCATTGATGATCTTAGTAAAAATGGTTGTTTTAATGAGGTTTTGGATGCATTTAACGAGATGTGTCTATACGGGGTTGAGCCTAACTCGGTTACACTTCTTGTACTTGTCTCGTCTTGCTTGAAAATTGGTGATTTTGGTTTGGGTAAGTTGATTCATTTGTATTTAATAAAGAGAGGAATAGACATGAGTGAAAATCTTGGAAATGGGTTGATTGATATGTATGCTAAGTTTGGAGATATGGAGTCAGCTGAGAAGTTGTTTGATGGTATGCAAATGAAGACGGTTTTCTCGTGGACTTCACTTCTTGACGGTTTTATACAAAAGGGCGAACTAGAAAGAGCGAGTTCAATTTTTAATAAGATGCCTAAGGATACTACTGCTTGGAATGTCATGCTTAGTGGGTATTCCGAGGCGGGTGACATGAATTCAGCAGAGACAATCTTTCGAGCAATGCCAGATAGAGATTTAGTCTCGTGGAACACTATGATTGTTGGCTATAGTCAGAACAAGAAGTATATGAAGTCCTTAGAGATGTTAACGGAAATGCTCAGGATTGGATTGGAACCAGATCGGATAGCATTAGTCGGGTTGTTCTCAGTGTGTGGATATGCAGGTAAGCAGTGGCGTAATTACTAGAGTAAAGAGTGGTCAGTTGTACACCCTTCGTCAGAAAATCATATTGTTATATAGAAAAATATATTGTGTTTATAAGTCAAAAATCACTTTTTATAATTTATACATATATATTAAATCTTGAACACCCTTAACGAAATTTTTGATTTCGCTACTGTGCAGGTGTACTGCGTATCGGTGAAGCCATCCAATCTTTCGTGGAAAAACTTAACATAAAGGAGGAAGAAGTCGAAGTAGCCTTGTTGGATATGTATAGCAAGTGTGGTGATCCCGAGAAAGCTCTTAGAGTATTTCATCCAATATCGAGAAAATCAGTGTTGGCTTGGACTAACATGATCGTCGGACTAGCAATGAATGGTCTTGCAAATGAAGCTCTTATGTTCTTTCATCAAATGCGTGATGAGGGAATAAATCCTAATGAAATAACATTTTTAGGTGTTTTATGTGCTTGTAGCTACGCCGGTTTTGTACAAAAAGGGAAATGGTTGTTCAATGCTATGAGTAAAGTACATGGAATTACACCAAGATTTGAGCATTATGGTTGTATGGTGGATCTTCTTGGCCGGGCCGGTTTGCTTAAAGAAGCAGAAATGTTTATTCAAGATATGCCTGAAAAGGCTGATGCTGGCATATGGGGTGCCCTATTGGGAGCTTGTCGAATGCACGGGGAGGTTCAAATGGGTGAAAAGATAGCTAAGATAGTGACTCAAATGGACCCATATCACTCGGGGCGTTACATTCTTCTCTCCAACATTTATGCTGCAGAAAACAGATGGCTTGATGCTGAAAAAGTAAGGAAGAAGATGAAAACTTCAGGTATACGCAAAACTCCAGGGTTCAGTTTGGTTGAGATGAAAGGTGAAATGCACCAATTCATAGTAGGCAATCGTTAAAAGACTTTGATACTCTAGAGTAATGCACTTAAGGACGCAAAATTTCTTCTCCTAGTGGACTTAAACTGCATTGCTTATGAACGATTTTAAGATCTGTATTTAGTTTGTTTTTCCAATGTACAATAAAACATGAAAGTCCATTGTGGATACACAGCTTTGAGCTAACAAAATGACACAGAAAATTTAGTTTTTCGACTTCTATCCTCGTGATACTTTTCTTTCAACAAGACATGAGCTGATTCAACGAAAACCGAAGTATAAAATATAATATATAAGCAGACATTAAAAACAGATGAGGTGCTTCACAAGGAGGTAAGAAAGTGACAGATAGTAACATAATGTAACCAAGTAAATTGCAGATGAAAAACTACTCGCACAGAATATATAAGAGATACTGTATAACAGAAAGGCTGTTTGATCCCAGAGTTTCGTTAAGCTTCAAGTAATTGTGTCTTAAACTGTATGAAATAGTAAATATTAGCATTAGAGTTGCAGTTGAGCTGATATTAAAGCTACTCCTTTCTCTTTCCTCTTTGAGCCCTTTTTTTTTTTGGCTGGTGTGCCCATCCTTCTCTCTTTTCATTGTCCTGGCGGAGTCTTCAAACCTTTTTCTCCTTTTTAGCATTTGTAAGTCCAAAATTTATAGGCCATTTTAGGCCCATATAACTTGGATATGCAAGCCAAGAGCAACAACCAGGGCAACTAGGATGGTCACTTGATTTCGGAGAATGCACCAGGGTGAAACTTTTCGCACAATGACCGAGAGGCGGCTTCTATTCTTGATAGATCCTACACAGAAACACAACATATCCATTCAACTTCATTTAAAAAAAAACTTTAAAACCATGTCATACATGATATCTTGAGCATGAGGTCATTACCTTCCCTTCAAATGTAATTATAAGAGGGCCTTCTCTTGATTCGCGATAGCCTCCTTCATATCCAAGAAAACAGGTAAAGTTAATATAACAGAAAGGAGGGAAATAGTTTAGCGTGCAGCAGGGGAAACAAACAATTTACCAATGTAAAGATCAGGAAACTGAGCACAAAGCTTTGACAGAGGTTGAGCAACTTCAACCTGCAATACAGCGTGGCACATAATGGTTATGCAGTGGGGCAAAATACGGAAGAGTAAATAACCATTTGTAATGGCATTATGCTATAACTGAAACTACATACTAACAGTAGTGGGGAAAAAACCACTAGTGATTAATTATAATGACACTCAAAATGAAGTAAAGAAACCACGGAAGAAATGAACTGCAGCCAACCATTCTAGAAGGTTATCCAGGAAGTTAATTACTAGAAATGATATTGATGAACAAATAGTTATATTGTTACAATAGGAATCTGTAATGATGAGATAGACCTGCATGTGTTTTCCGTGATCAGATAAAAATGTCTATGCCTTTACTAATGCCTAAAACTTCAAGTAGGATAAATCTTTCTGTAAAAGCTGTTTTATTCAGTTACCAGCCTCCAAATGCTTTCCATACATGGTACAATTGGTTATGAGCAATCCACCATGAAGATATAAATATTGCTTTTACATATGTACATGTGACAGATGGAGTTGATGCCCAACACAAAACATTCTCTTATATCTAAGGGTTCCTGAGAACTCACATCAGAAAGAGTTGTTGCAAAGCATTTTGATACAAATGGATCCATCAGTTCCAGGATGCCATTAGATTTTGCCAATTCAATCAGACAATCCCATTGCCAATCCAGCTCTACAACATTTGTTGCAGTGAGAACAATCACATTATGGCACTTGATCTACAAAGGCAATGCACATGGTCAAAAACTTTCTACTTCACAAGCATGTTAAACAAATAGGTAAGAGACATCAACCAGGAATATGATAAGACATAAAACAGCCCCATGAAGTTAAAAGATTAGAGAGGGAATAGAACAAAGAAGGAAATTGAGGTAAAGACAAGGTAGGTTCACCATCAGCGATCAGCTTTTTACCTTCCAAAGGCAAATAAGCAGAGCTTAGAACAAGGAAATTTACAATCAAGCAGCACCACTTGAAATATCTAGAATGAAAAGTTGCAACACTAACAGAGAAAAAGAAAGTAGAATTATAGGTGTATATGCCTAGTCAGATGTATAGAGTCAGATTCAAAAAAATTGCTGGCCAAACCTTAGCAACAAGAGGAAGAATCTTTAGAAGATCTATATTTTAGATAATGACTGCAGTGACACAAGCAAAAAGTATGCATGTAGGTAAAACTAAACAAGTCTCAACACTCAAGCCCCCTCCTGCGAACAGAAAAACTTAAAAGAGAGAAAATAAAAGGAGGAAAGCTGAAGAATTGTATCTCTTTGCCTAGTCAGATGTTATAGTGTCAGATTTAAAGAACATCATTGGCTGGACGTAAGTAGTATTTTTATCAAGACAAGATTAACGACAAAGAACTATACTAACCAAACTATAAACATCAAATACGAGAAATATGCATTTTATATGTGTGGCTGGTTCCTTTACTTCAAATATAGCTCTTCTGTTGTGAGAGAAAAAGTCTACTAGCTGCAACAAGCATCTAATTGATGTTTCAGACTTGTCAAAAGAGACAAATTCACCACTAAAATGATTTATCCATGTCGACCTAACTGGATCGCTTTACTATAACACTACTATTCTTTTATATATATACAAAAAAAAGGTTTATAGCTTGATACATTCAGCCGGTTTGGACTTTTTTTGTTGGATACTTGCAAGTAAGTAAAAATTAGAATTGATTCACTGCATAAGTTGGATAGCATTATAAATTCTCTGAGATAAAGAAAGCATCATTAGCTAGAAAAAGAACTTAAAAAATAACCATCATATTTTAGATGATGGCCAACATACCAAAGGCACAGGCAGCTGTTCATGATGCAACAATTCTGTAATACCCTCAGGCAACAGCGCCATCTGGAATAGGAAAAGAAACAACAGTTTAACTGTGAGTGGTACTCTGGTAATGTAGCTAAAATTGTTCACAAATATAATCTTACACTAAGTTGCTCGGACTCGGGTGCGGGTATCAGATACGGGTACGTATCCGAGTGTCGGATTCAGCAAAATCTAAATTTTAAGATTCGGGGATGCGTATCCAGGTATGGATACGGGTGTGGGGATCCGGCTAAGAAAATTCAAAATTATAAAAAATAGACCTATAAAGATATATCGCTGCTACTGTCTACCATCCAAACTCAGAACACGACCTTGAATTCTTGGTTTATTTGAAACACGAAGCAGCAAAAATGAGACAAAAATACTATAATATTGAAGGTATGCCATTTCCCTTCTCTTAAATCTGTTTTATCTTTAATTTTGAGAAATCAAATCTCAATTTTTGCCCCAAATTTTCGATGTACTCTGGTCAAAGTATCCGAAGTTGGTTGACCGTATCCGGAACGTATCCCGCACCCGTATCCGGTACGGAGACAGAACTTAGATCTTACATCCAATGACACAAGAAATTTATAAGTATTTTTATATTCCTTGCACTTAATTCATTTGTATCTAACAGAATCAATTCATTGACCACAAAGATGTTGCATAATTTTTATTTTATTTTTTATTTTTTTAATGTTGCATAACTCCAAACTGCAGTTACTGAGAGCATGCATCTTGCATGAAACACAACTGAAAAGATTGATTCATACTGTAGTACTTAGAAAAGTCATATCTCCAAGCAAAGTTTGTGGAGAAATGTATGGAAAACTCCAACACCAACTAAGGTAAAATGCTTTACATGGTTGGTACCAGAAGGGCTTGTTTGACACATGAAGTTCTGAAGAGGAAGGGGCTAATTATTGTTTCCAGATGTCTATTATGTGGGAAAGCAGAAGAGACCAATAGTAATCATATTTCTAGTCTCACAGAAACAAAGTGGACCATGTGTGAGAATACTGCAGACCTGTTCAGTTGTTGGATCAGGAGAGGAGGAATCAAGAGTCAGAAGATATGGTGGAGGATAATTCCACATTGCATCTGGTGGACTGTGTGGAGAGAGAGGAATAGTACAAGTTTCGAAGATAGGTCCAATTCCATTCAGAAAGTTAAGTGGAATTGTATCGTATATTATTTTGGTGTAAAGAGAAAGGTATAGAGGAAACAGAACAGCTTGTAGATTTGTTAGGATCTTTGTAAGTACGGTTTGTAGATTTGTTCGGATCTTTTTTTGAAGGTCTCCAGCATATTCTTAATGCTGAGGAATACAACTAACAGGGCAGCCGATGCACTAAGCTCCCGCTATGTGCAGGGTCCGGGAAGGGCCGGACCACAAGGGTCTATTGTAGGTTGATTTAAAAGAAAGTGATCTCCAAAATTTTCCTTCTCCAATTTGTATCAGATATACAATCATAAGCTCAGGTGATTAGGTGCCTCGGATGTCTAATATATTGTGTATGAGAACTATACTGAAAAGCGTTGACATTATTCAGCTAATTTTCCAATCAAGATGCAGAAATGCAATTCCAAGTCTCAAGAAGAAAACAAAATTCTGGTTATGTAAACTTGGAATCACCATCCTACCACAAAGCTCTTTCATTTATCTTGGGATCCCCTAAACTTGCCTCCATTTATTCGGTGCATACTTAACTATTGCTTGTCTTATCCACCCCACTCCACCCCCGGCGGCTGACGTTGTAAGAGCGCGACTATGGCCTCTTTTAAGCACGTGGGAGTCAAGGGAAAAAAATAAGCTTCCAGATAGGGTATTTGCCAAGCAGTGTCTTGAAAGCGTGATGCGGAAAAAAGTGACAAGGGACCTAGCGCTTTAAGCGAAAAGCGAAGGTGCAATTTTAGAAGGAAAAAAAACAATGCATAGAATAAATAAAATAACTAAATAAACAAGAACTCAACAGAAACAATATCTATTAGCAAAACCAAAGCCAATAATCATCGACTTTGCTTCCATAAGCCCAAGCTGGGTCTCTCCTTTGGTCAAATATGACAAAAACATTCCATGTGGCTGGTGTGTGTTTCCCGCCTTCATAAAGTGAGACCATCCAAGGGGTGATAGTGTCAAATTGTCAAGTCCAACTGAGTAAATAGGACTACCAATAGTTTTAAGTATGCACTGAATAAACTGAGCCAAGTTCAGGTGGATCCCAAGTTATTATACCTTTTACCTTCCAATCAACTCCTAACAGAAGGTAAGGAGAAATTTCTTAATACCAGTGCATTAGAAGGTAAAACTGAAGCACCAAACTTACTCTATTAGCAAAGCTACGAGGATGCTATGTCATTCTTGCCTACAGTATAACTTTAAAGAAAAGCTCTAACCTCGTTCTTGTCACCAGAGCATTTTTCTCCTATGAGGTGCCTCAGATGTTCTTCAAATTCTTCATCAGGAGCCTGTAAAAGAAAGTAACAGAGATTTGACACTGAAACATCAGCAAGAAAGCGGAATATTAAAAACATATCTGAAAAATATTTCATAAATAGTCTGTTAAACATGCAGAATGACACAAGAATTTTTAAAAATTGTAGAACAGCTCTGAATATTTAGAAATTAGAAGTATTTAAAAGGTTATAGTTGTGTTTATAAAGTTAAAACTATAATTAAAAACCATATACACAGCTATAAAAACACATAATCATAGACATCTATGCATCAAATACATTTACCAATAAAATATCTAGGTGACTTTACCATCGTAATCTAAAATTTGATGTTTGAAAAGAAACACTGAGTAAGTCTATATTATGTACCATGCGAACACCAAAAGCTTTTGCAACTCCTGCTACGGTAACATCTGAATGCAATGGACCGATCCCACCAAATAGAAATACCTGTAGGAGGACAACAATTTGAAAATCTTATGCTTAAAGAAGCCGGGAATATTTTATCCCCAACGAGTACAGACATACAAAACTATTTGCAGACTGGTCCACAATATAATCCATATTGATAAATGCTTACCATATCATCTGTGGACTTCCGTCTCTCTACTTCCTCGGCTACAGAATCTATCTGAAATTGAGAGGATGAGATTACAAATAAGGACTAAAATAAAATTCAAAACGTTGAAATATCGAGGTTGAAATAAAGGAAAAAGATGCCGCTTCAGGAAAGCAATTACAATGGACTATTATAGCTAACAATTGGCTTTGGGATGATCCAATGATTCTTTTCCAATTACTAGGGAGATATTTCCAATTAGAGAGAATTTGAGATTTTTATTTCTAGCTTAGGACTCTTCTTTTAACTGTTTGAACAGTTCAAGCAGACATTGCAAAGGCTTCCAAATACATATTACTTACATCATTTCGAGTGACAGTAACTCGCGATACTGCCCAACCAATAGAATGGAGCTTTTTACACAACATAGAACCCAACTTGTCCTCTACAGTGCCAAACCTGAGCTATGGAACCACGAGAAAGATATATGATAAGCAAGCAGATGCAGAGAGCAACAAATATTATATATTAGGTTCAGAATGAATATATATTCACTTGTCTCCAAGTTTATTAGATCTCTCCTCAAATGGCTGAGTTTAACATAGAGCAAACTGAAAAGAAAGACTATATTTTGCATTACAAAAAAAAAAGGGCAGCCGGTGCACTAAGCCCCCGCTATGCTCGGGGTCCGGGGAAGGGCCGGACCACAAGGGTCTATTGTACGCAGTCTTACCTTGCATTTATGCAAGAGGTTGTTTCCACGGCTTGAACCCATGACCTCCCGCTCACATTGCAGCAACTCTACCCGTTACTCCAAGGTCCCCTTCATATTTTGCATTACACTTAACCACATAGTAAACTTTTCCTATTGACATAGTATATCACTCAAAGAAAACGTCAGCTTTGACAAATGCACAGAAATTTGACAGTGTCTCCTTGTGTCCATCCGGTTACCAAAAAAGTATGTCAAAAACTGTTAATGACACACATCAACTAGAACCCAAGACCAAGCTCTGCCCCTCAAGTCACTGTCTTGACTAAATGCCTATAGGAAAATTATATGTATCATGACAGATCAATTGAAAATTAAAAAGACGAAACAAACAAGAAGACAATATATGGCATAAATACAACAAAAGTTATCAGATAACGAGAAAAAGCCACTTAGAAGAGCATGTCAGCATGATACCATCAAAAACAAATTTCAAGCAACAATAACTTACAAAATTTCATCCCCCACAGTAATAATCGAGGCAGTAAGCATGCTACCGGAATTCAAATTCTCCATTTTCAGTCCATTGCTAATAGAAGATAATTTCCCACAAACCGCAGAAGAGTTCTTCTTTGCTCTTCCAGCTCTTTCTAATCTTCCATCAGCGAGTAAATAGGCCGGTTTAAATTTCTCTTCGTTACTGTCGGAGTTCCTCGTGCACAAAAGTGCATTGGGAACAGTATCATGAATGCTCCCGATTGAGGTATACCTACAAGAGCAGTAAAACAAATAGATGCTCAAATCAACGAGGGTACCTCCGGAAGTTGGAGTTCAAAAGTATAATTTATGAATATTGAATAGAACTAATCAGAGCAACAATATAAGGATACTAGTATAAATCCCAAAAATTGAAGGGAAAGATTAAGTCATCTTTTTTCGAATTGCAGGATGATGAATCCAAATGATAAATTTTGAAGTAACACATCAGAAAATTACCCCTGATCATAAAGACTGCAGTACTGAACCTTGCATACCAATAGGAACGCCCATACATCTCTGTCACAACAAACTTTGAAGGTTAGTTATTTTAATTCATCCAATAGGAGAAACAAACAGTAAAATGGAAGATCGAGGTCATTAAAATTATACAGAAGCATGGCAGATAGAGCAAAAATATTGCTAAAATGAACATTTTCATTGAAAAGGCATACAAAACCCTGAGTGAAATAAGTGATGAAGCCAATTCAACAAGGGTGGGTTATTGAAAGAAAATGTCAACCACATGACTAATAGTTTGTTAAGAAATGAGATAATGACTAAAATGGGGGAGGGAGGGACCGGTATGCAAGGAAACATCTTCAGACTAATCTCTCTATTCTTTAACTCTTTCCACCATCCACCATCTCCCTCAATTGAAAGCAACTTTTTTAGAAAATCAAGATAACCAACCAAGGACATACGCTGGCCCTCGCTTCTTTATAAGTGCAATTCACTGATAAGGAAAAGAAAACATGTTATGATGCCTTGACAATGGATTGGCCCGGATATCATGATAAGTGGTCAATTGGAACCATAAGCAAACTAGTCTTATGCTTGTCAATTGCTGTATTTTAATCAATTAACATCCTATGAGTCTGTTAAGCACCTATCCGTAAAAATAACACCAAAGTCCAAACAAAGACCACAACCAGTCCCTGAAATTAGATTTCACGTTGTCCTTTGTAGGTAACGAGCTACATGATTGATAATCAACAAACGAAGTCTTTTTCCTTCCTGATCTATTTGACCCTCTGTCTTTCTGGGGTCGTGTTCTTCATTCATTTCATCAGAAAAGCAGTTCTTTTGTGCATCAATGCCTCAAAAGTGCTTTCTTTAACATCTTAAGTACAAATTGTTCCCCTGTATTTAGAGTCAACCAACTTGCTAAAAAAATAGTTCAAGTCAACCATTGTCTACTTTTAACATTTTCTTGTTAAATCCATTTGGATTAATTGGTTTAAAATCCTGGTCTACATATACAACCATTGCTTTCTTGTACTCCTTCAGCAAATAAGCTTTGATCTCAATCAGATTGTCAATGGACTTGAAAGCCAGTATGCACTTCAAATCCTCCAATTCAGGGCTACAAATACTTCTATCAGTATTTACTTTCATCAGGTGAAGAATCTTACTTCATCCATCCGTCACTATGCTAATAATTAAGAATAACTTTCTAGCTGTAATACTCGCTTAATTTGTAATACAGCTTGATGAACAATAGATTTTACTAACTTCTCCTTCATGTGTATAGAGTGTATATGAAGCATAGTCAAACCTGTATGACCAGTCCAAAATTGGGTTCATCCTCATGAAAGGTGGCCAGCCAGGTGAGCTAGGTGAAAATTGCTCTTGACCTACCTGCAAAGTAACGTTCCATAAGCAGTGGTCAGCCACAAATCATATTGGTCAAGATTTAGAAGGTTATTGACTAGTTGGAATAGTTAACTAAATATTTACTGCAGTAGGATCTCCAATTCGGACACCAAGAAAAATAGCTCGGATTGGATTAGCCTTTAGCAGAGCCTCTAGACCTGATTTAAAATCAAGTCTAATAATATCCATTTGTATGTTGTAACTGCAAGAGAAGGGTAATCAAGTCAAATGGTTAATAAAGGAAATGACATCATTTACGGAGACAAGGTAAACTAGCATTTCTCGCATACATGGATGCAGCTTCGTAAGTAAATGAGTTGATTTCAGGGAAAGCAGATGGACTCTCGAAATATATTGTCCGTATTGGGAAGGTCTTTCCACCATCAGCTGCATCTCCTCCCGAATTATTTTCTTCAGCTTTATGCAGAAAACAGCCTGCCCTCAGCAGGTGAAGCAAAACCTGAACCGCAAAAATTCATATTTTTGGCAAATATTATGAATAACTAATTATTAGACCTTTGTGGTCCGGCCCTTCCCCGGAACCCGCACATACCGGGAGCATAGTGCACCAAGCTGCCCTTTTTTTTAGTTATCTCAAAACCAAGAAACGCATAAAGTACTTACAGTAGAATCTTTCCCTCCATTAAAGCTCAACGCAACCTCTTGTACACTGTTAAGTGAGGGACATAAGCAGTGTCAAAAAGAGGAAATCGGAAAATGCTTAGCCAACTTCACATTAAAAGGGAAGAGTAATAGTGATAGCTCTCAAATCAACTCCTGTTCCCAAGACGCAAGTCCCAGTGGTGGAATCAGAAATTTATACAAGGGGATTCAAAAAAATAATCTAGAATGTCATTTATAATTTAATCATA
The DNA here is from genome assembly GCA_029783415.1 of Anisodus acutangulus. Taxonomy (NCBI): domain Eukaryota; kingdom Viridiplantae; phylum Streptophyta; class Magnoliopsida; order Solanales; family Solanaceae; genus Anisodus; species Anisodus acutangulus. The sequence continues at coordinate 45,527,319 of CM056505.1, forward strand.
TGACCTAAAGCAATTTTGAACCCTCTTTACCACTATACTTGAATTTTTTCAACAGATCACATATAACCAAAAACGATCATTTTACTCTATTTGCACAATGTAATTTTCCAACGTTGAACTTGACACTACTTAGTTCCACCACTGGCAAGTCTCTCCTTCCTGTTTTGTTTAACCCATTGTCTTTCACCTATCTTTTAATAAAACAAAAAGGATCTCTCATCTCTCTCTAAAAGACAAATAATACCATTCTCCAAAAGTCAACTTAACATAAATAGTATTGTTCTTTGTTATTTTTGAATTTAATGCGACACTTTTATACCTTTTCAAATCGTGGAGTTAGTTTCACATGTTTCTGCCAAATCCAAAAATAATAACTCATTCAGATTTTCTTATATATATGTGAAATTTCAGCTAGGTCAACACAATAAGGATAGAGAGTATAGCTTATGCATCTAAGGGTGTGGACTTGCGTTTGATGAAGTTGGACAAAAGACCATGAGAGACCAAATTTACTTTACTGGTAAGAGAATGCAAGCACCCAGATGAAATGTCGACAGGGGCGGAGCTAGAAGCCCGGATACGGTTCGGTAGAACCTAGTAGCTTTTGTTCAAACTGTATATTTGTCTTGAAAAATTCATTCAATATGTACAAATATTAAGTTTAGAACCAAGTTATTAACACTTGAAATTGTCATTCTAAAATTCAGACACCCATAAAGTTGAAATCTTGGCTCCACCTCTGACAGTCTAGGTGCGCACATGCTAGCCTAAACACCACCGTTATTTTAAAAAGGAAGTAAAACATTAAAAATTCAATAACTTCAAATAAAAAGTGAAACTTTGTGTATTATTGCTCAGCCAGCACAATATAAGGTTCTACATAAATAATACACTCTAACATCACAATGCTGTAAAAAACGGCAGCCCGGTGCACTAAGCTCCCGCTATGCGCGGGGTCCGGGGAAGGGCCAGACCATAAGGGTCTGCTGTACGCAGCATTAATTTGACATTTCTGCCAGAGGCTATTTCCACGACTTGAATCCATGACCTCCCGGTCACATAACAACAACTTTACCAATTACTCCAACAGCACAATGCTGTGAACTTGAAAATTTGAATTATATATTATACTCCTATCCAGAGCAAAATAATACACATTGATTTTTTGAAATTACACAACTTAGAACAGATTAATAAAGTGAATCTACATTAACTAAAACTTTTCCAATTCTACATTCAAAAAGCATCCACAAAAATATAAGGTTGTACGAAAATAATCAATATATATATTAAAGCTGGGAATGAGAGAGGTGATGTGGCATGTCTCTAAAGCCAAGAATGGTATTTATCTTTTTTGTCAAATTTTTGACCTTTTTCCCTAATATTTCCCTCAAATATTTGTTGAAAATTAAAGTTACCCTATCAATAAGTCTATAATAATTGTCCACATTCATTTCTCAATTAAGAGTCCATATTGAAAGAAATTATGTAGGATTTGTATTTATCTTTTTTCTCAATTTTTTGACCATTTTCTCTTATATTTTCCTTAAAATATTTTTTGAAAATTCCATCTCCATAACTCACCCCTCCTAATTTTCATAACCTATATATTTATTAATCTCAATAACTCCCATGACTTTCATTTTCATAACCTCCAAAATTAAACATCATAAATTTTGCTATCAACTAGCTAGCCGAAAAGTCTCCATCAGAAAAACAACAAAGACGGGAAAATGTTCTAAATTCAAATATTCAGGAAAAGTATTGATGAATGATTCAATTTCAGTTTCTAAAACTTCTCATTTTCTGGTACTAAATGAGGAAATTGATGGTGATCTTACAGACTATATTATGACACCGGTGAAGATATCTTTTTTCCCTCTCATCAGTTTCGCCTTACTCCTTAGCATACTTTTTCTCCTAAGCACGTTCTGCGTGACTTTACCTACTTTGCCATCTCTTCATCCTATGAGAAGCTAGCCTGGTGACTCTACAATTGGAGCTTCTAATTAAATTCAATGCATTTGATAATTTCTCTTCTTTTCGATTTTATTTTTTGGTCATTCACTGTATGCATCTATCATCTATGGACTAATTTCTAATTTCTTCTATTAATTTATTTCTCTATTTTGACCAGATGAGTATTCTATTAGTTATGTTTGTTATAATTTGTTTGACACATATCATTTAGAATGTAGAAATTCAGTTGGTTTAACTGATTTTGTAAATATTATTAAATTAAATATTCTATTTATAATTTTGTGTTCATCATCATACATTACTCAATCTCTTTTGTTTTAAACAAGAAGTATAATTTGCTTTTTCTTTTTATACCAAAACTGTAAAATATTAGATTAGTCCCGGGCTGGCCAACGGGGCGGGTCGGCCCAGTCCCGCCCCGACCCCGCCCCTGTGACGCCCCTACCCCGCTTTAAAAAAATAAATAAAAATAACGGTAACGGGATTCGAACAGGGACGGGACCTGGGCTCGTCCCGCCCGGGCCCGATAGCCCCGTCCCGCCCCCTGTCCCACCCGATCCCCTTCCCTTTGCACAATATAACCATTGCACAACGGCCATTTTATATTTTGGCCGTTGTGCAACGACCATTTTTGGTCTCCCCCCTCCCCATTAATATTTATTTTTAACCCCTAAGTTATTATATTTACGCTTTAACCCAATTTTTCAACTATAAATACCTCATTTTCTCTTCATCTTTCAAACAAATCTTCCTACAATCTCTCTAATCTCTCAATTTATCTCTCTACAAGTCTACATTATCTACTAAATATTCAATTTTATTTATTCATTTGGGAGTGAAGTTGGCAACTAGCGTGAGGATCATCCATCGAGCAAAGTTTCAATTTTCAACCTCTCGATGACACGTCGACGAGATCATCCATCGAGCAAAGTTTCAATTTTCAACCTCTCAATGACACGTCGACGTTACGTCGGCGTTTGGTACATTCGTTCCTTCATCAAATTATTATTGTTTCTTTATTTTAATTAGCACACTTAATCTCATTATCTTTAATTATTTATTAGCATATAATTAAAATGAAAGGATTTAGAGGTATGTTTAAGGGTAAGGGTAAGGCTTCTTCTGGTAGGGGTAACAAGGGCAGGGGTACTTCTTCTAGTCATCCTATTCCTAAACAGGATGATTTGCTTGAAAATGAATTTTTTTCTGAAATACCATTAGATTTAGACGAGGAGATATTTTCTGCAACTCAACAAAAATTTAATTTAGAAGATAATCTAGATGACACACCCACTAACCTAGATGACACACCGACTAATCTAGATGATACACCGACTAATCTAGATGACACACCCACTAGTACACCTCCAACTAGAACACCTCATATTCCCTCTAGTATGAGACGATGCCCAATAAAACGAAAATTAAAATCCGATGCATGAATTTTTTTTAATAGGGACGAAGAGAATCAAGTAGTTAGATGTCAAATTTGTAAAAATGTTTATAAATTTAAAATGGGAAAGGTCAGGGTGGGAAGGGAGGTTTATTGAGACACGTACAAAACTTTCACAAAGCTAGGTGAGACCAATACCTGGCTGAAAAATCGGGTGCGCCAATGCCCTCTTAGTCGGGACAAGGTTCACATACTGTCCCGGACCAAGTATAGGGTCAAATTAACCCTATGACGGGGGAACTGTAGGCCCTAAATACGATAAACATAGAGATAGGGAAGCAATAGCAAAATTAGTTATTGTGGAGGGTTTGCCTTTTATATTTCCTTCCTCTCCTGGTTTATTCATTACATTAGAGATATGTATAATCCTGTTTTTAACGATTTTCCTAGATCACTGTTAGGAGAGATGTATTTAACTTTACACATGAATATCAACAGTATTTACACTATTCCTTATATTATTTTTCTGGTAAAGTATCTATCACGTCTGATATAGGCCGTAGTACTAATGACCATGATTATTTAACGGTAACATGTCATTGAATAGATTATAAATGGTCTATGCAAAAACGTATTTTAGCGTATAGATATATAGATGATAGGCACAGTGGTACTTTTATTTCAGAAAATATTTATTCAGTTTGCAATTATTATGGCATAACTGATAAAATTATGACTATTACGTATTTTATTCAGTTTGCGATTATTATGGCATAACTGACAAAAACGTATTCTAGAGAAAAAATTTCAAGCAACAAAAGAATTTTCCGGCATTTATTATCCTACTATTTCAACTATGTTGTTTTATATAGCTCTAATATTTTTATTACTTAGTGAATATATGGAAAAACCAGCTTATAAGGCACCTATTAAAAAATGTTTATCAAATTAAAAAAATATTTTATTCTTATTCCCCCTATTTATATTATTGGTGTTGTATTAAATCCGACTATTAAAATAGACTATAAAGCACTAATTGAAACTATTTATGATTGTATAACAGTACTTCCACCTCCAACTCCAAAAAATCCAAATGACTCACGACCTATTGAACAAACTAAAGAAGAAGTGTTGTCTAGCATACAAGATGAATGCAAAAAAGTATATAGGCATTACCAACAAGAAAGTGCTAGCAACCAACCGGCTTCCATACCATCTTCTTTTTCTTCAACACAACCTAAAAAAAGACATGTCGTTTCTGCGGCTAGTATTGAAAGCTTAGACATAGAATGTAGTGGTAACACTACTAACCAAGTTAGCGAGTTTGATGTTTTTGTTTTGCAGGGTGTTGTACCGTACCAAGAAGTTCTCAATGAGGAAGGACGTGAAGATTTGGATGTTTTTATTACACTATCTTGTTCAATTATTGAGGTGTTTCTATATATATTATTTTTTTAAATTAAGTGCAAAAAAAGCGGAAAAACCGGATCCCGTCCCGCCCCGATAATACCGGTCCCCTTTTCCGACGGGACGGGACATCGGTGGATCCCGCCGGTTCCGGCCCGCCAATCCCACCGGAGACCCGGTCCCGCCCTACCCCCGCCCCGTTGGCCATCCTTAGATTAGTCAAACCAATAGTGAAGAACATTAATCGTGACTTTCAATTTTTCTCAATTATCTCCAACTCCAGAGCGAAATTACTCGGGAGAAATATATCAGTAGGAGACAAAGGTATAGTTTTTGCATCAAAAAAATTATTAGAATATATATATATTCCAAAAAATATATATGTTAGGACATAGAATAAGAAACTGGAAAGAGAAGTTGTTCTGCCGTAAAATTGTTTACTGAAGGGTGAGGATTAATTTCACTAGGTGAGAATTTTTCATCTCCCTAACCAATTACTAAGGAAAGCCTAAAAGATTCGATCATTACTGGACTTCTCCTATTCTTCACTAAAGCAGGAAAACCAATTCCTAGTCTTTGATAACTACACTTATAAATGTATCTTTGATATCGTTTGATTGATAAACAAGTTATACCCAAATTATATCGATAGAATCAGAAACTTCTCCAAATGCACAGAATTAATTGATATCATTTAATTTATGTTGGGAGTGTTCTCAACTTAAGTTTTTACATGAATTTATTAATTTCTTATTTTTAGAATTTGAATATTAGGAAAATATTATTTTGTAAGTTTAATGAGATTTATTACGACCGCGTGAAGCGCGGTCAATTCCCTAGTATACTATATAATCACAATGTTGTGAATTTGAAAATGAATTTTATCCATCCATGACGAACAATTCCATTAATTTCTTTTTATCATCTTAAATTGCATTACTTAGAACAAATTAATACAGTGAATCTACATTGTGTGAGAGAGGTGAGCCTTTCCATCTCCTTTTTTTTATGACAAGGGAACTAAATTCCGCTCCTGTGCAATAGCCAGCAAATCACACAAGAGAGATAACCCACTCTAGGCAAGCCATGTGCGACAAGCTCAACCCCGAAGTCTAATCCCCTGTTGTCATAGGCAGGGGGTTGCGAATATGAGACGTGCAGTATGGAAGCCCCATGCTCAACCAACTGAGCCACCCTTGCGGGTAGCCTTTCCATCTCCTCTTCTCCTTGTCTCAGTAGTAGTATATAGGTATCACGTAGAGCATTATTCTTGTATGTGTATTACTCCATTTATACTTTATCTTGATATTTTGTTTTATTTTTTTTGTAATCCTGCATTAATTACATTCTTTATGAGCCGAAGGTCTATTGGAGATAGTCTCTCTGCCCCACGAAAGTAGAGGTAAGGTTTGCGTTGTGCATCCTACCATCCCCATACTCCACTTCGTGGGATTACATTTGATATGTTGTTGTAATCTACATTAACTGAAAACTTTTCTAATCTTATATTCAATTAGAATCCAAAATCTGATAATGATACGTGTGAAATCAGTATACATTAACTCAATTAACATGTTAAATCAGTATAAATTAACTCAATTAACGCGTTAAATCAGTAAAAATTAACTCAATTACTCCCCTTGTCCCAATTTATATGACACACTTTCCTTTTTAGTCCGTACCAAAAAGAATGACACATTTACTTATTTGAAAACAATTTAACTTTAAGCTTAACGAGATGATATATAACAACACAAATATCTTTGACTCTTTTTAGACCACAAAATTCAAAAGTTTTCATTTATTTCCTTAAAACTCTGTATCCCGTCAAACTACATTCTATAAATTAGCACCGAAGGAGTAACGGACAAAAGATGTGTAGAAATGAACAAAATTAGATGAATTTGGATATATACTTACGGATAAAGAGCAAGTGCTCTTTTAATAACGTAAATAGCATTATTATACTTAGTCTTCAATCTTCGATCATCACATTCATTAATTGCTTTATCGATCTCCATAATTTTGAACCCTTCTGCAAAGAAATTAGAAGTTCTAGATCACCGAAGACTAGTCGAAGAATAAAGTATTACAGAAACAATAAATTGAAGGGGTTTAATTGGAAAAAAAATTACCTGGGTTTTAAGGGCTCAAACAGATATGAGATTGAAGATTCAATGCGCTCCACAGATTATATATCTGTTTTTTTTCTTTGAAATAACCAAATAAAAAGACAGAAGAAGAGGAGACTAAAATGGATTTGGCATTTTGCTTTTAATGTGAAGAGCAAATACGACATGTAATTGACTGACTTAGGCCCAATATTTAAAAGCTAGCAGGTAAGCTGAGCAAGTTAAATTCGTGTCATTTCATATCCGACGTGGACTCAACATTTAATAAATAAATTAAATGAGTAACGTTTTAAATAAAATTATCTCAATTTATGTGATAATTTTCAATTGCATGAACTTTGCCTAAAATTTTCAAATGTATTTTCACCAATTGAATATATGAAAAAAGTTGTAACTTATAGTAATTTACATGTAATTTTCAAGTATATAATTTTTAATCTTAAAATGTTGAGTTAATTTAATCCAATTTAGCTTCAAAGTTTAGTCAAATTAACTCTTGAAAAGCGAAAAGTATCACATAAATTGGGACAGAGGGAGTATCACGTTTGGTAGTTGGGTAGGAGGTAAGTTATTTATGTATAAAACTAATACGGTGTTTGGTTTGTAATAGAAATTCGTATAACTAATACATGTATAAATAAATTATGAGGATTATACGGGACAAAAGGTGGAATAACTAATTCATGAATAACTAAAGTTTGCCTAACTTACGTAAAATTAGACATAGATTCCCTCATAACTAATCTTTGCATTACTAATACATGCATTACTCTAACCAGTTATCAAACTAATTGTGAAGGGCTTTTTAAGGTATAGCACAAATTCACATGGTAAGCGACACTTTTTGAGGCTTGATGTGGCGTAGCACGACAGACAAATTTGTGTAGGCATAGGCCCAAAGCGGATAAGGTAAAAACTTAACCGTATCGGGTATTTACACCAAAATAATGAATGCAAATTATGTGTCTTTCATGTACATATATATCATTAATCATGATTAAGTGATATGATTTTTTCAATTTATTTTTTAATTCTTAAAAATAACTTTAATGATTTGATATAAATATTTAATGCGGATAAATATTTCAAGCAGACAATTTATGTGTCATCATAAATTTGAGTTATCACACTATGGCCTGGACATATAAAAAAAATTACCTAATACTTTTAGCTTCGCTGATATTTAGACTTGAAACCATTAATCACGGCTGAAAAAAAATGAAATTCCTAGCATGTTTCCACATGGTAATGGTCAGGGTCAAAATTCAAAGTACTCCACTACACTTTGAATATTTTATCACATTACATTTTTTTAAAACAAGAAGATATTATATTAATACTAAGGAAGGTTCAACGGGGTACACCCCATATTACAAAACATTGTGTCACTTAGGACACAACATTTTGGACAACCATAATCCATAGAGATAGTTCTACGTGAATGGTTGAGATAAGTTCGAATTATGTGTAGTGACACTTCTATTCTACCAACTCCACTATGATGTTTAACTTATGAGAACCTTTTTTATGATGGTGTTCGAAGTTAGTTTATGTGTAACTCAATTAATTTTATGAGATACTTGTTATCTCATGATTTGTTCAAGTTACGAGAAATGTCAAATGTCTATAATGCTACAAGCAAGTATGTAGGTTTAGATATACGGATTCGACGAAGTCTTGTATAAAAAATAAATTTAAATCTCAATAACTAGCATTTGAGTTTGTTGTCCTAAAATCATAAATCTGACTCTTGCTATAAGGGGTCATTTTAAAAAAAAAATTAAAAGACAAATTCACCTCAAGCTTTGGCTTATGCCCACCTGCGGTGTTGGGGGTTTGTCATTTACCTCTACCTCGTTTATTAAAATTTAAAGGCGTGATAAGGAATAGTTGAAAAGATTGATTGAGATTCCTTGCACGGTTCCACGAAGATCTCTACGTATTTGTCCAGGACAAATGGTTCGATACTTCGACTGTCTTGTATCAGGTGAAGAAAAGGAGATGGTAAATTTAGTAGAACTCTAACCTACAATATTCTGAAAATCTCTTTATTAAATATAAATCACGATTGACAAGGTCACATTTGAAACTCACTATGGAAGCTTTTTTGAGTTACATCCCTTTCTTAAACTAAAGGAATATGTTCTCTTAATTTTATTGATGAATACAACAACAACAACATACCCATTAAAATCTCACAACGTGGGGTCTGGGGAGGGTAGAGTGTACACAGACCTTACCTCTACCTTGGTAGGTAGAGCGGCTATTTCTGGGAGCCATCGGCTCAAGACAAAACATAATCACAATCAAAGGAAGCATTGCAAAGCAAGAGAAACAGTCAAAGACAAGAAATTAAAGTTGTATGAACATGCTGATAACAAAATTGAATACGTCATGGTAGTGCATCTGACAAAAGGAAGCAGTAGCTAACACAGATAAATAATATAAACAAAGTACACTAGGGAACAAATAGCAGCAGAAATCAAACTACAGGGACTATAAAGCAATAATGCGCATATAAGTGTGATGAGCTAATCGGGCCTACAGTAATAACACTATAAGTATCATTTTGTGAGCGTAAGTAGGACTACGCTCAACTACCTACTACCCTTCAACCATAATATGTGTCCTCCACAACCCCTTATCTAAGGTCATGTCCTCAGTAAGTTGCACTTGCGTCATATCTCGTCTAATCACCTCTCCCCAATACTTCTTCTGCCTACCTCTACCCCTTCTGAACCCATCTATAGCCAACCTCTCATACCTCCGCACAAGGGCATTTATGTCTCTCATCTGCATATGTCCGAACCATCTCAACCTCACTTCCTGCATCTTATCATCTACCGAGGGCACTCTCACTCTGTCCCGGACATCATTATTTCTAATCATATCTCTCCTTGTATGCCCACACATCCATCTCAACATCCCCATCTCTGTAACTTTCATCTTTTAAATGTGTGAAGTCTTGACTGGCCAACACTCTACCTCATACAACATAGTCGGTCTGACGACCGCCCTATAAAACTTACCTTTAAGTTTTGGGGCACTTTTTTGTCACACAAGACTCCAGATGCGAGCCTCAATTTCAACCACCATGCCCCCAATACGATGTGTGACATCGTCATCAATCTCTCTATTCTCTTGAATAATAGACCTGAGGTGCTTCCTTTTTTGGGGATGACCTGAGTCCCAAGCCTCGCCTCCATGCCTATCTCAGGGTCGCTCCCGTTGTTGAACTTGCACTCCAAATATTATGTCTTGGTCCTACTCAACCTGAACCCTTTAGACTCTAGAGTTTGTATCCAAACCTCCAGCTTGGCGTTCACTCCGCTACGAGTCTCATCAATCAAGACTATGTCGTCTCCGAATAACATACACCATGGTACCTCCCATTGGATTTGTCGCGCCAGTCCGTCCATCACCAAGTCAATTATGAATGGGCTAAGAGTTGATCCCTAGTGCAACCCCATCATCACTGGAAAGTGCTCCAAGTCTCCTCTTACTATTCGTACCCTAGTTTTGGCTCCATCATACATATCTTTGATCACCTTAGTGTATGCCACATGTACACCTCTAACTTCCAAATATCTCCATAGAACCTCCCTAAAAATTTTGTCATATACCTTCTCGATGTCGATGAAAACCATATATAAGTCTTTCTTCCTCTCCCTATACTACTCCACCAACCTCCTAATAAGATGAATGGCTTTAGTAGTCGAATGCCCCGACATGAATCCAAACTGGTTCTTGGAAATAGACACATCTCTCCTTGCCCTTATCTCCACGACCCTTTTCCAAACTTTCATAGTGTGGCTTAGCAGCTTGATACCCTTATAGTTGTTGCAACTCTGGATATCACATTTGTTCTTGTACAACGGGATCATTGTACTCTACCTCCATTCTTCGTGCATTTTTGCCATCTTAAAATGACGTTAAACAACTCAGTCAGCCACTACAAACCTGTCATGTCTACGCTTTTCCAAAATTCAACTAGGATCTCATCAAGCTCGGTCGCTCTTCCCCTGCGCATCCTACGAACAACACCCTTAACCTCATTAACCTTAATCCTTCTACAATACCCAAAATCCCGATACCTACCAGATTGCTCCAAATCTCCCAACATGATATCACTATCTCTTTTTTCGTTCAAGAGTTTATGGAAGTAAGACTGCCACCTCCGCATAATATGCACGTCCTCCACCAGTACTTTGTCGTCCTCATCCTTTATGCATATTACATGATCTAAGTCTTGGGCCCTCCTCTCCCTCGCCTTGGCTAGTCTGTACAACTTCTTATCCCCATATTTCTTATCTAATTCCATATGCATGCATTCAAAAGCCACCGTTTTCGCTGCCATAACCACAAGTTTTGCCTCCTTCCTCGCCATCTTATACAGTTCCCTATTCGTCCACTTTTCCACCCCATCCTTGATTTTTACCAGTTTCTCATACGTCGCTTTATTTGCTTCCACCTTCCCTTGAACTACACCATTCCACTACCAGTCCCCTCGATGCCTACCATGGCTACCCCTCGAGACCCCAAGCATTTCTCTAGCTACCTCTCAAATGCAACTGGTCATCTTGTCCCACATACCGATCGCATCCCCACTACTCCTCTAAGCCCCCTTAACCATCAACATCCCCCCTTATATCCTTTGCATTAGTTATGGTCAAACTCCCCTATTTGATTTTTAACCTGTCATCCACAACCCTCTTCTCTTTCTCCATCCTGATCTCCAAATCGATCACCAAAAGCTTATGTCGGGTTGTAAGATCCTCACTTGGAATAACCTTGCAGTCTTTACAAAGACATTGGTCAACCTTCCTAAGGAGCAAAAAGTCTATCTGAGTCTTAGCCGCCGAACTATGGAATGTCACCAAGTGCTCATCCTTCTTCAGGAACCTCGAATTAGAGATCACCATCTCAGAAGCTCTGGCGAACTCCAAAAGTGAGACGCTACCCCCATTCATGTCCCCGAGACCAAAGCCTCAATGCACATCGTCATAATCCCCCTAGAAGTGACCTGATATGTCCATTGAAGTCCCCTTATATAAATAACTTCTCAGTGGGTGGGATACCACCAACCACCTCGTCCAATTCCTTCAAAAAATGCCTCTTCTCCTCCTCGCCCAAGCCCGCCTATGACGCATAAGCAATAATAATATTCATAGTGAATCCTCAAACTACCAACTTAATTGTAATCATCATGTGATTGACCCTCCTAACCTCTACCACATGATCCCTTAGCTCACTGTCTATAAAAATGCCTACCTCATTCTTATAAATCGACCTACCCAAAAACCATAACTTATACCCGTCTACATCTTTAGCTTTAGGTCCTACCCATTTGGTCTCCTAGACACAGGCTATATTAATCCGCTTCTTCCTAAGAATCTTAACTAGCTCTATGGACTTCCCCGTTAAAGTCCCAATGTTCCAAGACCCTATTCTCAGCCTAGCATCACCCTTATCCCCGACCGAGAACATGACCCTAGTCTACCATCAGTTACCAAAGCCACTAAAGCAAATATAAAATAATTGACTACTCAAATATTTACCCTAAAACAAGAAGGGAACCAAGTGAAAGCACAAGTTAACAAGAATATAGAGGCAGGTAAAACCACTACGCCAAGAATGCAATAACTAAAGACAAGAACGGTAAATGCAAGAACGTAAAGTCACGAATCAATACAATGAAGCAGCAAATTTAACAATACGGATAAGGACAAAGAATGAATACGGGCAACCGGAGGTACCAATTCCAGATGAATCGAACATGTTTGCCGGTGAAAATCATTGTTCACCGGTACTGGAAGTATTGTTCACTTGAGTTTTCACCAAAAAAAGTCGAGTACCTGTGTAGATCGAGGAGAATAAAAGAACAAAAGGAAGAAAAAAGAAAAAAGAAATATATGAATTGGCAAATAATCAATAAGGGCGACTAGAGGTACCAACTCCAGTTGGGTAGAACCTATTCTCTGCCTGAAAAGTATTGTTCTCTGCCTTGAAAATATTGTTCATTGCTAGAGTACTATTCAATGCTAGAGTACTATTCACTGCCGGAGTTGTTGTTCGCGCTGGCGTCGAAGCAGCGCAGTAACCTGGCCTCTGATTTGAGTGTCAGAAGAAGAAAAAAAGTCACCGAAAAAAGAGAAGATGAAGAAGAAGAAAAACAATGCTGGAAAAAAGTCATCGGCGGCGTTACCTAGTCACTGGCCATAGTAGGTTACCTGGTTGCATGAGTGGTTACCGTCGGGGAAGGGGTGGGGATCTGATTTGTTACCGTTGTGTTGGGAAGAGAGGGAAGTGTGAGAGAGAGGGAATGATTTAATATATATATAAGGTTACAAGAATGTTTACTTTGATACAAGCTAGATAACTAATTAACCTAATTACAAAATGATTATAATTCTACCTAAAATAAGAGATATACAATTAATGAAAGAATATTGAGAAATATTCTATTACACCCCCGCAGTCGAAGCGAGAGGTTCTCGAACAATGAGACTGGCTAAAAAATTATCAAATAGTAGGGGTGAGCACGGGTACATGGTACCCAAATATCCGACCAGAACTGACACTAACGGGTAGGTTCTGGGTAGATATATTATAATAATGGGTAGGTTCCGAGTAGTAAAATTAGGAACCGATCAATGTCGGGTCTGGTTCCGATTTCGGCAAATAGAGACAGGGTACCCGAATCTAGAACCGATACCCAAAACATGAAATATTAAATATTTTTACTTTTTTAATTCCATTATTTTTTAGTTAATAATAATAATAAAAGGCCATACTAAAGTACACCATTTAAGGGGGGGGGACCAAATGCAGAACAGTCACTTTCACCATCAAAAAATAAATCAAATAATACAAAGTGACAATCATAAGCAGAGAAAAAGCCAAAAGCGGTAGAAAACTAAAAAACTAATTTTTTAAAACTATGTACTCCTTTAAGTTATTGAAAAAGAAAGTTGAAACGAAAACCAAAGCAAATTTTTGAAACATTCTTGGGATATTCCGAAAGGATTCTTTATGGGTTTTGTGGCACTGGCTTTCAGAGGATAAGCAGACGAGTTTATTCCTAAACCATAGTTGTTATACGAAGGCATTATTTTGAACAAAGAAACACCGATTCCGGGTGACCGGGAACCTACCCGGAATCGCAGGATCCGGGTAAGTTCCGGGTAATGATTGTTATGGGTAGGTTCTGGATAGTAAATTTAGGAACCGGTCTTTTACTGGGTAGGGTCCGGGTAGTTCAAAAAAGTTACGGTACCCGGACCCGCTCACCCCTATCAAATAGTATGCGCGGAAGTCCTTCGGTGAAGATGTCGGCAATTTGATATCTGGAAGGAACATGAAGGACACGAACTTGACCACGAGCTAATTTTTTGCGAATGAAATGAATGTTCATCTCAATGTGTTTAGTGCGCTGATATTGGACGGGATTGCCGAAAAGATATATCGCACTAATATTATCATAGTAGACTAGTATTGCCTTTTGAATCAGGCAGTGAAGCTCAAGTAGAAGGTTACAGATCCAATAAGAATCAAAGACGATGTTGACAACACCTTTATATTCTGCTTCTGCACTGGATCGGGATAATTTAGGTTGCCTTTTGGAAGACCAAGACAATAGGTTATCTCCGAGGAAAATGCAATAACTAGACGTGGAGCATCAGATGTCAAGACATCCACCCCAGTCAACATCATAATAAGTAGTGAGATCAATGAGCGAAGACCTGTATAGATGTAATCCAAAGTGAAGTGTATCTTGGACATATCGTAAAATACGTTTGAGGGCATGCATGTGTGCTTCTGTCGGACTGTGCATATGCAAGCAGATTTGTTGCATGACATATGATATGTTTGGTCTCGTGAATGTGAGGTACTACAGGGCCCCAGCCAAGCTATAATTTTGAGTTGGGTCTAAATATAAAGGACCGGAATCAGCGCTGAGCTTGGAATTGGTGTCTATATGCGTGTGTGATAGTTTGCAAGATGTCATGCCTGCATGGTCAAGGATCTCTTCGGCGTACTTCTTCTGACATAGAAATATCCCGCCAGAATGTTGAGTGACAGAGATGCCCAAGAAATAACTCAGGGGGCCCAGATCTTTCATAGCAAACTCATAGTAAATGAGAGACATAATGGACCGGAGGAGAGCATCAGATGATGTCATCAACATATAATAATAGGTAAGCCATGTATGTACCCTTGTTATAGATGAAGAGGGAATGATCGGATCTGCTGTGTGAAAAGCTGATAGAGGAGACATAATTAGTGAACCGCTGGTACTATGCTCGAGGAGCCTGTTTCAGTCCATAGAGAGATTTTCGCAATAGACACACATAATCTGGATGAATAGGATCCCTAAAACCCATAGGCTAATACATATATACTATTTCATGAAGATCCTCATGTAAGAAGACATTCTTGACATCAAGTTGATAAATGGGCCAATACTTAGATATGGCAATACTAAGGACGGTTCGGATGGTTGAGGGCTTTACGATCGAGCTGAATGTTTCATCACAGTCCACTCCCACCTGTTGAGACCTGCCATCACCTACAAGACGAGTCTTGTACCTCTCAAAAGAACCATCAGATTTCTTTTTATGTCTAAAAATCCATATCGAATGAATAATGTTAGCATCAGGTGGATGGGGTACTAGGTCCCACGTCTTATTATCAATAAGTGCATTATATTCGTCAATCATTGTGGCTTTCTAATTAGGGTCGGATAAGGAATCCTTCGGGTTACGAGGGACAGGGAAAGGGACAACTGAAATAGAAAGATTAAATAGCCGTTTAGGTTTATGAATTCTGTGCATGACACGAGTTCCATAGTCCGAGAGTATGTCTCAGGATGCGAAACGGGAGTGGGGTTTTTCGCGGGACTGCCGGGAAGAGGAGGAAGGGCAGGGGTGACATTACTGGCTGGCTGAACCTCAGTTTGCCGAGAGGTGGCTGTGGAATCACCCTGAGGTGGGCTATTCCGGGCCACCGTCGACAAAATCGGCTGGGCAGCTAATCTCAAACTGGCTGAAGTGGTGGCGGGTGCCGGGGTTTGTGACGACAGACTATGTAAATGGTGAATTAGAAGAGGGTTTAGGCCATCATATAGGAAGTCGTAGGAATGTCGAGGTGGCGAGTGTAGAGAGGCAAATAGGAATTGAAACTCATCAAATAGGACATGACGTGAAATAATAATTTTACGGCTCGATAAGTCATAGCACGAGTAACTACGATTATTGGCAGGGCAACCCAGAAATACATACGGGGAAGATCGGGGTTGGAGTTTGTGAGTGGTCAGATGGAGAGGGTAACAAAGACATCAAAAAATACGCAAGTGTTGGTAGGATGGGTTCCTATGAAACAGGATTTGAGTGGGTGACCGTTGAGCTAGAGACTTGTTTGGGATTATGTTTAGGAGATATGTGGCCATGGAAAGTGCATAATGTCAGAATTGATGGGGAATTAAGGCGTGAGCAAGTAGAGCACTAATTAGGTTGTTTATGGTTCAGATTTTCCGTTCGACTTTACTATTTTGGGAGGATGTGTGAGGGCAGAAAAATAAAAGGTAAGACCATTTTTGGAGAAAAATTGATTGAATTGGTTATTATCGAATTCTCTGTCATTGTCACATTGATAACATTTAATGCTCTTTTCAATTTGTGTTTTTACGAAAGCACTAAATGAAGAAAAAATGGGGTAGACCTGAGATTTATTTCCAATTGGAAAAGTCCATAGAAAGTTGGAATAATCATCCAAAAACAACACATAATATCGATGGCCAGCCGTACTCAAAATAGGGGATGTCCACAAATCACTATGTATGATATCGAAAGGCATTAAAGTATAATTTATGGATGCAGAAAATGATAATTTGACATGTTTCCCAAAAACACAAGATTTACATATACGAGTCTTAGAAATACGGTTGCAATTAATAAAATTATTTTTCCTAAGAGAGCGTAAAATAGAGTCTCCCGGATATCCTAATCTAGAACTCCATTAGAAAAATGAAAGAGCAACAAAGGTTGAGGGAACTGAGGCTGGATTGTTGACGGCGTTTGAAATAGGATAGAGATCTTCGGTGCTGTCACATCTCATTATTCGTCTCCCTGTCGTAAAATCCTTTACAGTAAAATCAAAAGGATCAAAGTCAAGGGAAATCCAATTGTCAGTTGTGAAACATCGTACTTAGATTAGATTCTTAATGAGTTTATGGGCATAAAAAATATTTTTTAAGATTAGTGGTGGATGTGGTGGGGATAGGGAGGAATAACCATAACCGCAAATGGGAATGTCTTGTCCACTACCAACAATAATATTCTGATTTAAATTACTCAAATTGGAATAAAACGATAGAGTATCTTGTGATGCCATCATGTGAGATGTGGCGCCTGTGTCCATATACCATTTTTCATCTGGAGTGTTGAGTGACATTGTGCTCATAGATTCCTCAATGTCAGTCGATGCATAAGTCGATGGTGGGGGGGCCTGTGCTGTGTAGGCATGTTGTGGACATGGGCCAACTATGTCAGGTTGGGCATGTCAGTTCTGAGGTGGAGTCCACGAGGATTTCGTATACGGGCAAGGAGGTGAGGCCCACACGGACCACAGCGGGTAGGCAGCCCACGACGGAGGCTGCTGCCACTGCCGCGGTCACTGCTTGTTATAGCTGGACTGTCTGCTTTGGCGGTTGTTACGTGAGAAAGCGGATCATTGCGGGTCCTCTGGCCGACGGTTCTAGTTGTCGGACCGGGGGGCCCTACTGTCAGCGGAGGTCCCGATGGTGGTGGAGTGGGCGGCGTCGACAATGCTGACCCGAGTGGTATTACGCTTGATTTTCTGGGTTTTCTCAAGGATGAGCTTCGAACGGGCCTCATAAATGGAGGTAACGACATGCATTGCTGAATGATGGTGGCAACGCTGTCATATGATTCGTTCAAGCCTGCAATAAGTTGCATGACCAATCGCTGATTAGTGACTAGTGTGCCAACGTTGGAGAGTTGGTCGGCAATCATCTTGAGTTCCTGACAATAGGCAGACACGTTTGGGAAATTGTCCTGATGAACGTCCTTGAACTGATTTTCAAGGTATAACACTCGTTGAGTTTTGTTATCGTGGAAAATATTATCCAAAAGTTTCAAATTTAGCGGGCAGTGACATCGGTCTCAATGATGGTGTGCAACAGATCATTAGATATTGTGTTGTATATCTACTGGAGGACGGCTACGTCCAAACGATACCAGAGTGCATCATCAGAAGTCAAAGTCGATGGTACGTTTGTGGACTTCAGTGTGGGAGGGATCATGTGGCCGATAACTTCGTAAACACGACAATGGATATTAAAAAACTCCGCCCACGAGGAGTATTGACCCTTTTCCATCTCAAGAGTCACATGGATGAAGTTTTTAATGTTGTTTACGGCAAGTGCTGGATGAAATTTGGTTTTGTCTGCCATGGAAGAGGAAATTTAGGAGAAAGATGAAGGCAGAATGGCAGGAAAAACTAGGGTTCCGTCATGGGAAAAAGAGGGGGGCGGCCGAGAGAGGTCGACGGCTAGGGTTCCGATGTGGGCTAGGTACCAACGTGAAAAAAAGGTGGCGGCCGAGAAGGTGTATCAGCGGCTAGGGTAGGGTTTGTAGTTTTAGGCTACGAATACCATAAAGGAATATGTTCCCTTGATTTTATTGATGAATGATTTACAATATAAATAAGGCTACAAAAATATTTACTTTGATACAAACTAGGTATTTAACTAACCTAATTACAAAAGGATTATAATTCTACCTAAAATAGGAGATATACAATTAATATAATTTATGAAAGAAATGGAGATATACAATTAATACAATTACAAAAGGATTGAGATTCCTTGCACGGTTCCACGAAGATCTCTACGTATTTGTCCAGGACAAATGGTTCAATACTTCGACTGTCTTGTATCATGTGATGGTAAATTTAGTAGAACTCTAACCTACAATATTCTGAAAATCTCTTTATTGAACATAAATCACGATTGAAAAGGTCACATTTGAAACTCACTATGGAAGCTTTTTTGAGTTACATCCCTTTCTTAAACTATACATGAAGAATGGGAAAGTATGCTATGTACATAATATTGATCCTTAGTGTTTGTCATACATTCTTTGGCTATAATGAAAAAAACTTGATTATTCTGAAAACTGTCTTATGCATAATCAAGATATTCCTCATGGATAGGTGTTAGTATTACTTTGGATACTAAAAAATTGTGAAGAAGAAAAAGCGATTCAGTCGCGGCGTTGCTGCAACTGTTGTGTTACACAATGAGTATATATATTGGTGTTGATCAATATCATCATGTCCATATGAATTCCAACAAGATTTTCTACGCATGGGTGAGGCGCACGGCAAGAAAAAAGACATTTGCCAATAATATTTTTATTATCATATATTGGATGTTGTTGTCAAAAGTATTTTTGGCAACAACAAAAATTATTGCATGTCATTGCAATAACATCCGATGCGAAAAGTTTTACATTTTTTAGCAATAATATATTTATTGTTGCTAAAATTTTGTTGTCAATTCTATATTCTTGTAGTGGCGGAAGAACATGATTGGAGTACCGCGAGAATTGCATACTGATACAGTGCCTAGACGAATCCAAATCCATTGAGATTGTCGTACTGTTCGTAGTTTGATGGCAGCCTGTCTCAGAGAAGTTACGTCATGTTAAAACTTAAATGTATTAGGGCGTGAATAGCAAATTCCTTTAGAGTTGATGGGCCTATTTAGTATCTACATAGTTTATTGTGTGTAAATTTCATGGCATGGCCTATTTGGATGCAACCATTTAAGCCGTGGCCAGTATTTTTAAGTTTTGTACGTAAATAGATAGTAATGGGAGTATAATGCTGACATGGGTTTGCTACTTGTTAAGATTGATAAAAGATCTTTGTTTGTTCAATGATGGCTACATATCTCAAACCAAATGGGTGATAACAAATTGAACCTGTTGCATTCAAAGTTTGAGTAACAATATATTTTAGATGTACTATTACTGTTTCAGAACGAAACTACAAACTCTTGACCTGCCTAGTTTTGACGGGAAAAAATTAAATATTTGATAAATTTTACACCTAAACACATAAATGTCTGAAGTCCAATCATATATGTCTCAACTTCATGCATTAAGTGCTTGAAATTCAGCCAAAAGTATAGTAAGTTTGGCCTTGGCGAGCCAAACTTCAAGAAAAAATGTCGGAAGTTTTGGCCTTGCCAAGGCCAAACTTCATACGTGAATTCATGAAGTTATTCTGAAATGGTTAAATTTACAAATTCTTATACATAACGTCCTCCACTACGGCCATTGCCGTGGCCGCCGTCGCGGTTCTTGCCACTATTTTTCCGATTTTGATCCTTTTTGTCGCCACCGTTGTTACAGTTTTGGCTAGAATTATCTGAGAACTAGTGAGTGTCATCGGACGTGGCCATCATCATGACAGAATTTGCTCCGGTAGCTGTCTTTTTAGCCATATCGACCTCTTCTAATGTGAGCTTGGAACGGGCCTGGTAGAACGTGGGAGTAGATTACTTTGATGAAGGAGTGTCCCAAAGCCATTATAAGCCTCGGATAGGCCTGCAACCATCTGAAGAACAAGACGATCATTTGTGATGGGCGCACTAATATTTGAGTTGATCCGCCAATTCCTTCAGCCTTTTGCAATAGGCTGAGACATTCGGAAAATCCTCTATATTGACATGGAAAAATTCCTGCTCAAGAGTGACAGCACGAGAATTTTTGTTATCTTGGAATATATCACGCACCCTATTCCAAGTGTCCATCGCCGTGGCTTCGGGTTCATTAATTGTCTGCAATAGGTCAGTAGAGATAGTGAAATAAATCCACTGGAGTACTGTAGGATCAAGAGTCTTCCATAACATAGGGTCATCATCGGTGGTAGGCACCTTCTCCTTGCCTGCTTCCGCGGGGATGATGTGATGAAGGACTTGATGCAAGCGTGAGTGAACTTTAAATAATTCTGCCGACGTCGCGTATTGGACGTTTTCCATCTCAAGAACGATAGAGATGTGGTTCTTGATGTTGGATACTGTAAGGACAGGATGAAACCTGTTCTTTGAGGTAGACATGATGAAAGAACGAGAGGAGAATGAGGGATTTGGAAGAAATAAAATTTGGGAGAGAAAAAAAACAAGTGTCGACCGGACGCTTGGATTCCGAGAAGGAAGAGGGCGGCGGAAGGTGTTTGGGAGAAGGTAATTTTTCCCTATACTACTGATACCATGAAAGAATATAATCACTTGATTATTTTCATTAATGAAAGAGGTATATATACAAATATACAGTATCTAAATATTAAAAATAAATATACCTTTTCCTACTATAATTCTAATAGCTTTTCCTAATACAAGACTAATATCATAATTACATTTGTACAAGAATTTTACAACTATGATAAATTTAATATACACAATTCGTTCCTTTGATATACACGACTTTGTCCGTGGTATATCACGGCTTCTGTCAGATAAGAAAATATGATAAGAATTCTAACGAGCACAACAAAAGAAAACTCTTGAACGCAAAAAAATTTAAAAAAAAAGGAGAAACATATTATATTATGCATAAATGTGAGTTATATTTTTCTTCACCTCTGCTTGAAGATGAGGTTCACCCAATGAAAGAAGAAAAAGACATATCATCACTATCAAATCAAATTGAGAGAAAATTGAAATTTGTTTTCATCATTTGGTTATCTTATCAATTGGATACCATATCCCATACGTTGGATCTTTTGTTCCTTGATTAGTTCTCTTCAAATATATTCGTGAAAAGTCACAGTAAGGTGGCCACCATATTAATGATATATGCTACTAATAAGAGCTATGCGAGGAATATGATTCTTCCCTCCTTTATCAGCCTTGGTATAGAAAAAATCCCGCTAGTAAGCACAATTTCCTCTTAAATCGGCTTTAGGTGGCGCAGATTTTGATTAGTCGGAGGGCTAATGCAGAGATCGGACAGTGAGTGCAAAATAACAAGAAAAAAATATATGTATGTTGCTAAGTTTTCTATGAATTTTGGTTGAAATTTTCAGCGAATTTTTCTATTCGGAATAACTTGTTAGTAAATGGCGTTTTCTTTATTTCTCTTGCAACTTATGAACCTTTTAAATCACTATCTAAAGATTCATTTTGACCAAATTAAAAATCTTACGAGAAAATATTAGACTCGGTCTAAAATTTTAAAAGTGATTGCAAACGTTAGATGACAGTATAATATTTTGTTTGTTAGGTTGAGCACATATGAGCAAACATTATATCAGAGTCTAGTGTTATTCGGAAAAGTAATTTTTCAAATTTTATTTATGCACAATTTTGAAAAATAAAGACAAAATCTAAATAGTGAAGGGATATTTGCCTAAATATTACACAATTTTACACCATCCCACCTTTTGTCATCAAGAATATCATTTCACTTTAAAGTTATCTTTAAGACACATGAAAATTGATTGCATGCAATTAACATTACTGTGGCCACCCAAATTTGATTGATTATTATGCAAATTTCTATGAAAAGTAAACAGTAGTTCCACATGAAAATTAGTGATTGTTAACTTCTGATTTATAGTTTTATACAGATGTCCCCCTTTTAGGTTATTATTTAGACTTTGTTTCTATTTTAAAAACTAGTCCAAATGCCTTTGAAAAATAATCCTTTCGAACAACATTATAATCGAGTCTAATGTTTGATTATATATTAGATTGCAGTCTAACGTTTGCAATAACTTACAAAATGTTCTGTTTATTTCAAAAGAAATTTTTAGATCATGATCTAAAAAAGATCATAATTTATATTTCTTTTAAAATACTACTAACTATGCTTCTAATTGTTCGAAGAAAATTGTCACTATCACACCTTTTGTTATCAAGATTATCATTTCACTTTAATAATTATCTTTTGACACATGAAAATTGTTATTTTTCTATGATGCCGCATGCAATTGACATTACTGTGTCCATCATCATTATCAGCCACCCCCAAAATTGATTGATACATCATACATGCAAATTTCATATATTTTCCCCTTTTACTATCAGTAATATGCTACTACTATTAGATCCTTTGAGACCCGTATTGCAACCCAATCGTGAAAACCCTCAATGCTTGGCAAACCTTGATAAATTTGTGTTATTTTTTCCCCTTTATTTACTACGCGTGTAATTGTGTACCAGTTAACCATCGATATGTAATAGTAAAATTATTTCCTTTTCTAGGAAACCCAAAGTGAATTTGCAACTCCTAGGTAGATTCTCTAACCTCTAATACATCCAAGTGAGTGTTTCTCTACTTTATTACAATAATGCAAATAAATTTCATTTTCAAGAAAATGTGCACTTTGCATTTTTGGACAAATAAATCCCTCCCAAAGACATTAAGACTAAAAGTGTGGGGCATCCAAAACCTACTCAATTTCATTTGATGGAAAATAAAATAGCATATAATATATCACAAGAAAAAAACAAAATAGACAACAATTTTTTATATTAAGATTTGTTATTTTGTGAATATTAAAGCCATGAAAGATTTGTATCTTTGATTTGAGAAGCATCTTTAAAATTGTTCAATGTCCTATTTATAATTATCAAAGGAATCCCAAGCTTAAAGTATTAACTAAATGGGCCCATACTCCCACGACCTCAAAGCCATTTTGGGCCTATTCATCTGTCGGCAATCGGGCCCCACTTTCTCCCCCCCCCCCCGCCTTTATTTCTCCATTTCCACTTTTGAAAAAAATCTTAAATTTATAATCGAGTTTAAATTTTATATTCTGATTATATAAAAAGAAAAAGTTACATAATCAGAGAACTTTTAAGATACAAATTAAACTTATAAATATTGATACTGTAAATAATTTTACACTATCAAGGAAATTATTCTGGATATGACAGGTTGATATTTTACTTTTCAGATTATCAATCATACTTGCAATAAGGTTAGCTAGACTAACAACCTGAAAAAAATTAAATATATAATGATGATGATTTTCATATCATGCTCAATAAATAATTAAATGTAGATGTGAAATTATACGATGCATGTCTAGTTCTTCCTGGATCTTGATCACAATCATACCGATAACTTTATCTTTGAATTCATTTTATTTTACATCCACCTACTCGGGGAAGATATCAGGAAGAATAAGATGGATTTATAGCTGACTAGAAGAGAGCTAGACACCAGGGATTAAAGGTCGTGAGAGAATAAGTTGCTAATGGTTCTACAATTGCAACAAACACATGAAAAAGAATTATGAAAATATTCATAAGGTAATTACAAATAAGTTCTTCGATAAACATAACGATAACCTAATAAAAAAGGTAATTAACTTCTCATAACAGGTCAATTATACTAATCACATTGAAAAATTATTTAATATATATATATATAACTTAAACTTTGGTGCGAATAATTCTACATTTATCTAAATCCAACGGCCGACAAAACAGTGGAAAAACAAATTATCCAAGATTTGGTCTAAGAAAGAGTCTATTGTGAGGAAGAGATTTAACAAATACAATAATCATTCTCTCTCTTTGGCTCTCAGCGCACGTTAGTGTAACGTACGCCGTTGGTGGATGCCATGTCATGGCTAGAGGACGAGGACGAGGACGAGGGTGGCCTTGGAAGGTTCTTATTGCTACGTTTGGGAGTTCCTATTAATGCTTCTGACTAGGGTAAGCAAGTTACCCCAGCTTTGATGGATACGAGTGCTTCTACCTCTTCTGGACAGAGTGGGGGGGGGGGTCTCGAAGAGGTTGGATATGAGCATTACCCCTCCAATGGTACATCCTATCAGGGTTGAAAAGTTGTGGCTTGGAAAAATACTTGTTTACCTAAATTTGTGGGAGGTCTTAACATTATCAATATTCAGTTGTGGAATAGATCTGTCATTGCTAAAATATGTTGGGATCTAGCTTACAAAACTGATAAATTGTGGATTCCATGCTTTTTATATCAAGACAGATCAGGTCTATACTGCATCTATTCTCAATCAAGCTTCTTGGACAAACATTAGCGCAAGTTCAGCTTCTGGATCAACATACTAGAGTCTGTATAAGACAGGTATATAGAGACTGGTGCTAGGCCACAGGTTGCTTGGAAGAATTTGATTATTGGCAATAATGCTAGACCAAGAGCAGTAATCACCATGTGGATGCAGTTGCAGAATAGGCTAGCTACTACAGACAGATTGGGGCTAAATGTGGACAAAAAATGCAAGCTATGTCAGATGAAACTAGAAACAAGAGATCATCTATTTGTGTTCTGTGAGTTCACTAAAGCAGACTTTTTACATGGATCAAGTCATCTTATATGCAGAGTGCATTCATGCAGTGTGGCTGGAGCGTAACCAGAGGAATTTTGAGAACAAATCCAGGCAGAATATGATCAAATACATTGCTTTTATGTGTAATATGAGAGCTCCTGAGGGTCTTAGAACTAAGCTTTTAGTGTTTCATTTGTACTAACTGTTGTAGCTTTAGAGTGTTTCTATTTTGAGATAGCAAGGGTGTTTTATCTTGCTATAGCTTTGTTATTCTTCACTTGGTGATTAATAAAATGTTAGTTTGTGATGCAAAGTACAGTCCTATATTGGGTACTCACACATGTAGTCAAAACTCAAAACACATAACTAAAAGTCAACCTTTTCTATCTGGCAATTCAAAAATTCACAGTTCCTCCCAGCGAAAGTCTAGTAGTATCCTGGACATCTATTAGCATGTGCTTAGTAGCAGTTTGCAGCCGTGCCTAAGGGCATATCGGTTGAAGTAGATTCTTCTTTTGATCAATCAAAACCCCTTCCCAAACTGTACAAGCTTCTTCCAAAGCATTTATGAATCCTCATAGAGGGGTTGGTTTATAAATATGTCAAAAGAACAAAAGAAGAAGAAAAATGTGGAGGTAACATGCTTGGGATTTATTGCTCATTAGTCAGTAGGTTTTAACATTTATTGTCAACAATATGTCGCCATACATTTGATCTCTTTTTTTATTTTTTATTTTTGTTTGGAAGATATTTTGTCTCTCTCAAAATAGTGGTCATATTTTACTTTGAGGTCAATTTAACTAACCGCAAGATAATTTGATTATATTAATTTACTATTTTAAAATTTAAATTTAGATATTCGAAAATGATATGAAAAATGTTATAAGCTATAATTTTCTCATTTAATATGCTAAAAAATATATCTTAAGATATTGATCAAAACTTATGTAATTTAAATTTCGAAAAGCGAAAAGTGACATGTATTTTGAGACGGAATAAGTTACACTTAATCAATTTATTTATGAAAGTACAATAAAACCTAAGTTCAAAAGAAAATTTCATCCCTATTCCTTCCTTTATTTTAAAAAATAAACTATTTTCTTGTATTCTCTAGTCCTGGCTCCTTTGGAGATGCTTGGAATCTAGGGGTGTGTTTGTGGCTTACATCAGGGCAATTAAGGACATATACGAGGGTGTCAAGACCCGAATTAGGAAAGTCGGAGGTGATTCAGAACACTTTTCGATCGTGATGGGGTTGCACCAAGGATCAACCCTTAACCCGTTTCTATTTGCTTTAGTGATGGATGAATTAACGTGACATATTCAAGAGGAGGTACCGTGGTGTATGCTATTTGCAGACGACATATTTTTTATTGATGAGACGCGTAATGAAGTTAACGATAGGCTGAAAGTTTGGATAACGACTTTAGAATCTAAAGGTTTTAGGTTAAGTAGGACTAAGACGGAGTACATGGAGTGCAAGTTCAGTGACGCGACACACGAGACAGGCGTGAAAGTGAAGATCGAGGGACAAGCTATATCCAAAAGAGGAAGCTTCAAGTATCTTGGGTCCATATTACAAGGGGACGATGGGATTGACGATGATGTCACACACCATATTGGAGCAGAATGGATGAAATAGAGGCTCGCCTTCGAAGTGCTTTGCGATAAGAAAGTGTCACTTAGGCTGAAAGGTAAGTTCTAGGAATGATGGTTAGACCAGCATTGTTATATGGGGTAGAATGTTGGCAATTAAGAATGCACATGTCCAAAACATGAAGGTAGCGGAGATGATGATGCTTAGATGGATGTGTAGTCATACTAGAAGAAATATGATTAAAAATGAAGTTATACAAGACAAGGTTGGAGTAGCCTCCGTGGCAGACAAGATGAGAGAAGTGCGACTGAGATAGTTCGGGCATGTGAAGAGGAGGTGTGAGGATGCGCCAGTTAGGAGGTGTGAGAGATTAACAGTTGTCGGAGTTAGGAGAGGTAGAGGTAGCCGAAAAAGAATGGGGGGAGAGGTGATTAGATAGGACATGACCGTAGATAGAAAGATATAGAGGTCGAGGATTATGATAGAAGATTAGTAGGTAATTGAGTTTTATCGCGATACGTGTGAAGGAGGTGGAGGGATAGCCTTTCCATCTCATCTTCTCATTTTCTTAGTAGTAGTATTTAGTTATCGCGTAGATCATTTTTCCTATGTGGGTATTACTTCATTTGTTCTATATCTTGATATTTTCTGTTGTCTTATTTTTTTTTTGCAGTCTTGCATTGGTTACGTGTTTTGAGCTGAGGGTCTACCGAAAACAACCTCTCTTTCCCACAAAGGTAGAGATAAGGTATGCGTACATCCTAACCTCCCCAAACCTCACTTTGTGGGATTACACTAGGTATGTTGTTGTTGTATTCTTTAGTCCTGGATAATGGCACTTTAAGTCTCTTAATTATTACTTAGTAAATTCTAATTTTAATCATAGTGATATATGATTAAGTATATTTAACTTACAATTACCTAAAATGTGCTTTTGTGATCTTTCGCTTGTGAATATTCATAAATTTCTAGAGACTATTAACTGATTCACCATTTAAATATATATCCATATGTTATGTTAAGTTTGTACATCTACTCCATATTGAGGGTAATATAATCTAAAAATAGTTCAATTATGATATATTTCCTATAACGGGATCGACAACACACATTTTAATTAATTTAAGATCAAAAGTGTTGAGTCATATATCACAAGTCACATTTTAATTAATTTAAGATCAAAAGTGTTGAGTCATATATCACAAGTATTAAAATAAGAATTTACCAATATATTGAGGGGCCGAAAGTGTTATTATCCATTTCGATTAAAAAAAGAGTAAGAATATGGTGAATACTCCATTGGTCGTTAAACCTTTTTCTCATCATCCCTATATCTATAGTTGTGGTAATAGTAACGTGATTTGATAATATTATTAGCGAATATTCTCAGAATATTCGTCGTATATTTTGTAATTATGATAAATGTATATTTAAGGTAACTTAGGATTCTAATTGTATTAGGAATCAACCTTTGTAAGGTAAGTTAGGATTCGTACCATATTAGGAATCAACCTTTGTATGACTATATATATTGTGAATAATGAAAGAAATTCCCAAGGAAATTATTCTATCTTTCATGGTATCGAGCCTAAAACCTAAATCCTCATTCCGTAAATTTTTTTTCTCTTGTCACAAAAAAAAAAAAAAAAAAAAATTCGGTTTCTTCCTCCATATTTCGGCCATTAAACCAGAAAATTCCCTTCCTCGGCAAAGGCAACCATGTCTTCCCTCACAAATTTCGTTTCATCCACCGCACACTTGAAAACCCCTTCTCGGCGTTCGATTATCTTCTTTTCATCCCAAGGCATTCGCCCGTTAACAACATCAAGAATTTTATCCTATAATTCTTGACCAAGAAGACCGCCAATATTCTATGTGGATGGAACTATTCTACATTCATGCATGTGCATACAACGTGCTCGATCACATTGACGACTGTCTCGTCCCACCGGCGATGTTCTGAGACAATCTGGCTGTCGTCTTGACGCCATCGCTAAACAATGGATCTACGGCACCATCTCCAAAGATCATTTATGCACTATCATGAAAGCGAGTGCTCACGTGCGTGAACTTTGGTCCGCTGAAGAAATCTTTCAGGAATGATAAAAATACTGCATTTGTGTATTTGGAAGAGCAATTCAACAATACCCTCGAGGAATTTTAACAACATGTCCGAATATTGTAAGCAAGCCAAACTCATAACCGATCAACTATCAACGTGGGACTTGCTTTTGAAACCAAGATGGTGCTTCCAACTTGCTTGCGGTTCGAAAGGTGAATATGACACACTCGCAACAATGATTCAACAAGCCGACCTCTCCCAAGTTTCAACAAGGCACGTTCTGACTATTGGAAAGAAACTAGACGTGCTAAACAAGAGAAACATAATCAAAAGCGCGTTGGCAGAGATGGCAACACACCGCGCGGCACCATCACAAGATGCCAAAGAAGAAGAAGAAGATAGTGAAGCCCAGCGGCAGAAGAAGAAGCGGAAGGCGGCAGCGGCGGCGGCAGAAGCGGCCCAGCGGCGGAAGACGGCGGCAGGCGGCGGCAGCCCAGCCGGACAATGGCGGCACCACCAAGGACCACCAAGACTGCGGCGAAGAAGAAGAAGCAGCGAAGCAGCTGCGAGCAAGCTAACAACAACCGCAAAGCGGCAGCGGCCAATGCACGGCCCCCGATCGGTTGGGCGCCTACACCCGCCGTGAACCCCAGCTGACGACACCGTACATGGACACCGGAGCCACATCTCACCTCACCGTCGTCAGGTAACCTATCTCCTAACTACGGTTAAAGTGTCCTCAATTTATTCGTCGGCAGTAATGGTCGCACGTGATTCCACCCGAAGGTTACGAATACACACCAAACATACATACCTCGCCTTTCTCCTAAACCACGTCCTATACACACCTAACATCATTAAAAACTTAATCTCAAGTTTGAAAATTCACTAGCAATAATTACGTATGCATAATTTGACCACTTTTGGTTTTTCTCGTGAAAGAACTCAACACGGGAAAATTCTTACACGCCACAATAGTGTGGGAGACCTCACCCATTCACTCAATCTTCATTGTCCGGACCGCTTAAGCCTCTCTATCCCTTGCGGCAATCTCTCCCTCCACACTTGGCAGCGCAGACTTCGGACACCAGGAGACCCGGTTTTTACTTTTCTTAGGACTTCTAAGCGTATTCAATGTAATAATGGAAAAATTGCCCAACACTTGTTTTTTCTTGTCCACTAGGCAAACATACTCGTCTTTCCATTTATGTCATCAAACAGTGTTACTTTTTCTCCCTTTGATATTGTTCATGCTTTGATTTGTGGACATCCGATTGTTAGCTCTTTGGGTCATAAATTCTATCTAGTATTCTTGGATGATTTTTCACATTTTGTCCTGGATTTACCCAATTAAATTCAAATCAGAAGTTTTACAAAATTCCTCGAGTTTCACAAATTCATTAAGACACTGATTTGAAAAACCTATTAAATCATTCCAATGTGATAATGGACGTGAATTTAATAACCCCAAGGCATTTCACAATTTATTCTAAACAAGGCATGGTTTTCCGTTTTTCTTGTCCCTATACTTCTTCCCAAAGCGGAAGTTTGAAAGAATTATCACGTACCATCGATAACATGGTCCGCACACTGCTTCATGCACTGCTACCACCGCTTTTTGGGTCTATGTCCGCCAAAATGGTAGAATCCTTCTAAATATTTTACCAACTAGCACACTCCAAAACAAAACCCCTACTGAAATATTATCTGGTAAGCGCCATCATATGATCACCTCCATTATTTTGGATGCTTATGCTACTGAACATAGCCTCAAACTGCGCCCAGCAAACTTGCTCGCACTCTTCCATGTGTCTTCGCCAGTCTATCTCCTAATCATCTGGGGCTACTTGTGCTATGACATTGCTACTCGCCAAAATCATCGTCTCCGCCACGTTACCTTTAACGAGACAACCTTTCCTTTTTCAAATCTCAGAAAATTTGAGACCACCGATTACATCTTTCTCGATGAGCAGAGTTTGTCTCCTGGTCGTCCAAAATTGCAAGAAGCCTCACTGTTCGACGCGCTTCGCCTCCAAAGAAGGTCATCGACCCTCACAAATGCTACCACCACCAGCCTCCCACACCACCTATCTTGCACTCCTGTTGAGTCTAATGCACCACTTTCGCACCGCCTCCGATCCGAAATCCAAGAACCTCGCCGAGTCTCCGCTTCTCGCGGCAACATCGCTGCAACCCGGTCCGCACCCGGTGCCTACGATCCCAAACCTCCCACCGCACCTCACTGCATGGAGACTCGTGCACAACAGGGATCTTCAAACCCGCTGTTCACTTCAATCTCTCCACACAACCTTATCACCCATTCCAAAGAATCCAAAACTAGCTAAACTTGACCCCAATTGGAATGCCGCCATGTCGCGAAGAGTTTAACGCTTTAACCAAGCGTAACACTTGGGATTTGGTACCTAGACCACCGGTGATGTGAATGTTATCCGGTGTATGTGGCTATTTAGTCACAAGTTGAGAGTGGTGACTTAGAGAGGTATAAGGCAAGACTAGTTGCAAATGGCACTAATCAGAGGAGGTATTGATTGTGGTGAGACATTGATCCGGTTGTTAAACCGCCACTATTCGGGTGCTCCGGTATTCTTTATGGGCTTGCGTCGCATTCATCGCCTTGATGTCAGAATCGCGTTTCTTCATGGGGATTGAAAGAGGCGTGTACATGCATTGACCCTCACGGTTTTGTTCATCCGCACTCCACGGTTGTGTGTCGTCTCGAGAAGTCATTGTATGGATTGAAACAGCCCCCGCTTAGGTATGATCGGTTCGCCAGGTATCTTACGCAAATTGGTTTTGTATGTAGCGAGTGTGATACCTCTCTCTTCACTTTTCACCGAGGTAGCTGACCACTGCATATTTGCTATTATATGTCGACGATATTGTTCTTCTTGCCTATCCGGCGGGTTGAAGAATGAAATCATTGCTCTACCTCAAAATTGAATTTGCTATGACCGACTTGGGGAAGCTAAGTTACTTTTGGGTATATCGGTGACTAGATCTGCTGCCGAATATGTTCCTGTGTCAGTAGTATGCGAAGAGATAGTGTCTGAGACCGCGAAGATGACAAATTGTAAAATTATGCCAACTCCGGTGGACTCGAAAATCCAAGCTTAGTGCGATGACGGTCGCGCTGATTTCTGATCCCACTCTATATCTGAAGTCTAGCAGGTGCTCTTGATATCTTACATTCACTAGGCTTTGATATTGCATATGCCGGCGGTGTGTCTGTTCATGCCACGACCCCGAGAGTCCCATTTTGCCGCCTCAAACGTATTATCGGATATGTTGGGCCTTGACTTTGGATTACATCTATACCCTGCACTGACCAAATTGCTAGCCTACACGGATCACAGTTAGGCGGGATGCCCAGACACACGTCGCCCACCTGGTACCGTGTATTTCTTGGGATAATCTTATTCATACGCCGTTGGCAGGCCCTTGCCGTTCGAGTCTTTGAAGGCAATATCGCGGAGTTGCTAATGTCGCCGCCGAGATCTGTTGGCTCGAAATCTTCTTTTGGAGCTCCAGTGTCCATTACGCAAAGGCGTCTATAGTTTATTGTGACAACATATCTGCTATCTATATGTCTCATAATCCGGTCCAACATCAATGAACTAAGCATATTGAGATGGATATCCACTTTCTTGCGAGAGAAGGTTGCTCGTGGTCAGTCAAATTTTACATGTGCCTTCCTCAGACGATGCGGAGATATTTTCGCCACAAAGGGACTCTGGCGATTGACTCTTCACCGACTTAGATCCAAATTGCATTAGCCTCCTCATCTGCGAGGGAGTATTAGTAATATTCTCTAATATTCGTCGTATATTTTGTAATTATGATAAATGTATATTTAAGGTAACTTAGGATTCTAATTGTATTAGGAATCAACCTTTGTAAGGTAAGTTAGGATTCGTACCATATTAGGAATCAACCTTTGTACAGCTATATATATTGTGAATAATGAAAGAAATTCCCAAGGGAAATTATTCTATCTTTCAAATATGCTAATGTAAGAGCTATTAGTAAACAAAACGACTTCTCCTCTTTTGAATTCCAAACAATTTGATTAGGGCTCAGTATCTTTAATTCAAACAAAATAGGGTTCGAAAAAAATTGACTCTTTTTAAATTTTTTATTTTATAACTTTGTTTATGTTAAATTGTTAATTACATTGTCAAGTGGAAATTCTTGCTAATCATCTCTCTTCTTTGAGTCTAATCTAATCCGTTATTATGACAATAAATGTTTGCTAATTACATCTTATTTTTTTTATTTTTTTTTCGAAGTGGACGACAAGGAAGCTTATCATAATAAATTGAGTTAGACATCTTATTTTGTTTTACCTCTTTTTTCCTTTGTCAAATAAATTTGACGTTTCTCATTGAGTAGCAAATGACGCAGGCAACTGTTAGTAAAACAATTTTATATGATATTATACTATTAATATTTGTTGAGTAAAGTTTCCACCATCAATCAATATGAATTATGAGGTTTCAAATTTCCTCCTCCCACCAATTATATATCCATATTAGATTCCTTTTAAATGCTAAATATAAACAAAAGAGATCGAAGCTTTCACAAGTGTGAAGTCCTATTGTTCACCTATGGCTTCTTTCTTGACGATTGCAAGATTTAATTTAATTTTATAAAACATAGTAAATAAATTTTTGTATCTGCATTTATTAGGATTCCCTTAGGTATATACTAGCCTTTTAGAAGAAAATGTGAACGCTTACTTAGATATAAATATTTTCTTGATGATAAGAAAAGATTATGTTTTGTAAAATATCCGCGTTCGTGTCCAATATATATGTTTATGTAATTATATGCTCCCTGTACGAATGTGTGCTATTTTTTTCATTTTTTAAAAATTTCAACCAGTTGGAGGCGTGACATGAAATAAAAGTAAAAGAGAATATTTTGAATTGTCTAAAAATTAAAACAAATTGCAATTTTATGATGCCATAGGCAATATCAACCTATACAAAATATCCGAGATTATTGTGATTGTAAAAATATATTGTTGATGCAAATAAATTAGTTTCTCACCCTGAGTTTTACTTTACAGCTTTCTTGGATGTGGATTGGACAAGCTTTTTTGACATTTTTTTTGTTTTCCACTCGATGTCTGGTACCGATATTGGAGTCTGACTATATTTGGATTCGCGTCACGTAGGGTCATTTCTGAGGAAAGCGCTCCCTACTAAGAACTCGCTAACATTTCTATTTCTACATTGGATTTGTGATTTAGTATAGAAATTAGAAAGGCCTTTCAATTGTGATGAATTGTTGACATTAGTCTCACATTTGGTCTATGTGAACAGTTGATGTGGAGTGTAAATCAAACCTTTATCCGAACGCAATAATTTTTATTCGAATTTATATATAAGTTAAAAAGTATACTAAATAAGTATAAACAATTGGTACCACATTCAGTAAATCAAAGGAAACGTGGTAGCAAGGGAAAAACTAGTAAGACAGAAAGGGTTAAATTGAATCTCTTTCTTCAATATACTCTACAAATAGGACTTCAACAATTGTTATATATAAACGGTTGAATCTCCTTGACACGAAGAAGTTTATTAAAATAGAGTGGTAAAGGAATACAAAAGTTGCTTAAAACCATACACCCAAGTCTTGACTATGACATATGTTAATATTTTTTTGAATCCTATTATATAAATTCTCGACTTTGAAACTCCTGCGTACAACATATTTTTAGGCTTCTATTAGTAATTTCTTTTACCATATAAATATATAATCAACTTGAAATTAATAAAATATACACCTCATTTTAAAGCGAGACGAGAGTTTGACTATATATGAATTCTATATAACTATTCATTCTAATACAATTTGATAATTACCATCAACAAGTTAAATCACTCACTATCTTTAGCACTATATGGTTTACTTTCATAAGTCAACCAAATTAAAATTCATTGTATCTGAATATCTGAAAAAGAATTGATATGTACCCAAAGAAAAGGAAATTCACCAATGAGAACTCAATAGGGATACCTCCTATATACACCGAATAACAAAGGTATCTGTCCAAAGCTATGGTGGGATGGTAACTACCAAATGTGTATTGAATTCTTCAAAAATAGCGTATTTTTTAAGAATATGATACGGGTCAGAGGCTGAAATAGGATTTTGAGTTTATAGATTTTGAAACATTCCAGAAAACACAACTTAATCACTAGGTTCTTGATAAAATTATTTATATATATATTGAGTAGATGATTAAATATAAATGCAGAGTTTGAACTACGTTTTGTTAAACTTCTAGGTGCGAGTTGTAGCTCGACCGCTATGTGACAATATTTTTAGAGAGTATGAACAACATATATGATAGATATTGTTTCATTTTTAACAAAATATCTCAAATTCGGGTACTTAAAATGGAGCTACCTTGATAAGGAGTATTTTATTCCCTAAAATGGAACTTTCTGTTCTGGATTCAGATTAATTGATATCAAACGCCGCCGGATGAAAAACATAAAAATACATATGAAAGGTTCCGTTGCTAACTATCAATCAAAGGAACGACATGATGATTATTCACCATTTACATCACCATGGCTAAAATCAGAAATTAGACCCATAATTCGTCCTTCACTTCTAGTACACTGACATTCATAATATAGTAAAAATAAAGGTAAAACTACTACTACTACTACAATTCACTAATTTATATTTGCTTTAAAGGCAAGAATGCCTCACTCACACACCAATATTGCCTTTTATTGCTGTTGCTTTCATTTAGGGACAAGACATAAATCATTGAACCTCTAGAGCCAATTATTTATTTATTTACTTTCCTAGTGCAATTTTGTATTGTTTATTTTTATTAAAAAGTACATAAAGACAATAGAAAAAGGGACACATTTAATAGATACCATTCTAGTTCATCTACCTCTACTTTTTTTTCCTTTTCAGATCTCATCTTGTCTTTTAGTTGCTACATTTTCTCCCTTGAATTAAAATTAATTAACAACATTTATCTTCAAATGATATATAATTTTCAATTAAAGATACATTTTAACAAGCTTCAGAAATTCTAACAACGAAATTCATAAATAATATCAAAATGTAACATGTGTTATTTGAATCTCGCAACTTAAAGCAACCTTTGAATCACCTTTACCGTTACAGTAGCTTGACAATTTTCTTTTATAAAAGAAATTCAATAATACTGACCCTGACACTAACTTACTCACATGTTGAAAAATCATTATACAAATCTTACTTTAGACAAAAAGAGAAATATCTTACTGTTTAACCACCATAAAAGAGAATAACGAAAAAGAACCAATGAAGTAAGTTTTACTTTTGTAACTACTATACAGACCCCACTTCATTTTTTTTTAATCCAGATTTTCAGGCTTGCGCCTGACTACTTCACTGGTATTACCCAGACGTCCTGGAGATGATGTGATCGGTCCTTCAGCACCCCATCACCAGGTAAATCGCGGGATGTGCACACATGGTCGATGTGCGCTAAGCGCCCAACGGATCAATGCTACAAGATTGACCCCCCCACAAGCCCCATCCACAAGGCTTGGCGGAGACCGAACCCACACTGCAACATGCCCGCGCGGCTTTTAGCGCCCAGGCTTTACCACATGTATGTGCCCCGGAGGACGATATCCGGAGGGGAGAATCGAACTTGCGACCCTAAGGCCGCAAAGTTGACTCCCTGCCAGCAAGCTGAATAACGATTAGTCCGTCCCAAACTACAAAATTAAACAAGAATTAGTATCGAATAACGTTTGTTATTAAACAACAAAATTCTACGATAATCCTATTTCATGACGGATTCGTGATGGATCATCAAAAAATCTCGCAATTTAACTGTCACACCCCAAATCATGGTCTGAACGTAACACGATACTCGGTGCCTGGCTGCATGTGACCGAGCGAATCAATTAGCTGGCTAAATCAACATGTGATATCAAAACATACTGAAAGAGGGATTAAACTAACACATGATGAGGTACTAAAAGTCTGACTAGTAATCATTAAGTGTGAAAAATACTGAACATAGTAAAAGTGCCAACACGACAAACATGAAAATTTAATAAACTTTGTCTAACCATTACTCTAGTGTATGAAGCCTATGAAAAGTATTGAGATGCTAACTGTTTGCCGGGAGAAGGCCCCCGACATAAGTGACTGTCTGTAATAAACTTTAAAGACTGCAAAATAAATAATAAGGCCCCGAAAGACTGGGGCTCACCAACTCAGCTGATACCAGAGATCCTAGCGTGCAGATGCGTCGTCCTGAAAGTCGTTACCTGCACCGTGAAGTGCAGACCCCGAGCAAAAGGAACGTTAGTATATTTGAATTGCACTAGTATGTAAAACCAACTGAAAGAAAAAATAGTTGTGGAGTGCTCGGGAAAGGTCAACCCCAAATCAATAAACAGATAATGTTGTGAAACTGAAACTGAACTGATAACTGATAACTGATAACTGATAATCTTCTCACAGCTGGCCGCGCAACAAGGGCAGTAATAATGCCTTTGGTGCGCGGTCGGGCACCTGAAGGTCACTTCGCGCAACTGGTCTCATAGACTGCACAATGTTTAGTAAAATGGGTATAACATTTTGTGCAGAGCTCTGTTTAGCCTCCACCATATATGGTTGGAAAGCCATTTCAAAGGTCTACAACTTTCATGTTTTAAGATTCTCCAGATTCACAACTTATAAGCGGGTTATACTTGTTTGAAGGGAGGCCTTGTGCAAACTTTCTTGAAAACAAGCTCCGTAGAGTAGCTTTCAACTCTAATTTTTTCAAAGTCTCTTCCTTCTTGTGCCTTTATTAGTTTCCAAAACTCTTACTACACCTCATCGGGATTCCATTATGTTCCCATCATACGAGTTAAACCTTAGTCCGAAGGTACGAGGTGCTACATTAACGATAAATTATTGATGAATTTCGTAGTTAATTCTTTTTTTGTCAATTAAGTAGATATCCATCGGATATTGAGGGGAAAACCAAAAAAAAAAATACTATAATGACAAATTAAAGATAGGTCATCAAAAATTCCATTAGCAACGAATTTTATAGCTAATTCCTTTTTTGTTATAGTTAAACAGATACTGATCGAACAACCTAGTGGAAAACAAAAAACTACCAAGTATAATGATGAATTAGTGACGGGTCGTCAAAAATCCCATTAGCGCGATAGCTTAGCTACGACTCTCACAGCCATTTCCTATTTTCTCTGTAAAGCACATATCAAACACCAAAAATATACTCCTAAATATGTGTTGGGGTCCACTCATCTTGTTATTTATATCAAACTGTACCACCATGCTCTTCCTCTTCAATATACATCTTCCTTTCAACACTCTCTCTTGTCTCTCCACTCTTTGCATTCATTCATGTACTTTTTCTTTATTTGAAGTCTTTTTTCTTCATATTTTCCTTCACTTTCCTTCTTCATTCAAAATGGCAACAATTGTTTTCCTCCCTTTTCTCCTTTCTCTCATTTTCCTCCCTTCCACTAATGCTGGATATTGGCCACCTTCCCCTGGATATTATCCAAGTACAAAATTTAGGTCCATGAGTTTTTATCAAGGATTTAAAAATCTTTGGGGTCCTACTCATCAAAGTGTAGATAACAGTGGCATTAATATTTGGCTTGATAGAAATTCAGGTTTTTTTTTTAATTACTTGATTAGTACACTAAGTTGCGTGGACTCTTCAATTTCGATGCCACATTCATGTTGGATTATCCAAAATTATACTATTTTTGAAGAATCCGACATGCACCCGGCCCGTTGACATATTTGAAGAGTTCGAGCAACATAATTAGTACTAACTTACTTAAGATTTTCTATTTTTTGGTGAAATTTTTGTTTCTCATTGATTCTTGACTTGATGATGTATAGGAAGTGGATTCAAGTCGGTTAAACCGTTTCGATCCGGGTATTTTGGTGCTTCCATTAAACTCCAACCCGGTTACACGGCTGGAGTTATTACTGCTTTCTATGTAAGAATTTTTGTTTTTTTTATGTACTAACAATTATGCTGCTGGGATTATCTTAAAAAAGGCATTATTTTTTAAAGATTCGACATGCACTTGTCGATATTTTTGGAGTGTCCGAGTATTATATATAAATTGACAATGTAGTATATTTTCGTCCCAATTTAAGT
Organism: Anisodus acutangulus; assembly: GCA_029783415.1. Taxonomy (NCBI): domain Eukaryota; kingdom Viridiplantae; phylum Streptophyta; class Magnoliopsida; order Solanales; family Solanaceae; genus Anisodus; species Anisodus acutangulus. The sequence continues at coordinate 45,566,424 of CM056505.1, forward strand.
GACACCGTTCGACTGAACACATAATTAAGAAAAAAAGGAAGACTTTTTCAGCTTAGACATTAGTCTGATTGTAAATCATCTCATTAAAGGTAAAATAAGAATTTTAAAGTTAAATATGGAAAGGTGATACTCTTAGGTAAGGAAAGTGTGTCACATAAATTGGGGGAGGAATTAAAAAATATTATTATTCATTTTTTCCTTTGATATGGTTAATTTTTAGTTACTATATTTAGTTGATTAACTCATTAATTGTGGAATATTTGGCAGCTTTCAAATAATGAAGCACATCCAGGGTTCCATGATGAAGTGGACATAGAGTTTCTTGGAACAACATTTGGAAAACCATACACATTGCAAACAAATGTTTATATTAGAGGAAGTGGAGATGGGAAAATTGTAGGAAGGGAAATGAAGTTTCATTTGTGGTTTGATCCCACAAAGGATTTTCATCACTATGCTATCTTGTGGAGTCCTAGAGAAATCATGTAAGTACTATATATAATTTATTATATGAGTTACGTTTATTTTATTCTTTAATTCAATTTAATGATAAGGAAATATTCTACCGACAAAAATCATGACACTAAAGTATGGTTGTCCTCCAATGAATTTAATCATGGTTTCCACCCAATGAATTTTAGGACATATAAGTTGTATTTTGCTTGCTTCATTTCTCTTTTTGTATAGATATGGGGACCATGTTAAGAGGATAATTTATGTTGAAGTCCTTTTCCCTATAGTAGCTAAAAGGTCCACCATTTTTCACCCAGATAGATTGCATGTATGTCCAAAATACATTACCCCACACACACAAAAAGAAATATATAAGTCTCGGGAGCTTTTGAGTAATGATAAAGTCGTTACCGTATGATTTATAGGTTACGAGTTCATTTCCTAGCTAGAATCTAACACTGATTTTTGTGTCTACATCACATCTCCTCGGACCCTGCGTGAACGTGAGTTACTTCGTGGAATAAGCAAATGAGTGTTATTTTCTTTTGTAAAATTTCATAAATCTAAAAAGTAATAATTATATGTTTTGGGGTGAACGTGAGATACTTCATGAGATAAGCAAATACATATATTAATTTGCCTTTGTAGAATTTCATAAATCTAAAAGCTAATTATATTGTTATTTTGATTGATTTTATTTAGATTTTTGGTGGATGATGTGCCAATAAGGAGGTATGCAAGGAAGAGTGTTGAAACATTTCCACTAAGGCCAATGTGGTTATATGGATCCATATGGGATGCATCTTCATGGGCTACTGAGGATGGAAAATACAAAGCTGATTATATGTACCAACCATTCTACGGAAAATTTACGAATTTCAAGGCGACCGGTTGCACCGCTTATTCATCGCGGTGGTGCCACCCTGTTTCCACCTCGCCATACCGGTCTGGTGGCCTTTCTAGGCAACAACGTCAGGCCATGAATTGGGTTCGAAGTCACTACTTGGTATACGACTATTGCATGGACTCTAAAAGAGATCATTCCCTTACACCTGAATGTTGGCGTTAAATGAAGCAATTCTATTAGCGTCCACTTCAACGGACAAACGAAACTAAGCAAATTGTTAAAGCGGTGGATGTAAAACTACATCGATGCAAGTGTCAATCTTTCATAGGATTAATTATCTTTTTTTTGTGTGAGGTACCTTTTTTCTGTCATTTTATTGGGTATGTGTGAGGGGGTGGGGGATGGAGGGAGGGGACGGGTCCCACTTGTGAATAGCAATTGCAAGAGTAGTTGAGTGTCCAAGCCTATAGACTCCAAAATGAAAAATTAATAATACAAAGAAAAATGAAAACGGTGTGTCTTTTTATTTATGTAATTTTGTGAACACATTAATTTACAATTTTTATTAACCAAAGAAGAAAAGGAGAAAAAAATGCATAAAAGAGGGTCATGGACAATTTAGGACTATGCATGGATGGTGGGGTATGAGAAACGAGTGCATTTACTTTGCTATTTGTCAATAAAGAAAAAGTCTTTTGTCTCTATTTCTTTTCCAATAATTCTTGTTATGTCTAGTCCCTTTTTGGACATCACATCTACAGGAGTGAGTTATGAATATATTTTTGTTTATGTCAATCTTCTATTTGGTACTCCACTTTTATTGTCCATGTTTTGTTAGATTATATGTAACATCTATTTCGATCGTCAGGAAATGCGATGGGATTAATAAGATCCATTCAATTTTAATTAGATGTATCGGATTCGCGCCTTGATCATGAAAAAAGATCATATTAGGAAGTATTTTTTATTTCAATAAGTCTTAAATAATGAGAATCTGAATTAGTGGGACCTTAATAACGTGAGTACCAACACCGAGTGAAAAATAAAAAATAACATGTGATATTCATTTCAAATATCGCTTTCTGAAACATTTAACGTGTTGTTTATGTGATAATTACTAAAACTACAAAAATATGATTTGAACAATCATGACAAAACAAAAGAAACATATTTAAATGAAATAGTTAATAGAAATGTTGATTCAAACTTGTTGGTTTATGAGATTTACAAAATAAAATAAGCGTATATAAAATTTGAATGGGATGGTCAATGTAAGCTCTGTTGGGTATTTTTGCTCTATGGTACTTTATAAAGCAGTACGAGAAGTATATAACTATTACAGGTATTCAAAAGGATAAACAGAGATTCAATAATTCAACATGGAATCTGAAATTACAATTGTTACACAAGTAAAAACTGGAAATTCCAGTTTTGTAGAAGACGGAAAAATGTAAATTATTTTTGCTGAGTCGAGTGTAGCACTCTGTCCTTAAGACAATATTGCCCCGTATGTATCCTTTATACGTCCTGGACAATTTGTCTCCCAAGATAAAATAAAGAATGGAACCCTTGAGCAAAGGAAACTCAAGAGCTACCAGTGAAGAATATTGAGTAACGAAATGATGCTTGGAAGTTGTAGGAAGAAAACTATTTTGGTTGTGTATTTTCCTTGCTTTGCATCTCTTCATCGTTAACTCTTGGTCATTCTTGGTGCTCAACAATGGTGTAAGGGGGTATTTAAATAGGTGAGGGAGGGGTTGATTCACGCCTCCATATACCTAAATAATGGCCATTATGGAGGTAGTAAAGCCACCAACATTAATGGGAGAAAGACCAACGGATTTGGCCATTATAGGAGGAGTAATTCAGCCAAAATAAATGGTGAATTGAGTGCTTGGGGCTTTTCTGTCTTGGCCGTCAAAATTCGAACCAGGGGACCAAATCAGTACATCTTGAAACTTCAGGGACCAAATCGAAAAAGAATTACCGGTCCAAATCAGTATATCTGAAACTTCGGGATCAAACTGTATTTCGGCAAAGTTTTCGGCCCAAAAGATAATACCAAGACCCGTAACCGAACGGAGCGGGCGGGCGGCCCAGGTGGCGTGTGGTCTTTCTGAACCGAAGCACATCTAGGTCCTCCTTCCTTTAAACACATGGGATACCCCTTGGGGTCCCAAACCCCAAACCAATTTCGAGTCTTATATACACAACAATTCTTTCTTCCTCTACCGATGAGGGAGAATTGAACACAATATCACACTTTCCATGCTTCAAACACCTTACTTCGTGGATCAATATCTCTTTCATTTCTCAATGAAATTTGACGATTCTTGGCCCTACGGTTATCTACGTACTTAGTAGATCATGCATGTGTGAAGAACCGGATTCTCCAACATACGTAACACTAGTGTTTAAGCCGTTAAAGTTGGTCGGTCGCAACTCCCGCCAAAGGCAAATTTTCAACAAGCTCAAACTTGTGATTTCACATATACAATATTTTTTTAAAGAGAGGACTATTAAGTTTCAAAATATATAAAAGTAGAGTGCGTAGTTACCCAGGAACTAAATAAGAGAGGGTAAATTAGAGTAGTTGCAAAACTGGGAGGATCAAATCTCGACTTAGTTCAATTCCTAAGGATCATATAGTTGTAATTTTACTTTATGTGGGAAATGTAAATGTTTAGCACACCACTTCTTCTCTTTCCGCATATATTAAAAAACGTGTTCACACTTAATATATGATGTTCTTTTTTCGTACATACAATATATAATCAACCATGGTAAATCAATATGTATATTCACCTCGACATATCACTTCATTATAACAAACAAATGTGATTTAATGTAAACAAGTGTGAATAAATATTTTTTTCTTTTAACTATTTGTTGAGCGTAAAATTACTTTTATTACACATTAATCTTAGTCTATCTTACGTTTTAAAGAATTAATGTCCCCAACTAAGTTCTTAATAATTTCAAACCAAGTACATAATTTCTTGATCTTGTCAGTGGCAAATATAATATATTAATTATATGAGTTTCACAAAATCAGTGATTTTGACATAAAATATAAAGATATATATGAGCAACAACTAAATTTTCAATAAATATTAAATTATAAACTCATAATTATAAAAGTACAATATGTTCAGTACTAAGACGAACCTTAAGGTTTGAATTTATCAGATTTAAATCCTTCCTAATCTTGTAAGGTGTTTGTAAATTCAAACTTTTTGGAAGTTAAAAATAATCTTGAGCCACTTTTTCAAAAACTATTTTGGTCCAAGCAATTCTTTTCGAAATAGTAGTATATTTGCTTAGATGCCCTAAAACTCTCAAATAATTTAGAGCAGACCAAGTCAATTAGTATGTCTTCAGTGAGGCCCTACAACTATTTCTTACAACTCATTTTGCACCTCCAAATAATTATCATATATTTGTCTTTTCAAAATAATGCGGCGAGTCCCTTTAAACACTGCTAATGAAGTGATTTAGGGAACATTTAAAGGAGAACATATTTAAAGAAAAATATATTAAGATGAAACCCAAGACTTGTTAATGCAATAAATAACATTTAAAGGAGAATATATTTGTTAAGACATCAGAGTACAGAACCATATTCATATTCACTTAGCTTTATAATAGGTCCATTATTTTTTTTATTTTTCATCAAGTGTCTGTTATCTACTTTGGGTCTCGATTAATTCAAATTTATATTGTGTAAGACTCATTAAAAGGGAGAAACACTCCTTACTAGGATTGTTTTCACTCCCAACGCTCGAATATGAGACCTCGGATAAAAAGTGAAAAAATCATATCTATCTTATCAGAATTCAGGGTGATTAATAGATCCGTTATTAGTAATGCGAAAAACATGTATGAGATGATTAATTTTATTTTCAACATATCATGTGAAATTAATATTTTTTCCACCCATATTCTTTTCTAATCATTCAAAAGCATATATTCTTGATTTTTATCCTCCAAAATCTAGCTAGACTTTTGCCTGCAGCAAATGAGCAATGATTGATTAAATAAAGGTATCTTAGAAAAAAGGGAAAGAATTTTGTTTGAGCAATGTGTCTTATATGGGGATGCAACTATTTAAGTATCTCTAATAATGCATTCTAATAATTAGTGCAAAAAGTTATTGGAAAGTGACACTAAATTACATTATGGCGCTAATTTTCTTGTATCTTCTGGTTTTTTTCCCCTTTTCTTTTTCACTTTTGAGTGAATCTTCACTTCACTTGTATAGTTGTACGAATCCTATGTCCAATACTTTATTCTTTTTCCCACTTCTGCCCCATCATTACCAATTTTTTTTGTTTCCCATATTAAAGAGTCTCTATTCCTCATCACGCCAGTTTGTTTCTACTGAGCGTAAAATGCTTGAATTTAAATATTATTTTAAGATTTAAATATAAGACTAGTTGTATTGATCGTGGTGCTGAGTGAGGGTAGTGGTGTCAATTGTGATTAATAGCTACTGGTAATTGTTGTTGACATTACTGGTTAATGGTGGTACAGTAATAGGTGATAGTGGCGGATAGTTATGGTAGACTGAACAAGAATTGGGGAAGGTGATTATATAGTAAATGATATAACTTTAGCTGACTGAGGACATGGCCGTAGATAGAAAGATTTGAAGGTCGAGAATTATGACAGAAGATAAGTGAGTACTTGAGTTTTGTGAGAGAGATGGGGGACTAGTCTTTCCATCTCATCTTCTCCTTGTCTTAATAGTAGTATTTCAGTATCAAGTAAAGCATTATTTTTATGTGTGTATTATTTCATTTATTCTTTATCTGGATATTTTATTGTCTTATTTTCTTGTAATCCTGTATTGACTACATTCTTTATGAGTCGAGGGTCTATCGGAATTAGCCTCTCTGCCCCACAAAGGTAGAGGTAAAGACTACTTACATTATACCCTCCCCAGACCCCACTATGTGAGATTACACTTGGTATGTTGTTGTTGTTGTTGTAATGATGATTGCTAGCGGTGGTTGATAACAATAATTGATAGCAGTGGTTGATGATTGTTATAACAATAGTGATTGGTGGTGATGGTAGTTGTGACCAAGGATGGTAATAATTGATAATGACGGGCGCAGTGACATAACAGTGATAATTGATAATTGTAGGCGATGATGATAGTACTGGTGGTTAGCGGTGAAAGATGAATAGAATAGCAGTTAAATGTCATATTTGCACAATTTGGTGAATGAATAAAATCTTGATGATATTAAATTTTTGTTGTAGGTATTAATTATCATATATATTATTGAGACACATCTAGTTGAGTCCGATTCTAACAAAAATCTCGCGGCCGATGGCTGGGCACAATAATATAATTAGTATCCTTATGTAATTGTATCTCTACCCTAGCTTGTATCTATAAATATAAAGTTGCTTGTATTCCAGTTGATATGTATTTAATAGAGCAATCGTGTAGCTTCTACCTCTATCAATATTGTTTGATCTAACATGGTATCAGACGCTAAATTGACCTCCTCGGCTTCTTCTCAATTTTTAGTAATCCCCATCTCTTCTTCCCCTTCAACACTTAACCATGCTCATCACTCCATATTCATCAAACTATCGGCTACAAATTACTTATTTTGGCGAACACAATTGTTGCCTTTTCTTCGTTGCCAAAACCTCCATGGTTATGTCGATGGAAACAACCCATGCCATTCGTCCTTAATTTCTGCCGAAGGTACAACCACCTCTAACCCAAATCCAGCATATACACAGTGGATACAACAAGATGAGATGATATTGAGCATGCTAATTTCGTCCCTCTCCAAAGAAACATTGCCTCTAGCCATTGAACTGAACACTTCAAAAGAGGTTTGGGATGCCCTCGTCGCTGCTTTATCGCCTCCATCCAACACATGCATCTTTAACCTTCATATGCAACTACAAAACCTGAAGCAAGATGACCTTAGTGTCACTCAATATTTACACAAGGCTAAACACATCTCCGATGAATTAGCCGCTGCTGGACGTCCTCTTTCTCTCGTTGATCACAATATCTATATCTTAAAGGGGCTAAGATCTGAATTAAGGACCTCGTTACTACACTCTCTGCACGACCCAAACCAGTTACCCTTTTCAAGCTCCACAGTCTTCTTTTGAACCATGAATTTATCAATGGATCATCGATCTCCATACTATCTCTTTCATTTACTGCCCAAGAGGATTCCTTCAACACACAACCACCCTTAGTTAACTTTACCTAACACAACAACACTTCTGATCGTTCTTTCAACTGTAGTTCCAATAAGGGTCGTAGAAGATCTAATAGAGGATGGGGCGGCATAGGTGGTCGCTCCTACAATTCCTTGAATTATTCACCAAATGTACAAGCATGACAGTCTTGAGATCAGCGCCAAAAGTGTCAAATTTGCAATGGGACTAACCATATGGCTGCAACTTGTTTCCAACACTACACCCCCAATATGAGCCCTGTCGCTTATTTATCATATCAAGCACTTGTCTCTTCCACTCCTCAATGGTTCCCCGACGCAGGTGCTACACATCACATTGCCCCGGATCTCACTAACTTTCATCAAGTTGAAGACTATAAGGGATCAAATCAAGTTCATGTTGCCAATGGACATAGCCTTCCCATTCACCATACTGGTAATTCTCTTCTCCGCACTCCTGCACGATCATCCTCCCTTAAAAATATTATTCACGTCCTTTCAATCACAAAACATTTACTCTATGTTCAACGCTTTGCTCATGATAATGATGTTTTCTTTGAATTTCACCCTTATTATTTTCTTGTTAAGGATTGGGATACCAAGACACCTCTTCTTTCCGGTCAGAGTAATGACCGTCTCTACACACTACAATCATCTTCTCTAATGATTAAATCCCACCCGTCAGCTCTCTACTTAGTCAAGGCTTTACCATCATACTGGCATCTCCGTCTTGGCCACCCGCACCGTAGAGTTCTTCGGCAAGTTCTTAGAGAAAATAGTTTACCTTGTTCTAGTTCTAGTTCTAGCTTTAATAAAGTATGTGAAGCTTTTCAATTAGGCAAATCCCAAAAATTGTCTCTCCCTTTGAGCATTAATAAAAGTTGTTCCATTTTGCAATTATGGTATGTTGATGTTTGGGGTCATGCGCGTCTACTTTCATCTAAGGGACACAAGTACTTTCTTGTTTTTGTCGATGATTTCACTAGTTATTCTTGGGGGTATCCAATTGCGCTTAACTATGATGTTCTCATTGTGTTTCATCAATTTAAAGCTCTTATCGAACACCAATTTAATACTACCATTAAAGCCATTCAATCAGATTGGGGTGGGGAATTTCATTGTATATCCCAATTCTCACGTATATCTCATCATGTTTCATGTCCCTATACTCATGAACTACAAGGTAGAGTTGAAAGAAAACATCGACACATTGTCAAAACTGGTCTAAACCTCTTTGCTCATAGCTCGACTTCTGCCCGTTACTGGCAATACGCTTTTGAATATGTTGTTTTCCTCATAAACCGCCTACCCTCAGTTTCTACACAAAACTTATCTCTATATGAATTGGTTCATCGTTCCAAGCCTGATTACTCCTTTCTCAAAGCATTTGGTTACTTGTGTTTTCTATACTTTCGACCTTACAACAAACACAAGTTTGATTTTTGGAGTAAACCATATGTATTCATTGGCTATAGTTCTAATCATCTCGATTATCGTTGTCTTGATCGTTCTACTGGTAGACTCTATTTAACACGACATGTTCTATTTGATGAAAGCAAATTTCCATTCGCTGAAACCTCCATTCTCGGCCCTCCTGCACTACAACAGTCCCATTCCACCTCGTGGGCCTCCTTTCCAGTCATTACATGTTGCTCACAAGTTGTCTCGCCGAGAACAATTCTAATAGAATATTTTTCGAATATTCTTTCATTAATTGTATATCTCTTATTTTAGGTAGAATTGTATTCCTATTGTAATTATGTCTCCTATTTTATGTAGAATTATATTTTCTATTGTAATTAGGTTGATTAGTTACCTATTTTAAATATTCTTGTACTACTATATATATTGTACATTATTGATGAATACAATCAAGGAACATATTTCTTTATGATATTAGTAGCCTAAAAATACCTCCACCGCTGCCGACCATAGCTCTCGGCCGCCACCCCTACGGAACCGTAGTGTTTTTTTCAACCATTCTCTCTCCCTTCTCCTCCTAAATTTCATCTTTCATGGCTGAAAAAACCAAATTCCATCCTGCACTTGCAGTAAACAACATCAAAAATTTCATCCCTATCACCCTTGAGATTGAAAAGGGTCAATACTCCTCGTGGGCGGAGCTTTTTAAGATCCATTGTCGTATTTACGAAGTTATCGACCACATCATCCCTCCTAGTCCGAAGTCCACAGACCTACCCTCCAGTGGATATACGGCACAATCTCTAATGATCTGCTGCACACTATCATTGAGACCGATGCCACTGTCCGCCAAACATGGGAACGTTTGAAAAGTATTTCCACAACAACAAACTCAACGAGCGTTGTACTTTGAAAATCAGTTCAAGGACGTTCATTAGGACGATTTCCCAAACGTGTCTGCATATTGTCAAGAACTCAAAATGCTTGCCGACCAACTCTCCAACGTCGGTGTACCAGTTACTAATCAACGATTAGTTATGCAATTTATTATAGGCTTAAATGAATCATATGACGGCGTTGCCACTATCTTTCAGTAATACAGGTCGTTACCTCCGTTTTATGAGGCCCGTTCGTAGCTTATTCTTGAAGAAACCTGAAAAATCAAGCACAACACCACTCAGGCTAACATTGTCGACGCCGCCCTCACCACCACCGTCGGACCCTCCGCCAATGGTAGGGTCTCCAACTCCGGCAACCAGAACCGCCAACCCAAGGACCCACAACAGCTCGTATCCACCCGCAACAACCACTGGAGCAGACAGTCCGGCAAGGGCCACGGCAGACAGAATTCCAGCAATAATATTGACGGGAAGGGGCAGTCCCCTCTGGCAGGAAATAGCCAGTAGCGACTGTGGCAGTGGCAGCAGCCTCCGTCATGGGCTGCCGACCCACCGTGGGCTACGTGAGCCCCACCGTCATGGGCCTCTCCTCCTAGCCCGTATCCGACATCATCGTGGACTCCACCTCAGAACTGACAGGCCCACCCTGGCATACTCGGCCTACGTCTCCAACAGACCTACAGAACACAGGCCCCCCCGCCCTCAACTTATGCACTGGCTGACATTGAGGTAGCTATGAACATAATGTCACTCATCGCTCCAGGCAAAAATTGGTATATGGACACATGCGCCACATCTCACATGACAGCATCACAAGGTACTCTATCGTCTTATTCCAATTTGAGTAATTTAAATCGGAATATAATTATTGGTAGTAGAAAAGGCATTCTCATTCACTATTTTGGTCATTCATCCTTATCCCCACCACATCTACCACTAATCTTAAAAAATGTCTTTCATGCCCATAAACTCATTAAGAATCTAATCTATGTGCAACGTTTCACAACTGATAATAATGTTTCCCTTGACTTTGATCCTTTTGGTTTTTCTGTGAAGGATTTTAGGACATGAAAACGAATAATGAGATGTGACAGCACCGGAGATTTCTTCCCAATTTTAAACGTCGTCAACAATCCAGCCTCAGTTCCATCAATCTTGCTGCTCTTTAGTCTTCCTTATGGCACTCTAGATTAGGACATCCGGAAGATTCTGTTTTACGCTCCCTTAGGAAAATAATTTTATTAATCGCAATCGTATTTCTAGGACTCCTATATGTGAATCTTACATTTTTGGAAAACATGTTAAACTATCATTTTCTGCATCCACAAATTGTACTTTACTACCTTTCGATATCATACATAGTGATTTGTGGACATCTCCTAATTTAAGTACGGCTAGCCATCGATATTATGTGTTATTTTTGGACGATTATTCCAACTTTCTATGGATTTTTTCTAATTGGCAATAAATATCAGGTCTACCCCATTTTTTCCTCATTTAGTACTCTAGTAAAAACACAATTTAAAAAGATCATTAAATGTTTTCAATGTGAAAATGGCAGGAAATTCAATAATAATCAATTCAAACAGTTTTGCTCCAATAACAGTCTTACCTTTTATTTTTCCTGCCCCCCACACTTCCTCCCAAAATGGTAAGGCCGAATGGAAAATCCAAACCATAAACAACCTAATTCGTGCTCTACTTGCTCACGCCTCAATTCTCCCTCAATTCTGGCATTACACTCTCCATGACCAACTATATCCTAAACATAATCTCAAACAAGTCTCTAGCTCAACGGTCACCCACTCAAGTTCTGTTTCGTAGGAACCCCTCCTACCAACACTTGTGTATCTTTGGATGTCTTTGTTATCTTCTACATCCGACCACTCACAAACTCCAACCCCGGTATTCCTCGTATGTGTTTCTGGGTTACCCCGACAATCATCGTGGTTACTCGTGCTATGACTTGTCAAACCATAAAATTGGTATTTCACATCATGTCCTATTTGATGAGTCTCAATTCCCTTTTGCCTCTTTAAACTTGCCACATCAACATTTATACAACTTCCTAGATGATGGCCTGAACCCTCTTCTAATTCATCATTTACATAGTCCGTCGTCCCAAAACTTGGAACCCCCCATCTCGGGCAGTCTGGGACACACTACCTACTCAGTTCTGCTGATAGTGGCCCAAAATAGCCCGCCTTAGGGTGATTCCACATCCACTTCTTGGCAAACTGAGCATCGGCTAGCCGGTCCCGCCACCTCTGCCCTTCCTCTTCTTCCCGGCAGTCTCGCGGCAAACCCCTCTCCCGTCCCGCATCACGAGACACACTCTCGAACCATGGAAACCCGTGCCATGCACGGAATTCATAAACATAAATGTTTGTTTAACCTTTCCATTTTAGTTGTCCCTTCCCCTATCCCTCGTAACTTGAAAGATGCCTTGTCTGACCCTAATTGGAAAGCCGCAATGATTGACGAATATAATGCTCTTATTGATAATAAGACGTGGGACCTAGTACCCTGTCTACCTGATGCTAACATTATTCGTTCTATGTGAATTTTTAGACATAAAAAAATGATGGTTCTTTTGAGAGGATATAAGGCTCGTCTTGTAGGTGATGACATCTCTTAACATATGGGAGTGGACTATGATGAAACGTTCATCCCGGTCGTAAACCCCGCAACCATCTGAACCGTCCTCAGCATTGCCATATCCAAGTCTTGGCCCATTCATCAGCTTGATGTCAAGAATGCCTTCTTACATGGGGATCTTCATGAAACGGTATATATGCATCAACTTATGGGTTTCAGAGATCCTATTCATCTAAATTATGTGTATCTGTTGCAAAAATCGCTCTATGGACTGAAACATGCTCATCGAGCATGGTACCAGCAGTTCGTCGATTATGTCTCCTCTATCAATTTTTCACACAACAGATCCGATCATTCCCTGTTCATCTACAACAACGGTACAGACATGACTTACCTATTATTATATGTTGATGATATCATCCTCACCACATCATCTGATGCTCTCCGCCGATCCATTATATCTCTCATTTCCTCTGAGTTTGCTATGAATGATCTGGGGGCCCTGAGTTTTTTCTTGGGCATCTCTGTCACTCGATATTTTGGCGGCCTATTTCTATGTCAGAAGAAGTACGCCGAAGAGATCCTTGATCGTATAGGCATGAAATCTTACAAACCATCTCACATGCCTATAGACACCAATTCCAAGCTCAGCACTAATTCTGGCCCTTCATAATCAGACCTGACTCACTATCGTAGCCTGGCTGGGGCCCTGCAGTACCTCATATTCACAAGACCAGACATATCCGATGCCGTGTAACAAATCTGCTTGCACATGCACAGTCCACCGGAAGCACACATACATGCCCTCAAACATATTTTACGATACGTCCAAGGTACACTTCACTTTGGATTACATCTATACAGGTCTTCGCTCACTGTTCTCACTGCTTATTCCGATGCTGACTGTGGTGGATGTCCTGACACCCGACACTCCATGTCTGGTTATTGTGTTTTCCTCAGAGATAACCTGTTGTCTTGGTCTTTCAAAAGGCAACCCACACTATCCCGATCCAGTACAGAAGCAGAATACAGAGGTGTTGCCAACGTCGTCTCTGAGTCTTGTTGGATCTGTAACCTTCTACTTGAGCTTCACTGCCCGATTCAAAAGGCAACATTGGTCTACTCTAATAATATTAGTGCGATATATCTTTCTGGCAATCCCGTCCAACATCAGCGCACTAAACACATTGAGATCGACATTCATTTCGTTCGCAAAAAATGACTCTTGGTTAAGTTTGTGTCCTTCATGTTCCGTCCAGTTATCAGATTCCCGACATCTTCACCAAAAGACTTCCGCACATACTATTTGATGATTTTCGAGCCAGTCTTAGTATTCGTGAACCTCCCGCTTTGACTACGGGGGTGTAATAGAATATTTCCCGAATATTCTTTCATTAATTATATATCTCTTGTTTTATGTAGAATTGTATTCCTATTGTAATTATGTCTCCTATTTTAGGTAGAATTATATTTCCTATTGTAATTAGGTTGATTAGTTATCTAGTTTAAATATTCTTGTACTACTGTATAAATTGTACATTATTGATGAATACAATCAATGAACATATTCCTTTAGATTCCTTCTCCAGTTCCATCTTTGTCCACCTCTATATCTTTACCTTCCCGCACCTCTCAATCAGACACTACTGCCGGCTCCAACTCAACACCCGCCACTAGTATGTCACAACCATCCTCTTCTGCCTCGCCATTACAACCCTCTAGCTCACCTGCCAGTTGCCCTATCATAGCCACAGTCCAAACTCAACGTACTCACACGATAAGGCTCCGGCACATGCCACTTTCTACAAATTTAATCACAGCTACACATGACTCTCTACCTTCGCCTCTTCATGTTGTTGAACTAACCTGCTTCACAGAAGCAAATAAATTCCCAGAATGGCGTGCGGCCATGGCATCGGAAATTGATGTGTTGCTACGCAATGATACTTGGTCCTTAGTCCTCTATAATTCCTCCATGAATGTGTTAGGGTGCAAATGGGTATTTAGAGTCTAGAGAAATTCATCGGGTGGTATTGAGCTCTACAAAGATCGTCTTGTTGCAAAAGGATTCCACCAACTCGAAGGACATGATTATTCTGAAACATTCAGTCCTGTAGTGAAGCCGACCACTATTCGAACTATTTAAACCAAGTAACTGCACAACCAACAGTATTGACATACATACAGACATGCATTTTTCCTTCAGTTAACACATGACCAAACCAAGTACTCATTAACTAAATGGGCATCAAACAACATAGACATGTGCAGGTAGGTTCAAGGTCTTAGTTTTAAACAAACACTCAAGCTCAATGGTCTATTCCTGGCAAACAGGGATATTGGACACAGATTCACTTAGCACATAAGCATGTAAGTACCAAACATATACTCCAGTTCCTAGTTTTCATTGAATTTGAAACATGGCATAAGCAGGCTACTCAAACAGACTCTCGGTTGACATATATAGAGGTAGGACAGGACTATGAACCAATGTCATTCAAGACATGTCATCTAAGTATGAATATGATTCACCTAGGCAAAGGAAGTTTTCAGCCGACATGCAGGGTGTTCATATTGAGGCTACCAGCTAACAATCCTAAAAGATGGGCAGTCATGGACTCATACAAGGTCAGATGCTTTGTGTATTCATCTAGGCTAACATATGTGGTAAATCATTCAACAGATTTCAAACACTTATGAACAAGGGCAGGATAAAGTGGCATGAAATTAGCATACATGGCATAGAACAACTCCATACAAGGCTTTATGCAGAATACCAATAATTTTATGACCTTAATACTATCTTAAGGGCCCCAAGATGGGTAGATTCACATAGTTCATGATGTGGAGTGACATAAAGATGTAGTTCTGAAATCAACAGTAATGACAAACACATGCACATGAGTTACTAAAATTCATGTAGACAAACTGGATTGACCTCAATAACTATATCAGACCTAAACCAATCATCAGATTAACAGGAATGGACACCAGACATAGATCGGCAAGTTCAACGAAACAGCTAAACAAAATGCAGTTCTCATATCAGGTTTTAACCCTCTTTTGATCCCCAATCAACATAGACATGACAAAACCACATATAAGTACCAAAGTAAGCATACACAGGCTCAGTGAGAAAACAAACACATATGTACAGGGTTCCAAACTACTATATTGGAATCATTTTACCATGGACAATCTATATATTAACCAAAAACAAGCCCCAAATACTCATACATTATACATTAGCTCAATTCTTATGACCAAATTAGTTTAACCCAACATATTTGGACATCATATAACTAAAACAACTTATGTTTAACTTAAAACAAACCTTAAATTAACACACTAATCAACTTAGAACTCTCTGAACCGGTCACACATAGTTTAAACAAAATATCAAACAAACATACTAATCTAACCACAAAAACACATGATCACAGATCATATAGCATAATTTAAGCAACAAATTAAAAGGAATGGGGGTTATCGAAAGGTCGAAGGGTAAGCTTGTTCTTTCTTTTCCGCACCTCGAAATTAAATGCTTGCCTTGTTGAGGAGATTGGGCCGGGTCTGGTCCATTTCGACTGGGCTCAGCCGAAATTAAAAAAATGAAATGGCCCAGTCCGTCTTTTAATAGCTTAAGTGATAAATGTGCCCATCAAAAGCTTCAATTTAAGCCTAAATTTGATACTAATTAGGATTTATGAAAATTTAAATCATACAAAATCCTTCTTAACTTTTAAAAACATGCTTTTAAAAAATGAGATGTAGTTCCATTATCGTATTTAATTAGATAATTTTCCAATTTTGACGGAGTAAAATATCGATTTCTTTTAAATTGAAAATTTCAAGATGATTAATTTCATAATTATCTTTAGAAAATTCTGAAATTGCAATTAATGATCAAAATGATATGAAAATAAGACATGATATACAATAAATATATTAGATGATATGTTGTCAAATAAACTGACAAAATACTTCGGGAATAATTTTGTAAAATCATATTCGCCTTGTAAAAGCTATATTTCACTTCGTCTATGACTCGAAAATCCTGAATAATTAAATTGGATTATCGGAGGGTAAAAATTATGTGTCAACATTCGACACCATCAGCTTGTGCGGGGAGTATTGAGACACATCTAGTTGAATCCGACTCTAACAAAAATTCCGCATACGTAGCTTGTATCTATAAATATAGATCTGCTTGTATTCCAATTATGTGAATAATTAACAGAGCAATCGTGTAGCTTCTGCCTCTCTCAATATTGTTTGATCTCACATCCATTAAATAGTTGTAAAATAATAGTAAACTAAATACATTTAATAATTGAAATCTAGATAATTAAAATTTATTAGTACAAACAAATGAACACCTAGTGATATCTTTTCTCTACCACATATATTCCTTGATTTTCCAAACTTTTTAAAACAAGTTTGATTACAACTTAGATGTTCCACATTTCCCTTTTTCGTTGAACAATCAGTCAAAACATGACACATTATAAATTAAAACGATGGTTAATTTCATGGTTTCGTCTTTATTTTCCTCCTATTCCGATCTGAGCTTGAAAAGGAAAGAAAAACAATTACACACAAATTGATCTCCTTTACAATTTAATATCTCTTTGGCACCATTTACATTTCCCATAGATAACATTTCAATATTTACAAGTATTAAAGTTCAATATCTGTAAACGCTATGAATAATTATGTGAACGTAATCTCTTAAATTTTTAGATGAGATAGATTACATACTTCAACAATTATTACCCGAAAGCAACCACTAAAGGATGTAGTGTTGCGGATGGGCCTGTATGTTCCATCATTAATTAGGGATTTCGAATTTGAGTCCTGAAAAAATCCTTGGTAGGGAGCCCTTCCCCTAAATGGGCCCTACGTACCACAAATACGGATTAGTCGAGCTCCAATACAGATATCGAACACGGGATGGAAATTTTAAAAAATTACCCTAAAGCATAAGATATTATGAATAATTATGTGTAAAAAGAATAAAAAGTCTCATATTCAAAGTGTCAAACATGACGAAATTAATAGGAATTTCGACTTTGGGTGGAGGCGCATTCCTGTAGTATTATTAATCATCAAATCTTTATTCTAACTTTATTATTATTTGAGGGCCAAAGACAAAAGGATTTTCAGTAGAAAATCAGACAAAAACCAAGACAAAAAGAGACATACCAAATTAAACCAGCAAGGATTAATTTGACTTATATCTAAACCCTTTTATGGTAGCACCCTTTTCTATGGATATATTTTTTAAGACCCCATATGTTAATTATTAAAAAACCAAGCACGTTTCAGATGATAATTAATCGAACAGATCAGGAAATTGCAATAGCAGTGGATTGACAGGATTTTTCCATTTTTAATTAAATGTTGAGGTTCGAACTCTTAGTATAATTTATTTTTAGTAGTAGTACTTTTCTTTTTAATGAATCTTACGTTGTGCGAATTCAAATCAAGCCCCATACAAGTATCACAACATTAAGTAAGAGACAAAAAATTACTTCAACAGATCATGAAATTTCCGATGGATGGGTTAGAGTCTCTCCATTCTTAATTAAAAGTTTCAGGTTTAATTTTTGGGTATAAAAAATATTCTAGTAGGGGTAGTGCTTTCCCTTTAATAGATTTTATGCGGCTCAAATTCAAGTTAGCACGGGGGATTCAATACAGATACTGAAATATTGCCCCAGTGTCGAGTTATGATGACACTGGTTGCAGATGTGGCAAAATTATTGGGGAAGGAGCGGAACGACGTTCGAAGCAGGTCGTTGACCGAAATTGTCTCGGTTCGCTGTAAGAATTAGTTTCACGTTGTGCTGAAGTTCCTGCAAATTAAAGCTCCTACAGACTAAAGCTTAAGATAAAATTAGTGTATAACTGTTGAGACAAAATGATAGAGAATGAGTACATAAAGAAATGCGACCATGTGAGTCGAAATAATGCCCTTGCACAAACGTAATGCGATGACAGTGTTGTAAGGATGTAACGATGTAAGAGATAGCAGTTGGGTTGACATAATGATGATGACGTCGTTGTAATGCTGTAAAAGACAGTTGTTGATGACGTCGTTGT
Organism: Anisodus acutangulus; assembly: GCA_029783415.1. Lineage (NCBI taxonomy): Eukaryota > Viridiplantae > Streptophyta > Magnoliopsida > Solanales > Solanaceae > Anisodus > Anisodus acutangulus. The sequence goes on from CM056505.1 coordinate 45,584,966, forward strand.
ATGAACGTTATGCGTTTGTGACCCGCATGGGCTGAGATGACGTCATTGTATGGACGTGTTTATGATGATGTCGTTGTACGGACATGTTGTTGATGACGTCATTGTATGGATGTGTTGCTGATGACGTCGTTGTATGGACGTGTTGCTGATGACGTCGTTGTATGGACGTGTTGCTGATGACGTCGTTGTATGGACGTGTTGCTGATGACGTCGTTGTATGGACGTGTTGTTGATGACGTCGTTGTATGGACGTGTTGTTGATGACGTCGTTGTATGGACGTGTTGCTGATGATGTCATTGTATGGACGTGTTGTTGATGACGTCGTTGTATGAACGTTATGCGTTTGTGACCCGCATGGGCTAAGATGACGTCGTTGTATAGACGTGTTGTGCAGATGACACCATTGTATAGACGGGTTATTGATGACGTCGTTGTATGGACGTTGTGCGTTTGTGACATGTATCCAAAGAAAACTTGTGAGTTTGGGGGGGGGGTCGATTCGTATTGAGTTTATAGCTTTGCCCCCTAATGCTCGTGTGTCCCAATGGTTCGGACCCATAACCCCTGCCTGGTTTCCGATCTTGGCTAGTTGTCAGTAAAAAATATTTGTTAAAAATAATTTACTTATAAGGAAGCATGCATATTAATAATTTTTTGTCAAACTTTCGAAATCCTTCTTCCGACTGAAGCTTGTCCTTCTTGGTTTTTCTTTCGTGGCTTGTGCTGGGTCTGTGTGCATTTGGCGGTTGGTTTTGTGGTTGGATTGAGTATGTAGGTCGATATTGTGGGGGATAGGCTGGTGCTCGGGGTGCGTTATAGATTGGTTGGGTATGGTAGGCAGGGTATAGAGCATGTGAGATTTGATAATAATGAGGATGATTTTGGTTGCTTTGGTTGTAATAGAAAGGCTGGGATAATGGATTTTGGTAGGCTGAAAACTGGTTTGGCCTACGCTCACGGGCGGTCACGACAGAGGACATTACATCTTTCTTTTTCTGTGCGGCTCCCCCAAATGAATTTGACTGGATTACTTTACTTGTCGCTTGCAGTGCGGCCAAGTTGGTGATTCTGCCTGTTTTAATTCCTTCTTCCACGAAGTCCCCCATTCTCACGACCTCCGAAAAACTCCGCCCTATGATGCTTATCATCTTTTCATAATATGTTGCGTCTTTTAGGGACTGTACAAAAATTGTAGCAAACCATGTTAGTATAGGACCTTCAAAAATTACAGCAAACCATGTTAGTATAGGACATGTAACTACTATTTTTTAAATAATGTGCGCCAAGATATAAGCAGCAAATAGCAATCAGTTTGCAAAAATACACAAAGTTGAGAGCAACAAATCAAACGTGCGTCCTAACATGCAGGGTGCCTCTCTTATGCCAGAGGTGACCCTAGACGCCAAATATGCAAAATTATGATAGATTGATCCAAGCCGTCAGATTGAAATGCTTTTGTTGGGAACAAAGTTAAACTTTATTGAAATAGTATTAAACTGACTTAAAGATAATCCTAAGATTACACCTAAATCTTGCTCATCAATCCATTGACAGAGGAAGATGAAACCCCGACCCTGCTAGGTACTGCTCATGCATCCTCTAAGTACTGCACTATATCTTGCATTTAGGACCACATCTCAGGAGTAATAACTGCGTTTCTGAGCCTACAAGTCCTTATCCAGATCGTTGTGCCCATATCCTCGAAACCTTGTTCTCCTTCGGGGCTAGGGTCTGCGTTGTCGTGATCTTCTTGAAGACATACATAGTATTCAGTGGTGTTCCCTGCTTGTCCATCTCCACTGTCCATTTTGTCAACGTTGTTCCACTCATAGAGAATCTGCCTAACTCTGGGGACAATGAAGTTCGATCTGAATTAAATTTTCGAAACTCTCATATTTGCTCGGAGAGGGATTATCTGCTCTTGATCGAATTGTCGGAGTGTGCACAATGGAGCATATGGTTGGAGCCCCTTTAAGCCGATAAGCTCGATGTAATATAGCCTTTTGCAACGTATATAGGCTTTCTTGGTGCTAGAGAGCAGTGGATACTTCTACTGGATCTGGTCACTGGTGCGGGATGCTAGAAACTAGTACCAATCCTTGGTGCCGACTGACGACACGAACTGTTTCATCATGTCATAAAAGTTGGCGGTCTTATTTGACTCACTGAAGCAAATGTCCATCATGTTCGAACGCTGATAGAAATGTTCTATGGCCCATATCTGTAGGATAAGGTTGCAACTTTTGAAGAAATTTGTTTTGCCTCTTTTTACACTTTCCGAGAGCCCGAAGTATTTCTGCTAGTATCATAGGGACCAAAGTGAGTTGCGCACCATCAACTCCCTCAAAAATTGCTCGAGCCACGGAACATATGCAAGTACTTATTTTCCCGTGCTCAAGTGGGAATACCAGAGTACCTAGTAAAGTGACAGCAAATGCAATAGGGCGCCTGGCTCGCCAATGGTCAGGAGTGCAAGAGAATTCTTTTCTGAACGACTTGTAACCATCTCGACGACCGTATATCTCATAAAGGTAATTCAAGAAGACCCAATTAGTTTCAAAGCATCGGAGTTCTTTGGTGTTCTTTAACCCCAAATATCGAAGGAATTTCTTTCTGAACTGACCGTGAGGGATGATTCTCGATTTCTCTGTGAACTGAGTCAGGACCCAATAGCTCTACTTCGGTGGGTTCAAACTACTCAATTGGAGATCTACAATGCCTCTCATAAAGTGTTTCATAAGGAGCAATCTCAATACTCGCTTGATAACTGTTGTTGTAAGCAAAATCTACGAGAGGTAGATGTTCATCCAAATTACCTCCAAAGTCAATCACATAAGCACTCAACATGTTTTCGAGAGTTCAATAGTCCTTTCTGTTTGCCTGTCCGTTTGAGGATGGAAGGCAGTGCTCTAATTTACTCGAGTTTCTATACCTTTTTAAAATGGTTTCCAGAAATGAGCGGTGAATTGCGTACCTCTTTCGGACATGATGGATGTCAGAATCCCATACAATCTCACTATCTTCTTCAAATATAGCATGGCATAATTTGCTATAGTATCAGTCGACTTTACATGCAGAAAATGTGCGGACTTTGTGAGTCTGTCCACAATCACCCAAATAGAATCAAACATGGCCATTGTGCGAGGTAAACCCACGACATAGTCCATATTAATCATCTCCCACTTCCATTGAGGAATCTCGATATTTTGGGCCAGACTACCAAGCCTTTGATGTTCAGCCTTCACTTGCTAACAGTTCAAACATTTAGCTATAAAGTTAGAAATATCTACCTTCATGCTCTTCTACTAAGGTGATTATGTAAAGTTCCAGCCTAAATTTGGTGCGAAATATGACCAGCAACACAGATCATTTAACCCAATAAAAATATAGCCTTAATGTACAATAATTCTTAATCCACTACGAGAGACCCTCGAATGTTCCCTTCATCCTAATCTCTGGTACATATCACATCTTAATTATTCCCGTAAGCCTAACAAGATTTTGGCAGAGTTTTTCCTATAATTAGGACTACTTCATTTTCTATACTTGTCTCAGTTTATCCTACAATCACCATATATCCACCAATCACCTACAATCAGATTCTAGCGATTATGTACCACCTATCACACTATACACTACAATCAATGTGAGCTCCATAGCAGCCTTGTTCACTTGGTTAGCAGTTAGAGCCATTTTCGGGAGGCACGAACTAACGAACACGTTAGAATGATCCTAGAGGAAGTTAAAGCTATGTTGCACAATCTAGAATCAAGAAGAATGAGAAATACCTATAAATGTCTTGGGAGTCTTTCAATCATGTTGCACAAGGAAGACTCCACTAGACACAGCTCCACAGACCGAGACACATCCTAGGACACAGTCAAACCTAGGCTCTGATACCAAGCTTGTCACGCTCCAAAATTCACCTGAATGCAATAAGCATCTGATACCATGAACAACATCGGAAGCACATTATCGGAAGCACATTATAAGTTGAATAATCGCTAATATCATTTTATAATCTTTCAACATTCACTTAGACAAATAATAAATAGTTAAACGTGAGCATGCTCATACTTATTATAATCTGCGGAAGTCTACTACAAAATACTCAATCATAAACGTAGCAACCCTCAATAAGTCATATGAGAATTTCAACATCTACCCACAATATGACTCTATCTATGGAGCTTCTAAGATAACAAACACAAGTGTCTAACTTCGGGACGCAGCCCAAAAATTGAAATAAATGAAGATAGAGCGGTACCCTATGAACGAGCATATGAGCTCACCAAATAGTCCAGAAAGTAGCAAGTTCTCCTATTCCACATATGTATCACTAACCTGCTCTTCTACGTTACCTGACAGACCATCAAAAATAATAATGGTATACCTGAGTACTAGGTACTCAGTGAGTGTCTCCGGGACAATGATTGATTAATTTAATAAAATAATATAATAAGAATTGATAAAACTGTGTCAATAAAAGCTGTTCAAAATCTAGAGATAGAATAAATCATCAAACTTAGTAAAACCATTAAAGAAGAAATAAATCTACTTCAACTTATTATGTCGTTTATCACATTTAAGTCTCCCACTAATGAACTCAAGATTGTCAATAAAACAACTCATGGGAAATCACAGTCATGCTAATTCAGGCCCAAATCAATATAACAAAGGGATGACCATATAGGGTTCCCTAAACTCCATCGAAGCACCACATCGAGGCTATCTGCCCAGGATAGCTACCCTTCATCCCGAATAGCTAGGCAAAGACCACACCTAGACTACTAACCCTCGATGGCCACTTTTCTCCCGAATGGCTAGGCAAACCCCACTAGTATCCATAGTGACTACCCTTCCTCCTGAGTAGCTAGGTCAAACGCAAATAATAGAAATCATGGTATAATAGCCGAATCACAATTATAGCATAAAAGTCGAATCAATCATTATGGATTATGTTCATCATCAAGTTACTAGGGGTATACCAATGTCATTTATCGATTTTGAAACCAAGTTCAATCAATAATAAATTTAAATTTAACGAATTCGTTCATATAGCAAAACACATTAAAGATTAAGCTTTTTAAATCAAGTTTAAACCATACATTATAGGGCAAAACATGTTCAACGATTAAAGGTTCATAACTTAGTTCTAACCATCTCTTGATAGGAAAATCATGCATACATATAGATAATATAATACACGTAAGGTTCAATGCGGGCTTGTCCCTCACGCACACGAACCATTGTCAAAGAAACTGTTTTCAAGGTTGAAAAATATATTAAAAAAGAGATATACCTTAAGTCCCGCTAAAAGCTAGAAAACGTGTTCCTCCAAGTTCAACAATCATTCTACAATGATTATTAATGATAAAGTTCAGAACTTTAACCAAATTTCAAGAATTTCTATCCTTATCGAAAAATTAGGGCTTTTTTATGCCCAAAAACGTGTTCTTGATCCCCATGAATTCGCTCATGGATTCCCATAAATTCTAATACCTTATATTAGTATAATTCCCTTCAATAACATCAGAATAGGTCAAAGGTATTACCTTCAAGAGAATTCCCAAACGTTTCGTCAACTTCTTTTTCTTGAGTTTTAAGAATCTAGGGATTTTAAAGGATGAACTAGTGTTAATTTGATGTTAGATTGATGTAATAATGATGGTAATTGATCAAGAACTTACCTTAGATGTTTTGGGGAAGCTTTAGGGTTGTTTTCTCTCAAAAAGTCGTCTAAAATAAAGTGGAATGAAATGAAATGTTTAAGAAAATTTCACGTTCTGGGCTTTTATATACATGCAGAGATGTTCTGCTTTAGCATTACGGGCCACACAATGAGAAATGCTGAAGCATTTTCAAATGCATATCAAAACAGAATACCTGGTACTTCGGGGGTCAAAATGCATTAAAAAATGCAACGCCAACGCGGCCACATAACGCGTTCTGCGAGGCATATCGGTTCAGCGGACTGCTCTGTGACCTTTCAGTAAAAGAGTCATAACTTTTAACTCATAGGTCCGTTTGAGCTCCACCTTATATTGTTGGAAAGATATTTCAAAGGGATATACAACTTTTATTAGTGAAGAGTTTCCAAATTCTCAACGAATTTTCACGGACACGAGATGGAAGTCATACCTATCATAAACTTAGTCAATTCTATCGAATCTTATGCACCTCTCTATTCGACTTGATCTTAAATCAACTATTTCCATCCAAACTCATCTTGATGGAACCTCATATGTCTAAAATGTCACCTTAATACTCATTTAACACATTCACACCTAGTCCGAATTTACCGAGTGTTACAATTCGTTATTATTAACTATCACCACTCATAGCCACCATCCTCGACCACAACCATCATCACCACTAACCACCATTATTACAACTAACCACCACTATTATCATTATCATGCATGTACATCATCAATCACCATGATTAACCACAATTACAAATCACAATCATCATTAATTACTACCCGTAACCACCAACATCAAACATCATCATTACCAACCACCACCATCATCAGTCTACACCTACAAGCCACAACCACTATTATTATTATTATATATATATATATATATATATATATATTCTGATTAAGACGTTTTAATTTTAATAAAATAAATGAAATCTAAATATTAAAAAATAGTAAGATATATAAATTAAAATGAACGGATCATTTATTATTATTTTCTTTTGGAAAATATATATGAGGATATATTGTCACCCTTTGTCCGAAGGATGTATTATTGAGAAATGTTTCTTTTGAGCAACTCAACGAAAAAGTAGAGATGGCTTTAATTTTGTCCACATTAGCAAGAATTTAATGGTTTGGGAATAATTCAAACAAATGGGGTCGTTTGGTGGGAAGCTTTTTAATTAATTCATACTAATAATTGAAAATAAATTTATGGAAAAGATAGAATGTCTCAGAACATATAGATACCGTTATGCAGAGAAGTCAATATCACAAAGCCAGCATTCATTAATTTAAGCATTCGGAAGTTTCCTTATTTTAAAATCTCTTGTGTGTATCATTATCCATTGCTTTATTTATTTTGTATTGTTATAATTTGTTATTTTATTTTTCTTGAATTTCTACATTGATTACATTTTTTTTTAGCCGAGGGTCTATCGGAAACAACATCTTTACTTCACAAATGTAAAAGTAAGTTTGCGTACATCCTACTCTCCTCATACCCCATTTGTGGAGTTACACTGGGTATGTTGTTGTTTTATATTTAGTCTTCAATTAATTGAAACATGCACTTTTGATCCATTTTGCTTGTAAATATTCACAGATTTACCACTATTACCAATTATTTCACCACTTAATTATACATGTATTATGTTGAATTTATATTGTAACGACATATTTGACTGATATAATTTTAAAAATTATTCAAATATAACATCTTTCCTTCCTAAAGGGACAAAAACAGACCTTTCAATTAAATTGAAAGTTAAATGTATCTTTTGAATATTATGAGGACTAAAATTAAAATTTATTTATAATTGAGGGAGTAAAATGCTATTATCCCAACTAAGATAATATGATCTGATGTTTCAAGAAAAAGAAGAGAGGTGTATGGCATATAAAATAATGATATAGTATCATCTTATCACATTTCATTTTCATACACTTAAGAAAATTACAATTCCAATGTTTTTGGCTTATTCACACGTATAACATGGACAACCACATAACAAAAAACTCTAAAATAACTCCTCTGAACTCATATTCTTGTCAGTCTTTGCTTCTATCCTGATTGAAGTTGGGGTGATGGGAAATCACTTATATAAGTTATAACCATATATATAGTAGTCGTATCACTTCAAATTTTATTTTACATAATATTAGAATAAAATGAGTTTAAATGGAGTAATATAATATGAACGTTGACAATTTTTGTAATAGTTAAGAAAGTCGCACAACATTCTTGAAATATTATATAAAGTTACTAAATATTTTTTTCATAAATAAAAAGTCACTCGACATTGTCTAAGTATCATGCGAAAAATATCTCCTTTCTTTTCTGTCAATGGCTTTTTGAGCTATCGGGAAATTTTGATATCCCGATATAATGACTATTTATTAAAGATAATACTTTAGTCAGTGACCGCTCTAGTTTTAGATCGGAATTTAGTATGCCATCCATTGTCCTATCATGTAGACTGAGCCATATATACTTCCAATGGCTACTCTGTCCTAATATGCAGAATGACACATGCGTTAATGGCTAGTTTATGAACTATGAAGTGAGACCCTACGAGTTTACAACACAACTTTTGCTTAAAAAAAACTAGATATATTGCCTTGATTGATTACCTCTAAAATTTGATACCACATTACAAATTTATCCATGTAGGGAAAAGCTGAATAAACTTGTAATTGTGTTTGAAATGATAGGTCTACTATCCCTTCTTGTTTGGATATGGTCCATAATCTATATCATGTAATATATGTGTCATTCATTGCTACCCCTTTTTATATCCTTTTTGAGTCAACAGGCATTTGAGAGTTATTAACACAAGTGGGAAAAAAACTGTTAAATTGACTTCTAACATGTAAATGTCACCAAAATGTTAAGAGTTAGTTAGATAGTGCTTCCAATCATCCAATGTAAAAATAAAAGTAAAAAAGAAAAGGCTATCAAAAGGGTGGTTCTAGAAGGTTGGTTATGGGTTTATGTGAATTTAGTACTTATTTTTACTCAGACCTTATAATATACAGTATTAGGAAAGTTATCAAATATCTATAAATAATTAATTGTGAATCTAATTATTAGTGTAGTATTAACTTAAAGTTATAGTAGAAATTCATTAACTTCAAATTCTAAATGAGATAATGATAAAAAACAAACCACAAGTATCAATTTTTTCTACCTAAACTATCAGGTGTTTGCGCTTTTCTACCTGAATTATCACCAACTATTTATCAGAACACATCTCGGAGCTTAGACCAAGTGTTTGAATACAATCGTTAAAAGGTGCGTGACAACTTAATTTGCCCATAAAATTTCGTCCACATGAAAGCTGACTCATAAATTTCGATGTGTGTTATAATAAATAGTTAGTGATAGTTCAGATACGGAACACAAACAAAGTACAAAAGAAGTAGTTGGTGACAATTCAGATAGGAAATGCAAACACCTGATAATAGTTTAAGTAGTTCACCTGAAGTGCAAAATAAGTAGTCCAATCTTAATTCAAATCATAGTGTTACAAGTATGAATTATTAATTGTAACTTGTTTATTCTCTGATATGCATACTAAACATAAGCACAAAGAGATGGACAAAAGAACCTGAAAGATCTATATTATGACGGGAAGAATAAAATAACAAGCCGACCTTAGCTCAGTTGGTAGAGCGGAAGACTGTAGTAGGCGCTGTAATCTTTAGGTCGCTGGTTCGAATCCGGCAGGTCGGATTTTTTTTGTGTATGCATAAAAGAAAAATTATTTGTAAATATCTTTCTTGCAAAATTAAGCCAGGGCTATGTGGTTAATAATTGCAGATCGGATACTTTGTCTCTCTAAGGAACATTCCGTCGGTGGTTGGGTAAATATCTGCGAGCATTCTGAATCTTTAAGGGGGTGTATTAATGACATTTATAATAGAGGATGAATCGATGAAGGCGGGTCAACAAAAAAATTGGTAGACTTTAGCTTGATAAGCTTACGAACAAGAAATGTACATGACACTTAGATAAATCACATATCGAAATAAAAGAAGAAAGTGAATAGAGACCTAATACAAATTCACATATGTACTTTTGGACTCAATAGTAGCATAGCCTAAGAAATAAATCAGTGAAATTTATCGTGGCAAAACGGACAATACATGTAGAAATTTACACCAAATGAGCTTAGAAATAGATGATCTTGAAATTTTGACCCCTGCTTGACATATGGTAAACCTTCAAGGCCAAAAGTTAAAATTTTTTGAACTTGAAATTTTACCTATGAAACAAGTGGGGTCAAAAATTCAAGATCATTCACCTCCAAAATTATTCTTGTAAATCACCTAATACGTACAATAAGCTTGAACCGTAACACTAAACTCCCAAAAGTCTTAATCTTTGAATGGACGTTTGCTCACGTCTATCCTTGTATGGTGCACAGCCAAATCATAAATCTCAACCTCTTTCTGATTTGAAAGATTAAGAGGTTATTATCATTGATTTATGCCCAAAGGATGTATCAGTTGATAGGAGTAGTTATTTGGGGAGACCGAAGTGACATAAATTTAAAAGCAATTTCTTCTGTGACAAGATTGGAATTTGGATAGAGAACAGTACGTAAAGTAATTACATGTCTATAATCGCAATATAAAGTTTCAATGTTTTAAAAATATCCTACGATTATCATCCGTTTACGCTCCATAACATGAGTGATTTTTTTCTAAGATAAGGTGACGTTTTTATGAACCTAAAAGATTATAATGTGCCTCCAAGAACATATCGTCGTGGAGTAATAAGTACTCCTTCAAGTTTAATCAAAGATCTCAAGTTCAACTCTTGCAGGTTACAAAATCGCCTTTTTATTCTACCACCAATATAAAACTTCCGGGGTAAATTCGGATTTAGTTGGGCCTGAAAGCAAGTATCAAATTCAAGCTTTGCTAGTTACGAGATCGCCTTTGTTAAGAAGATTTCTACTATTAATATAAAACTTCCAAACGCGAATCCAAATTTAGCCGGGCTCGAATGCAAGTACAACACCAATTGGAAAACCAAAAAATAGAAGATATTTTTCATTTTCATACTATTTTACTGCATCAGAAATAAAAATAAACATACCACCAAGCAATGTGATGGAATAGCAAATATTCTTCTACCGTTAAAACAGAAATTTCGGATTCAAAACCTAAAGAATGAAACCCCTTTGGTAGAGAAAGAAAAAACACCCTAAGGTTGGGTTTTTACAATGTGAATCTAAATTAATCATACCAATGATTCTGGACACCAGATTGTTACAAGGAAAACTCAGTGCACAAAGCATCAATGTTAACAGGGTCTACGAAAAGGCCTCACACCAAAGGGCGGGGTGAGGTGATGTAGACAACATATCCCAATTTAAACTTAATACACAAAAAAAGAGATATGTTTCTCCATCAAAAACTCATTTAGATATCAAAAGGTGTCTTTCTTGTACATAGCTCTTGCCTTCACCCACCGACAATTTATTGGAGTGTTTTTACACTATCTGCATTTTAACTAGTTATAGCAAGTTTGTACTCTATATTTCAAGTTAATCATATGAAACTTGATAAGATCTACCTGTCGTTGCAGGTCAATTTTAACTTATGTTAAATTACAGAGAACTACAATGTGTAAAACTTAAACTTAATTAAATAACCGTTTCTATAACCTGACTAAGCTCTCTGATCCCAAAAAGCTACAAAAGAAACAAAGATGCTATTTCTACACTATAGATGCCAAATATACAGTCAAGAATTCGGTTCCCATAGCATCCAACGTACTGGTGATTCAAGGAGTCTTCGAAGCCACCTGCAATAAACTTCAAATCAAAATGACTGGAGACTGCAACATCATTGAGTAAATAACATAGGCAGTAGGAACTAATTATTCTGCATCTACATAAATCACAATATTGATAACAGACGACATCTAAATTTGAAACCGGGAGACTAGACATTACAAAATACTTGCGGTACACACTAGGGCCGGATCCAGCATGTTGCGTGCGGGTTCACCGAAACCAAGTAGCTTTTGCTAAAACCCTATATATGTATTAAAATATTCACTAAATATCTATAAATATTTGATTGTGAATTCAATTATTATCGTATATTAACTTGAAGTCATTGTAGGAACCCAAAAACTTCAAATGTTGATGCCTCTGGACTACACACAATAGGTATCAAACATGCATCTGGGAAACAGTTCTACTGCCAAGAGGCTAAGATGAGGCAATTAACTCTAGCACCAGTATAACAAGAGTCTAATTTGGAGTTCTGATGAACCCGTTGAAATATGCCGGCAAAACTTTAATGCATCTCCCACCAATTCCTCTCTCTCACACACACACGTTCTTTTCCACCTTAAAGGCATAGAGATTTCAAGCAGAAAGAAGAGAAAGGCCATTTTGGACTGTAAACGTAAACATAACTAAAACAATCAAAGACAGCAAACAGGCTATGAAAAGTTACCTTTCTTCATTGGAGCTTAAGCGAGCAAAGCTGCAATTTATCCTCACTCAAACAACCAAGCAGTCCCGAATTTTGGAGGCGTGCAAACCTAACGTCACGAATAGGGCGGTTAAGAGATTTAATACGCTGAGCCACATTTAAAGATGGCAATTCTTGTAAGACCAGTTCCATTGTTGCTTCATCGCCAGAAGCAAACACAGGGTTCTTCTTCCCTCTATCAATTATAGCAGATTTTGGAAGTCGAATTCCACTCACTTTGGCACAAGAAGCTCCTAACTTCTGGTATCTGCTACCCATTCTCCTGTAAAGAACATGAGAACCCTCTACCGCTTGCTCCATTGTCGAAACTGGAGTAGGCAATACTTGAGAAGCAACCATGTCACCGGAGATCTCCAGTTTAGGACGGAAAGAGGCAACTATGTCATCATTTCTATCTCCACAAGCGAGAGATATACAGATTCCTTGATTCTCCAACTCAGGGACCAAGCATGGCCTTCAGTGATAAATGAAAATCTATAATTAACATGGAATTCGCAAAAACTACTAGAGAATATCAAAGAGCTTCAAGATAATAACTCTTTTAGAGCAGGTTGAAAAGTCATCAAAACCATACAGTCACTCTGCCCCCCTCCTAGCTTAGTCAAACAACAACAACAACATACCCAGTGAAATCCCACAATGTGGGGTTTGGGGAGGGTAGAGTGTACACAGACCTTACCTCTACCTTGGTAGGCAGAGCGGTTGTTTTCGAGAGACCCTCGGCTCAAGACAAAGCACAAGCCCAAGCAAAGTACCACAAACATTTAAACAATTTATTTTTTGAAAGCAATCCTACTACTAGGGAATAAGGCAGAAGTTCAAGAAAAGCACTCTTTTAGACCAGTGTGAAAAGTCAACTAAAATCACATAATTAGTCCCAGTATGATCCACATCTACTATCATTTAGAAGTTCTTATCAGAGAGGGATGTAGAGTATTAGTACCAGGTTTATCAGAACTCAGTACTTTCGGCGCGGAGCATAAATTTGTGTAAAAAATTGTGAAAATTGCAACAAATCGTAGATATGAAACCATAACTTTAAAAATATAATGGGTTTAACGCTAGAAATAGTAAATCCTGAATCCATAAAGATTCAAACCTGAATCCGCCTCTTATTCTTATCACTTAAAATCATTAGAGGACAATATAGTTGACCTCCACGATAAACAATCTCTCAGACCAGCTTTAAAAGTAAACTAAAAAGTGCATAGCTGATCCCAGAACGATCTACATACATGTAACAGATGCTCTAATTACTTACATTGCCATACTGCCTGCTAACAATCCACTCAACTCCTCTTAACATGATTCTGGACATAGCCATGCATATTCAAACAATTTATCAGGAAAGCAATCGTTTCTACTACTAGGGCTAGCACATCGAAAATCAGAGAACAGTTGGCATATGAGCAGAAAAGTTCTGCATAAAAAGGCAGAAAATTTTGCCTCTAGGAAGCTTATATACCCTGGATGTTTGTAGAAATAGTTGATTGAACTGTGAACAAGGAAGGGCCTAAATATATTAACAAGGTTAAAGTCATCCACTATAAAATGTAAGATTGTACTCTTGACAACTCAATTAGTGAAATTTCTTTGCAAAAACATCAAGATTCTTCCTAGCAAACCAACTCCAGGGCTTTGGTCTAGTGGTAAGAGCACAACACATGATGTGGGTTAACCACACATCACGATTTCGAACCTTGCCGCATACAAAAGCCTGGCATTTAAGTGAAGAAGGGTAAAGGGGAGGGCTCATTTATCTAACGAATTTCCAACTGTCCATCAACTGGTCCATGGGGAACTTCAGTTATCAAAAGAAAAAAAATCCTTCCTAACAAACCTTAGCACTAAGGAGTAAAGCCTTGCTGTAGCTTCAGATTGTGGAAATTTAAGACACAAATTCATGTCATTTCCACAATAAACTAAGCCAATAAGAAATCAATGACCAAGTTAAATCCTTGACATTAGATGAGAACCTTGTCGTTCCACTAAAGAGTATCTTTTAGACCAGACTGAAAAATATCTGAATCATCCAACTCTATTTAATTCTATCAGGAAAAGGCAAAATGCAATAACAAACAACTTCAAGGAACAAACTATAATCAATCACCTCCCATGTATCATCACTATGACACTGTCTGAAGATAATCTATAAGATCATTTTCTGACCTATCTTTTGAGATATTGGTTAACCATATCGTACTAGCAACTTAACTGCTTTACCATAACAAAAGCTTACATTCTCAAGAACCCATAACCCAATAAACAGCTGGACTATCTGGTGAGCAACAATTTGCATTTAACACAATTGCTCTTAATCTTATCACAGTATGTAAGCTATTATAAGAAAGATACTGAGTATGGTATGCACCTTCTTAAGCAATAGCTCTTTGAAACAGGAAAAATGGTCAATCAAATGTCTTCAACCATTTCTTCTTCTATACCATCCACTAGTTTTTCTACTTCAATCTTTTGTACAGGATGAAATGAGTACCTAAAATGTATTCAGAGACCAGAAAATGCAGGCTTCTTCAAAAATATTCCTAATATCTAAAATTTTCAGTTAGGCTCCTTTAAGAATATTCCTAAGATCTAAGTTTGAAATAGTTAATGATTACAATTGTCAAGTTACAGGAATAATCTATTGAGAGATATTCCAAAGTGCAAATACTCTTGAGTCAGTTACGCAGCAAAGATCATCGGATCCTAACAGTTCCAAAGCTACAGCAAGGGATGGTGCAACTCAGAAGATATTAGATATTAAGAAAAACTTGTTTACCTCAAGAAGCAAAAACTAAGTGAAATTTAGAAGCAAACATACTAGAACTCACATTTCGTCTCTGCTACCAAAGTTCCAGTGGCACAAGCCTACTGAAGATGCAGAAAGAACACTTCTAACGCTGGCACCAAGTGTAGGATCAGTTGAAAGGGAACAAACAGTATGAACAGGATTTCCTGTCAACCCAGTCTGAGATTCCACTGGTATCGTAGTTTGACGCCGATCAAACTGCAAAACCATGCCATTCTGCAAAGATAAAACTAAAAATATGACGCATTACTCGGAGAAAAATAAAAAGAGATACTAATTATTTTTTCTTTCAATGTGTCACCCGACTTGAAAGAGACTAACTAATTAAAACAAATAAACACTCCCTAAATATCAACTTGCTTGTCACTTCGGATTCTTGGGTGGTCAACTTGGCAAATTTTCCAAGCTAAATTAGGTATATATTCATTCATTATTTGAACATCAGATAATTTAGGAACTACATAAAAAGTACTATAAGTTGTAATTTTGCCGAGTCAAAATGAGAGGATAGATTAAGAATTATTAGTCAAAGATAACTTTGTTTGACTCGCAAAAAAAACGAAAACAACAACCATTTTCCAACAGATGGTTTATGTGTTAGGACCTGTAATCCGGCATACATGTAATGCGAATTGTTGAGATCCCACGAACATGACCAAGGAACAGTCTGCATATTCCAAATAGACAATAGAAAAAGGAAGAATCAAATTAACTTTGGTGAATAGCATTAAAAGTTTAGAACAAAGTGAATACTCTATACGTTAGCAACAAACCCATATTATTATCAGGAAGCACACTACTGAGAGTTAAAATGTCAAGATGCAGCAGTTGAATCTAAACAATCATTGGAGCAGGGCATTCGGAGGCATGCTATTATAGAGGCAGTGCTTTTTCCAGCTCAGGGGATGCATTTTTACCTTGTAACTCTGTTAGCAAATCCATCTCTTTTTTTCTTAATGTCCAATAGAACCACCTCAATATTTTAAAAGAGCATTCCGTTTAAAGTTTTAAACATGGAATTGTCTTTGATGATTGTATGAAATTCCCCACGGGATCTTGAAACTTCTTTCAGTTACTTGACAACTTACAGAGATTTAAATAAAAGTTAAAGCAGCCTTGGACTTGATAAACACCTAACCCGCCAATGAGACTTGGGAATTATGCAGAAACTTTTTAGTATTTTTGTTAAAAAGACAGAAATAACATCATATAACCCAATTGAGACATTGTGGAATAGGCTAAACCAATCTCTCTATGTATTAGGAGGGTAGGGTAGAGCAAAAGCTAATTGTTGTTTTAAAGAAAATTGCATTTTTTTTCAACTCTCAAGTTGCCAATTAAATGTAGCACTTCTACAGGATGAATAGGTGGTGTTAAAGATCGTCTTCTGATGCTGATAGTGAAGGTCCTCCCAAATCTAATAGGTCGCTCTGTAAATTTAACTGTGAAAATAAGGGACCTCATGAGGCCTTACCAGTTACCATAAAGTGTGTACACAGAACAGAAAATTACTCCATAAGAACTCTAATCGGCAATCATTCAAACAAAGAGTTTCTCATCCAGAGAGCTTATCAACCAAAATAAAATATCTAATACATCATCCAGCAACTCTGAGCAATTTTAGTTTTACACAAACATAACCAGTGAAAGAAAAAAAGACAACTATAAAAGAAGGCTTAGAGTTATTACCGGTAAGTCGTATGTCAGAACAGTATGGTTGTTTTCAGCACTGCAAAAAGAAAGAGAACAAATAAATAAGATACTTACCGGGAGGGTAGCACAAAACCGAAGTTAAATACTGTTTTACAGAAATTTTCGATCAAGTAAAGTAGATTTTGCTGTTATACAGCAATTATTTGGCAGAAAGTGGAGGGAGGTTATCAACCTAAGAACTGACAACTTCTTCCCTAAAGAACCCAAGAGTATGACTCTTTCATGAGGAGAAACATGCATGTCCTTGATAGTTTTCATGCTAGCAGGAAGCAGAATGTCTTCTCTTTCATGCGGATCTAAAAGACTAATCTGCAAAACGCAAAAGTAGACAAAGTTGAAGCACATATGAAGGCAGCAGCCATCAGAGAATTCCAATAAGACGACCTATGAAATTTACTTTAGTAAGCATATGCTGTCCTCCCATTCCAGAGAGCCTTCTGGCAATCATCAAATTCTCACCATGGCTGTCCACATCAAACAGGCGAGCACCATCAATCTGAAACTCTTTCTACAAACGGATAAAACATAAGGTTACTAACTCAACTAAACTTCAATCAATGGGGTTAATTGGACAACATATGCTAGTTCATTCCCAATATAATATCAGTAAGAAAATAAAAAGATAAGAGAGAAAATGAAGGCCATGTTTTGGGCCAATAAGCAGTTAAGGAACTGACCAGCCTGTACTACTATCTCGGACTCATACATAATATTGATACTGAGTAAGTGCTAACCCAAAGGTGAGCATATTTCCAGGGCATCTTGGTACATAAGTTGCAGTAAATGTGGAACAACAATTGATAAAGGACTAATGATTTCTCTGTTGATACTATCAGGTACACAAGTTGTGCCAGATGTAGAGCAATAATGGATAAAGGAGTAATGATTTCTCGGTTGCTACTATAAGAAATCAAACTTGAAAAGAACACAATTCCTAAAGCTCAATTCACATTTAACAAGCAGAGGAGATGGCAAACCTGTAAAACAAAACCATTCGCATATTCACGTCTTTCAGATTTAGAGTCGATATTGCGTCCTGCACGACATGGATAAGTACTGGAACTTCAGTGTGAAACGATGATACAACATAGCCAATAGTATCAATATCCCTAACCAAAGATTTCTCATGGACTGCTTACCAAAAATGCGTCCAGATGACCTGCTTTGCATGTCACTTGGCGAGCCCTCAGTAGTTCTCTACGAAGAACGGATATCCAGTAAGTAATATGCTGCTTTGGTTAACAAACGGTTAACAGAGATAACTATACCATTTACTAATGCATTGAAACTTGTTATTCAGAATTTCTTAAGACAAATAAACTACAGAATAAATTAAAAATCCAAATAAGAAAGGGCTAAATAAACTAACAAATAGAATATACACATTCAAGAGTATTTCTTATAAAGCCAAAGCAAGTATCTAATTTTACCAAAAGGGCATTGAAAGATGTCATATTCTGAAATATTAAAAGGGAATGTTGGCAGGAAAAGGAGGGACATGCTATGTGTTAAAGAAAATGTACCAAAGTCAATCTGGTCCTCCAGGAAGAGGTATGCAACTAATTTAACAAAGGGGAAAGAGAATATAACATTGGAATTTTCAAACAAGGGAAAAACAATGAGTAAAATACGGACAAAATAGGCATAATCAGTTATTTCTGCAAACCATAGATAAAATATTATAACAAAATTTACAGTGGGTGTTTTGGTAGTAACCATATAGCACACAAAGTGAGACATACCTCTTTGAGGTGCTCCACTTGCTTATGCAACTCAGCTTCTCTCCTCCTCCAATCAATTTCTTTCTTACACCAATCAGTGCACTGCACATATTCAATGTTGTTTTATAATCACCATGAGAACATGTAAAGAAAAATGTAAAATAGCACCTCCAGAGAGGTGAGAAAATTGTTCGAAAGTCAGCTAAGGAGAAATATCATTGTTGCAGCTAATTTGCTACCCGACCAAGCATAAGTGACAGGTGACTTTTTAACCAATACAGAAAGAAAAGAAGCTATCTGTTACAAGCAAAAAAAATTGGATTTACATAGTGAAGCAGGTACAAAGGAGAGGAAGGGAAGGAGAGGGCAACAAAATTTATGGTTTTCTTCTCCAATTCAAGGCATTTTATTCTTTCCCTTTTGGAACAGCTTAAATGTTATGAGGGAAGGAATTATGTTTATCTTACGCATTTCTGTTTAATTTTAGATGATTGAAAACGCTAATGCAACCTCTTCACTGATATTCATCTTTCTCCTTCTGTTCAAACTAAGAAAATGAGAGAAAATTCCCTTACCTATAACAACTATATAAGATGTTTCCACAAACACACATCAAGTTTTTAAAATCTTGAACAACTTTGTCCATTTCAAAACAAACAAATATCTTCAACTGCACTGATCCTTTCTAAATTGAGGAAAGGAAAACCCCAGCCTATGACAAAAAGGATAACCATCATTTCATCGTCCTTATGTTTTTCTGTTTTCTTTTTCCTTTTTTGAGGAAGTGGGTGGGTGCGTTAGGTCAGTCTAATAATTTTGCCTCAAGTAGTTTGTGTTGGCTACATGGAAAACCTTGAAGGTCTCCAGTGTGAATCTTCAATTAGAGATTAGACCTGAGTTCTATCAAGAATAGCACTGACTAAATCTAAAATCTTCAACTTTTCTTACCTCTTTTTCAAGAGAAAAACATCTAGTTTCAAGTGACCGAATTTTCTGCAAAATAGAAGGGTTTGGATCACTATCTCATTGAGCAATATTCAAGATATAAGTGCCAAATTAAGACCTTCTGAAGCTCTTCATCAACAACATGAAGTCGAGAAGCATAAAGTACTCGGATACCCTTCACTGTGCATTTCTTATTACATTGAGGGCACTACAAAAGAACAAAAGAAAGAATGTGAGGGATGAACTGAAAAGGATCTTCAAATATTGTATAAAACAGGGATCAAATTATTATAAGAAATACCTTTCCTAAACTTCCTTTTTGTTGCAACCACTTTTTGATACACGACAAACCATATATGTGCCCACAAGGAAGACAACTGCAAAAGATTAAAAGGAGTCTATCAATCAATCAGCTAAACCTCAACTTCACTAGTTTGGCTGCCTGTATGCGTTATCAATATACATTCGACTTTATTTGGGGTCAATATCATTCCATTTACTAAATAAGTTATGTTTTGCGTCAAACCAGGAATTCTCTAAAACCAGAGATTCTGTACATACCAAACTTATCCCTACAGATAAGTTGATAACTTATCCCGACATGTAAGTCTCTAACCATAATTTTAATTAGCTTTTACTTACATTGTATTATGGTGTTAGCTAAGTCCACATTGGTTTCAAGAGATGATAAAGCTTTAGTGACAACTGCTCTCCATGTATGTTAGGTCTACTTCATCTCCTCTTAACACCTTAAATCGTTATATTTCCGCACCTACTAACTGGTGCATTTCGATGGCTATGTAGAACATCCACAAACATATCAAACAGCCTTACATCACTTGATCCTTTATGTGAATCCGTGATGATTCAGCTGTCAATTATCAAAGAATGGAAAACGCTAGTGCTTTAATTGGGAGGGTGAAGATAGTTATTCACTTTCATGTGTCACGGCCATGTAGTAGTTATTAGAATTTGCAAGGATGTTATTATACTCAATTGAATTGAAACAAACTCCTAAAATATGTAACACAACCCACAGACCCTCTAAATTTAGTATCCATTGTTTTCATCTTCAAAGAAAACAAGATAGAAGTCCTCTACAGCATCTCAATTTTTCTTTTCAAGTTACATCATTGTACTTAGTAGTTAAAAAAGAAGCTTCTTTTTACAAATCTCCCCTTTCTTTTCTGGCTTGCTGGCTGGATTTATTGGAAGTGCTTTCTCCCGTCTATCAGAAGGGGCCCGCCATCTATCTGACTTCAAAGATCCGCTAAATATGTTAAACAAATGAGATATTCTTTTATGAAAGGTAAAAGGTTTGTGCTATATCATTTCCCTGACACTTCATCTTGTCTCACTATTAAATGTAGATGATTCTAACACTGAAATGCATAACAATTCAGTTATGCTAAGCCAAAACTCAACATTACTATTATAAACTGTAATCTGCAAAACTTAGCTATGTATACTTCTTAAAATAGAACCAACTTCTTTCAAAATTGACAATATTCCAAATGGAGGGGATCGAATACTATGGATTCATATAGTTGGTCCAGCCAGTTATTGATGCAGATTGTTGCTGATGTTGTATGCTGCTGATGCCATCATAATTAGTACCCCTCCATCCCAAAATATTTGACACTTTTTTGCTTATCGAGATTCAAACTACCTGAACTTTGACCAACACTTTAAGATGGAGTAGTATCTACATGAAAATTTAGATATTTGAAAACTATAGGAGAAGGTCTGCTTACACTCTATACTCTCCGGACCCACTTGTGGGACTACACTTTTTTTTTAACAATCACTTGTGAGATTACACTGGGTATGTTGTTGTTGTTTGAATTATTTTAATCCAATTTAGCTATTAAGAGTCAAATTGACTCTCCAGAAACAATATGTGACAAGTATCTTGGAACAGAAGGCGTGGAAAATATCTCTAGATTGTTGAATTACTATAATCCAATTTTACACTGAAAATTAGGACCCGTTTTTCCATGAGAATTAATCACTTTTTCTGGAGAACTTTTTCACTTTATTTGAAAATCAGCATTTGGCCGTGAAAATTCCAAAAAAACCTATTTTCACTTTTAGTACATTCAAACAACTAAATAACTTTTGCAAAAAATATAACGAAACAACTCAATCTTCAACTCTAACTTCAAAATTTTCAAATAAAGTGAAAAACATTTGGTTTCTGTGGAAAAAATATCTCTAGGTTAAAGTGCTAAGAAGTAAATTTACCAGATTTGGTGGTCACCGTCATTGGTCCAAGCTTCCATGCAAATAGAGCAAAACAAACCATCAATTTCACTTCGATTCCACTCCTCTCCTTCTTCCTTATCAACATCTTGTGACGCCGTTTTCGTCCTCGTAGCATCTCCACTTTCCACAGCATAATTATCCAAATTCTCAGCATTAATTGTTGAAACACCGCGATTTCCGTATAAAACCCTACGTAACGTTGTCCTTCCAGTCTCCTCCTCTTCTTCGTCCTCGTCGTCGTCTTCTTCTTCTTCTTCCTCTTCTTCTTCTTCGTCGAAAAGTTCGCCTTCGTCGCCGTCGGCGGCGATATGACGGAGAAATATCTCGTAATCGGGATCTGCAGCGTCATCGTCACTCGCCATTGCCCGTTAAATTATGCCCTTCGGTTCACTCCTTTTTTTCCCCCAATTTTGTGAGCAAAATTTGGGTACAAAAGTGCGTTTGCCGCTGAAAAAAAAGGGAGGGAACACGTCCTCTTTTAATAGGGCGTAAAAGTTTGACACAAATTCTAACGTCTTAACTTCTCAAATAACTACGGTCTAGTCTAAACATTTGTTGTTATACTATTCCTGCTCATTTGGTACGAGGTATAAGAGTTATTTAATTTTGGGATTAAATTTGATATGAATTTATTTTATATTTGATTAAGATAAAATTACGATATAACTAATTTTAGGATTAGTTATTTAAAAATTGTTGTGTTATTTTTATTTCTGTTAGAGGTGAAATAACTAATCTCAGAATAACTTATACTCAACAAACGATCCCTTACTACTATAACAACAAATGGGGTATGGATAGAGTAGATATGATCTTACATATTTTTGTATGGTAGAGAGGTTGTAATGTAACTAATGAGATAACAAAATAGCAAGAAACAAAACAATTGCAATAGCAGATAATGATACACATTAAAGAATAAGAAACATCTTAGTACCTAAAACATACTGCTCGACAACATTCAGCTATCGTCTAACATTTTACATTAATCCTCGACCGACATACCACTCTATTTAAGATCATATTTTCAATCAACTGAAATTATGTTATATCTTGTCTAATCTTCTCCTCCCAATTCTTCTTCGGTCTATCTCTATTTCTCTTAAATCCTGCTACAGCCAACATAATATATAATATAAGAAAATAATTCTAGCCTATCATAATACATGATATAAGAAAATAATTCTAGAAAACTTGACTATTACCGTGAAAGTAACTAATAACAAATGACTGGTAAAAAGGTCTAACTGTTTTATACATTTGCACTTGCAAGAGCTAGAGCTATTGATCAATTCGATACCTAAATTTGGCATGTTATATACTCTTTCTGTTCTCTTTCACTAATCCAATATACTAAAAGAATATTTTATTTGTTCATTGTAACAAATTAAGAGAGATTTATTTCTTTTACCATTTTATCATATATCACTAAATAACAATTTCTTAAACTTATTAGAGTACTAATAGTAAATGTTAATTTTTAAAGTGTAGTTAATATGTAAAATTTAGTAATTTCTCAAGAGGAGTGTAAAATTATAACCGGACTAGTAAAAAAATTTAAGAAAGTACAATAATTTGAAAAATTCGAAAACTAATTCAAACTTTCCAATTTCTCAATGACTTACTTATGGTATTCATCGACCTCGAAAAGACATACGATAAAGTTTTTAGGGAGTTTCTATGGAGATGTCTGGAGTTTAGAGGTGTACATGTGACGTATACTAGGGCGATCAATGATATGTATGATGGAGCCAAGACTAGGGTATGGATAGTGGGGGGAGACTTGGAGTACTTCACAATGATGATGGAGTTACATCAGGGATCAACTCTTAGCCCATTCTTATTTGCCTTGGTGATGGATGGACTGACGCGAAAAATTCAATGGGAGGTGTCATGGTGTATGTTATTCGCAGATGACATAGTCTTGATTGATGAGACTCGCAGCGGAGTGAGCACTAAGCTGGAAGTTTGGAGATAAACTCTAGAGTCTAATGGGTTCAGGCTTAGTAGGACCAAAATAGGATACTTGGAGTGCAAGTCCAGTAACGTGAACGACCATGAGATAGGTGTGGAGATGAGACTTGGTACTCAGGTCATTTAAAAGAAATAAAGTTTCAAGTATCTCGAGTCTATTATCCAAGGGAATAGAGAGATTGATGACGATGTCACACATCGTATTGGTGTATGTGGATGAAATGGAGGCTCGCATCTAGAGTCTTATGTGATAAAAAGATGTCACCAAAACTTAAAGGCAAGTTATATAAAGTGGTGGTTAGACCAAGTATGTTGTATGGGACAGAGTGTTAGTCAATCAAGACCTCTCATATTCAAAAGATGAAAGTTGCGAAAATGAGGATGCTGAAATGGATGTGTGGGCATACAAAGAGGGATAGAATTATAAATGATAATATCCGGGACAGAGTGGGAGTGGTCTCGGTGGAGGATAAGATGCGGAAAGCAGGGTTGAGATAGTTCAGCATGTGTAGGGAAGAGGCACAGATGCCCTGGTGCGGAGGTGTGAGAGGTTGGCCATGAACAGTCTCAGAAGGGTAGAGGTAGGCTGAATAAGTATTGGGGAGAGGTGATTCGACGCGATATGGCGCAGGTGCAACTTACTGAGGACACGACTTTAGATAAGGGGTTGTGGAAGACTCAGATTAGGGTAGAAGGGTAGTAGGTAGTTGAGCGTAGTCCTACTTATGCCTACATACTAGTAGTTGTAGTATTATTATTGTAACCCCGCTTAGCCTATCATACTAATAGGTACAATATTGTTTTATAGTTCATTGTCCTTTGATTTCTGCTGCTATCTGTTGTTTCGTATACTTCGATTATCTTATTTCTCGGAGGTAGTTATTGTTTCTTTTTTCAGAATGATTTATTATGGCTTATTTGCTTTTGTTACTTTTATTTTCATACCACTTTAAATATCTTGTCAGTGTTTGACCGTTTCTTTTGATTTTGGTTTTGCTTATGCTTTTTCTTGAACCAATGGTCTTTCAGAAACATCCTCTCTATCTATCAAAATAGAGGTAAGGTCTGCGTACACTCTACCCTTCTCAGACCCCATATTGTGGGATTTCACTGGGTATATTGTTGTTGTTGTAATCTACCATTGTTGACCATAAGAGACCTTTATCCCATGAGCTTTTTAGCTTTATGATTTACATTAATTATTTCTTTTCGTTTTTGAATTTGTGAGTGAAATTATAATTTCTTCTTAGTTTATGAAATCTTCATCTTCAATATGAATTTGTAAGCGGGCTAATGATTTTCTTTTTCTTTTTGTATACAATTTCGGTAGCTGCTTTAGGATCCGATTAATTTAGCTCTAACGACGCAATAATGTATTCCTTTATGAAAGCTTCTTCCCTATGAAGTTAGCTCCCTCACTGTAGATGGTTCAGTTACACTCAATGCTACGAAATGATTGAAAACTACGTCGCGACTATCACATGGACCATCAAAGATCATGGTGGGTGATGAATATCCCTTTCTTCTTAAAAAAATGTCTCAAGCTTTGGAGTTGGCTTTAGTAGGAAGCTGCATATCACCCTCAAAGTAAAATTTCTAGGCGTGAATCTGAATTAGTAGGGCCTCAAGGCCGGTACCGAACACCAGATGGAAAGAAAAAAAAAGGACTTTTACAAGTCCAAGCCACTTACTACGAAAAATAGAAATCTAGCACACTTCATGAATACTCTTTCACAAACTTCACAAGTGGAATAGAAACATACAAAAACCTCTTATAATTAATCATCCAGCGATAATATCTTCAAAAATTTAAGCATTCCGAATATCCTCGTACCTTCTGAAATGTTTTACTAAAGTCAAACTGGTACAAGTTATGTCACTATTCCAGCAAAAAAAGAAAAAAAGTTATGTAAGTATAAGTACATAAAATCTGTAAAATTACACCCTTTATAACACCATAGGAACACACTCATATTCGGCGAATTTCTGATTTGGTGTTGATCAGCCAGGGCCAATTTTGGGAATGTCATAGTGCTCGCTCATGTTCGACAAGTACTGATTCAAATCTTCGATTCGGTCACGATGTGATTTATTAGCAGTCTTGGCCATCTTATGCATGTCAATCTTCTCTTTGTTCTATGTAGCTCCTCTCTGCAGGGGTTAAATTATCATCCCAGCGACCAGCATTTTCCTCGCCAATGGATTTAGCAGCATCTGTAATAATCTCTTCCTTGTTGGGATCATCAAAGGATACACTACCACCATCTATAACATCCAGTCAGAAACATTTAATGAAGTGGGAAGACAAGAGAAACCATATATCATCTATCACAAGCATACAAGACGAAATGTTTTTGTTCTTCTATCTAGGCCGGAACCAGCAGTGGAGCCAGAATTTTCACTAAGGGGAGTCAAAATATAAAGTAGTAAAGGGATTCAACGTATAGTATGTATACATAAAAGAAATATAACTATCTACAATGTAATTTTCCAGTAATGGAGTGTCATTTGACACCCTTTGGACAAAGGTGGCTTAGCCACTAGCCGGAACCATGGAGTATAATTTGTTACTCATCCAATAGTGTTTGGAAACAATGATTAAATGAAGCTCAACTGCTGGAATGCTTCAAACATTGGAGTTCCTCAATGTTCAAAGAAGGTTAATGTAATAAGAGTTGTTAAATGACACCTTCTAACCATACCTGTCATATCACTAAACTCGAGTTTATTGCCGAAATGGTCACTGAACTAATTATAAATAGGTGAATAAGGTCACTTCTCTTTCTCTTGTATCAGAAAAGTCACTTATCTTCTGCTATTTCACTCAAACGGATTTAATAGTTTAGCGACAGTTTAAGCAATGAACTCCACTAAAAGTGGCGATATATACCTTTGAGTGAAATAGCAAAAAATAAGTGACTTTTCAGATACAAAAGAAAGAAAATTGACCTTGTGTCCACCTATTTTTAATAGTTCAGTGCCAGTTTAACAACGAACTCCACTAAACTCTACCACACACTTCTATTAGAAGAGAGAATTTTAGGACTATTAGTTTGTACCACAAGAATAAACTGTTCAACCCATCATGGACTAGCTATCATCTATCAGTTTCATTGCACTCCAACTTGACAACTTCAATGCAGAGGGAGGGGCAGAGGAATCTGTACGGAGGAACAGTAATACAGAAAATGCAAGAATTTATGCACTTCAATAAATTACCACTCTTACCTGTTGAAAGCTCAATTCCTGTAACCTGGGAGATTTGACATAATCTTTCTTTTGTTTCTTTTTCTTTTTCTTCATTCCAGCAGCTTTTACATCCAATGACTTTCCCTTTAGTTTCAACTTCCCGCCAACCACATTATCATATGCAGACATTTCTGTCAGGAGATTCCAAAAACGTTGAGCTTTTCCAGCCAGAATAACAAGAACTGTACGGAACCACGCTATTGGGACTTGATAAGCTTAATATGCAGGAATTCAGTACATAGTCTACATGTCATATTTTCAAACTGAAAATCAGTATGTGGTACATCAGTAAGTTATGGTGCACAAATAATGCATACTACAAACAACAACGTACCCAGCACAAATAATACAAACTACGGATATATTCATGCCCAGTGCTGGAGAAATGGTTAAAAGGAATAAGTAACCATCCAATCCGACCCATTAAATATGAGTTGGATAACTGGCCATTTAAAAATGGATCAAATAAGGATATTCTCCATATTATCCACTAAAAATGGATATCCGGGTAGTAGATAATATGGATATCCATATTATCGATACCCATTTGTCTGTTTGTTATTTTTCATGAGTTCTTGCTTTCTGCGAGTCTAGGCTTATTTTGGCTTTTAGCTTGTGTTCACACCTAATCATGAATAATATGGATATCCATATTATGCGTCGGTTAACCATTTTTTATCCGTGTTAAATATGGATGGGTCAATATTTTATCCGTTTTTGTTCAACCAGTTTTCGACCCACCCATATCCAACCTGACCCGCTCATTTGCCACTTTTATTAAATCATGCCTACTTTTATCACATTGAAAAGCTATAAATACTTTTCCTTCGTTATAGACACGCCTGATATTAGCTAAAACTGAATGACATAATCAATGAGGATTCATATAGCTGCCTCCGACTCCAACTAGCTGGGACTGAGACATAGTAGTAGTTGTTTTTTTGTTGTATACAATATGCACACACTTCTCCTCAATTTCAATTTAAATAGAACATATGCATCTGATAGAATAAACTCATTCTACTAGGTTCAGCTAAAAATCTTGGTATCAATCAACCATAAACCATATGAAAAACCTAACATAACATATTTTACAACAACAACATACCCAGTGTAATCCCACAAGGTGGGTAATGAGGAGGGTAAGATGTATGCAAACATTACCTCAACCGGTAGAGGTAGTGAGGTTGTTTCTGATAGACACTCGGCTCAAAAGGAAAGGAGCAGATGCAAAAGGAAAATAAGACAACAAAATATCCAAATATAAAGCAAGTGCAACAAGTTATTTGTAATAATAGTTAGTAATCCCAAAAGGGTATCCTAAATCCAGATGCATAGGCATATATTTACAATTTACATAAGGGAAAGACAATACCATAATTTAACACAACCCTCAAAAATAACAAATTACAAGTATTCATCTTTTATAATTGAAAAAAAAAACGAAAATTTGAAATTAAAAATCTAAAGAAGAGTACCTGAAAGTGGTTGAAACTTTAACTTCGGTTTCTCCTCTTCGAAGCTTTGCTTTTGAGCAGTTTCTTGTTTTATAGGCGTAAAAACTTATTTGTGCATGATAGTTTATTTTATATGTTGTCACATTTACCCCAGATAGTTTTATACCCGGTGAGGCTTTTGAATTTTTTTACATTCATCCCAATTTTGGGACAATGAAGTTACATTCTTTCATATGGTAATAAATTTCATTTTGAAAATAAATAAAAAGGTTAATTGAACTTCTTTTATAATAATATTTTGAATGGTATGGTAAAATATTGTTTCAGAGAATATATAATATAACGTAACATAAAAATTAATTCTAAAAGAAAAAATTTAACTATTATAATAAAATATTATTACAAAAAATGATCGTTATAGAAGGTTTGACAGTAACTTGAAGTAAAATGATCACCCCATATAATTTAGGATGGTGCAAATACCTCTATTTTGGGGTGGTCTTTAATTTTTGCTTGACAAATTTGTGATCTTTAATGTTTACCCTTCATCACTTTTCATGTAGAGCTCGCCATAGTTTATATTTCGTTCTCACAAGTTATACCGAATACACCAAAAATTTAAAAACCCAACTTAAAAATATAAAAATGGCCAAAACACATCAAACTCCACAAAAATAGGCACGAAAAAAGATGAAAGAACATATTCTCAAAAGGCATAACTCCAGTCTCTGAACACTACAACAAATTCTAAAAAAATTATACAACTTATGTCACATAACTTAATTCCTACAGAATTTATGCCAAGTGAGTCAAATATTCAATTTTCCGAAGATAAATATTATAGAACTTATTGCGACCGAAACATGTCTGGATATCTTCATTAAATGAGCACGAGGGCAAAAATTAAAGATCACATATACATGAAGGGTAAAAATTAAAGAACAATGATCGCACAAATGCCTCTCTTTCAAGTGGTCTTTTATTTTTGTCTTTCGCCTAAAAACCCCTAGATTATGGATTCGAATCCTTACTCAGTCAAAAATTAAAAAAAGTTTCACAAGACAGAGTTTACATACAAAATATGTCTTAAGATAGAATTTGCTTGCACACTATGCCTTAGTTTGTCTTAAGATAGCAAACGCAAATTCTACCTAAGGCAAACTCTACTTTGCATGCGAATTCTGCCTTAAAAATTCAAATTTTATGTCGTGATTTTTTTAAAACTTTTAACTGAGCAGAGTTCAAAATACAAAACTTCTAATATTTTTTAGGGAAGGGCAAAATAGAGCAATGCTTTTGAAAGGCAGTCCGCAGAAAAAAATGTTTCGGATCTCATTCAAAAGTCGACTCTTTGAGTGGACAAAGTCATCTTCTTCTCCACACAACAAACGATAAATCAAGAAAACAAAACAAAAAAATATCCTCAAACAAATCCAAAAATGGTAAGAATTAATCAAATCCATAACTTTCAATATCCTTAATTCAATTTCCACTAATCATTTTTAACCTTTTCTGAATTTTAATTATTTTTTTTGCAAAAATTATAGGTCTGTGTAATGTGCTTAATACCAATGTTCCTCGTACCAATCGTTAATTTATTACCTGTTTTATTCCATATTATCATGGTAAGTTCCTTAAACTTAAATTAATATGTTAATTTTGATGTTTACCAGGTTAATTTTTTTTAATTTTTTTAAGGCAAAGATTTATAGAGTTATGGGGAAGGAGTATCAGAGACCAGAAAGAGTACCTCCTGCTTGTCCTTTTAGACCATCAGCTAATAAATCGAATAATTCTGTAAGTTTTTTTTAAAAAAATTATAAAGGTGTGATCTTTTTGTTTATAATTGTTTCGATGTGTTGAATTGCTTGAAAAAATTGTATAGCTAATAAACCTAATAATTATTTAAGTTGTTTGATTGTAAAGGTGTGATCTTTTTGTTTATACATGTTGACTTGCTTGAAAAAATTGTTAGCTGATAAACCTAATGATTCTTTAAGTTGTTTGATTATTAGGGTGTGATCTTTTGTTTCGAAGTGTTGACTTGCTTGAAAAAATTGTGAGCTAATAAACCCAATAATTCCGTAAGTTGTTAGAATAGAGCGTGATATTTTGTTTCAGCATGTTGAATTATAGGAAACAACCTTTCTACCTCTACGCTCTGCAAATCTCATTTGTGAGATTACACTGGATATGTTATTGAATTGTGCATTGCTCGCAAAATATTGTTCTTGTTTGGAAATTTATAGCTAGATAATCTTGGTTAGAGTGTTTGATTCAAATTCATTGGTGCGCCGTGTTTATGTATACTTAAGCGGAGTGGATTCGTATAGCCCTCTTTTGGGGTGGAATATTTTAGGCAAAGATTTATAGAATCTATGGGAAGGAGTATCAGAGACCAGAAAGAGAACCTCCTGCTTGCCCTTTTAAACCATCAAATACTAAACCCAATAATTCTGTAAGTTTTCCAATTACTAAGACGTGATATTTTGTTTATACTTGTTGGCTTGATAGAAAAACTAGTAAGCTACTAAACTGAATAATAATTTTGTAAGTTGTTCAATTATAAAGGCGTGATATTTATTGTGATCGCCCGATTTTTACCCAACGGTCGCGACGCACGGACGTTTTTCCTGAAGTTGATAAAATGCTTAAGAAGTCGCCACCTAATTATTCTAAGGTGAATTAGGGCTCCTGAATGTTAACTAAATGATGCAAAGTGAACTCCGATTAATGGTCTACGAAATTATGAGATTCCAGGTAAGAGTTCTCTATTATCCTAAAGGGAAGAATTTAGGCATTCTTTAAGATCCGCTAACTTGCGATTATTCGGTCAAACTCATGTTAATTATTATGCTAAGGAAAATGTATGTTTAAAAATATAAGGTTAATTAAAAGAAAGTTTGCAAGTAGTTAATAAAAGGATGTATTTTGACAACATGAAAATTCTTGCAAAGATGATTGCGGTTTTGAGAAATAGATTCCCGACATAAAATCTGAAATTGATAAAATATGCATTTGCATGACATTTGTTATATGTGAAAATAGATTTGTTGACAAAAGTATGTATTGTAGGGCATGTCTTATAAAATGCAATATGAAATTGAGTTTTTGATAAAAAAATGTGCATGGTTTATAGAATGCATGTAAATTTAATATTTTTTTGACAAGAGTACGCACTTACATAGTGCGATTTATACAATACATCTAAACTTGATTTTTGGATAAAAACATGCATTTGTATTGTTTATAAAATACATATCTTTAGCAATTGATAGTAAGAAGAAAAGCGAACTATTTATAATGCGAGAAATGATTTTTTATGGAAGTCATTTTTATAGCGAATCAGATAAAACAAAACCTTATTAGTATGATTAATAATGAGAATAAAAGATGACCAAATTATTTTTGAAAGTTTGAAACATGTGTAACGAGCCTAAAATATATATAAGCTAGCGACGAATTTTCAATTTTAAACTACCCGAGCCTAAAATAAATGAACTAGCGGTGGGTTTCCAATTTTAAACTAATCTATTAATCTATCCATTCATAGCCCAGCTATTCTAAATATTCCGATGACCGTACAAAATTAAATAATTAAATTACAACCCAATAAAAATAAAATGACGGGATTAAAGAATTTAAAGACAACGACTAGGCGGATGACGATGTCATCCCGCCCTATTTGTTTAGAAATTCAGAGGCCGGAGAATGTAAGGAACATGGATGTGGATCTTCGTTTTGACAATAGCTATGATGAGTCCCATAACGAGACTCTTCATTGCTTCCGATGCATTTCATGTAAAAGAAAAAAAAAGGATTAGTAGACGGAACATAAAAATATATACATAAGAAAAATGTGAATAAATAATTCATGTAACTGAAAACAAAATGCGATAGAACCTACACACATCCACATTTCATATATTCCAGACCCAGCAGCATGTATTTTCTATATTTTTTTTTAATGAAGTAAAATTCGTCTAACAAGGGCATACACAAATCTTATGTAAATGGATTTTAGGTAGGGAGTACACCCCAAATCAATAACTTGAAGGATATGACTAACACTTAAACAGAGATCACATGAAACTAAAGCAAATAGGAATCTCGAGCACCATTTTATTAATGTCCTATAGGCATGCTATCTAAATAAAAGATGGTTGATTTAAACATATTAAAGGGGCACACTTCTTTAAAGCAACAATTAGAAAAGTTTAAATCAGTTCCTTTTCAAAATGTCAAAAGAAATATACTGGGGTCACATTTGGACAAAAAAAATAATTTAAAGAAATATCTAAGGCTATATTAAATTTCACATCAAATATGGACACCAAATGAACTGAACATTTCCGATTTCATGTAGATATCTAATAAAAAAAATAGTTTCTTAAGTTTAAGATATTTAAAACGTGAGGGGTGGCTTCGAATTTTGATTAAGACTCGAATACCTCATTTTTATTATAGCTAAGCCAACAAAAAAGAAGATTAGCCAAAAAAAGTAGTAGTAACTAGGTAATTTACTCCATATTGTTTATATTATAACATGTATTATCTCCAGAAAAGAAGATATCCATAGTTCTTTAAAACATGTATTATCTCCATATTGTTTATATTATATTAAGATGTTGACAATCACAAACTAGGTAATTTACTAAAAAAAACAGTGAATCAATTAACTTTGCTAAATATCAAAGTAGTAATAATCTATCACCGAGTAATTCTCAACATAAATAACTAATCCAATATACACACAATCATACCAAAAAAAAGTATTTCTAACTAAATTAGCTAATTTTAACCGCACTACTTAACAAAATACTCCTACCTATTATCTAATTGAAGCAGAGCTAAACATGTTTAACCTATTAAGCATGATAATGGGCTACATCGTATTAAATCAGCAACTAAACACAAATCAGTACCTTGAGTTTGTGATAGCTTACATGTCCAAGTCTTGCATGCCACAAATCAATTATTTTGTTCTTTCGAGTCTTGTTTACATAAGCTGACTCTGCTGACATTACATAGACTGACTCTAAGCGTCGTCCTCTCATCATCGGTGTTCAAGAGATTTCAAGATCTTGACATCTTGAGGTCTGAATACGACATGGTGGCCTGATGCCGTTAGTTGCGCTACTGAAAGTAAGTTTTTCTTCATCCCAGGTACATGGTAGACATCCTGGAGTGAAACCTCTTTCGAACTAAATCTCAGCATGATTGTTGTTTTTCCGACGTAGCGATTGGTAGTCTTGAGTTGTTGGCTGTTACCACCACACGACCACCTTTGTACTCGGTCATGTTTTGTAGCTTCTCTTTATCTCCTGCCATATGATTTGAGCAGCCAGAGTCGACTATCCAATCATTATTGTAGTCGATAGTTCCAGGAACGGTAATTGCCAGAGCTAATTCTTCCTACTCCACTGCAAAAGATGCTTCAGCGTCCCACTCTTCATCGCTTGTCTTTCCTGCATTTGACGTGGCTGCATTGCCTTCTGCAATGTTCTTCTTGAACCAAAAACTTTTAGCCATGTGGCCCTTTTTCCACAGTTGTAACATTTTTCATCAAACTTATTGTTATTCTTTGACTGGCCACCCCAGTTGTCTTTCTTTTGAGCTCCCCTTGATTGGGAGCTTCCATGATGATTATCATTGCCATCATATTTTCTAGAATTTCTACTAGCATTTGGACGGGATCGACCTTTCTTATCACCGCTATAGAGTGCTTCTTCGCCACTCTTTAATGAGACTCCAGATATTTGCTTAGCCAACACTTCTTGGTCAGCTAGCAAGTTTGGCCAACCTTGTATTGCAGCAATAAAATTTCTGTATTCTGGCCTTAATCCATGAATAATTCTTCTTCTAATTCTAGTGTCTGGCATGTCAGCAGCAGAGTCTAATGCAGAAATTTCGCGACAAAGAAATTTTACCTTGGTAAAGTATTGGTTGATCTTCATGTCGCGTTGTCTGATAGAGAGAAGCTCGTTCTCCAGAAGCTGCAGTCTCGTATCATTCTTATTGGTTAACAATGTTGCGAAAGTATCTCACGCTTCCTTCGGTGTCTTAGCCGGCCTGATGTGCTCCAACATTTCATCTTCAACTGTGGTCCGAATCGCAAACATGGCCTTGCCAGCTCTAATATTCCATCTCTTCAGAGCGGCTGCGTCTTCTGGTTGTGTGGCCTTATTGCCACCAACGATCTCCCACAAGTCTTGGCCTTGGAGATATGCCTCAATATGCATCGACCACATGCTATAATTCTGATTGTTAAGTTTCTTGATTCCACCGACCACTTGAAGGCCACCCATCGTGTCTTAGCTAAAATTCTATTTTTACCAAGAAAGCTTGATTTCGACAACAAGCTCTGTAGTACTAAACCACACACGAACACTCTAAGAAACTCAACAAACGACTCTTTGGTATGAACCGACCTGACTCTGATACCACTTGTTAAACACCACAACACGTGAAAAATGTAATTACTTTATTATTGTAAAAGTAATTACACCAAGACTTGAACATTATAACTTTACCACAATATGCATCAAGTTCTTACTCTTTTATTTTTACCAATACTTGACACTCATACTTAAGCTTACACACATTTTAGACTCACTTGGACACTTTTTGGATGCACAATTGGGACTTGCTCTCACTTTTTGAGAACTTCTTACTCACTTAATTACAACTCAAATAGACCACCTCAATTTATAGGTGGTGATGAAAGAATCTAGTTAGAATACTTAATTACTACTATATTCTGGAATATTCTTCACTACCTTTTTCTAGAATCACTCTTCTATTTATTTCTAGAGTTATTCTTTCTAGACTTAATTCTAGAACTTTCATCCTAAAGTTCTTCTTTCAACTCTCTAGAACTACTTGAACTTTCTAGATTGATTATCCATTGTCTTGGATATTAAGTTGATGATGACTTTTAACATTGTGTGCTACCAAGATCATCTTGGTTAATTTAGTTTGTGGAGATTTGGATACTATAAACTGAACCCTTTTTACATTTTTCTTGGTAACGTGTAAATATATGTTTAGAAGCACACGACATCTGAATTGTGTGTCCACCTTTATAATCTTTCTTCAGTTGTACTATGTATGTGAAAGTGTCATTCTTATGTTACTCGCAGAAAATGATGCTTTAATTGATGCCAACAGCGCGCTTAATGCCTCCCGTCTCCCTATATTATTGTTCTTGAGTCTTTGGAACTGTTCCTACACTGATGTATGCGATAGTAAGAGGGGTAAATTCAAGTGACTTTTAACTGTCCTTGCGTTGATTTTCCTCCCGTCTCCCTTTATCTCTGGATATATAATCTAATCCGCGAACCAAACGACCCTTCATTAGCTAGTAAGGTCCAAGTACAAGGACTGAACTACATTCGCCGAAGAATGATTAGTTGAACACTCTTTATCGACAAATTTATATTGTTTATATATATATTAAAACTTAAACATCCTTATCGGATTTTCTGATTTCGTCAATGTCTACTTGACTCGGATTTGAATTTAACTTAGGATTCCTACAAACGAAGATCTTATTTTCATTTGTATATATTGGGTATCCTTCTTGCATAACTGGTAACAGTTGCAAGTGAAAATCTACCATAAAAGATTTAAAGATTTTGTGGGATCATTTACAACTGGCATGCTTGTACCTTCAATTTTAGGGACCATTTTGATGAATTTAATGTATATTTCGTTTTTTCTTGCCCATGACTTTTAAATTGTGGACATCATGTGCTATTTATTCAATTGATTTAACGAGATTCACCTTAGGAAAAATGTTATCTTTTGCCAAAAGGTGAAAAGGATAGGCTCGAGTCATCTTTAGTTTGATAATTTTAAGTTTATTATCAAGTTTATGATAGATTTTTAGGAGGACAAGTTTCAGTTTAGGCCATGTGACTGTTGTGACGGGGCCAAAATTTTCATTAACGAGATTCAGAATATAAAGAAGTATACACGTGAAGAAATAAGAGAATCCAACATCTACTGTACATAGATAAAAAATAGTTTAGACTTTTTATATACAATATAATTTTTGACAAATTGAAAATTCGAATGTACCCTTGTGTCCTTAGCTCCACAGCAAATTTGTGAGGTTTTAAGTAGTACCTTTTTACCTGTCTCTTTCTCTATGGTGCAAACTCGATTCTTGAGGATGACTTTGATCCAATATTGAGACTAGTATACGGTATCTTTGTGTTCATACATCACTTTAATAAGAGAGAACAATTAAATGAGCAATAATGAGTTATATGGTATTCGTGTTGATGTGAGGTAGTATATATCTAATCGAACAATTGAAGTGACGCATGTGCAAATCTAAAATTTAAACTTCATGTGTTAAAGTTTGAAATTCTACTATATTCATGTTTGAAATCTATTTTATACTGGTTTAATGAATTTTGAGCGCATATACTAGATTTGAATTAAAGTTACTGAGCTCGAACGAATCTATAATTACTCCATCCATCCCATATTACTTGGCTCTATTACTAAAAATATATGTTCCAAATTACTTGGTCACTTTCTAAAAATAAGATAAAATTAATAAAGTTTTTTTACTTTACCCTTAACATTAATTGCTTTTTAAAGTAACCAATATTGATTAAAGTGCAATTAATTGGAGAAAGATAACGATAATGTAGCAAAAATACTCTTCTTATTTATGATTTTTTAAGGAGCGTGTAAAAAGAAAAGTGGTCAAGTAATATGAGACGGGGAGAGTAATGCACTAGCTGGCACCATGAGTAAGTAGCGGTGGGTGGTGCCTTCTAACTCTAAGTCTGCAAAGTATAATTATTGTTAATATAGTGGCCTTAAAACTGTGGCTGCCATGTGTTTTCACAAAGTTGTTAAAAATGGATTTAAACTAAAAAATAAAGAGTTAAATAAATCATAGGTTGGTGAGCTATTGGTCAAAATACTTCATATAAGATCTTGGTTGAAATTTAGGTGGATATTTGTTGGGAAAAAGGCTTTAAAGAAAGTTCTAAGAAATTGCTATTATAACCAAAGTTTGCCACTTCATATAGGAATTATATTTTAATGTTCCTTAAATTTTGATGAAAATCTAGTTAGCATTGTTTTATCAGATGAAGAAGTCAGGAATTTTCCAAGTAATGTTTTTTATTCTTACTTGGATGTAAGTACTCTCTAAGCTTTAGATAAATTATATTATAGTAAAGTTGCAAACCAGAAACAATACAGTACAGCTTGCATATTAATATCTAATAACCTAAATTCATTTCACAATATTTTATTCCCACATATAATTTACACCCCTATTATTTTATCATCACCTTATCGAAAGGTGTCATCAATTTTCATGACAAGCAAAATTCCATACTGGGGGCTAAAAAGTTGTAAGCTGAAAATGAGTGGCCAATTTAGAAAATTAATTGTAGTCCATTCACTTATATTATGGTTCTTTAAACTTTAAAGTGGGTGATTTAATTGGATGAGTCATACCAAGTGGAGGGGTGCAACTTCGAATCCATACGTAACTGAATTCAATCATTTTCTTAACCGAAAAAGTTTATTTTATCAGAATTTTTTGTTGATGTTTATACACAAGCAGTTGAAGTTTAAGCTATTTTTATCTAAACTTAAGAGAAATATACCTGAATTTCAATCGTACGAAACTTTGAACATAAGAAATATAAAGGAAATAGAACTCAATGTGCATGTATAATAAGAAAATTGCTTAGTAATATGAGAAAGTTTTCATTTATTTTGTAGTTCTAATATTTTGGCGACATGGCTAAGTAGTAAAGACCCCAAATCCTTTTTTTCCGGTTCAAATTCGAGTATCGTCTGATTAACATCAAACTTGAAATATCTTCTTTTCTTGGGTTGATCTAATTTTATAAATACTTGGTTGCACATAAAAAAAAATTTAACTGGAGAATTAAATTCCCTGCAGTAGTGGGTCCTAAATATTTGTTTGATTTTCATTTAGATTCTTTTTTTTGGTTGTTGACAAAGAGTGTGTTAAAGGAGTGGTCCCTAAATAATTTAAGTCGTGAAAGCATAAGCTTTATCCCGAACTCCACGTATAGCGAAAATTTAGTGCATCGGGCTGCTGTGAAAGCATAAGTTTTTCTCCTAAGTTATGATGGTTCCACGTGCTAATTAGGAATTAGATTTCTCATTCTCGCCCCAAATACTCCCTCCCTCCCTTTAATATTTTATTTTTCAAATTAATTAAAGAAATTAAATAGCTTTGCTTTTGTTTTCGTTTAAAAAGAGTGGCCGAGTTGGTTGTGCAGGAAATCCCCGAAATGGGAGATTGCAGGTTTGAAAACCCCTACATATTTTCTCGACCGAGCTCGTCACACAAGGCTTGCTTGATGCAGTTTATCTTTTCACTGTGGTTGACGAGCTATTACATTGAAGTGGGGTTTATCCAAAGCGTACTCGAAATAGCGACTGCAGGTTACCTAGTTTACAAAAATATAAAATAAATAAATGAATAAATAAAATGAGTGATTTAGAATATTTTGTCCACACATCATGTAAGTGTTGGTTTATACAAGGATTTGCAAGAAACGGAAATTACAAGTAACTGCTTATGTAAGAATTGAAATTATAATTCAACTAGAAAACTGAAAATTACAATATAACAACAAAACTGAAATTACAATATTTATTGAACAAGAAACCGAATCGCTTTGATTTTTCGAGTCGAGTGTGACACTCATTCCTTAAGACAATATTGCCTCAGTATGTATCCTTTATACGTCCGGACAATTCGCTCCCAAGATAAAGCAAAGAATGGAACAATTGAGCAAAGGAAACTCAAGAGCTAGTGAAGAATATTGAATAATGAAATGATGCTAGGAAGTTATAGGAAGAACTCGATTTTACGGTTGTATATTTTCGTATATCAAGTGTATTTTTCTCTCAACAATGGTGTAAGGGGTGTTTATATAGGTGGGTGAGGAGGGTGCTTAATCGCCCTCATACCATTATTGGCCAAATAATGGCCATTATGGAGGTAGTAAAGCCACCAAAATAAATGGTGAAAGACCAACGGATTTGACCATTATAGAGGAGTAATTCACCAAAATAAATGGTCAATTGAGGCCGGACGTTGCTTCATGTCTGCAAATTCAATTTCGAAACTTCGTGGACCGAACTGTATCCGAAAGAATTCTGGTCCAAACAGACATCCAAGCTTCGGGATCAAATTGTACCGGAAAAGTTCTGCCCAAAAAGATAATATCGAAGGCCCACAGTGAGCAGTGAGCCCAACCGGACGGCGGCGGCGGCTGGCAAGCGTGGTCTTTCTCGAATCAGCACATCTAGGTCCTCCTCCTTTAAACACACGGGATACCCTGGGGTCCCAAACCCCAAACCAATTTCGAGTCTTATATACACAACAATTCTTTCTTCCTCTACCGATGAGGGAGAATTGAACACAACACCACACTTTCCATGCTTCAAACACCTCACTTCGTGGACCAATATCTCTTTCATTTCTCAATGAAATTTGACGATTCTTGGCCCTACGGTTATCTACGTACTTAGTAGATCATGCATGTGTGAAGAACCGAATTCTCCAACATACGTAACACTAGTGTTTAAGCCGTTAAAGTTGGTCGGTCGTAACTCCCGCCAAAGGCAAATTTCCAACAGTAAGATATATAAATTTCATTATCACAAGGAGGGAGTTGATCAAACTGACTTATAGGTATTTGGCCTTTGAGGAAGCATGAAAAGCTAGTACATTTTTTTTGTTTCCACTCAAATCTGTGGTATTCATATTAGAACTTTGACTTATTTGGATTCGTGGTGCGTAAGGCTCATTTAAGAGGGAAACACTCTCTATCCATTTTTTCTTACTCATGACTAGAACCTAAATTCTATAATTAAGGATGAATGGATTTTAATCATTACACCACAATCTTAAATGGTCGTACATTTGCTTCTAATTAATTAGGTGTTCTTGTCATATTTAATCTTTTAAAAAATAACTTAGGTATTCCGTCTTTCAGGGAGCATGACAAATTAGCATGTTTGCATATGTTGGAATTATAATTAAATAAGTAAAAGTGCACTCTCTCAAATAGTTTAAGTTTTTAGATGAGATGACAGACTTTAACATAATATCAGAGCAAGAAAATATAATGTATTCAAATTTAAACGCCACCATTATAAAAATGTTTTCACATGTTTTGTTCATGATAAAACTATTGAAGGAGTTGTCACTTGATGTAATTAGTATTTAACTAGTGTAGTTAGTTAACTGTAATAGAATTAACTATAGTTAGAAGTCAGTTAGGCGGTATTATAAGTTGTTAGTAGTTAGAGTGTATATATACATTGTACTACACACACAACAATTCAATTGAATCATTTCATTTTCCACATTGACTCATTTCTTGATTCTTCTCTCTAAGATATTAGGTTAAGCTTCATCTTTAAGCTAGCTCGAGATTGCTAAGAGTGAACTGTGAGGTCGATGTGTGAATCTCAATAAAAATTTTAGGCTTATATGTGAACAAACGTATTAAAAATGTATTACGAAATTTTTTCTTCTTTACAAGTTGAAGTTATTGTTTTTCAAATTTTTTAAACTAGACGTTCACCTTTTAGCTCATAAGTTTTCAACTCTCACGACCCTTTTTCTCTCTTTAATATCGACAACTATCTAAATACAAGTTTAATTTCCAAACACAAATTTTCCAAGTTCAGCTTCAAGTTTCATGAAATTGAAATGTCATTTTACCTAAAAATGTCAAGTTTTAATTATTTCCTTTTTTTAGAATTATTATTTTTAATATAAAGCGAGATTTCCATCCTCCCCAAATCCACTTGTAAAACTACACTCGATATGTTATTGTAATATAAAGCGAGATTTTTATTTTGCTCTATAAAGTAGAAAAATATATACAAAATGATCAGGAGACAATATCCAATAAAGATTTGTATCAACATGAAATATTTCTGAAAGAATATAATCCCTTGACTATTTTCATTAATGAAGAGGTCTATATATACAAATATACAATTCCTAAATATGAAAAATAACTCTACCTTTTCCTACTATAATTCTAATAGCTTTTTCTATTACAAAACTAATACAATAAATATACTTTGTACAAGAATTCTACAAATATGGTAAAATAATATAAAACAACCGACATATGATATACACAGTTTGT
This sequence comes from Anisodus acutangulus, assembly GCA_029783415.1. Classification (NCBI taxonomy): domain Eukaryota; kingdom Viridiplantae; phylum Streptophyta; class Magnoliopsida; order Solanales; family Solanaceae; genus Anisodus; species Anisodus acutangulus. The sequence goes on from CM056505.1 coordinate 45,626,511, forward strand.
CCGTGTATATCTTCCTTTATCACACCCCCGCAGTCATAACGGGCAGTTGCCGTACGCTGAGACTGTCCCTAAAATCTTCAAACAGAACTAAGGGAAGACCCTTAGTAAAGATGTCAACAATTTGGTACCTTGAAGGGACATGAAAGAATGTACTTATCCACAAGCTACATTTTCGCGAACAAAGTGAATATCCATCTCGATATGTTTAGTGCGTTGAGGTTAGACTGGATTCCAAGAGAGATAGACGACACTAACATTATCACAGTAGACCAATGTAGCTTTCTGAAAAGGAAAGTGAAGCTCTAATATAAGATTTCGCGGCCAACATGACTCAAACACCAAATTGGCTACTCCTCGATACTCGGCCTCCACACTGGATAACGTTAAAGTAGCATGGCGTTTTGCCGTCCAAGTGACCAAGTTATCACCAAGAAACATACAATAACCAGATATTGAACGTCTGGTATCTGGACATCCACCCCAATCAACATTTGTATACGACACGAGAGTAGAGACAGAGGATGAATATAAATGCAATCCATAATCAAGTGTGCCCTGTACGTATCGTATAGTGCGTTTGAGCGTATGTATGTGCTCAATTCGAGAATCATGCATAAACAAACACACCTAATGTATTGCATAAGTAATATCTGGTCTCGTAAAAGTAAGAAACTGAAGAGCCCCTGCAAGACTACGATAGTGGGTGTGATCCTCACATGGTGTGCTAGAAGTAGCACTCAACTTCGATTTGGTATTAACCGGAGTAGAAGAGGACTTACAAGACGACATGCCAGCTCTCTCAATTATCTCAGTCGCATACTTCTTCTGTGATAAAAATAGACCACTTGCATGACGAGTGATAGATATACCCAAAAAATAACTCAAAGACCCCAAGTCTTTCATAGAAAAATCTAAACTGAGAAGGGACATGATAGACTTGCGCAAGCTATCAGAGGAGGCAGTCAAAATTAATCATCCACATATAACAGAATGTATGCTAGATAAGTACCACGATGATAGATGAACAGAGAATGATCAGACCTGCTGTGAGAAAATTCAATAGTAGACACATAATCGGCAAACCTCTTATAACAAGCACGTGGGGCATGCTTAAGCTCATACAAGGACTTCTTTAGCAAACAGACATGGTGAGGATAATCAGGGTCCTTAAAACCTAAGGGCTGATGTATGTACACTATCTCCTTAAAATCATTGTGTAAGAAAGCATTTTTCACATCCAACTGATAAATGGGCCATGCTTTTGAGAGAGCCAGACTAAGCACAGTGCGAATGGTTGCCGGTTTGATCACCGGACTAAATGTCTCTCCACAATCCACGCAAACATATTGTGTTTTACCATCACCTACAAGACGTGTCTTATGCCTCTCAAAAGAACCGTCAGAGTTTTCTTTATGAGTAAAAATCTACATAGAACGAATAATATTAACACCAGGCGGACGGGGCACCAACTCCCACGTCTTATTTTCTATAAGAGCATTATATTCATCATCCATATCTATTTTTCAATTCGGGTCATAAAGGGCGGATACTGGGTTACGTGATAGGGGTGATTTAATGACATTAGAATTAAGATTAGAATGTCATTTTGGTTTAAAAATATCACGTTGGCTATGAGTAACGGGCCCTTGAATCGAAATAGAATTGGATGGGATTTGGCTAACTCTCAGGTTGGCAGTGGTCTGGCCAATAGGCAGTGGGCCTGCTGGCCCAATAACGTGTGGCTGAAAAACTGGAATGGGGGAACAAATATTTGAGCCAGAAATTGGGCCGAGGATCGAAACCAGAAATTGGACCGAGACTGGGAACAATACCGAGAATCTGTGGATCGATACTGGCCCAAGATGTTACTGGGTTAGTGGGATAAGTTGGGCCAGCAGGCAGTGGGCCTGCTGGCGAATTTGGGTCACGGGACAACTCGGATAAATGGTGGATAATATACAGTGAGAGCCTGTCGTCCAAAAAATTATACGAACTAGACACGGAACTATACAATTTAGCAAACAGAAATTGGGTTTCATCAAAAATAACATGACGACTAATTATGATTTTGTTAGAGGATAAATCAAAACATTTGTAACCACAACAATTAGACGGATAACAAAAACACATAAGTGGTAGAACGGGCTTGAAATTTGTTAATTGTAGTAGATGGGAAAAGCGGATAACATAAACATCCAAACACCCTAAGATGAGAATACGAGGGACCTTTATTGTAAAGAATTTTAAGTGGAGATTGATATGCGAAGCCTTTATTAGGGAGTATGTTAAGGAGGTGGGTAGCCATTTGTAATGTATGATGCCAAAAAGATGGAGGTAAGGAAGCATGGGCTAGTAATGTACGGGCAATATTATTAATGATACGAATTTTCTTTCGGCCTTCCCATTTTGGGAGGACGTATGAGGACATGAAGACCGAAAAGATATGCCATGAGTGTCACAAAATTCCCGAAATGACCCATTATCATATTCCCGATCATTATCACATTGAATATTTTTAATTTTTCATTCAAATTGGGTACGGATGAATGCTCTAAATTTTAAGAATGTGGAAAAAACTTGAGATTTTTTAGCCAAAGGAAAAGTCCACAAAGAGTTAGAATAATCATCCAAGAATAAAACATAATAACGATGGCCCAAAGAACTCAAAACGGGAGATGTCCATAAATCACTATGAATAATGTCAAAAGACATCGACGTACGAGAATTAGAAGCTACAAAAGGTAATCTAACATGTTTCTCTAATGGACAAGAAGGACAGATTGGAGTACTACGCGTACCTTTACAATCAATAAAATTATTATTTTACAGAGAAGAAATAATAGACGATCTCGGATGACCCAAACATGCATGCCACAAAGAAGGAGAAAGAGAGGCAAACTTTGAAGGTGTGGCTTGACTCGTGGAAATGGCGGTGGTGGTGATTGGATAAAGCTCTCCCCTACTATTACATCACATTAAAGGTATCCCCGTCTTGAAATCCTTCACAAAAAATCCAAAAGGATCAAAGTTAAAAGAGACCCAATTATCAGTTGTGAATTTTCGGACAGAAACTATATTTTTAATTAAGTGAGGAGCAAAAAGAACATTTTGAAGACTAGAGGTGGATGCGGGGACACAAATTTGTGTGACCATAACCACAAATTGGAATTGAATGACCATTACCAACAGTTATACCATAATTGTTACTCAAATTAAAATAAGACGAGAGATTACCTGGTGCGGATGTCATGTGAGATGTGGCACCGGTGTCCATATACCAATTTGCGTCCGAGGAATTTAAGCCAAGTGTATGAATCACGACCTCGATATATGTGGGCTTCGAAACTACCGTTGGGCCCGCAGCAGTGAAGGCCTGCTGAGGCCGAGGCCCAAGCAGGCCAGCGTGCTTCCACGGCCCAGCAGGTCGTGGTGTTGCATTTTGGAACTGGACCTGAAAGTTGGGCGTGGAAGGATTCTGGAATTGGGCCCAAGGAGCTGGAACAATCGACGAGTAAGGCGAGTGAGGCCATTGGCCACTAGCCCAGCCCCACTGCCATTGGCCCAAGGCTGTGGCCAGTGGTTCTGCAGCCCAGTCGACCCACTTCCACCACGTCCGCCACTACCGCCACTGTTCTGACCACCACCACTGCCGCGTTTCTTGCCACCATTTTCCCGATGTTGACCCTTTTTGTCGCCACCATTGTTACGGTTTTGACTATAATTTTATGAGAACGAGTGAGGGTCGTTTGACGTGGCCATCATCATGACGGAAGTTGCTCCGGTAGCCACCTTTTTAGCCAAATCGGCCTCTTCTAAAGTGAACATGGAACAAGGCTGGTAGAACGGTGAAAGAGGATTACTTTGACGAAGAAGCGTCCAACGCCATTATAGGCCTCGGATAGGCCTACAACCATTTGAAGAACAAGACGATCATTGGTGAAGGGCGCACCAACGTTTTTGAGTTGATCCTCCAGTTCCTTCAGCCTTTTACAATAGGCTGAGACATTCGGAAAATCTTCCATGTTGACATGGGAAAATTCCTGCTCAAGAGTGACAACACAGGAATTTTTGTTATCTTGGAAAATATCACGCACCCTATTCCAAGTTTCCATCACCGTGGCGTCGGGTTCAATAATCGTATGCAAGAGGTCTGTAGAGATAGTGGAATAAATCCACCGGAGAACGGTAGCATCAAGGGTTGTCCATAACGCAGGGTCATCCTCGGGAGTAGGCAACTTCTTCTTGCCTGTCACCGAGGGGATGATGTGATGAATGACTTGATGCGAGCATGCGTGAACCTTAAATAATTTCGCCCACGTCGCGTATTTGACGTTTTTCATCTCAAGAACAATAGGGATGTGGTTCTTGATTGTTGGAGACTGTAAGGGCAGGATGAAACATGTTCTTTGAGGTAGACATAATGAAAGAACAAGAGGAGAATTAGGGACTCAGAGAAAAACAATTTGGGAAAAAACGAAGGGTGGCCGTCGGTCAGAGAGGGATGCGGAATTGCAGGGAGAAGGAAAATATTTGCCCTAGACTTCTGATACCATAATTTTACTTTCTACAAGGACAAATCGTGTATATCATATGTTGGTTATTTGTATATTATTTTACCATATTTGTAAATCCGTGTATATCATCCTTTATTAGTTTCAGTATTTAATTATCTATGTCGGAACGTTGTTTAAACAATTAAGGAAACTTCATAACACGTCATAGTATGCGTCATATTTTAATTATTTTTCCCATTTGTAAACAATAAAGCGGTGGTGAGAAATCTGAAAGCAACCAACATCCTTGTTAAAGGTGGGCTATGAGTAGACAATTTGTCCAATGACTAAAAGTAAACATGTTTCTTTATAAACAACTCCAAATATTCTTTAGTGATTTTATGAGGTAAAAGTCTCTATTGAGTGCACATGATTTTTAATTTATCCGATATCTGGTATTCATTTTGGGATCTGATGGATAAATTTATATGTATTAAAGGCAATGTTGAGCCAGCATTTTTACTACGAAAATACAAAATATAAAAAAACTAAAAACACGAATAGGTCAAAAAAAATTAACATTACTATATAAAAAATAATTTTGACCTTGAATGTAGTGTATTTTTCGAAGAAGGAAGTGCGACACCCTAGTTTCAGCCTATTTTGATAAAGATGATATTATTTTCGGGATTCAAATTCGAATCTATGATGAAGTATATTGTACTATTTACCGGTAGTCCACAATGGTGAGTCCACATGATCTGTTGCTCATTGACTATGCTCCAATTATCATTTATAGTTGATGTACTATGTGGTACCAATTTGATTGTTTCACTTGCAATTTTTTTATGGGCTATTAGGCTGTCAATTTTGGTGTTTCATTTTTCTTTTCTGCCTGTCGCAATAATTCAAAATCGACTACATATACTTGTAATCGAGATATATATTTGGTGCTTAATATATATATAAAGTGTTTGAAAATCAATTATTTGCTCTTATATGAGAGAGATAAAGTTGAAGATAGATTTGTTAGTGTTAGGTTTTTAATGACGATTTATGTTACTATGTAGGAAATACTCAAAGGATGCAAGGTCACGCGATAAGACCAATACCCGATTACACTGTCAGCCCAACTGATTGAAGAAAAGCCCATAAAGCAATAAAGACATTCCGGTGCCCAAAGGAAAGAAGAATATATGTAGTGCACCTCATTAAATACTCTCTATTTAGGATCTCTTTAATTAAGGAAGCATGTACTAATCATTTACATCAACAAGGAAACAATCAAGAAAGCTACATCAACAAGGAAGATTCAAGGAGACAAATGACAATCAATGAAGATACTTCATCATCAAGTACCAACGAAGTCTCTCACAAGGAAGGAAAATATTGATGTCCAATCAACACTAATGCTCTTGCCTTATTCTTGGAAATTAGGATCCTCAATATTCCTATTTTCCAAGGATCAAATCTATTGGGTTGCTTTCTCTGCTTAGAGAGGCTGAACGGTTACAAATCTGAAGACTATACATGAAGGCTCATGAGACGAACACAAATATACTTCGGTCTCAACTTCTCAAGCTCTCTACTTTACTTAACAAGTATTGTAATTCTGAGTGGTGTATAGTATAAACAAAAAAGTGAGAAAAGATATAGTATAGTTGGTGAGATATTGTATCAAAAGATTACAAATGTTTGAGTGTAGGCGTAGGAACTCCATTCAAACTATCATTGTACCAAACCCACTTTCAAAAAAGTTGCAAAGAACACCAACCCAAGGGGACTGGATTATGATTCACATTGAGTCCGAACCAATATAAAAACATCTGGTGTCATTTACATTTAATATTTAATTTATGCACTATATATGTTAACCGTCGACTAGCACTTCAAGGTAGTCGACTAGGAAAAATAAAAATTACAATTCATCTCCCACTTTTGCACTTTCAATTGGTATCAGAGCAATGTCACCTAGTAGCTTAACAACTTATGAGAAAAGATCAATGGCTGGATATCAAATTTCTGGAGCAATTTTGCAAGATGGACACTCCACTACTAGGTCACCCTACTTCAGTGGACAACACTATATTCATTGGAAAGAAAGATTCAGAATCTTTGTCCAACCGACTGATTTTCAAGTATGGATAGTAATCAAGAAAGGATCAAAACCTATCCCTGGTACTGAAATAAATTCCAAAGGATGATAAGACCAAGGTAGATCTGGAATCTTTTGATGTCACCAAAGAGCAACATAAAGTTATTCAAACAAATGCCAGAGCAATTAGCTTACTTTATTAGACAGTTAGTGGTGAAGAATATAGAAAAATATCAACCTGTGAGGCTGCCAAAAAAATATGGGAAAAATTATAAGTTACTTATGAAGGGACTTCAAAGGTCAGAGAAGCCAATGTAGATGCACTACAACATGACTATGAAGTATTTGCCATGACTGATGAAGATAATATTGAATCAATGTTTACTAGATTCAACAAGACCATTGGTGTACTCAACTCTCTAGGAGTAGTATACTCTAACTCCCAACAAGTAAGAAAGTTGGTGAGAAGCCTTCCACGATCTTCACAGACAAAAGTTATTGTCCTGGAATATGAAAATCTTGACAAATTCCCTTATGATGAACTCAGAGGAAATCTCATGGCATTTGATAAAAATCATATTAACAGGTACCAAAGGGATGAAAAGAAGAAGGTAGTTGCATTCAAATCTCAAGTTGAGAAAATTGATGATGATATTCGAGAAGATGAAGTTGCTATGATATCTAGATCTGTGGTAGAAGCCATGAGAAGATCTAGAAACAACAGAAGAGGTAACTCAAGCTTCAGAAAAGGGAAATCTCATAATGATCAACCAAGAAATGATGGAAAATGCTTTGAATGTGTTAAGTATGGCAACATAGCTTCTGAGTGTCCGAAGTTAAAAAAAATCTTTAGAGGTCAACAAAAGTAAAGAGCATTCAACAGCTGGAGTGAGGATGAAATCTCAGAAGGTGAAAATGAAGAAGTTGAAAATGTTTGCTTTATGGAAATCGGTGAAACTAGTGAGGTAAGACCTTATCCATGCTCTAAATGTCATGAAACTCAAGAGTTACTAGACCAAACTCTTGAAGATCTAAATAATTTTTCTGATGAATATAGGAAATAATAAAGAGAAAAGAGAGACTGGAAAATCAATTTAGAAGGTTGTGAAATTGAAAGAGACCTTCTCCAAGAAGAAGGTCATGATTTGCAACTACAATTAAATAGTTTGTGAAAATCTACCAGTCATAGTTCTGTCAGGTCTAACCAGTCGACTCGTAACAACAAGTCAATTGGGGAAAAGCCTATAAGTGACAAATCAGCTACTAGTAACTCAACTGATAAATTTACTGCTTACTTTAAGACAAATCAGTCGACTAGGTCCACTAAGTCAATTGATAGGAAGTTTGAAAAAAAATAATACACGCAAGTCGACTAATCATTATGTCACTGAAGAATACTTTTTTCATACTTATTTTTGTTGTGGTAAAATTAGGCATAAATCTTATAACTACAGATTTTGCTATTCAACTACTTCAGGATGGATATGGAAACCCAAAACTGATAGAACTAACCCTCCCCAAAAAAACTTGGGTACCTAAAAGAAAGTAACTACTTTGTTTTGCAGGAACACCACAAAAAAAAATCAAAAGAAAAATAGTATTTAGACATTTCGTGTTCAAGCTACATGATTGGCGACAAAGGCTTCAATTGTGGACTTTGATGGAGGATTGGTAACATTTGGAGACAATTCAACTGGAACTGTAATTGGTATATGAACCATTGCCTTTAATAACTCTTGTAATATTACTAATGTTTATTTGGTGAAGGGTCTCAGATATACCTTGTTGAGCATAAGTCAACTATGTGACTCCGATCTAGAAGTAAGGTTTAGAAAAACAGGTTGTGTCATTGAAGATCTTTCTGGCAAAGATGTGCTACCTGGAAGCCAAAATAAAAATGTGTATATATTAGACTCGGTTAAAAGTCTAGTAGGACACATTTGCTTAGCTTCAATGAGGGAAGATCCATGGCTATGACACAAGAAGCTGGGACATACAACTATGCGACTAATATAAAAACTTGCAAGGCATGAACTGGTTTTGAAATTACCCAAACTAAACTACTCCAAGCATCATATCTGCGATGCATGCCAAAAAGGTAAGCAAACTAGAAACTCTTTTAATTTTAAAGATATTGTGTCTACCTCTAAACCATTGCAGCTACTTCATATGAACCTTGTTGGTCTTGCTAGAACTGCCATTATTGGAGAAAAAATGAATGCTTTTGTCATAATAGATGATTTCTCTCATTTTACATGAATTATATTTTTACTCATAAAAATGATACTTTAAAAAATTTTAAGTTTCTCTGTGAGAAAGTACAGCGTGAAAAGGGATACTACATCTCTTCTATCAGAAGTAATCATGGAGGAGAATCTGAAAAAAAGTCTTTGAAGAGTTCTGCAATGAACATAGATATACTCATAATTTCTCTTCACCACGATCTCCTCAACAAAATGGTGTTGTTGAACGAACAAATAGAACTCTACAAGATATGACAAGAAAAATGATTGTGGAAAATGAATTACCACATCACTTTTGGGCTGAGGCTGTAAGTACAACATGTCATATTTTAAATAGATGTTTAATCAGGCCAATTCTGGAAAAAAAAAGTCCATATGAACTATGGACGGAAAAAAGGCTAGATATAAGCTACTTTCATCTATTTGGGTGTAAGTGTTTTGTTCACAATAATGAAAAAGACAACCTTGATAAGTTTGACTCACGAAGCGATAGAGGTATTTTTCTTGGTTACTCAACTAGTAATAGATCTTATAGAGTGTTTAATAAAAACACATTAACTGTTGAAGATCTATTCATGTGATTTTTTATGATACTAATTTCTTGGTTGAGAAAGGTAAAATTGCAGATGATGAAGATAGTCAACTGCCAACCACAACAATTACTCCAACTGTTGATGCAAACAAAGAAAAAATGTCGACTACTGAATCTACCAAGTCGACTAACCTAACAGCTGGACCTGTTCTAGATGAGTAGAGAAACGAACCTGACTATCCAAAGAAGTTCGTTATAGGAGATAAAATGAAGGAATGAAGACAAGGGCCTCAAATAAAAATAATACAAATTTGGATCTTATATCACAACTTGAGCCAAAGAAAGTTGATGAAGTCCTAACAGATGATCACTGGGTCAAGGTTATAAAAGCAGAACTAGATCAATTTGAGAAAAATAAAGTATGGAGTTTGGTTCCCAAGCCTGAAAATACTTCAGTCATTGGGACTAGATGGGTATTCAGAAACAAACTGAATGAAGCAGGAGAAGTGGTAAGAAATAAGGTCCGACTAGTTGCTCAAGGATACTCACAAGAAAAGGGAGTCGACTATGATGAAATATTTTCTCCAGTTGCCCGGTTAGAATCTATTCAAATATTGCTTGCTTATGCTACTTTTAAAGGATTCAAACTTTTTCAAAGGGATATCAAAAGTGATTTTCTAAATAGTTTCATTGATGAAGAAGTTTTAGTTAAACAACTACCCGATTTTAAAAGTTTAAAATTTTCTTACCATGTATGTAAACTATCGAAAACTCTATATGATCTCAAACAAGTTCCAAAAACTTGGTAAGACAGACTAAATGTTTTTCTAATTGAACATGATTTTTCTCGAGGCAAAATTGATTCAACTCTTTTTATTAAAAGAACATCCTTAGGAAATCTTATCATTCAAATCTATGTTGATAATATTATTATATTTGAAAGTTCTAACTCATCTTTGTGCAATGATTTTTCTAACCTTATGAAAAGTGAATTTGAGATGAGCATGATGGGAGAATTGATTTACCCAAAAGTTCTTGGCCCTCTTTTGAAGTATCTTTTGAACCAGCCAAAAGACGCATCTCTTTTAACCCTTCTAGTCCTCCTCCAGTAGTGTTAGGCCCTCACAACCTTTCCTTTGAGACTCGCGGTATTGCCCATATTGCTGTCACCATCATTATGCCATGTGTGGGTTCTCTGTCTACTCTAACCCAATGAGATACTCTGCTTACTTATTGTTTAGTTCATAAACGTAAGTTAAATATTACCTCCCTTATTATCAATCGTATGCTTGAATCCGTCGCTGACCCAACTAATCTGCCCTATGGTATTGCTAACCACTTGCATTATGGAAGCCTATAATGTGAACCTTGTTGATCATCCCTCTCTCCTTATCAAACAATGCTATGATTCGAGAGCCTTTGCAAGCATGGGCTATATCTATGTGAATGATGTTTGGATCCTTAAGAAGATTGAAAAGGATCCTGAAGTTCCTTGTCCTCCAAAACCCGTGCAATCCAGGCTTCCTCTTCCTCTTCCTCCATGCCTCCTAATGCCAACTCCAATGAAGTGCTGGTTAAAATTGTTGTTATTGATGCCAAACTGAAATCTTTCAAAGATATCCTAGTGTCCATCCAATTTCATATGGAGAAGATGAAAGAAACCACTAAGGAAGCTGGTGCATATGTTGCAAGGATGCGTATCAAGCTTGATCAAGCTCTCAAGAAAGCTGCCAAGTTAATCACTAAAATCCAGATATATGTGAATGACATTCTTACCAAGATGTCAGACACATTAGATGATGTGAAGGATGCAGTGGTGAATACCTTGGCCTATTTCCTCTGATCCTTTGCTCAACATCAGCAAAAATAAGCACAAGTGCAGGAGCATCAGCATGATCAAGGGCTTGAGATGGAAAATGATCAGGCTCAAGAGCTTAAATTTCTGATAGTCGACTGTGCCTTTAAGATAATTTTTGTGTTTTGTGGGCATAAGTTCAAATACTTTATTTGTTTTATTTTGTTTTGGTGTTGATATATCAGTACACTCTATGCTATAACTTGCTACTTCCTATGCTATGTTGTATTTTTTTTTATTGATGTCAAAGGGGGAGAAAAAGAAGTCAACTAGTCAAGGGGAGTCGACTACATGCATCAAGTCAACTACTCAAGGGGAGCACATCATATCTACTGACAGTCGACTATATGCACCAAGTCAACTACCAAGGAGGAGAACATAATCTCAAACAAGAAAGTTGACTTTACTTTGAGTATTTATTGTCATCATCAAAAAAGGGAAAATTGATAGTGTTAGGTTTTTAATGATGATTTATGTTACTATGCAAGAAATACTCTAAGGATGCAAGGCCACACAATAATCCCAATAGCCGACTACACAGTCAGCCCAACTGATTGAAGAAAAGTCCACAAAGCAAGAAAGACATTTCGGCGCCCAAAGGAAAGAAAAATATATGCAGCGCGCCTCATTAAATGCTCTCTATTAAGGATCTCTCTAAATAAGGAAACATGTACTAATCTTCTACATCAACAAGAAAACAATCAAGGAAGATCTACATCAACAAGGAAGATTCAAGGAGACAATCACTAAAGATAATTCATCATCAAGTACCAACGAAGTCTCTCACAAGGAAGGAAAATATTGAAGTCCAATCAACACTAATGCTCTGAAGACTATATATGAAGGCTCATGAGACGAACACAAATATACTTTGGTCTCAACTTCTCAAGCTTTCTACTTTACTTTTAACAAGCACTGTAATTCTGAGTGATTTGTAGTGTAAATAAAAAAGTGAGAAGAGATATATTATAGTTGGTGAGGCATTCTGTCAAAAGATTACGAGTGTTTGAGTATAGGCGTAGGAACTCCATTCAAACTATCATTGTACCAAACCTACTCTCAAAAGAGCTGCAGAGAACACCCTTGCAACTCAGGGGGACTGAATTAGAATTCACATTGAGTCCGAATAAGTATAAAAACATATGGTATCATTTATATTTAGCATTTAATTTTTACATTATATCTGTTAACAGTCGACTAACACTTCAAGATATTCGATTAGAAAAAAGAAAAATTACAATTCACCCCTCCCCCTCTTGCACTTTCAAGATTGATAGAAAACAAAGTTGAGAGTTACACAATGTTAAAAGATTTGTCGTATCGTATTAAACTTTTCTTTTGAGTGAGAATAGTGAAATTACTTTAGATATAGATAGAATACTTTTTTAAATAAACCTGAGAACCTTCATAGGAGAAGTAAAGTCTCCTCTATATTAATCGTTTAAATTTAAACGATCGTTAATAGAAAAGCCTTCTAATTAAGTCATATGTATGTATGTTTGTAAATATCTCCCTCAATATATAATATATTGAAATTCTGATGTATTAGGAGATATTTTTTATTTTATGTATTTTTAGTGGATTATTAATTTATTATGTCAGTATCATTAATTGAGATTGGCCAAAAATAAAGTAATATTTAAGCAAGGCTGTACTATATTATATGTAGATGAAAGCAATAAAGAACATAAGTTTAAATATAACAAGAATTAATAGGTTGAAGAAAAAACAAATTCACTAAAAACCAAACTATCTTTTTGTGTATAAATAAAAAATAGATAAATTTTTTTCACAAGGGTTAGACAAATAAGTCATTTTCACATAATGATTATATATTTATCCCCAACTCTAGCCTTTTGCAATCACTCATCCATTTGTTTGTTCTTGAATTGTATCCTATCCTTAATTTGAGGCATGAAATATCTTAAAACCTTCGATGAGAAAAATTTCCAATATTCTAGTTTTAAATATGGATTTTACATAAGAGTCAATCAGATTTATTTTTTAATCTAATTTCCAATGATGATATATATAAATTATACACTAATTATACATAAATTATACATATATTATACATTCGCAGACTATTCTTAATTTTAAAAAATTGAATGACAGATATTTAGGTTAATTCTTCTTTTTAATAAGTTTCATAAGGCTAAATACTTTTACTCATTAGATGTTTACATCAAACTAGTTTAATTTATCGTGATTAAATAACTTGATAAAGTAACAATATATATTAATTAACCATGATTTAGTAATTAAAATGAATATGCAAACACATGTCATCGTCTATTGATTTGATGTAAACACTCGATATCAATAAATTTTTATTATTTAACAAGTGTTCATCAAGGACAACTTGATAAGATTTCAAAATCAAATCTCAAATCTCAAATCCTGTCATTAAAAATCACTTTCAGCTTGGTAGCATTCAATGTTTGAATAATTTAGGGCCAAATGCATTTTTCCATTGTTTTATGGTGGAAGAAATCACTTTCATTTTCACGAATATATTACTTGCTTCTTAAAAACATCCTGTCGTGAAATATTACTCCATGTCGTCCTCATTGGTCTAATAACAAACAGGTAAGTACGTATTCATTAGTTTTAATAATTAATAATTAAAATGATAATATATATTAATATTTGAACAACATATATTTTGCATTCGTGAATTTTGAGTTTTGGGAATATCTATTAATAAGCGTTTGACATGAATTTAATAATATTTGACTGAAAATATTATTTGGAGTTAAATTGAAATAGATATTTGAAAATGATATTGTGTTTGAACATATGTTTCACTTGAAAAATAATTGAAGCTTTGTGAGACATATTTCTTTGTTTTACTAGAAAATGTCAGCTTCAAATAAGAATTATGTCTTTAAAGAAGTACAGTCAGACTTTTCTATGGCATTCATCCTCTGCAAATAATGATAAGTTTTCTGTGAAATTAACTTTTCTTGTTATGTTATAGATGTTATATGTTTTCGATAATAATATTTACTATTAATAACTAAAAAATATTCAAAAAATAACATCGTTATAGAGAGGGTTTGACTTATGTACTCTCTTCTCCTATTTTTCATTCTACTTTCCCCTATTTATATATTTTTTTAAAAGGAACGCTATGAACCATGAAAAAATGCATCATCTAGAAAAAAAAATACTAAATGATTTGCCTACTTTATTAGTAAAGGGATATGAATCTAATCCTAGTCTTCCCACTTTCACTTAGCACTAAATTACAAGCATGTATATTATTTTATTGTATTATAATGTGAATAACAATGGTACAAAACCCCACTTGTAAGGGAGCTTTTAATATACCAAATATCAACCTTTTAATAGCCACCATAAGAACTACTCTAACCGTCATATTTTAAGTGTCTTAGTTTAACTTGACATAAAATTTAAGAAATAAAAGATTTTTTTAATCTTATAATCTTAAATTAAAGATGTGTGTAATATAATAAAATATATTTTCAATCTTGTGGTCTTAAATTTGTCATGTAAGATGTTTGAATTATTAACTTACTAAATATAGAAAGTAACACTCTTTTTTTGACAAAAAAATGTAAGACACTTAAATTGAGATGAAGGGAGTATATCACATAGATCCGATGCACATTTCATTTTATGTGTCATTTCATTAACTTTCACATAATGTGGAGTATTGACAAATACCACTATCTAAGTCATGACACACATTGTCCGTTTGGTCCAATAAGTCTCATAGATTCATTTCTTGCATTAAGTATCATCAAGTTTAAAAGCGTGCGTACGATATGAATTTGTGTTAAAGCTTCTCACTTTTCTCTCTCATTTCAATACGAAATTCGTCTAGGGTATTATATGCACCCATTTCAAAAGCTTGCTAATCTAGAAGCTTGCCAATCATTGCTATGACCCGTTCTCGCAGGCTTGCCCTTTTGCCATGGGCATCAAAACAACATAAAATTACTAAAGGCTATGATGGGATGAATGAAATTCTTCTACCCTTAATAGAAGATCTCGAATTTGCTCGAATTTTGAAAATTGAGAATTTTCTTATAAGGATCACTTCTATCTTAAATAGGTCCTTCATGGTTCAAACCTGAATTAGTCGAATTAGTAAACTTTAAAGGGAAAAAACTCAAATAAAATTTAAAAAACAAGTACAAAAATGAGTAATAACCCCCGTAGAGACTAGTACGATGAAATTCAACATTTTGTTCTCCATCGAAATATAGGAAATCACTCATTTATGTCACTCGTCAATAGTTTGACTCATTTATGTCATCGCCCTTATCAAAATGTCTCATCCATGCCATTTTTCATTAACGCCGGTTTTACAATATCATTTTTCATTAACATCGGTGTTAATGAAAAATTACATGGATTAACCATTGTGGTAATGACAATCAGAGGCGGAGCCAGAATTTTAGGTTTTGGGGGTTCAAATTTTTAAGACAAGACAACGACCTCAAACTAATATATAACAACCTACAAACTAACAAACGAATACCGATATTTAATATATTTAAAAAAGCGACGATCTGAAAGAGTTCCTGTATGTACCAGTCACCATCTGGAGGTTTTGGAATCCGGCAGAGATTTGGTGATGGCGGGTGGGAAAAGGCTTTTGTAGTTTTTGAAGAAGACTGAATAGGTTTAGGGTCTTTGTAGAAATATGATTTTGCGTTTGATGTTTGTGAAATAAACGGAGAGCCTATTTTGTTTAAGAATGGAACATTTTTTTTGCGTTTTTTAATTGTCAATCTTATGTTTTTTAAAAATAAAGTTTTTCTTTTCTTAAAAAAAATCTGCATATATAGAAGAAAGGGAAAAACGTGTAGCAAAGGAAAAAAATGATTAAAAAAAGGAAAAGAATGTTAAAGATTGGGTTTGAACCCAGATCAAGGATGCGGAAGGCTTTTCTTCCTTCTAATACAACTACAGAGTTTACGCAAAAGCTACTGAATTCGTCCGAACTCCCTATTAGGGGTGAACGGGTCCGGGTACCCTAACATTTTTTTAACTACCCGGACCCTACCCGATAAAAGATCGGTTCCTAAATTTACTACCCGGACCCTACCCGATAAAAGATCAGTTCCTAAATTTACTACCCGGAACCTACCCGTAGCAATTATTACCCGAAACCTACCCGGATCCGCAGGGTCCGGGTAGGTTCCCGGGTACCCTGTAAATAAAAAACACAAATTAAGCAACAATTTTTAAGCCTATGAGAATAAAAAAGCGTTCTAAAATAATTTCATCAAGTAGTTTTTTAACCTGCAATCAGAGTTTTTAGTACCCTTATAAGAAGTTTTAGAAAACTTATTCATTGTAGAAAAGCTAATTTTGTTACCAAAACCTAAAATTGCAAGCCAAATTTGACACTCAATTAATTGAACGTGTTGATTTCAAAATAAATTTAAAAATATCTGAATTAAACTTATTTTCATATTCATAAGCTCTTCGATACAAAAGAAAAGCTTTATTATACTAGTAAATCCCTCAATTTCATCATCACAACTACAAAAATATACACAAATTTTAAAAATAGATTTACATTTCAAATAAAAAAGTAATACAAATTGAAGATGAGTATCGCCTGAAATAGAACAGAAGCATATGATATTAAAAAGAAATCGAAGAGTTAGATATGAACCCATATGCATTTTAGGAATGACGTGAACACAACCAAAGGAGAGAAAGAGGTAAATGTGAAACTTCAATGACGACAACGATGAAAGTACCTGAGAGAAAGCTTCAACAACGACGACGATGAAGCTCGGTGGTGTAGCTAAAACGCCATTGTTATTGAGAGAGTTTTGGGTGTTTTCTCTTAGAGCACAAAGAGCATTCTAGAATAAAGGGGTGAAAAAGCTAAAATATTTACGTCTTGGGGTAGGGAAAATCAATGTGCAGGCGTGCAACAAATAATTTTGGAGAAAGTTAAAAGTGGTCCAAATGTTTCTAAAAAAATAAAAATATTTAATATTTTATAGGTTCCGGGTATCGGTTCCGGATCCGGGTACCCTGTCTCTATTTGCCGGAACCGGAACCGGACCCGACATTGATCGGTTCCTAATTTTACTACCCGGACCCTATCCGTTATTATAATATATCTACCCGAAACCTATCCGTTAGTGTCGGTTCCGGTCGGGTATCTGGGTATCCTGTACCCGTGCTCACCCCTACTCCCTATTATACTGTAGCTTCTCCCCTGACAACAATGACATAAATGAATCAAACTATTAACGAGTGAAATAAATGATTCATTTTTAATAGTTGGATGATATATTTGAACTTTTTCTCAATTTTGAATAATAAATAATTTTAAAAAAGAAGAAAAACAAGCAAGGAAGGAACGAAGAAGGTGCCCACTACTTAAAAAGTTAAAATTGGATTTGGGCCAACCTCTACTTGAATATTCAGAACCTTTTTAATTTTCCAACTTTATGAAGATGAAGATCACATTCATACTTTTATCCAGCAAATAATTCAATTATTGACATTTATTTACATAATCCTGTTATCCACCATGACCACACGTCACATTTTTTTTTGTTTTCATTTCCTCTATGCAATTGGATGAAATTTTATAATTAGAGTGCAAGCAATTTTCATACCTTTTTAGGTGCTTTGTTACCACTTACCAATAGATATGTTGCAATCTCAAAGCTTTTTACCGGATAGAAAACCAAAAAAGAGAGAAAAAATTAAAGTGGAAGTGATATACATTAATTTTCAATTTATACTTAACAAATCATTATCTCAATTGGCAAAAGTGACGCTACACAATTTATCCAATATAAAATGTCCTATTTTATTTAGGCACGAAAGTTAAAATATTTTTAGAGTATAATATATGTTCGAAATTTACAACAGTGTTTATTTATTTATTAATTAATTAGACATTTCAATATAAGCTTAGTCTCAAAGCACAGAAGATATTAATTCCGGACGAAGTAATTTTTTTTTTTGTGACAAAAAGATTAGTCATCAGGAGTGGGAAATTAATATATCAATCAATTTTGCGATTTACATCATCTATATCACTCGTTAAAAACGCCGTGTATATATATTTCTGACGTTACACAAATGATGCAAATATACTCCTATCATTACACAAATTGTGCAAATATACCCTTTTCGCTCATATAATTTTGTAATAAATATTATTTAGCTTATATTTTAATTAAAAAAATGTCATGTGGCTTTAAATAATAAGTCTACCCATTTTTTAGTAGACTTATTTCTTTAAAGCGGTGTGGTAATATTTTTTGATGGGTCGGGTCTGATTCATTTAAAAAAAGATCTGTGGATTTAGAAAAAACAAATCTACCTATTTTTTACACGAACCAGATCCAATCCACCAGAAAAAAATTACCACGTAACTGTAAAAATGCGTAGTTTTTTTTAAGACACATGATAATTCTTGAAAATAAAAATAAACTAAATAATTTTTTAAAATTTTCCTCAACAGAAAATGTATATTTGCACCATTTGTGTAACGATTGAGGTATATATGTATCATTTTTTTTAATGAAAAGTATATATGTGTAAAGAATGGATCTTAGGCCTAACTCAACCCCAAAAGCTAGCTTGTAGGGTGAGGATTGTCCAAGTCCATATAAGGAGTCCATGTTCTCATTCCATATCCGATGTGGGACTCTTAACACTACTCGCACGCCCAAACCTTATTAAATGGAGCGTGGATAATATAATTTGGGGGTCCAACATTGGTGAACAAATAATTGGAATGAGCCTAGCTCTGATACCATGTAAGGAATGGACTTTGGGCCTAACTCAATCCCAAAAACTAGCTCATATTAAAATAAGATGAGAGATTACCTTGAGATGTCGTCATGTGTGACGTAGCCCTTGTGTCCATGTACCACGAATCATCTGGAATATTTATATTCATTTTGTTCATGACATGTTCAATATCGGTGGGAGCATAACCCACGGAAGATGGTGCATGAGCCGCAAAAGCTTGTTGCGGATGAGAACCTAGAATTCTGGATTGGAAGTTTGAAGATGAGGGCATGGTCCATGACGTGGTTGGGTATGGGCACGGAGGGGCAACCCACTATGGGGCCCAGGCCCACTGCGGGTTCTACCCCCATTGATTTCTGCCGGGCTGAGCAGGCTGCTGCCAGTGGTTAGGCCGCCATTTCCCCTACTGGTTGGTGTTGACGCCGGCTGGTTGGCCGCCGCCCCTCCTCCGTCAATTTTCACCATTATTTTTTCCTTTACTGTTACGGTTTGACCTCCATTTTTACCATTATTGTTGTGGTTTCCAGTCCCATCCGAACCAGATTTTTGTGGCTGAAAATCTGCGGAAAATGAGTTAGTGGAGATGAGGGCAGTCCCGACATTGGCTTCCCCGGAGGCTGCCTGCTTTGCTTTGCGTGTTTCCTCGAGAATCAACCTTGAACGAGCCTCATAAAATGGAGGCAATGGATTACTTGAACATAGCGACTCCATCATACTGTTCATTCAATCCTGCAATTAATTGAAGAACCAACCGTTGATTTGTTACCGGCGAACCAACGTTGGATAGTTGATCTGCAAACACCTTCAATTCTTGACAATAGGCGGACACATTTGAGAAGTCATCCAATTTAACATTGGTAAATTGATGTTCAAGATATACAACCCTAGAAAATTTATTATCTTGAAAAACATTTTGTAAACGTTCACACGCCTGTTGAGCCGTAGAGTTTGGCTCTAATACGGTATGCAAAAGGTCGTTGGAGATAATGCCATAAATTCATTGACGGACTATAACATCTAAACGAAACCGTAACTTTTTGTCTGCCACAGTGGTGTCTGATGATGATTCAGAAGGTATGATATGGTCTATGACCTCATATGCACGACAATGAATTTTGAATAATTCAGCCCAAGAGGTGCATTGCCCTTTTTCCATATCAAGTGTTATGAAAATAAAGTTCTTGACGTTGTTTACGGCAAGAGATTGATGAAATTTTTGTTTTTCGGTCATACTTTTCTACAAAAAAGAAAAAACAGCACAAGAACAAAAGAATGAGAGAATAGTGTTGTGGGATTGGTGGAAGAGTATGAGATAACCCTAAGTGTCGGCTAGGGTTTCTGAAATTGAGAAGAGGGGAAAAGTGGGTGGCTGACCGGTTTGTGGGTAGTTGTTTAGGGTTTAGGGTTTAGGTCTAGGTACGTGAGTGTTAGGGTTTTGTTGGAACAAACCCTAATGTGTGTGGTCGAAAAAAAAAAGTAAAAGGGAGATAGAAAAAAAAAGGATTTCGGCTAAGAGGAGGCCGAAGGGAAGAAGAGGTTTAGGGCAAAAAGATTTTTGCCTCTTGATACTATGTAAAGAATGGATCTTGGACCTAACTCAACCCAAAAGTTAAGATGAAGATTGTCCAAATCCATATAAGGAGTTTATGTTCTCATTCCATATCCGATGTGAAATTCTTAACAATCTGCCCTAAATCACAAAGGTGGGGATATATCTACACCTTTTCCCAAATTATAATGATGATTAGCTTTTTCCCTCTTTTTTTTTAAATATTTTGAAATTTAAAGTGCTATTTTAAAATTATTTTCCAGTTATCTTGAAAAGTTCGTCGAGATAAGCACGTGAGAGGGATCACCCCAGTAAATAAGACACGTGACCGGCGGCTAAAAAACGAGTGGGCCACACGAGAAAATGCAGTAGCCAATTTATCACGTATAATTGAGTTCCAAGTTATCCGCAAATGAGATTAAAAATGCATTGACCTAATAAAGTTTATAGTCAAACCGACAGGTATAAAATAACATTATTATATTGCTATCCTTATCACATGTCATTAGCCACGTGGGGTTTTGTAGTGCTTTGCTTCCTATCCTTAATGGATATTTGAATATTTCGATTTACAACTATTTTTAATCAACTTATTAGAAAACATTAGCACGAAAAAATTAAAAGAAAACTATATTCTATAAAGAATATATCTTTGGTCTAACTTAATTCAAAACTAACTTGAACGGAAGAGAATCACCCAAATTATATAAGGAAGGACCACTTATTCCACCGATGTGGGAGAACTCAACATGTTCATTCTTAGTCAAATCACAAATGTCACGCTTTATTGGATAATTAAGGCAGAGAGTTAGAATCTATTTAAATTTTGAAAGTTTTGGGATTGTTCAAATTGATCTATAAAGATAGTGGACTGTCCGATCTGTATAAGCATATTTATTTATATTTAATCCTAACTTAAACTCCCATTCCTAGGTTGATATACTTTGATAAGATATTAACACAAATTTTAAATATTTTAGAACTCAGAAAATGGTAAATTGCATAAAATTTAGTACTCCATTGTAATATCACCTTTCTTCCTTTCATTCTTTAAAACATTAAGGGCAAAAACAAGAGGAACATAAGCAAAGGGATCGACAAAAAAAGTGGAAAATTATTAGAAACAAAAGACAAATAAATTTTAATTGCTATAAATTCCAGCTAGCATCTTTGTTTGTACCATTCTTCACCCTCACATGTTATCTTTCTTTTTTCTTTCTACCCCACATGTTTGGTTAGTGAAAATTACTCTCCTCCGTACCTCTTACCAGTCCCAAGAACTGTGTCTTAGCAAAAATCACGTTTATTAAAAAATATAATATATATAATGTAAAATTTATTAAATTATCTCTATTTATTAATTTTTTTTAGAATTGAATAATATTCAAAATGATTACTTTTTAATGCTAAAAGTATATCTATAAATACTTGTTAATTTTTATCTTGATTTTTTAAAGTAACACTTATTTTAGGATAAATATTTTTTGCGAAGGTAACACTTATTTTGAGACGAGGGATAATAAATGAAGAAAAATAAAATAAAAGGGAAACAACGTGCATGCCCCCTTAAATACAAGAAATTACCCGTTTATACCTCCATTGCTTTCGTACCCCCAGAAAAAAATTAAAATTATTTATCCGAAATGCTCTCAAATTATGATACAAATATGGTATATAAATATATTGAGATAATATAATGGAGGATGAATTCATTTATTCAACGGAAGAGACTCAAATATGCCATCGAACTATCAAAAATGACTCATTTATGCCAATCGTCAAACTTTTACAATATCAGATATGACACGTAGTTTTCAACTAGATTATGTTTGTGGGTGAGTCGGGTGTATGGGTCGGATTTTTTATTAATTTGGAATTTTAAATTGGACTGGTTTAATTAAACGATGTGAATCTTTAATTGAATGTCACGTGTCATATCTGATATTGTAAAATCATCGTTAATAAAAAATGACACGAATGAACTATTTTTGTAA
Organism: Anisodus acutangulus; assembly: GCA_029783415.1. Taxonomy (NCBI): domain Eukaryota; kingdom Viridiplantae; phylum Streptophyta; class Magnoliopsida; order Solanales; family Solanaceae; genus Anisodus; species Anisodus acutangulus. The sequence goes on from CM056505.1 coordinate 45,649,042, forward strand.
CTATGACATAAATGAGCCAAACTATTGACGAGTGACATAAATGAGTCATTTCCGATAGTTCGAAGGCATATTTGAGCCTTTTCCGTTTATTTAAAAAGACACATTTTTTTCCTAAAAAAATTATCTATGATACCATCTTATATACATATATTGTGATATTGTGATGATATCACAAAACATTTCTTTAATCCTTCTTTTAGTCCTCCATGATATCTTCATAATATATAATTATATTGCGATGATACACAGAATACGAGTTTTGAGGTGTGGGGTACTCGGATAATTAATCGATTGGATAAAAAGGTAAATTAATTTAGAAAGGACATGAAACAGATAATTATTTATTTTTAGGGGTATTTGCAGGGGCAAATTTAGATTAAAAAATGAGTCACGTAAATCAATAGTTACCCGATTAAATTTGATATATTATATATATATAATATTAACTAAATATTTCTATGATCAAACTTGATTGAGTGGTGCTGGTTAAGGAGTGGCTTTAATTTAGTGTGAATAATTAAAGCAAAATACGCCACCAAGAAATTCCAAATATATTTTTAAAAATCTCTACCCTGTGCTGTAGAGAACAAAACTAAGGAAACAGATGTGTAGGCGGAGGAACAGAGGTGACACAAAGGAAGAAGAACAAAGCTTCTCTTCATATTCTTTAAAGAAAGATTGAATAATTATTAAAAAATTTGGAAAAGGAGGTGAAAAAAGGAAATCCCTCCATGGGAATTTTGTATGATGATGTTGTGTTATTGAATCATTCAGAAAGAGAAGGTGAACCAAGTGTTATTACTGTTAATTGTCCTGATAAGACTGGTTTAGGCTCTGATCTTTGTCGTATCATTCTCTTCTTTCGTCTCACTATTCTTAGAGTTGGTATGTTCTTACCTCTCTCTCTCTCTCCTTTGTAATTCTGAAAATCAATTGTAGTGCACCTTTCATTTTCTTTTGTTTGTGTGTGTGTGTGGCATAGAGTGAAAAGATTGAATCTTTCTTGATGTAATCAGTTGTGTATGTGGCAGAGAGTGAAAAGATTGAATCTTTCTTGATATAATGAGGCAGAAAGTGAAAAGATTGAATCTTTCTTGTTATAATCAGTTTTATGTGTGTGTGTGGAAGTAAAAAGATTGAATCTTTTTTTACATAATCAGTTTTACGTGTGTGTGTGTGTGTGTGTGTGTGTGTGGCAGTGAAAAGATTGAATCTTTTTTGACATAATCAGTTTTATGTGTGTGTGTGTGTGGCAGTGAAAAGATTGAATCTTTCTTGATATAATTAGTTGTGTGTGTGTGTGACATAGAGTGAGAAGATTCAATCTTTCTTTATATAATCAGTTGTGTGTATGTGTGTATGTGTGTGACAGAGAGTGAAAAGATTGAATCTCTCTTGATATAATCAGTTTTGTGTGTGTATGTGTGGCAGAGAATGAAAAGATTGAATCTTTCTTGATATAATTAGTTTTTAGTGTGTGTGTGCAGAGAGTGGAAAGATTTGAGCCTTTCTTGATATAATCAGTTGTGTGTGTATGGCAGAGAGTGAAAAGATTGAGTCTTTCTTCATATAATCAGTTGTCTCTGTGTGTGGGGGGGCCAGAAAGTGAAAATATTTGAGTTTTTCTTGATATAATTAGTTGTGTGTGTATAAGAGTGAAAGATTGAATCTTTCTTGATATAATCAGTTGTATGTGTGTATAAGAGTGAAACGATTGAATCTTTCTTGATATAATCAGTTGTATGTGTGTATAAGAGTGAAACGATTGAATCTTTCTTGATATAATCAGCGGTGTGTGTATAAGAGTGAAAAATTGAATCTTTCTTGATATAATCTGTCACTAGTGTTGAATTTCCGAAATTTGGTTGAGTGTGCTTGTTTTTAGGAATTACTGGAATATTTTTTCTTTTTCATAGTGGATTAACTTCTTACCCTTACTGAATTTGTGAACGGAATGCTTATGGTTTTTCTTAAACTGGGATTCTTTTGTTGCAAAGGAGAATTGAACCTACTCGTTACTTTTCGGGTATGAAGTGTGTGTTTCTTTTATTTTGTTTTTTAGTGGAATGAAGTTTAACATCTATGTGTCTGCAATTTGTGTTTTTGACTGTCAATTTTGCATTTGTTTCAGACAGTTTGATTGATGATACTACTGTTGTATCTGAATAAATATTGTGATAATCGATATATGCTGGAGATTTTTCTAATATTTCATCTCAAACTTTGATTCTTTTGTTGAAGATGTATCTACCGACGGGATATGGTGCTACATAGTGTTTTGGGTGGTGGGTAGACCGGACACAAGGTGGAATTTGTTAAAGAAGAGACTTATGGGAGCTTGTCCGTCTTGTTCTTCTGCCTCCGGCATATCATATTATTGTGCTGAGTTACAGTCGCCAAGTCCTCCTGATGTATTCCTCTTGACATTTTGTTGCTACGATCGAAGGGGACTTTTGCATGGTAACTATTTCGAGGCTTATTTTTAAACTTGCTGCACCTTGCCTTTTATGTTCTCCTTTTCATCTAAATCTTGTGAATGTTTTACCTTTTTCAACTTATTCATAACGGATGTTTTTTAGGGTGAGGAAATACCTTGTCCCAGAAGGTTATCCGGGTATACCTGTAGTAATTTAAAAAAAAAATAATTTATGGCAGATGTGACGGCGGTACTTTCCGAGCTTGAGCTTACAATAAAGAAGGTGAAGGTATCCACCACTCCAGATGGAAAAGTGATGGACCTGTTCTTCATCACTGACACAAGGTTCGGAATTTATTGGGTTCGCCCGTCTTTCGTAGTTTCTTATGTGTAAATCCTTTTTTTGCTGCTCTCTTCACCTCTCCTTCCTTTCTAAAGTATGAATGTTTCGTATTTTCTTGTAAATTTGAGCTTATCCTGTTATCGTTGACTTTTTTTTTTTTATGAGAATACTTAAAAATCCTTGCTGATTGCTGATCGCTCTTATCAAGATAGTTCTTTCATTAGCAAACCTATATGTTGTTTGTTAAGTTTCTTTTGGATATTTTGGTAAGCATTTGTGTGATGAAGAGTCCCAATTCAAAAAATAAATTGTTTTATCAGAGAACTTCTACATACAAAGAAGAGACAAGAAGACACACATTACCAGTTGAAATGCGTTCTGGGCGACGCCATGATTAGTTGTGACATAGAAATGGTTGGCTCTGAAATTACTGGATGTTCTCAAGGTCCATCTTTCCTTCCTCAAGAAATTGCCGAAGACATGTTTAGCTTCGAAATACTTCACGAGCACCAGAGTAGATCTCTTGCCTGCAATAAAGCGTCGATCACCGTTGATAATTTGTTGAGCCCTGGTCATACTCTCATCCAGATTGTTTGCCAAGATCACAAAGGTCTTCTGTATGACATAATGAGGACACTGAAAGACTACAATATTCAGGTACATCACTCTATATCTCTAAATGTCTTCCGATAAAAAGTAAAAGAGAGTCTCGTGGTAATCTCCACAAGGAGGTTGCTAATGAAGACTTTTGTTCTTTTTGCTTTGTTTGCTTGTCATGAAACCACAGTGATAATGAACTATACTTCTCACCAATTACTTCATTGTTTTATCAGACATCATATGGGCGGTTCACATCAAAAACTAAAACAGAATCTGAGCTCGACCTGTTCATAATGCAAGCTGATGGCAAGAAAATAGTCGACCCCAGCAAGCTGAATGCTTTGTGCTCACGTCTTCAAATGGAACTATGTCGTCCACTCAGAGTGGCATTGATGAACCGAGGTCCTGATGCAGAATTACTGGTGGCAAACCCCGTAGAGTTATCCAGCAAGGGTCGACCAATCGTCTTTTATGACATTACATTGGCTCTCAAGATGCTCAACATTGGCGTCTTTTCGGTAAGTCATAATGCATCACTCTATGGTTTAGTATTATCTTCGTCACTCTTGGGTAATTTTGAGAGTGAGAATGTCTTAGAGATAATCGCGTGCTAGGCTAAAAGTTAGTTTGCCATAATAAAAACGGCATGACGTCGTAGAGCCACATAATTTTTTCTTCTTTGATAACCGAGAAATTCTGGAGGGCCAGTGGTACACCCTGTTTGAAACTCGGTGGATAATGAGCCCGCCACTCGACCCTTTTCTACTTAAGTACCAACTCTTTTTTCTGCACCAAGGTCCGAAACCCGTAGAGTCACACCCATGTCGGATCCTCCAAAAATGCACTACTTTTGGAGAATCCGACACACACCCGTCAACATTTTCAAGAGTCCGAGCAACATAGCTTGGATGAGGGAATTGTTGGAAATAATTTTGTTACGAATCTCCATTTGTTACTTCATTTGGCCACTGAGGTAGGAAACTTAGTTGGAACAAAAATGAAAAGGAAACTAAATAACGAAAATTTAGGGAGATGAAAAGATGCTAGTTGTGTCGATGCTATTTGGCTCACGTGTTTTAGGGTTTTAATGTAGTAGTCTTTAACTTGTTGCTTATCGCATTTTCAGGCTGAAATAGGGAGATATCTGATCGGGGATCGAGAATGGGAAATTTATCGGGTCTTATTGGATGAAGGGAACGGCTCGGGTCCCCCGAGGAACAAGATTGAGGAAGCCGTTTGGAAGAGGTTGATGGGTTGGGAGTAACGACGATGGAATGTACAGTTTCTGTGTTCATTGCTAAAAGGCTCATTTGACTCATGTGCAGTATACTTCTACTATTGATACCACCATATATATGTATATGAGTGTATAATGTAGAGGTAAAATAGCTAGGGTCTGTCAAGATTTTGCAAGAATAATCTTGTAGAATCATGTGAAAATGTGAAGAGGTTAGACCTTTCTAGTTTAGTGTTTCTAGAAGTTCTATGTACAGGATGTAGTAACCTTAAGATGATGTATTTTACTTGCCTTTTTTGCAAAGTAATAGCTCCAGGTGCACTGTTAATTTGCAAGTTCATTTCAGGTCTAATAGTGTACAGTTAAGTAAGAAGAGCCATTATATAAGTTCTAGCTCGAGCGAGAGGATATAGCACGTATGAAACCTTAGTTTTGCTGACTTTATAAGGTCTAACCTTCGCCACAACATTAGAGTAAGCTGCATACATTACACCCCTTGGGATGCAGTTGATTCCCAAACCTTGCATGAATTGTGGGATTGTTTGTGCACTATACTATCCCTTTTTAAAACATTACAATCTAAATAGAATATTTTTTATTATCGATAGTGTAAAAGTTCGTTACGTATATAAATTATAGTTATGTTGAGACCAGAAGAATAACTTGACACAAATTAAAATAGCTGCAAGATGGAGTAAAATTAGAAAGAAGTTGCATGGTAAATTATAAAAGAACAAGGATAAGGCAATGAAGTGTGGTAGAATGATTTTGATAACACTTTACAACAGGGGCGGAAGAGGTTCATCCGAGCTCACTTCGCAACCCCTCAAGTGAAAATCTTGCCTCCACCACTGCTTTACAGTACTATGAAACTACAATATGCTTTCATTTGCCTTTTTTTTTCTTTATCATAGCTGTTGTGATTTTTTTTTTTATAGTTTCCAATAGATACCAAGTCTATGAAACATCCCAGCAAGTATTGCCCAAAATGTAATCTCAGCAAATATCACATACAATAGAGTTCCCACTCTTTCTGACTTCCACACATCAAAGAATACATGATGTTGAATCCAATTTACCTGAAAAAAGGAAAAGGAAAAAAATGATTACTAATATAATTTTCTAAAAGATATGAATACATACAATAGACCGATATTAATTATTAATAATGCAAAATATACATCACAATAGGACAAGAAGTAAAGCCTTAAGAACCTGTACAACTCGAAAAGAAAAACTTGTGTACAAGTTGAATTATGATAATAAGCTGACACCACACATGCAAGTACGCTACTTGTTAGACACTACTTTAGGTGCTAGCTTAGTGACTTCTTCTTCTTCAGGAATTCATATACAAAACATGAGAAGTTCTTTACTCTTTTGATTTAACGAGGTTTTAATTTAAGTCGACGATAGTACTTACAAGGTTGTTGTCTTCATTCTTGAAATACCATCCATTAATGAATCCAGCAAAGATGCCTTGTGCTCCCAATACAAATATTAGCATTGCATTCATTCCAATCCATTCCAGCCACAAGAATGGCATTCTCAGCCCCAATACATCAATCTATGTATTCATTTTCCAAAAGTTTTTTTAGAATTTGATTATGAAATTGAAATTTTAGTTTTAAACTATATTGCTCGGGATTTCCAATCCGTGTCGGATCCTAAAAAAATGCACTATTATTAGAGGATCCGACATGCACCCTTCGGCATTTTTGAAGAGTCCAAACAACATGGACTTTAAATTTTCAAAGTTGCAGCATTTGTATACCAGTATATAGAATCCAGAGAAAACAATTCCAGCTGCACCAGCAGTGAAACAAACATAGCTAAAGCTGTATAGTTGCTTGTTTAGAGGAATTGCTACAAGAAAAAAAACAGAACACAAATCAGAGTAAATGTCTAAAAAAAATTAACTTTTCAACATCAGCAGAATGGAATTTTTTAATTTTCATTGATTATTGATGGAACGATGAATTTACCGTCTGTGAAATGAAGAATAAAGGCTATGATAAGTAAACCAAACCCCATTGAAACCCATTGTTTTAGCCTCTCACCATGACCCTGAAACAAATTCGTCCAATGTCCATCATTCTTACTCAATTAGCTATTACATATCGAACGATTTAACTTATATACACTGATAATATAACAATCTTTTTACTTTAAGTGTATTTTAACCTGTTGTAGCATGCTATGTTGCTCAGACTCTTCAAATCTGTTGATGGGTGCGTGTAGGATCCTCCAAAAGTAGTGCCATTTTTGAGGATCCGACACGGGTGTGGAAACATTTTAGGAGAGTCCGAGCAATATAGGTAGCACGTAATATGCCTTATTTTTTCAGGATACAAATCTTGTTGCTGTCAGTGTATAGAAGTTAAACTCGAGCGAATTCTTGAAAGATCGATGTTACCTTGAAATGAATCAAGACATGTCCATAATGTATGCCAAGGGTTCCAGACATGATAGCTGAAATTGAACTAAACAAAAGAGGAAACAATATCATATGCTTAGCTGAATCCAATTTTTATAAAGGATCATGCACCAGATGAGTTCATGTTTCTCGAGTAGTTGTGGCTTAATTGTGTAAATATCTTTTACATTTCAGTGCATAGAATTCAAACAAGAAATATACAAACCTCAGCAACCCTTCAGGTTCAAATGGAGCGCGACACCAACTGGGAGCATCGTCACGAAGTGGACCTGTAGCTGGATAGCTCAATGTGCATACCTAAACATATTATCAGTAACCAATTAGTCACCTTAATTTAGCAATTTCAAACTAAGATTCCTAATACAATAAGCTTAATTACAGCTCTGATATGTCGCGACCTTGGAACGTGCCCAAACAGGAAATTTATAGAGATGATTGATACCCCAGACTTGTCGATCCACGTAACCTACTGCATTGCAGGCAGGTCCTAAATGCCCTCTCATCCCACATTTTACCTGAAAATTTCAGTTAACAACATTCAGTTCAGTACTTGTTATTATTAGTAGTTTTTTCTATGTTGCTCGGACTCTCGAAATGCTATTGCATTCATGTCGGATCCTCTAAAAATGCACTACTTTTGGAGGATCCAACACACATCCAGCGGCATTTTTGAAGAGTTTGAGCAACATAAGTTTTTTGAAAACCCTACATACAGTGTATCTCTCTGATCTATCTTCATAGTGCACCAGAAAGTTCCAGTCAGGAACATAAAGACCATATAATGTTGTCATGTAAACGACGAATGCAACGAATCCTCCAAGCCTGCAAACAACATGTGGAATTGCCACAATATAAAAGACCTTACTTTAAATATGTCGAAGTTGAAGCTATCTCATTAGGCGGTAATGATACTGTTAATGACATATGCATACAATAGCTAGCGGTTTCCATTCTACTATCCTTTTGCTCTGAAACATAGAAGTAACGAGCTAGCTGACTTTACAGTAGTTTCTACGAAAAGAAAGAGTATCACATTTTCTTGATCACTGGATATCATTGAGAAAGAAATACAAGGAATTATTTTTGAACCATTTCATGCAATATTTTTCAGCAGTGCAAGAGATAGGAATTTCACAAAGGGCCCAAGGGGGTCCGACGTCTATTATATATACATAAAAAAAGTTTTGACGTGAAAGGGGTTCAAATGATCAACTCCTTTTCCCCCTCTAGCTCAGCTCCTATTTCCATTATGGAATGAGTAAAGAATCAAGCTACAAGTCTCAATTTATACGAAACACGTAAGATTCAGTGATTATCTCAATTCCTAAGTAACCATTTGTATTTTCAAGAATGAAATCAATTACCATGATGAATGTCATGACTAATAGGATATTGTTCTTGCTTACCATTGCCATTTATAGGCAGTGAAAATTGAGAAATGGCCAGGGGTTAAAGTTGTAGGCCTCAGCTTGGTAGTTAAGATCTCTATTAGAGCCACTATCAAGTACACCAAGGCTATTCTCTGTATAATTTGCACATAACAAAAAAAAGTTGTATTAGATTAAAACAAGAGTTTCACTTACATACAATAGCTCAAAGGCCAAATAGATCAACGGTCAGCCCCCTAAATTTGTCACCATTTTTCATTTAGACACCTTATCGTGGAGTCTGACATACTAACACCTAGTGAAAAATAGCGCCTATCAGTGGACTGTGGATGCAATTTGGTCTAGCTCTAAGGCCAAATAGATCAACGACCCCTAAAATTGACAATATTTTTCATTCAGACACCTCATCGTGGGGTCTGACATATTGAATACCTATTGAAAAATAGTGTCAAGCTATGTTTCTCGGACGGGCGGATCCAGGGTACCCAATAGCTTGAACCCAGTATTTATATTGAAAGTCCGTTAATTATATACTCCATCCGTTTCAAAATATTTGTCTTACTTTCCTTTTTAGTTCGTTTCAAAATGAATGTCTTTTCTTTTTTAGTAACTCTTTTACTCCAATTTTTTACATGGCATGTTAAAGACCACAAGATTAAATGACATTTTGGTACATTCTACATCTCCTTAGTTAACAACCACATGATTCAAAATTCTTCTTTACTTTCTTAAACACTGTGCCAAGTCAAAATCAGACAAACATTTTAAAACGAAGGGAGTAATAAATTGCTAGTTGGGAATCCGTTACTAAAACGAGATGTTGGCTCCGTGGCAATGAAGGAGAGTCTTTTTGTCTGATTATTATTGCATGTTAGTTTATTTTACTGGGACCCACAAGCTTAAAATCCTGGATTCGCCTCTAGTCGGACCCTTAAAAAATGTTACAGTACCCATGTTAGATTTTCTCCAAAAATACATAGCTTATGGAGGATCCAACACACATCCGACAAACATATGCGCCGAATAGGGGTTGTCAATGCATTTGAGTGAAAGAATGAAAGAGGTTGAGATCACCTGTAGAATACCACACCATCTGATTAGTTTCATGTCCACTCCATAAGCTAGATCATATGGTGCATGGGAGTATCCTCCTGCATATTAATGCAAGCTCATTCTTATTAATTTAAAAAATAAGTATAATTTCAGTTTGAACTTAAATTATATACATCGATAATACTGATATTTGAAGAATTTTATACTATTAATATAATGTAACCTATTGTAGCAGGTAACCTGTCTTATTTTTAGGTTACTGATCCGATTTTTATGGATGATTACCTATATTATCATTTGGGTGACCTTTACACTATCAACCTATAGAAAGTTAAACTCTTTTCTTTTATACATGTACTCATGTAAAAACTTTAAATTTGTCTTGAAGTTACCAAAATTTGTTCATAGCTTGATCACCAAGAGTTTGGAAAATTTATAGTTGATACCTTGTAGAATAATTCCCCAAAAGAGAAGCTTCAATGTCCTTAGTGTTACTTTTCTAATTGCAGCACTAACCTTAGGAACTCTCTGCAAAAATAGCTCCATTAAATTAGAAATTCATAAAGTTGCTCTAAAACTACACTATTACAAAATTTGAAGTTAAACCAAGATCCACCTAAGAAAAAGAATAGAGCTGCCCAGTGGTTAACCCAAAAAAAGAAATGGGCCTAAGAAATAACCCAATTTCTGTTCAGTGACTCCAATGGCCCAAGTTATTTCACTTTCAAATTGTAACTTGCCAATATGTTTGGGCCCCTTTTTGGTGACACCTTTGAGAAATAGCCACTGTCATTAAGTTTCAAATTCAAGTGGTAAGAAATATACCACATTGTCTTGGAGTTTCATCTGTGAAATTTGACATAGACTATTTTCAATTATAGAAGCTTAAAAGTGGTTATTTGTGAATTCTATCCTATGTTTTTAAATGTTTTTCAAAGATGAAGACACCACTTTGTATTATTTGACACTTTTAATTATCTAAAACGAGTTTTCACAAATAGCTCAATTTCTTCACTTTTTCTCCCCAAGCAAATTTATCAGACACTCAATTTTGAAAAAAAAAAATGGATTAACAAAGTGTTTGATGTGCACCTTTAAGGCAAGAGCAATTGCAACACCAACAATGAAGAGAAAAAATGGCATTACAAAATCAGCTAATGTGCAACCATTCCATGGTGAATGATCAATACGTGCATATGCTCCTCCAGCATCATCTACCAATATCATCAACTGTAAAAGCCAGTAATTAATGGTATTATTAGTAATGAAAAAGAATTTTAACTTCTATACACTAATAATATAAAATAATTTTCACACTATTAATTTATCCAGAATAAAATTGAGTTGAACTTGTATAATTTTTTTCACTATCAGATTATCCAATCCAAAAGATAAGTAATTAAGAAAAATAAGGTAAATTGCTTGCTACTACAAATTAAAATGAATGATAATGTAAAAGTACTTTTACTGTTAATATATATAAGTTAAATTCTAAATGAGTTTACTTACACACATTGATAATGTAAATGATCTTTTACACTCTCATGTCATCTGATCCCAAAGATATTTGTAGATTTTATAAAAGGTGAGAATGATAATGCACTCTTAATGTACAAATAACAACAACAACAATAACAATAACAAACTCAGTGTAATTCTATAAGTGGGTCTGGAGAGGATAATGTGTACGCAGACATTATCCCTACATTGAGAAGGTAGAGAGTAGGGATGGCAACATATAGGATCTGGACCGGAACCTACTTGATCCAGATCCAGATCCATTTTTCATACCTGGATCCAGATCCATGGGGTCCATAAAAATCAGATCCAAATCCGGATCCATCGGATCCACCGGGTCCACGGATCGGATCTGGATCCACATGTAAAAAAAATTGCCTTGCTAAGAATGTAACTTTGCTAAGAATTTTTTTTGAATTGACAAACGATTTTTACTTAGCTAACAGTTTACTGTGTTTCAATTTTGAAATGTTCATATGAGATATTTTGTTCGTTGTCTCGTTTTGATTGTGAACTATTAATTGAAAATGTTGGACAATGACAATAGTTGTGAAAAACGCTGACTAGTATTTCCACAATGCAGAACTTGCATGTGCTTGGAATCTTCACAAATGAAGTGAATATAATTTTAATTACTTGTCTATGGAGATGTTAGTCATTCATTAATATAACATTGATTTTATTATCGAAGTTACCTCTTTATTTTTTGTTTTTTGAGTTAATTGTTTTGAGAATTAAACTTGCAAGGATGTGCTTAGCAATTTTAAGAAAATACTTATAAAATTACATTCTAGGTTATGAATATATTTAATAAAAAATGGATCCACGGGTCGGATCTGGACCAGATACGAATCTCAAATACAAGATCCAGATCCAGATCCGATCTGTCAGAAACGGATCCGGGTCCGATCCGGATCTGTCGGGTCCAAATTTTGAAGATCCATATCCTATAAAACTGATCTGGATCCACCGGATCTGGACCGGGTCCAAGATCCACTACCATCTCTAGTAGAGAGGTTGTTATCGGTAGACCTTCAACTCAAAGACAGATGAAAAAGGCAGTAGCAACAAGCAGAAACAACAACAAAATAATAAGCTGCTAGTCGAGGCTAAATAAACAACAAGTAGTAATAGAAATCTAAGAATATAAAAGTACAAGAATAATACTAATACTTCGAAAATTAAAAAAAAATATCCGATGACCTACTACCCTTCTATCCGATAGTTATCGACCTCCCCACCAAAATGCACTATTAAGGGTATACATATATAAATGAAATCCATACCACTATAGTGAGGCCTCTAAATGCATCCAAGGTTGCAACCCTTTTACTCTTGTGCTTGATTGGAGGTTGTTCTTCTTCCTCTTTTTGCAATGGCTGGTCCAATGTTTTTTGCTCATTTTCATGGCTAACCAAATCTTGATTACTATCATCTCTATTATCTAATTTGTTCCCTTGATGGCTGGTAATATCTATTTCTTCTTCACTATTAAGTTTCTTTTGATTGCCAAATCCTTCTTCTAACTTCTTGGGATCCTCCATTAAAACTATATAATTCACTCTCTTCTTCCTTCTCTCTTTCTTTCCGAATAACTTGAATGAATTTATACTATATGAAAATGTAGCCATAATAAAATATATATCACATTTTATATAATATATATAGATAAATGCATGGGGAAATGGACAAGGCTAAAATCAAAGCCGGCTATTTAATTTGTAGCCTCTAACTTGGATGGATTAACTATCTTATCAATATATAACCAAAAAAGCATTCGATGTAGTGATGAAATTGTGATACATAATCAATCCTATTTGTTTTGTTCATTACTAAAATGAATCGAATCCTATCAAATATTTCAATTTATCCTTTGAATTATAAAAAAAATATTTCTACTAAATAAAATGTTTTTTCTAGGGTCAATGTTGAAAAAAGTTTTTGAATGATCTATTGATATTTTTTAATCAAAGAAATGGAATTAGACAAATCAAGAGCTTTTTCTAATCTGGAATATATAAATGAAGACAAGAACAAGAGCCTGCAATTGATTGCTGTGAAAAACATATATATCACACGTCGATCACTAATTCTTGTTAGAGAAGTGGAGTAAAAAAATAGAAAGAGACGTTGACATTTACACTAGTATAAACCGATTCACACCTTTATTGATGTTAAAAGTTCAAGTTTATAAGTGCACTGATGGTGTATAACTTTTGTACACCATTATGTTAGGATGACCTACAACATACGTAACATTTGATAATAAGTCTGATTAGTAATAGAGAAAAAAATAAATGATTTCTTATAAGTTGTAACAAGTTAACATATACTGATAGCATAAATACTTCGTTAATTACGCTATCAGTATATAAGTTAAATCCTTATAACATAACAGTAATATGATATGTTGTTGAAAAAAGTGTATGATCGTGCCTATAGAATTATTTCACAATTGAATCAATCCTAGAGTAACTTGTTTATTGAATGTATAACATTATGTAAATTAAATCACTTCAACTCTTTGACATCTCGCTTTAGGATGTGGGTCAAACACATGAAATTAATCATAGTAATTATACTTTAAGCAAATTGTGCTCTCTATCATCATAATTTCGAACAAAAATGCCATGGCGAAGAAGAGAGGAAGACCTAAAAAAGAAACTCTCATTACCGTCGTTAGCTCTGTCAGTGCACGCGTGATTGCTGAAACCATTGAACAAGGAAGCACACAACAAGTAGTGACTTCACCTGGGTCTCAATTTCAGCCTGGGTCACTCGATTTGAGATCGAAGACTGTGAGTGTGGGGGCTTCGAAGATGCTTAATTTGAGCTCATCAAACCATACAAGCTCATCTACGAGTGTCGCACGCCAAATTAATCAAATTATATCATCGCATGAGGCTGCCCAACTCCAAACGATTTCTTTCAAAGTGCTCTCTGCTAAATACCTTCTGGAGTTTGCTTAACCGGGTTCCTATGATAGTTTTGTCGCAAGGTCTGGGTACCGGGTGTCATACTTGGTTCCTCTCGAACTGATGAAGCTCTTCTTACATCGCTCAAGTTGACCAGTTCTTTGAGAGTCTGTGTCACGACCCGACCCGACGGGCCGCGACTAACCGCCCTAATGACATCATTATACTAACTTGTCACACATAATTCAACTAACACTTAATGAGTCTGAAATCCGGCAGCATAACGCCGCAATATCAACATATGCCAGGGTAGGCAAGCCGACGAGGCTGCCTTTACCCAAGATTGTACCTGTCTCCTGAGGAGTCACAACTAGCCAATATAACATAACAAGCAAGCCGACAAGGCTGCCACCAGATAGTAACGTATATACATGGGAACACCCCAAAGAGAATACAATAACATGACCGACCAAAAGCGAGTCATAACCCTTACATACGTACAACCCACCACTGTCTACAGACCTCTATAAGAAGAATAACGACATATGGCGGAGACAGGCCCCGTCGTGCCCTAAATACGAACATAAGTCTAAACGAGATTCGGTACCAAAATGACAAAGCCCTGGATCAAAGGAGCTTTCCAACCTGCCGAGTAGGAACATAGGCACGAGGTTCACCAAATCGAAAACATGTACTGCGGGCATGAAACGCACCCGAGGAAAGGGGGTCGATTTAAAATAATGTCTTGAGTATGTAAAACATGAAGTCGTAAAGAGACCATAATTAGCCAGCGAAGCAGTAAGATCAAGATAAAAATAAGGATTCAAATCCAAGCTGTGCCATAAACCATAAAAGTCAATCGTGCCTTATAAAAATGAGAGTCAAGTCAAGAAAACATGAAGGCATGTCCATAAACATATATATACCGTAATGTAACCCGCCCACTAATGCGGGACTCGGTGGAATCATATCATAACCCGACCCATGGGACTCGGTAAAATTATCTCTCATCTATGGATCCATCCTCGTAACCCGACCCTCTAGTGAGGGTCTCGGTGAACAATGCAAGGTTGTGCACGAGTCGTAACTTGACCGGGACTCGGTGAGGTGAAGTAGTAACACTTAGCACGAGTAGATATCGTGAGTAACCATATGCAAGTAAAAATTATCATCTGACTCTCAATAAAATCATTGTAATAATGTCATAATAAACTCTTTGCTGAAAAATCATAGGCATTTCTCATAACAATCCTCATTAGGAATTAAACTGTATAAGAATTAAGTACGTCCGCCGTACTTTCATTAAATCATGCCAAAAAGAAAGAAGTAAGAGTTTCACATACCTCTTAGACGAACTAATCAACTCTATATTAGAGTACGTCTCGATTTAGAACTTCAACCTATAATAATGGTAATACGTTCGTCAATTCTATGATCGCTAGCATACTCTATATCGAATAACGACTTCTTATTTTATAAAAATTCGGGCAGCACTTCCCCTGTTTATACATGTTTCCACAACTTCCAAACGAGGCTAATAACATCAATAAACAAGCACCAATTAGGGGCACAACCAAGACAACAATAAAGGAAATTTACACACCCACTTCTCATGTACATTTAGCCTCTTAATCCACCTTAAAACAGCCCACAAAACAGCCCATGTTTCAACAACAACGAGGGTGGAATGTGAAGCCTTTCTATGCCTTTCCACACCCTTATTCCTTTAGGACTTACCTTAGAAATTACCACACTTAAACATGCATAATGGTGACTAAATTTTCAGAATTATAACACCACAAAACAGCCCCTAAAACAGTCCGTATACATCACAACATGTCCAAAAATTTCATGCAAGTTCTTGGCCACAACATGTCATAATTCCATAACTCTTATCTTAATTCCTATAATCCAATTTCGGATTTTAATACTTCCATATAACTAATTCCAACTAAATCTCCACGTTTCCTTTCAATTTCATCATGCAATTAGTGATAATAATAACAACAATAACCAACGAATCCAACACCACCAAAATCTGTCACAAATTGGCAACTAGCCCAAAATGGTCACATGCAATGCTTAAATTTTAATTCTTCCTTAACACAAATTCATTACCTTAATTCTAACAACATGCATTCAAATTATATCATAGAAAGAAGAATTTTTATACCTCAAATTCGTCAAAACAGTCCGCAATTTTCTGCCACTGTTTTTCCGGAAATCCCCACTGTTTTGTAATTTTTTTCCTCCTTTTTGTTCACTTCTTCAACTCCAATTGACATGCAAGTGTTCTACAATGTTAAGCCATCATCCCTACACGTTTTTCTTCCAAAATTTCATCCCAAAAATCACAATTTTCTGGGCAATTTTAAACCAAGCGTGTTTGTTTTGCCCTTTGTTTTATATGATTTTTAGTCTTTGTTTTGCTTCTAATTTTTGGTGAAGAATGTAGTCTAGGAAGAGAAGATAACAACCTAAATTTTGGTTATGGGTGGAGGGTGATTTTCGGATTAGTGTAGAGGAGAGAATGAGAGGAGAGTTATTTTTTTTTGTTAAGTGTAGAAGAAGATGAAGAGGTAATGTAAGTTTATAAGGAAAAAATCTGATTTTTCCTTTACACTTTGGCCCCCAAGTTCTTCAATTAGTAAATCTCAAACCCACTTCTTTTAATTCCCATAGAATTTCATAAGCCTCGTATCCTCAATGTCATAATTTTATAATACAATACTATTCCATAACGGGAATATACAATTATTGCTATAAGTATCCAACGTCACCCTTATTGTGACCAACATCTTTCCGGAATCACATCCTCTTGTATATTAATTTCTGGATTAGCATATATAAATATACTCTATATCCAAGATTCGAATCTTACCTCCTTAATTACGTCCTCTAATTATAGTCTTAAAATTACGAGGTGTAACAGTCTGCTGGACCAGGTTCTGCAGAATGTACTACATCATTGTCTTCACCATAGGCTGAATCTTCATGATTGGTTTGTCCATAACCCGGGGTACCTGACACTGCTTCAATAACATAATGTTCAGCTTTCATGAGAAACAATAGAGGCACCAGGTTCCTACCTATTGATGTTGGCAATTCTGCACTATTATCTTGCTTGACTTGACTGATCAGTCTTTCCATGTAAATTTCAATGGCCTCATCAGGAACCTTTTAAAATTCCCTATCTTGAGCTTCATCATTTTGCATCCCTTTGTCACCCAAATCATTCAATTCATCAAAAATCATATGCACACATTCAAAGATCACATGTACATTGAGTTTTCTTTATTGAAGACCTTGTAGGCCTTGCTATGTGAAGAGTAACCAAGAAAAATATTCTCATCACTTTTAGCATCAAACTTACCCAAAGTCTCCTTGCCATTGTTGAGAACAAAGCATTTGTATCCAAAAGCTCTTAGGTAAGTCTGCTTGAGTTTACTCCCATTGAGTAGTTCATTGGGAGTTTTCTCAAGAAAGGACCTGGTCATGCACCACCTTCTTTGGCGTGAAGGAAGATCTAATCTTATTCCCTTTAACATAAACATCCCATGCCTCGTGATCCTTCAACTTCATTTTTGTCAGCCCATGAAGTGAAAAACTTCATCACCAGTTTATTCGGAGGTGAAAAACTTGCAAGCTCGACCCGTCAGTGCTACAGTTCAACATCATCATTCAGAGCACTGAGACATGTCAGATCATTCCCATTTAAGGAATCAAAGTCAGCCACACAGATGTTCTTGTATCGTCTTGCTATTTAGACCACTTCTCCAAATTTGATGTTGGTGACAATGCATGAAGTCGATAGGAACTTTACTTCATTTTCTCTATCACAGATTTGAGAGACACTCAACAAGGTGTACCTCAAGCCATCCACATAGTACATATTATTAATTGCATGGGAGAATGTCTTTTTCAATTTTGTCAATGCCAAGAATGTGTCCATTCGTCCCATTACCAAAAGACACACTTCCCCTTGAAAGGCTTTGAGTGAGAGGTAATCCTCCATTTTTCCAGTCATATGCTTTGAACAGCCACTATTCATGTATCATTTTTTACTGCTTTATCTCACTCCATCCTGCAAGCAAAGTCATTGATCATATTTAGGAACCCAAATCAGTATGGGTCCCTTTGCATGATAAAAATGATGAATTAGACTTCTTTAGTCCATACATGCAGTCCTGTTTTTCTTTTGTGGGGACCAGGTCCCTCTGTTCTAGACTCATTCTCAACAAATTTCATATTTTTCTAAGCAGCTTGACTTTGGCTTTGCATGCATTTTTATAATGGCCTATTTGACCGCAGTGAGTGCATAGCAGTTGTTAGGATTAGTAACATACTTGCTGTGACGATTATAAGAAGATTTTGCCTTTTGAAAACTAACACCTTCCTTACCACTCGTGTTTCTCTTGTTCATAGAAGTAACCACCTTAGAGGATCAGGTCCACCGAAGTGACTTATCAAGATCATTTTGTACCCTTTTCAGATTCTCTTGAAGTTGTCTATTCTTTTCAAGTTCAACAATGATATTCATTTTGACCTTCTTGAGCTCACTTTCAAGCTCAAACTGAATTTCACTACCCGCATTCTTTTCTTTAGAAGGGGTGTCCACCCATTATTTAAATTAACTTTTTAACAAGAAATTTTCTCTAGACACTTTCTCAACCTATTCCTTCAATTTTATGAGATTATCCGCCATGTTATGTCTTTCTTGTTCTATTTCATCAAAATCTCCGGTTAGAACATTCTTCTCCTTAATGAGACTATGATATGCATCAATTAACACATTTGATAATGACATCAGCTTTTTCCGAGAGTAATTTTTTAAGTTTTTCTGAACATCAAGAAAGTTTACCTCCTCGTCATCTTCAACATCAGATTTGGTCATGAGTGCAAATATTGACCCATATTCTAAAGGTCCATCATCAATAAGCTGAGGACTAAGGAAGTAGCTTCTGTAAAAGTTCTTTGGTGAAATAGGAACGTGGAAGAGATGACATGGGAAGCGTAATAGGAAATGACGCGCAAATATCCACACCTATTCTAGACTAATGTCGAGATTTCAAGAGAAGCCTAAGGTAAATTTCAAATTCCTGTCATGATATTTAATGATTGTGTATTCGGGCTACTTAACAGGAATTTGATGTGTTACCCAAACATTCGAGGACGAATGTTTCTAAGGGGGGAAAGATGTAACATCCCGTACTTTCGGGTTACTGTTTAAATCGATGAGCGTTATAAAATTGCGAGGCATGTATAAATAGGTCCGAGCGTTGGGAAAAATTTATGTTATATTTACGCATGCTAATAAAAATATTTGTATGTAAAAAGGATTAAACCCCGAAATAATTTTGGACGTAAGAAGTATGACGAGGAAAGCCAAAAATAAATTTGGCACGTGCATAAAGAGGTTATGGACTAGTGTCATATCACAAAATTATGACATTAAGTATACGAAGATCTTATGAGTTTTTAGAATTTAAATAAAGTAAAATCTAGAATTAATTATGGGTGTGATTGATAAATTATGCGGAGGTAGATCGCTTAACATTTAATTAGGCTGCATGTTGGGGTATAAGGTGGCACGATTATAGTGCCCCCACCGTCAAAATATTGGCCAAGTGGGGGGACATGATCATAAGTAATCATTTGGGTTCTACCTTGGAGAATATTCACATTGGTTTGAGAGTTCATAAAAGAATCATTCAGCATTTTTCTTCATTTTACATTATAAGCTTAGCATTTCATTCCTTAGCATTCTAAGTTACTAACCTAAAGCACTGCTACCCCCCCCCCCCCAAATTCACACCTTACCTTTTCTTAAAGTAGCAAAACGTTAGGATGAAAAACATGTATTACTAGTTTAAGATGTAAAAAAAAAAAAAAAAGGAAGCAGAACGTGTACAAGAGAAAGGGGGAAACTTGTTCATGTTCACTGTCCGTAACATCTCCATATCAATTTTGGTACAACCATCTAGATTCAATTTGAAATCCAGTGTTATGCTTTCGAACAGTGTTAGCAACAATAGCAACCCTCTTAACGCAGATAATTAAATGGAATTGAGGTATATTAAGGCAAATTATTTTTTCCTTTTGACATGTTCCATGTAATAAAATATAACCGTAATATTGCTCCATAATTTATTCTACTCTTAGTAGTTAAGAATATTCATGTTATTGATTCCTATGCTGAAAGCATGTCTAAATATATTTCTAAGTTCTTATTGAGGCATACGGAAGATGTGTTGATATTCACAGTCTTAGCCAAAGGTGCAAGAATATTATATCACTCGGGGTATTTTATTATTATTCATGCATTTTCATTTGCATTGCATTCATCTACTACCCTGCACCACTGGTACTATGCACACTACTATATGGTAAATAATATATATGTAGGGGATATGGGGAAAGGGAAAGGCGTTATATACGCACACCACCTGCAGCTGGTACAGACTATCACAAAAGAGCCTGAAGAGGCCAATATGATGTGATGATGTGATGTGATGCCTGCATGGCTTATTGGGACGGGTTGCACAATCCGCAACACTAACATATATTGGAACGGGTTGCACGATCCGCAACACTGACATATATATATATATATATATATATATATATATATATATATACCGCACTTGCACCATGCATACGTTAACCACTACATGGTATGATGCCCACAGAGGCTGTCATGGTAAGGAAATTGCCCGATGAGGCCAATAAATATGGACACTGCATTGTACATAACATGTGTATTAGGGCCCTCAGAGGCAGTTCCTGTTGGTCAGTTGTTTATGTTTCAGTTTTCAGTATATTCATGTTATGCTATTATTTATGCTTGATATACTCAGTACATAAGTCGTACTAACGTCCCTTTTGTCGGGGGGCGCTGCGTTTCATTCCCGCAGGTTCGCATAGGCAAGGCAACGACCCACGTGAATAAATTGCACTTTTCAGCGGATTTTGGAAGCACTCCTCTCTTTCCGGGGTGTCGGTCTGATTTTGGTATAATACAGTTTTGCGTGTCTATATGGGTATGGCGGGGCCTTGTCCCGACCTTTGATGTTGCTACTCTTAGAGGCTTGTAGACAGGTGTCATGTGCGTAGTAGTCTTGCATGACCTTGTCGGCCTTGGTACATGTATATATATAAGTTGGTTACCTGGTTGTTCATAATTTTTTTTTACTTAATCCGTAATTAATTATGATTAGATGGTCATGGTAAGAATGGCGGTACCCGGCAGGTGGGATCCGGGTGCCCGTCGCGGCCCTACGGTTTGGGTCGTGATAGAACTATGTTAAGAATCCCATGATGGATGTGGAATGGGAATGTTGACTCCTTATATGGATTTGAATAATTCTCTGAGTTAGGTCCAAGATTCATTCTTTACATAGTATCAGAGTCAGATTCATTCCAATTATTTGTTTACCAATATTGGACCCTCAAATTATATTGTTCATGCTCCAGTTAACAAACGTCTGGATGTGCGGGGAAGTATTAAAAATCTCACATAAGATGTGAAATAGAAACACCTTATATGAAATTGAACAATTCTCACCCTACACAATTCAAATAGTAGTGTCATGAATTTGAATCTCAATAATTCTCTATTGACTGTTTCTAACATATTCTTCCGTATTCTAAGACCTCAACTCTGAAACTTCTAGTTAAAGATAAAAGTTCAGCAATTTATTTGCGCAAAGAAGTCAACAAGTTAATTATATATAGCTGCCGGCATAAGATTCTCAAACGTCTAATTGCTGCAAAGAATAAGTAAAAAAAAAACGATTTTTTTTAATTGAACAGCTCCAAACCCAAACCAATGATCATTAGTACTAAAAATTAAAAATCCCTGGTAATATGTCACTATGTTAGTCCAAACTCCAAAACAAAAATCCATATAATTTGTCACACAATCAGAAATAGTATTTGCAAAAGCAATGTCAGAAATAGCAAATTTTAGTCTCCAACTGCTCACTAGCAGATGGTTCATGGCATTTTCTTCTCTAATGATACTATCAATGGCTGGTGCAACATTCATATTTGGCCTTTATTCAGGGGACATAAAATCCTCATTAGGCTATGATCAAACAACACTAAACTGGATTAGTTTTTTCAAAGATTTAGGTGGAAATTTAGCCATAATTTCAGGTCTAATTATGGAAATTGTACCACCTTGGGCAGTTTTGGTTATTGGTGCAATTTTAAACTTTTTTGGCTATTTCATGATCTGGTTGGCTGTAACGGGGCGAATTTCAAAACCCCATGTCTGGCAAATGTGTTTGTACATATGCATTGGTGCAAATTCTCAGTCATTTGCAAATACTGGAGGAACTGTCACTTGTGTCAAGAACTTCCCCGCTAGCAGAGGCATCGTGTTAGGCCTACTAAAGGGCGACGGTTGGCCTAAGTGGCGCGATCATGACACAATTGTACCTTGCTTTTTATGGTGACAACGGGGGAGAGTCTTTGATCTTGCTGGTTGCTTGGCTCCCGGTCCTTGTTTCGTGCATATTCCTCCCTTCTATTCGGATTATGAAGGTCATTACACAAGAAAATGATGTGAAAATGTTCTATAATCTCCTTTTTGTTTCACTTGGACTTGCTATTTTTCTCTTGATTATGATCATATTACAAAAGAAATTCACTTTTAACAGGGCTGAATATGCTTTAAGTGGTGCTGTTGTTATAGTTCTGATTTTCTCACCACTGATTTTAGTCATTAGAGAAGAACTTAACATTTGGAAGACCAAAAAAGGACTAGTACCTAGTGACATTTTACAATTGAACGCATCGATTCAAGTGGAAAATCCTCCTTCATCGACAACAAATTGGACTTCTTGCTTTAAGAGCGCGTTTAATCCACCAAAGAGAGGTGAAGATCACACAATTTTGCAAGCACTCTTTAACATTGACATGTTAATTCTATTTGTAGCTACAACATTTGGGATTGGAGGGACATTGACATCGATCGATAACTTAGGCCAAATCGGGAAGGCCTTAGGCTATCCTGATTCAAGCATCAGTACGTTCGTGTCATTAGTGAGCATATGGAATTACCTCGGAAGAGTTGCCTCGGGATTTGCCTCTGAAATCTTGTTAAACAAGTACAATTTCCCGCGCCCCTTGATGCTCACTTTAGTGCTCCTACTTTCGTGCATTGGCCATCTTCTCATTGCATTTGGTGTTCGGAATTCACTCTACGCGTCCTCTGTTCTCATGGGATTTTGTTTTGGAGCTCAATGGCCATTGATTTTGTCGATAATTTCGGAATTATTTGGACTAAAGTACTATGCAACATTGTACAATTTTGGTTCTATAGCTAGTCCTATAGGTGGATATATACTCAATGTGAGAGTGGCTGGTCATTTATATGATAAAGAAGCATTGAAACAATTAGCAGCTAAAGGAATATTTACAAGAAAAGTTGGAGTTGATTTGAATTGTGCTGGAGTTGAGTGTTATAAACAAGCATTTTTAATAATTACAGGTGCTACATTTGCAGGAGCCATTATTTCATTGATTTTGGTGTTGAGAACAAGAAACTTTTATGCAAGTGATATATACAAGAAATTTAAAGAAGAGAGTCAAGTGGTACAAGCTAGCACCATTGCCACTTCAAGGGAAAATGATTGAACATCATGGTGTCGTCGTGCAGAGACCGGTCCAGAATTTTAAATTACCAAGTGTAGAGTACCAATTCAGTTAGTATTATCTTGTAACAATGGTGCAAATTTAGTAAACGTATATTGTTTTTTTAAAAAAACAATGATTTAACTATACATATTGAGTTTAAGTCGATGACAATAAGTATGGTTGAAATCAATATGGACATATTTGTCACTAGTCTGAGCGGGCGTGCTCGACTAAAAGGAGAGGAAATCTTCTTCATTTTCGACACGGGTGCAGGAGAGCAGTTCACGAAATGTGCTTTAACAACGAGTGACCTGAACAACATATACGGATCTCCTCCACTCCTTTTGTTTTACTAATGGAATATCCATCACTATCTTACTATACTTCTAAAGACTATAAAATATGATAGATAAAAGTAGTTGAATGATGATTTTATTCATTTAGCCAAGCATTGATTACAACCGAGTGAAAGAAATAATTCATTGATTATTTTCATTAATAAAGAGGTCTATATATACAATAAACAATCTCTAAATATGGAAAATCATATTCCTACTATAATACTAATATCTTAATTACACTTGTACAAGAATTTACAAAATAAGGTAAGAAACCTAACTACACTAGAATTTGTTGTTACGGTTTCTATCACACCCCAGCAGTCATAGCGGGCAGTTGGCGTACGCTGAGACTGTCCCTAAAATCTTCAAACAGAACTAAGGGAAGACCCTTAGTAAAGATGTCAGCAATTTGGTACCTTGAAGGGACATGCAAGACACGTACTTGTCCACGAGCTACCTTTTCGCGAACAAAGTGAATATTTATCTCGATATGTTTAGTGTGCTGCTATTGGACCGGATTTCCAGAGAGATAGACGACACTAACATTATCACAATAGACCAAGGTAGCTTTCTGGATAGGAAAGTGAAGCTCTAATAAAATATTACGCAGCCAACATAACTCCGACACCACATTGGCTACTTCTCGATACTCGGCCTCCGCACTGGATCGTGATAACGTAGCCTGGCATTTTGCAGACCAAGAGACCAAGTTATCACCAAGAAATATACAATAACCAGACGTTGAATGTCTGGTATCTGGACATCCACCCCAATCAGCATCTGTATACGACATGAGAGTAGAAATGGATGATGGATATAAATGCAATTCATAATCAAGTGTGCCATGTATGTATCACATAATGCGTTTGAGCGCATGCATATGCTCAATCCGCGGATCATGCATAAATAAACACACCTGCTGAACTGCATAAGTAATAACTGGTCTTGTGAAAGTAAGATACTGAAGAGCCACTATCGTAGTCTGGAATCCTCATATGGTGTGCTAGAAGTAGCACTCAGCTTCAGTTTGGTATCAACCGGAGTGAAAGAGGACTTGCAAGATGACATGTCAGCTCTCTCAATAATCTCAGCCGCATACTTCTTCTAGGATAAAAATAGACCACCTGCATGTCGAGTTACAACTATGCCAAAAAAATAACTCAAGGGCCTCAAGTCTTTCATCGCAAATTCTGAATTGAGAAGGGACATGATATACTTGCGCAAATTATCAGAAGAGGCAGTCAAAATTATATCATCCACATATAAGAGAATGTATGCTAGAGATGTACCACGACGATAGATGAACAGAGAATGATCAGACCTGTTGTGAGAAAACCTAGTAGTAGACACATAATCTGCAAACCTCTTATACCAAGCTCGTGGGGCCTGCTTAAGCCTATACAAGGACTTTTTCAGCAAACAGATATGGTGAGGATAATTGGGATCCTTAAAACCCAAGGGATGATGCATGTAAACTGTCTCCTTAAGATCACCGTGTCAGAAAATATTTTTCACATCCAACTGATGAATGAGCCATGCTTTCGAGAGAGCCAAACTAAGAACAGTGCGAATGGTAGCCGATTTGACCACCGAACTAAACGTCTCACCACAATTCACGCCAACCTGTTGAGTTTTACCATCACCTACAAGACGGGTTTTATGCCTCTCAAACGAACCGTCAAAATTTTCCTTATGAGTAAAAATCTACATAGATCGAATAATATTGACACCGGTCGGATGGGGCACCAACTCCCACGTCTTATTTTCAATAAGAGCATTATATTCATCATTCATGACCATTTTCCAATTCGGGTTATGAAGGGCGGACACTGGTTACGTGGTAGGGGTGATTTAGTGGCATTAGAATGTAAATTAAAATGACGTTTAGGTTTAAAAATACTCTTTTGGCTACGAGTAACAGGCCCTTGACTCGGAATAGAAATGGACTGAACCGGGGACGTTGGCGAATTGTCTCGGGACTGGTCAACAGGCAGTGGGCCTGCTAGCCGTGATACTAGGTCAGGCGAGTAATTTACTGGGCCAGTAGGTAGTGGGCCTGCTGGCCTGGAAAATTCGACTGGACTGGAGGTATTTGGGCCAGCAAGCAATGAGCCTGCTGGCTGAGTGACGATCTCGAGGGAAGAAGTATTGGGCAAGCAGAAAATGGACCTGGTGGCCGAGAAATAGTGGTTGATGGGCCGCAGATGTGACTCACGGGTAGAGTGGACCCATTGTTGTAGAATATACGGGGAAGGAGTATCGTCCAAAAAAATATAAGCACTCGACACAGATTTAGACACTTGAGCAAACGGGAAATGAGTTTCATCAAAAATAACATGGCGACTAATTATGATTTTATTAGAAGATAAATCAAAATATTTGTAACCACGATGATTAGACGGAAAACTCAAAAATACACAAGAGGTAGACCTCGCTTGAAGTTTATTAATTATAGTGGACGGAAAAAGTGGATAGCACAAGCACCCAAACACCGTAAGATGAGACTACGAGGGATCTTTATTGTAAAAAAATTTAAGTGGGGATTGATATGCTAAACCTTTGTTAGGAAGAATGTTAAGGAGGTAGGTTGCCATTTGTAACGCATGATGCCAAAAAGATAGGGGTAATGAAGACCTATAACTTTATTATTTAACGCCCATAATCGAAATCCAACGGATATGCTTGTAGATGATGATTGTGATAAATTTTTGGAACTTATTGTATTCTTAGAGAATTTTTTTTAGTTACTAAGAAATTTTCTGGTATTTATTATCCTACTATTTCATTTATGTTATTTTATATAGATCTAATATTTTTATTATTTAATGAATATATGAAAAATCCAACTTACGCTCCAACTATTGCAAAAATGTTTGTAAAATTAATTTTTTTTTACTTATTCCCACTATTTATTTTATTGGTGCTGTATTAAATCCTACTATTAAAGTAGATGGTTGTAATGACCTTATTGAAACGATTTATGAATGCTTTGAAATACTTCCAACAGACCTAACTAAAGAACCAACTAAAGAGGAAGATATGTCTAGCATACAAACACAATGCAAAAATATGTATATGTATTACCAAGAGCAAAGTGGTTTATGCTTCAAGTATTCAAGGCCTTCGAAATATAATGTATAGAGGTTCAAGTTCTTCACAAATTAGCGAGTTTGATGTTTATGTTTTACAAGGTGTTGTACCGTTCGAATCAATTGCCAACGAAAATGGACGTGAAGACTTGCTGAAATACTGGAGAGAGAATGAGAAGACATTTTCAACTCTATCAAAGATGGCCCGAGATGTGTTGAATATTCAAGCGTCATCAACAACTTCTGAAAGTGCTTTTTCAGTCGGAAAGTTTCAAATAGGAGAGCACAGACACTCATTGGCGGAAAATAGTTTGGAGATTGCAGTTTTATTTAGAGATTGGATTAGAGCGGAGCGTAGAATGTGCGGTCAACCGGAGATCAATGAAGAAGACGACTACAACTACAACGAAATCTTATCCGATGGAGCAGGAGCGACGTTGAACAATTTGACCAACAACTTTCAATTCCAACAGAAGATCCTTAAGAGATTGTCAGAAAATTAGAAAAAATATGGTTGAATATGTAATATTTTTAATGGCAATTTTACTATGTGATTTGTAACTTTTGAACTACGAAATAAAGTTGCAATTTTGAAATTGTATTACAAAAAAATCATATTTATATTAAATAATAGAAGAAACAATTAGCCTTTGAGATGTTTTTTCACTATTTTATTCAATTACTTAAGTGTTTAAATATATATATTTTTAAAATTAAGTGTCTAGAAAGAAAAAAAATTAAAGTCCCCCAAAATCCCCCTATCCGTCCCGTCCTCCCAAATCCCGTCCCCTCTGTCGGTGGGATGTGGGACGGGACGGGACCTCTTCCTGTCCCCCATATCCTGGCCCGCCCTGTCCCGCCAAACCTGATCCCGACCCCCCACCCTGTCCCTCCAAATCCCGTCCCGTCCCATCCCATTCCATCCCACTAGCCACACTTAGTTGGAAATAAAAGCAATGAATTCAATTGGCTTACTAATAACAATTTATGTCCAATCTAAGTTTCTTGTTTTGCCATTGTTTTTCACTTTTTTGTCTTGGTACTCTTACTACCATTTCAGGGATAACCAATTCATTGGGTCACTTTCAATTTTGCATTGTAAGTTCATTTATTGTAGTAGGTTATTACTTGTCATGAAAAATTACCTTTGATAGGGGCGAAGCCAGATAAGACTTAGGGGTTCAGAAAATAAAACTGTTTATATATGATTATATATATAGTTGTGTTGGGGCCTGGGGGAGGAGTTCAAGTGGATGAAGCAGCCCCAACTGAAACGGGATGACGGTCAAATGAACCTGGGTCCGCGTGAACGATCCCAGGAAACAAAAAATTTCGCCACCTTCCCAGAGTTCAGCTAGCTTGAGTCTAACTCTGCAAACCCCAGAAGCGAACGTAACAATAATTGATGGAAACGTACGAACATCAAATCGGCAACAGGGAGTTTAATTGATGAACTGCTCGCCAGCTCCCCCATGGAATAAATCAGGCCAGCGTCGAATGGTTTACCTCTTAACTTTTATGGATGGGAAGCCTGTTGCTTAACTTGAAAAAAGAAAAGTTGATAAATCTGTAGACAAATGGAAATGAACATTAATTGCCTATATTATCGGAGATAGTCCTGGATATAATGCAATGCAGCGTTACATGCAGTTCAGTGTGGCACCAGCAGAAGGCTTCTCAATATAGCAGCAAACCTAGACCTTGCAGATCAAGCTCTCCAAGAAAAGAGACCCATCAGGCTAGTAGTGTGAACTATGTTGTTAGTCCTGTTTTCAATTTAGCATACTTTCCTGTGTTGGCAAGTAATAGATTTGAGGCAATTGCTGAGATCCCGGTGATATCCAAATTCCTCCTGTAGATAAAGGAGGTGGTTCCACTAATCATTAATGTCTTGGTTATTTTGGAACATAAGAGGGATCAATAAGAGATATAAACAGAAGGAACTGAGGAACTATATTAGAATAAATAACATTACTTTAGCTGTATTGTAGAGACTAAAGTGAAGGAAATAAATGCAAAAAAGGTGGCCAACTCCTTGGTTACCAGATGTGAGACCTTACACAAGTATCAACATGCTGTCAATAGTAGAGTTTGGGTAATGTGAGACAGTGATCACTATATTATTACTCCAATTATGATGGGAGCACAATTTATTTACTGTCAGGTTAAGGGGGCTGAGAAGTGATAATGATTGCCTGATTACTGTAGTGTATGGCTACAATGCAGTAGAACAAAGGAAATCCCTCTGGGACTCTTTGCAGAATATTTTCCAGGGCATCTCCCAACCATGGATTATTATTGGTGATTTCAATGCTGTCTTATATCCTGGTGATAGGTTAATGGGCAATCCTGCCAGTTTACCAGAAATTCAAGACTTCTCTGATTGTATGACTCATCTGGCTATTAATGAACTTCCTTGGATTGGTGAGTATTACACTTGGTCCAATAAGCAACAAGATCCTGACAGAATATGGAGCAGAATTGATAGAGCTTTTGGTTATTATGAACGGATGATGAAATGGGGACATGTGGAGACTAAGTATGGGCTTCCTTTTATATCTGACCATGCTCCAATGATATTATCTTTATGTTCACATGTATGGAAAAGTAAGGTTCCTTTTAGGTTCTTCATGTATGGGCTAATCACTACAAAAAATGGGTAATTTGCGGAGGTTGAAAGTTGCAATTCGCGGAGGTTTTAGCTTTCGCTAGTTGCTAGAAGAGATTAAAACCTCCGTGAATTGCAACTTTCAACCTCCACAAATTACCCTTTTTTTTTGTAGTGAATCATCATAACTTTATGTCCATTCTAAAGGATCACTGGGAGCATTCAACCAAGAAAAGAAGTATGGGAAATGTTTGGAGTAAACTCAAGTCACTCCAACCCAAGTTGAAGCAGTTGAACACACAAGAATTCAGAAGTATTGGCCAAAAAATTGAGATTGCTAGGACTGAACTTGCGCAAGTACAAAGAGGCATCTCTACCTCCTACTCTAATGCACTACTTGAGACTCAGAGAATTCTACTGCAGAATTCGGAACAGTGGTCACTTATTGAGGGAAGTGTCCTACAACAGAAAGCAAGGGCAAAGTGGATCAGGCTTGGAGACTCAAATAACAAATATCTCTCAGCCATTATGAAGGAGAGAGCTTTGAGAAAGCAAATCACTAAGCTCACAGCTTTAAATGGAAATCTTTTGGCTGACCCTGAGGAAATTAGCCTGGAGATCACTGGTTTCTACAAGTCACTTATGGGATCTTCTGCAAGGGTGCTACCTGCTATTGATAAGAGGAAAATGTTAACTTTAACACATCAGCAGGAATTGGATTTGTGTGCACCTATTCTTGATCAGGAGATTATTGATAGCCTTGGTGCTATTGGAGATAACAAAGCTCCAGGAATCGATGGCTATAATGCTGTATTTTTCAAAAAAGACTGGCCCATTATTCAGGATGATGTATTAGCAGCTGTCAAGAATTTCTTTATCATAGGAAAACTGTACAAATCTATCAACTGTTCCACCATCACACTCATTCCAAATGTTGATAAACCTGATACAGTCAAGGACTTCAGGCCCATTGCTTGTTGTACCATCTTCTACAAAGTGATTTCCAAGTTGCTGGCCAACAGATTACAGAAGGTTATGAGTGAAATTATTTGTGAAGCACAGGAAGGATTTATTCCTGGGAGCAAGATTGGTGACAATATTATTATAGCTCATGAATTGGTGCAATCCTACTCTAGCAAGAACCTCTCTCCTAGGTGCATGATTAAAATTGATCTTCAGAAGGCATATGATTCAGTGGAGTGGATCTTCTTACAACAAGTCCTGGAGGAAATTGGGTTCCCAAATCGGTTTATTGCTTGGATCATGGAGTGTGTTAGAACAGTTAACTACATTTTCATTAATGGCCCTTTCTGTTTGCCATATCTATGGAATATCTGAGCAGGTGTCTTGTTGGGCTGAAAGAGAACAGTGAGTTTCATTTCCATCCCAAATGTGCTAAAGTAAGGATCACCCACATCAGCTTTGCTGATGACCTATTACTCTTCACTAGGGTGACTTGGCATCAGCGAAGGCTCTATACAACTGTTTTACTGAATTCTCTAAAGCTTCTGGGTTACAAGCAAATCTTGAGCAGAGTTCTGTGTATTTTGGAGGGGTCCCTCAAGCAGTACAAGATGATATTTTGCAACACCTAGGCTTTAGTAAAGGAGAACTCCCATTCAAGTACCTTGGCATTCCACTCTCTACTAAGAAGGTGTCACTTATGCAAAGAAGCCTCTCATTGACAAGATCATTGCTAGAATTTCATCATGGACATCAAAAAAATTATCTTATGCTGGTAGAGTATAGTTAGTCCAGACTGTTATTTTTGGAATTCATGCTTACTGGGCTCAACTATTCATCATTTCGTCAAAGATTCTTAACTTGATAGATGGATATTGTAGAAGCTATGTTTGGTCAGGGGCTAATGAGATTACTAAAAAATTTTGGTTTCTTGGGCCAGAGTTTGTTTGCCTAAATTCACTGGTGGGCTAAATCTGGTAAATCTTCATTTGTGGAATAAAGCTGCAATTTCTGAAACATGTTGGTACTTGTCCAACAAACAGGACAAACTCTGGATAAGGTGGATTCATGCTTACTACACAAAGGGAGCTATGTTTCAAGATATTCCAATTCCTAAGCAGGCCTGTTGGATGGCGAGAATGATTTTTGCTGCCAGAGACACTCTAGCTCTTGTGAGGGATTGTATCATGCCTGAGAAGAGACTTATCAGACAAATCTACCTGCAGCTATTAGGAGATAATCCTATTATGAGTTGGAAGAGTTTAATGTTTCAGAACCATGCACGACCAAAGGCAATCTTTACTATGTGGCTTCATCTTCATGACAATCTACTAACTTCTGATAGATTAATCAAGTGGGGTATCAAGGTGGATCCCATGTGTTCTTTGTGTTAACTGACTCGTGATAGTAAAACCGACCTGTTTGTTGAATGTCCCTATACAAAGCAGGTGTGGAAGAAAGTATTAGGATGGATTCAAAGAGATACTGTCAGTGGACCAATTGGGATCAATATCAACAATGGGCTGCTACTTGGGCTAAAGGGAAAACTCCCAAGGCTGGTGCTTTTAGATTGGTATTTGCTGAAGTTGTGTATGCAGTTTGGACAGAGAGAAACTTGAGAATTTTTGAGAAAAGATTTCGGGATTGTGACAACATTGCAAGGGAGGTGGCCTACATTTCAAGTGTGAGAGGTGCAGCAGGGATACAACAATTGATGCATAGCTATAGATTCTAAATTTCTGCTGTATAGTATTGTATAGGTCTTCCTCTTTCTTTTGTGTACTGATAGAGATAGCAAGCAGTGTTTGCTATGCTATGGTTTTGTAAGGACTCTACTTGGTGATTAATACACACGGTTAGTTACCAAAAAAAAGCACTATAAGTAGATGGAAAATATTCTTACTGGGCCTAAAACACATATTTCATAATTAAGGTGAATTCTAGTTCGCGTTCTTTTTTTTGGTTTCCCACCCGGTGTTCGGTATCCGTATTGGAGCTTGACTATATCCGGATTCATACTACGTAGGGCCCATTTTGGAGGAAGCGCTCCCTAACAAGGATTTTTTCATACTTAGGACTCGAACTCGAGACATTAAGAGAGAAGCCCCATCCACTGCACCACATCATTTGGTGATTGGTTCGCGTTCTTGATTGATCACATGTTCTTTCTTCTAATGAAATCCATCTCCTTTTTACTTTTTTTTTGTTTTGACAGAGACCAAGAAACAAAAGGAAAATTTGGTGCGACTCTATTTCAATTCAGAAAATAGTTTAACGTAATTGGAAAATGCATTTAAATGAATTGCTATCGCAATTTGAGTTAGTTTAATTACGATTGAGGCCGAGGATCTATCAGAAACAACATCTTTACCTGCCTGCGTACACTTTAGTCTCCCCAGACCCACTCATGAGATTACACTGAATATGTTATTGTCGTTTAATTACGATTGAGATCATTTTAATTGTATAAAAATAAATCCTTGAATTTTGAAATATTGATAGTATGACTACTTGTTCTCAAAGTGTAATGCGGAAAACGTGATATTGTTCTCAAATGATGATATTGTCTTTAATAATGTCATTTCATAAATATCTTCAATTCTTTATTTTATAATTTTAGAGGAAAAGTCTCTTGATTGCTTTGTTGAGTCATTATCAGCTGAAGCTCGATACTCCACTGCAAGATAGACAAGAAATGAAAATCATCAAATCATAGAGGCATAATTTCACCAAAAATGAGTGAAAGTTCCCATCAAAATAAGTTAGGTTAGAACTCCAATTTTGAAAATTAAAAGAATGCATAACGGTTGATTTGATATGACCGTTCCCTTTGGTAGGATTTAGGTCATGGTGATGCAAAGGCGACCTCCTAGGCAAAAGTAGGGAAAAATTCAAAATAAATAAATAAATTAAAATTCATGACACTATCATAATATCCCGGATGAAATCCAAAATGCTATCATGGAGTTTCACTTTTTTAAAAGATTTCAAAGATATTTGTGACAATATCTTGAATTTTTCACTTTTTTTGTTCGAAATTCATGGCACAATATCATGGCTAGCCCGAACACTGTATTATGATTAAGAAATCGTGACATTATATCAGCGCATTTTCAAATACTGATTATTTTTTTTATCAACCGGTCCAAAAATGGCTATCCTTTACGAAATTTTACCTCAAAATTATGACATTATTGCTGGTCCTATTTTTTATAATCTAACAAAAGTTGAAACAAGTGAATTGGTCAATTAGAGTTTGCCTCAGAATAGCATGCGCAATTGCCTAAGTTGGAGGGGATCACAACGTCGTACTAACGTGGTTGTGTGGGTATATTATATATATGTATAGAAAGAAATATTCCCTCCATCTTATTTTATGTGAATGTATTATTATTTTGGGAGTCAACAATATTTTCTTTATTATGATTTTCTCAAACTTTTTAAATTTTTTGAATCTTTAGCTATTTGACGTATAGTATTTTTCATATAATTTGCAAATGTGTAAATTTTGTTTTAAAAAAAAATAAAATCTATATCCGAATTCGAAAATCATGTTTTGACCCTCATACTCCGACCCTTAGCTTTCACATAAATTGAAATAAAAGGAGTATTGTTTTTACCCTACTTACATAGTGTGATTTTCGTCCAAACGAAGTCAATTGGACCCCCTTCCTTACCTTTAGCTCCACTCTTGATGGTGGTGGTGCTCGATTATTTTTTATTTTCCATTCAGTATTCGATATCCGATTTGAGATTTGATTATTCGATCGGAAAGTCCGACTCCATTTTAATATTCGATCGGAAAGTCCGACTCCATTTTAATATTCGAACTCAAAACCTCAAATTAAAAATGAAGCGATACTTATCACTGCACTACGACTTAACTTTTTGTGGTTGTAAGTGCAATCTGATATATATAGCTCTAGAACTTAACTTTAAACATGCTATATGTCGGTCAATATAAACTCTTTATACACCCATCAAGAGCATTTAATAGTGGAAAATGAAAATGATTGATCATCAAAACTCCAAAGTAAGCTTTTCTTATCTGGTCAAACCCACCCAACAAATTAGGAAAGTGAGGTATGTAATTTTCCTAAATAAAATGAATCTTTGATTTTGTTAAAAGGAAGAAAGAATGAACAAAAAGAAGTGCAATACCTAATACTACTTATCTAGTTACACGTAAAAAAGACACATGATGTTCCACTTGGCAATTTAATGAAGAAATATGACAATTCTAGTGTCTAGTCAATTTCTAAAAGAGATATACCAGATTTTCTTTCCCTATTACGTAACCTATCCACCCACCACCACCATCAAAGTGGCGGAGCCACAATCTGTCATGGGTGTTATAGATGTATTTTATATATTGAACACCCTTAATATATATATATATTAATACTTCTTTAAATTCGAACACCTTGATAAAAATTCTGATTCCGCGCATCATCATCACCATGGCAAAAGCAGTCAGAACCAAAAATTTTTACATGGGGATACAAAAATGCTACACCTAAGCTAAGATTTAATAAATCCTATAGTTCGAGTTGATCGCTAGCTTATATATTGTTGGTACTTACCTATTGAAAAATTATGTAACATAGTCATTTTTTTTAGTTTTGTATCAGAAAAATCACTTAATATTTGAAAATAATTTAACAAATTAGTCAGTTTTCTTGAATTTGCAACACAAAAATCACTTTACTATTTGATATATCACAACAAATATACTCTTAGCCGAAAAGTGTATTTCCAGTAGCAATTTAATGACGTACCATACAATATTTGAAGCCAAGAAATACAAAACATAAAACCATTTTAACCAAAATAGGAATATCCTACCCATGACCCGACCCGTATTACATAGAAAAGGTCTCTTATGTGTTTGGAATTGCACACTGATCAGGAGACGATAAAGTCTGGTTCACTTAGTTCAACTACGGCTAATACTTTTGACACCAAACGTAAATATATACTTGAATATTATTAACAAATATTTAAACTAATTTTTTTGAAAATACAATAATTTAATAGTAAGAACATCACAAGGTTGAGTTCATAAAATTAAATTCTGGATCCCCCTTATAGGACCCTCAAAAACTAATATTCAAGTGTAAAGATACATAGAATTCGTCTCATTTCGTACAATGCATGTGTAAGGCAGAAAAAATTTAAGCTGTCATTTTCATTATTATAAGGCCCACCCTCCACTTGCAAAAGCAATAAAACGATGGTCAACTATCAAGTCAATATGAAATTCCATTCCAAAGTTCAGATTACACACAACTCAAGTAAGTCCTTAATACTATCACACATGTAATCATGGTTGGGTGGATATGATGTTCACATGGGACTCTATCCTTAAATTAGAGGTTTCGAGTTTGAGTCTTGAGATTGAAAAATTCTAATAAGAAGTGTCAGAAACGGATTCAAGATTTAAGTTTTATGAGTTTAATTATTAAGATTTACAATTGAACACATTACATCTTTAAAATTATGAGTTAATATTTACTATTTGTTGCAAATTTAGTGAACTTTTACACATAAATTTCTGCATCGCCCCGAAAGTACTGTTCATATGAACTTGGTACCTGTTAAGAGTCTCATATCGGATATGGAACGAGAACATGGACTCCTTATATGGATTTGAACAATACTCATCCTACAAGTTAGCTTTTTGGGTTGAGTTAGGCCCAAGATCCATTCTTTACATGGTATTAGAGTCAGACTCATTCCAATTCTTCGTTCACCGATGTTGGGCCCCAAATTATATTATTTACGCTCCAGTTAACGACTCGGCGTGTGGGGGAGTGTTAAGTTTTCCACATCGGAAATGGAATGGGATCAATGAATCTTGGGCCTAACCGAAGGCTACATCCGCCTCCGAAGAGTGTTTCCCTAATTGATGGATATTTATGCAATGTAAATCATGATTAGTCGGCCCCAAAGGGCAAGCTTCAGTTTCCCTTTAATAAATTTTACGCGGCGAGATTAATCCCCTAACACTACCAAACAAATATATATACGTCCCATAGTTCACTCAACATTTACACAACCAAAACATTCAAGCTGACCAAAGCACCAAAATATATCTCCTTATCATATTATGCCAAAAGAAAAATGGTGAACACAAAGCCGATGAATGAACATGGTGGCCTTAACTGCATGGCGAGTTTTGGCCACCATGTTTTCACAGGCCGATGGTTCATGGTATTCGCGTCCCTTTTAGTCATGTCCATGGCTGGAGCAACCTACATGTTTGGCCTCTACAGCGGTGAAATCAAATCGTCGTTAGGTTATGACCAAACGACGTTAAATTTGTTAAGTTTCTTCAAAGATTTGGGTGGTAATGTAGGGATTATTTCTGGTTTAATCAATGAAGTAACTCCACCATGGGTGGTACTATTCATTGGTGCAATTATGAACTTTTTTGGGTATTTTATGATATGGCTATCAGTGTCAGGACACATAGCAAAACCGGCTATCTGGCAA
Organism: Anisodus acutangulus; assembly: GCA_029783415.1. Classification (NCBI taxonomy): domain Eukaryota; kingdom Viridiplantae; phylum Streptophyta; class Magnoliopsida; order Solanales; family Solanaceae; genus Anisodus; species Anisodus acutangulus. Next base: position 45,686,087 of record CM056505.1, read on the forward strand.
ATGTGTTTGTACTTTTGTATTGGTGCAAATTCACAAACATTTGCTAATACTGGTGCATTAGTCACCTGTGTAAAAAATTTCCCAGAAAGCAGGGGAAGTTTATTAGGCCTATTGAAAGGATTTGTTGGGTTAAGTGGTGCAATTATCACACAATTGTACCATGCTTTTTATGGTAACAATGGTAAGTCTTTGATTTTGTTAATTGGTTGGCTTCCTGCTGTTGTTTCTTGCATTTTTCTACGAACGGTTCGAATTTTAAAGGTCGTTCGACAGGCCAACGAGACCAAAATATTCTACAAACTTTTGTACATTTCGCTTGGCCTAGCCGGTTTTATCATGTTAGTCATCATCATTCAAAATAGAATCAATTTCACGAGGCTCGAGTATGCAGGAAGTGCAGCCATTGTACTGATTATGCTCTTTGCCCCGTTAATTGTGGTGTTTCAAGAAGAAATTAAGCTTTGGAACATTAAGCAACAAGCCTTGAATGATCTTCAATTGAAAGTTGTTAGTGAAAATCCGCCCTCAGTAGAATTGACTCAATCCCAAAAGCTAGCACAGACACAGGGTGAATATGAGGAAAAGCCAACTTCTTGTTTTAGCAATGTGTTCAATCCACCACCAAGAGGGGAGGATTATACGATATTGCAAGCGCTTTTTAGCATAGACATGATCATTCTGTTCACCGCAACAACATTTGGTGTGGGCGGGACATTGACAGCTATCGACAACTTAGGTCAAATCGGAAAGGCTTTAGGCTATCCGGAGAAAAGCATCACGACATTTGTGTCACTAGTAAGCATCTGGAACTACCTCGGACGAGTTGTATCAGGCTTTGTGTCCGAAATCTTCCTGACAAAGTACAAATTCCCGCGCCCTATGATGCTCACGTTAGTCCTCCTCCTCTCGTGTTCAGGCCACCTACTCATCTCCTTTGGCGTCCCTAATTCCCTCTATGTCGCGTCTGTACTAATGGGGTTCTGTTTCGGGGCTCAATGGCCTTTGATTTTCGCGATCATATCCGAGCTATTCGGGCTGAAATACTACTCAACATTGTACAATTTTGGTGCTGGTGCTAGCCCTGTTGGTGCATAATTGCTCAATGTTAGAGTGGCTGGACATTTATATGATAAAGTAGCTACAAAACAAATGTTTGCAAAGGGGCTAAAAAGGGAAGATGATCAAGATTTAACATGCATTGGAGTGGAGTGTTACAAATTGTCCTTTCTTATAATTACTGGTGCTACATTAATAAGTTGTGCTGTTTCTTTAATTCTGGTTATTAGAACAAGGAAATTTTATAAAGGTGATATTTATAAGAAGTTCAGAGAACAAGCTATTGTTATTGATGATCCTGAACAGATAGGTACTAGTTCTTGATTAATTTCATCATCATGTATTAAATTTTATTTGATTAGGAAGTATTATTAGTGAACTTCAGCCTGTATTTAATAAATAGTTTCCTGCCTCAGGTCAAAAATGAAAGAATTATGAGCAATTATTGAGTCGTAGGAATAATATGTTCTATCATTTTCAGTAATAAACAAGTATTACAGATTATTCACATGTTCTTGTTTACTTTTTTATTTTCCTATTCCTGGCCGCTAAACTGTTGGTTCATGATTTTAAGTTTATGAGTTTTGAATTATAATTTTTTTATTTACTAGATTTTAAATAAATTATTTAGACATTTTGAATAATTTCTTTACTATAAATACAAAATTTGGGTCAAAACTATTGAGTTCTGCTGAACTAGTTCCTCCATTCCGGATAACAAAAATAGTACTACAACATTTTTCATCCTGGAATGATTTCAAAAAGGTCTTTTGTACATAGTAGATTTTATATCGAGCTACTAGTACAAGATAAGGGGGTATTTTCGATTTGTAAATCAATATGCTTGGAAGACTGCTACTAGCTACCAATAGTATCAACTATCTCTGCAAAATTGTTGATTAGTGGCAGAGGCAGAGCTAGAATACAACTTATATCTACCTACGAATCAGGTAATTTTTATTTTAACTTTGTATATATATTAAGAAATCACTATATTATAAATATTAGACCGTGAATCCAATTATTATTATTATATATTAACTTGTGGTAAGGTAGGAACCCAATTAGTTAATAAATAATCAGTACTGCACACAAATGTGTTTTTTTGCTTATCTAAGCTTGTGAACTTAGGGAAAGCATAATAATTATTATTCCTTCTTTGTTTAACATCTAATTGTTAAAATATTCTGTTAATCTAACCCGTGGGAGGAATATTCATTAGAAATTTGAGATGTTGTCACAAATATTGGCCATAATTTCCTCTCCTTCGTAGGGAACCAGACTAAGATTGATAAATTTAAGGATAATGTGACTCTTTGTTCTCTTGGCACGTTCTCTCGAAGCATTTTGTCACAAAATTAACATCTAGTATGTCATACTAGGGTGAAAAAGGAATATACTAAGGGGTTGTCGGGTAGGGTGTATAAGAATAGTACTGAGTATAGTGTATTAATAATGTTGGATTAGTCATTATTATTTATCGACTGTTTGGTTTGTTATATTAAATAATATGCAATGCATAATTTCTAAATAGTACTGAATAGGGTGTGTTAGAATATGAATAATACTGGTATTGTTAATGTGATAGTTTACTATGTTTATGAATAATATCGAATAGAGTATATAACTAATTGTCTAATACAAGTATTAGTTATACATAAGTTGAAAACACTACCAAACAGAGGATTAAACAATATCAAAGCTAATATCAGTATTAGTTTTTCTAATACCCCTACCAAACGACCCATAATTGTTTAGAATTTAAATTTAATTGAACTGTATCTTTTTGAGTCATTGGCGTAATCTTTTCAAGGAAAAGTGTGGACTCAAAAGAATTTTTTCTATAACGCCAAAATAATACTTGTCTGGGAATCATAAATGCCACAGATACGAACATGTATTTCTTGCCATGAATTTGACAATTGACAACCACTAAACCAAAATAAAAGGTCATTCTTGTAGAAAAAAAACAAAAATTGGGTTTTACTTGAAAATAACAGAGGAGCATAGCCAAAAAATTAAAGTAGAAGAGACACAAAGTAGTCTGCGTGCCATTAAATTTCATCAATGAGTGTCTCATCTTTCTGTTATAGTAGCACATTATTAATCACCATTGTAGTGGATGGATGTGATTCCTCCACGCTTAATTAGAGTTTTCATGTTCGAACTTTGAGAATATAAAAAATCCCGACAATTAGGTTCGCTTCTTTCTTTAATAAGTCTTACGTAACTCGAATTCATATTAGTCAAGACCTTGAGATAGATATAGAATACCGAGTGAAAAAATTCAAAAAAATCTTGGTAAAGAGCGATTACCTAGTGACGAAATTAGAAATTTCATTATGAATGTTCAAAATTTAATGTTATGTATAAGAAGTGAGACAATATACATAATATAACTTTTCAGACTAAGCTTCAATTGAGCACCTTTTAGTCTATGTAACTACACCACTGCATTTTTCTTTGAGTGAGTCTTAGTGGCACAAATCCAAATTAGTCGAGATCTCAAAACAGATATAAAATATCAAGTGATTTTTTTTAAAAAAACACTAATTATATGTATGCCCACATAAACCTATCGTCATTAATGTTTTCTTGGGCCACCCACCATGATGTATAAATGATATGTATGCCCACATAAACCTAATAATAGAGCAAAAATGACTGTTAGAATTTTAATTTTATCCGTTCAATGTCAAGAGTCAGAGTCTGAGATAAACGCAAACCAACCAAATTCAACGCATGCTTCTATTCGTTTTCTGTTGCTTTCATCTCATATGAACAAAACAAATGAAGAGCCCACCCCTTTTACAAGTTGTTTTTAAAAATACTCAGTGCGAGTGTCTGTCTCTACCGGTGTGAAAGTATTTTACTGAGCACATGTTTAAAGATGAAATGAATTTTTAAAAAATTTATGATTTAAAATAAGTCATAGATATTAGTGTGACTATAAATTATCTTATTAAAGATAAAATGAAAATTTTAAAATTAAATTATTACTAAAATATAGAAATTTGTCATTCTTTTTTAAACTAACTAAACATGAACGAGTGTCACGTAATTTAGAACGAAAGAAATATTACTCTTTTTATTTTCAATTTTTGTGACGTAATACTATTTGAAATATTATTTGGTGCGTGAATATCACTTACTATCGACGTGGCAACGAAACAAACGAAAAAAAGATATGTCAACAATGGTAAAACAACGTACCTCTTCGATTAAAATGACAAAAAAAATAAAGCTCAGCATATTTACCCCCCATTAACAATCATCAATTTCAATTCTATTCCTATATAATTAAGTGATGTGGATTTACTTTTAAAATGATATGAAATTGGATTTGAGGTAATCTATATTATAAACCCAAAAAATTACATTGTGCAACTGCCTCTCCCACTATTCACAAAATACATCTTCCATTTTATAAAGTTCATTCAGGCTTCTAGTTCTTTTTTTGTGAAATCAAATGGAGAAATAGGATTCATCAAAAACTACAACTATTGATTCCACCAAGTGGAAAAATCAAATGGAGAAAATAGATACAAAAATTACAAAAACTGTTGAATCCGTCAAAGATTCTAAGTATAATTTGGCGCTACAAATCTTACTACTTGTATTAGCTATTGCAATGGATATCGCTCTCGCTTTTCGCATGTTCTATCTTCAGGAGGATACTACAATGTTTCATGAACCCAAATTTCAAATTGAGGCGTCTCACCCTTTTCATTCTCTGTGCTAACTCGTTATGTTCATCCTTTGATTTGGCACAATCCTGATAATTGGAACCTCGCCTTCTCGGTTCAAAATCTTAATCATAATTTTGAATTCTATTACGATGATCTTGAGTCTAGTATATCCTACAACGACACCATCCTTATCACGACCCCAAATCACAAAGTCATGAGGCACCTACCATTTCTCACCTCGGTAGGAGAACCCTTCCATTAATCAACAATACAACCAACAGTTAAAGTAAATTAAACGGAATAATATAAAGTCTAACTCATATCATAAAAGTAAAAGTGCGGAATATACGAATACGAACACAACCCCCCAAAGAAACGTGGCCTGAACAGCACAAGAGCTACTACCAAAATCTATTAGTCTGAATAATACATAGGATCAAATGGAAATACCATCTCAGAAGTCAAAGTAAAGACAATAATAGGGAAAGAGTCTACGGGCAGCGGATCGTCCAGCAAGCTCACCCTAAAGACAGGTAGCCTCGGGATCAACCCCGAGGAGACGATGTAGATCTGGTCACGTACTCTGCACTCAAAAGAATTAAGCAAGGTAGTATCAGTACATACACTATGTACCGGTAGATATTATAGGCTGACAAAAGGTAGCTAACATATGTATAAGAAAGACGTTGAAAGATAGACATGCTCACAATTAAGTACACGTAATATCATAGTCCAAGAATAATCCACCAAGTATAGGAAATCAAGTCAGGATCAAATATGTGAATGAATGATGAATAAATATGCAATGCAATGTAATGTAGTGGCCACATGAAATATCCGTACATACATGCTTCAGGCGAAATATATCATCGTCCCGGCAGTCATGACACATGAAGGACCCGCGACGTCCATGTACCAGTCACTCCCTGTTTTTAACAGTATTCTTGTTCTTGATGATATTCATCAATTTTAAAGAGAGTGCTGAACTCTGTTACATATTACCGCTTGTAACATGACTCTGATACCAAAAGAAGTCACGAGGGATAATTTTTGCCTATAGCACTAAACAATTGTCTTGACATCTTTTCGATGGTAAACAAGGATAATTAATTAAAGTTCGGGGGGTGAAAAGCACAATTTATCAAAGCTTAGCTTTCAAAATTAAACAAAAATTCAACTTTCTTGTGTACACCCAAACACCACACCGAGCACAACGAAGCAACAGTGAAGAGAACAACGAAAAGCAATCAATTCTATCACAGGTCACTCCAAATCTTAATTCTCTTTTATATTTTATATTTATTTTTAATTTTTCTGTTCAAAATCGAATCTTGATATATAGCTTAGGGTTTATTTTCCCATAATTTAAGGTACAAAATGTTAGTATTAACTTTCTTGATTGTGCTTAAATATATAAATTTTCATGTGTTAATTTAGATGGAAATAAATTCAGATCGGTTCATATGGTTATTTAAGTAAACCTCATGTTTATAGAAAGAGCTAAAAGTTTTTTTTTTTTGTATTTATGTTAGACTGGTATTTATGTGTTGATGAATTTAGCTTGAAACTTCAATTTAGGAAATATGAAGTTAAAATATTTTGGGGGTTTTCTTTTATGTAATTATCAAGTCCAAACAAACAACAACATACCCCGTGTATTTCCACAAGTGGGGTCTAGGGAGGGTTGGATGTACGCATACCTTACCTCTACCTTTGTGGTGGGGTAGAGAGGCTGATTTTGATAGACCCTCGACTCAAAAGAAACATAGTCAATGCATAAATTTAAGAAAATAAGACAACAAAATATCACGATAGAGAACAAATGAAGCAACACGTAATTATTAAGTCCATTTCTAATATAAAAATTGGATTTTGTTGCATTTGAATTTTGGATTATTAATGGTGGTTGATTATACTGGGTATGTTGTTGTAATGGTGGTTGATTCAATAAATATGTGAAGATGAATCAAAATTTTCAAGAATTAAATGTGGAAAAAAAATTCATTTTGGCCCATGAAGTTGATTCTAGTTATGTTTATACTGGTTTGTTTTTTTTTAGTTTTAGAAGGGATTTTAATTTTGTTTTTTGAAAATTCAGAGATTTATACCTGCAAGGCGTAGGCCTCATGGCGAAGATAAAACCACAAGCTCTATTGCTGCAAAGCAAAAAGAAGAAGGGGCCGAGTCGTATTAGTGTCCCTACAATTATGCTATATGGCTTAGTTGTTGCTATGATGGTGTTTTTCCTGTTTGCTACTTATAGACACTGGTCTCGAAGGTTTGTCAAAATCCTTTCTGGAGTGCATGCTATTATTGCTATATCTATCTTAGATGCTTGTTATAGATGCTTCTAGGGTCTAAATTTCATTATTTTGAGCTGTTTATTGATATGTCGAGCTTAGTTTTGGTTACATATGGAAAACAAGTCGAAAGAGAGATAAATCTGTATGGGTACAACTATTTTTTTTATAACTGAGAAGTTCCTGAGAGCTAATGGCTCATTTGTTTGAAACTCGATGGATTACGGATACAACTATAAAAGTAGTAGTAAAGCACATTTAGGGAGAAAAAGAAAATTTCTTTACTTTTTAACTCAACAACAACAACAACATACTCAGTGTAATTCCACTAGGTAGGGTAGGGTCTGGGGAGTTAGAGTGTACACACACCTTACCCCTACCTTGAGAGGTAGGGAGACTGTTTTTGAAAGACCCTCTGCTCAAGAGAAAACATGACAATAATAGGTCAGAGAAGATTTGAAAAAAGTAAAGTCAAGTAAGGTAAAGTAAAGAGATCATGGCAAAATACTATGGATAAGCATTAATGTAGAAATTATAACAGTAAATGCATCAAACTAGTATGATAATCTGAGTATTAGAAATAGCAGATAGTAACAGGAAATCGAGGTAGCACTACGCCTGCTCAAAAGAGATTTTGTCCTTTTAGTGGGTGGATTGGAGGATGTGCCGACATTTATGGATGATGGGATGAGTTGTGTATTCAAGGATCTAAAGATCATGACATAGCAGGGTTCAATTCCAACCGAGAAAAAAAAAGAAGAGTTAATTCCCATCTGTCTAATTCTTGGTTGATAGAATTAGTCGAGCGTGTATCTGGTGTGATAGTCGAGGTGTGCACAGATTGAAAATAAAAGTAATACTACAAAAACAACTATGCTTCAATCCCAAGCTAGTTGGTGTCTGCTGTGTGAATCCTCAATATCATAAGTTCGTTGTTTGGGTCCATAATATTTCAAATACTCCATACTTAAGAATTATTTAACACTAGGGGTCTACATTTTCACCAATGCGCACATTCTTCACAACATAAAAATAGACTTAATTAAAGTAACAATTTAGAACAAAATCAAACTCCTTAGAATTGTGATAAGTAACATGTCATGGAGAGAACTGTATATGCTACCTGAACTCATTATGATGTTGAATTACTTGAATCTATTGTTTTTGGTGTTGTTATGTATGAAATTGATGGTCAATATTTGGTTGTTAATTGGTGTTTTTGTTTTTCTCTTTTGTTATTTTCCTTTATTTGGTGGATTGAATAAAAAATGTTGTTTAGTAGGCGTAGTAGTATCCTTGCAGTTTTTCTCCTTTTATTTATGTTATTATCTGCTCTCTTGTACTCGATTACCGTATTAGCTTGCTGCAATTACTGTTACTTTTCTTCATAAAGATTATCTTTAGTATTTTGCCTTGGCTTCTTTACTTTTGTCAATTCTTGTCAGACATCCTTTGTTGTGCTTTCTCTTGAGCCGAGGGTCTTTCCGAAATAACCTCTCTACCTCCCAAGTAGGGGTAAGGTCTGCGTATACTCTACCTTCCCCAGAACCCACTTGTGGGATTACACTGGGTATATTGTTGTTGTTTATGTAAACATGTGATTCCATGTCATGTACCCTTAAGTTCGAAAAACAAGATAAATAAATAAATAATAAAATAAAGAAGAAAATAAACTTCCATATTCTTGATCTGACATTAAACTTCAGTTTTGTCTATGTTATTCGCATGGGCTTTACTACAGTGTAGTGGAGAACATAAATTGGCGGTTGGATGTGTAAAGGTTTTGCACTTGTTTTTGGATACTTGGTAGCAAGGAGTTGGATTTTTTTTCTTGGTAACTAGGAAAAGAGGACGTGAACTTTACAACAATGGGAATATTCAAAATTCTACAGGTGTGATTCCACAAGGGCAAAACTTTAGTAATTCATTTTCTTGAAAAAAGTGATCGTCTTTTCAGCTTTTGACTACTAGCTAAAATTTACAACTCCAAAGCATTCCTCCGTTTCGACAACATCCCGTATATTAACGATCATTGCCTTAATCTGGCTCTTCTTAAATATAGCTCTTACTTCTTAATGGTTCATGCTTTTGTATAATATTCAGGGAAAATAGTTTTAGTATTTTATAAGAGCCCATTAGTAAGTCAAAAGTAACTCTTTATGTGGAAATATTCTGAGCAAATGCAATTATCACTCAAGTTTTTTGCACTTGTGTCTTGAACAAAGTCAGACATGTAACTCTTCTAACTGATATTAGCCACTGCACGCCTATCGATCATTTTTAAGTACCTTATAACAATAACAACAAAGCTTCAATGCCAAGCAAGTTGGGTCCGGCTATATGAATGTTCACTGACCTTACGCTTGTTAATTTTCTTCTAGGTCAATGATTCAGACACACGATGACTTGTCAACCACTGAGGTATTTCTTGCTGACAATTTCAATTCTTGCTTGATGATAATTGGTTTGGCCATTTGGGAAGATATGGGATTGATTCGTTTGTAGCTTGTGATGGTCTGTGTTGAGATGCTTGTAACCGTAGAAATTGCATTTGTCACATTTAAAACTTAAAAAGTTTCAATGGCACAGATTCTTTTTGTCGGGGTGGCAAAATCAGCCCATAGAATCATGAACCGCCAAACCCGCTTATTTATTAACTCAACCCATTTTGACCCGTCCAATTCAGCCCATTTAAAAACTGGGCTGCAAATTGATCCATAAGAAACTTTATCTAAATATTTTTAAGAAGATTTTTTTTAGCCATATTAAAACAAAAAAAGTTTTATTAGGTACTTAGATAAATTATAAGAAATCAAACAAAGAATTTTAAACTTAGTAAAAGTTGGGCGGGTTGGGTTATGACCCGGTTTTCAGTCCATTTCAACCCAAGTAACTTTTTGGCAGCTCAATCCCATTTTCACCCGCCCAAATTCAGCTTGACCTGCCCATTTGACACCCCTAACTTGTCGAGTAGACCTTGTTGTGAGAATTTCATAATTCATGACTTGTAGGAGGGATTTATTTTCCGCCTCGTTGGGATTGTGTATTTGTAACCCCCTATTTTACTATGTAGCTTGGACTCTTCAAAAATGTTGCCGCACCCATGGCGGATTCTCCAAAAATACACTAGTTTTGCAGTATCCGACACACTTCAATCTTTCTGAATTTATGTCACAATTCCACACTAGAAAATCATCCAGGTTGAACAAGAATAGGGGATCAGATGTGGATGGAATTCTTGGTTCTATCTTTTTCTGTGCTAAATACATATTTCTGTTTGCATGATGCAGGGTGATAATCCTTTTATTGAGCATAAGAGATCTGATGTTGATGGCCCTAAATATGCTGTAAGTACAGAAACTTTCTTCTGCTGCGTATTATATGGAAATGGTCGAATGAGTAATTTCAATCTCATTTTTGCTTAAAAACAAGTATTTTAATACTGGTTCTTATAGAATATCAGAAGTTTGTATACAAAAATAATGCTGGGGTCTGTTTCAAGTATCCATTTCTAGTTTCCTTCTTCCTATAGCTTATGATTAGCTTCAGTTATTGACGAGTCATTTTTACGAGGAAATGTCTTTTTTGGGACTTCTGTAAGTGGAGGCAAATGACAGTTTAATACTGCTTCGTTTCTTTTTTTTACAAGTTTTATTCTTTTGTTTATTTTGGGTACAATTGGATAATTCACTACCTGAATTGGTTGTTTGCTTTCCGCTTGATTTTTTTAAACTTTGTTAACTCTTTTAAACTCTGACAGTTCATAAGCACCTCAAAAGGATTGATAAATGTGGAACTTTACAAGGATGGTTCTCCTGACATTGTTGACGAATTTGTTGATTTCTGGTGCGTAATTCGTTTATCTTTGGTTTATGTCCATTGCCATGTTACATTGAAATGGTGTTGGATTTGTATTCGCATTACCTTAAATTTTCTCTTCACTCTGCAGTGGTCGCTACTTTGGGTTTGGGGGTGGTGGTGCGGGGTGGGGTGGGGGAGGAAGGGGAGTGGGTGTGTCTAGAAGCATGCGGCAGTGTATATTGGTTTCTGATTCACGCCGAAGAAATGATGTAGAGCTTATTTCTTAAAGGGACCCTCCCACCCCCATAGGAACACCAAGTTTCCAAACCTTGATCTTCCTGTTGGACTGGTGTAACCAGTTTTTGATTTAAGCTTGTTGAGAAACTTTGGGAACACGTTACAAAATTTAGTTAGTCAATCCAAGAGTAATAATAAAGATCACGAAAAAGAACATTGTAGAAAATACTTATTTTTTTATTGAACCCCAATTATTTTTAACACTACAAAGAGAGTTCATAAATTCATTAAAATTTCACCTAGAAGCCTCATACGTGTATATTTATTAATTTGAATACACAAATATTTGCAGGAGGGGGACATAGTACCTCACCTCCTTTAATTTCTATACGAGTAAGTAAGGAACTATAACCTTTATTTGTTTACATTTCGAATATTTTTTTTAACATAAAATTATCAATGATATTCGTGGCCCGGTCCTTTAGGGCTTGGGCCTGATTCCAAAATGTGTTTTGCACATTTATAGCCTTCTCCAGACCTAGAAGCTTGAACGTGATTTTTGTGAATGGTCAATGATGGAATATCATCACCCTTTACGGAAGATATCTTCATCTTCATTTTCTCTTTGCTCAAATGGTTCCTTGCTTCAATAGAAGAGAAAGCAAAACACAATAAAACAAGAAGTGAAGCAAGCAAAAGCACTTGAGAGTGACTCATTTTCATTTTTTCTGAACACTCCTTTATAGAATTGTGATGAAAACTTGTGAGTTGCTTAAAAAACTTAGGAATGGAGAGTGGCTTGTTTTGTTGGAACAACATGCATCCATGTGTGTATTTATATATATATATATATGTTGATTTGATATTGATGATTAAGATTGAGATGTTGATTTGATATTGATGATTAAGATTGAGATGTTGATTTGATATTGATGATTAAGATTGAGATGTTGATTTGATATTGATGATTAAGATTGATAGCTTAATTATAGGAATATATTGTATTAATGTAATTGATTGTGTAATATTGTCTTTCTTTATTTAGTCTTAGGACTCATTGTATAAGTACCCATTTTCATGAGTTGTATATTCATTAAGAAATATAAGAAGCCTTTTCTTCTTGCTAGAAATCTTCAATATATATATATATATATATATGATATATATGATAGCTTAATTATAGGAATAAATTGTATTAATGTAATTAAATTGAAGATTTCTAGCAAGAAGAAAAGGCTTGTATTTCTGAATGAATATACAACCCATGAGAATGGGTACTTATACAATGAGTCCTAAGACTAAATAAGGAAAGACTTACACAATCAATTCCCAATCAATTACATTAATACAATATATATATATAGTGTGTGTGTGCGCTTTTAGCATTGTTACTTGCCAAATCTATTCAACAGAGAAGTCAAAAATCTTCAAATTCTCAGATGAATTGTCATTACAAGTTTGGAAATATTTTGTCTACATCCCAAATTTATCCAAAATCTTGATCGACTCTTGCTTAACTAAGTGGTTGCAAAAGAAAATAAACAAATATGCCTAATGGTTAAGATTCAGAATTAATTAAAAAAACAAACACATTTAATAATTGAGATTTAAATGATTAAAATTTAAATACTTATTAAGTGCAATGAAATGAGGCCTACTCTTGATTAAGGTCACTCATAAATTCTACTTGCATGAATGCATGAAAGGGGGAAAAAAACAAGATTAGCTTAAAGAAAAAGAAACGTAGGCAAAATGCCCAAAGTCAACTCAGTTACACTGCAACCAAAGTATCCTTTTATTACTCTTTGAATGAAATCCAGATATCAATCTAACTGAATATTTTCTAGTTTTTGATAGTAAATCTATAAATCTGATCTAGTATCACAACATTACTTACAAACATCTGATACATACTTTTTTCTACTTTTCTACTATCCGGAAAAAGCCAAAATAGCCGCGGATGTGTATCCTGTAAAAAGGTAGAGATAAGGTTTGCGTACATCCTACCCTCCCCAGACCCCACTTGTGGGACTACAATGGGTTTGTTGTTGTTGTATCTGATACATACTCTTTTCCTGTTGCTTACTTTTTGGAATATTAGCTTATACTAAAATATTCAATATATTTACGGAAGTCCCCCCCCCCCCCCGCAGTTCTTACTCTAAAAATTCACGGATCCCAAAACAATCTCTCAAGAAGTTTGCGTCGTATATTGGTATTGTCATTCACGCCAATGAAATTCGCTCCATTAGAGTCTTCTTAAGAGGGCATAAGCTGCTCATCTTCTTTGTTATCAGAGAAAGAACCTTCAAGGCTTCAAGCCTATGACTGGTAATTTCAGTGTCACAGTGATCAATCAATGAATACTAAAACATCACTTCAGGCAGATGAATAGAACCAGAATCTAGGAAAATGTGTCGGGTGGAGATTTGTCATGTTAATTTGCTAGTGTTTCACATGGTATAGAATGTGCAGTTGACACTTTGAGACTAGTTGGCACTGATACATGTTACTTTATGTATGAGTTGATTGATTTAGTGCGTAGTTATTGCATGAAGCACCAAGTTCTCTACATCTGTGGTTACACTGTAATTGTTTCTTGGTATAATAGCACTTTTCGTCGCTAAGTTATTGATGAATTCCGCTTTTGGTCCTTGTGTTATATGACTCAACACATTTAATCTCCAATTAATAAAATTGTGTGTTTTTGGTCCCTTCATGTAGAAAATGATGTTATATTTGACTATTTACAAAACTATATTACCGTCAAATATGAAGTAATAATAAAATTTAACATATCACATGAGTAATTGAGTGTTGAAACGGTTAATAATTATGTTAAATTTGTGAATATTCACAAACCAAGTAATCAAAATTGCACGATTCAATTAATTGAAGGTTTAATGTGCTTAGTCAAATATTATAGGGACTAAAATCAGAATTTACCAATAACTAAGGGGCCATAAATGCTATTAATCCTTGTTTCTTTTATTCAGCTGCTTGCCATATGCGAAGTTTTTGAAGGAATTCTTGCATTCCTTAGCTAGCTTGATAAACTTATAAACTGCCTTTGCAGTCAGAAGGGCCACTTCAAAGGGATGCAATTTAATCGTGTAATAAAGCACTTTGTTATACATGGTAGTAAAATTGATAAACCTGAAGCTACAGAAAATTGGACTTCAAGGGGAAAGCATTACAGTCGACTAGACACAAGGTTTGGCTCATCTTTTTTAGTCCGTAAACAATAGTGTTTATATCCAATTGTTCTCATTCATCACTAAGTTACGATTCTCTGTATTCAGCCTGAAGCATGAAGCATTTATGCTTGGTACTTCAAAAACTAAACATGAAGGTGGAGGATTTGATCTTTTTATAACAACTGCACCAATCCCTGATCTGAATGACAAGATCAATGTATTTGGGCGTGTGATAAAGGGAGAAGATATCGTGCAGGTATGAGTTACCTTCTCCTTTTCCTATCAGTTGTTGCACAGAGGACGATGAAGTTAAGCATTTGATATTTCACTGACTTACCGCATCATTTAGCATTTAGGGTGTGTTTCGTGAGAAGGAAAATGTTTTCGTGGAAAATAAGTGGGTTTCTTACTTATTTTCTGGTGTTTGGTAAGTAAAAGAAAATATTGTCCCAAAAGCATTTTTTTAATCTAGGGAAACACTATGGGGGTGGTTGGGGGTGGATTGGAGGGTGGGGAGGAGTGGGAGGAGACAATTAATTTAGAATGTCACTTATGGAATTTGTTTTCCCTACTTCCATTAGGAAAGTCATTTTTCATATTCCTAAGGAACTTGTTCCGTAGAAGAAATATTTGGATTTTCCAAATATTTTGACCAACCAAACATTAGAAAATTGGAAAATATCTTTTGAAAAAATTTCGTCCATACCAAACACACCCTTAGTAGTTAGTAGTAATCCAAGTCCGGAACGGTGTGGATACGGTATATGCATCCCCTGAGGAACAGGACAGGAGTACTTTTCATCTTCCACTCGAGCATGAAAAAGAATAACCAAATAAAATTAATCCACAAGTATAACACAGCTATAAGTAAAGCGTTGATGCAATGTAAAAGCAGTGAACTATGGAGCTCAGAATGGATAAAAAACGAAGAACAAAAAACTAAATATGCAATTCGAGTTTGGTTGCTTATTTCATTTACAATTTTTTGTAACGAGATCTCTTTCTTCTATCCTTCTTTTGGGTTCCTTTAATGTGCATGGTTTATTATGGCCACTCAGGAAATTGAAGAGGTAGATACAGATGACCATTATCGACCTAAAACTCCTGTTCAAATCAACGAAGTGACTCTGAAATACAACACTTGAAGACTGCAGTGTCCATAATACGAAGTGTTTTTTTAACCTCATTGAACGTCTGCAGCACAAACGTATATTTGCGATCTGGGTTAGGAACCATCTTTTGCTGATTTTAAATCGTCAGTATTGACATGACGCGGCTTGCCATTGATACTTCTGGTGTAAAAATCTGGATATGATATTCCATTTGTATAATTTTTTTGGTTTCTTCCCAAATTTTCCCCTTAGATAAATGTCTGTTATTTTATAACATAATATGTTTTAAGAGGAAAATTATCTTGAGTTTATGCTAATGTGCAGAGACCAACATTAAATGAGTTACCTTCTGAATGACAATATTTTCACATTTGTTTACCTTGCTTAAGAAAACTGTTTCCTTAACCTTGAATGCATAAAAAATGTTTTACATTTGATATTCAGGTTTGCCTTTGACAAGATCTTGGTATTCTACCTATCTTTAAGTTGCAGCTGCAAATGTATCCTTTATAATATTTGTGGTTTACTAAATCAACTTCATTTATTTATTTGTTTTTGGTTTAGCGTTCATTGACATCAGTTGGCTATAGCTTGTGCTCACCTAAGTCCTTTAAGTAATTCACGAGGAAAAAATTCACAGCCCGTCTGATGAAATCCCGAGATGTAGGTACTTCGACTATTTCATTGGGTACTTACCTCTCACCAAACATATGCATTGGCTGATTCTGCTTACTATGTTGTAGGCTGATGAGAAAAAATTACCTGATTTAATGTCTACTGAGATTTGAATCTTGATCTTCTAATAGTTTTCGTCCAACTTTATTTACGGTTAGGCAACACGTTTGAATGCGTGATAAAATTGTTGAAATATAACCAATGTTTAAAATGCAGTTGAAAGATAGTTATCAGTTATATTCCCCTTATCTTCACCATCTGAAAGCAACAGCAATTCGCTTCTTTATTTTGTCTCAAACTTTTATGATTTTGTCCTGGAATTTCGAACTTGTATAAGTAAAAATTCAGCAGGTTGTCCTCTTTCATACTACAAAAGCAATATATGGGCAGGGATTGAAGGCAAGACTAGAAAGGGAGACTTTTTCAAATTTGACATGTAGAATTCAAACGTATAAAAGTGAAACTTTAATATAATGTCCTGGAGTTCAAACTAATTATACAAGTAAAATTCAATGACACTAATTGTTGTTCAAATATTATTTGAAAAGTATGTTATATATATTGATTCCTCTCTATTCCTGGGCATTTATCTACGTTACAACATGCAGATATTGTAAGTTATCCAATTTGACAAGTGACAACGATTTGTTGAGATGTAATTCATCTTTTACGTCACAATATATGAAAATTTACCAGACAGCGATATATATTATATATATGGGGATTGATCAAGACAAATCAATTGACCAAAGGGAGAAATGAAAATTAGTAACAAAGAAAATAGTAGAAAGATAACGAGTATGGCGGATTTACACCGTTCAACAAAATTCAATAACTCTCTGTTCCAAACTCTATTTTTGTTTAAAAATTTATTTAATATGTACAAATAATTTATTTCGAATCCAATCGTTATCTTGTCTTATAATTCAAAACTTATAAAATTAAAATTATGAATCCGCCTTCCAAAACAACAGTTTACAAAAGTAAAGAATATGTCATCATCATATTAATAAATTGAAATCGTTGGTCCTACACTCCTACACAGAAAAATACGTTTCAAGAGATAAGAACATGTACTAGAAAAAAAAGAAGATAAAAAAAGCAAAGATTGTCCTAATTCCACGATTAGTAAAGGATATATACGACATATTCATTATATATAATAAGAAACCTTACAAAGAACAACTTCCCAAAATGAGACCATTGAAAATTTGTATACACTTCACCAATTAATTAACAAAGGTTTAATGACTAAACTTGACTCTGGTATGGGCGAACAAGTCAGGATCTGTACATATTCAATAAAATAATGAATTTTTTACGCTATACGGTAACTCAACAAAGCCCACAACAAACCATAATCTTAATCTTTATTTTTTACAAATTTTATCCAGTATGCCGTGTGTAATTAATGTATAATTACTATAATCTCTGTGTGTACTGATTATATATTTATTATATACTTATTATACATTGAGTATACACTGACAATAAGTACAATCATTACGGGTTAGGCGAGTGAAACTTCTTTAGCTGATTGGCTAAGAATATTAAAAAATACGGAGGGCGCAAACTGATCGAAGAGCCATCATTATCACTTATCAAAAAGGAAATGAAATCAAAGGTTACGTTTTTTTTTTTGATATCCAGCTTTCCGACTTACGCCAGATTATTTCTGAAGATAGTAATTCCGATTCCTCAGCACTTCTACCAGTAGATCGCGGGATGTGCCTGAATGACCAAGGTTATGTGATTTTTTTTACAATGGCATGAGGTTTGAATTAATACAAATCATAGAGAAGAATATTGTTGAGAAGCTTTGATTAAATTTATGCAATTTCTAGATCATGATTCATGTCCACATGTCCTAATTGTTGGATTCATTTAACATATCCAACACTTGATTTGACAAAAAACACACTACTTAGAGCTTAGAGGTCGCTCATGAGTCATTTGGAAAAAAATGAAGAAAGATATATATTGGTTTAAGGGGAATGGTCAATATTCAATAGGTATGTTTCCAAGCTAGGACCCTACCACCAATCAGGAAAAAAACTTACACTCAATTGTATATATCAAATCACATGAATTTATCATGATTAAGTAATAAATTAGGTAAAGATAAATATTCCTTAATCATAGTTAAATAACAAAAGTGTATATAGATTATAGAATACACGTCATGTATTCATTGATTTAGTATAAATATCGAAATCGAATAAATTTTTCTCAACCTACTACTTTCATGATTTTTATATCCATCTATCCTAAAAAGAATAATATTATTAATATTTAGTGGGTAAAATATATTTTATTTCACTATAATAATTTAATTGTAATGTTTGAGGTAAATAGTACTTCTACTATTTATGTAACCTCCAAATATGTTAATCACTTCAAATATTAGTTGCATTAATGCTTGCACTTTAGAATTTGTCCTTCTTACAAGTATTAATCTCAATTGGGGAGCCTTTCTCATTAATACAAATAGATATAGTGTACAATGTGGAACCCTAATACAATAAGGATCCTATCATAAATATACATCACTAAATATTATACAATATACAGAGTATATTATGTGATACACGTTAATACACCCCCTCAGTCGGAGCGGGAGGAGGTCGGACGCTAAGACTGGATCTGAAGTCAAGGAATAGTTGTCTAGGTAGACCTTTCTTGAATATATCCGCGTACTGATAAGAAGAAGGTACCTGCAACACCTTAACATGACCGAGAGCAACCTTCTCATGAATAAAATGAATATCCATCTCAATATGCTTGGTTCGTTGATGCTGAACCGGATTATGAGATAGGTATGTGGCGGATATGTTATCACATTAAACCAAAGACGCCTTACGCAAGGGACACTGAAGCTCCAAAAGAAGGTTTCGGAGCCAACAGATCTCAACAACAACATTAGCAACGCCTCTATACTATGTTTGCACTCGAACGGGATAAAGTGGCTTGCATCTTGGCAGACCAAGAAATTAGATTATCCCCTAAGAACACACAGTAGCCGGAGGTGGAGCATCGCATGTCCAAACAACCTGCCCAATCAGTATCTGTATATGATAACCACCTGGTTAGTGTTGAGGGGTATAGATGCAATCCATAATCAAGTGTGCCTTAACATATCGAATGATATGCTTAAGGGCGATAAAATGAGGCTCACTAGGGCATGCATGAATAAGAATACCTGCAGAACAGCATAAGCAATGCCAGGCCTGGTGAAAGTAAGATGATGTAGTGCTTCTGCAAGACTCATGTAAATTATGGGATCGGACACTGGATTACCATCACAACATTAAGCTTTGATTTAGAATCAACCGATGTGGACATGATCTCGCAGTTCGCCATTTTGGCCCTGTATAATATCTCATCTGTATACTTTTGCTGACGCGAAACATAGTATCTGCAGAATGAGTCACTGATATCCCCAAAAAATATCTCAACGTCCCCAAGTCAGCCATATCATATCCAGTCTTTAGTAATGCAATAATCTCATTTTTCAACAAATCAGATGAGGCAGTAAGCACAATGTCATCCACATATAACAACAAATAAGCAATGCTACTACCTCGATGGAAAATAAATAGAGAAGTATCACATTTACTACATATAAACCCAATCTGCATGATGTACCGTGCAAAACATTCATACCATGCTCTAGGGGCCTGTTTCAAACCATAAAGTGACTTACGGAGATGACATATATACTGAGGGGCTGGATGGACAAAGCCAGGCGGCTGGTGCATGTAAATAGTTTCTTTCAAATCCCCATGTAGACACATATTTTTCATATCAAGCGGATGAATCGACCAATGCTTACCCATAGCAAGACTCAGAATCGTATGAATAGTGGCCGGTTTGACAATCAGACTGAATGTCTCACCGCAATCAGTACCCTCCTGCTGATTAGTGTCATTAACCACAAGTCGTTATACCTCTCTAGCTCACAATTGTCTCTGTATTTGTGATAAAAAATCCACATGCATCAGATCATATTCACCCCCCTTCGATCGAGGAACCAAATCTCAAGTGTGCTATTTTGTTAAAGCATTAAATTTCTCACATATGGTCGCATTCCAATTTGGGTCTAGGTTGACTAACTTTGGGTTTTTGGGAATTAGGGATATGGTTTGTGTGGATAGATTAAATTGGACTTTGGGTTTGAAAATAACGTGTTGGGCACGAGTTTCCATTTTGTACGTGGGGGCAGTGGTAGGATGGGAAGTTGGAGGAGGTGGCGGGTCTGGGTAACACGTGGCAGTGTCGGTGCGGGGTTGAGGACTGGGTACTGAGGTAGTGGGTTCTGGGGTGGATGTCGGGTATGGTACGAACGCCAATCTAAGTAAGCCGACGTCAATGGGATGACCTAGTGACATTGCCGGTGACAGAAAGTGAAAGGGAGTTGGGTGCGATGTCTTTGGTGGGATTGTGGTGGACTGGGTCGGAGAATTAGGTTGGGTCAGGATAATTGGTACGGTGGCTGTTTGATATGCGGGGTTCGAGGAAACTGTATAGTGTTGGGTTCTAGGTGGGGTTACGACGGGGTTATTTTGGCTAACTGAAGGAGCGATGGTTGGTGACACAGCAGGTGGTGGTGGATTCCGTCGGCTCGGAGGAGAGACAGTGACAAGATGATGTATGGTAGTTGTGCTGGCAGTCGGTGAGAGTTAAGTATAGGCCGACTGAATTCCGATGGTGCAGGATGGAGACGGAACAATGGGGGTGGCGGCGGCGGACTGACGTAGTTCATGAAGTATGACGGGGGACGTGTCAGACTCATCTAGAAAGGTGTAGTCCGTATTTTGGAATTTTTAAAGATTTGCAAAAGGAAAAATCGTCTCGTCAAACGTAACATGACGAGAGACGTAAATTTTTCGAGTGGACAAGTCATAGCACAAATAGCCCCTATGATTAGGCAGAAAACCTACGAAGACACACAGAGTGGTTCGGAGTGCTAATTTATGAGGGGCGGTGGAGGTAAGGTTTGGATAGCAAAGACAATCGAAAATCCGTAGGTGATCATCGTCTTGTTGTGAAGGATGCTAGTGGGTAAAATATTAAGGACGTATTCTACCATTTTAACAGCATAAACTCAAAAAGACGGAGGAAGAGATGCATGAAAAAGGAAAGTACGGACCATGTTATTTATGGTGCGGGTGATTCGTTCTGCTTTTCCATTTTGAGGAGAGGTGTGGGGACACGAAAGCCAAAAAATCATGCCATTATTTTTGCAAAATTTGTGAAACATGGAATTATTAAATTCACGGCCATTATCACATTGAAAAGATTTAATGGATTTTTCAAATTGTGTTTTGACATAAATACGGAATTCAAGAAATTTTGCAAAAACTCTGACATGAACTTTAGTGGGTAAATCCAAATAAAGTGAGAGTAATCATCTAATAAGACGAGATAATATTTATGACCAAGAGACGTATTAAGGGGGAGATGCCCATAAATCAGCAAGAACAATATCAAAAGGGGCAAACGTAACACTAAGAGACGACTTAAACGGAAGACGAACATGTTTGCCTAATTGGCAAGAAACACAATTTTGGGCAAGTTTGCCGTTACAACGAATAAAATTATTTCTTCTAAGAAAATTAAAGATAGAAGCTCCGGGGTGTCCGAGCCGATTATGCCAAGTTGACGGTGAAATATCAATAAGAGATAAAGGTGAGCAGGAGCTGGCATCGGAGGCGGATGGGAAATGATAGAGATCCCTCGTGCTATTGCATCTCTACGAGGTGTCCCGTACGAAGATCATTCACAATAAAATCAAAAGGGTCAAAGTCAACAAAGACATAATTATTACGAGTAAATTTTTGGAGAGATATTAGGTTTTTAATGATGTTAGGAGCATACATGACGTTATTTAGGGAGAAGGGTGGGTGAGGCGGTTTGGTGTTTATTGTACCATAACATTGAATTGGAATGTGGTGGCCATTACCAATAGTAATATATTGAGGATACTTTAAACGAAATAGTTTGGGAAGATTACCTACATAGAGGGTGAGGTGAGACGTGACCCCCATATCCATGTACCAATTTTCATCGGGCTGCTGCATATTTACGGAGTTGAAGGCCTGGCCCAAATCAGTGGGGGCCAGGCCCACTGGAACTGCTGTTGGGTCGTAATATGGGCCTGTTCCTGACCTGGTCCAGGCGCTGAAAATGGCCTTTGTCTTAGGCCTGGTCCGGGGCCCAGCATACCCATTTGTGGGAAAGGCTGCTGGACTAGTGCGGGCTGAAGTTGGAAAGCGGCCCAACTGGGGGACATGGGCCACTGGCCAGTTGCGGGCCATTGACCAAAATTGGGGCCCTGCTACTGGTCATTTCCACCACGGTCACTCCCCTTCCCGCCTTTATCGTTACTTCTACCACAGTCGCCTCTGCCACCGCGGTTGTCCCGCGGCTGGTTGTCCGGTGGTGGCGGCTGGGCGGTGGTGGCGGTGTTTGACGTCGTATTTTCAACTGATAACACCTTTTGATTGTGTTCGTCCTGTTTGGCGCGTCTGATTTTCTCCAAAAGTAATAAGGAGCGTGCCTTGTTGAAATTCGGTAGTTGGTCGGCTTGTTGAATCATAGTTGCGAGAGTATCATATGCACTTTTCGGTAAGCCCGCAACAAGTTGTAGGACTATCTTAGTGTCGGAAACGGGCATCCCCACGTTGGATAATTGGTCTGCAACTAATTTCAATTATCTGCAATATTCGAACATATTGGAAAAATTCTCGAGACGTGTATTGTTTAACTGTTCCTCCAAATATGCTGCTCGAGTATTTTTGTTGTCCTAAAAAAATTCTTCCAATCGAATCCATAATTCACGAGCCGAGGCACCTATTTTCATGATTGTATGAAGCATGTCTTTAGATATGGTGCCATAGATTCATTGTTTGACAATAGCATCAAGACGACGCCATGTCGAGTCTGCAACGTCTAGAGGACGAGGGATGGAGTCGTCGATATGATCAAGTACGTTATACGCACAAGCGTGGATAATGAAGAGTTCAACCCACGAAGAGTATTGACCGTTTTCTTGATCAAGAATTAAGGGGATGAAATTCTTGATGTTCGTGACGGTGAAAGCAGGGTGGAAGAAAGATGTGGAGGAGAGAGGGGGATTATTATCGACACATGTGGAGGATGCGGAAGCTTTGGGAGAGGTGGGGTAGACATGGTGGCCACATAAAAGAGACTGGAAAGAGGTTGCCCGTGGGGCGGGGGGCGGGGGGGTTTGACAAACAATGTGGAGCCCTAATACAATAAGACTCCTACTATAAATATACATCACTAAATATTATATAATATATAGAGTATATTATGTGATACACGTTAATATTCTCTTTAAACCAAAAAAAGTATTTTGAAAATTCTAAAATATTCAAAATTAACTCGTAAAAGTTTGCATATATAAAAGGGGTAAAGGATAAAAATGATTATAAGATAACCTTTTTTTCCCTCTCGACATCATATCATTGATATTTGTCGTGGAATTGTTGGGCTGGTAGTTCGTTTGGTGTAGTTCCATCTAAACCACAAACAAAGTAGGTTGCTATCTACTTCTTTCTTGTTGCTTTTGTCACAGCTTACAACTGCTCTTTCTTATTTTTCACGTTATAGTTATCTTATGAAATTAACTGATTTAACTAATTTAAATATGTTATGTGTAAAACCCATTAAAAGAGGGAAGTGATTTTTATAAGAGGTTTCTTCATTCCAGGACTCAAACCTGATCAATCTCAGACCGTGTAGAGCTCATTAAAGGAGGAAAGCACTCCCTGTCAGTGGTTTCTTCATTCGAGGACTTGAACCCGACTATTTTCGTGTCATGTAGAGCATATTAAAGAAGGAAAACACTCTTTATTAGAGATTTTTTCATTCCCAAGACTTGAATCCAAGATCCTGATTAAGAGTTGAGGATCTTATCCACCTCACCCACACCTTTTGGTGGTTGTTATAAAAAAAACTGGTTTCCAATTGATGTTCAGTACCTGCTTTGGATTCGGACTAATTCATATTCGTGTTGCATATATAAGGACCATTAAAGGAGAAAGTGCTCTGATCCCTATTAGGATTTTATCATTCTGAGAGCTTGAACTCAAATCTCTAGTTAAGGGTGAAAGAATTTCATCCGTCTCACCATACTCATCGGTGATTATTATAGTTATTATTCTTATTAATGTTAGTAGTGGAACTAGTTCTTTTGATGATGAAAGAAAAGAAAAACACCAATATACACCAAACATTACCCTCATTGACTTAATGTTACTCTAATGATCTCATATATGTTGATTTATTTGATGTTAATGTAACTTCATGGTATACAATTTTGGTTCATAACACATTCTTTAAGAGCTTATAGTATTGCCATAGTGTGTAAATGGAAATCCCATATCAAATTATAATGTATGCGTGTTTAAGTCTTATTACTTAATTAAAATTTTCGCTTCAATTATATGTTAACTGATGAATAAAAAATAATGTTAAAAATAAAATTAGAAAGTAATCTTTTTGTACATAATTAATTGCAAAAAAAATGTGGTCCAACTGGACTTGTGTTTTAAAGTTTAAACTGGTGACTTTACAATTTGAATTATAACATCGTGAAAAAAAATTATAACATCATGGGATTTATGTTTTATTTGCTCTCTTACTAGTATTATTACTTTTATGCTAGCATTATCTTATATTTTGATTTTATTATTTTTTTTAATTTTAGTTGTCCTTAATATTTATACTGTTGATAATTTCTTTCTTCGATATTAATATTATATTTTCCCCGTCTCAAAAAGATTGGTCTACTTTTCTTATTAGTTTGTACAAAAAGACTATCATATTTATATATTTAGAAATAATTTAACTTTATGAGATCATTTACAACCATACAAATATGTAAGATTTGTTTTGGACCACACATTTTAAAAGTCTTCCTTTATTTCTTAAACTCCCAAGTCAAACTAAGTCAATCTTTTTGGACGGAGGGAGTAGCTTTTTAATCTTACATTTCTTTCAAATAATTTTTAACATAATTTTTTAAATTGAGGGACTATTAAAAATAACTTTTTTACCCATAAAGATAGATGTAAGATTTGCGTACACCTAGCTCCAGAGCAATTGTTGGGAGAATGTGCCGTGAGTGAGAGGGTGGTTATAGATCAGCCCTCAGCTCTTCTTTCGAAATTCTCAACACATGTATGTAATGAAATATAGTATCTTATTTCTTTTTACTGGGACCACATACACAAAAGGAATTCATTTTTTATACAAAAGATCAATCGCAGAGACAAATTCAAAGAGATTCCTACCTCCGAGTGGGGTTACCCGCGGGCTATTACACGTATTCCCCGGGGGATTACTGAGTATGTTGTGTGTTGGGACTTATGTTCTACTTAACAAAAACTTTTAATGTGATTTATTATACATAAATAAAAAATATAAAAAACAAAGCAATAAAAAGAAAGAAGAAAAAAAAATATTTCCAACATTAACAGTCCCTATATTTTAAATTATCCCAACTTTCACTCCTTTCTCTCTCTTCTTCCCCCTCCCTCTCTCTCTCTTGCTATTTTCAATCTCTTATTTCTCTCTAAATTTACATTTCTCTCCCTCCATTTTCTCCGATTGATCGCCGGAAAATCCATTTCCGTCCGATCACCGCCGGCCGTCATGGATCGCCCTTCCTATCCACCTGTTCAATTTCTCCTCTATCTACAATTCCTTCAGTAGATCCGCATTTCAAAAAAAAAAATTAAAAATTGCAACATTGCGAAAAATCAAGTGCTCGTAATTATTCAAAAATTAAGTGTTAGTGCTCGTAATTATTGCTGATCTCAAGTGCTCTTATGTTTGATATGCCTAATGACGTAAGAATTTAGGGTTAGTTTTTTTTTTGTTGGTACTAATAACGAAATGTTGAATAAAATCATAAAGCGAGGGCATAAAAAGGTACCGAAATCGGATCCATCTGATTTCGGGGCGGGTAATCGTAGCTCCGGTTCAGTTTCAACATCCAATGTAGTTGTTGTTAATCACGCTTCTAGAAGCACCGGCACCGGTGCCTCCGTAATGATGACGAACAATTCGACGCAGGCAGTGACGTCAGCAACGATCGAGAACCTTCCGATGCTCAAGGACGTGGCAATGTCTGATAGACAAGGGTTATTTAAGAGGAAATTACAGGTTTGTTGTTATCAATTTGAATTTAATGATAATAATACAATGAAAATGGTTAGAGAAAAAGAGATAAAAAGACAAACATTAGTTGAACTTGTTGATTGCATTCAATCATGTAGTATTATGAAAATAAGTGAGATTAATCAAGAAGAAATGTTAAGAATGATATCGGTTAATTTATTCCGGTGCTTGCCTCCCGGGTCCCACAAGAACACGGGGACTGAAAATGTTGAACCAGATGAAGAAGAACAGTATCTCGAACCATCTTGGCCGCATTTACAATTGGTATATGAGTTGTTGTTAAGGTATATAGTTAGTTCGGATACTGATACGAAAGTTGCTAAGAGGTTTATCGATCATTCGTTTGTGTTGAAGTTATTGGATACGTTTGAGAGTGAGGATCCTAGGGAAAGGGAATATTTGAAAACGATACTTCATCGGATATATGGGAAGTTTATGGTGCATAGACCGTTTATAAGGAAAGCGATTAATAATATCTTTTATAGGTTTATATATGAGACGGAAAGGCATTGTGGGATAGGTGAGTTGCTGGAGATTTTAGGGAGTATTATTAATGGTTTTGCGTTACCTCTGAAAGAGGAACATAAGCTTTTTCTTGTTCGAGCTCTTATACCGCTTCACAAGCCGAAACCAATTGCAATGTATCATCAGCAGTTGTCGTATTGTATTGTTCAGTTTGTCGAGAAGGATTACAAGTTGGCTGATACAGTTATAAGGGGTTTGTTGAAATACTGGCCTGTTACTAATTGCCAAAAGGAAGTTCTCTTTCTTGGGGAAGTCGAAGAAGTGCTGGAAGCCGCGCAAGCTGCTGAATTTCAGCGCTGCATGGTCGCTCTTTTTCGACAGATTGCTCGTTGCCTTAACAGCCCGCATTTTCAGGTTAGGAGAAACTTCAAAGCCATTAATTGCCACTGTTTGCTCGATTCCTTGGCTGTTAATTGTGTATGGATTCAGTAATGTTTTTATGGCTCTTCTTTTTTTAATTTTCTTTTATTGCTCGGTGGATGTGTATATGCTTGGGACTGTTTTTCGGATCATTCTTTTTTGTCTGGATTCTCTACTTTTGTATACTGCTTGTGTATGTAGCTTTTCCCAACATTCTTTACGTTATCCCCCAAAAAAGTGCTCGGTGCATGTGCATCGTAAATTATATTAACTTCAGAAAGATAGAAAATTTCTTGACTATAGGTTATCGAAAAAATAATTTCCTGACTATATTTTCTGTCGTCGGTTGGTAAGATACTGCAAATTGGTTCCCTTCCTTTCTTTTCTCATTTTCTTTTTTAGGTGCAATGTTTGTCTGTTGGAGCTTTAAAGGCAAAGCACTTATAAGGAATGGGCTTTAATGTAGAAAGGCGCAAATGAAGGAATTTTTTTAAAATTAAAAATGAATTTCAAGGACAATACTTA
This sequence comes from Anisodus acutangulus, assembly GCA_029783415.1. Lineage (NCBI taxonomy): Eukaryota > Viridiplantae > Streptophyta > Magnoliopsida > Solanales > Solanaceae > Anisodus > Anisodus acutangulus. The sequence goes on from CM056505.1 coordinate 45,713,773, forward strand.
TAACCATAAGTAATAATTATCTGTACAAAGGAAATAAAAATGTACAATTAGGTGAAATTTTTATTGTTTCGTTGTGCCTCTTTTGAACAATGCTATGCGATGAAGTGTATTCCTTAGCACCTTGGTGACAGCAAGCGCCTACTAAACTAGGAGAAGTGCTCAGTGTGTTTTGCATCTAGCTTTAGGGCTTAAGCGTGTCTTTGACAACAACTGTGTAGGTGTGTCATTCTTAAACCATTTGCGTACGCGTAAGTGTCTTGGTGCGTAGATGAAAACTTGTCTGCCAAAGTTACTAACTTTTCAAGCTAGTTGATATCTTACCCATAACTATAGTATAAGTTGCTTCTATTTTTATGTGTCGACAATTTCTCCATTAATGAGTATTTTTCAAGTTATATGTGGTTCTTATTGCTATTTTTGTTGGTAGGGAGTGTCTCTTGTAACTTTTTTTTTCTCTTCACCAATTATCTTATTCTCTGAGTGAGGTAGATCGAATTTCCCCCTTATTTTTTCTAGCTTCCGGTGGCTATATTCCTTGTTACATCTAGCCTGATCTTCATTTTTCCATATACTAAGGGGCTTGCAACCGCGCGGTTCCACGATAACGGGGAGGGAAGGGATCATAAAATTGACAGTAGCAAGTGGGTGGAAGTTCGTTTGAAATACTTCATTACCAGTTGCTGTTTACCGTCTTCCTTTTAATATTTTATACTTATCATAGCTATCCACATAATTGTTTTGAAAGGCTTTACTTTAGCCGAGGGTCTATGGGAAACAACATCTCTACCTTCATAAGATAGGGGTAAGGTCTGCGTACACACCACCCTCTCCATACCCCATTTGTGGGATTACACTGGGTATGTTGTTGTTGTTGCATAGCTATCCAAATGTAGAGCTCTCGCTTGACCATCATTCTCTATGGCAAGTTTACAAGCAGGATAAACGTGCCGAGCTTCTGATAGGCGTGTTTGCATTAATTGAGTTCCTTTGCTCCTTTTATCCTTCGGATATTTATAGAAAGATTATCCTTCAGAATTTACCTAAGTTATGTGTAGACGACTTTTCGTTAGTATTCTGTGAAGTTCCTAATATTGAAAGGTGCTTCAGTCTCATACACTCTTATGAATACTTTGTTATTAATGGTTATCGCCTGGATCCCTTGGCATCAACCTTGTGCAGAAGAGATGGAAAAAGTACTATAAATTTAGTTGAGGCACATTCAACTCTCTTTAAAATGGTTTAAGACTTCACATTAGCAAATGGTGAGCTCTTTCTTTTTCATTGTTTTATAGGGCACAACAACAACAACATACCCAGTGTAATCCCACAAGTGGGGTGTGGGGAAGGTAGAGTGTACGCAGACCTTACATCTACCTTGGAAGGTAGAGAGGCTGTTTCCGATAGACCCTCGGCTCAAAATTTCAAATTCCCACACTTGAATGTGATTTTGGTCCAAGAATTTTTTTCTGCCTTGTCATTTTTTTGATAGATAAGTCGGATTTTATTGCATCAAAGCAGCAATACCTATGCACAGTATAAGATTTACATAAAGCTGAACTGCTTGATGAATCTGCTTATCCTGGAAGGAACTGAGGAACTCTATCAGATTCTCAACATTGTAAACATTTTTAATCCTCACCAAGAACTAGAGAAAATACCTTTGAATTGAGCCCCGAGGTAGAATCTAATATGCTTTCAAAGCATCTTTTTCTTTTCCCTATTCCTTTCAAAGCATCTTTGATTCATATTATGATGCCCTAGTCCTCGTACTTTTACTAGGCCCCTTCTTTAACATAACAGTAACTCCTAGACAGTTTTTGGCATGACCCGTTTGACACTAAGGATGCAAAAGAACAGATTCCACACCTGGGAAACAACAGGGCAGTGCAGAAAGAGATTGGTGTCTTCTGCATCTCTTTCTTACATGATACATCTATTGATGTTCATCCCCCTTCACTGCAAAATGCAAATAATGCAGGGTCGAAACAGCACAACTGACTAACCAATGAAAATTTGCTACTTTAGTCTTTATATGGAGCAGAACTTCATTTGAGTTATCGTGGCCAGAAAAAGGAAGAAGTTAATGATGTAGCCAGGAACTTGTATCCACCACGCGTAAAGGACAATCTCATTGAATCAGGTTCCATAGATAGCCTTTAAAACCTCCCAAATCCTGAAAAGATTTAAGTCTTCCCTCCAATTCTGTAATTATTACAGTTTCTTCTAAAAATTAATATCCTTGATTTAGTGTACTTTTACTGCTTCGCGATTTGTTATCAAAACCAAGGAAGACCTCCTATAGAGAGGTCCCATCACCTAGTAGACTATCATAGTTTTACAATTGACATAGATAACTTCTATGCTTATCTCAACTTAACTCTCTTGGTGTACCTTTTGGGTTCAGATAATTTATCTTACTCCCATAAATAGGAATTTCTCACCAAAGTAGTCATGCTCTTCTGATTGCTATGTCATAAACGAAGCGTGGAACCACCTTAATGCTAACAAAGTTCCAATATTAAAACTATCGCTTTTTTTTAAATGTGAGTCTAACAGTTTTCTTAGCTTAATTTCATCATAAATAGACTCCTGTTTTTGATGGAAATAATGCCTAACTGATAACTGAAGACGGTAAAAGGTTGAACTAATTATTACCAATTTCCCCTTATCAAAAAAAAAAAAAAGAGGTTGAACTAATTATTTCCTCAACTGTTGTGGTCAAAGCCCTGAAACTACTAATTTGCGTCGTACGATCTTGTTTACCAGCTAAAGAAGTCCATGGAGTTGTTGCTCTTTCACTGCTTTTTGGTTGGTGCAAATTCTTCATCTACTCTTGATATTCGAAACTTCATTCTTTTAGTTGCAAGGCCAGTATGTTGCTTACTGTTGTCAGATATGCTATAGACTCTCCAGTTACACGTAGATGAATGCGGGTATGATGATATCTGTTAGACCTGCAATTGAGGTCCTACTCCGCACCTAATTGGATAACTCAAACCGTGTTTGAAGCCCCGAGTTTTGTATTTGTAAATCTTGCTTCTCTTATTTGGTTCAGTTTAAGGGTCATTATAGGTGTTTGTTAGCCTTCGTTTTTGGGGAAAGTAAGGTTCCTTCCAAAGTAAAGCTTTCGCACTGTTTCCATTCATCATAGACTTGAGCAATAAGTTAGCATGTGTACAGCTACTATTTCTCATATCGCTTGTATAGTTGCAAATGTAGCAAGGATCCCATCCATATTTGCCTTTGTTTTGACTTTTGTTTGTCAACTTGAGTGCTTACCTTTTTGCATTAAATTCGGCTTAAGGCTTTAAAGAAGCGTGTTATGCTCTCTGTTGCTTGGTGTATTGGCAAATAGGCCGTGCTATGGTCTTCTAGTCGAGATTATGCTTCCGTCACGGTATGGACAATAATTTTCTTTTTGGGAAAAAAATTGTTTCTCAAGATGATAAAGAACAAACAGATATTCTGGACAAGGGAGGCATGCCACACTCCCCTCGAAGACGGGAGATCGTTTTTTTTAGAATGAAAAAAAAAACCGATCTCCCGTCTTCGAGGGGAGTGTGGCATGCATCCCTTGTCCAGAATATCTGTTTCGTTCTTTATCATCTTATAACTTGAGGCAATGGGCGCTTCTTGTTCTGTCCTTTGGATTCTTTATTCTCTTTAAACAGATTACTCCCCCTTTTCTAGTTTATATGACCCTCTTTCCGTTTAGTCTGTTAACAAAAGAATGACTCCTTTCTAAATTTAAACTTCCCTTTTACACTTGATGATAAGCTTTTATAGCCACACAAATGTGATGACATGTTTACACCACAAGTTTTAAAAGTCTTCTATCAACACAATTCTTATGGCATGTTTAAAACGACAAATTTTTTTAAAAACTTCTTTTTTCTTAAACTCCGTGCGCATTAAACATGGTCATGTAAAATGAAATGGAGGGAGTAATTTATTTTCAGTAAACAAATGTATTTGTATGAAAAGCCATATTCGGGAAAATGGCGTACCGCCATCTTAACTGATTGTAGTATTTGATAAGTCTCTGTATGTTTTACATACACCTTATTGCGTTTTCCGTAGCTTTTAAGTTGTTCTCTCCTACTCTAAACTCCAAGCCTCATACTGGAAAATTTGGCACTTGCTATGCTCGTGAATCATGAATACTTTCGAAATAATTATGAAGTTTACTTTAAAATGTATCGGAAGAGAAACAAAAATAATAGCCATAGGATTGTTGAAGTAAGTGCTTGGAACATGGGAATAATTGTTATTTAAGCCTCAAGTAGATGCAAATATAGTTAAACTAGAGTTTTGAGGTCTTATTATCATCACAGATGAATGGTAATACCCCGAACACTTCCATTCTTTGTTTTTGAGTATGTACATGACTCTCCTTCCTGAATACCAACTTGTTGAATTTTCATTACTCTAAATGCCTCGGGTGGAGAGAATGAGGTGTAAAACCTATGTGGACAGTTAGAGCTTGTACAGCCCGTCACTTCTTGGAGCTTTATTTAAATCGCTGTCTCAGAAGTTTAGATTTCTTCTTTTCCTTGGAAGTTGGAACTGCTAATAACTGGTTTTGACTCTTCCTTTCTTCATTAAGCTTCGGGAATCAGCTGTCTTTTCTCCTTGTTTAGTGCATTTCAGACTGTGTACCTGAAAATTTGCATTCCTAGCCCTCAGTGGCTGAGACCACGATAAAAGCAACCAGTGATGTGATAAGTAGATGAGAAGCTGGATAAGTTAGCACTCAAAACTAGTGCAAACAGGCTCTGTCCTTGGTGTATTCCTTTTTGTTTCCTTTCGAGGATAGACATTTTGGTTATGTCGTTTTTAGTTTAGTGTTATTCATTGGCCATGTTGCTTGTTTATGGTACTCCATCGTTCCATTTTATGCTGCACTATTTTCTTATAAGTCCGTTCCAAGAAGAATGACACATTCTATATTTGGAAACTATTTAACTTTAAACATCCCATTTTATCCTTAATGGTGTGCTTTTATAGGGACAGAAATCTCATGGCATGTTTAAAACTATATGTTCTAAAAGTCTTTTTTCTTTCTTAAACTCTGTGCTCAGTCAAACGTCAGATAATCTGAAATGGAGGGCGTAAATCATTGCAGAATAATGAAAATATCTGATGTTAAGTTTCTATTTGAAGAACATTAGAAAGAAGTTCTAAATTTTATTTGAGGATCCTCAGGACTATGAAAAGGCAGCTTGAATCCCTTTGAAGTAAATCTATGTTCTTTTCAGGTTGCAGAACGAGCCTTATTTTTATGGAATAATGAGCACATTGTGGGTCTGATTGCCCAGAATCGGAATGTTATTTTACCAATAATTTTTGAGGCTCTGGAAAAGAATATAAGGAGTCATTGGAATCAGGCTGTCAATGGTCTGACTGTAAATGTCCGCAAAATGTTCCTTGAAATGGATGCCGATTTGTTTGAGGATTGCCAGAAACAGTATGCTGAGAAAGCAGCTCGGGCCACTGAGCTGGAAAAGCAGCGAGAGTTAAGATGGCAGAGATTAGCAGCTGCTGCTGGACAACGAGGGTAAAGAACACGTTGATCGTTAGTCCTGATCCGTTAAATGCAGGATTAGACATGCCAACTCAAGGCATGCATCAACCATTCTCTTCTGTTATTGTGGTACTCATTTTTATGCACGCCAACTCAAAACTAGATGCATGCATCAACCATGCTCTTCTGTTATAGTGATACATTTTTCTCCTGTTTTTCTTTTTGTTCTTCTGTTCTCAACGTGCCGGATCGTTGAAGATGATGACAGGCATTGCAGCAGGGTGTAATTCAAGTTTATGTATTTTGATAATCACTAGTAGTGTGCTGCAGCTCAAGAATGGTTTGTGGAAGTGTCTTGTGTAATTTGTTCTATAATTTTCGTCGGGAGAAATTTTTATTCTTGCAATGAACTCTCTAGAGCAAGAAATTACGTTATTATACAGTTAATTTACAGTAATCAGGAGGGGGAGGGCAAAAGCCAAAGAAAAGAGGACTTCTCCAGGATTTTTATTCTGAGCATTTTTCTTCTTTTTCCTTCTCTTGAAAGAAAGTAATTTTATTTTTGTTTCTCTTTTACACTGTATAGCTAGTATTGTTAACTTGAATTTGGAAGGTAGGAAGTTTGATTCACTTAGCAGTTCTTGAAAGTGTTATAAAAAAGATAACCTCCTTTATTCAATTGCAATACTTGTTTTAAGGTGATCTTCAATGTAGATGATGATATCCATATAGATAATGTTATATTGTTTAGAATGAAGTACTACATGGGCATCCTAGTTCTCAGTACATGGTAGTACGACTTTGTAGAAACTTGTGTTTGTGGTAAATAGTCTCCGGGCCTGGTTACTGTGACCACATTTGTTAGTCTGGCCAACATCGGGAGGAAAGCGCTCTTTAACTCCATATTTAGGGTTCAAAACTGAAATCTTCGGTTAAAGGATGAATGAGTGCTTACTACTCCATCACAACTCTTGTTGGTTACTGATATATAGTCTAATGGTTAACATTTTGCAGCAAGAGTTGTGGACAACTTCCATGAATTGATTGTTGCTTGAATGTGATTTTATGTCATCAAATGGGGTCAATTGTGAACGTTAATGCTCTAGTCTTTGATTAAAGTTTCAACTCTAATAACATTGATTATATGAATTTTTTGATGCATGTTGATCTACTTTGATTCATTTGTTCTTGTATATGTAATTTGTCTCTAAATCTCAAATTGGGAGCTATCAAAATTTCACAGTTGTCAGTATATGGTCATATACCAAAATGTCTTATGCTTAAGTTACTGTTATTGATAGTTTGATTATCTTGGATAACGAAAATCTCTGTCGTGCTTCTGATTTTCATTTTAATCATTATATTAATGATAAATGTCCTCGTGGTCTGCCTTATTTGGTGCACCTACAAGAACTGGGATGAAACTGAACTTTCACGTTCACTTTTGAAGGGGTTTTTCATTGACTTGCACTGATTTGAAATTATTACAACTCTAAATAGGCCGAAAGAGCATCGTTTTGAACAAGTTTTACTTAGAATAACAACATTCAAGCAAAACAACCAGCATAATGTATATCTAAAAAAAAAAAGGATTGGGGTGGGGGGTGGGGTGTGGTGGGGTAGAAAACAAGACTTTAGTTGATACTATACCCATGTGATGATTTAGGCTTTCACAACAGTGCTTAAGTTTCAATTTGTCCATGTGTCTCAACTCAAAACAAAGCTGTGAAAATTAAGAATTTGCGATGCCCCCACATAATAAATCTTTAATTGAGGAAAGATTTGGGTAGATACATCTTTTGGATTTCTTCTATGCACCAAAACATTATATATTTGTATCCTTGTCTTTTCTTTTTTCTTTCAATGTGACCTCATGCATATTCAAAGTTCAAGTTTGACATTATTATAATGAAAATAAGACAGATTCTTTATGCACACTGTATGGTACTAAGGAGTTAATATAGCAGACAATGCAACCTTTGGATATTATACCAAAACTAGTGATGCAAAAAAGGGATATTGTAGAACCAGTTGATGCGGATCCAATATTTGAAGTTTAGGGATTCCTAAAACAGCCTAAAGTTAATACTACATTAATAATTGGGTCCACAATTAAATATTAATAGATATTTGGTGAATTTCTTAATATATATATTTGTAGGGTTTGGGTAAAAGTTATTTGCGTTCACGTGAATCTGTAACCGACCTTCTAGATTCATACCTGATCATCAGCTGGTATAATATTAAATGGAAACTGAAAAATCCTTTTTGATGACCTAATATAGAAGCCTCAAGAGGATGAATATATCTAAAGCCAATTGGTGGTGTTGCCACAAACTAGCTAGTGTACATTATCCACCTACTTTTGCTTAGGTAACTAATTTCTCCATACAATTTGCTGTCTTTGTATGTACTATAACTACTATATAAGGAGTGTTACTTTCTCAAGTTGCTGCAACCATAGAACATACATCATACAATATGGCTTTCCAATTGCAACTTATAACCATGCAAGAAGGGAAATTGCGAAAAGGGCCTTGGCTCGACAAGGAAGACGAGAGACTAGCCTATGTTGTCGCCATTTTAGGCGAACGTCGTTGGGATGCCTTAGCAAAAGCTTCAGGTATAATACGATTCTTCATGAGAAATGTACATATAATACTTCAAACTGATAGAATGTAACAACCTAGTAAAATCTCATATCTGCACAACACGGGAGAAATGAGTATATAAGGCAGACCTTAGTGACATGATTTAAAGTTCACCATGTCGGCCTAGGCCCAAAGGAACAAAATCAATAGTAGTAGGTTGGATTTTTGCATAGGTTAATTCTTCTATTTTAACTGGATTTTTACAGAAATAGCGGGACAGATTCATTATTTATTATTCCTAACCGGTATAGAATTATATACTGATTATACACGATTATACGTATATTATACCTCCGCCGGTTGTTTTTAGTTTAAAGCGACTCGGTGGGCGGTTTGTTAGGTTAATTCTTCTAATTTAAACAGTGCTCAAAATTTGGTTCCACGCAGGGCTGAGGAGGAGTGGAAAAAGCTGCAGATTGAGATGGATGAACTATCTTAGACCCAACTTAAAGCATGGTCATATCACTGAAGATGAAGATCATCTAATTATTAAACTTCAGAAACAATTGGGAAACAAGTAATTATTCTTCTTTCGTTTTTATGTTCTAAAAAATGTTGTAAAAATGCTTTACACTAGTAATATAATGCACTTGCTCTATTTCATCTTGCTTATTAAATTTAGTGTTTATAACTTAATTTACAGGTGGTCAAAGATTGCTAAACAATTGCCAGGAAGAACTGATAATGAAATAAAAAACTATTGGAGAAGTCATTTGAGAAAGAAAGCACTAATTTATGAACAAGGTCCAATACAAAATTTCTCCTAAATTAATTTTTCACATTGTTCTCTTCCCTATTCATCATCTCTTAATTCATAAAGAATTTAAGTTATATACATGACGGTATCAAAAATCTTTATATTATAGATGTAATTTAACATGTGTTACAACAGATAACTTACCATTTATTATATGTTATCAATTAAATACTTATTATCTTTTTAAATGATCTGACTATGTAAATATTTTGTTTCGTGTTACAGAATGCTCTGGAAGCAATACTACAAGTAGTAATTCAGAACCAAAATCATCATATGGAAAATATGATAATTGTTCTTCTGCTGATTCTTTAGATGCAACAGAGGTTTCTAAAAACTCCTCAAATGAAACAAGATTATTGGATTGGATGATACCAAGTTGGTCATATGAACAAAGTCAAATGGAACATCACATGTACTTTTGTAGATTAAACCTATGTTCATGTAATTATCCTCACTGTTCTTCTTCTGAAGATAATTTTAATATTAGTACATGGGATGATACTTCATCATCTTCTATCTGGGAGTAGTAACAAAGAAAAAAGAACTTTCTAATTTTCAAGAGGAAAAAAAGAGTTTGAATTGTATAGACTGTTGGGTGTGCGGACAAAGTATGATTATACAATCTTCATTTTGAAGGGGAAAAAAGGTTGAGTGACAAAAGAAGCATGTGTATTTTTTTTCAGTCTAATTATCCATTGAGTATAATTTCTATGCATTTTAATAGTATAAATGCGTGAATTTTCAACGTATCAATTAGTAAAATATAACTTCAGGTTAGCATGCTTTCGTGTTTTCTTTTCTACTAACTAATTATGAGTTTTAAGTCACATTCTTCATAAGTGTAAGTTTTTTAATACTATCAAGTCATCCTAAGAAAATCTACGATAAACCTTCTTAAAATGTATTATTTGTAATCTTAAAAATAAGACATATTATCTATTACCTCCTCCGTCTCATAATACTTTCCATGTTTCATTTTTCAAAAGTCAAACCTGATTAACTTTGATCAACATCTTAAGATATATTTTTCCACCATATATATATATATATATATATATATATATATTGATATAAGAAAAATTGTAACTTATACTTTTCGTTTAGTTTTTGAATATATAAATTATAATTTTAAAATAGTAAATTAATCTAATCTAATTTAATTCCGAATATTAATCAAATTAACTCTTTAGAAGCGAAACATAACAACTAATATGAGACCGAAGGAATAGTTGTTAAAACATGTAAAAATGATGGTATAAAAATTTCTTAAACTTAAACTCATTAAAGATGTACATAAAAAGAGTAGAAGAATAGAAAAATGCAAGAATGCTGTTATTGAGTTAGTCTTTTAATTATGTTGATCAATTTGAAAATTTCCTTTTTATTACCAATTATTATTATTAATATTTTGAGATATCCACTGAAGGGTGTCGTATGATGTTTCTGTCTGTTTGATTGTCTAAGTATTTCTCATTAATATAAATATATATAGTGTGTACAATGTGGAATTCTAATACAATAAGGATTCTATGTCTACCATAATTATAAAATACTAAATATTACAAAATATATGAAGTATATTTTAATAATATACGTTAATACACCCCTCAATCGGGACGGGAGGAGTCTGAACGGTGAGACTGGATCTGGAGTCGATGAATAGCTGTCTAGGAAGTTATTTCGTGAAGATATCCGCATACTAATACTAAGAAGGTATATGCAAATATATATATATATATATATATATAGTGTGTACAATGTGGAATCCTAATACAATAAGGACCATATGTCTATTATAATTATACAACACTAAATATTACGGACTATATTTTAATAATATAGGTTAATACTGTCATTAACTTTTAGTTTCGAATTCAAGCTTCGGTGGTGGAGAAACTTATTCCAGAGAATATTTTTCTTTATTAAAATTACCTGAAAGGGATCATTTGGTTTGATGTAATAATAGATATAAACAAATTAAAGGGGGAAATGACAGGTGATTAGCGTGCATTTTCTATATTTAGTAGTGATGGACTTGGCTCTACAACTTTGACTATAATTTATACCAAAACTGTCAAAAGCCGTTTTGACAGTTTTGGTTGCTTGAGTAACTTTCATCATTATATCCCTAATAAAAAAAGAAAAACAATTTGATGTACAAAGTATTACGTGTTCATGTATGATCCTTAGAAGGTCGCACTTTAGGGTGTGTGACATAGACTGCTTATCCTGATGTAATATTAATGACTGATTTTAAGACTCAAATATGAAATATATAAGTCACACTAAAATAACTTAATTTACCGTTGTTCCAACCCTCTTCATATAAATTCGCACCAAATAAGGCCCACTATAAGAGTAAATTGCTTCTCATAGAAAGGTTCTCGATTCCTAGTACACGGATCCTAAATATCTAGTTAAGTGTGAAAGAATTGTTAGAGTTTGTCATGAATTTCTTATCATATTTGAAATTTACCATAATTATAATTTTACTTCAAAAAAAATTTCTTGGTGGAAATTATTTTCTTTGTGGATAAAGATTCTACCATATTTATCATTTTCTTGGAGGAGAAGTTTTGGACTTCTTTAAATAGAAGATCTTTTCTTCTTATAAACATACAATATCATACACAAAATAGTCGGTTAGAGAGTTTTGTTTAGGGAGAGATTTTACTCTTATAGTTTTTATGTTTTTTTCATGTTAGTTTTTTTTATATGTAGGTCAATTGACCAAACACATATCATATGATAAGTCCTTTTTTTTATAGTTTTTCTTTGTGTCTGATTTATCGATGTTCAAAGTTTTCAATTGTTAGCTTCCGCATGACGTCTTGATTATTCCGATCCCAACAAAAATTTCAACTAGCTATCTCACCACACCCTTCAATACTTATTGCATGGTCTATTTGTGACCTATTTCTCCGATGATAATATATTTTATTAAAATTATAACGATTTAAACTCGCATTCCCTAGAGACAACAACAATTATAATTACGCCTTAGTTCCAAACAAGTTGAAGTCGGCTACATGAATCCTCATTTCTTCATTTAAACTCGTATTCCCTAGAGAGAGGAGAAAAAACCTTTTCTAATAGCTTCGAGTAAATTAAATCAATTCTCTTATATATCAAAAGGAAAAAAAAAACTAGTTCACTCCTTCAAAATTATAAAGCTTAATACAGAGTTACTTCTTAATTATGCACCTACTCTGCTGAACAGCAAAAATCCCTTCTGTTACTTTTATCCTTTATATTTGCACGTTTAATTCTTTTGAAAAATTGGAGATCACAATGCAATTTTTATATCTTTAGTTCTTTGCATTAAAATTTGTGTCCATTATATCTTTAAAGTTATGAGTTCATATCTGCTATTTATTCTAATTTTTACAAATAAATTTATACTCTGTGCAAAGTACTGAGTTCACATAACCCGTGTAGATATGCTACATCCGCCCCTGTATAGGTCATCAAGTAGGTTAAAGTACATTCATCACCAATTAAAAATGATGTCATCCCAATTATAAGTATTCAACATATTTTTGTTAGTCCACATACAGTGAACGTTTAAGAAAAAACGGGATGATAATATAATTTTAATTAAACTTCATTTAACCCATTGGATAATGATTTAAAAACACACCCCTCCTATAAAGAATTAATTATAAACTGAATGATCATTCTTCCATCTCAGAATGTTAAGTAAGCAAGTTAGACAATGTGGATATAAAGTGAAAAAAACAACTTGATCATATCATTTGTCATTAACAAGTATTTTATATTAATTATTTTCTAAGAAAAGGGAAAAAAAGAATATACAAGTTGGTTGGATATTGGAGTGTGACAACCAATTACTTCATTTGAGAAGAACTACATCCTGTATTCAGTTCAATTTGTCTCCTAATTAATAAGCATTTTGTAATTATTTTTATTGGATTATAATATGATAAGTTGGACAAATAGATAGCTGATCAAATTAATAGATTATAAAGGGGGAAAGAGTATTTGTATCACAAGCTTATAAGTCGCTTAGAAGATTATTATAATGGTTGTGGAGATTTCCATATCTGGTAATGACATTGTTTTCTCAGAGTTAAACTTTACTTTCCATTTACGAGCCAACTAATCACTAGTTGGCAAATAAAATGTGCAAGAATTTACAATAATTTACTCCAAATTAATGAATATATAATATACCATCAAAGATTGCGATAGGGTGATAAGTATCCCTTCATCCTTAATTAGAGGTCTCAAGTTCGAACCTTAAGAATGACTCATCTTTGGTAGGTATGGAGCACATTACCTTCTAAAATGGGACTTCTCGGCGCGAATCTAAATTAATGAATAAAAATTGTAGTAGATTGATAAGTACTCCTTCATCCTTAATCAAAGGTATCATGTTTGAGTCCAGCCCGGAAACGAAGTCACCTTTGGTTGGGTTCGGAGTACTTTACCTCTTAGAGTGCGATTTTTCAGCGCAAATCTAGACTATTGGCCCCCAAAGTAGGTATCAGCCGACACATGGTGGAAAACCAACAATTGAATATATAACACGTGTTAAATTTAAAAGAACTAGAATATTCTTGAATTCATGCATAAGCTTCAAATTTTGATTCCGCATTTTAATACATATACAGGATAATTTTCTCTTCCTTTCAATTGGATGAAGTCCTTAGTCATAGACAAATTAGATGTTCATGGAGTATGACCAACTAGAGAAGAAATATATAAGTATCCATTTTTAAGTTCATTTCGTCTCATACTTATAAGCACTTTTTCAATACAATATTACATATTTGAGCTTATATATAGTTCACAATCTCGAGCTATAAAGGGAAAACAAATTAAAAGTGAACCACAAATTAGTTGCTCAAATGATTATTAAAATTAAAATGGATCTCCGTATCTTGTGACATGGCAAGGTTATGGAGAGCTAAGCTTTAGATTATCATTTAAAATTCATCTTGAGCAACGTTTAATTAATGCAACTTACTTATCTTGATATATAATCAATATAATCTCTGTTGAACCCAGCCAATTATGAACAAATATTAACTTCCCACATCCTAAATATAGCTTCCTTTATTGCCCTTCCCTGAACTCTACGAATGCAAGATGCTATGAGACGATGATAATTATAGCAATGATAGCCAGAAAAGAAAAACAAACAGTTTTAACGTGAAAACCTCGGGAAAGAAAATTAGGAATACATAATACTTCCTCCGTCTCAAATTATTTGTCGCTTTTTTGTTTTGCACTCCCTTAAGAAATATTAAAACATGTATCCTCCATAACAACAATATCATATCCAGTGAACCTTGGTAGGTAAAGAGGTTGTTTTTGAAAGACCCTCGGCTCAATACAAAGCATAAGCACAAGTAAATCAAGAAACTCAAAGCAAGAGAAACGGTCAGACCCGGACACGAAATTTAAAGCAGTATGAAAATGATGGTAACAAAAGAGAGTAAGTCATGATAGCGTGTTTTGAAAAAGGAAGCAGTAACTAACACATGTAAATAAGATAAACAAAGTACACTAAAGAACCCATAGCAACAGAAATCAAGCGATAGGGGACTATAAAGCAATATTGCGCCTACTAGTATGATATGCTAAACAGGCTTACAATAATAACACTACAACTATCAGTCCAGTTTGTAAGCGTAAGTAGGACTATGTTCAACTATCTACTACCCTAATTCGTGTTCACAACCCCCTATCTAAGGTCATGTCCTCAATAAGTTGCACATACGCCATATCTCGTCTAATCACCTCTCCCCAATACTTCTTCGGCCTACCTATACGGCTCTACCCTTCCTGAACCCGTCCATAGCCAGCCTCTCACACCTCCATACTGGGGCATTTGTGTCTCTCCTCTGCACATGCCCGAACCATCTCAACTTCGCTTACCGCATCTTATCCACCACCGAAGCCACTATCGTTCTGTCCCGGATATCATCATTTTTAATCATATCCCTCCTTCTATGCCCACACATCCATCTCAACATCCTCATCTCTACAACTTTTATATTTTGAATGTGCGAAGTCTTGACTGGACAACACTCCGCCCCATACAACATAATCGGTCTAACCACCACCCTATAGAACTTTTCTTTAAGTTTTGATGGCACATTTTTATCGCACAAGACTCCAGATGCGAGCCACAATTTATCGACCCTGCCCCAATACTATGTGTGACATCGTCATCAATCTCTCAATTCCCTTAGATAATAGACCCGAGATACTTAAAGTTTCCTTTCTTTGGAATGACCTGAGTATCAAGCCTCACCTCCACGCATGTCTCATGCTCGCTCCCATTACTGAAGTTGCACTCTAAGTATTATGTCTTGGTCCTACTAGACTCTAGCGTATGTCTCCAAACCTCTAGCTTAGCGTTCACTCCACTGTGAGTCTCATCAATCAGGACTATGACGTTTGCAAATAACATACACCATGGCACCTCCCCTTGGATTTGTCGCGTCGGTCCATCCATCACCAAGGAAAATAAGAATGGGCTTAGAGCTGATCCTTGGTGCAGCCTCATCATCACTGAAAACTACTCTGAGTTTCTTCCCATTATCTGTACCCTGGTCTTGGCTCCATCATACATATCCTTGATCGCTCTAGTGCATGCCACATGTATACATCTAACCTCCAAACATCTCCATAGAACCTCCTTAGAGACTTTGTCATATGTCTTCTCGAGGTCGATGAAAATCGTATGTAAGTCTCTCTTTCTTTCCTTATACTGCTCCACCAACCACCTAATAAGATGAATGTCTTATGTAGTTGAACGCCCCGGCATGAATCCAGACTCTTTCTCGAAAATAGACACGCCTCTTCTCACTCTATAATTGTTGTAACTCTGGATATCACCTTTGTTCTTGTACAAAGGAATCATTTTACTCCACCTCCATTCTTCGGGCATTCTCGCCGGCTTAAAAATGATATTAAACAACTCAGTTAGCCACTTCAAACCTGCCATGTCTGCACTCTTCTAAAATTCAACTGGATCTCATCAGGCCCGATCGCTCATTCCTTGCGCATCCTGCGAACAACACCCTTATCATCCATATTGTTTGTAATATTATTTGTGGGTTTATCACGAAAACTTACTTTGTCTTCTGCATCCATCCCAAATGTTGTGTTGGTGTCTTCCTTTTTGAGGTTTGTTGTATCTTTTGGTGTGACTGAGTCCTCTGCTTCCATGTCTTGTCTGACTGATGTCCCTGCCATATCTGCTCGTTCAGCTTCAGCTGCTTCTTCTGCCATAGTTAATGTTGATTTGATGCTAGGTTTTGGTTCATGAATGAGAGTTATAGATATTTATCTCTCTACATGTTGTAGAGAGAGGTCAGAGACAAAATTAAGAGTTCCTCCTCGATCCATTCTTAGCAAGAGGGATCGAGTTCGAGTATTGGAAATGAAATCATCTTTAATAGGAGTGTTTTACATTCCAAAGTGAGACTTCTCGATGCGAATACAAATTAATAAATATATGATACACCACTAAAGCTTGTGGTATTGGTGCGAGGTGGGGGTGGGGAGGGGGTAAGTTCCCCTTCCTCTTTAACTGGTTTCGGAAATGAAATCGCATTCGGTAAGGAACAATTTACTCCAAAGTGGAATTTCTCTATGGGTCCCAAAGAAGATATTGAACATCATGCGAAAAACTAAAAAAAAAATAATTTCATATTCTTGCATCAATTTATCATTTAATTATGATGAGATAATATGATTGGTGTAAACATATCTTTTGTGTACAATTATATTGCTCGAACTCGTTCAAAATATTGTTATAGGTATGAATTGTCATTTTTGGAGAGAGTAGGACCAACTAGAGAAGAACTATATCCCAATTTTCTGCCTCAAATGATTATTAAAGTGAAAATAGAGATGGATCTCCATATCTCGTGACATGACAAGATTACGGAGAGCTAAGCCTTAGATTACCATTTAAAATTCATCTTAAACAACATTTTAATTAATGCATTATGCAACTATGTAATACTTATCAATACTCGTTTATCTGCATGTTATTTTTTCATGAGTTCTTGTTTTCTGGAAATCTAAATTTATTTTGATTTTAGTTTGTGCTCACATGACTATTTCTTAAATCGTGAATATCCATATTATCCGTTAGTTAACTCATTTTTTATCCGTGTTAAATATGAATGGGGCAGATATTTATCTGTTTTATTTAACCCACTTTTAACTCGCCCATTTTTGAACCAACTCGCCTATTTGCCACTCCTAGTCCTGGTTGCACATTTATAGGCCCAAATTGGCACCAATAAAATAGAATTACTCCTTATCATTTTTGTTGTCGCTTTAGTTCTTTTCACGCTAATTAAGAAAATAATAATACAAGTTGTTATAATTTACTAAGTTATTCTTATTTAGTAAAGGTAAAATAATTTTTCCTCTTAAATATCTGCGATAAAAATTTTAAGCTAAAATGACAGTTAGAATGAGACGGAGGGAGTATATCTTTATACTTTAAAGCTTGACAATAAATTTAGGGAGGAAATATTGAAAATTTTCTTAATCAAAGGGTTCAGGGCGACAATTCTGCCACCACAAAAAAAAGTACTTTAAAAATACATGAAAAACACTTTCTAAATAGTTGCAAAAGAAAAAAGAAAAAAAAGGACAATTTGTTTTCCTTTTTCTTTTTTCATGTCTTAAAATTTTCAAGACTACAAAAACATGAATGCTGCATTGGCAGGAATAAACCATAAGGTTGTCAATGCAATTAGAGAAGTAAATAGCAATGAGTAATTAGAGTAGATTGTAGAGCTTCCAGACTCTTCATCACCACCATAGTCGTCATCGGCGTCACCAGAAATCGCCATGAGATCTTCTCCGCCGCCGTCCCCGGTTGATTCAGTGTCATTGTTGGTGGTAGCAGTCCATTTTCCACTGTTGCTGCCCCTGCTAATTGTCATAAAAATATCCATTTTATTAACTCAAAATAGAGTCATAAAAGCCCTAATATCTGAAACTCACCAGTCCTGTTAATTAGGATTCAAGTCGAATAGGTTTATTAAGAGATAGTAGCGGAGCTAAAAATTCATACACAGAATTTGAAATGGAATAATATCGATTCATACACAGGATCTGATAAAAAAGATTCAATTGAACTCCCCTTGCTTCCCCTTAGCTCAAGAGGTAAGAAGAGCTCCCTATCGAAAGAATGCTAATGAACAAACTTAATGGTATATTTTTTGAAGGGACACCAACTTAATATATAATATACATATTTTCATTAGTATCTCTGTTTACTGTTTTTTTTATAAAAAGAAAGTTAATATCAAACCTTAAAAGCAAGAGGTACCAAGTTATTTTAATAACTCATGGGGAGCATGTTCCATTTGGATTCTTGTAAAATCAAATTGAGACATTTTGTTAGACATAATTCTTGTGTCACTAAGAAAGAAAGTACTTCCCAAATTATTACTACTAGTAATAATTATCAAAGACAAAAGTCTTAAGGGGGACTATTAAAGTGTTGATTACTCTACTTAACATAAAGACAAAAAGTGTGACAAAAATAATATACTAGTACTAAAGAAAGAAGAGAGAAAAAGATAAAGAAAAAGTGTGGTTAAGGGGGAAAGTGAAAAAGAAGGAAAGTAAAAGGACCTACCTGTGAATAAGGACACCAGCATTCAAGGTAAGTTGGTCAATGAAATTTGCAGATTTGGGCTCCACACTATAGGCTTTCTCATATTTAACTTCAACTTCTTCACCAGAGGCCACAAAGTATGCTCCATTTGCCATTACATCCCCTTCACTTCTCCAATTCCAATTCCTCCATTTTCCTTCTTCTGTGTCCACTCTTTTTGTCACCTGTAATGTAGTGTCCCCATACACAAGACATCTCACATTAATTATGGGGGCATCCAATGCAAACTTGAGCACAAAATTTGTGAAGAATACACTAACAACAAGAGCCAACAACACTTCAATGTCAAATAATTAGTTGACACCGATTAGAAGGATTTTTTGCTTATCATGCTTTTCGATTTCAGTTCATCTTAGGCCTATGATGTTCGGACTTTCTATTAATGTAGTTGTATCCATATCGGATTTTTCAAAAATGCAGTACTTTTGAAGGAACCGATACACACCCAATGATATTTTAAACAATCCAAACAACATAGTCCAAGCCAACAATGTGTATATATAGAAGACTAAAAATGAAAAGTAGCAGACGTTCTTTGTATTTTCTATTGACATTAAAATCTCAGATATATTGCAAGAGTAGAAAACATAAGACATAAAGTAAAAATGATAAAGCAAATACGTACAATATTTTAAATCATGTAGTAGTTCATAACTTTAATCCAAATACACCCAAACTTAAATTGTTTTCCAAATTAGTATCTTTTTAATTAAAGACATGTTGGCCTTATTTTATTCATGCTAAAACTTTTTTAAAACAGGGTGAAGTTACTATGGCGCAGCCATGGTTGAAGTTACGAGTTTGGTTTAGCTCAATAACTTTGGTTTAACCCATATATTGTTTTAAAAATACTCATTTAATATATATAAAGAATCTATTAAAAATTTAATATACAAAAAAGATTTAGATTAAAACTCATATACTAAAAATCCTAGATCGGCCTTTGATTATATCGAACCTAATCTTACCAAAAAGAAAGCAACCTTACTGTTTTCCTTATTGGCATTACATGTAGTACGAGTATGTTTTTATTATTATGGGCAAAATTTTGGAGACAGCCAAAAAAAAAAAACAAAAAACGATAGAGGCACAATTTCTATTTCATTTTTAAAAGTCAAAAGAAAGAAAAAATTTGTACCTCTTTAGCGAAAGGGTCAAAGGGTGCAATATATCGATTTCCTTGACTGTTGATTGTAGGATTACCACTTCCTCCAATTGCATACATTTCCCACCTTGTAAAGTCATTATTCACCACATGAATATACCCTCTCCTACACCTTGGCATTCTTTGAATTAATTTCTTCCCAAAATGATTAAATGAAATTGTCACTTGCATACCTGAATCTGGCAAATATTCATCACTATGTCCCAATAACATTACCTCATTATGATGTGAAAAATGATTATTCGATATAGTTATCCCTGTTGAACCCATCACTACATCAATCAATCCATCTTTACAATTCGACAACGAACAATGGTCGATCCATATATCCCTTGATCCGAATATTGATATCCCGTCCCCGTCCGATTTTCCTCGATAACCGAAATGCGTAGGGCTCGACCGTACGTTTGTCTCGCCCGATTGGTAACAATGATGGACGTGGATGTTGTGGATAATGACGTTTGAGATGTATTGTAACGTTATGCACCCCCCGCCCGTGATGTGCACGTTGACCCCGCGACCATCAAGGGTTTTGTACGAGTTAAAAATGAGCTCCTCCGAGAGTTTAATCTCCATGTTGGCCGCAAACACGATCCATAAAGGTTCTTCTTGGATGACGCCGTATCGGAGAGTGCCAGGTGGCGGGTTGACAGGGTCGGGGTCCGAGGAAGATGTGACAACATAGTAACGACCACCTTTGCCACCTAGTGCATATTGGCCAAAACCAATTGCACAATCCGCTAGTCTTTGGCGATTTAATTGCCAGTTATGGTCACATCGCCAACAATCATCGATAGGGTTGCCGGTTTGGCAAGAGGATTGATCAATATTGGTGTAGTAGGACAACAATTTTCTTCTTGTCTGGAGAAGTGAGAGTGATACATTTACTTTCCTGCAAAACAGTAATGAAAATAGTTACTATAGTTTTTTTATAATAGAGAAATTTTCCGAGGGCCAATTGGGGACGGAGGTGGAAGCCAAGCTATGGGTTTGACCGAACCTAATAGTTTTAGCTCAAATAATTATTGTGTTAAGAAGTTCATTAAATATGTACACACATTAAATTTAGAATCCAATTACTAGTGTTAAGACTCTCACATCGGATACGGGATGGTAATTGGTCTCCTTATATGGACTTGGACAATCCTCACCCTACAAGCTAGCTTTTGGAGTTGAGTTAGACTCAAGATCCATTCTTTACATGGTATCAGAGTCAAACTCATCACAATTCTTTATTCACCGATGTTGGACCCCCATATTATATTGGCCACGCTCAAGTTAATGAGACCTGAGCGTGCAAGGGGAGTGTTAAGAGTCTCACATGGGTAATTGGTCGCCCCAATATTATATTGTCCATACTCTAGTTAACGAGGCATGAGCGTGCATGGAAGTGTTAAGAGTTTCACATCGGATATGAAATGGATAATTGGTCTCCTTATATAGATTTGAAAAATTCTCCCCCTACAAGCTAGCTTTTGGGGTTGAGTTAGACCCAAGATCCATTCTTTATAATTAGCACTTGAAACCGTCGTGATAAAATCTAAAAACCATAAAATTGAAATCCTAGCTACACCTTTGAAAATTGGGACCAGTGATATACGATCTAAAAGTCGATGGATAATGAACCTGCCATTTTCCTTCTTTTTTTTATGTGCGACGCGGTTAGTATCTATTATGTGGGCTTAACCCACACATTGCACACTCCACCATAGCAACTAGAGCAAAGCCCTAGGGGCGAAAAGAGTTTTAACTTTTTACACACTCACAATTCAAATGATACAACAAGTTATGTTGTCAGTGTTAAAGTTTTTCATGTGGTAAATGTATATAAGTTAATCCTAATGAAAAAGATTGAGTAGGAATATGCACCTTATATAAAAAGGAATAAAAGAAAAGCTTTGTGGACAATGGTGTAAATTAAGAAATTGTTTTCTTCTAGCTCTATATGTTTGTACAAACATGATAGTAAAAAGTTATGGAACATTTCAACAAGTCACAAAACAAAATGGTTGAAATGAAATCCAAAAATTAAAGTGATTTGAGGGCCTACAACTAGACATTCAGACAAGGAGAAAGTAAAAAAAACAAGGGAAAATAAGCAACCAATAAATATCCATATCCACCTACATCAAAAACACTTTAAAAAGTACCATTAAAGTTCATAAAGCAAATAAAAAAGTAGGGTGAACTAAAATTTCGCTATGTGTGGTCCCGGAAAGGGACGGACCACAAGAGTATATTGTACGTAATTTATATTATATTTCTGCAAGTTATTGTTTTCACATCTTGAACTCATGAACTACTAATCACATGGAATCAACTTTATGTTACTCCAAGACCCCTTCTAAAGTTCATAAAGCTAACAAGAAACAAGAAAATCTGTGACTCTCTTCCCTCAAAAAACTAATATAAAAAAACATGAAGAAGAGCAACTCCATTCTTAATAGAAATCAAACTCCAACTAAACACACAAAAAGATCTCATTATTTACAAAGAAGTCTCTTGAATGTAGAGTGTAAAATGTTTTTAAGACCTTATTCTTGAAAAAAAAATAATGACAAAGAACAAAATGTGGGTCTAATAACCTTTAAAAAAATTAATTTTCCACCCGTACCCCCATTTAGTTCCTGACTAATTTGGATTTGCACTAGCTAAGGCTTACTAAAAGAGGAAGCGCAATTTTTTTTCATATCCAGGAATCGAACCAAGTACATCTAATTAAGAGTAGACATATCATATCCATCCTACCGAAACCCGATATTAACTAAAGTTCAACCTACAACAACGACGACAACAACAACATACCCAGTGGTTCAACCTACATTGTGGAAAACAGAACATGTAAAGAAGAGAAGAGCAAGTAGACAACAAAGAAAAACATGAAACAACTACTTGAAGCTTAAAAATGTTTTTTTATACCTAGTAACTTCAAGAGCAACAGCTTCAGGATCAGGATGCTGACCAGGAAGAGTGAGATTCAAGAAAACCCCCAAAACAAAGGGAAAAAATGAACTTAAAATCAAGAAAGCCACAACGCAGCTTCTCTGGAACATAGTTTTTGCAATAATAAAGTGTATTTTGGGTGTTTTTTTGGTGTTTTAGGGTCAGTGAGTTAGCTGCATTGTGGAGAAATATTGAAGTGTGTTTTAGTGAGAAAATGGAGTGTGTATTGTAGACTGTGGGGAGAAGATAACAAATTAAAAGTAGTGTCTTGGAATGTACTATTATTTCTACTTGCATAATAGTAGTAGTGATGGTATGTATTTTTCAACTTTCTGACATGATTTATAGTCATTGTTGAAGAGAATATCTCACCTGGATTTACTCAAGCTTTAATAACAGAAAAGCAACAGAGTATATTGAATTTTGAGGTTTTCCTTTTTTTTTTCTAGCTTTTCGGAGCAATCATAAAGTTATCTTCATACAATTTATAAATTACGGGTTCGAACAGTGAAATCGATTAATACTTGTGTTCGGATACCTAATTGCATTACATTTATCTCTGTATGGCTTATAGATTATGAGTTTGAGCCGTGAAAATTGTAATTGATACTTGCGTTAGGATAGACTATTTATTCCGTCCGTTTTTACTTGTCCACTATACTAAAAATAAATTTTTACTTTTACTTGTCCATTTCAACATATCAAGAGAAAGACAATTTGTTTTTGGTTTTATCATTAACATTAACTACTAATTTTCCAAATCATTTCTCAAGATCTTTTAAAATGCTATATAATCATGGGTCTTATAGTAAAATATGCACATCATTTTTTACATTATTAAAAAAATACAAAATCGATTATGGACAAGTAAAAATTAACGAAGAAAGTACATTATAACCTTTTGGAGTGAGGCTTTTTCTTGAATCGTGAGTAAACAAGAGATGTTCCGCACCCTACTGTCTTTTTTCTTTGCTATTTCAACCAACCCCACAGCCATTTTTACACAAACTAAAAACGAAATCAAAAGACATGACCAAAATAAACTTGTGTGCTTGGGGATGTCAAGTCTATTCAGTGCTTACCCTTTTTTTGGTCCCATTCATTTGAGGAGAAAGATTACAGATTTAGATAATTTAAATACTCATTTAGTTTTAATTTGATTGTCTTAATTTGATTCGAAACCAAGTTTAAGAAGATAAAAAAAACTTTCAAATTTTATGGTCTTAAATTAAAGATATGTATAACATACCAAGATGATGAAATTAAAGAGATGTTAAATTAGATAGACATTTTTTAAGAGACTACAAAGAAAAAGTAAGACAAATAAACTGAAACAATGAGTATATAGATTTAAATTCAAACGTTTTAATCATAATAAAATTAAACAAAACTAATACGTCTATCCCTCCCATAAATCCACCTCAGCTTCACCGTAACCCCATCTCTCCTCCCCTTATCAACCAAAATAGTAGAGACATAAAAGGATATAAAAGTGTACTCTTAGCCTTCTTTACATGAAATTTTCATACTTTATTATTGTCAATAAAACTGGTTCGGATGTTGGAAAAACTAAAAAGTCTTTTTAGTGGACCACTATAGTCCGAATTTGAGGGCCATGTCTTTAACATTATTATTATAATAAAATAATAATTCTACTTGTGACTTCCTCTATGGGGATTGGAGACAATTTGTACAGCGGGTATCATGGAAGGGTAAAATTCGGAGGTAGCTAATTTTCAATTTTTTATAATTGAAAAATAATTAATATTATAAAGTTTTAAATTTTAGAAGTAAAATTTAAAGATATTATTTGTAGGATTCGAAATTTCATAATAATAATTAGTTTTCAAGAAAGTGACCGAAAAATGGCTAAGAAGTTGCCCTCAATAACGTTAAAAATAAGTGGTCTTGAACTTTTGATCATTGTTTGCTCTATGGACAGACCTTTAAAATAAATAAAAAATTATTAAACTTGAAATTTTATCCATGAGACAAGTGAAATCAAAAGTTCAACACCCACCTAAGACTATTATTGTAAATCACCCTTTCAACGTCGAGGGAGTCTGAAACTGACCCTAAAAATCAGAGGCGAATCCGGAATATAAAATTTATGGGCAATTTTAAGATTAGCATTGAACGTATTATATTTTTAAAGTTACGGATTCATATCTGATACTCCCTCCATCTCAATTTATTTGATATATTTTGACTGGACACAGATTTTAAGAAATAAAAGAAGGTTTTTGAATCTTGTGGTTTAAAATTAGTCAAAGATATATGTGTGATTATAATTCATCTCGTTAAGCGTTAAAGTAAAAGTTTAAAGTTAAATTATTGTCAAATAAGAAAATATATCATTCTTTTTAGGACGGACTAAAAAGAAAGTGTATCATATAAACTGGAACATATGTAGTACTATTTATTATAATTTTAGTAATTTTAGTAATTTTTTACACATAAATTTATATTCCGCGTCAAAAGCTAAAGGTTCAATTGAACCCTTTCCTACAAGACTAGATACGCCTCTGCTGAGAACCGAATTAGTTCGGTTAGATCATATTTTTCGTATTTTCCGTATTTTTCGTATTTTTCCCCAACCCTATGAGAGACTCATTCTAGCTAGAGCCTATTTTCAAATACCACTATGGCCCGTTGGAGCAGTGAACACTTTGCAAAAAAAACCTTCTATTTTTTCAGCCTTTAGGCCCGTAATATGCTCATCGTTTTGGTTAGAAACTCAAAAGTTGCCCTATTTTTTGGCTCCATATCTTTTCCTTTTCTCTTTTAAGAAAAAGCTATAGGGTCGTTACTGTCCCAGGAAACAAATTGAGTGTGGTCAAATTATGATTTATGACTAGACCATAGCAGTAATTATTTTAGAATTACTGGAGCTTCCCGCCTGACATTTTTTTAACATTAACGTTTTTTACTTTTCCACTTTTTCATTAAAATAAAATATTCAGAGCTGATTTAAATTTTAAATTTGTCTAAATAAATTTTCAAGTTTTTTAATATCGAACTCATTATACTTTTTAGGTAGGATTTTGCATGCAATTCTAGGACACCGGTCGTTAAGGTAGATTTATATGCGTAAATTATTACTGGCACCATGCTATTAAAAACCATGCTAGTACCCACGCTTTTATAAATCCAATGTTGAAATTAAAAGTAGTGTGATCGAGCTAAATCAGTAATTTTAGGTCTTTAAGGGGACATCCTAGCATTGTTGGCCAGAAATTATTAAACATAGAAAAATAAATAAAATCACCCTTAAACTTGTGTCGAAAATTACTTTAGCAATTAAACTTTACTTATAATTATTAATCTTTCTATTGTTGTCAATAGTGTATTAAATATCCCCTTAAGTAGAGAAAGTGTACTCACCTTTCTAGAAGCAAGTGAGAAGGAAAAATAAAATAAAAAATTGATAAAATAATACACATGTCATTTTTTAATTGCCAATATGTAATTAATATTCTTAATAATTTTTTGATATATTAATATATTCTTAATTGTATGATTTTTTTATTTTGAGACAAATAAAATTTGTGGGTCTCACTTTTCCTTTTAAGTTTTTTTATTTCTCTTCACTTTATTTATTGTCTTCTCCGAAAGACATTTTCCTCCATTGCCACTACCTTATCTATTCCATCATTTTCATGACCACCATTATTGGACTAAATGTTGGAGAGAAATAAATTAAGTGATAAATTGACGACTGTAAATATAATTTAAGAATATTTTAAGAGACCCAAAGAGAAAAAAAAAGGACTTGGGTAAGTAGTATTTGTAAGGTTCCATTACAGAAATGAGAAATCTTTATACCAAACCCATTTGTCATTTTTTGAATGAAAAACAATTATTCAAATGTACAAGAAAATTAACTAAAACGAAAATGTAATTAAAAGAAAATAAAGAAGAAAGTGGATTTGGTTGTTTGGTTGGGGGTGGGGGGTTGTGTGAAGAAGACGGAATGTAATTGGGACTTTTAAAAAAGAAAAAAGAGGAATGAAAATATAAAATAGAAAAAAGAGTAAAAATTTAAATTTAATTGATTGTTGACGTGACGCTGATGTGGTGCTGATGCGGCGGAGAGTGTTCTACACATCCCAGTGTAAGATTGGTCTGGCCAACGTAAGGTTGCGTTTAATTCACGTATAAGTTGTTTAGGGGGTAAATAATTACAAATAAAATTTAATTACTAAAGTGAGTTTTCGATGTAAATTTAAAAGTGAAAAGATATATTTCTCTTAAACATATTATAATTAAGTTAATCTAGAGTTATTCAATTAGTACATGCATGACAGTTGATGTTATTTGTTTATTTATGGGGTCTCAAATACATCTTATATTTACTTGTACTATGGTTGATGCACCCATTTGATTTGTCTACCAGTAATCTTTGAATATGCAATCTTAAAAATTATACAGATTACATGTTATAATTGGTAATGTGAACAAATACTTTTAAACTAATAATGTATATAACTTAAATTAGTCTCAAGATTAAGTTATATAGACTGTTGTGCAAGGAATTTGTTTTCCGATGAAAATTATTCTAACCAAAAATACAGTTAGAGATTTGTATTCTAGAATTTAAAAACAAGTAGGTTATATCCGATTCGGAGATCCTCTTTAATGAGTCCGGTATTGCTTGTTAGGTTACGAATGTATGAAATAAATACAAAAAATAGGCAAGTAAAATGAGTAAATAAGCTGGATTCGAAATGAACAATGAGTAAAATAAGAATAAGAGTTTGGAGTGGTATATTGCTTAGAGACAGAGATATTTTAGTTACAAAGGTAAGCTTAGAAAGAATACAATGTGTCTTCCTTCTCTTCTAGTGTTGCGTTTGGCTGAAGTTTTTCAACATAATAGATTCAATCTAGTGTTGCTGCATGCCGTGCCCGGTGATTGCGGCCTCAAAGGTCACGATGTGCTCTTATGGGTATGTGGTTCCATTGTACTTAGGTATGTCAGACATTCTGGACTTCTTCCAGATGGGCTTTGGAGCCGCTTCCTCCTTGTATGGTATCTTCCTATATTTTTTTGCCCTAACCCCTTTTAACATAGGGGACCCTGGTATCTGGCTCATCTGCTCATGGAGCTCCTTTTATAGCACTGCGAGTCTTGCCAAGTCCGTCTCTAGTTCTATAAGCTATGTCCTCTCCGCATTTGTTGCAGACGCACCGGGTGCTCTAGTGGCGTTTCCCCCGGATAAAGAGTTAAAATTTTTTTCCATGTGCTCCATTATGGCACTATTTGCTGCAAAAATCGTAGCTAAAGCAGCTTCCGAGGGGGTGCCCTCTTCTTTGAACATCTCTTCCACTTTGGAGTGCGGGTGTCTTTTTCTTTTCTTGGGGTATCGCTCCTTGGGCCGTGTTTCATGGCTTTCGGCCGAGTGACTTCTAACGTCCTCCTCCTCTAAGGGTTTTCTTTAGAGGGGCTATCATTTCCTCCGACTCTGTTGTAGTGTTTATGAATGATCCGACACCATTCGTAGTGTTTTCAAATGATCCGACTCCGTTCGTAGTGTTTCCGAACGGTCCACCAGGTCCCAGTGTTCGATGGGTACATGCACCTCTCTGGGGTCATTTGATCCGTGAGCAATGTTGTTCTGTCCTGACATGTTTCTTTCTTTCTGAGCGTAATATTTCCAATTAGATTTTTCAAGAAGATCATCTCCAGATCGAGACAACACCACAAATGTCTATCCCCACAGACGGTGCTAAACTATTTTCCGATGAAAATGATCTAACCAAAAATGCAGTTAGAGATTTATATTCTAGGGTTTAAAGACAAGTAGGTTATATCCGATCCGGAGACCCTCTTTAATGAGTCCGGTATTGCTCGTTAGGTTACAGATATATGAAATAAATGGTTAAACAAATACAAAAAATAGGTAAGTATAATGAGTAAATAAGCTGGATTCGAAATGAACAATGAGTAAAGTAAGAATAAGAGCTCGGAGTGGTATATTGCTTAGAGAGAGATCTTAGTTACAAATGTAAACTTAGAGATAATACAATGTGTCTTCCTTCTATTTTAAATCTTGCATATATAAGACAAAATTAGATTATTATGCCCTCCTAAAGTTATGACGACGTAAGCATACCGATGTCATTGTGCCCATGCGCACTGTGGCGCTCTGTTCTAGGAAGGCTGATGGGATGAGGGTTGTTGAGAGTGGGAGACAACTATATAGTGACTCGGGGTCGTTGGAGTTCCCGGATGCATCAGATGTCCCGAGGCATTTTCACCCAATAATTTTTTTTATCAATTCACGTTTACTTGTTATAAAAAGTCATCTTAAAATCACAAATTCTAAGTTTTAAAAAAGACTTACGTGCAGGTATCTTTTGAGTGATATACTAATATATAAAATTTTCTACGCAAATGATGTATATATATAACTTAAACCCATTTATCGGAGTACAATATGTCAATATGCATCATGGCTCTAACTGAACTAAAGTGATCATTTAGACCAAGGAAAAAAAGATAAAAATTAAACGAAAAATGTCACAAAATTTCTTTGCATTAATAGTTACATATCCATTTCCAAACATGAGAGGAGAGGTATATTCTTTTCCCATCAGACATTATAAAGTATCGGACCTTCTTTTCAGCAAACTTTAACTATTATTGGCCCCACATTTTCTATGATCTTGAATTCTTTGCATTAACTTTTTCCGAATAATTTAGAGAGATCTTATTATTTTAATCATTAAGAGACCATATAGGAAAATAAATATCTTTAAAGAGCACCCCATTTCTACCTAAAAAAAAGTTCACAATATTGTTATAACTTCTGCTTTCAATACTTTTTCTACTTTCAAATCTACTTGAGATTTCTAGGTCTAAAAACTACCAAACTGATTGGATGGTATCAAGATTAATAATTGCTTAGTTTGAACTTTTGTCTTAATTAATAACTTGCGCCGTATGATTTCAAATTATGTTTTACTGCGTATCAATTCCAAAATACTTTTACATATAATTTGAAAATGTACCAACGTTATATATAGAATTAATGGTGAAAAACATATCTGAACTATCATTTTTTTCACGAATCCATACCCTAACTATTAGTTATTTTCTTTTCTTACATGAATAATCACCATCTAGATATGTATCAAAACACCTCCATAGTTCAAGACTGCATAATAGAAAAAGGAACAACTCATAATTTAGGTATGAAATTCGTGAAGTGAATTCAGATGTGTTTATGGCCATTCTCTTATCTATATATATATATATATATATATATATATATATATATATATATATATCTTTCTTCTGGGAGAAGAATCTTCTCAACATTAATCAACATGCATGCTTTTAGAATTAAACTTGCCCTTTTATAGTTTTACTGAGATAATTCGTATTTTCTTACGCCTGGCAAGCTATTAAGGAAATTGTCCCTAGCCATAAAAGTTCAAGAATTTGTGTGATGTCTTTTTATTAACTAATCTCGGCATAATTTGTTTCTGAGCCAATCAACCCTAGTGTTTTGATGGTTAAATCTTACTCCTTTGATCCACTTTACTTGTCATGGTTATTATATATAATCGGTCCAAATAGTTATCATTTTCAATAATCAAGATAGAATTTATTAGCTTTTCCGTAGATTCTTCTTAGGTTTTATTTAAAAAGTTTGACCTGAGTCTTGACCAAAAAAATCGATCGAATTGGTTCCTTCAAATTACTTTTTTCTATTTAATAAAATTACTGAGCCCGATCTGTTATAGTAAAAATATTCACGAAATATTAACAATCGAGCTTAATCGATTTTTTTAAAAAAAATTTGGCCCAAAAAGAAAATTGGCCGATCGAGCCGGTCAGTTCTTCAAGAAAAATGGGATCAAACGTATTGAATCGGTCGATTTTTGTTGTGTCTTTGTCGTGCTTTTTTGCAATCACTGTTAGTTTTTAAGTTCATTCTGTTAGTTGGACCAAAAGTACTTTACTTTAGCAAATTAAGGAACTAAAAATGCTCAAAATTATATTTGAAAGACGAAAATAAACCTATTCTTATAAATAAAGATAATTTTAGCTAAGGAGTTGATAGCAATGAGGTAATCTATGATTAATTAATACTCCTAGTACATATTTTTACCACATTAAATCACTTACCTAGTTGAGTTGATAGCAAGGAGGTAGTCTATTGTAGCCTCGTACGTGAAGCTGTTATTACAAGTACTTCTCGGGCAATGTGGAAAAAGGAAAAGAAATTCAATGCTTGTGGTGGGTACGACATCAGTTTTCTGTTAGGGGTTGTTCAGTTTTATGTTTCTTCTTTTCAATTACCCACCTGCCATAACATGAATTCGGTAATATATATTTTTCTTCGCTATTGGTGTTTGATATGTTGGAAATTTGCCTTTGGCGGGAGTTGCGACCGACCAACTTTAATGGCTTAAACACTAGTGTTACGTATGTTGGAGAATCCGGTTCTTCACACATGCATGATCTACTAAGTACGTAGATAACCGTAGGGCCAAGAATCGTCAAATTTCATTGAAAAATGAAAGATATATTGGTCCACGAAGTAAGGTGTTTGAAGCATGGAAAGTGTGATATTGTGTTCAATTCTCCCTCATCGGTAGAGGAAGAAAGAATTGTTGTGTATATAAGACTCGAAATTGGTTTGGGGTTTGGGACCCCAAGGGGTATCCCATGTGTTTAAAGGAGGGAGGACCTAGATGTGCTTCGGTTCAAGGAAAGACCACACGCCGCCTTGCCGCCCGTCGTCCATCAGGTTCGAAGTTCCGGGTTCACGGGCCACTGTGGGCCTTCGATATTATCTTTCAGTACAGTTTGATCCCGAAGTTCGGATGTACTGATTCGGACGAATTCTTTGGATGCAGTTTGGTCCTGAAGTTTCAAGATGTACTGATTTGGTCCCTAAAGTTTCGAACGCCGAATTTGGACAATAAAGTCAAAACGCCA
Source organism: Anisodus acutangulus (assembly GCA_029783415.1). Taxonomy (NCBI): domain Eukaryota; kingdom Viridiplantae; phylum Streptophyta; class Magnoliopsida; order Solanales; family Solanaceae; genus Anisodus; species Anisodus acutangulus. The sequence continues at coordinate 45,745,451 of CM056505.1, forward strand.
AGCTCTCAATTCAGCCATTTATTTTGGCTGAATTACTCCTCCTATAATGGCCAAATTCGTTGGTCTTTCACCATTTATGTTGGTGACTTTACTACCTCCATAATGGCCATTATTTGGCTATTATGGAGGCGCTTTCAACCTCCATCACCTATATAAACACCCCCTTACACCATTGTTGAGCACTAAGAACACACATATAATATACACGAAATTCAGAAGCTTACACAAGCAGAAAGTTTTCTTCTTCCTACAACTTCCAAGGCATCATTTCGTTACTCAATATTCTTCACGGTAGCTCTTGAGTTTCCTTTACTCAAGTGTTCTATTGTTGTTTTATCTTGGGAGACAAATTGTCCAGGACGTATAAAGGATACATACGGGGCAATATTGTCTTAAGGATAGAGTGCCACACTCGACTCAGCAAAACCAGTTTCCATTTTTCCGTCTTCAACAAAATTGTAATTTCAGTTTTGTGGTTATATTGTAATTTACAGATTACTAGATGAATTATTGAATCTTTGTTTATCCTTTCGAATACTTGTAATAGTTATATGCTTCCCGGACTGCTTTATAAAGTACCATAGAGCAAAAATTCCCAACATGATATTTATACTAGCCCGATTAAATTTAGCTTGTCTCTTCTCTTTCTAAAAGAAGAATACTTTTTTATGCCATTATCGTCCTGCCAATTGATTAGTAGTTTGACTTTGATCCAACCTAGCGGACTTAGAACAAAAAATACATACTTTTAGAATAAGCGTATCGTGTTTAAATAGTTTCCACTTATTTTAGCTAAGATAAGATTTGAGTGGCAGATTAATCGTAAGCAGATGACGAATACGATTTGTAATTGTAAACTTATAATTCAAGGCCTAGTTTAATTACAGTTATTCTCACTAGTCTTATTTCTCTTCTCATCCAACTTGAGATCGGTTTTCACGTTGAGCGAGTTACAAGCTTTAAGAAAACATTATTAGGCCACATTTTCTCAAAGTTGTGATGGATTCGTGTCGGAAAACACTATTAGACCACGATTTTTTAAAGCTGTGATAGATTTGTGTTGAAAAATCTCACATTAAGAATAAAAGGCTCATTAATAAAGACAATTTCATAAATGAAACTTGAAACTTGAATCACTCCACCACAATTTGCCACAACCCTTATTTTATTTGTGATACTGTGTTTTTTCAACATCCTCGAAGGTAGAGCTAAGAGCGAAAATTTTGGATAATGTAGAAAAAAGAAAACCTTATAGTATGTGTATGGGATGTAGCACACGAAGACTTTTTGAGCCCAGCATCTATCTGAAGACTATAGGAACATGCTGTCCATTAATATCCAAGGCTCGAAGCTCCTTTTTTGAACTTTGTAATTTTGTAGGTCCCATCTCCTCTGACCATTTTCCCTCTTTCTCAGACTATATAATATTTGTTTTTGGATTATGACAGGCTATTTGCCACTTCTAGTGTACTTGCAATATGAGGTGAGGTAAGATTTTTTTTTGTTAACCCAGGTCTCGAGGCGACTTGTGCCTCTCTATCGCTAGTACCTGCACAAGTACTGGTACTAGATTTCTGGAGATGATGAGATCGGTCCTTCAGCACCCCACCACCAGGTAAATCCCGGGATGTGCACCCCGTGGTCAGTGTCTGTTTTCGTCCAACGGATCAATGCTACAAGGTTGACCCCCTCTTTCGGCTTGGCGGGGATCGAACCCACACTGCAACATGCCCGCGCGGCTTTTAGCGCCCAGGCTTTACCACAAGGTATATGCCCCGGAGGACGATATCCATTGAGGGATTCGAACCTGCGACCCAAGGGTACATGCAAGAACCTTTCACCAGCAAGCTGGAGCTCTTTGGATAAGTGAGGTAAGAAATTTGCTCCTACTATATGGGGTTGTTTGGTAGGGTGTATTAAAAAAAATATATGCATTAACTTTGTGTATTAATAATATTTTATTTGATATTTTTTTTATCCTATGTATCATTAGTTATACATCCTATTTGGTATTATGTTATGTATAACTAATATCTAGCAAATCATTGTATTAGCAATGCCATAGATTTTAATGCATACATTAGCATAGTTAAAGACATAATTGTCCATGAAGTCCCTTAAAAAGTATAGTATAGAGGGTGATGTTAGGTGTATTTATACGCCTAACCGCCATATTTTAACCATCTTTTACCTTATTTCGAGGACTAATCTCACTAAATACACCTAACTTATGTTAATCTTTGCATTATGAACTGATATGTGTGTTCTTATCGCATCTAGGCACTTAATGTGTGAAATACGATGATTTAGAGCTAAAATAATATGAAGCATTCGTACAAGTGTAAATGGTCCCTGAACCTCGCCAAGCAAAGGCTGGAGCGAGCCAAAAGCTCGCCATACACCTCGCTCAACGATAGAAGCTATCCAAAATTCATAGTTACAAGAAATCTTTCTAAGTACAAAACAACCACAACACAAGGTGACGCGAGCTCTGAGGCGAGGTCATGTCTCGCTCTGAACCTCGCCCCGCGAGGAACGATGTACAGAATGCATATGTGCAAGAAATTTTCTAAGTACAAAGTTGACAGACCAGTAGGCGACGCGAGATCTAGGGCGAGGTCATGTCTCGCTCCGCGAGAAAGTGAGTTCAAAATGCCAAAGTTGAGAATTTTTCTAAGTGTAAAAGTGACACTCAAGCTCGCCCAGCGAAGGCTATAGCGAGAAACTCTCTCGCCCTACACCTCGCCCAGTGAATCATTGTGTCTAAATAGCACCGGATTTTAAGTCCAATTCCATTTTGGATAAGTTTTGACGGTTATTTCCAAACACTATAAATAGACTCTTAGGTCATTTTTGGATAGGGTCGAACTTATAATTTCACGAAGAGCTAGGGCTAATGCTTTTATTATTTGGTACCTCTTTTACTATTATTCTTCTATATTTTCTTAGATTAAACAGGACTTTTAGTGATTATAATCAAACTATGAGCGGCTAATCTCCCATGTTCTGGATTATGGCCAACGTATGATTGTTGTCGTATGAACTTGAGTTGACGTGATTAAATCTATCTTATGTATTTCTTATGTAATCTTATGCTAGACTATTTTATTACTTTGCAACCAGTAGAATAAATTTTTGATTCTTACGTTGAACTAGAGAGAGGAATATTAAGATAGAACGAAGATTGAATAGAGTAGGATTTTAACCCTAGGCAACGGGGAGCGGATTAGCCTCTAGGATAGAGATATACATAGTTCGCCCTACTTGGTTGAAATATAGGAAATATAAATGCATTCGTGTTAAGGTTCATGACCATAGAGATATATGCTTGAAAGTAATACAAATAGGCGACTAGAGGACTCGAGAGATTCATAGTCGTAATTATAACCCTGTCAATAAGTAATTCGATAGAGAAATACGTAAGCGAAAGTGAATGCGCAATATGATTACAAAGTGTGTCGTAACCCTGGAATGTTTAATCTCTATGAATCACAACTAAATTTAGACCAATGTTTGAGACAACTTGTTACTTGTTTAATTTTAGTTTTATTAAGCAATATTAAACAAACAAACGCCATTTTCTTCAATACTTGCATAATTAGTGGAAGTTGAATATTCTGATATAACTGTTAATTATAAGTCTCTGTCGCTATGATATCTGACTATATTAGTCACTATATTACTTGTCAACCGTATATACTTGCGTGTGCGTAGGGAGCAACAAGTTTTTGGTGCATGTTGCCAGGGACTTAGAAATTAATGGTTTTATTAGAGTAATTTATTACTGCTTTAGTTATCCAAGTATTAACGTCTTGATCTTAGCTGTTATTTGAACGCATGTAAAATAATCGAATGCAAAGGTCTTCCAGTCAAAATAACCTTGCAGACTTTCAACCTGAATCTGAAAGGTTGTTCCACCAGCGTAAGAGTGAAGTAAATTTTTGGGAAAATCAAGAAGCAATCGTTGTGGTACCTAAAGTAATGGCAGCTAACGCACCACCATTGACAGTTCGAGATGCGGCAATACTTCTAGTGGGTAATGTCACTTCAAGCATTGTCAAACCGACCATCGAGTGGCACTTTAAGCTTAAGTATCCTATGATTCAGCTGCTCCACTCTAGCGGACAGTTCACTAGTCTGCCTCACGAGGATCATCAGCGACACATTCGAACCTTCTTGGAGATTGTGGATACTTACTGTTGATTATGTGAGGTTGACATTGTTCCCATTCTCTCTACTTGAGGATGCTAAGAAGTGGTTGGATGCAGAACCGGTGAATTTCATCATCTCCTGGGATGACCTAGTGAGACATTTTTTGACTAAGTTATTTCCATCTGGAAAGACAGCGAGACTCATGAGGGAATCATGTCCTTCAGACAAATACCTGGAGAAGGGGTATATCAGACATATGAGAGGTTCAAAGCGTTGCTCAGAGATTGTCCTCCTCCTCATCAAATGAATAAAATTTTGGCACACACCTTTATTGAGAGTCTGGATCACCATGAAAAAGCGTTGCTAGATACTGCAGCTGGAGGGTATGCTATTGATATGAGCTATAATGAGTTGTTCGTCTTATTGAATATGTTTCAGATTGACTTCGAGTGGCAAGGTGATCACATGGATAATATTATTAAGAAGACTCCGGAAGCACTGCAATTAGACTTATACACATGCATGACAACACAAATTGAGGCTATGTGCAAAGAATTTAAGGACTTCATAATAGAAAAGAATCAATCACAGGTGCAACCAGTGCATCAAGCCCAGGTGTTTTGTGAGGTATGCGGTGAAGGGCACACTAGTGATGTCTGTCCGGTAAATCCAGAGTCTATCTTTTTCATAGGTAATGTAGCCAAAGGCCAGGGTAATCAGAATGTGTATGGAAACTCGTATAATCCTTCTTGGAATCACCTAAACTTCTCTTAGGGTGGTAATCAAGGTAGCGGTAACCAGAATAAGACACAGGGGCAATATAAGTAGAATCAAGCAAATCAGCCCAGACCACAAGCTCCTCAGAGTAGTATGAAAGATATGATGAAACAAATGATGGGGATATGATGAAACAAATGATGGCTGATAATAAAAATCTTGATCTAGCGATATAAAATTTAGAGAGGCAGATGGGCCAAATAGCTGGTGCTCAGAACACGAGACCACCTGGGGCACTCCTAAGTTATATTGACATAAATTCGAAATCATGTAATGCAGTAACTCTTAGAAACGAGAGAGAATTAGAGGAAGTTACTCCAAAGAAATCTAGTCACGAGACCACCTGGGGCACTCCTCTCATGGATTTTCTTAAAGAGTAATCTCGTGTAAATACCATGGATAAGGTGAACTCCTACTACACTATACTAAAGTACTTGGGGAAGAAAATGAGGAGTATGAAAACGCATATTTCAGTAGGGGTAATAATTATTCTGTATTTGGTATCAAAAAAATTAGGTAACAATTCACTCATCTTCCGTACGTGTGTCTTTTCTGGTAGCGGGGCAAAATAACAAGAAAAGATTCTGCTCGGAGCGAGGGTGAGGGCTTCCGTTTTCATTCTTTGGGACCTTTGGAGCCTCTCTCTATCTTTTTCGTAATTGAGAAGCGGGAAAGAATTTAAATTAATTCGTGACATCAATGAACCATCATGGAGGTGAAACTCTAATGCATCCATTAGTTTGATGTAAAATAATGAGGACAACTAAGGTTTCACCTTCCAACTACATGGACCCGTTAATATATAAATATAATTTTTTTTCTTTTATTTGTTTTTGGTTATTCTCAATAGAATTAAACACTCAGTATTGTTTACGTACTTTATATCGTATACACCTAGTTTTTTTTATTCTTTAAGAGTACTCGGATAACAAGTGAAAATATATACAAGGTGACAAAGAAATAATCTGAAATCTCACCTAAACAAGAGAACGGTTATGAGATTTTCCAACTACTCTTCTCCTGTCCTTACTTTTTCTTTAAAAATTGAAATAAGCATATAGTTTAAGTTACATACTGAATTATCAATCTTAAATTAGGAAATTAATCATAAATAAATTTTAAGTACATTGTTTTTAGCAGCCCCAGGTCGATATGGTTATGGTATTTCAAAGATTGATAATCAGAAAAAGTGGAGCTCAACTCAAAAATAATAATTAAAGTCCATATGGTGCTACTTTGATGGAGAGAATACTGGGTTTTGTTAAGTTAATTAGAATAATGTTTTTTTACCTTCAAATAGAAAAATCTTTGACGTGCATTAATTTTTCGGAAATAAACCTTCCACTCATGTACATCAATACATTTCTAATTTGCTGTGACAATCACATACGTACGTATTATGATTTATATGTTTTTAACCTTTTCTCAATGGGCAATTCCAAACTGTTGAGGTAACAAAGCTATATGATAACATAATAGAATGAAGCAACACTAAGTAAGAAGAGCATAATCATTAAGAAAATTGACGTCGGGCGTAATCGAACTTCAAAAGCTAACTCATTAGGTAAGAATTGTTCCTGACCAAATAAAGGATTTAGTTGTCCATCCCACAAACGATATCGGCGTGGGACTACTAAACTCCTCTCCACACATAGGCCTGCCAACTGGATCGTGAAGAATAAATATGGGGTACCAACATTAGATATATAAAGAATTGGGATGGGCTAGTTTTGGAGTAGAGTTGAGCCCAATTTCTATTTTTTTTAAGATAGTATTATTGTTGGATTCATCCCAAATATTGATTATTTGATGACATACTCACATATTATATTGTTCATGATTCAGTTGAAAGAACTGACATGTGAGTGTTAGATTCCCATAATGACGGTAAATGAGGGACTACACCTTACATAATCATGGATACTATTCACCTCATAAACTAACTTTAAGGGTTAATGAGTTTGGCTAACGTTATGTACCATAACTAAAGAAAATTACAAGTAACTCTAATAAAATCCAAACCAAAAAAAAAAACAAAAACGAAACAAGCCAAGACACCACAATACACTAAAAATATTTTTTCTACAAACTCAAACTAGCTAGGTACAAAACGATGTCAGACTCATACGGAAACAACTTTAACTAAGATAGAAAATTGTCTTACTCGAGAAAAATGTACTACTACTATAACTTAATGATTAGTAATGTTATATTATGCTAGCAAATATGGTATTCTAAAAGGTTACGTGCCCCTCACAAGCCGTAATATTTGAATTAATTTATGGGTATATATATACCCGCAAAAGTAGAGGTAAGGTCTGCGTACATCTTACCCTCTCCAGACTCCACTTGTAGATTACACTAGGTATGTTATATACATATATATATATATATATATATATATATATATATATATATATATATATGTATATGTATGTATGTATGTATGTGTATGTATGTATGTATGTATACATATATGTATGTATGTATGTATATACATATGTATATATATATGTATGTATGTATATATATCTTCTTACGCTACGTATCTTCTCTTTCTCAGTACTCTCATTAATTCATAGTACATAATTTAAATATGGATACCAAAAATAGTATTTACACTGTTTTAATCCAGTGCCTACTGTCATCCGTTGGGAGTTATGGAAAAGTAGATATGCTTATAAATTTGATGGAATCAAAATCTCTAAGTGGTTTATGATTCAGCATATAAGCCAGATATGATTTTAGTTCTTAAATGTGAATTTCCATATCTCAACTCATGCAAGTCTTGGCTTAATTTGTGTGCAGCTATTGATACATACAAGTGTTGGAAACTAGCTTCAAAGTTTTAAAAGTTTGTTGGTTTTTGGCCGTTGGGGGTTGACTCGGTAAATTAGACCTCCAATGAAAATTTCGAGACCACGAGTGAGTCCGTAGCGTATTTTTACGTGTGCATGCATGTATGGTTTGTGTCTGGGAAGTCTCGGGTGATTGTCAAATTATGGGTTGGAGTTGTGAAAAACCAAAAAAATATATGGTCTCTGATGCCTCGCTGGGGCAAGCCGACGTGCACCACAACGGACCCGCCACAACATGGCCTAGTCCGCTATGGCGGGTGTTAGGATATTGCGTCGAGTCGCCGTAGCGGACAGTGGGCCGCTACAGCGAAGTGTTTGGCTTTTGTGGTTGGGTCGTTGTAGCGTGTGTGCAGACACGGGCCCGCTGCAACGGATCAGTGACCGCTACAGCGGTAGTCGGGGAACCAGAACACTTTTTAATGCTAACTTAAACCCTTCATTTCCTATTCCAAAAATTATTCCTCTATAGCATCTCTAGGATGCTTTCAAGTGTTTCTAAGTGGATTCTTCTTGGAGTAAGTCTCCTTAGCCTTGTTTTACTTTATTTACCTTCCCAGAGTTGTGAAAAACCTAGAAAACAAGTTAAAGAGGTGAGTCTCTACCTAGGTAGGTTTAATTGATTATTAAACCTTGAAAGAGGTTTAGCGAGAAAATTAGCTCACACCTATCTTTGCTGAAAGAAGCCGCAAGTTTAGGTAGAAAGAACAATCAGTGTTAGAGAGATGACTTCTGTTGCATGAATTCTATTATTTAGTAACTATTAGGCTTGAATTTCGATTTTTGTTGAGAAATTGAACTTGGAAAATCTAGGGTTTATGCCTAATTTGGGGGGTTTTGCCTTGGATGATGAAATTGACCTATTATTGAACTAATTTAGCAATAGGGGGCTAGATTTGAACTTCTAGAATGTTGGGATACCGATTTCACTCTCTAATTACCGTTTTACCCTTATTGGTCAGTTTTTCCTTTTTTCATAGTTGGTTTTGGATTCAAAGAATCGTCTAGTGATATGGGTATTGTTAGTTTCAATTTCTAACTTAGATTTCAATAATGACTGGACTACGAGTATAACTCAGACCCGCATAAAGGCAAGGCTACGGTGTGATCATTTGTGGCTCTCGCTCGGCATCCAGGTAGGTTACGACTTACCTCCTTGCTTAAACTCCTATTAGCGAAGCTTATGTATAGTTAGTAATTGTTGGAGAAAGCATGCACACCTTCGGGTATGAAGTTGGGATAAAATACTTAGGTTGGTACTGTTGTTGATTGTGGTTGTTGCCTTATTGATCTTGTGGCTCGTAGCCACGTGCATGAAACTAGACTTGACCGTATGCAGAGGGAGGATTTATTCACTGTTGAGATAATGATTATGTGTTCATGTATGGCGCGATTGACTTGATATACTCTCTTTGGCATTTGATATCATTCATACATACATGATCATGCAATTGGATCAGGTTGCGCACCATAATATATATATATATATATATATATATATATATATATATATATATATATTGGATCTGGTTGCATGTTCCGCAACATACACATATATTAGATAGGGTTGCACTTATATTGGATCAGGTTGCGTGTTCTGCAACATATACTTACGTTAGATCGGGTTATGCGTTCGCAATATAGGTACATAGACTTCGCGGGTCCCTCATGGATCATGATTGTCGGGTCGTAGAGATATTTGCTCGGAGCGTGTGTATATCATTACATTGCATATGCATTCATATTCTCATATTCATACATATTGGATTAAGATATGGTATTTGAACCTGTGATGTTATTCTTGGACTATGTAGTGTTTATATCTGATTGTGAGCATGTCTATCTTTCAGTCTCTTTCTTTATATATGTTATCTAACTGTTTTCGGCCTATTATATTTACTGGTACATAGTGTTTGTATTGATACTACATTGTTGTATTTTTTTTATGAGTGTAGAGTTCATGACATGATCCACTTCTTTCCCTCATGACTGGTTCCGAGGCTAGCTGACGAGCATTCAGGATGAGCACATGAGCGGATCCGCAGCTCAGATGACTCTTTTTTATTATTTATCTTATTTTGCCACTCTGAGATAGTATTTTACCTATTAGACTTATATTTATTACTCAGACATGCAGTGATATATATTTAGTGGCTATTGTACTACCTTAGACCAGATTCTGTATTATTCTGCACTCTTCCTTATTCTATCATAGACTTGTTATTATTATTGTTGGTTTGGATTTACTTTATTGTTGATCAAATTATGATTAAGGGACATATTCGCTTATCAGGTGGTAAAAATGATAGGTGCCCGCACGTTCCCCGATTTGGGACGCGACACCAAAGGGAGCGAATCCAAAAATGAACATATTGAAACTTTTAAAGTAAGAAAATTTATCATATGATATAGCATAGCATATTTGACTAGTCACATTCAGGTGGCACTGTCATAGTGTATGTTATTTGCGAATGATATTGTATTGATCGATGAGACGCGAAACAGGATGAACGCTAGGTTGGAGGTTTGAAGCCATACTTTGAAGTCTAAAGGTTTCAGGTTGAGTAGGACTAAGACTGGGTATGTGGAATGCAAGTTCAGTGTGGTGACGAGTGACGCTGACGTGGAAGTGAGGCTAGACTCCTAAGTCGTCCCAAAGAGAGGGAGTTTCAAGTACCTTGGGGCAAATAATACAAGATAATGGGAAGATTGATGAAGATGTCACACATCGGATTGGAGTAGGGTGGTTGAGATGGAGGTTAGCATCCGGTGTCCTGTGTGATAAGGTGCCACTAAGACTGAAAGGTAAGTTCTACAAAGTAGTGGTTAGACCGACGTTGTTGTATGAAGCAGAGTGTTAGGCGATTAAGAACTCTCATGTCCAGAAGATGAAAGTGGTAGAAATCAGGATGTTGAGGTGGATGTGTGGGCTTACTAGGAGATATATAGTCAGAAATGATGAAATTCGGAGCAAGGTGGAAGTGGCCTCCGTGGCAGACAAGATGCGAGAGGCCAGGCTGAGATGATTTGGAGATGTTCAAACGAGAGGCAAAGACGCTCCGGTGAGGAGGTGTGAGAGGTTGGGGATGGAGGTTAGAGGGGAGGTAGAGGCAGGCTGAAAAAGTATTGGGGAGAGGTGATCAAGAAGAATATGATGAATCTTCAGCTTACCGAGGACATGACCCTAGATAGAAGAGTATGGAGGTCGAGGATTAGGGTAGGGGGCTGATATTAAGATTAGTATTATTTTCCTTTAGTGTAGGATCAATCTTATTTCCGTTACATTATTTTAGTATTCTCATATTTCTTATTCTTAGTTTTCTATTACTACTTTCTCGTTTCTTTCACTTCGTTGTCTTTTTTTTTTGCTGTTATTACTGCTTATTATTACCATTGCTTTTCACTTCTACTTTTGTCGGGAGTCTATCGGAAACAACCTCCATATCCATCAAATCCACCCTCCCTAAACTCCACATGGTGGAATTATACTAGGTATGTTGTTGTAAAGCATATCATAGTCCAAAATTTTGCATGAACTTAAAAATCATGGTTGAAGTGTGGCTTCTTTTATACTTATCCATATGTAGGTTACAAATAATTTGCTTCTATTCATGACTGTGTTATTTCAACTGTTTGAAATATATGTATATTAACTCTGGCAAAGCAATTTTTTTATATCCGCACTCCTTGAATCACAATTATCAAGAGGAGAACGATTCCATTGAACCACTAGCAGATCTAGATGCTATCAAGCTGACGGAAGAAGAATAGAACTGTCTATAGTTCACGGCGGCCCTTGGTTTCTATCTGTTCGATGGTGGGAACCAAACTTCGTTCTTGCAAAATAAAAAAATCGATGCCGTGGCGATTTGGGTGATATTATTGCTCAAAATTTTCATTAGAGAAAGTAAATTAGCAAATAATAGCAATAAAATCTTACAATTTAATAAATAAAAAAGAAGTTTAAAAATTAAATAGAAGGCTTAATTCATTTCAAGTATCTAGGTTTTGTTAGTTGACTAAAATAGGAAAACAAAATAGATAGATTTATGAATTTCTCATTCTTCTTTGACACTTCGTAAAAAACTAAAAATAAATGAACTTGTTGGGTGTTTGTAAAAGAAGAGTATTAGGACGACATAATTTTTGTTCTTGCAATATATTGAAACTTTGGCATTTGTGTCAATTAAACAACAGAGTCCAACTTCTACTGAATATTGTACAATACCCGTAAGCATGAGCTAAGCTTAACTTCACTTAAATACCAAAATCATCCCTATGATCGGCCAGGAGGACAACGGGAAGCTCCTCTTTATGTAATAGTACTAAAATAAGAATATTTGATGCTTTGCTCTCTCCTAATTACCGTTGACCTTAGCAAGATAGTGTTTGGTAATTTTTAGTAACTACTTTAAATATTTAGTTTTTCAAGATAAATTTTAAATTTTCATTATTGTTAAGGCATATATCTTTAAGAAGTTTAAACATAAATAAATAAAAATTATCTTTACAATAATCACTTAAGTAAGCACATGTAAAAACCTTTCCAATTCAAGTTAATTTTTTTAGATTTGGTTAACATTAGTGCAAGAGAAAAGTTAGATTTTCATTGTTGTAATTCATTAAAACGTATACTAATTTAAGGTAATTTTAGATTTTTTTTAAAGGTAATTTTAGATTTTTTTAAAAGGTAATTTTAGTCTTAGTCAGTGTCAAGCCATGTGAATAATTTGGTTCTATTTTAGAATTTAAAATAAAAATTTTGGTATGGAATTTAGTTTTCTTCTAATTATATTAACTTCTGTCTACAAAAATTATAGTAGCATATCAAGATATTTTCCTATTCGACTTAAATTTAAGAGCTATATTTGATAAGGACAATGGGAAATTTGATCTTGATTGTATTGATTTTTTGAAGATTTTGATTTCTAAGTTATTCCATTTCAAATTGCATTCTCACTTGCTCACCACAATTTGGTAAAGTCATTAAGCATGTACCTTTTTAGCTTAGAAATTTCTGATTTCCTTGCCATAATTGTAAGTGTAAAAGCATATTTTAAGTATCAATATGAATTTATTTTGCTACTAAATTTTCAACATGATGGAAAAGACTTTACTTTTCATTATAGTATTTGGCAAGAAATTAATTACCATTATGAAGAAATTCTTGTATAAATAATCATCTTTTGTCATATTTTATAAGCAACACATTTTTTTGAGAGTTGAGAGTCTCATCAATAAATTTAAAATCTTCTATATTCTTCCTAGCAATTAAATTATGGCAGAGAAAAAGACTCTAGGACGTCAAAAGATCCCTATGGCCAAAATAGAAAAAGAAAATGATCGATATTCGACATTCTCAAAGCGGCGTTCCGGTTTGTATAAAAAAGCTAGCGAACTAATTGAGCAACATGATGTTGATATGGGAATAATAATGTTTTCTCCCACCGGTAAGCCTTTCTCTTTTTTTCACCCTACAGTTAATAGTGTTATTGATAGCTTTTTAAGTCCTCATACGCAGCCAAGTGAAAGTAATCGTCTTGATGTTGCAAACACCCGGGACAAAGTGAAAGAACTAAAAGCTAAACTTGACGAATTTGATTTAGCAAAAGATGATGAATATAACCAGACACCTATGCCTGACGAGACTGACCAGAAAAAATGGTGGAAATCCATCAAGGAATTTGATGCAAAGGAAGTGAAAAACTATTTGATTTATTTGGACTCCACTATTTCGGGTTTGGAAAATTGTTTGACGCTGTTGGAAAAGGGTGCTTCTTCCTCTGCACAAGACCCTCCAGAAGATGCTAATTAAACATATAGTGATTTCTAATATATTTCGAAGCCTCGTGCACTGAAATAATTAAGTTTAAATTCATATATCTTGAATTTTTTTTAGTTTTTGTTTTTTAAATTTGATGATGTTACTTGAATTCAACAGTGATCTCTATTTATTATATTTGCCGTTTTAGTTGTTTCCTAAAATAGTTTTGTGCTATTCTCTATTTTTTTAAATTGTGTGCCTCTCTTATAACCTTACTAACAAGTCAAGTTCGTGTTATATTTTCTCGTTCAGCTAAAGTATTTTAGTAAAAACTCTTATATATAACCTTCAAAAATACACAAGTGTTATTAACTTTAAAGCATAGAATACTATCTTGAAAGACCTATAATTATTAAGTACACATTGTTAAAAAAGTTCGACACAATGACCAATGATTTTTTAAGTACGACACTAAGTGGAGCTGTCTAATATTCCTCTCCTACATCAAACATTTTAAAATCAATTCAAATTTAAATCACATTATCTAATAACATTAAAAATATGACCAAAAGGTCCTTCAGGGCATAGTCCAGTGGCAAAGCCTGGGCGCTATAAGGCGCTCTGGCATGAGACAGCGTGAGTTCGATTCCCCGCAAGCACGAAGAAACTCTGCATGTTGGGGAATTTGACCTTGTCTCATTGATCAGTTGTACGCTCCCAGAAAACTGACCACCGGAGCACATCCCGCGATTTACCTGGTAATAATGTTGAAGGACCGATGCTATTACCTCCAGGACGTAGTCAGGCGCAAGCCTGGAGACCTGGATTATCAATATGACCAAAAGGTGGAAAGTTTAGAGATATAACCAAAATTTCCTTTAATTAGCCTTTCATGAGCACAAGCATGTAAGGTCGTTATCATTAAAGTTGAAAAGTTTGATTTCAAAATGCTAAATTCGTTTAGACATAAAAATAGGATATTCTGAATCTTTCCTTCAGAACGTGAAGACCGATGTCTGTTCGATGGGTCATAGCTTAATTTGAGCAACTCTTACCTAATTTTAACTTCTTTATTTATTTTCTTATAATTTATTTAATTACTTTTATTTATTATGGTTAATATAACAAATCAAACAAAAAAAATATATACTTTTTTAAAGGTTTTTCATTTGTCGATTTGGTTATATATCAATCCAACTTTCAGATGGAGTGAATCGAAAAGATCAAAATGCGCTAAGTTTAAAAACGAGCAAGTCATTAATTAAACCCCACAAACTTGGACGGCTAGGTTGGGGTCCTTATGTTTTCACGAGCTAATTTACCACCCCTGTATGTGACTATCAAAGGTTATTGTAAGGTGAAAACTACTTCTCCATTCTTAATCATAGGTCTCGGTTTCGAGCCATGAAAGTGCAATCGCCTTTAATATATAGGAAGCGTTTTATCTATAGAGGGAAACTTTTCGACGTTAGCCGGTCTCCAATGCGGATATGAAATATTGGAGGGAAACAAAAATATATAGTACATTATGTCTGCACCCACTATTAATATGAACCATGGATCTCCTCATACGGAGTTTAAATAGTTACAGTCATACCTATCTAGACAAAAAATTTATATAATTACACATCATTATTACAGTCTTGTTTTTTGAGGAATCTATTTTTCATATTATGTTATATTATATGTTTTGTAATAATATTTTTCTATAGCAATAAAAAAATATCGAAACAAACGACGTTATTATAGAGAAGTTTAACTATATAAGATCCTTGTTTTGAGGCATTCATTGTGACAATTTTCTAAGAAAGAAAAAAAAAACAGACACATGCATTAGTCCAAGTAAAAGGTAATGGGACCCTGTTCTAATTAATTCAAAATCAGGGTCCCCATTAATTTGCCTGTAAGTGAGGTAAGAAAAAACAAATACATAACACAAAAACATTCCTCGTAGAAATATGTGGCACCTGTGACTAAACTGTAAAAGGAAATAAGTACAAGGATATCCACATGCATCAATTTTGACATATGTTTGAAAAAACTAAAAATAAGAAAAGATACTTGGTCCTTCTGACCCATTTTATCGTTATAGTCTCCAAAAATATTCCAAAATAATTGTGGTTTTAGAAATCAAGAAAGTTAATTTTTAATCCAAGTTAAACTGGTGCTTGTTGTTGCACCAGGAGCCGTTGCACCAGGTGCTAAAGCATGAGTGTTTTGTATCCATTGAGCAAAAACGGATTCTGATTGTATAGCGGTATCTGAAAATATATCTTGAGGATGTTCTAAAGCGCTCATGGTATTATTATGAATATACAAACCAAAACTGTGAAAGCCTAGAAATATACATGCCCAGTTGAGATGGGATATGATTGCATCACGATGCCTAAGGCCACGATCTAATAGATAGTTGTACCGAGTTGTTGGATCATAATCTTTTACCATAAAATGGTTGCATGCGCGGCATAACCAACTATGAGAAATCCACCAATCCACATGTGATGTGTGAACAATTACAGCCGTGTACCGTAGGCAGTAGCTAGATATGGATAAGGGGGCATGAAATACATATGATGAGCTACAACAATGATTAAATAGCCTAACATAACTAAGTTAAGAGATAATTTAGCATGCCATGACGTTGTTAGGATCTCATATAGGCTTAGCCTCAGCATGATTTTGTTTTACCAAAAGTAGCATTTAATAGGCAAGGAAAAATAAGAAACACATAAGGATAATCTAATAAGTTATACCTTGTTTAATATTTTTTTAATGGACATGATAAAACTTAAAAAAACTCTAAACAACACTTCAAATATGAAGGAGGGAGTACTCCCTCCATCTCAAATTATTTTTCATGATTTCTAAAAATGATTATTATTTTTCAAGATTACAAACATAACCTACGGATAAAATTTGGTTGATGTTCACGCAATAAACTCGCACACGTAACCCTTAACCACATGCATATTATCCATGTCCAAAGCAATTATCAATTTTAATACACTCATATATTGTGTGAACGTTATCATTTGCACTAATTAATTACTTTGCTTAATTCCATTATTAAACCAGCTTAATTATTGTCTTTTTCTTTTGGTGGAAGAGATCATCCAAGTTATAAGGTTGTCCACACGTTTTGATCATGAGATTGATCTGAATCCCTAGCATATATGTAATGACCTGCCTGATTGTTTCTTGCTAAAGGCTTTTATTTGCTTATTTGATCCTTCCCGTAGATTCTTTGCGGGGTTTGTGATGTGCGGGGATGGGTGGCACGGATCTCGAGCTCCATTTATATGAGTTTCAGATGAAAATGCCCAAGTCTGGAAACTTAGAGTTGGTTAACGTAACTCAAAGTTGACTTGTGGCTAGATGAGTTTTTTTTCGGGTTTGTCGTTTTCGATAGTTCCGGAGGATTATTTATGAATTAGTGGAGTCGTTGATTTGCTTCTCGAGGCAATTGGATGTATTTGTGGCCTTATTTTTAAAGTTTTGATTTTGGTTTGGTTTTGTCCAGGACGATTCTTTAGAAAGTATGTCTTGGCTCGATTACTTGTGAAATCCGAGGGTAGGAGCGAGTTCGTAGAACTGTTTATCATAGAGAGCATGTTTGGTTTGTGTCCGGGGGTTCCGAGAGTGTTTCGGGTGTCGGATGAAGGTTTTTGACTTTATTTCACTGTTGGTGTCTGCCACAACGGAACCAGCATCCGCTCCGGCGGGTTCGTCTAGGCAGAAAGTTGGCTCGCGGAAGTCGAAAAATGAGAAGTTCCGTCAAAGCAGAATTAGGTCCGATATGACTAGGTATGAGGCGTTAAGTGACATCTGCTACGACGAAGGCTTTTCTACCGCATCAGATTCGCTTCAGCGGAGTCGATTCTGTCGGGCAGATCACTGTTTAGGTGTCCTATATATAATTCTAGGTCAGATTTTCCCCAAAATAGTGTGTTCTCGAGACTTGCACCACATAAGAGTTATTTCATAGCCTTAGGAGGATTTCCCACCTTGAGGTAATAGATTTCTTCCCTTTTTAGTTTAAGTTTATGATTCTAAGCTTATTAATGGTGATTTAGCTTATTGTTTAAATTGGGGAAGATGTGTTTTGCGTATTGTGAGTTTAAGAGAGTTGTATGATTGGTTTTAATGTGTATTTATGGATTGAATGATGTTAATATTATGAGTTAGGAGTGGACTATGTTAGATTATCACGTTATAAATCTTAATTTGGTGATAAAAGCATGTTTTCAATTAGGAAAAATTTCTAGGGTTTCAAATTGGGCATTTTTATTGTTGTCCAATTGAGGGTTCAAATGTGAATAATTTTCAACTAATTTAAGAATATGATTGTCTAGTATGTAATCTTGGGTTTTGTATAATAAAGTTCGAGTCTTGGTGGCATGGACCGGAATGAGTATTTAAAGTCTTATTTTTTGTTGTCTTAAGCTTATTATTAACTATGTAATACGCGTGAATAGACTTCGATCATCGCGAGGAAGAAAAGGAAGACTGTATTTGAGACTTGATTAGATAGCGCTCCCGCTCGGCTTTGAGGTAGGCTACGATTTAGCTTTTTGAGAGTCCGATAGAAATGCATAATTAGTTATAAATATTGAGAGATATTGGGCTTGTTTTGGGGTCTCACTTAGCTAGTTGTGATGAACGGTTGAGTGGGTACCTGTGTTGAACTATGATGATGGGGTTTGGAGAACCAACCTTGTGTTGGTTCCGACTGCTGCTTATTTGGGCTCATCGCCATAAATGGGCTTGTCGCCATGTTTTCTATTATTTGGTTACACATCACACATGTTTTCGATTGATATCCTAATTTGACTAGATTTGCTTATGTGTTGTTGAATTCTTGAAAGCATATGTATATCATCTATATACTTGATTGCATCTCATTATAATATGATATCTTGCCTTATTTTGTCACTGCATTCATACACTCATGGTTCTATGATTTGATGTGAGAATGGTATGGATATGCTATGGTCCAAGAGACCGGAAGGGTAAGAGTAATATGAGATTATGACACTTGAGATGATATTGATATGCGGGGAGCGAAGTTGCACTTCTGCAATATGACAAAGACTCAAAAATGAGTCATGGGCTCTAATAAGATTCGTGTGTGGAATTTCGGTTGGCTAGGAGCGATATATGGACTTCGCGGGTCCCCCATGGGTGTACGATCATAATTAAACCTTAACATAATGTATACCAGATTAAGAAAGGTACCTTGCATATGCATTGCATTCATATCATACATTTTATGGTATATTATTGATAAACTGTCATTGAGACTTACTATTGAGTGATGTATGAACATCTTGGTTGAATTTTGGGACTTGAAAGGATTATTCATGCCACATGATATTTGATATGTTGTTGAACTCTATGAAATATCTTGGTGATTATGTGATATACTTGGTCATTGATATGCTACTGTAAGATTATTTGGTGTCAACTTGGTATTTACTTCTAATTATGTATATTTTGTCGTTGTCAGCCTATGATGTCTACGGGGGTACATTGTGTACTCATGCTATTTTTTTTTGTGCAGATTCAGTACATTCCACCTCCGCAGCATCGCATGGCTGAGAGTTTGAGTTGTGATCCCATGCATTCAGTGTGAGGATGTTATCTCTAGTATACCCAGATCTATACAATGCCACGTCCGGAACACTTTCCCTTCAGACCACATAGGTAACAACAATTATAAATGCAAGAGAGGTCATGCGAAATAAACACGTAGCAAACACTATAATATGAAGCCTTATATGTTTCAATTTCCCTCTTATCATTTTTAATGTCAAATTACAGTTCACAACCATGTATCATGTAGTATATGTATGAATGATATGCATGTCTCAATTCTCAAGTGTAAATCAAATCTCAGTCGTGCCACACATGGACATATATCACAGTATCAAGTCGAGTCTTTTCCTCTATTCATGATAATACCAAAATAAATGAGAGACAACTTATATCACAAGTACGGTACGAAAACTACGTACAAGTCTAGTAATCGCAAAGAATGAACAAGTCCCAAACAGTAAATAGTATCCAACCTAAGTAGTTCATCCCAACTACATACTCGAAGGATTACATACTTTCTCCGACTGTATCTAACTATAGATATGCTTTGCTAATCGAAGTCTAACTAGAAGGTAAGCTGTAACCCACCTAGAAAAGTTAGTTCGAAAGCCCATTCCCCACCTCGAAGGGAAAACTAGTCCTTTCGTAGGAAAATCAGATTCAAGAAGGTCAAAACATTCTTCTAGGAAGTCATACGAATCCAATGATACTCATAATACCGTACGAAAAAGAAAACTAAGACGCAACCCAAAGAGTGACCCCGGGCCCACAATTGCAAAATCAGAACTTTAAGTTGGAAAAGTAATACTTATACCCCAAATAGTCAAACCAAAGTTTCATGAGTTTTCATTACCATTTAAGCCCCGAATTTCAAGAAATTAGTCAAAATTGCTCACTTTGCCAAAACCCTAAAATCAAATCGTTAGAATTTCGATGGAATTAGAAACTGGTGTTTGAAATAGTTTACTCAAGTATTTAAATAAGGAAATTCTATACAAATTAGACTTTGTTAATCAAGAAAACCCACTTCTATTTATTTATGGTTCATACCCATGAAAATCCACAATCCTAGACATATATTCTAGCATAAAATACTCAATAATTTAATGATATAATCCATAAATGATGATAAAAGGCTTATCCCTCTAAGATTCTTGAAAATAGGACTTGAAATTTCTCCAATCTGAGCTCTAGAACTTAAGATATGATGAAAATAGAGTCTAAATCAGAATTGGAGAAGAAATACCCACTGGACCCTGACTCCTCTCCGCGATCGTGGTCTGACCCGCAGAGTATCACGATCACGAGACGAGGCTCGCAACTGCGATGAAATGTGACTCCACACCCACCGACATGCGTAAGCTCGCGACCACGAGAGGTCGATCGTGATGGTCTGGCCTTCACTGCTTTCGCAATTGCACCACCTTCTTCGCGATCGCGAAGAAGGAAACCAGAATTGGCACCAGAAATTTCCTGATTTTCCTCGAACTTCGTTTTGATACCCAAAACAAACTTGAAACCTCCCAAACACAAATCAAATATGCAAACTGACTGTAAACTGTACTATGAATTCACTCGCAACCTCGGAATTCCCAAACGGGGTCCCATTAACCAAGTCACCCCCAACAGCCAAGACATGAAAATCAAACCAAAAGACAGAAATGCCCTCAATTCCTCAGGAGCCGAACCAACCAACCACGCTTCCAGAACTAAAATTACCTTCCTGACCTAACAGCATCATCAGCATTCCGATCTGGACACAACAACGCAGAAGTTAACTACCATTCAAACAGTTTCCAATCAAAACAAACTTAGGGACTTCTAATACTCAATTTCAACCAAAACACATATAAGAGGTTATCGGAGGGGCATTTTAGAAAAGTAAACAAAAGACTAGTAACGACGGAACGGGTGTTATAGATTAAGGCTTAATGCCACTGGAAGTTGAATATGGCTCAAATGAGGTAATAACTATACTTGAGCAGGGACATGATACTTATTATCCTTTAATCTTTGAATGCGGATGCTTGATAGAGAGCTTGGGGAGGTCAGCAGTAAGGCATGTCTATAGGGAGCAAAATAAAGTCGCCGATGCACTAGCTAGACAAGGAGCAAAGGAAAAAAAATTGATGATAAGAAGATTTTGACAGTTCCTTCCATGTATGCAGCTGTAAGTTTTTGGGCAGACGTGGAAGGAACTTGGTTTGACAGATCTATCTCTAACTTGCATGATGTAATTGTAAGTGCATTTGTTAGACACTCTCGGAGTAATGCTCCAGATGAGCTTGTAATTGCTAACTCTACTCTTGATCATAGCCAGAATGTTATTCCGAACAATGCTCTAAGTTAATATATGAAATGAAGTCTTTGATTTACCAAAACAATTATTCTTGTAAGCTCTATTGGTACTATTGGATAAAGAAATTCTTTCCTTTTATGGACCACAATCTATGAAATGAAGTCTTTGATTTACCAAAAAAATTATTCTTGTAAGCTCTATTGGTACTGTTGGATAAAGAAATTATTTCCTTTTATGGACCACAGACAGTATCAGATAAACCAGTACATATATGTTACTACTAATTAAGGGACCCTTCTCACACTTTTTCATTTTTTAAAATATTTTTATTTGGAACCACTATTTGTGATGCTTGTCGTGCCCTATTACTTGCTCCAATTAGCGAACCTGGACGTGTCAGATGATTCACAGATAAATGAATTAAGAGTCGCCACAATTATTTTTACGGTTGAATTAGGACACCTAAATATTAAGCTAAATCTTTGCAATGATAACTTTCGATTTTAAGGTCTGAAACCCCAGTGAGATTCTAGGTAAGGGTTCTTTATTATCCTAAAGGGAAGGGGTTAGACATCCTTTAAAATCCGCTAACTTGCGGTTATCCGATCAAACTCAGATTAATATTACACTAAGGAAAATGCATGTTTAAAGTATATAAGTTAAAAAGATGTTTGCAAATAATTAATGAAAGAGATGCATTTTTGTACAAGTATGCATTTGTATGGTATTTAAAGAAAAATACATGTAAAGTTGAAAAAGTATGCATTTTTAACAATTGATAGTAAAAACAAATTATTTATAATGCCTACGAAGTAAATCTTTTGGAAATCATTTGAGTTGCAAAATTAATAAAGTAAACAGAGGATGATCAAAGTTTGTTTTGAAAATTTTAAATATGCATGACGAGCCTAAAAATAAATAAACTAGCGGAGGGTTTCTAAGTTTGAATTAACCGAGCCTACAAATGAATAAACTAGCGACGGTTTTTAAACTACCCTATTAATTATTCATGGCCTAATTATTTTAAATATCCTAACAATCACACAAACTTTAAATAATTATTACATGCCCAAAAAATAGAAATAACGGAATTAAAGAGTAATAATAAAAGGGGAACTAAGGCGGATGACGATGTCATCAAGCCCTATTTGTTTTGAAATCCCGAGGTTGGAGAATGCAAAGAGTGTGAATGCGGGTCTTCGTTTGACAATAGTCATGATGAGTCTCATAAAGAGACTCTTCGTTGCTCCCGATGCATTTCATGTGAAACAAAAGAAAAGAAACGGATTAGTGACGGAACATCAAAATATATACATAAGAAAATACAAATAAATAATTCATGAAAAGTAATATGTTGTCAAACCCACCAGCTCAAATAGTCGTGAATCAATAAGGTGTGGGCCCACAGGCCCACGAGACATGCACAAGGAAGGGGGGGGGGGGGGGGACACACAGATCAGTTAGGAAACACCCTAATCATAATAGTTAAAAACAATCAAATTAAACACACGTCCTACATATTTAACTAATTTACAACTAAAATAAAACAGTAAGCCAAGACATAATAACTTGGATGATGTAATTCAGATCTAGGATTTATTAGCCCACGTAACATGAATAGACAAAGTAGCAGGCCCAAAAGATAAGCCCAACACACATATATTTTAGATTACTTCAGAGGAGAAAGTAAGGAAAACAGGCTCAATATGCACTGATCAGAACAAGGGCTTAAAAATAGCATGGTATGAGTTAACCCCAACAGACAAGGTGTAGGCCTAGACACCTTTTAACATTTCAATTGCCAAGTCACGATATAGGAGGGACTAAGGAGTGTCATATACATGTTACAGGGATATCGTAAACAGGAGGACAAGTCAAACAATATACAAGCAACTTTAGTGATCCAAATGTGACATAATACCTCCCAGAGAGCTTATCCTGCCAGCATAAAGGCATTTTTCAGACTCAGATATGTAAAGGTTGGTGCGTATAAGGTCATATTCATACTGTGTTAACACAATGATATCCAACAGATAAAATCAGTATACATCATGAATGAAGGCCAACAAGTGTGCTAGAATTAGGTTGATGCCAAATAGATGAAGCATGCATGTTAACAAACTAGGATAGGCAAGCCTTTGACAAACAAAAGGGGACAAGGTAACCAATTTAGAGGGATAGGAAGGTTCAGAAATAGATGGAGCCATTAAGTGAGTTTTCTTATCCAGGCATGTTTCCTACATGCTCATATGAGCCAGGTTAGCTACTTAGATGCATATCAGTGGTGATATATGATTCAACATGGTAGAAATTAGCTCAAGTAGATTCAACGCACTAAACACCTCTCATTTAGACAAACGGAAGATAGGCGGGATTGATTTTAGAAGGAACAAGTAGTGCACATCCCAGCATATTAACAATTCTATACTGCACAGGTGAGGATATATGCACAACTAGCTCAAACAAATAGGCAGGGGGGAATAGTTAGACATGGTAATTTTCTTTTGAAGGCATTAACTGGATATGCAAGATTATCAGCACCAATTCAAACATTCAGATTATGTCAAACAAAATGGTAAATCAGGTTTAAACATAATATGGCTAGCATAGTATCAATGTAGACCTCAAACCATTACCCCTTTATCAAACCAAACACAAGATCACAGCAGAACCAAACATGTTTTTCAAGATAGAAAATTCACTTTCTTTAGCACTCATTATATGGTCTAGTTTTAGTATTGTCACTCATACAATAACCGCCTATTTGGTTATCTCAGACTCTATATACAAATCCTGCCAACAGAGATCCAAAATGATGACAAGTAATCCATATTGTTCTTATATTACTACAAAGACACAAAGACAGTTCACATAGGTTCACAAACATGCTAACAGAGACTTCAAACCAACCATCTCACCATTCATCAATTACAGCAAAGGTAGGGGATGAACACAACAAATTTGTGCCCCCCTAAAAATCAACTAGACATGGTCCTAAGCCCTTCTTCTCATGTATTCTTAACGTGTAAAAGGACGAGCATATTCAGCCCTCACCTTAATCAATAAAAAAAACATGGTCAATATTATTCTAGTCATCTCTAACACAGAAACAAGTATCAAAACATCATCACACATCTTATATTGTATGAATACGAACCTATCATAGCGTGTTTAAATACCAACAGTCAACTAGATAGATTAACAAGTAATGAACAGTAGTAAACATCACAAAATACTTAACTACTTAAAGTTATACTTTCTTAAGCAAGTATTAATAACATGCTTGGCAGATTGTATAAACATAAACCTACTCCGTGCTTTATATGAAAAAATGCATATCTAGATTAACTAAAGCAGACTAAATCGACATCATACATAAATATCAATGGATACAGTAATAAACCTAAGTAATACATGATTAATGGAAAGCACATTAAAATACAAAAATAAACTAGGATTGAGAGGAAATTGAGTTTACGGACCTTCTCCAGGCAGCGAACTGAGGCGTCGTCTCGAATCGTCGAACCCGCTCAGAGAAGTTGTGTTTATGCGATTGAAAAGAACAAGAGCTTAAATGTTTTATGGCTTTGTCGAGCAAGAACCGAGAGTAAGAGATGATTTTTCTAAAAAAATAAAAAAAGCTTGTTCAAAAGGAGGGATTTCTATGCCTATTTTGCCTCCGAAAAAAAACCCCGACCTTTGTCCAAAAAAGAACCCCCTTTCACACAGCCCCAAGGGCTCTATTTATAGCTCAGAGTTGAAGGTTTCAACGGCTTCTTCAAGAAGTTTAGTTTGAAATTCGAATTCAAAGAGGAGAAAGTGACGGTTTTTCTCTGAGATTTCGAAAAGGAACAGATGATGATAAAGTGATTTGGATTTTACCTTTTTCAGAGTGATTTGAAAGAAATGGAGTCGTTTGGAGCTGTTGGGATGGAAATTCGTTGATTATTGCTTGTATCCGTCGGATTGAGAGAGGCTTGCTGGGAGACAGGCGATGGGAGAGGGGACGTGGCGGCAGTGGCAGGTGAGGGGCGATTATCCAGTGGATTTTTGGGGTTGTTGGCATCGGTGAGGGGCTGCTGAAATTTGAGGTCGTCGTTTGGCTTTTGGGTTTTGGTTTTAGACGATGGGAATTTGGGCTCGACGGGTTGGGGGGAGACTTGGGCTGTTTGGGGAATAAAGGGTAATGGAGAGTTGGGCTGTTGGGTTTGAATAAAAAAGGGGAAAGGGATGTTGGGCCAACGGGTTTGGGCTTCGGGGGTGTGAAGAAACCTGCCCGATTTTGGGCTTTGGGGTGTGGGCTAGTTTGGGATTTTTTAGGGGTTAAAGGGAATGGCCAGTTGGGCTTTTGTTTTTGGGAATGAAATTAGTTTGGGTGGAAATTGTTTTGGGTTGGGAAATGAAAATGGGTTATGGATTTAAAAATAAAAAAGGGGTTTAACATTAAATATATATATATATATATATTTTTTGTAAAAGATGTGAATTATTTAAAATAACATAACGATGTGATAATAATATTTGCGAAAGGTTTAATGCTTAATAAAAAATGGAAATGCGATGCAATTTTGCGAGAGTAAAATAACATGGAATTTTCGGTTAAAACTTATGATTATGATAAAAATACAAATGATAGTAAAAAATATGAATAATAATAATAATAATATATATATATATATATATATATATACACATGTATGTATATAGATTAAAATTGTTTTGGAGGTGTTAAAAAAATATTTAAAATTGCGAATAAATCGAAAAAGACGGGACGAAATTGAGTGTCAACAATGCTGATGCTGATGCTGATGCTGATGTTGATGCTGATGCTTATGCTTATGCTTATGCTTATAGAGCCCCAAGACAAATAACCAAATAAAAAAAGACATGCAAACGTGTTGGATATGCAAAGCAATACAAGAAGTAAATAAATATTACAAGTGTTCGAAAGGATAAACAAATAGGCAATTCAGAACTGCCGCAAGCTTGTTGAGTCTTGAATCTTGATAACCTGAAATCAAGAAACACAAAATCTGAATTATTACAACTGTGGCTAAGTCGAGAGATGACTCTTTGTATTTAAGACAAGATTGCCCCATATATATGTTTTTACGTTAACGGGCAATTAAGACAAGATTGCCCCGTATATATGTTTTTACGTTAACGGGCAACAGTCTCCCAAACTGTAAATATTAAGCAATCTGGGGTCCAAAGAGATAATATCAGAAGAAGTCCAAGTCCCAAGTCCCATGACCCGAGCCCGGACGGGACGGGACGGGCGGGCGACGGCGGTGCGCGTGTGGACTTAGCCTTGAACCCAAACACATCTAGGTCCTCCCTCCTTCAAACACATGGGTTACCCCTTGGGGTCCCAAACCCTTAGCCAATTTTGAGACTTATAAAGAGAACAATTCTTTCTTTTCCCACCAATGTGGTAGATTTGTCCCACACCATATTTCTATGCCTCAAACACCTTACTTCGTGAACCAATATCTCTTTCATTTCTCAATGAAATTTGACGATTCTTGGCCATACGGTCATCTACTCACTTAGTAGATTATGCACGTGTGAAGAGACAAAGGCTACAACATACGGAACCCTGGTTTTTAAGTCATTAAATACGGGTGGACGCACCTCCCCACCAAAGATAAATTTCCAACAAAACGTACAACCATTATCCATTTGTTGATAAGTAAAGATTGTTATAGAACGTCAAGTAGTCCTTTAATTTAAATTAGAGTTTCGGGCTTGAGTCCTTAATTAGTATGGAGTCGTCTTTAATACGGAGATCTTACATCACAAGAGTGAGGCGTCACACACGAATCAATTAGTCGATGCAGTTGGGAGGAACAATTGATAACTTTTTGTAGATCCTCTATTTATATAAGAAAGTGTATTAAATATGTATAAATACTTAATTGTGAACATAGTAACAAAAACAAGCTAAGCTACCTATTCCGTGACAAATCCAGAACCATAAATTTCATAACGTGCATGATTCTGCCTTTGATCAGGACCAAAGCGGGAACCACGGATAACCTAGTAACTAAAACGAGCTATGATTTCAAAGACAAGTTCAAAACCTATAAATGATCTCCATGATTCTACTTCTGATCGAGCTCCAAAACGAATACCAGACAACTAAAAATATTATATATTTGCTAGCCAACTTCAAAAGAAGAGGTTAGTGGACTTGATCCATATTCCTAGTAGTAGTTGTACTAGTAGAACTAGAGTGAGCAAGCTAAAGTCACTTTCTTGAGAAAAAGTAATATAAAAGGGCAAGGGTAGCCCAATGCACTAAGTTTCCGCTATGCGCGGGATCCGAGAAAGGGTCGGACCACAAGGATCTATTGTACGCAGCCTTATTTTACATTTCTGCAAGAAAAAGTAATATATGTCTTGAATTATTCCCATTTATTGCAACTTATATTCATTTCTTCGTATGACCAAAAAAATAATATTCATATTATCTAGCTCAAAGTGGGTGCCTATTTTCAAACCAACATGCACCATGAAATACAGTAAAAATATAGAGACATATAAATGTACCTAAGCCACTAATTTTGCAACTCCTATATTAAAAGAAATCACTCATATATGTTAGTAACAAAAAGAGACATGCAAACGTACTACCATTATGATTTGTTGCCAACTTCAAAAGAGATGTTAGAAGAAGAGAGTAGGAATATAATGAGTGGACTTGATCCATATTCCAGCCAAAGGTTTGCAGTGGGATAAATATAATTTCTACTTCTTAATTAAAAATTTCGGGTTTGAGCATTGAAGTGGAAAAAATCCTAGTAAAAAAGATCGGAAAAAATCCTAGTAAAAAATATCCCTTTTTAATGGGCTTTACGCCTGGGTGAAGCTATGATTCCAATTACGGGTTCAGCAGAACTCAATAACTTTGATCAAAATCTTGTATTTGTATTAAATATTCATTTTGATAGAGAATAAATAAATATTCTCCATATATTCATTTAGATAGAGAATAAATAAATATTCTCCATATATTCATTTTGATAGAGAATAAATAAATATTCTTTATATATTCTATAATTATTATAATTATTATAGAATATATGGAAAATATTTATTTATTCTCTATCATATTTAATATGTTTATGAAAGACGTGATGGAAATTAGCCTTTGGCGGGAGTTGCGACCGACCAACTTTAACGGCTTAAACACTAGTGTTACGTATGTTGGATAATCCGGTTCTTCACACATGCATGATCTACTAAGTACGTGAAGTAAGTAGGGCCAACACTCATCAAATTTCATTGAGAAATGAAAGAGTTATTGGTCCACAAAGTAAGGTGTTTGAAGCATGGAAAGTGTGGTATTGTGTTCAATTCTCCCTCATCGGTAGAGGAAGAAAGAATTGTTGTGTATATAAGACTCGAAATTGGTTTTGGGTTTGGGACCCCAAGGGTATCCCATGTGTTTAAAGGAGGAGGACCTAGATGTGCCGGTTCAAGGAAAGACCACCGCAGCCTTGTGCCGCCTTGCGTCCGAGTTCGATTCGGTTCCATATACGATATTATCTTTTTGGGCAGAGAACTTTGCGAAGTACAATTTGATCCTAGAAGTTCCAGATGTACAATGGTCGGACCAGAATTCTTTGGATCTGGTTTGGTCACTGAGTTTCAAGATGTCTTGATTTGGTCCCAGAAGTTTCGAGCGTCGAAATTTGGGCGATCCAAGCGAAGCGACAAGCACTCAATTCAGCCATTTATTTTGGCTGAATTACTCCTCCTATAATGGCCAAATCCGTTGTTCTTTCACCATCTTTCACCATTTATGTTGGTGACTTTACTACCTCCATAATGGCCATTATTTGGCTATTATGGAAGCAGTTTTCAGCCTCTCCATCACCTATATAAACACCACCTTACACCATTGTTGAGCACTAAGAACACACATATGATATACACAAAAATTGACTTACACAAGCGAAAGTTTTCTTCTTCTCTGAACTTCCAGACATCATTTACGTTACTCAATATTCTTCACGGTAGCTCTTGAGTTTCCTTTGCCCAAGTGTTCCATTGATGTTTTATCTTGGGAGACAAATTGTCGGGGCGTATAAAAGATACATAGGGCAATATTGTCTTAAGGGCGAAGTGTCACACTTTCGACTCGGCAAAAAGCAGTTTCCATTTTTCCGTCTTGACAAAATTGTAATTTCAGTTTTGTAGTTCTCTGTAATTTTCAGATTACTAGTTGAATTATTGAATCTTTGTTTATCCTTTGAATACTTGTAATAGTTATATACTTCAGATCTTTGCTTTATAAAGTACCATAGAACAAAAATATGACAACTTAAGATAATATTTGTATAGTATTACTATTAGTGTTCGAAAGATGTCGGTCCAAAAGTTAAGTGACCAAATCTGGATATGGCAATGGTTTACGGTAAAGAGAGTGATGATGATGAGCGTGTTCATGGTGTCACCACTACCAAAGACTGGTGGGAACAAAGCGCTCGAGAGCTTTGAGGATGTCAGCGGGACAAGAGGAGAAAGGCGAAGATGTATTTCTATCTTTGTGAGAAGGCACTGCTATCCCGGACAAAAGATCGAATAATGGTGAAGAAATGGACACTCGATCGATGAAGTAGTGAGGTGAGCGAGAATCGAAAGTGGGATAAGTATTTTCTTACTTGTCAAGAATAAAGATTAAATGATGTACGATTAAAAATGGATTAAAGTAAGGAGGAATATGAAAATAATTTATATTCCTTACGCTTTAACAAATCGAAGTTTAATCTCATCTTCTAGTTTAAAGATTGGAGATTGTAAGCGACTTAAAGATCAGTTCTTTTAAGTGTAATTGTTAAAGTATGTAAAAGTATGTTACACATCTGATGGAGAAAGATCCATTAAGCGTGTCAGCATTACCACTCTTAAGTAGCGCGAAATTATCACGGGCACAATCTTAACGGAAGGAGTCTAAAAGTTAAAGTCGTAGAACTGTCATACTATTTGGCGAGAAGATCCTTCATAGGATGATATTGGACACTTTCAGTCATACAAAGCCTCAGAGCGGCTGGGTGGGCCAAAATTCGCTGATATGATGATATTGGACACTCGGTCATACAAAGCCTCAGGCGGCTGGAGTGGGGCAGAATTCATTTCATAAGAAAAGTAATGGACACCCTAGTAAGGTGGGCGAGTTTCGAGGTCTTAAGCGATCTGAAGGCCTAAAGAAAGGCGGAAAAGAAATTGGACACTCGATCACGCAAAGCAGCTGCCGGTGGGCGAGTATCTAGATCACATATGATGGTTCGCTAACACGGGCAAGAGGGTTGTTCATGTGAAACAGCGCCACCTCTAAAGTAGAAGGGGTTGGAAGGTTGTCCTCAATAGGACTTCATGGATTGTGATCACTCTAAGGCGGGTGATACATATTCTAACTTGGTTTAAGGGACGCTGTTGGTCAAATGGTTTGTGACTACTCCAGCAGTGCGTAATAACTAAGAATGAGTGCAGTGCGATCGTAGTCGAATGAATGATATATTTGTAATCCGTGCACCTATGCCATCATGAGATTAAGACACGTTAAATAACAAGTCATTCAAAAGCTAGCGAAGTTGAGATTGTTGCCTTCTTTCGACATAAACCCTCAAAATGAATGTGAGGTAGGCGAAGAGGCAAATCACCTTTCAAATTCCGTCGAGGGAATAGCGAAAAGAAGCGCTCTCACAGAACTTAGTCACACATAATTGGGTGATTTGGTTTAAACAAAATAGAGAGCGACAATCGTTGTGATCTTCATTGATGATGGTACAACGTATGAAATCACTGTTTGTTTAACGGCAAAGATGAAGTTGTTGAAGTGGACAAGCTACAAAGTAGAAGTTGAAATCAACTAAGCCTATGGATTACTGAAAATTCATAGCGATAGAGGGAGAATGTGAAGCATCGTTCATTAAATATTTGTTCATTACTCACCTCGGTCTAACGGTGTTAGCGCAAGCAAATGCGCTAAATTATGTGGAGGCAAAGGCGATCCTACGCTATCTGATTCTCAGCGAGAACTCCGCATAAGGATAGAGATAACTCGATGTGAGACATGAAAAGGATCTCACACAAATGTTGTGATGTGGTGGTTTAGTACCCTAAAAGCTGTAGGTGCATATCCACTAGATGCGCAAATACTTGGCTGATCTTTATCGCCTTCATGGCGTCAAAGAATCCTGAATTCATTGAAGATAACTTTCTTGAAAAGGAAAAATGAGTAATTGCTCAAGGTTAACAAGAACGTGAGAACTTTGGTATCAGGAACTAGACGCTCTGTATCTGAGGGACTCGAAAATTCGGCTATCTGAGACTTAATATTTCAGATCTGCGAACTGATTCTTGATGTTGAACCAGAGCGAACAAGAGGGACAAAGACTTGTTCAGTCCTTTTAGCTTGTATGGTTAGAACGAACCATGGACAATTAACAAATAATTATTATCTCAAAAGCGGCGCTTTGGAAAGAAGCTAAAGAGAAATATATTTCATCATATAGAACCATACTTGCATAATGGTTGATCTTCCTCCGGGAAAAGAACATTTGGGTTGTGAAAAATGATACTCAAAAGTGAGTACAAAGTAAATGGATCTACTGACGAGTTCAAAGCCTCGGCTACTTGTACATGTGCTCCTCGGGAGTAGCTTAACATCATGGGTCATTGCGGTCTTGCGTGACATGAATGTTAAGCGACCTTTCCCAACCGGAGAGTTGGAAGAAGAGAATCGAGTTGGTTTTACGGATTTGTTGGGCTTTTTCTGAACTTTCATCTTGGTCCCTGAAATGTCTATATTTTGGTCCTGAAAGTTTCGGATAAAGCGAAACAATGAATCGACCACGAAACATTGACTGGTTAGAAAGCCAGCGGTTGGAGAATCAGCGATCTGAAAGTAAAAGTCATATTGAAACAAAGTCTCGATATGAAAGATATGGATATCACAGATGACATCTTAGGAATTGGATTTCTAAAGACATCTAACGGACTGGTCGATAGTTGACAGTCTCGTTGAAGCCATCAATGGATATGAATCATAGAACTGATTGGAATCATGATGCACCCATAGACAAGGAGCGATACGCACAGATCACGTGTAGTTCAATGTATTGTACACACTACAACCGACCTGGTATCATCCTACAAACAGATCAGTTGAACTAAGTTTCACTGATGATCTTAATACATGATCAATAGAAGGCGTTAAGTCGGATATGACAATATCTGAATTATTCGCTTATCTTCGGATTATAGTATTCTGGATGTCCACGTTACGGGAGAACACATGATACAACCCGGACATCAGATCTGGAGAACACCAAAGCCACAAGAAAATGTGTATGGTGGATCTTGGAAAATCCTCTAAGCAAACTTGCATCGGCCGATTCATGATGGAATCGGAGTTTATCGCTTTATACAAAGCATGAAAGAAGTTGAGTAACTTCACGACTCCTTAGAGGACGTCCCTTATTGGGAGAAACCCGTGCCTTCAGCAGTTATACACTGTGGCTAGCCGGTCGGGTTTAGGAAGGACAGGGATGGCTCTGGACATATCTGTCGAGGATTTGTCAGGAGACATAAGACCGTATGGCAGTTGATCATCACGTGTGTCACTTCCTTGTTTACTAACTAAGGGACTACCCGGAGATCAAGTGCTCTGCCTGTCTAGGGGAATGGGCTTAAAATCCAAAATATACGGACCAATACAGTGGTAACCCAACCTTACTAACTGGAGATCCCAGTAATTTGGTTAAATGGGAAAACTAAGTTGTAAAGGTTCGATTGATCGCCCGGTGGAAGCATGAGCACTTGGGATAGTGATTTCTGAAAAGAAACACCAAATCCAAAGCCGTTCCCGCAATAGACTTTAAGTGCTATCTGCAGTGTGGGTAAAGGTTAAGTTTTCAAAACCTGTAATGCTCCTCAACAGTTGAGGTTAGGTTTTTGGGAAATTTTTAATGGTTCCTAACACTTGTGAAGTGGGGTATAGCAGGATACCTTGTAGGAGACCACCTATTTAAGTGCGAGGACGGGCCGCCTCAAAATGAACGCACTTAAGAATCCAAGACGTTGTCCATGGCCAAAACGGACAAAACATTACGAAGAAGAGAGTAAGGGAATTTGTTGTGTTGGTATCATTGTTTTGGCCTACACTAAACACTAACGGTTCAAAACATCACGTTCACCGCTTGATAAAGTAAGTCCGATGGTATTCAACTATGGAAGGTTCAAAGTCGAGGCTACCTCTCCTTATGCAACATCGGTCATTTGAAATATTCTTTGGAAATGAAAAGACACCATGTGAGTGCGCCAAAATCTCTTTCAAGAGGGGATTGTTGGAAATTAGCCTTTGGCGGGAGTTGCGACCGACCAACTTTAACGGCTCAAACACTAGTGTTACGTATGTTGGAGAATCCAGTTCTTTACACATGCATGATCTACTAAGTACGTAGATAACCGTAGGGCCAAGAATCATCAAATTTCATTGAGAAATGAAAGATATATTGGTCCACGAAGTAAGGTGTTTGAAGCATGGAAAGTGTGGTATTGTGTTCAATTCTCCCTCATCGGTAGAGGAAGAAAGAGTTGTTGTGTATATAAGACTCGAAATTGGTTTGGGGTTTGGGACCCCAAGGGGTATCCCATGTATTTAAAGGAGGGAGGACCTAGATGTGCTTCGGTTCAAGGAAAGACCACACGCGCGCCGCCGCCGCGCGCCGTCGGTTGATTGCCTTCCGCCTTCGATATTATCTTTGGGTCAGAGAACTTTGCCAAATGCAGTTTGATCCCGAAGTTCCAGATGTCTGATTTGGACCAGAATTCTTTCAGGATGTACGGTTTGGTCCCTCAAGTTTCAAGATGTCTGATTTGGTCCTGAAGTTTCGAACGCGAATTTGGACAGTCAAAGCAGAAACGCCAAGCACTCAATTCAGCCATTTATTTTGGCTGAATTACTCCTCCTATAATGGCCAAATCCGTTGGTCTTTCACCATCTTTCACCATTTATGTTGGTGACTTTACTACCTCCATAATGGCCATTATTTGGCTATTATGGAGGCAGTTTTCAGCCCCTCCATCACCTATATAAACACCACCTTACACCATTGTTGAGCACTAAGAACACACATATGATATACACGAAAAATTCAGAAGCTTACACAAGCAGAAAGTTTTCTTCTTCCTACAACTTCCAGGCATCATTTCGTTACTCAATATTCTTCACGGTAGCTCTTGAGTTTCCTTTGCTCAAGTGTTCCATTGCTGTTTTATCTTGGGAGACAATTTGTCCAGGACGTATAAAGGATATATACGGGGCAATATTATCTTAAGGACAGAGTGTCACACTCGACTCAGCAAAAACAATTTCCATTTTTCCGTCTTCAACAAAATTGTAATTTCAGTTTTGTAGTTCTCTTGTAATTTTCAGATTACTAGTTGAATTATTGAATCTTTGTTTATCCTTTCGAATACTTGTAATAGTTATATACTTCCCGTACTGCTTTATAAAGTACCATAGAGCAAAAATACCCAACAAGACGTGTATATCACGTTTGCCAATTTTGTAAATAATTTATCATAGTTATAAAATTATTGTACAAGTGTAATTATGATAATAAGTCTTGTATTAAGAAAAATTATTTGCCGACCAAAAGAAAGCCCCTTTTGTGCTTTTTGTTCTTTCGAGTCACTGATGCATTTTGGATAGTTATGATTAAGTAATTATATATAATTTCTTGTGGTCTGACTTTTCTCTGAATCTCGCGCATAGCGAAATTTTAGTGCACTGGGCTGCTCTTTTATATAATTCCTTTACTTGCTACCACACTTTTTGTGCAACTCTTTTAGCCAGTCAATTTTAATTTCAGGGAGGTTTATCCAAGCACTTATTGCCACTTGTCGTCTTATCAATGAAGCGGGGTTTTAAGGAAAGGCAAACAAGTGGGAATATTTATTGAAGATATATTTATGTAAATAAAAGTGTGCGCTCTATAAGACACTTTTGTATAACATTGATGTAGGTAGAGAAGTTATGCGTCCGAGTCTCACCGTCGCCATCCGTTATCAGAAAGTATTTTCATATGCTTAGCTCGTGAAAAGAAATTATTAGAAATAATTTACTTTTAAATTCTCATTATCCTTCATGAAATATTTATAGCCATAAAAACATCCATTACTTGTTGTAGATAATAAATTTTAAAAAAAAAACTTTTTAAAACTTGTGTGTAGTCAAACGGCGACTTAAATTGATACAGAGGAGTATCAATTTTGACATATAATAATGCAATTCGTATCATATTGACATAAACAAACGTTAGGCGGACACGATTAAAATATATATAGCAATTAACTCAACTTTGTTTTAATTTGTTCACCTGACTTGATTTATCCGTTTCACATCCATTAATTAAATAGACTTTTCCTCTAATAATTAATTGACAGTAACATATTTTTATTTGGCATACTTTGCCTTCATTTTATTATTATACTTTATATTTGAAATCCAGCTGAACTCTCTCTACACTAGTAATTAAGGAATAGAATGTGAAAGCTCCATATATATATTCCAGCTATATCTCTTCTTCTTTTTTTATTAATTTCAATGATGTTAAACTTCAATTACTAGCTTTCACAAGCAATCAGTTGACATTCTCATAAGATCTTTTAATATCGTTTACTTTCTAGTTTTTAGTATACCTAATATAACATTTTTTGTACTTTAATTTAAAGCTACTCGCGATAAGCAAGTCAAAATACTATTAAGACGAAGAAATTCTAAAATACTAGAGTGGTTAATTATCCAACGAATCCCCCCGTCCTTTTTTCTTTTAATTTTTTGATTTCCCACTTAGTGTCTTTATATCCTGATTAATCAGGATTTATGTGAATTGAGCGAGGGAGGTCCATCAGAAATTGCCTAGCCTTTTCTATCAACATTCAGTTGGAAATCATATATTTTGGACTTTGACGCGTTCTGACGAGTATGTCTGTTGAAAATTCGCGTGTTTTAATAGTCGAGGAAGCTCTTAGTTTCTTATCGTGATTATTTTCATTTTCAACACTCGAATCTTGATACCTTAGATAAAAATGAATAAATCCTATATATATTTCATCACAACCCTAATGATCTTTTTACATTTTTAATCAAAAGAGAAGTCATTTTTTTAAGTCTGAAATGTTAATAATCAATTTAAGAATCTACACATAAATAAAGTTAGTACATCCTTTTTAGCAGCCCCAATTGGATATGGTTATGATACTTCAATTATTAATTAGGGGTGGGCGTATAACGGTTCGATTCGGTTTTGTATCCGAATAAAATTCATTTTTTTTAAAAACCGAATATAACTTTTTTTTTTAAAAAAATGATATGTTCGGTTTATATCGCTGAACGAATCGGATTATATCAGTTTTTTCTAGTGGGTTGGGTCGGGTCGAGGAATTTTTTTTTTTTTTTAAAAATTGAATTTCCAAAACTGAAATTGACATTCACACCTACACTACCATGAAATTTCGACGTTGAAATCTATTGTGTATCGTGAGATGTTTACTAAAGAAAAAGGAAAATTAGAAACTGATTTGGGGGAAAACACAAATTGATTGGGAAAATGGACGTTTTAGTAAAAATTGGCTGCGCCAAACCGCCGCGGTTTGGGCCGGCCCCGTCTCGAAAAAATACCCAAAATAAAAAAAATCGGGTAAAACGGACATCTGAGCGCAGAGTTATGACCATTTAAAGTTTCACCAATTTACAACTATTTTCTCTCCCTACATTTTATGTCAAT
This sequence comes from Anisodus acutangulus, assembly GCA_029783415.1. NCBI lineage: Eukaryota > Viridiplantae > Streptophyta > Magnoliopsida > Solanales > Solanaceae > Anisodus > Anisodus acutangulus. The sequence continues at coordinate 45,782,696 of CM056505.1, forward strand.
GCTTCCGTGATATGTTAATCAAGTTCATGCCGCATTCGACTTCCATAAAAGCTTCATAGATTGACTTCAATGGCTATGATTCAAGAGATAGTAGTAGCCTAAAATAAAAAATAAGAATAATTATATATTTAATTCGGTTTTTTCGGTATGGTTCGTATCCAAAATTAAAAAACCGAACCGAATCACTAAATCCTGATTCGGTTCGGTTTTTCAAAAAATTGATTTTTTTTAAAAAAAATGAGAAAAAACCGAATCTAATTTCGGTTCGATTCGATTTTTTCGATTCTCCGGGTTTTTTTGCCCACCCCTATTATTAATGATCAAAAGAGTGGAGCTCAACACACTATAAAACATGCACACTACACTCAATAATTCAAGCCCCTAGATGGTGCTTCTTTAGTGGAGAGAATACTGGGGGGTTTATTAGTTATTTAAAGAGAATAATATTGACATACAACAGAAAGTAACTTCACCGACTTGCTTAATTGCTTTGCATTTCTTCAATAGCTTATGAATTGAGACTTCCATTCATATACACCGATACATTCTATGACAATCACATACGTATGTATAATTGTCCATTTATAATAAATAGAGACGGAGTCAAGATTTAAAGTTTATAGGTTCGAGATTCTAATTCTTTTAAATTATTGGATTCTAAATTAATAATATATATATATTCTAGTAAATTTCTTAAGATAAATATAAGATTTTGACCAAAACTATTGAATTTGAACGAACCTGTAATACTCTAACTCCGTTCCTGATAAATAAATGGTAGCGGGAGCGGAATTAACCTTGCATGTCCAAGAAAAATCAATTAACATCTTTTTGGCAAAAAAAAATGGATTGCAAGTGGTGCAGTGCGGTTCTGTCTTAATCGGCAAAATTTTAATTTGTCCTGTCCAGTTTCGCTTACATATAGCATTTTCATTCGCGTCCAACCGCTTGGCACCCACACTCTCATCCACCAGTTTCGTCTCACCCTTTCCCGTAGCTGCATATATCTAAACTCGCCCCACCCAACATGTGTCTAAACTTGCCCTACCCCGCACCTACATCACCCCATTATTGTTTTACTATGTAGATAAGTTAACTTTATTAATATATTTATATGATATGGTGAATTTATTAGCTTAAATTTTTTGCGTGATTACCTTTTTATAATATTTAGAATTTTCTCGGGGAAAATCCTAATTATATGAACGGTTGGCGTAAGAAAATTGATGAAAAGCATAACTAATGAGATAGTCCATAATAAAGAATCAAAGCAAGCATGTCCTCCGGGGCATAGTCCAGTGGCAAAGCCTGGGCGCTATAAGGCGCTCTGGCATGGGACATCGTGTGTTCGATTCCCCGCAAGCACGAAGAAACTCTGCATGTTGGGGAATTTGACCTTGTCTCATTGATCAGTTGTACGCTCCCAGAAAACTGGCCACCGGAGCACATCCCGCGATTTACCTGGTAATAGTATTGAAGGACCGATGATATTACCTCCAGGACGTAGTCAGGCGCAAGCCTGGAGACCTGGATTATTAAAAAAAAAAAAAAAGAATCAAAGCAAGCATGAGAGCATGATAGTTCTCTTTCTACCAATTCAAAAGCTATGTTCAAAATGATGTCACATAAATTAATAATGCAATAACTTTAAAATTAAAAAATGCTTTACTTGATCGAGCAAAATAGCTAACTAGTATACTATAAACTTGATTATTAGAGGGTTACGTGCCCCTCACAAACCTTAATAATATTCTACTATAATATATACACTATGAATAAATTATGGGCACATCATACATGTATCTCCTTACGTAATGAATCTTCTCTTTCTTCAATTCATGTTTATTCTTCACTTCGTATATAGTTCAAAATACTACAACTCAAGTTACAACTATCGCCGTCCAACTTTATTTAATTTATTTACAAATAATCTTCTCCGTATAGTCCGTATCTTATTTCTTTATTAAAATAAATTACCATACATATATTACAAGTGCACCAGAATTTTATAATAACGGTTATTATTATTACAGGAAAATGATATTTGATCAGTGAATTGTATCATCAAGTTCTTGGATTTAACTTAGATCAAAATACTAGTACAAGAAAGCTATTTTTCAGCAAATCAATAATATGTTTGTGAATTGATAGTATATCTAACACTATCAAAATAAATTATAATTAAGTCTGCATGTCATCTTAAATTAGCAATATAGGTTAAGTGATCCACTACTTCATCTTCACAATTTAGTATAATATGCATTATGAATATGGATTAATACAAATTAACACGTAACATTTCTTTTTTTCCCCAAGATTATTCTGGAAATGAAGTAATTTATTAGTGGGATGATTGAATTCAACCATTCCGTTACACAATGTTCCGGATTTATATGTATCATCACTAGAAAAGGGGGGAAATAAAAAGAAAGAAGTTCTTCAATTTAGTATTTCCTATCTAACCCCACTTTCATGTTCATCCAACATTGAAATCTTTATGAAAAAATATACTCCCTCCGTTCCAGTGGTTTTTAAGACTTTTTAATTTTTTTCATCGTGATTTATGATTTCAAGAATACTTTGGACAGAATCTTCTGAAATTGCACTTATTTAAATAATCAAGATTCATTAACTATCTTTTTTTTTTCTAGACATTTAATTACGTAAGCACAATTTGATTAGGGATATGTTAATAAAAACACTCTTAATTTTCTATGAGTGAACAATTTCTTAAGGAGTGTGTATGAGCTAAAATAATCATTTATTATGAAACGGATGGAGTAATATATTTGGCTCGTAGACAACAAATAACTCTTTTTCTTTACACTTTCAAATTGAAATTAATTATGAAGCCCAACCACGCCTAGAGTTAATAATTCTAAAGGAAGTAATAAATGCATTGTAAACTCCAACAACTATTGTGTGTTGATAACGAACTTCTAGTACTACATATATAAGGCATTTCAGAAAAACTTTAAGAAATCCATAAATTCAGTATATGCAATAAAAATATATGCTAAAGAAGTTACGTTGTACCAGCTATGGATACAAAATCCATCATCAAAAGAAATAATAATTGTGCTTCAATCTCAAACAAGTTGAGATCGGTTCTATGAATTATGATTATCCATTTAAGCTTAACATATGTCATCATCACATCACATAAAAATAAAAGTGAAAATAAGTTAAATATAATAGGCAAATAATTGTAATAATAATAGAATATATTATGATGATTTATCATAAATTGATAAGTTTAACGTTAACTATTAAACTACCACAACCCTCTTCTTTTATTCTGACTTGGGAATAACCGATTTCGTGAGCAATCTCATACTGTCAATACAATACAAAATTGAAGGATCAATAATATAATGTTGTGACGGTTGGGCTTCATTATGGAAATTCTAACAACAAAAAATGATAAGATCCTTGTATCAAGGCATTTATTGTGGAAATTGTAAGAACAGAATGGGACATGCAAGTAAATGAGGTGAGAACAAGACCCAACACACAACATTCTTCATTGAAATTTGAAAACCTGCTGGGGTCTAATTAAACTGTGTACAAGAATATTGGATATATGGGCCACATGCATCAAGTTGACAAATGTTTGGGGGCCAAAAGTAAGATAAAGGAAAAAAGATACTCCTTCCATTTTAATTTTTGTGTCCGTATTTGACTCGACACAAAATATTTTGGATGGAGCAAAAGAGAAATTCTCGAACACGGAAAAAGATTCAATGAATTAGTTGAACAAGAAGACGTATGAGGAGAAAATCTAATGTACGATTTCGTAGATTTAGCAGCAGTAAGGGTAATAAAAGAAATTATTGTCTAAAATAAGTCTTGGGTGATTATAAATCATATCATTTGACAGTAAAATGAGAGTTTATATTCATCCTTTTTAAAAATAAAGAAGTATGATATTTTTTTAGACACACCAAAAAAATAGCATGTCACGTAAATTGGGACAAATAGAGTATTTCCTCCGTCTCAAATTATTTATCGTGATTTCTACAAATAGTTGTCTCAAATTATTTTGTCATTTTAGAGGTTCACGATAAAATTAAATATTTTCTTTTCATTTTACTCTTAATAATAATTGTTCTTGAAAACTACATACACCTCAAGATTGCACACAAATAGAGTAAATATTCAGTGAGAAGAAATTATATCTTAAGATATAAATAAGAATAAAATAGTCAAAAATCACTCTCGACTAATACTACTATTTTTAAGGAGCTTGTAAAAAAAATAGGAAAAATTATTTGAGAAGGGGGAGTATTAGCTAAGACGGAGCTCCCACTAGCATAAATTTGTTGATAATCACGCAATTAATTCATGCTTCACACATGACAGCCTGCACATTATCCATTTCCAAAGCAAAATTCAATTTTAATAATCTATCCTATAGTCTGAACATTATCGTTTGCATTAATCACTCTGCTTGGTTCATTAAATGAACTTAATTCTGTCTCTTTTTTTTTTAATTTGGCGAATACGCCTACCAAGTTAAACAAATATACGTTACTTAACAAGATAATGTAAAATAGTTATATTACTTTATTTTTTAAGTTATCTATTTAATAGGCCAACGTAATTTACTAATATTACTTTACTACTATATATAAGAGGTTACACAGCTCTTCGTCAATATGTGTGGTTGCATGTTTCTGCAATTTACTCTATTTATGTGCAATTTACTATATATGTTTTATTATCATATATACTTTACTACTATATATAAGAGGTTACACAAATAATATTTTCTTACTAATATTATTTTATATTTCTGCCTCATTCATGTTCTTTGTTTTTTTATTGTTGTGAAATCGACTTAAAATTGTTTCCTTGTACAATCAAATTGTATATAACCTTTTCAAAGCATTTCAAAATAAAATATACTATAACACAAATGATTGAATCTGTATTCTCAAAATTTCTAGCTTTTCACGCATTACTTCAAGAAACGTTATAAATATATTGATTTTTTTTAAAATTACATAAAAATTATAATTTTTTATTGGGCCTATGCTAACACGGGATTCGATATCTAGTATCTAACAGGAACTCTTTGCAATATGTATGACTCGGGATTGATAAATAATCGACTACTCCATCTCAAAATAGTTATCGTATTTTTGTTTAATGCGATCTTTAAGAAAATATTAATAAAACTAGTATTTTAACCGTTTTACCCTCTTAAAATATTTCATCATGTTATGTCTTCTCAATAGTTATCGATGTCAACTTCATTAATGATCCCTTTTGCATGTTGTAATTAATACAAGGGCAGAAATAAAAAAAACTACTTAATATTTCTTGAATTTATAAAATGACAAGTATTTTAAAATGAATATTTTTAATAAGAATGACAGTATTTTGAGACGGAGGAAGTAGGAATATTCTTTCTATCCCAAAATATTTGTCGCATTACGTTTTTCAAGAGTCGAACTATATGAATTTTGACCAATAATTTAAGCTATATTTTTTCATCATATTAATATAAGAAGAATTACAATTTATATTACTTTTCGTATATTTCTGAATATTTAAATTTTAATTTTAAAATATTAAAATCTAAATTAATTTAGCTTTGAAATTTAGTCAAATTAACTTTAAAAAATATGACAAGTATTTTGAGAGAGTAATGATTAACTATATGATCCCAAGTCCCAATATTATTATTAGGACAAAGAAAATGAAATGAATACAACGTACACGTTGTAAAGGGAACATGCCATTATTCCACACTTTACCAAACCTAATCATTTGGATGGAACATAAGATTATGATCCCAAAAATTTTAGTAGGAACTAATTAATATAGTTGGGAGAATTTCAGAAAGCCGGCGTGATTTTTGGGTCATAATCCAAAATTTAAGTATAAAGTGATCGTCCTCCGGGCACATACATGTGGTAAAGCCTGGGCGCTAAAAGCCGCGCGGGTATGTTGCAGTGTGGGTTCGGTCTCCGCCAAGCCTTGTGGATGGGCATGTGGGGGGGTCAACCTTGTAGCATTGATCCGTTGGACGCAAGCAGACACTGACTATGTGTGCACATCCCGCGATTTACCTGGTGGTGGAGTGCTGAAGGACCGGTCCCATCATCTCGGGATGTAGGGTAATCTGAGTGAAGTAGTAAATGCGTGGCTGAAACCTGGATTATCAAAAAAAAAAAAAAAAAAAAGTGGGTGCGTCAACTGCACATGGAATTTTATCACATCACTAACTCCATTAATCCAACCAAGTCCACCCCCCCCCTACTTATGCTCAACAAATTCCCGCACTCCATTATTTTATTCTAACTAAATATAATAACAATCGCCCCTCAAACAAGTTGAGATTGTCTATATAAATCCTTATGGATCTTATTGTTCTATATAAACTCATCTCACGCTAAAATATAGCATTTTTATCTTAGTTTGATACAAATTTAGATTAGCTATACAAATCTTCACCGATGTGTTACTCTATATAAACTCATGTCACGCTAAAATATAATAATACTTGCGTCTCTGTCTGAAAGACTGAAACAATCTGAGGTCGGCTATATGAATCTTTACTGACTATTTACTACATATCAGAGGCGGATTTAAAATTAAAAAATTATTAATTTTTAACAACCTCAAATTAATATTACAAATAATAATAGAGCTCACATTCAAATATTTATAGATATTTAGTGAATCTTCTTAATATATACAAAATTTAGATAAAAATTAATCAATCAATTCACGTGAACCTGTAACCAACCCTCTAGGTCTGCTTTATATAAACTCATCCCAAATCAATATTGTAAAAGAAAAATTGCATAGCGAACTTATCATCAAATCAACAAGGTTCAATACTCATCAGACCCTTTTTTTTTTATCTTTCTACTTCGAACTCTAGACACTAAAATAAGAAAATCAAAATTATTAATGCTTTCGATCTATATTATTTGTATTTTAGGATTTTACACATCCCTTAAGAAAGATCTTTAATAGCATTCACTATAAGAGTATATGATGTTTAACCTGTTTATCTCTCCCTTAAATGTAGCTCATTTAATTAACACTCCATTAATTAGAGCAATAAGCCAATAAAATTAGATTTGACAAATAAATCTTGTTTTTCTAGAACGTTCAATATTTTGAAATAAATCCAGTTTGTACGTCAAAACGACTAACATTTAAGAACGAATGAAATAGTAATAAATGAGCAAATCATACTATTAACTTGGCAATTAATTATTGACTTTAAGAAAATTCTTATAATGACAACTAAAAGGCTGCTATTAATTATTACTAGAACGTAGTAATGATTATAAATTAAAAAATGCTTCAAACTATGAAGCTAACTAAAAAGATTAGTGAAATTAATAAATAATTTATTTTTCCTTTTTGTGTGTGAATGTTTTAATTTAATTTAATATATTGAAGCGGAAATTGTGTGGTGCCAGGCTTGCACTCCAATCCTCCACAAGGTATATCGTTGGCTTAAAGTAATGGGTTTTGCTTCAAACCCAGCCGAATCTTGCTCCTTTCCTCAAATACAATTCACTTTATTACAATAATAATGTATACATGTAAATATAAATAATTAAATGTTAGTGCAAGAAAACAGTGAAAATTTTCAAGATTTCAATTCACGGGGGCGGCTTCTTTTTTCATTCTACCTAGAAATTCCCTCTCTTAATAACCATTCACCATATACCACTCCCCAAAAAACATATATATACTCACTTTGTTACATCATTTTCTCTATCTTAATTCCTCATTTTATTGAAAAAAAGACTCCCCTTTGCCTTTTCTTTCAAAAAGTTAGTGATCTTTTGGATGATAAAAATCAAAGGATACCACACCATGGAAGCTCATCAAGAAGATCATGATCATGATCACTTGAATATGGTGATCAAGAGAAGGCGGACAAAGCGACCTAGGCCGCCTTCTCCTCTAGCTTTAGGGATTACTACTAGCTCGTGTAGCACCATGGAAGGCGCTAATAGTGATGGTGATGGTGGTGATAGTAGTAGTGGTGAATTGGTGGATGGACAAGTGGCAAACTCGTCATCACGTTCCAATAAATGTGGTGGGATTGATCAGATCGTCAAAAATACAAATCAGGAAGAAGAAAATATGGTGAATTGTTTGATTCTTATAGCACAAGGTCATAATTACCAAAAGTCCTCTCAATCTCCACTATTGGATGTGTATCAATGCAAGACGTGCAACCGTTCCTTTCCTTCTTTCCAAGCACTTGGCGGGCATAGAGCAAGTCATAAGAAACCAAAAACCCTAGAAGACATCAAGATTTCGAAGTCAATTGATCATCAACAAGTTGAGAATCATTTGAAATTGAACGACGACAATCATGTCACAACTCTATCACTCCAAATCCCAAATAACAAGAACAAGAACAAGGACAAGAATAGGGTTCACGAGTGTTCGATTTGTGGGGCTGAGTTCACTTCGGGTCAAGCTTTAGGTGGACACATGAGAAGACATAGGCCATTACCAAATAGTATTGCAATTGCAAGCCATAGCCATGAAGAGTCTCATCATGAGCAAATCAAGAACACAAGGACTTTGTTGTCATTGGACCTTAATCTCCCGGCGCCGGAAGACGATCATCGGCCGGAAAATAAATTCACGTTTGCTTCAAAAGAACAAGTCATCGTCTTCTCAGCTTCTCCTTTGGTTGATTGCCATTACTAAATCGATCAACACTCCCTTTATTTTTCTATTTTTTCTAATGTTGATTTATTTCAACCATTTGACAATTGTGAATTGTTTAACACTTATTGTATTATCATATATTTGACGATTTAATTAATAGACATAATTCTTTGGAATTCTTTTATGATTATTTAATTTATATTGTTGATAAATTTTCTTATTTTGAATTCTTTGAGTAAGGGGTTTACTACTTTAATTTGCTCCCATGTTTTGAACTTTGTACCAAGGAAAAGTAATATGTTGATCCATCCAATCTGGCTTTCCCCATATTCTTTACTTTCTCGTTGTGTTTTTTAAGTAAAAGTATAACACATGGAAAAGAAAAAAAGCAACTAAGAGGGGGAGGGGGAGAGGGGGGGAGAGGGGGGGGTGCATGGGAGGTATTTTGTCGTGGGTTTAGAATTCAGTGGAAGTCAAAAAAAGAAAGAAAAACGATTTTATGTACATAAACAAGTTATATTGACTGTAAGAAAGACCATGACTTGATCAAACGACCAAAAAATGGCAGTGTACAAAATATATATCCCGCGTTCAGTCAGGACCTGAGAAATGTCACACCTCAATGAGATAATATAGGCAGTGACATAAAAATTACTAACTGATTTCACGATTTAAATCTGTACTTTATAAATCAAACAAAGACAATTAATATTGTACTATCGCTTCAAGGCTCAATCCCCTTCAAATGACCAAATTAATTAATTTTTCAACATGATTTTTAATATGTTATAGCACATTATCAACTTTATTTTTCAGGTAACTAATTTTACTATAGATAGTTACTAGTTTGTAATTATTTCTTAGGTGACGTAACAATAAAATTAATAATTCTTTTATACTACCTAAGGTAGTTAATTTTATATACAACTTCTTGTGTGCCTTGTCTGTTGTTCCTTTTTTACTATCTTTGTAGGATGGATGTGGAAAAGGAGGATTATGAGTAGGGAAGGTGTTAAGAATAGTAAGGAACCATGAGCTGCTCACAACCAAAAGTGGCGGATTAGGTTATTCTCTTGTTTTCTTCACAAGAAAGTTCTAGCTAATAAAGCTTCACCTTCCTTTTTTTTTTGTTTTTTACTTGATATTCAATATTTTTATTGGAGCCTGATTAATTCAAATTCACATCGAAAAAATTCTCATTTGATAGTATAACACTCCGATCTTTATCAATACAGAAGCTGATTCAAAATTTAAAGTTTAAGAATTTCTAAAACGACTTAAGTTAATATACGAAATATATATATATATATGTGCGCGCGCGCGTGTGAGAGAATCCGACGCAACCTGCTGGATCCTCCCTTATACTAAAGGCATTTTTATTTTAAAGACTCCAAACTGAAATCACTAATTATAATGATAGAAAGGTGTAATATTTAACACTCCGGCACAATTTTTGGTAATTAACAAAGCCTCTCATTTTCATATATATATGTCTGTGTCAAAGACATGACAGAACAAAATTTAAGTTGCAACTTGCAAGTGGTCACTAGCCAGGTATATTACTATTGTTATAGCTGGATCATTCATTTTCTTTATGGATGTCACCCTATCTTGTACGTATCACTCTAAAATGCCTTGATGCACAATTAACAGAAAAAAAGGAAAAAGACGTGCTAGATCATACTCATGAATGTAATTAAGCACGTCATTCTACCTTCAGAAACTAACACAAGTTAGGAATATTACAAGTAATATACTATGATGAGTTTAGGTTACAATGCAGTGCTATTCTTTGCTAGTTCGAATTATAGTTAGCAAAGAATGATGTCCATGCTAAATTTGATGCACATTCCCGATACAACAAATTAAAGGGTGTCAAATAGGCGGGTCGGATTGAATTTGAGCGTGTCAAAATACAATGAGTTAATATAAATGGGCAGTTAATTACCCATCCAAACGTTACTTGAGATGAAACGAGTTGGTCAAGATGAACTAAATAATAGATCACGGTCCAACCCACACAACACCTACCGAACTATAATTTTTTTTCTAATAATTTATTAATTACCAAACAAAACAAACATAAAATATTTTTTCTTTGCTATGGTTATATATAGCATATCAAACCAAAAAATAAATATTTTGACAAGATTTTTCAGGTCAATCTAGGCTACATATTTAGGCCAAATCAACCCGATTATTAGATTGACTGAATTGATGTTAATAGCGCAGGATAGCCATTCTTTCGATCCTATAATTGAAAATAGTCACTATTATAGAGTTTCAAATTTCACAGGTGAAACACCATGACTAGATAACTAGTTTTACCACCTTAATGACCCATCTAAACTTGAGCATGGATAAATTGGATGAGTCATATCTTCGTAGGTTAGTTTACACTTTACCGACCCTAAGTATAGCTAAGAGTATATATTTATTTCTTATTTTCAGATTTTGTACACGTTTGTAGTATTTCTTTTGATACCACTAGCTAGGTCTAGTAATATTTGTTTGCAGTATGAGTAAGGCATCTTTTGTAGACGGTGGGTAGAGGAAACTGTAATGGCAAGCAATTTAAAGAATTTTGAGAATTCATTTACCGTATATGTGTTTTTTTTTATATATATATATATGCCTTTTTTCTATACTATATAGTTGCTGCTCGTGATATATACCAACTAACTATAAGCTATAGAGGGCTAATGTACATTCTTTTACTGTAATGCATATAAATGTAGAACTGGAACTTAGCTGTTGAAAACTAATTTTCACATTGCGTGAGACATAAATTACACATCTAAGGGAGAAAAATATGGGCACGATTCACTATGGATGGCACATGTCTTCTGCTAATTATTCTCGAGGATTTCCTGCTACATTGGAGCTCAGTTTCTCGCTATAAATGTTTTATTTGTGAGTGTTAAGTTACATGCATTGATAATGTAAATAAATATTATATATTATCAGTAAATTTTAATTCGTGATAGCTGGTAAGTTATCATATTATCCATTAATAGTAATTTATCAGGAGATCTATTATTTTTACTTATCACACTATATAAATATTTTTTTACATTTTCAATGCGTAGAACTTAAGCTCTTTGTTTCGATAGGTATGCATATTCAATGTGCGAACAAGAGCTACATATATATAAGGTGTAGTGCACTCTTAGTGGTGTGACATCTTTTTGAAAAAACTGTAAGGGCTTGATCTAAAGCGTACAATGTCACATCATGTTAAGAGTATATTTGAGTTGATTTAGCCTAACAACTGATATCAGAGTCATTAATTTGACGAGATGGGTATACAAATGGCGGAGTGATGATATGCGGTCCGACTTAATGCATTTGCTCATCTACGGCTGAGCCGGTACCTTTACCCGTAGCTTTGGAGCACATACACATTAAAAGAAACCAGTGGAGTTTGATGGAGATGATTATTACTCATTATGTGGGTGTCACACAGTTAATCTTCACATGTGAAACTTAGTTCGAGGGAAGGAGAACTTAGTTTCTGAAGAGACTTCTTTTAAGAAAAAATCGTATAAATTTAATTTAAAACGGACAATATCATATTATATTATTAAGAGTATCTTTGGCAGTCTTACTTCAAAAATGCACTCTTCATTGAATGTTTCTTCTTGTTATTTGTTTGTATGCACAGAGTCTTCATTAAATTTACGTCTCACTTATTGTTAAAGAGGCCAACAATTCATATATTGACCAGTGGTTAAACAAATTAAATCAAATGGTGCACATGTTTCTTGCTGTTGCATGAAATCTTTGTTTAATATATTGTTCTTTTGGAGCAGAAATTTATTATTGGTACTTACTAATTATAGGTCCATGAATTTGTAGGTAGTAAGACTGTAAAAGTGCTCCTCCTACATACTTGTGCTATTGGCTGGACAAATTGCTTTGTTTCATATAGTCCACTTGAGTCTTGCATGTAGAAGTTAGAGACTGCCAAGGGAATGTCAGAAATAACACTCAGTTTCATGTGAAAAACTGTGACCTTTTAGAATATGGAGTATATAAATGCAGCAAGTTACTTAAATGAAACCATTTATAACTGGAACTATACCTTTTATTTTTACCTTTTTTCTAGTTGAACATTTTCGTTAAATGAAGGAGTATGTTTTGTGGAATTAAGTGGGCTTCTGGATATGAATTGAATAATATTTGGGAAAAAATAGTATATTTGGAAGTTGAAGTTGTATTTAAACATGCATTTCACGTAGAAAACAAAATATTGAAGTTTTCTGGGAAAAAAAGTTTATTTTCTAACCAATTTTTCGAATTTGAAAAACTCTATTTCAATTTGGAATGAAAAATTTACTATAATGCACAACCAAAAAGTTAATTGAAAAGGAGTTGATTTTTTTGTCAAAACAATGATTTGAGTTAGTTTTTGATAGGGAAAACTACACTTACTGTCCCCCAACCCAAACTATTTATGCGTGTGTGTGCCCCTTCTCAAATTATTTTCACTTTATGCCCAGTTCAGCCCAAGTTATTTACGCGTCATACCTCTCTCCCACATCGGCCCAAGAGATCTCTTCATTCGACCCAATTTTCGCGTGGCCCAAATCCTAATTCTACCCAATACGACTCAATCTCTCTTAGTCAGTTTTGGCACATTTCTTCATCATTTTTTGTGGTGTTTTGTAATTGGAAAAATGGCAATTGTTCATGTTTCTTCTATTACTTTAGCAGTTTGTTTCATAAAAATTTCTAGGTTAATTGAGTTTTTAGTAATAGTTTCTCCTATTTTTCAAGTCTTTTAGTGTGTAGCTTTTGTATCTTATGCATGCGTCAAAAACATGTTACAACTCGATGGAGGGGCCATTGTCTTCAACATTTGACTAATTTTGATGATTCTTTAGATGAAGATGTAGGTAAACAAGAGTGTATTTCGTCAGTGATGTCGGGCCCAAGTTTGTCATTGCACATTGATGATTCGCAACCGGTTTCTGTTGGTAGCCCTAAACTGAATCGGGGTGACCCCAAATCATGTGATGACCTAAAAATCCGACACTCATAGAAGGTTGATGAAGCAGTGACGGGTAAAGATATTGATAATGTTAAAAGAAATGGAAAGGAAAAAGTGACGGCGGATGGTTCAGACGATGAGAATGTGAAAAAGAAAAGGAAAAGTGCAGTTGAATCACAAGATATTCCTTGTGAATCAATTCGTGGAACATGATTTGAAAAAGTCCCTGCAACACCCGATGATGTTGATGATACAAAGGTAACTTAATTTTTATCTTTTGTTACCTTTAGTTTCTATATGTTATGCAAAAATGTGGTGAAATCGAAGTTGTATATAATTAATTTTTTGTTGGTAAAGTTAATAGTGTGTGTGTGATTGAAGTAATGAACCTTCAAGTTGTTGTGATACTCCGATAGTATATAATAATTGAGTATCATAGAGGAGTTAGTGGGCGAAGGTATATTAGTTTCTTTTATATGATATCATGTTAGTATATTTATATACAGTGAGAGTATCATTTTTTAAAGAGTAGGTATGTAATTGATACTCTTTTAGTATATATGATTTACTATTTAGACATCACAGAGTACATGGTATATGTGTATGATAGAGTAACGAGGGCTGTTGTTTTGATATGTTAATAGTCTGTGTGTTTGAAGTAATGAACCTTCAAGTTGTTGTGATACTCCGATAATATATAATAGTAATTGAGTATCATAGAGGAGTTAATGGTTGAAGGTATATTAGTTGCTTCTCTATTATACCATGTTAGTATATTTATATACAATGGGAGTATCATTTTGTAAAGAGTAGGTATGTAGTTAATACTTTTTTAGTATATATGATATACTATTTATGCATCACAGAGTACTGATACATGGTATATGTGTATGATAGAGTAATAAGGGTTGTTGTTTTGATATATTTTTTTGTATATTTGTTGTGTTTGTAGGTTGTGAATTTTTATATCAAGATGGATATTGACTATAAATCAAAGATTGACTACAATACCAACTGCGATATTGTTAGTGAGTTAAATGACAAGTTTTCGGCTAGGCAGCTTGCGTTGTTTAGATAAATGTGTTTTCGGTATTTTTTTTAATATGCCTCCAATGATGGTGCAAGGGTGATTGTTGCACAATCTGCTGATGATGGAGGTGTGTTCCTTGGATGATGATGCATTGCATTTTTTTGGTGAGTGGTGTCAAGCTGCGGTTTGGGTTGAGCGAGTTTTCTCTTATTACTGGATTAAAATGTAAAGGTGGTACATCTATCACGGTCAAATCAATGTCCAATCGGTTAGTGAAGAAGTACTTTAAGAGTTCAGACAATGTTACACGGTCTTAGGTTGAACAATGTTTTAAGAAAAAATATTGGAAGTCCGATGCTGATGCGGTGAAGATTGCAATTTTGTATTTTGTAAACATGTTCTTGTTTACAACATTGAAGACCAATATGTCGTACTTTGATTTAGTCGAGAGTGGTGAATTTAATAACTATCCATGGGGGGATAGATGTGTTTAAGGTAGCAATTGAATCATGCTTGAACAAGTTCAAAACAAATCCCTCATTTTATCGACATGGTGGATTCTCTATTGCATTACAGATTTGGTTTTATGAGTGCTTTCCATATTTGGAAAATCGTTTTGCCGATTATGTCTTTGACCAAATTCCACATATTCTAAACTGGAAAGTAGATAAAAATATAGGCATTGATTATGTGTGTTTGCGAGAATTTGTCTTACAACCTGATGAGGTATTTTTTTTTATTTCAGTTTTGTACATGTTACATTTTTGTTACTTTGTGATGCTATTTTTAGTTGAATTTTTTTTGTTTACTTTAATTGCAGGTGAAAAATGTCTTCCCAACAGAGGATGAGAGGTTGCTATTAGACTTAGAAGGATTAGCATTTGAATCCATACCTAAGCCTTCTCAAAGTCAGCATATGAGCGATGGATTCTTTTGCACGTGGGCACCAAAGACATATATGGGTCAGAGTAGTCATGGAGATGTCGAATCTAGCAATGTTGATATGAATGAGTTAGAGTCGTTTCGGGCTCATGTTGATTCAAAGTTTGCAGAGATCCTTCAAGCTATTGTGGATCTGAACAAGAAAGTAGATGCAAAACGTAGTTTGCCGGTATTGTTTCTTTTTCTTCTTCTTTTTTTAGCTAGTATTTTTTCTAGATATGTTTTTGGAGTTTTTGTGAGTGAAGATTTCTGTCTGATATGTTGTTAGTATACTATGGCAATATACTATATATACCAACAGCGTATCATAGAGAAGTGAACCCATTTTTTTATTCTGCATGATACCCTTATGGCATATAAAGATATTGACAGGGTATCATCAAGGATCTATGTTCATATGTGATACTCAGTTGGTTTATCTCATATACTTTCAGAGTATCATAGAGGATAATGAGTAGTATTTTTCTTAAATAAAGCTTTCTGCATCAATGATACCTTGTAGGCATCATAGAGGAATTAGTAATAATCCTTTTTTATCTTTGTATGATACCTCTATTAGTATATTTATATTTAGGATTGGGGTTTGAGAAGTATTTGTTTTCCATTTTTTAGCATTTATTTGATTTGTTTTTTGCATTTTGTGCACTGCACAACTATCTCATGATGAAAATGAGGATGCATTTGTTGATTCTGGCGGGTTGCATACATATTGTGATGATTTGGATGTGGATGGAAATCAAGGTGTTCGTGGGGGTGATGAGAATGTGAAGAATGTCAAATCGAATGATGATGTAGGTGATGGTGATAGTAGCAAGGAGGTTGTTGATGCCGATGTAGGTGATGGGTAGGTGTTGGTGAAGGAAATGACTCTCAGTTTGACTTTGTATTTGTCTCAATGAGCAAATCTGCTATTGCTGATATCACTCAAAAGTATTATACCGATAAAAATATGAAAATGAGAAAGTACCCGACGTGAATGTAAATACTCAAGATTTGTTGGATGATGAGTTTCTTAAATATTTGAGTGAGTCTGAGATAGAAGCAATTACACATGCTGCTAAGTTAGTGTTGCATCGACTTAAGCTATAGGAAATGAACAATTAATAAAATACGGTTATTCGGAGAATACTATCGTTAATGCAGTTGTAACTGAACAAGCTAGAGAAGATGTGTTACCTCAAGGAGGTGATGTTGATGGTGGGTTGGCAAAAGGGAGTGAGTATGTACTTGCTCCACCACCAGAAGATGTTTCACGGCCTCAGGCTGGTCAGTTGGCAGATGAAGCATTTGTCAAGGCAGAAGATACTGTAAAAGATTGCGGAGTTGATCCGTCCGGGGCAAGTGACGTCTAGTGATTCTGAAGAGGAAGCCCCTAACTTTGTGATTCCAGCAGACACAAATATAGTGGAGATAAATAATGATCAGACAACACTTGTAGCACCTCGGAGGGGTAGGCCAAGATGAATTGCTAATATAAAAAAGTCGCTATTTGTGCCTAGGTCTGGTCCTAGTGAGTTGGGTTAATCACCGATGAAAGACAGGTTCCCGTTGATGCCAAGTATAACCTCTCCTATTGATTACAAACTTATACAAGAGTTTTCAAACTTTGTTGATAAGGATATGATCACGCGCGCGTTTGTCTTTACTTATATCTATTTTGCTTTTTTTTATTTTTGTCTTTTTATAGTTTGTGTTATTTTTAAAAGAGAGATTTTTGTATTTGTGTTTTTGTAGGGGAAGTGTTTATGTTTATACTGATGATGACGACCACTTGGCGCCAAGTTTCAATTTTGAAGTTTTCTCAATCAGTAGTAAGACGTGGTTCCACACATTAAACTATGTTGGTAGACCATTATATGTCTATTGAATGTCTAATTTTTTTATTTTTGTATGAGTTTAATTTTTTAGTGATTACTTATGCATTTTTTGGTGTCATTTTTTTGTAGCACTTGAATGTTATTTTCTATTATTTGAGGAAGAAGGCAAAATATGAATCAATGTCAATTAGGGTGATAACAACAGATCTTTACTTCAATAACACCATTTCGAAGTTGTTTACAAAGTTTGTGGCTGGTGGAACATTGAATCACTTGATAGGTCAACTGACATTATGGAGTATATGTATGGATTTCTTATGTTGTGCAATACTCCATGGACTGAGGTTGATTATGTGTTATTTCCTATGCATCTTGGAACGAAGTGACATAGAATTTTGGGATGTCTATATATTCATGAAGGTGTTTTTATTTTTATGATTCAATGCGTAGTACCAGATATGCCAATGCTACTCAATAGGCTACAGAGCCATACCATGTCTTGTTGCCTCTTTTCTTGAACACAATTGATTTTTATACAGGCAGAAATGACATTGTACTTGAAAATGATCTTTATCGGGGTCATCAGTTAAGCCATCCATTGGATGTTAGCATGGTTGGGACTCTGCCTAAAAAAGCAATACATAATTTTTTGTGCTTTTTATATTTTTATTCTTTATGATTCATTTTACTTTACATATTGTAATGATTTGTTTTGTATGCAGCGACTGTGGAGTTTTTGTTGCTTGTTTTGCGGAGTACTTGATTGAAAATATTGAAATTCATATTGTCAATTTTGATATAGATGGGTTGCGAAGCAGATATGGGGTATTGTTGTGGCATTATGGGAGGCAGAAGCAGGAGAATGGTAAATGCAGTGATTCAGAGGATCCTGGACGGTGAAGAAAACAAACATATGGAAAGAAGAGAAGGAAGAAGATTTAAGACTATGTTTTTTTTCATTTTTCTATGATTTGGCTCTGTAGTCATGTGAAAGTGTAAGATACAATACAAACTAGTAATTGGTATATGAACACATTTTTTTAGAGATTACTAGTGTGTTTTGTTTTTGAAAAGCACTGAATGTCCCTTATTTTTATTTTTTGAATAGTATGTATGGTATATGTGTTTGGATTTTATGATAGTCTATTTTTTATTAGTTTGTTGTGTGTTAGCATTTAATGATTTTGTGGGAAATGTGCTTTGTTAATTAGAACAGTGCTCAGTTCTCAATGATACCATTTTAGTATATGCATATACTATGATGGTATCATGTGTATATAGTACGATGGTATCATGGAGGACTGAAGCATGATACCATCTTAGTATATTCATATACCATAATGGTATCATGGGTACTGCTTAATAGTTTCACATTGATGAATATTCAGTAGTCTCTTTATACCATCTTAGTATATGCATATACCATCTAAGTATCATGTGGGACTGCTGAAGAGCCCCTCATTGATGGACTGAATCAGGCCTTAATGATACCATCTGAGTATATGCATTTACAATGATAGTATCATGGAGTATTGTGTGAAGAGCTCATTCAGTCCTCAATGATACCATCTGAATATATGCATATACCATGATAGTATCATGGAGGACTATGTGAAGAGCTCATTGATGTAGTTAAGCAGTTCTACATGATACTGTCTCAGTATATTCATGGGTACTACTTAATAATCTCACATTGATGGACATTCAGTAGTCTCCTTATACTAGGTGTTTAACCGTCTCCTCCGTAGGTGCACGAAATACAGTGCTCAAAGTGTCCCTAGCCGTGGTATCAGCTAATGTTGCACATTCAGTGTTTTCCACACATACATCGCCTTCTAGGCTGTCCAGCTGAGGGCGGCCGGCCCAGAACTCACATGGAATCAGGCTGACCCATTTAATAGCTGCCCAGATTTCATCGACCGAATCCTGCTTAAATAAATCAAGGATGGAATCTCCCACCTCGTCGAATTCGGTTGATGAGAAGTTAATATCTTCCATCTCATGGAGACATATAGGAGCCGGCTGAGGTTCCAATGCTTGGATTCATTGCACAGTTTGTGGAACCGTTTCGGCTAGAGATTCCTTCAGGACTGTAGTCTCCTTCTAAAGTCCCTTTGTCGGGCCGTCATCCATCTGTATGCTCAGCTCTGGCTGGTCCAAATCTTCTCCTTCATGCGGCTCTGTCTCTGAAGAGGCTGAGCTGAATGCTCGCTCTATAGCTTCAGCCACAGCAGACTTAGGAATTTTCTGTCTATCGGCTGCCTCAGCACTGGATATCATGTGCAACGTTAGTTTCATCTTATGCAAGGCTTTGGTACGATGTATCCTTCTTTTCTGCGTCCTGGACATGACACCTGGCGGTGCCTCTTTCTTTCTAGAAGCCTGATTGATGAATCACTTTCCTTCCTCTATATTGGCGGTTGGCTTGATCATCCTCCGGGATCTCAGCTGACCTTCATCCCTTACTGTGATACGTAGGAAATAAGTGTCTTCCTTCACATTGAACTCAGCCACCCTCTGTTTAGTCATGGGTAGTGGTTCCTCGCCTAACTGGGGCACGCTCGGCTTCTCCTCGACTGACGGCCATACTTGCCCCCCAAGCCTGCTTCTGAGGTCTGCTGGGTCCCTTTTGAATATCGGGTACTGTCTGTGAGGTTCCCGA
The DNA here is from genome assembly GCA_029783415.1 of Anisodus acutangulus. Classification (NCBI taxonomy): domain Eukaryota; kingdom Viridiplantae; phylum Streptophyta; class Magnoliopsida; order Solanales; family Solanaceae; genus Anisodus; species Anisodus acutangulus. The sequence continues at coordinate 45,802,801 of CM056505.1, forward strand.
GCCATGTGCTTTAATTTATAAGAGTGGCCACGAAAACTGCTTCTAGCTGGCTGCCTGCCCGCCCAAGTCTTCATAGATGTCACGTGAGCTGCCTAGCCGGTCAAACACAGAGGTCCTGGTGACCCCCTCCTTATCGGTGGGCTTCTTTGGGACCTATATGGTTTTCATCGGTTGTTTCCCTTTGACGTCCTTTGATTGATCTGGCTTGGCAAAGGATACCATAGATATCGGTACTACGGGGAAGGGGTCAGTATCAACAGACATTTCAGCTATGCTTTTATCGGCTAGCTTGAACCTTCCCTCCTTGATGCCCTTTTGAATCGCCTTCCTGAAGACCACACAATTAGAAGTAGCGTGGCTATATGAATTGTGCCACTTACAGTACTTCTTATCCTTGAGTTCTTCGGCAGACGAAATCCTATGGTCATCAAGCAGTCGAATCTGGTTATCTTTAAGCAGATGATCAAAGATCTGATCTGCCTTCGTAATGTCAAACGAGTAACCGACCATGTCATCAGTCGAACTCGCCTCCTTGCCCTTCGTAGCTTTTAGGGGTGGGCAAGAGTAAACCTTACCCCTGATGATCTCGGCTATCATTGTGTCTGTCGTGCAATCGGCTGGCTCTAAGTCAGATTCATCTGCCTCAATAATGGATACCAAATAGGAGCCTCTGTTTCGGTTAGCTCTTCTTTTCTTCTTCTCCTAAATAAACTGCTCTATTTGGCTAGCCTTATCGGCTAACTGGCTTAAGTCAGAGCAAAATTGTCCCACTAATTTCTCCTTTAGTTGTGGATGCATGTTGTTGATTATCATGTGGGCGCATTATGATTCAGGAAAGTGTACAGTGCATTTCCCAATATTCCTTCTGAATCTCTCAATATAATCGGTAGCTGACTCATCGATCTGTTGCTTGTGCTGACCTACTTTTTTTCATTAATGAAATTTGTTACCATCTCAAAAAAGAAAATACAGCAATACTTCCTATTTTATTTTTATTTTGTGTAGTGAGGCTTGAGATGTATTCAAATGGAGAAACATGGTCATTGGCCAGTAAGGAATTATACAACTTACCCCAACTGATTTTGGAGTGAGGTGGGGTTATTGTTGTATGCTAACGTCGAATCAAACTAAAAAAACTCTTATTAACACTGAACCTAATGTACGCGTACTAATAATGATTAAGCCTTAATGTTGGCCACCGATTTAGCCCATTTAGAAAGGGAGAGTGAAGAAAATGCAGCGGAGTGTGTGCGATTAATCAATGAACTTTGTCTTTGGCCAAAAACGTTCCTCATAAGGTGGAGGTTGCAAATGAGTTCAAACTGGTGCTGTTCATCAGGATGGATATGCTTCCGTCCATACTGGTACAGCCAATATCCAGACACTCACAAAAATCAAAACATAACAAAACTAACTCCAAGTAAAAACAAAATAGAACCCGCAAGGTGGCTCAGTTGGTTGAGCATGGGGCTTTTATAATGGAGGTCTCAGGTTCGAAATCTCCTGCCTACTATACCTGGGGATTTGCCTTCTGGGTCGAGCTTGTCGCACGGGCTTGCCTAGTGCGGGTTATCTCTCCTGTGTGTTTTGTGGACTATTGCACGGAAGCGGAATTTACCCTGTGTGCACTCAAAGATAGCGGCTGCGGATTCCCTTGTCATAAAAAAATAGAAGAAAAATGTTTTCTAGTCCAACTACACTTTATTTTGCATTGGCCTCGTCTGTTTCTTGCTCCTTTGCCCTATATTGTCTTAGGCGAGGCAGATTTTGTCACCCATTGTCCCTATCTTGAACTAAATATTTTTTAAGAATATATGTTTATACTAAGTTCACCTCCTGAAGGGGAGTCTTGTAGCAACAGTAAAAATGTCTGTGTGACCTATAGATTACGGGTTCAAGCCGTGAAAACAGTCACTAATGCTTTTATTAGGGTAGTTTGTCTATATGACACCCTTGGGGTGCGGCCCTTCCCCTGACCCTGCGCTCTCGCGAGATGTTTTGTGCACCAGGCTGCCCTTTTACTGAGTTTGCCTCCTGCTTCAAAATAGTAGTGGGTACAGTGGAACCTCTGGGTTAAAATTTTATATCTGTCTTTGATACTGTCTATTGAGTTTTTAAATTACTAATGCTATTTTTTCTATTAACCTGATATTTTTTGACATGTTGTGAGTGACTATTGTAAAGGGCATACTTCTAAGGATGAACTGCTGCATTTTATTTTGTGGAAGAATATAAGTTTTTTTTGGGGCAGGGGATAATGATTGAATAGCTGAAGATCTAGTAATGCTACTCGAAGATTTAAAAGAATGCCCGTCTTTGTTATAAACAACCGGGGTTCAATAAGAATGTGTATAATTTCTGACTTTTACATATAAAAGAAAGTTGTAACAATGAAATGGGCATGTGATAATTTGGTCTTGGCTAGTGGGACAAGAAAGACATGGATCTGTTAGTTGAATGTTCAAATAATTGAACTTTCTATACTTCCATAGCTGGTTTTAAAAACTTGTGGTTCTTGCTCCCAAATAAGTAGTATGTATGAACTCTCTTTCAAAATATAAAACATTGAGTTGAGGTGAAGGTTGGCTCAATTAGCAAGACGCCTCCACTTCCAACCAGTAGGGCTGGAGTTCAAGTCTCCCTTGGTTTAGTGAGGAACCATTAGGTATGAGGTGAGAATAAAAATATATTGCACTTTGAGATTGAGAATAACAAGAATGATAATTGAAAGAAATGGAAGAGAATTCAATACCATCTACCAAATGTGAGATTTCAGTCTCATGGCACTGATGATTCAATCATATTGAAAATGATGTCTAGAGTACTGGATTCTATGTGACGTTACTTGGCATGAATTCCAAACATGTCCATCAATGACATTATGTCCCTGATTGTTTGTTTGCTATGCTTTACACAATGGAACAACACAAGCACACAGCCACACACACATGTAGATAGAGGGGTAATGAGTAATGACAGAGCACGTGTTATGTGAGGTTGTTCTTGGCACGTTTGTCCTTGCAATCCTTATGCAATTTGATACCTAACCATTACAACACGCATCTTAGAGTTGCGTGCTCCTATTGGTCCAGAGAAAGAAATAAAGTTCGAACTTTGGATGAAGGAATGTCATTGAAACAAGTTCGAACTTTGGATGTACCGTAGGGATTGGTCTCGAAGAGAGGCACCTTGTTGTCTAAGATCCCTTTGACAAGGTTGGTTTTGTGAACCCTACTATCCATCCCAAGGGTAATGAAAGGAATACAGATGATTTAAGCTGGAATGTAACAAAGCGAACGCCTATATACGAATGTAAGAGAGGGTGGAATGGAGATTCACCTTCTTGTCAAATTCATTCAGCTAGGTGGGATACAGTACCATATTCAGCTGTGATTCCAAGGTGATGTGAAGAATAATGGTTTAATTAAAATTGAATACAACAAAGTCAGCACCTGCAATACAAAGTAGGGGGTAGGGGGTGGCGGAGGGACGGAGGGAGGTCACCCAGTCTTACCTCTCTTGTTTTTTCTATAACTGTGGTGTCCGTGCGAGCTTGCGGTGCACCTCGATTAATTTCACGGGATACCTGCTATCCTCCCACTAGTATAGGTACCGGGAAACTTTGTCCACCAAGGATTAGACAGATAGGAAGAAATCACTTGGTGTTTGTTTGCCTCCTATGAAGTTTGAACCTAAGCTCGTGATTCAAAACCCATTTCATTGACCACTAACCACACCTTTTTGTGCTACCTCTCTTGTTTTTTTTGAGTTATTCTTGCCCAAAAAATCCACCCACTTAGGAGAGGGAGGAGTGACCTTGCCTCCCATGATGATCCATCAGCACTCTCCACTGAGCCAAGAATTATCTCAAGCTGTCATTTGGTTCTCTCATTTTCGTGTGGTTTAGGTTACCCAGGCTAGTATTAGCAGCGGTAGAAGTGGCTTGTACCTGAAACTTTGGTAAATCACGCTTTTGAACTGTGATGCACATATTGCAACTTGCAACTACTTTTATGCATGGAAGGTTGAACATCTTTCTTGAAGTGAAAACAAGACTAGCTGGACCTGGACTGACTAATCACTAACATTCAACTATAACAGCCATGTTTACTGTGAAATCGATATTTCATGTTATGTTATAGTATATGTTCTCTAGAACACCATTTCGCTTTAGCAATCAAAAAATATCAGGACAAACGATGTTGTTATAGAGAGGTTTGACGGTAATAAACTAGTAAGTTATACAATCAGCAAATCTTAGGCGTTTGACCACAATTATCAGGCAGCAAGTGAACCAACTACATTAACCCGAGCCCTTCGAGGAAGTGACGGCTAAGGGGTTAGTGTAGGTTCAGTAAATAAGGAATCATAGTCTCGCATTACTTACTTTATGAATGCCGGCTTTTTAACACGATACACAGAAATAGCCCGTATGCTAGTAAACAATGCACCTGACTCTGAATGTGTGAAAAGCATGATGGAAACCTTTGATGAAGAAGGTGATGCGGTGAGGCATCTCTACTAATAGTTAACGTTATGCAAAGTTCCATTTTTAAGTTGGTGATATAAATCTTGGAAATTACCAAATGAAACAGCTGCAGCAATTAAATAGCTCTTCAAATTGATTGGATTTGTGTAATTTTTGTAGCCTCTCCATCATGCCGCAAGAGGTGAACATTTAGATGTGATCAGATTATTGATAGCTTCAGGGGCTTCTGCTTGTAATTGGGAAGGGTTAGCAGTTGACTCATCATTTATTTAAATTGAAATACTCAAATCTGAGAATTTTTATGCCTGATTAAGTTGATTATGGCTTGTTTGACTTGTGATTATTGCAGAACCCGAAAGAGCTTGTTGAGCCTGAAAGTGAAGCTTACAGAATCTTAGACGAATCTATATGTGCTGAACTCGGCTAATGCTCATGAATGTTGCAATACTCGATACTCATCTTTTTGAAGTGGTTAATGATTCATCAACTAGAATGATAGTATAGGTGGTACATTCTGAATTCTGATCGAGTTGAGCAGTTTGCGTGGGGAGATTTGGTCCTCTTTTTGTCCCTTATTGAAATCGCAATTCGGAGTACTGGAACTGTGTGTTAATGTCGACATTGATTCCTATTTAGTGGAAAGCAATGTTTTAAAAGAAAATCCCGATGTGAGGCGTACTAAAAATGCACCGAGACGTGAGTCCCTAATCTTTCAGGTGTTCACTTAGGCGTGAATCTCAATAATATTCTGGGCATTCATTTAGGGCATAAGCCCAAAGAATTCTTTTCAAATTGGAGCGAAAATGGCTTAATAAATTAATTTTTTATACGTAAATATTCAAAATTGACTTGCATTAAATTTTCAAACTAGAATAGCCGTAAAAGTCGAGGTTCTTTTCTAATTATTTACCCTGATTTCGTAACTCTTTTTCTTTGTCGTTTACCGAGTAACGAATACTCTTTGAACCGTGGTCTGCAAATGCAAACTACAACGGAAGAGTTTTGTCCTCCGACGCTTTTCTATTTTCACGCGTGCAACTTCCTTATTTATGCTTCAAGTTCTTCCTCTTTAGCTTATTCTTTTCAAGTTAGTTTTTTATTTTAGTATTTCTTTTGGAATGTACAATAACTAGAGGCACGATTAGCTCTAAAACTCTGCTCTCACCCTCACTCCCAAAAAAGGAGGGGGAGGGGGGGTGGACAAAAAAAAAAGCCATAGAATCCTTTTTTACAAGTCTTGTATGTCTTGATCCATTTGCTTTGGTTCTTCTATGAATTCAAATTTGCAGTTGATCACACTAAAGATGAAGTGACTTAATACCAGGGGAGATTGCATTAGACCCTGAGAAGATGCTGGTTCACAAATCTGAAGTATCTCTTAACTTTCTGATCTTGCCTCGTACTGAAGGAGATCAATAAAAGAAATGAAAACTTAAGTCGATATATAGTGCAATATGGTGCTGATTCTCAAAGGTAAATAGTGATGAAATGCACATCAAATAATGAAACACACCCAATCTGACAGCAATCTGGCAAATATTAACAAGAACATTGGCCAATAACCAAATCGACCAATTACTTTACATGAGACTTCTAATCAACTTTGCAGAGCAGCAGGATTACAACATAAGAAGTAAAGAAAACAGCATATACATATTTGATTAACTGTGACTTTCAGCACCATCTAGTGCACACTTTGTCAATTTGTTGGTCCTAGAGTTTGAAGAGATTCATGAGCAGCAACCACCACTCTGTTGTGTTTGCTGTTCTTGTTTCTGTTTCAAGATATTTCTCTTCCCTACCGTGGATCCTTCTTCCAGGAGACTAGGCACCTCCATTATCTGAATACGGTAGAGTCTAGTTAGAAAATCAATAAAAAGGTAAATCCTGAAAAGATATGAGTTGACCAAATGCGTCGGTTTTAAGCCAACCAGAACAGAACTGTTGGATTCCAACATTTCTCAAGTTTGAAAGTCAAGAAACACGGGACTGTAATGTGTTCTTAATCTTGAGAGTTGATTAGTCACACTCTTAGTACCTGTCTAGTATATGATACTGTTTGTAAGTGTAAGACACGATGTATCTTCAGAATAAAAGCAAGACATTTTCCTTTGTGCGTAAAAAAAACAAGAGGAACTATAGATGTAAACTGCAACTGGAAACAAGAGAGATACCCCACAACATACAATAGATGAGCTTGGAAAATCTTCTACTAAAGACTATGTAATTGGTGTATAAAACTACTCCACGATATTGCTATTAGAATGATATTTTACGAGGGTTTTCGATCTAAAAGGTCAACTGGATGCATCTAGAAAATAATATTTTATTAATAACCAGCGGACCGTGTTACCTAGCAGATGATGCTACCTTGACAACATGTCTTGTGAATCCTACAAAGAAGTCGTGAATGTATTATTTACCTTTACGGCAAGCTCTTCAAAGCAGTGGTGCACATTTTCTCGAGTTTTAGCACTACATTCAAGAAATAGACTACCAAGTTCCTTCGCTAGGGAAATGCCTTCTTCCCTGGTCACAGCTCTCTCAGATTCCTGATAAGCCAATACTAAAATAAGAACAAAAGTTGGTTTGCAGAATTTATTCAAGCACTAATGCATGGACTGCAACATTACTGTTAATGCTAAAGATAAATATAGATAAACGTTATAAGATATTCCCACAGAAAGCGATAAGATGTAACCAAACTCATCCTCGAACTCTGTGATCCATTCTGCAACAGAACAATAAAATAAGACGGATAGTACATTCCCTGAGGCATATATTCTCCAACAGTTGTCCAAACTCATTCTCTAACTCTGTGATCCATTCTTTTCTTTTTTATTTGAAGTTTGAACTCTCTTATATATAGGTCACATATAGCCTTGTCGCTGTTTTATTTAAGCATTTGCTTTATATTAAATTCTTGTAACTGCAATACCACTATTTGTAAAAGAAAGAAGAAAGAAAATCCCTTAATCATAGTTTCTGTTGAGAATACAATCAAATATTAAAAGTGTGTTCTATCTAACAACTTAAGCTTTTAGATCAGATGGTCACACATTTCAATATGGTATCAGAGCAGGCCAAAGGTCCTGGGATCGATCCTCACCGCCACCCATTTTCAAAAAAGAATTCCACGTGCTTGGACCATGAAAAAAAATCAGGCCAGCACGTGAGGGGGCGTGTTGAGAATACAATCAAATATTAAAAGTGTGTTCTATCTAACAGCTTAAGCTTTTAGATCAGATGGTCACACATTTCAATAGTTTCATGACTTCCTATTAAAAGCATTACGGAAGTTCCCAGATTCCACAACAAGATAAAGTATATTGCATTTGAAGAGGTGATATCAACATCTTATTTCTCCATGAAATAACATCTCCTATCGCTCAAGAAGTAAAAATGAAGAGACTCCAACACAATTTATCGAAACAAAGTTAAGAGAGAGATACAAGAACGTTAAATTTTGCAAGGAACATACCCTGTCAACTTTATTTCCAACCAGCATCTTTACACAATCCTGATTATTACTATACAGCTCCACCTCTTTTGCCCACACATCAGATAAGTTTGTGAAGGTCTCTCTTCTTGTTACATCATAGACTGTAAGCAAAATTTAAGTAGGTATAAACATAATAGTTAGAAATGCATTTAAGAATTAAGAGAATACAAAGCATAAAAAATAAATGTAGAAATATGTCAACAAAGAAAGCACAGATAAATGTTTCTTATGAAAAAAAATTAAGAAAACTACGTTTCTTGTCAAGTATCTAAAAACTACACGGACACCTTTTTGGATTTGAACATTTGCTACCAGTCATACCACAAACCTTATTCAAGTAATGGAGATTGGAGAGCTGTTAAAGGTAGAAATATAGAAAAACCATATCAACCCAGATGCAATTAAGTCTTTGCAGTTCATTGCTCTGCAAGGAACCAGTCAGAAGGGACCGAGGCAATAATCAGCAAGACTTTCATCACAGGGAAGTTCTATAGTGTTGTCATGAAAACAATAGATTGGGATGCTTGCTTACTGTTCTTGGCAGATAGAACTCCAGCAATGGGGAAAAGGCTACAGATAGTATATCATGAAAACTTATCACTGGAAGCAGATTTACTGGAGGTTTAATCAGATTATTCAATGAAGGGGAGCCTTGGCACAACGGTAATAGCATTGTGTGGTCAGAAGTTCACGGGTCCAAGTCGTAGAAACAACGGTTGCAGAAAAGTAAGGTAAAGTTGCATACAGCCTACCGATAGGTCCATCCCTTCCCGGACTCCGTGCCTAATGAGATCTTAGTGCACCACGCTGTCCTTTTGATTAATCAAATGTTCAACTTAAGTGTGCTTGTTAATTTCCATCAAGATCTGATCTAAGTTTCATACCATAGAATTGTCATATAAAATAATGGAAACCATTTTAGCTAAAAAAATCTTAATGCAAACAAATCTTTCGATAATTTGTAGCAGTAAGATTGATAATATCTAGAGAAGAAGCTCCAAAAACCAATAGCTTGAGCTTTCACCAGTATTATCAAGAAAAATCATTTTACTTCCCCGGACCTTGCTAATGCGGGATGCTTTGTGCACCGGGCTACGCTTTTCTTTACAAGCAATGAACAAATATGAACAGCTGCTGGATCAAAAATAAACTTGCGGAAGATTGAGCAATGGAAATGGCTTATAAATAAAAGTATGGATATCACTTTTGATGTAAACCAGGAAACATAAAAAAACAAATAAATTGGGGTCGAGTGTATCCTCTGAAAGAGAAGTGTATCATATATTCCAAATTTAACTAGCTATAGAAGATGTTGCCATTTATAGATTGCTATTGCAAGTGACTCTTAATTATGCATTGTTCTGTCATAGTGGAATCAGGCAGAATGGCGTTTAAACTGCAATGAAAATGAGTGATGTAATAACAAAAGTTAAACTCTAGCTAATCATAGATGGATTATCAACATTGGATGTATCCTCTCTTGCAAGATATGAAAATGCATCAATTCACTTTTACTTACCAAGAATGATCCCCTGAGCACCTCTGTAGTAGGAGCTAGTCAGTGTCCTGAACCTCTCCTGTCCAGCTGTAGGAAACATGATATGTACAATTAAAACTTTCCACTGGATCTAAGTAAAACCAAATACTATAAAGTTTTTCAGCAAAGCTACTGAGACAAAGTGGTTAATTGTTGGAGTAGAACAACAGAGAAAGTTATACCTATGATAAAACTGATTTCAGTAGTTTTTTTTTCTATTAGTAAAACTGATTTCAGTAGTTCCGCCAGAGTGTTGAATTCCAGAACTCTTGATCTCCAAGAAAAGCCTTAGACACTTCTCCGCTTAGTGATTCGATGTTATGCAATATTAACATATTAACCTTGTTGCATAGAGGAAAGCTTAATGGTTGTTATGTTACAATGAGGGAATGGATTATCGTCTCCTTCTATGGTCGTAGAAAATCCTCACCTAGTGAACTAGCATTTGGATTTAGTTAAGTACATGGTTTATTTTTCTTAACATGGTCTAAGAGCCATCTCTATTGTTGTGTTTCCGAATGTTGGCCCCCATGTTTTGTTATACACACTCTAGATATTCTGGCGTGCAGGGAGGGTGAGGGTGTCAAATATTGGATCAAGAAATGGGTTATAGTCTCCTTAATGATCTTGGAAAGTCTTTACCTCATGAGCTAGTTTGGGGTTGAGTTAAGCCACATATCCATTTTTCTGTAACAAGTCATGCATCTTAAAATGCAGGTGAAATCAAATTAGCACATCTTTAGTTAAACCAAGTAATCGTCATGTAGATTAAGTTGTATTTTTTATGTGATCAAGTATTAGAGGTTTCAATAGATTAAGTTGTGTTTAAGCACATAAATCCACCATTGCAGAAAGAGATTTAAGCGATGCTGTGTTAATTTGTTAATCACTGTTTCACATACTTCACCCACGCAATGCAAATATTATTTTCCTAACTAGACTTGATTTAATCATGTGTCATCTATGTATCATGAAATGTTGTATTTCCAGTGGTAAGGAATATCGACGTAAATGGTCATAAACATTTTAGAACTCCAAAAGCTAGGATATTAGATATCAAATGTTCCTAAATTGTGGAGTTCAAAATTTTAAGTGCAAATTTTTTTTTATAACTGTGGTGTCCGGGCCAGCTTGCGCGCACGGGATATCTGCCACCTCCCACCAGCAGTAGGTACCATGTAACTCTGTCCACCAAGGCGACAATTACAGTGCAAATGGTAATTTTTAGCGCAAATTTCATCTACAGATTACACATTTTGAGAATGATGAATACAGGTAAGGCTATGGCACCATATGATACAGTTAACTAAATTCCAGTCTTCTTACCTGTGTCCCAAATGGTAAGCTTCAGTCTTTTCCCACTAACAGTGAGCGTCTTAATCTTAAAATCGACACCTAGTCATCAGAAAAAGGAAGAGTAAGTCAGTGGAAAATTGTATCAGAGAGATCAACCATCATATGAGAATCTACTTAACTTCAAAAGATGTTTAAATAAATTACTAGATCAGCTATCAGGATGAGAGAGAGAGACAGATGAGGGAAAGGAAAAAATTGAACATTCTAAAGCTACATTTCTTGCCAGTCGGTTCACCTAAAGCACATGCAGACAAGAAGGTATTCTACTCTAGGATATTTTTTTCAAGGTGGTGTCCATGCCAGCTTGCATGCATCTCGACTAATCCACCGGGTAACTCCCACTAGCACATTCTATTCTATGTTACTACCCATAAACAACTTGAGATGCTGTATTTCTAAAAACAAATATAAGATTAGTTTAGGCAATCTTAAGATATAGAAGAAAGGTATCTGCATATTTATTTATAGCAGAAGCATTAGTCATCTGATATAAAACTTCCTGACATATTGTGTCAAAATGGGGTTAAAAAATAATTGTATGTTAAAGGACAGCCTAGTGGTTGGTGAAAACAGTCCTAACAATCTGTCTTCTTCTTTTTGTTTTCTCTCATTTCTTCTGTCTTATAGTACCCTAAAAACAAAATCCAAAATAATTCAGACAACATTGCATTTCAGATTTAAAATAAAAATTATTAGAATTTCAGATAAATTTATTATCAGGATACATAAAGACCTTGTTCTATTTCTTACTAAATACGAAATGATTTTGTTTCTAGTTTTGGTAAATTACATGTTTAAGACAAGTTTGGAGCCAGAGCTAGGATCTAAATAATGATAATTTTCTAGTTCAAGTATAAATTCAAAATAACTGCTAAGAATCCAACAAAATCTCCTCAACATTAAGGAACAACAATGACGCACACGTCTAATTGCAACTGATTAACTATAATTTCAATCATAAAAAAGTTACAGAATCCATCTGATTTCCAAACTGCACATATTTTTCAGATTTCACTTCAGGCAGTAAATAGTGATCAATCTGTGAATCAAAAATTTTAGTCAAATCATTAAAATGAATCCAGCAATATCCCATCAACATTAACGAACAACAATGATGCAAACCTCTAATTGCAACTGATTAACTATAATTTCAATCACAAAATAAAATCCACAGTCCATCTGACTTCATTCATCAATTTTGGATAAATAACATGTCTAAGACAAGTTTGGATCCAAAACTAGGATCTAAATAATAATTCTTTTTCTAGTTCAAGTACTAAATTCAAAATAACTGCTAAGAATCCAACAAAATCATCAAATTAAGGAACAACAACGACGCAATTTCAATCACAACGCTACCAGAATCCATCCGGTTTCCTGAACCACACACATTTTTCAGATTTCACGGCACACGGTGAACAGTGATTAGTCTGATAATAAAAACAACACAGCTGCTGATTTGAATAATAACTTGAAACAACAGTAGTAAATAGTGATTTATTTGAAAATTAACAAAATAAGTTGCATTAATCATACAAAGAGTTAAACTAGTTCACCGATTTCGGATTCAAACTTCCGAGCTCATAAATTCCTATATCAAATCAAACACTACAAAGAAAAACTGGATCAACTACAAATTATCGCTAATCTATTGCTAAATCGCTTGTAGCTAACACAATTTTTTCATAATATATCACTAATCCATCAATAAATAGGATTAACAAATTTTGTTGTTTAGCTACAGAATTCGTTCGTTGATAATTCCTGTTTTATTTAGTAGTGAAAGGATCAATCAAGCAAACACTATAAGAAAATACATAACGTAATTTTTTTCTGAAAAGGCAAAATAAAACGAAACAATACCAATGGTAGGGGCAAGATCGTCAACAACAACAAAAATGAAGCCAATTAACAAGCTGCAAGCTATAAGTATTGTGAAATAACAGTAGTAAATAGTGATTTATTTGATAATTAACAAAAATAACTTGCATTAATCAATACAAAAGTCATAAGAGTTAAACTAGTTCACCGATTTCAGATTCAAAATTCCGAGCTCATAAGTTCCAATATCCAAATCAAAGGATCAAATAAAAACTGGATTAACTACAAATTGTCTAAATTGCTCATAGTTAACATAATTTTTTGTTAATTTACCAATAATCCATCACTAAATAGAATTACTGACGAATTTTGATGTTTAGCTACAAAATTCGTTCGTTGCTAATTCCTACTTTAAATTTTTAGTAGTGAAAGGATCAATCAAGCAAACACTATAAAAAAATACATAACGTAATTAACAAAAATAACTTGCATTAATCAATACAAAAGGCATACTAAGAGTTAAACTAATTCACCAATTCGGATTCAAACTTCCGAGCTCATAAGTTCCAATATCCAAATCAAACACTACAAAGAAAAACTGGATCAACTACAAATCGCCAATCTGTTACTAAATCGCTCGTACCTAACATAATTTTTCGATAATTTATCTGTAATCCATCACTAAACATGATTACCGACGAATTTTATTGTTTAGCTACAAAATTCATAACGTAATTAACAAAAATAACTTGCATTAATCAATACAAAAAGTCATACTAAGAGTTAAACTAATTCACAGATTTCGGATTCAAACTTTTCAAATCAAAGCATCAAATTATCTCAATTTATATGATGTAGTTTGATTGGACACAAATTTAAGAAACAAAGGAAGATTTTGAATCTTGTGGTCTAAAACACGTAAAACATATTTGTGTGGTTATAGATTATGTTTAAAGTTAAATATGGAACAAAGAGAGCTAGTTAGTTAGTTACCAATGGTAGGGGCAAGATCGTCAACAACATTAGAAATGAAGCTAACAAGCAAACTGCTCTTGCCTACTCCTGAATCTCCGATCAATAAGATCTTAAACGATAGATCGTAACTGCTATTGCTATTGCTTTGACCTATCGTAACCGTTGATGAACTCATCGGTACTACGGTGAACTCTAACAACGTAACTCTCCTCCTTTGATCTCAACTCTCTCTCTCTCTCTCTCTCAAAGTATGTACTTTCTCTCTCTAAAAAAAACTGCTTTGTAACAATGATACAATGTGTGTGTGTGTGAGAGAGAGTACGTAAAAGTATATATTCAGAAAGGTTATGGCATGATGATACACTATTTTCTCTATATATATGTATATGTATAGAGAGAGAAAACGGGTATATAGCTGAAGGGCGAGAAGAACGTTTTGCGGTTATTCTTTACTTTTTCTTCGTTAACAAGTGAATTCTCAGCTGCTACAATTGCACAATTTATACTTCTCGAATTTTTATTTGATAAAAATGTCATAAATAAATTACCAATTTAATCACGTAAATATTTAGGGTCTGTTCGGAAAATGTTTTTCCTTAAAAAGAAAATATATTTTCGGGAAAACAATGAATTTCTTATTTATTTTTGTGTTTTGGTAAGTAAATAAAAGTACTTCTCCATCTTAATTTAAATGTATTGTTTTGACTTGACACGGAGTGTAAGAAATAAAAGGAGAATTTTGAATCTTGCGGTCTTAAATTAAAAATGTGGGGGTCTTTTAAATCTTGTGGTCTTAAACTTACCTTGAAATTAAAAACTTTACTAAATACAGAAAGAGATATTTTTTTGGCCTAGACCAAAAAAATACTTAAATTGAGACGGGGGAGTAGTATTATTTAAAACATTAATTTACATAATTACTATACGGGTGAGGTCAGTGACGGAGCCACAATCGAGACATATTAATAATTTCTCCCTCCACATTAAAAAGGGTGTTCACTTAGCTTTTTTATTGAGTAAAAAAGAGTGTCCACTTATCAAATTAAGAAATAATTAACATTATTTTTTCAGATTTGCCCCTATTAAGTGTTATGTGATCAAATTTCAATACATTTTTAATTAGGGGGAAGTTTAATCAAATTACCTATTTTTCTAGGAGTTAATATTTTCTTAAGGGTGTGCAAATGTCTAATTAAATACTATTTTGATCCGGAGAGAGTATTATTTACTACTCCCTTCATTCACTTTTACTTGTCCACGATTGACTTTGCACACCCCTTAAGAAATAATAAATGAAGTGCATAATTTACCATGATACTTATATTAATTGGTGCATAATTTTAATAAACTTAAAAAATGATTTGAAATGAGTAATTAATACTATGGGTAAAACAAAAATGGCCAACCCAAATCAAATATTTTTTCTATACTATACGAAATTTGTTACATTTCTAGTTGGGGAGTCGAACCCACCGCATAGGAAATTGTCTTTTCTTGATATGTTAAAAGTGACAAGTAAAAGCGAACATCTATTTTTAATATAGTAGACAAGTAAAAGTAAACATAATAAGCATATTACATATTGAACACCCTTAACATAAATATTACTCCCTCTATCCTAATTTATGTGATAAGTCTTGTAAATAATGTATCTTGGTCCTAACTCAACCCCAAAAACTAGATCAAAGGGGGAGGATTGTCCAAGCCATATAAGGAGATCAAGGAACCATGTAAAGAATGGATCTGGCCTAACGCAACCCTAAAAGCTAGCTTGTAGGGTGAGTTAGGTCCAAGATCCATTATTTACATGTATCAGAGCTAGACCCGTCCCAATTCATTTGTTTCCGATGTTGGGCCCCCTCTTATATTGTCCACACTCCAGATGTCCAGCCCTCGGCGTGAGACGAGGTGTTGAGTTCTCTCACATCGGTGGGATAAGTGATCATTGGTCTCCTTATATGGCTTGGACAATCCCCTCCCTTTGAGCTAGCTTTTCGGATTGAGTTAGGCTCAAGATCAATTATTTACAAGTTTGACTAGGCACAAAGTTTAACAAAGAAAGAAAGACTTTTGAATTTTGTGATCTAAAACAATGTCATAAATATTTATGTGACTGTAAATTATTTCATTAAGGGTAAAAGTGAAGTTTTAAGTTAAATTATTTATAAATATAAAAATATATTATTCTTTTTTAGTATATTAAAAGGTAAAGTATATCACATAAATTGAGATAAAGAGATTATATATTACTTCTTTAAAATTTGAACACCCTTGATAAAATTTATAGCTCTACCACTGAATGAGGTGTGGACGGGTAGTGGGAGTAAGGGTAGGGGGTGGGTGATGGACAGTTGGGGTGTGGGTGAAGATGAAGTGAGTTTGGGGACGCAGGTGACATTCAATGTGAAATGTCATTTGTGAAATTTATTTTCTAATTTTTATTAGAAAGTTATTCTTCTCATTTTTAAATAACTTATTTTTTTAATGAAAATATTTTTCTAAAAAATTGTGTAAAAGCTTTTGGAAATTATGTAACAGTGATACAATGTCACAGTCAAAGTAAAAGTATTCAGAAAGCGTATGGCATGATTTTCACTACTTTCTCTCACTATATGTATATGTAGAGAGAGAAAATGAATATATATTGTATGTACAGGTTGGGACGGCTATAGCTGAAGAGTGAGAACAACGTTTTTTGGTTATTTTCTTTTTCTTCGTTAACAAGTGACTTCTTAGCTGCTACAATTAATACAATTGCAGAATTTATACTTCTCGAATTTTTATTTGATAAAATTTCATAAATAATATACCAAATTAGTTAAATAAAAATTTAAAATTAAATTATTTTTAAATAAAAAAATATACTCGCTCCGTCTCAATTTATATGAACGTTCTTGATTTGGCACGGAGTTTAAGTAAGTAAGAAAATGTTTTTAAACTTGTAATTTAAGATGAGTTATAGATATTTTTGTGGATATAATGAGTTTTTTAAAGTTAAATTGTTATTAAATATAAAAACGGGTCATTCTTTTTAACTGATTAAAAAAAAGTGTCGGAGAGAATTCTTTCGGACAGTCTAAAGAAAAAGTATGTCATGTAATATACGGGAGGGGTAAATATAAAGGATTAAACAGATTCAAGAGAAGAAAATCATTTAATCGTAACACGAGAGTGAAAATTGATTTTTTTTTCGTTCTTTTTTATCCCCTATCTACTGAACAAGTGAAATCTAACATTTGATTTTGACGGTAAAATGCTCTAAAAATTGAATTGAAAAATTGACTCAGCTTGTCTTGGAATCCCGAATATGGTAAGAATTAAACTTTTGTTTCGCAGCTCTTTGAACGAGCATCTGAAATCCCCAGTAAATCCTCTTTAAGATTATAACTTAATACGTAAGATAACAGTATCATTTGTTAAAGCAAGTTGGTGTGAATGAGAAATGGAAGGCAACCTTTCCGAACAGTCACCAACCTATTCCGAAGAGGCACCTTCAAGGCTATATAAACTAAGGCAATGCCTCATTTTAAAGAGACCAAAACCTAAAAATTTCTCAGATCTCAAATTGTGCATTCTTTTCACAAATAAAACTATCGAAGTCTTCACGTGTTTCGTTGCCAACTTTGAGTTCGGCCAGTAAGTCGGCGTTTGACGATCGCTACTCTCGTCATATCCGCTTTTATCTGGGAGGAAGTAATCCATAACCTCGGGTACAGATGAGGGGATTAAATTCCTTAAGGACACACAAAGGAATTCTCGTGGTCTCGGATATTTTCTTACTGTATTATTTTTCCAGTCGTTTTTCCTGGTTTTTGTCTTTCCGCTTTGGTTTTTTTTTTCCGATTTTGAACACAGGCACAACAACAAGCTTAAGGAATTTAATCATTATTTCTGTGTTCATTTGTTCTTGTTTAACAATTACAGAACATTGTCGGAAAAAAAAGGTGTATGTTTGTTGTTCGATGTAACGAACTTGTATGTTGTTTGGAGACTAAACTCTTCGGATTTTCATCCTGGTTGAGATTAAAGTTTTCATAACTTTCTACTCATTTGGGTACTTGATTTGAAGATATAAAAACTTCATCAAGTATACAACATACAATTTACTGGAAAAAAAATGTTTGTTGTTTCGGTGTAACGAACTCATATGTTGTTTGGAGACTAAAATCTTTGGATTTTCTACTCCGGTTGAGATTAAAGTTTTCATAACTTTCTACTCATTTGGGTACTTGATTTGAAGATATAAAAACTTCATCAAGTATACAACATATACAATTCTTGCATTTCGTTTAAAGTATTTTAAATCTGTTTGTGTAATCTTGTTTCGGTTTGAAGAAATAAAATGTTCACCGTTGTGTATTACATTTGTTGCTGTCAAAACTGATTCGGTTCGAAGTCTTCACTGCTTTATTAAACTTTTATTTGTTTGCGGCGAAATGGAGACATGACTCAAATTTGAATACTCGCATCGCCACACTAGCCCCCATGGTTGGTTCTACGAGCAATGCTGCGTCCTCCAGTCGTCTTGACCCAGACTCCGTGGCAGAGGCCTGGAAAATTCACCTCTGAATTGATTTCAAACGATGGCAACAAAAGATGTTCTTCTATTTAACTACTTTAAACCTCCAAAAGTTTATTAAGGAGGTCGTTCCGATTTTGCCGGAATCAACACCTGAGAATGAACGTTTTATTGTAACTGAGGCATGGAAGTACTCAGATTTTTGTGCAAGAATTATATTCTTAGCGATCGGAGGATGATCTTTACAACGTCTATAGTAATGTGGAAACATCAAAAGATCTATGGGATGCGTTGGAAAAGAAATATAAAAGCAGTAAGATCTTGGATTAAAGAAATTTATCATTGCCAAGTTTCGGACTACAAAATGGTAGATGGCAAGTCTGTTGTTACTCAAGTTCAAGAGTTGCCAGGTTATCATCCACGATCTACTCGGCCGAAGGTTTGGTGATTAGTGGGCGTTTCAAGTTGCGGCAGTAATTAGAGAAGCTGCCTCCTTCATGGAAGGACTTCAAAATTACTTGAAACACAAGCGAAAGGAGATGACAACGGAGGATCTCATCGTCCGGATTTGAGAATCGAGGAAGATAACAAGGCAATGGAGAAGAAGGCAAATGTAGATCAACCATAGGGGGAGCACATATTGTTGAAGCGCTGCCCAACTAATCTGAAAAAGAGGAAAAATGCATCGGGACAAGGAGCTATCCTAACAAGAAGAAATTCAAGGGAAGCGCCCTGATTGTGGAAAATCGGACACAAAGTTGCAGACTGTCGTCTCAGAAAAGGTAAAGAAGAAGGCTCCAGGCTAATATGGTTGAAACAAACGAGGAAGTTGATGACTTGTGCGCTATGTTGTCTGAGTGCAACTTAGTGGGAAATCCGAAAGAGTGGTGGATTGACTCGGCGCCACTCGCCACATTTGTCTTTGTTAGAGAAGCCTTTGCTTCACTGCTCACGCCCACGATACCATATATATGGGAAATTTGCAACGCCAAAATTGAAGGTTATGGAAAGATACTGCTGAAGATGACATCTGGCAAGGTGGTGACTCTTAACAATGTCTGTCATGTTCCCAAATTAGAAAAATCTAGTATCTCTGGACTTCTAGTAAAGAACGGTTTTAAGTGTGTTTTTGTTTCGACAAGGTTGTAATAAGTAAGAACGAGATGTACATAGGAAAAGGTTACCTCACAGAGGGCCTTTTCAAACTGAATGTAATGGTCGTTGCCCAATAATAATAAAGTTTTGCTTGGCCTTTACTTACTTGAGTCAAATAATTTATGGCATTCACGTTTAGGACATGTCAATTCTGAGAACTCCAAAATGATTAGTTTGGAAGTATTGCCTAAGTTTGAATGCAATCAATCAAAATGTCAACCAGATTGAGTCTAAGTATGTTAAACATCCTTATAAGTCGGTTGAAAGGAATTCAAGTCCTTTAGACTTAATCCATACAGGATATTTGTGACATGAAGTCAATCCCATCTCGCGGTAGAAAGAAGTATTTCATAACTTTTCTTGACGATAGTCACGCAGTATTACTACGCTTTATTTACTTAATAGTAAAGATGAAGCAAATTGAAGCATTCAGGCAATACAAAGCGAAGTTGAGACTCAACTTAACAAAAAGATTAAAATGATAAGGAGTGATAGGGGCGGTGAATATGAATCTCTTTTGAACAAATATGTTTGGAATATGGCATTATTCATCAAACAACTGCCCCTTACTCGCCACAATCAAACGGAATTGCGGAAAGGAAAAATAGAACCCTGAAAGAAATGATGAATGCCCTGTTAATAAGTTCTGGTTTACCCCAGAACTTGTGGGGGGAAGCCATTCTAACGACTAGCCGAATACTCAATCGAAGTGCCCTATAGCAAAACAAAATCTATTCCATACGAAAAGTGGAAAGGAAGGAAGCCCAATTTGGGATACTTCAAAGTGTGGGGTGTTTGGCCAAGTGCAAATTCCTAAACCCAAAGGGTAAAAATATGACCTAAAACCATTGATTGTGTTTTCATAGGATATGCCACAAATAGTAAGGCATATCGATTTAAGTTCACAAATCAGAAAATCCCGACATTCAGGTAAATACGGTAATTGAATCAGATAATGCTGACTTCTTTGAAACCATATATCCATATAAAAAGGAATGTGAGTCGTCTAGCAAAGAATCTAAACGACCTCGGGAAGAAACAAAGAAAAATATTCCTGATGAGGAAAAACCGAGACGCAGCAAACGTCAAAGGACGTCTACTTCATTTGGACCAGAATTTCTAACATTTTTGTTGGAGAATGAGCCTCGAACCTTCAACGAAGCTATATCTTCATCGGAAGCTCAATTTTGAAAAGAGGCAATCAATAGTGAGATAGAATCCATCTTAAACAACCATACTTGGGAATTGGTTGACCTTCCTCCAGGAAATAAACCTTTAGGTTCCAAATGGATTTTCAAGCGGAAAATGAAAGATGATGGTACTATTGATAAATATAAGGCAAGACTAGTTGTTAAAGGGTTTGAACGAGAAGGTCTTGATTACTTTGATACATACTGCCGGTAACGAGGATTACATCTATTCGGGTGTTAGTAGCGTTAGTCAGCATGGTACGGTCTTGAAATCCATCAAATGGATGTGAAAACAGCCTTCTTAAATGGAGAGTTAGAGGAAGAAATTTACATGGAACAAACTTTGAGGGTTTGTAGTTCCAGGGAAAGAGAAGAAAGGTGTGTCGACTTGTTAAGTCTCTTTGGACTAAAACAAGCACCCAAACAGATGCAAAATTTGACCATACAATCTTTGTCAAATGGATTCAAGATAAATGAGTGTGATAAATGTGTCTACATTAAGAACACTCCAAACCACGTAGTCATTGTTTTTTTGTATCGTGGATGATATGTTGATAATGAGTAACGACATTGCTAACATAAATGCTACTAAGCATGCTTGCTAGTAAGTTTGATATGAAAGACTTAGGAGTTGCTGATTTAATTCGGGAATTAAAATCCATAAGACTCTCGAGGTCTAGCATTGTCTCAATCTCATTATATTGAAACGGACTTGAAAAGTTCAAGTATTTGGACTTTAAAGTTGCAAAGACGCCAATTGATATGAACCTTGCTCTTGCAAAGAATAAAGGTGAAAGTCATTCTCAATTGGATTATGCCCAGAGTGTTGGAAGTTTGATGTATATCATGAACTATGTGCGACTGATATTGCATGTGCTATAAGTAAAACTAAGTCGCTACACTAGTAATCCAGGCCAAAAACATTGGTGGCAATGAAACGAAGTTTTGGGAGTATTTAAAACATACTCAAAACTTTGCTTTGCATTATAATGTGTATCCTGCAGTTATTGAAAGGATACAGTTGATGCAAATTGGATCACCGGTTCAACTGAAACTAAATCCATAAGTGGATATGTTTTTACCATAGGTGGAGGCAGTGTCTTGGAAGTCATCCAAACAGGACATGTATCGCCGCTCTACAATGGAATCTGAGTTCATAGCTTTAGACAAAGCGGTGAAGAAGCGAATGGCTCCGGAATTTCTTAGAAGATATTCCATTTTGGCCCAAAACTGCTAGTCTTATATGCATACATTACGATAGCCAGCTGACAATAGGAAGAGGGAGCCTTATGTAAATGAAAAGTCTCGTCCACATACGACAAGACATAATCTGTTAGACAACTACTCTAGTGGAATTATCACAATTGACTATGTTAAGTCAAGAGATAATGTGTCGGATCCACTAACTAAAGGCCTAACTAGAGAGGTAGTTGAAAGATCATCAAGGGGAATGGGACTATGGTCGAGGACAAG
This sequence comes from Anisodus acutangulus, assembly GCA_029783415.1. Lineage (NCBI taxonomy): Eukaryota > Viridiplantae > Streptophyta > Magnoliopsida > Solanales > Solanaceae > Anisodus > Anisodus acutangulus. Next base: position 45,824,818 of record CM056505.1, read on the forward strand.
TCATCGTATTGGTAACTCTACCTAGAAGCGGAGATCCCAAGATCTAGGTTCAAAGAGATCAAACAAAGTCATTAATGATTTAGTTCAACATTGTCACAATAACTCTTTGGTCCATTCGTGATGAGACAATGTTCAGTACCAGGATAAAGCATTGCGGCTTTAATGGTTCCTAAGTTTGGTACGAGGTATATCAAATAGTGTATCTACGGGATGACACATTTAGGAATCACTCTATGTAAGTGTGAAGTGTAAGCGCTAAGGAGAATTATAAGGCCAATTCTCTACGACTTATGAACCAGAGGCGTGTTCATGGCTGAAACGAACAAAACAATGAGAACCAAAGACGGTTAAAGGGTTAATTGTGTGACATATGGTTGTCTAGGTATACACCAAAGCTCGACGTTCAAGGATATCACATCTACCGGAATTGACCGAGTATATCCGGCATATGTTCACTACGGAAAGTTCAAAGAGAAATCTACTTATCCAGGATGCGATTAATCCTTGCTTACGAATCACCACGGTTTTTGTCATGCATGTTTTTCATCATATAGCCATTCCCCTATTCATGTGGGGATTGTTAAAGCAAGTTGGTGTGAATGAGAAATGGAAGGCAACCTTTCCGAATACCACCAACCTATTCCGAAGAGGCACCTTCAAGGCTATATAAACTAAGGCAATGCCTCATTTTAAAGAGACCAAAACCAAAAATTTCTGCATCTGAAATTCTGCATTCTTTTTCACAAATAAAACTATCGAGTCTTACTGTGTTTCGTTGCCAACTTTGAGTTAAGTCGAAGTGAAGGCTACGCTTTGACGCATCTGCTACTCCTCGACATGTATATCCGTTTTTATCTGGGAGGAAGTAATCCATAACCTCGGGTACAGTGAGGATTAAATTCCTTAAGGACACAGTGAATTCTCATGGTCTCGGATATTTTCTTATACATATTATTTTCCAGTTGCTTTTCTGGTTTTTGTCTTTCCGTTTGGTTTCTGTTTTTCCTGATTTTGAACACAGGCACAACAACATCATTTTTAGTGAAAAAAGTAAAAGAAATTTATTTATGTTCAATTTAATTTTCTGATAAAAGTGAGAATTATCAACATTTCTAGTTTAGTTTCCAGAAAGAAATTTATTTATGTTCAATTTATATGAATAAAGTATCATTTTAGTATTTTACTAACCACTAAAGGATGTAGTGCAGTAGATATGGTTGCTCCTTTCTTAACCAGAGATTTCGAATTCGAGCCATGTGTATGGAAAAATATTTGATAGGGAGCGCTACCCCCTAATGGGGCCCTACCTGGCGTGAATCTTGATTAGTCGGGCTCCAATGCGAATCTAAAAAAATATATGGAAATAAATTGCGTCCAATAGGATTTGAACCTATACCAAAGGTTTAGAAGACCTATGTCCTATCCATTAGACAATGGACGCTTTTCATTCTGATTTTTTCATTTTTTGTTTGAAAAAAAAATAAAGAATTGGATGTAAAAGATTTTTTGAAATTGTATATTCAATGGTGTACTAATACTAATAAATTAAATTTGATTTAATGAATAGATTAAAATAGTTAGAATAAATAGATATAGAGCGGGTAGCGGGAATCGAACCCACATCGTTAGCTTGGAAGACTAGGGGTTATAGTCGACGTCGATTCATTATTTCTAACGTCTCTAATTCAAAACCGAACATGAAACTTTGGTTTCATTCGACTCCTTTATGGAGATGAGTCAATTTATAGATCTAAGATGTGAACAAGATTTGAAAAAAAAGAAAAAGAATTCTACCCATAACATCTATGTCAGCTTTTGGTCTGAATACAGATAAAACGAATAACTTTGTAGATGATCCTTCTAGAAGAGGGGGATTCTAACAACTTTTCTAGTTATTTCGTTCTCTATTTCTATTTAATAGGATCCTGAGGAAAATAATTTTATTTCCACCGAGCTACAACAATATGTTGATGTCTCTAGTAAACCAAAGTCATCGTTTAATAGCTATTTTGCTTCACTTTCTTCTTTACAAATAAGAAATTGAAGATTTAGTTACGATTAGAAATCAACTTTCTATCTTCATCTGTGGATCCTTTATTCATACTTATTCAATTGGAAGTATTGATCCAATTCAAAAATTATGTTCCAATTTTCAATGTCTAAGTGACCTTTGGATACAAATCACGAGAATGTGTATTTGTTCTCAAATCTGTCATTGAGAGGAAAAGGATTAAATCCTTTTAAGAAATAAAGTTTTTGATCGGAATACGAATCAAACTGAAGGACCCTTTAACTATTTAAGGGATAATAGAATGAATCACACTTTTACCACTAAACTATACCCGCTACAATCTGATTATTGTATACAAATGCAACTTTTGTCGAACAGGGGAATTGGGGTAATCAAGATAGGATAAGATAGGGTCGTTAAAACCACTAAAATCAAAACATAAAAATGCATTGTGGAATACTCGAAAGCTTCTTTTTTTTTAGTCCAGCAAGCAAGATGGTAAACATAAAATAAAAAAGCAGAAAGATAAATGATACTTTTTTTTATCGAATTTTCTATTTCATATATTTTATTTTATTGTTATAAAAAATTCTAAAAAATGAGAATTTTTTCTTATTGTTTGAATATTAACTATTCGATTAAAATGAAATATTATAACTATAACATGCATTTTGATTTTCAAATTCGTTGGAACAAAAGAGGCCCGGCTGAGTACTGACCAGACCAGGCCATGAGAATAAGAGGGTCCTTTCGAACAAAATCAAGACAAAGAAAAGAGGTCTTCTTTATTTTTCTTGATAATCTTGGGTATTATGAGCCCTTCCTTTACTTTAGATAAAGAGATAAAGGAAATTGATGATAAAAGTTGTACATCTCTATATAATATAGAAAGAAGAAAAGAGAGAAAGAAAGATTATTTCCTTTATCTTATGTATGTGCTATCTCATGTAGTAAGAAAATCAGTGTTCTTTCTAAGAGTAGACGTGAAAAGCTTTTTGCGGGAAAACTTGCAAGTACAGTTTGGGGGGAGGTGGGCGTAGACCATACCACATCAATTCGTTATGTATGGATGATGAGATTTCATTGATACATAGTCAATTCCAATAGATTTATTGGAGGGTCCTATTGGCGCGCATCCAGTAGGAATTGAACCTACGAATTCGACAATTATGAGACATAGGATGAGAGACCAAAAAAAAATTAATTTACTAAAATTGATGTTGCGTATTTAAGTAAACATGTTCCGTTACGCGCGGAAAGGCAACGCAATCGCCACCTGAGAATTAGTGGCATTTAAAGTAATTAAGAAGAGAACTAGGGGTGAAGAGATTGATTGAGCTCCAGGCTTTGAGTTGTAACTTTTGGTGGTGGGTCAACATCTAAGTGGGCCTTTTTGTTGGTGCGGGTTATTGGGTTTGGACCCAAAATTGTTTGATTGTGAGGGCTTTTTCTAGGCACTGCTAATTTTTGGTTTTTCGCAGGAACTCCCTTATTTTTGGGTGGTCTTTAATTTTTGCCCCTCAAATTGAGAATCTTTAATTTTTTCTCTTCGTCTAAAATTTCTAGGTTCCAGGTTCGAAACTCCGCTCAGAAAAAAACTAAAAAAAAATCGCAAGGCATAGTTTGGAGTTCTCAAGATAGAGTTTGCCTGCAAACTATGTCTGAAGAAAGAGTTTCAAACTCTACATTAATGCATAGTTTGCCTTAAGACATCCGACAGAGTTTGCCTTAAGGTAGCAAACTCTACCTGAAGGCAAACAGAGTTTGTCTTCAGGCATAAGACAAATTCTGTCTTGCGAATCCAAACTCAACCTTGCGGTTTTTTTTTTATTTTTGACTGAGCAGGGGTTCGAACTCGGAACCTTGGGGTATTTTTGAGCGAAAGACAAAAATTTAAGATTTCAAATTTGAGGAACAAAAATTAAAGATCAGTGCCTTAGAAGGGAAATTCGAGCAAAAAAACAGTTCTTTTTTGGAATCTCTACACAAATAACTGATCGAATTTACTGTTTACTTTTTTAATCGGTATACATATTATATATTAACTGTACACAATTATATACATATATAATATATAGGTCGGCTATTTTTAATTTTAGCAATTGGAAGTTGATGCCCTTTTCTTTTCAAAGAGAAGTGATGAAATTAGTGGAGCAAAACAAAAGCATCTACTTTTAGTACTGTTTGGCACAAATTTTGGAAATTAATTCTTTAGAATTTATTCCAATATGGAATTAGATAAAGTATGTTTGTAGGACTACTCAATTTGGTGGGACATATCACTTTGATTAAGATTGTAGTTTGTTATTTCACATCCTTAAAGTTGGACATGCTAAACTTGTCTTATGGTATATCAACACATGGATATTGACCAAATTAGGGAGAGGAATTGGGAAATTTTCGCAAATAACCACTTTTCAATTCATGCAGTTGAAAAATAACCTTTTTTTTGAAGTTTCAAAATTCACAAGAGAAATTCTAGGATAATATTGTATAATTTGAAATTTTATGGCATTAACTACTTTATAAAGACAGGGCTAAAAATGACCAATTAACGATATTTCTACATAAAAATTAGTCTAGCTTTACAAAACTTAGCCATCAATACTTAAACTTCTAACATGACGCCTAACCATTTTCTTTCTATTATGGTATCTCGTCGTTCTTCAATCATAACGAAAATGATGATTATTCATTTCAAGCATAATCTTAAAGAATTTAAGTTATCTACACTGATAATATAAAAATATTTTCTATTAGTATTATAGTTTTACCTATTATAGCATAAAATAAAATAAAAATGACAGTATGGTGTACTAAGTCCCGCTATGAGCGAGGTCCAAAGAAGGTTTTACCTACTATGGCATATTAGTTATTATTTTTATTAGATTATAACTAAGTATTATTTATCTTAAAAATTTATTTATAATTATGTTATAAGGACGTAAAAAACAAAATGTTTGGTCAAGTTATATATTCCAAAGTGGTTACAAATAGTACAAGTATGTGAGGGGGAAAAACAGACAATGTAGGCCAAGGAGTATTTAAGTGTGTGGGGAATGAATTTATTCAGATGTTTCTAGCTTTCAGCCTTTTTTATAATAATAACATACCCAGTGAAATCTCACAACGTGGGTCTGGAGAGAGTAGAGTGTACGCGGACCTTACCTCTACCTTAGTAGGTAGAGCGACTATTTTCGGGAGACCCTCGGTTCAAGATAAAGTATAAGCACAAGCACAAGCAAAGCAAGAAAAACGGTCAAGCCAGGGCAAAAAAATTAAAGCAGTATCAAAATGCTGGTATCAAAAGCGAATAAGTCATGATAGCGCATTCTGGAAAAAGGAGTTGTAACTAACACATGTAAATAAGATAGACAAAGTACACTAAAGAGCACATAGTAATAGAAATCAAACTACAGGGGACTATACAACAATATTGCGCCTATTAGTATGATAGGCTAAGCGGGCCTACACTAAAAACACTACAACTACCCGTTTGCAAGCGTAAGTAGGACTAAGCTCGACTACCTACTACTCTTCTACCCTAATTTGTGTCCTCCACAACCCCCTATCTAAGGTCGTGTCCTCGATTAGTTGCACATGCGTCATATCCCGTCTAATCACCTCTCCCCAATACTTTTTCGGTATACCTCTACCCCTCCTGAACCCGTCCATAGCCAACCTCTCACACCTCCGCACTGGACATTTGTGTCTCTCCTCTGCACATACCTAAACCATCTCAATCTCGCTTTCCGCATCTTATCCACCACCGAGGCTACTCTCACTCTGTCCCGGATATCATCATTTCTAATCATATCCCTCTTTATATTCCCACACATCCATCTCAGCATCCTCATCTTCGCGACTTTCATCATTTGGATGTGCGATGTCTTGACTTACCAACACTTCGCCCCATACAACATAGTCGGTCTAACCACCGCCCTATAGAACTTGCCTTTAAGTTTTGGTGGTACCTTTTTGTCGCATAAGACTCCAAAAGCGAGCCTGCATTCCATCCACCCTGCTCCAATATGATGTGTGACATCGTCATCAATCTCTCCATCCCCTTGGATAATAGACCCGAGGTACTTGAAGCTTCATTTCTTTTGAATGACCTGAGTACCAAGCCTCACCTCCACGCCTATCTCAAGGTCACTCCCGTTACTGAACTGCACTCCAAATATTTTGTCTTGGTCCTACTCAGCCTGAACCATTTAGACTCCAGAGTCTGTCTCCAAACATCCAGCTTAGCGTCCACTCCTCTGCGAGTCTCATCAATCATGACTATGACATCTACGAATAACATACACCATGACACCTCCCCTTGGATTTATCGCGTCAATCCATCGATCACTAGGGCAAATAAGAATTAATCCCCTTGATTATTTTCATTAATTGAATAGGTATATATACAAGATACAAAATAGGAGAATCCTATTCCTAAAATCTTATTCTACCATAATTCTAACTCTATAATTATGGTAGTGTATATTTCTAATTATGGTAACAAATACATTACAATATACTACACATATATTTTCCTAATATACAATATTCTTACCTTGTCTAATATTAACAATTACCAAAACCGAGAGCCACAATTATGGGCAGAACCCGAGAGCTCAATAAGGCAATATACACATGTATATTATGTGTATATTGCCTTATTTAACACACACCCGCAGTCATAGCGGGCGGTCTTCGAACGCTGAGACTGTCCCTAAAATCTTCAAAGAGTACCGAGGGAAGACCCTTTGTAAAGATGTCTGCAACTTAATATCTTGACGGGACATGACATACGCGTACCTGCCCCCGAGCAACCTTTTCACGGACAAAGTGAATGTCCATTTCGCTATGCTTAGTGCGTTGGTGCTGAATCGGATTACCTGAGAGGTAGATGGCACTAACATTATCACAATATACTAAGTTTGCCTTCTGAATGGGGAAATGAAGCTCTAAAAGCAAATTACGTAACCAATATGATTCTCAGACCACATTAGCTACCCCTCGATATTCTGCCTCTGCACTTGAGCGGGATAGAGTCGCCTGACGCTTCGCAGACCAGGAGACCAAGTTGTTGCCAAAGAACATACAATATCCTGAAGTAGACCGTCTGGTGTCCGGACAACCACCCCAATCCGCATATGTGTACGAGACAAGTGTGGATGTAGATGAAGGATACGAGTGCAAACTATAGTCCAGCGTCCCCTAAATATAACGAATGATGCGTTTGATTGCATTCATGTGTTCAACTCGGGGATCATGCATGAATAAACACATTTGCTGAACAGCATACGTAATAACCGGTCTGGTAAAGGTAAGATACTGGAGGGCCCCTGCAGGACTGCGATAGCGGGTCGGGTCCTCGTATGGTGCACCTGCCGCGGTACTAAGCTTGGGTTTTGCATCAACTGGAGTGGAAGTGGACTTACAAGATGACATCCCAGCCCTCTCGATGATCTCAGCTGCATACTTTCTTTAGGACAAAAACAAACCTCCTAAATGACGTTTGACGACAATCCCCAAAAAGTAACTCAAGGGCCCTAAGTCTTTCATAGCAAACTCAGAACTGAGCATGGCCATGATAGACTAGCGCAAGGCATCGGAAGAAGCAGTCAAAATGATATCATCCACATACAACAGAATGTAGGCCAAGGACGAACCACGACGGTAGATGAACAAGGAATTATCTGACCTGCTGTGAGTGAACCCAATAGTCGAAACAAAGTCAGCAAACCTCGTATACCAGGCCCGTGGAGACTGCTTAAGCCCATATAAGGACTTCTTCAACAAATAGACATGATGAGGACGGTTGGGATCCCTGAAACCCAACGGCTGATGCATATAGATTGTTTCTTTGAGGTCACCATGTAGGAAAGCATTCTTGACATCCAACTGATGAATATGCCAAGTCTTTGAGAGAGCCAAGCTAAGCACAGTGCGAATAGTAGCCGGCTTGACCACCGGACTAAACGTCTCCCCACAATCTACCCCAACCTGCTGAGTCTTACCATCCCCCACCAGCCGCGCGTTATGTCGAGCAAATGAACCAACTGAATTCTCCTTATGAGCAAAAATTCACATAGACCTGATAACAGTAATACCATATGGACAGGGCACCAACTCCCATGTCTTATTATCAATAAGAGCATTATATTCATCAGTCATAGCAATTTTCCAATTAGGGTCATTTGAGGCGGACACCGGATTACGGGGCAAGGGGGATTTAGAGACATCAGAATGTAAATTAAAATATCTTTTAGGTGTAAAAATACCACGATGACTACGAGTGACCGGTCTATGACTCGAGGAAGAATTGAGTGAATTTTGGGAATTTGCTGGGCTCGGGATGGATCGCCAAAGATGCACACCGTCACCGCCCAAATCGAGAATCGTGGCGTGAATCGACCGCCTGCACTAGGTCGGATCGCCCAATTGTTGGAACTGTTCCAGTGGCTGAAATTGGGCACGGGATTGTGGGGCCAGCGGGCAGTGGGCCCGCTGGAGAATATTGGGTGCGGGATATGTTCGAAAAATGGTGAGTAATATACAGAGATATACCATCATCCAAAAAATTATACGACCTAGGCTCGGGAGTATGAACTTTGATAAAAGGAAATTGGGTTTCATAAAAAATGACATGGCGATTAATTATGATTTTCTGGGAGGATAAATCAAAATATTTATAACCACGATGGTTAGACGGATAACCAAAAAAGACACACGGTGTAGACCGAGCATGAAGTTTGTTAATTATGGTGGATGGGAATAACGGATAACACAAGCACCCAAAAATCCTAATATGAGAATAAGAAGGGTTCTTATTATATAGGATTTGGAGGGGGGAAGAATATATCAGACCTTTGGACGGAATTATGTTAAGGAGATATGTTTCCATTTGCAGAGCATGATGTAAAAAATACGGGGGTACGGACGCATGAAGTAAGAGAGTGCGGACAATGTTATTTATGGAACGAATTTTGCGTTCGGCTTTCCCATTTTGAGAAGATGTATGAGGGCACGAATACCGAAAATTTATCCCATGATTATCACAGAACTCCCGAAACACCCTATTGTCATACTCTTTCCCATTATCACACTGAATATTTTTTATTTCTCTTTCGAATTGTGTTCTACAGAATGCTCTAAATTTTATGAAGACGGAAAACATTTGAGATTTATTGGTAATTGGAAACGTCCACAAAAATTTAGAATAATCATCCAAAAACAGAACATAATATCGATGACCTAACGAACTTAGAATAGGAGACGTCCATAAGTCGCTATGGATAATATCAAAAGGTTGTGAAGTATGAGAATTTGAGTCCACAAATGACAACTTAACACTTTTTCCTAACGAACAAGATTGCCAAATTTGAATACGACTCGTACCCTTACAAGAAATGAAGTTATTTTTATCTAAAACTGATAAAATAGAAGAGCCCGGATGACCAAGGCGGGCATGCCATACGGAAGGAGAAATGGCTGCAAAAGCTGACAGCCAAGCTTGACTTGATGGACTGAAACCGGGCATGATAGGATAAAGATCCCCCCTACTATCACACCTCATGAGATGACTCCCCGTCTTGAAATCCTTCACAGAGAAATCAAAAGGATCAAATTCAACAGAAATGGAATTGTCAGTGGTGAACTTTCGGACAGACACTAAATTTTTAATCAATTTGGGGCATGTAAATTATTTTTCAAAATAAGGGGTGGATTGAGGGAGACAACGTTTTCTGACTATACCCTAGAATTGGAATAGAATTGTCATTAACAACAATTATCCCCCGATGGGTGCTCAAATTGGAATAAGATGAGAGAGTACATGAATCGGAAGTCATGTGAGTAGTGGCACCGGTGTCCATATACCAATTTGGGTCCGGTTGAGTTAAACCCAATGTGTGCATCGCGGCCTCAATATCGGTCTGAGTGGGTCCTGATGCATGATGGGCTTGTGGAGGTCGGGGCCCAAGTATTCCTGGACGTGACTGAAATGGGTCGTAGCCGCTGAATCGGGCGCCTGGGCAATCGCCAGCTGGCCGCCATCGCCGTTGATGGGCTCAATTATCGCCGCCTACTAGGCCGGAATTCCTGGCGCAGGGCCGCCGCCCACGGCCCACTGCCCCATCCCCACTGCTGGGACCAGGGGGCGGTGGGCCACTGTTCATTGGATGGGGCCCACTGCCTGCTTGCTGACCACCGAAACCGCCGCATTTGCCCCCGTAGTTTTTGTTATTATTCTTGCGATTATTTTTGCCGCCACCATGGGTACGGTTTTGGCCTGAATTCTCAACAAAACCAGAAGAACTTGGGGAGGACGCCATCATGACGACGGGGCTTGCTCCGGTAGCCGCCTTTTTAGCCAAACCGGCTTCTTCCAAAGTAAGCATGGAGCGGGCTTGATAAAAGTCGGGAAGAGGGTTGCTTTGACGAAGGAGAGTTCCAACGCCATTATAGGCCTCCGAAAGGCCGACAATCAATTGTAGAACCAGTCGATTATTTGTTATAGGTGTGCCAACATTACGGAGTTGATCCGCCAACTTATTGAGTTTCTTGCAATATGCAGAAACGTTTAGAAATTCGTCCATTCGAACTAGAGAGAATTCCTGCTCGAGTGTGACGACACGTGAATGTTGGTTATCTTGGAATATGTCACGCAATCTATTCCAGGCAGTCATAGCCGTGGTATCCGGCTCAATAATCGTCTGTAGAAGGTCAACCGAAATAGTGGAGTAGATCCACTGGAGAACGGTAGCATCAAGAGTAATTCATAACTGAGGATCCTCCGCGGGAAAAGGTGTAGCGGGAGGAATGATGTGATGAATAACTTGATGAGAGATAGCGTGAATTTTAAACAACTCCGCCCACGTCGCATATTGGACGTTTTTCATCTCAAGTACAATAGGGATAATGTTCTTGACGTTAGAAACCATGAGGGCAGGATGATAATTGTTCTTAGACATATTGAAAGAACAAAGAAGGATGGGAAATTTGGGAAAAGTAAGAGAGATTTTGAGAGCAGAAGACTAATGACGGAAGCTAAATCCGAGGGGGGGTAGGTTTCGGCTGAGAAGGGTCAAAAATTTGAGAGAGATTTTTTTTGTAAAACCTAGTCTCTTGATACTATGAAAGATATAATTCCCTTGATTATTTTCATTAATTGAATAGGTATATATACAAGATACAAAATAGGAGAATCCTATTCCTATTCTATTCCTAAAATCTTATTCTACCATAATTCTAACTCTACAATTATGGTAGTGTATATTCCTAATTATGGTAACAAATACATTACAATATACTACACATATATTTTCCTAATATACAATATTCTTACCTTGTCTAATATTAACAATTACCAAAATCGAGAGCCACAATTATGGCCAGAATCCGAGAGCTCAATAAGGCAATATACACATGTATATTGTGTGTATATTTCCTTATTTAACACTACTCAGCCTGAACCATTTAGACTCCAGAGTCTGTCTCCAAACCTCCAGCTTAGCGTCCACTCCGTAGATGACATCAATCATGACTATGTCATCTACGAATAACATACACCAGGACACCTCCCCTTGAATTTATCGCGTCAATCCATCCATCACTAGGGCAAATAAGAATGGGCTAAGAGTTGATCCCTGATGCAGCTCCATCATCACTGAAAAGTGCTTCGAGTCTTCTCCTACTGTCCGTACCCTGGTCTTGGCTCCATCATACACGTCCTTGATCACTCAAGTGTACACTAGAGGTAGACCTTTAACCTCCAAATATCTCCATAGAACCTCACTCGGGACTTTATCAAGAAGATAATAATACTTGTATTTATTGCTTCAATGAGTATGCGGTGGGGTACCACGAGTATTATTTATCAAATATCTAGAATATGCTATGCAGTTTCAAAAGTTATATTTTCTGAAAATGTTACTATTAATAATTTCCGCTTGTTTAAGGAAAATTTTGTATTATATCGTTTTATTTGATCTTTGAGTGATCTAAAATAGTACTCCTTCTATCCCACGATATTTGTCGCATTACATTTTTCAAAAGTCAACCTATATGAACTTTGACCAACAATATATTTTCATCATATTTATATGAGAAGAATTACAATTTATAGTACTTTTCGTATAGTTTTCGAATATCTAAATTTTAATATTAAATTATTAAATTAATTTAATCTAATTTAGCTTTAAATTTTAGTCAGATTGACTTTTTTTTTTAAAAAACATGGCAAATATTTTAAGACGAAGGAAATAATAGTATTTTAATAGAAAATTATATTTTTGATAGTTGCTCTAGTGTTTGCCAGAGAAGCAGTTTGAGCAGATATTCTATAAATTAATCTTATGGTTTGCACTGTTTTGTAATAGTAACTCTGTAGTCATTACTTCTAAACTAAAAATGAACCGACATGTAATTATTATCTGATTATTAAATATTCTATATAACCCAAAAAAAAGATTTTCAAAAAAATTAACTTGTATTTGTGCATAAAAATAAATTCCAAGCTTCTTTTTATTTTTTTCTCAAAAATTCATTCCTCTTCCTTTTCTTCTGGCTTTGGTATCTCTAAGGTATAATTTTAAAGTCAAACTAGAGTATTAATTTACAAACCACTCTACGTGTCTACATCATTAGATATACTGACGATTTATTGTTCTCTATATTTAAACTATTCCAACTCTTCCTCTTTATTAAGAATTTAACAAACAATATTTTTTGGTTTTCCATCTGTTCGATAACCGCTTTGAGATCAATTAATTTAAATTATTGCCACAAAATTTTAATTCAGGCTACTAAAAAACCACAAGATATGAAGAAGAAAAACGTTTGAAATTTTTTTGTAGAATATTTACTTGTATTGAATGATGTACGCATAAAAATGTAAGTGATTTTGATCTTTTTGTATAACTATACTTGTATGTGTGTTCGGATTTGAGGCCGTAGGGATTCAAAATCCTTTAATTCTTCGTCCAAATCGATGTTCACTTTGCATTGTTTAAGTAGTTATACTTATATATATACATATTTGTTTTAAAAGATTATACTCCATCCATTCACAGATAGTAATGATTTGTGCTGGATATGACACCTCTTATAAAAGGCCGACTCTTTCAATTATACACTTTCTTTCTTTCTCCCAAAAATTTCTCTAAAAATAAAAATTTGCTTAACTTTATAACAACAAAAATAACAACCAAACAAAAAAGTATATTGATTTCCTTTTTCTGCAGGTAAAATGTGTTCAAGGGCTGGAATCCAAATATTTAACAACTTTTTTAAAAAAAAAATCTCTAAAAGTTGTCCAAATGGACCCAGAAAAATCTATTTTTTCTTGTTAATAAAGTTAAATATGTGCACCATGCCAAGTCTTTTTGTTGTTTTAAAAGAGCATAGACCAAATGAAAAAAGAATATCATATCTTATGAACAATTAACAAAACTATGACAAGTGCATCTGTAAAGCGTGCATCAATTCATGATTTTGTTGAGACAAGTTTAGAGATTAACAAAAATAAACTTTCAAAGTTCTTTTTATTTTATTTCTTTCTTTCTTATCCATCAAAAAAGAAAAAGAGTGAATAAAGGGTAAGTGGAGGGGTCTTGTGATCTATAAAGGACCAAATTATTTATCGGACATGGAACAACTTCTTGTCCTTATTTTTTTCTGAGAGTTTAAGTTTTATATAATGATAATATGAAAAATATTACACAATCAAGTCACTCATTCAATCATTATAGATAAATATTTTACATGGCGTTAATTTGTAATTTGATAAAAATGTAAACATGTCTTTATATACCCTTTTAGAGCATTTTAGCTTGGATTTTAATCACCTTAATGAGTCTTAAGTATGAGCTTTTTTCTCTTTAAGGGTGTATTTGGTAAGAACTAAAATATTTTGTGAACTATGCTTTCCTAGAAATTTTTTTCATGAAAATTAAGTGGTTGGTTATTTATTTTCTGATATTTAATAAGTAAGAAATATTATATTATTCCAAGAGCATTTATGTGTAATCTAAAAAATACTATTGGGATCAGGGTAGGGTGGGATGGGGAGTGAGGGGTCAGGTGTGGCGGTGGTGAGGTGGTCAAGGAGTGTGCGTGGAGGAAGAAGACGATGAGCTTCGAATGCCACTTATAGAATTTCTTTTCCTTACTTCTAGAGAAAATATTGTACAAAATATTTTGGTCAACCAATTATAAGAAAATTAAAATAATTTTCATAATACCAAACACACCGTAAGTCCAAAACAAAAGGAGAATATATTTGACAGGACAAGATAGTCATTTTGGTTTATTATGTATCCTTTCTATAGAAACTAAGAAAAAACTTTGTTCACATTTTGAGGGTGACCAGTGTCAACATCAAAAGTTTTTGATATCTCAAAGATAAACCACCTGATTTCTACTATTTAAATTCATGTTCCACAAATTGACTATAACATATAAGAATACAAAAAATAATGTTTGTTGTGGACAAATAATGCCCCCTCTAGTACACAATCCTACTAATTGGAATGAGTTGTCACATTTATCACGAATTCCTTATATGCTCATATTTCGACAGATATCAAATGTAATATATCCAAATGGATTTGAATAGAAACTAGTTTAATTATATAGTATAACTACCTATATAGAAGGGAGAGTTGTGCTCCCAGTTTACCTAGAGTTAGGGGTATTTTCTAGTTTTCAGTTATGTTATGCATATGCGGGGAAATGATCAAATTTGTCCTTTAACTATGCTTTATAGTTTAAAATTGTTCTTCGTCAAATTTTGAGATTAAAATTACCCTTCTCGTTAGCATACTTATTACATTTGTCCTTACATGAATGGAAGTCTGACTTGAACTCCATCACACTTAAAATTTTTGCCATGTCAGATCCATGTAGGATCCACCTAGGCTCCCACAGCCCTCTGGAGCAAAAGTCTAGCATCTTCCTCATTAGCCAACTCCATAATAGCTTTCCACAACCTCACCAAATGAGGAATATGCTCCTTTCCTTAACACATGACTCTTGTTTGTTGTATCTTCCCCTAACTTTGAAGCTTGCATCCACAACTTTACTGAATTAGGATTTGCTTTAACACCTTGAGCAATCACTTCCTTATCCTCAAGGGGTTCGCCAAACGACACGCCTCCAACCAAACATCCTCATTTTTAGGACACTCTTCACAACCTTTCTTTATCAATTGTCTAGCTAACCCTAGAAATCCACTCAAAACCTCACATCCCAATCACCCAACAACGCCTCTATTCATCATGCCATCGTCTCCTAGACACGTCACTGCCCTTGTCCGATCTAGGTATTTCCCCAAATTCAACTCTAAACCTACACATCCCTCTGTATGGAGGTATGCAAGCACATGTTGCCCCGAAAGCCAGACTCGATTTCCTTAACACATGACCTCGTGCTAATTACGTTGCTGGGTGCTACGGGTTTCACGACCCGATCCGATATTGGTCCGCCCCGAGCTGCACCTGACCTCCCTGATCGTTCTGTTGTTAGGGGTGCACCGGCACTCGATGTTGGTCGGGGACGTGGCAAGGGTGTCGGGGGAGAGTAAGACGATAATGAGGATGATGCTAAGGAAAAAGGGTATGATGAGAACTAGAAGTTTGATGAGTTTGAAGGGAATGATGTCGGTTTATTTTATAGGTAACAGGTACGGGTTACGGGTACATATTAAAATAATTAGATGGGAGCCTAGGTGGATCCTACGTGGATCTGACATGACAAAAATTTTAAGTGTGATGGAGTCCAAGTCAGACTTCGATCCATGTAAGGGCAAATATAATAAGTATGCTAATAGGGAGGGCAATTTTGATCCTAAAGTTTGACGAAGGACAATTTTGATCTATAAAGCATAGGTGGAGGGAAAATTTGACCCTTTTCCCTATGTTAAATTGTACACATGTTTTTAAGTTGTACTTTACTTGAAATTTCCCAAAAAAACAGCCATGTTTAAGAATTACCAAACCCGTCCTCAGTACTCTTTCCTAGCTGCTTGAGGGGTACTTTAGATATTTTGTCTGTTTATGTGCTGCAGTCACTTGTACATCATGAATAAAAAATGAAACATTTAATTACTTAAAATGGGCACAATGTTCTCAACTATTTCTTCATGTAGTTAGAGTTTGGCCCACAACTCTCAAGTAGCCACAATTTTCAATATATAGGAACAAAAATGAGCTCCACACAAATAGTTTAGTTTTCAAGCGTTTTGCAAAATGTGGGCCACAACCAAACTCTGCACGAACTCTTATCAGTTCCATGGGTGGATTAAACTTTTGTTTATGTGTTTTCCTTTAGTTTGCTTTCGGCTATATAATTTATATCACTGGAAATCCAAATTTAAGTGTATAAAATTTAATACAGAAAAGAAAAGACAAAATTGTTGGAAATTTGCCTTTGGCGGGAGTTGCGACCGACCAACTTTAACGGCTTAAACACTAGTGTTACGTATGTTGGAGAATCCGGTTCTTCACACATGCATGATCTACTAAGTACGTAGATAACCGTAGGGCCAAGAATCGTCAAATTTCATTAAGAAATGAAAGAGATATTGGTCCACGAAGTAAGGTGTTTGAAGCATGGAAAGTGTGGTATTGTGTTCAATTCTCCCTCATCGGTAGAGGAAGAAAGAATTGTTGTGTATATAAGACTCGAAATTGGTTTGGGGTTTGGGACCCCAAGGGGTATCCCATGTGTTTAAAGGAGGGAGGACCTAGATGTGCCGGTTCAAGGAAAGACCACACGCCGCCGCTCGCCGTCTTCCGGTCGTCATGGTCGGCCTTCGATATTATCTTTTGGGCAGAAAACTTTGCAAGTACGCTTTGATCCCGTAAGTTTCGTATACGCTTTGGACCAGAATTCTTATGTACGCTTTGGTCCTCAAGTTTCAAGATGTCTGCTTTGGTCCTCAAGTTTTGAAAGTTGGAATTTCGACTGGTCGTAACGTAAACGTCCAAGCTCTCAATTCAAATGCCATTTATTTTGGCTGAATTACTCCTCCTATAATGGCCAAACTGCTGGTCTTTCTCCCATTAATGTTGGTGGCTTTACTACCTCCATAATGGCCATTATTTGGTCATTATGGAGGGCGAATCAGCCCCCTCCCTCACCTATTTAAACACTCCCTTACACCATTGTTGGGCACAAAAGAATGACCAAGAACATACATAAATGATACACGAAAATACAGAAATATACACAACAAAAACAGTTTCTTCCTACACCTTCCAAGGCATCATTTCGTTACTCAATATTCTTCACGGTAGCTCTTGAGTTTCCTTTGCTCAAGTGTTCCATTGTTGTTTTATCTTGGGAGACAAATTGTCCAGGACGTATAAAGGATACATACGGGGCAATATTGTATTAAGGACAGAGTGCCACACTCGACTCAGCAAACCAGTTTCCATTTTTCCGTCTTCAACAAAATTGTAATTTCAGTTTTTTGATTATATTGTAATTTCAGATTACTAGTTGAATTATTAATTCTTTGTTTATCCTTTCGAATACTTGTAATAGTAATATACTTCCCGTACTGCTTTATAAAGTACTATAGAGCAAAAATACCCAACAACTTAAGACAATATTTGTATAGTATTACTATTAGTGTTCGAAAGATGTCGGTCAAAAGTTGTGTGACCAAATCGGGATATGGAAATGGTTTTCTGGTAGAAGAGAGTGATGATGATGAACGTATTCATAGTGTCACCGCTACCAAGACTGGTGGGAACAAGCGCTCTCGAGAGCCTGAGGATGTCAACTGGGACAAGAGGAGAAGACTGAAGATGTACTTCTATCTTGCAGCAGAAGGCCTGTATTTATCCCAGACAAAAGATCCGAATAATGGTAAGAAGGAACTGGACACTCAGTCTGATGAAGTGACTGAAGTGAGCCAGAATCCGAAATTGGGATAAGTATTTTTCTTACTTGTCAAGAATAAAGATTAAATGATGTCTGATTAAAAAAAAATAGATTAAAGTAAGGAGGAATATGAAAATAATTTATATTCCTTACGCTTTAACAAATCAGAAGTTTAATCTCATCTTCTTTTCCGTTTAAAGATTGGAGTTTGTAAACGACTTAAAAAGATCCGTTCTTTTAAGTGTAAATTATTAAAAGCGTGTAAAGTATGTTCGCACATACGATGGAGAAAGATCCACTAACTGTGCGAAAACTGTTACCACTCTTAAATAAGCGCCAAGAATTATCTGGGCACCAATCTTAACGGTAGGAGTCTAAAAGTTAAAAGCGTAGAACTTGTCATACTATTTGGCAGAAGATCCTTCATAGGATGATATTGGACACTCAGTCATATAAAGCCTCCGGGCGACTGGAGTGGGCCAAAATTCCTTTGATATGATGATATTGGACACTCAGTCATATAAAGCCTCCGGGCGACTGGAGTGGGGCCAGAATTCATTTCATAGGAAAAGTAATGGACACCTAGTGTGGTGGGCCAGAGTTTCCAGGTCTTAATGATCTGAAGGCCTAAAGAAAGGCAGTAAAGAAATTGGACACTCGGCCCGCCAAAGCAACCGAAGTGGGCAGTATCGAGATCACATATGATCCGGTTACGCCTAACCACTGGCAAGAGGTTGTTCATGTGAAGCAACGCCACCTCTAAAATCAAAGGGCTGGAGAGGTTGTCCTCAATAGGACTTCAGTGGAATGAGATCACTCTAAAAGAGGTGATACATGTTCCTAACTTGGTTTAAGGGACGTTGTTGGTCAAGTTGGTTTGAGACTAGTCCAACATGTCCGTAATAACTAAGAATGATACAATATGTCTATAGCCAAATGAATGATATATTTGTAATCCGTGGCATCTATGCCATCATAGATTAAGACACGTTAAATAGTAAGTCATTCAAAAGCTAACGATGTTGAGATTGTTGCCTCCTTTCGACATAAACCCTCAAAATGAATGTGAGGTAGGCGAAGAGGCAAAATCACCTTTCCAAATTCGGCCAAGGGAATAGCAAAAGAAGCACCGCTCATCTAGAACTTAGTCACACCTACTTGGGTGATTTGAAGTTTATACAAAATAGAGGGGGGAGAAAAGTACGTTGTGACATTCATTGATGATGGTACAACGTATGGAATCCTTTGTTTGTTAAAAAGCAAAGATGAAGTTGTTGAAGCGGATAAGCGCTACAAAGCAGAAGTTGAAAATCAACTAAGCCTACGGATTGAGAAATTCGTAGTGATAGAGGGGGAGAAAGCGAAGCATCGTTCATTAAACGACTGTTCATTTCTCACCTCAGTCCAACGGTGTTAGCCAAGCGCAAACCCGTACGCCTAAATTATGTGGGGCAAGGCGATCCTTACCGCTAATGCGATCCTCAACGGAACTCCGCATAAGGATAAGGATAACTCTCCGTGTGAGACATGAAAAGGATCTCACATACAAAAGTTGTGATGTGGGGTGGCTTGGTAGAAGTTGGACTACCGAAACAAGTCAAGTTCAACCTAAGACTGTAGATTGCATATCCACTGGATCTGTAAATAACAGTAGTACTTATCGCCTATTGGCGTCAAAGAATGTTGAATTCTTATAAGATAACTTTCCTTGAAAAGGAAAAAGGAGTAATTGCTCAAGGTTAACAAGAACCCGCGAGGGTTCGATCCGTCCTAACTAGACGCCCGCATCTACAGACTCGAAAGTTGGCCGGCTATCCGAACTTAATATTCCGCATCTACGTAACTCAGGATTCTAGATGTTGAACCAAGACGGAGCAAAGAGGGGACAATGACTTGTTCCAGCCTTCTAGCTTGTATGGTTAAGAACGAACCATGGACAATTAACAAATAATTGTTATCTCCAAAAGCTACCGCTTTGAAAAGAAGCTAAAGAGAGAAATATATTTCATCATATAGAACCATACTTGCGTAATGGTTGATCTTCCTCCGGGAAAAGAACCTTTGGGTTGTGAATAATGATACTCAAAAGTGAGTACAAAGTAGATGGATCTACTGACGAGTTCAAAGCCTCGGCTACTTGTACATGTGCTCCCCTGGGAGTAGCTTAACATCATGGGCCATTGCAGTCTTGCGTGGCATGAATGTTAAAACAGCCTTCCCAACCGGAGAGTTGGAAGAAGAGAATCAGAGTTGGTTTTCTGGACTGTTGGGCTTCTTCCTGAACTTTCATCTTGGTCCCTGAAATGTTTACATTTTGGTCCTGAAAGTTTCAGATAAAACAGAAACAATGAATCTGAGCACAGAAACATTGAATCTGAAGTTAGAAAGCCAACAGTTGGAGAATCAACAGTCTGAAAGTAAAAGTCATATTGAAACAAAGTCTCGATATGAAAGATATGGATATCACAGATGACATCTTAGGAATTGGATTTCTAAAGACATCTAACGGACTGGTCGATAGTTGACAGTCTCGTTGAAGCCATCAATGGATATGAATCATAGAACTGATTGGAATCATGATGCACCCATAGACAAGGAGCGATACGCACAGATCATGTGTAGTTCAATGTATTGTACACACTACAACCGACCTGGTATCGTCCTATAAATGCATCAGTTGAACTAAGTTTCACCGATGATCTTAATACATGATCAATAGAAAGTGTTAAGTCGGATATGACGATATCCGAATTATTCGCTTATCTTCGGATTATAGTATTCGGAGGTCCAAATGTTACGAGAGAACACAGTGATGCAAATCGACATCGATTCAAGAACACCAAAGCCACAAGTAAATGTGTATGGTGGTTCTTGGAAAATCCTCTAAGCAAACTTGCATCGGCCGATTCATGATGGAATCGGAGTTTATCGCTTTATACAAAGCATGAAAGAAGTTGAATAACTTCACGACTCCATAGAGGACGTCCCTTATTAGGAGAAACCCGCGCCTTCAGCAGTTATACACTATGGCTAGCCGGTCGGCTTTAGGAAGGACACGGATGACGGCGTCTGGACATATCTGTCAGGAGACATAAGACCGTATGGCAGTTGATCATCACGGATGTCACTTCCTTGTTTACTAACTAAGGGACTACCCGGAGATCAAGTGTTCTCGCTCTAGGGAATGGGCTTAAAACCCAAAATATACGGACTAATACATGGTAACCCAACCTTACTAACCGGAGATCCCGAATTTGGTTCAATGGGAAAACTAAGTCGTAAAGGTTCAGTTGATCGTGATGGAAGCATGAGCACTTCGGATAGTGATTTGAAAAGAAACACCAAATCCAAAGCCGCTCCCGCGATAGACTTTAAGTGCTATCTGCAGTGTGGGTAAAGGTTAAGTTTTCAAAACTCGTAATGCTCCTCAACAGTTGAGGTTAGGTTTTTGGGAAACTTTAATGGTTCCTAACACTTGTGAAGTGGGGTATAGCAGGATACCTTGTAGGAGACCACCTATTTAAGTGCGAGGAATGGCGCCTCAAAATGAACGCACTTAAGAATCCAAGACGTTGTCCATGGCCAAAACGGACAAAACATTACGAAGAAGAGAGTAAGGAATTTGTTGTGTTGGTATCATTGTCTTGGCTTACACTAAACAAAGTGACAGTTCAAGACATCACGCTCACCGCTGCAAGTAAGTCCGATGGTATTCAACTATGGAAGGTTCAAAGCTGAGGCTACCTCTCCTTACGCAACATCACCCACTGAAATATTGCTGGAAATGAAAAAAAAAGACACCATGTGAGTGCGCCAAAATCTCTTTCAAGAGGGGATTGTTGGAAATTTGCCTTTGGCGGGAGTTGGGACCGGGCAACTTTAACGCCTTAAACACTAGTGGTACGTATGGTGGGGGATCCGGTTCTTCACACATGCATGATCTACTACACGTAGATAACCAGTAGGGCCAAGAATCGTCAAATTTCATTAAGAAATGAAAGAGATATTGGTCCACGAAGTAAGGTGTTTGAAGCATGGAAAGTGTGGTATTGTGTTCAATTCTCCCTCATCGGTAGAGGAAGAAAGAATTGTTGTGTATATAAGACTCGAAATTGGTTTGGGGTTTGGGACCCCAAGGGGTATCCCATGTGTTTAAAGGAGGGAGGACCTAGATGTGCTTCGGTTCAAGGAAAGACCACACGCGCGCCGCCGCCGCCCGCCCGTTCCGGGTTTCGGGTTCCTGGTTCTCGGGTTCTCGGGTTCTCGGGTCCACGGGTCCACGGGTCCACGGGTCCACTGGCGTGGGTCATGGGCCTTCGATATTATCTTTGGGCGAAAACTTTGCGAAGTACAGTTTGATCCCGGAAGTTTGTATGCAGCTTTGGACCAGAATTCTTATGTACGATTTGGTCCCCAAGTTTCAAGATGTACATTTGGTCCTGAAGTTTTCGTAAAGTTGGAATTTCGACGGTCCGTAACGTAAACTTGCTCTCAATTCAGCCATTTATTTTGGCTGAATTACTCCTCCTATAATGGCCAAATCCGTTGGTCTTTCTCCCATTAATGTTGGTGGCTTTACTACCTCCATAATGGCCATTATTTGGCTGTTATGGAGGGCAGTAATCAGCCCCCTCCCTCACCTATTTAAACACCCCCTTACACCATTGTTGAGCACAAAAGAATGACCAAGAACATACATATATGATACACGAAAATACAGAAATATACACAACAAAAACAGTTTCTTCCTACACCTTCCAAGGCATCATTTCATTACTCAATATTCTTCATGGTAGCTCTTGAGTTTCCTTTGCTCAAGTGTTCCATTGCTATTTTATCTTGGGAGACAAATTGTCCAGGACGTATAAAGGATACATACGGGGCAATATTGTCTTAAGGACTGAGTGTCACACTCGACTCAGCAAACCAGTTTCCATTTTTCCGTCTTCAACAAAATTGTAATTTCAGTTTTTTGATTATATTGTAATTTCAGATTACTAGTTGAATTATTGATTCTTTGTTTATCCTTTCGAATACTTGTAATAGTAATATACTTCCCGTACTGCTTTATAAAGTACCATAGAGCAAAAATACCCAACAAAAATTAGTATATTATTTATAGTTAACAAGTTTAATAATGCATGAAATGAAATTTTATTATGTCCTCAGTTTAGATAGTTAGTAAAAAAGACTTTTTTTAAGGTAATTTATTTATTTATACTAAAACTAAAGATGAGGTTGTAATTTTTGAAATGATGGTACATCTATATTTTTTGGTTTGATTTGGTTTTAATTTTTTTTAAATGATAATATTTAGTTTGGTTTGATTTTATCAAAAACAAATCTAAGAAAACATTAAACTAATTAAATAATTAAGCAATCACACTAAATGGACGTTGGGCCTGTGCTCAGCACAGGCATTATCCAACTAGTATATCAAGTTATATAATTAGAAGGAAAATAAAGAGCCCTTTTTCTTAATAAAATGTGATGCATTGACTTGAAGGTTAGCTGAGGCGCAGACACATCTGTTGTGATCTTCGATAAAAACATTGGGACCTGTTAGATAAGGTAGACAAGGTGAATAATTAATGTTTCTAAAAATGTAAGATTGAAAAAGGGATTTAATCACACTTAAATATTGAACGTGAAAAATACTGAAATAGTTGATATTTACCAGGGAGATTTCCTGAAGTAGTTGTGTGATGACAAATGTAAATAATATATCTTGAGTCTAACTCAACCCAAAAAACTAGTTTATAAGGTGAGGATTGTCCAAGTCCATATAAGGAGTCCAGATTCCCATTTCATATCAGATGTGAGACTCTTAAGAACAAAGATTAAAGCACCAAAAAGTTTCATTGCAGGCAACAATTGCACACCTTAAAAATCAATGTCACAAAAGAATCAGAGATAATTAGGGAAATACAGGAAATCTCCTTAGTAAATCAATTTTTGATTTTTGCTTTGTCAACCGTAACGAGTGACACATTCTAAATAAACATCAAGATCACGTCAAGTTCTTGTTGTACGCTTTGTCACAGTAATTATGCATCAGTGTTGATGTCTATATTGCTCATGCTCCTTTTGTCCTCTCCCTCTTTAACCATGTTTAATAATGTACTGCTTTCATTAATTATTATTGCTCACCACTGCTTGGCCTGAAATTACTACCCGTTTGGCTCAAGAGCCAATAATCCTTCCCAACCTAAAACCTAAGATTTGGCCGCCATTCTCTTTCTTTTTCGGCACCAAACTGATCGTATACCGCCGGTATACATCTGATATACGCTGATATACAGTTGTCCAGCCATTCTACTCTACAAACAGCCCTGTATGCACCCAATATATCACTGATATACTGCCCTATTTCCCTCCCTATCTCTTCAACAGGCCGTATACCCCTCGTATACAACCCATATACGCCGATATACACATGTATACAGCTGATATACCTCTCCAGCCACTATATACTACCCGTATACGGCCTCCCTAAGCCGATATACACCTAGTTTAAGGTCGAAATTGCACGTATACAACCTACCTACACCGTTATACACCTCATATATGGCCTCACATACACCTCGTATACGTCTCGAACCCCCCATAATTTTTTTTCTCTTACCCAACCTCCGGTAGTCCATATGGAAGCACCAAACAACAACTGTCCTGGCTGGCTGGACACGAACTAGGCCCTCAGCAGGAGCCCAGTTGCCAGAGACAACTCTCCAGCAGCTACGACCCATCTCCTACCACGACCCAGTCGCTGGAAACCAACCAGCCCAATTTCAGGCACTCCATCAGCGGCCCAATTGTTGGTCCCCAACCAGGCCACTCCAACACAGCTGATGAGCCACCTAAATCAGGCCCAAACACCTGGAGCCCATCAGTCCGGTACTGGCCATCCCTACTCAATTTTGGGCCAGACTTTCATCACTTTGACTCCTCGGCAGCTCGATAATGCGTGGTATATGAATATGGGCGCCACGTCTCACCTCACCAATAATTCTGTTAATCTTTCTCAACTGCAGATTTTAAATACTCCACAATCTATTATGGTCGGAAATGGTCATTGCATTCCAATTTAAGGGTTTGGCCACACATAACCCCACCACTGCATCCCCATTTTCCATGAATAACGTCTTATATGCTCCTAACATCATCAAAAACCTAATCTCTATTAGAAAATTTGCCACCGATAATTCCGTCTTAATTAATTTTGACCCATTTGGATTTTTTGTAATGGACCTCCGTACCGAGAAACTCCTTACGAGATGCAATAGTGAGGGGGGCCTATATCCTTTCATATCCACGTCCGCTGTTAGTGTCACTCCTCCCATCGTTTTAACAACCATATATCCCTCAACGTAGCATAGTAGACTTGGTCATCCGGGTTCTCACATTTTTTATTCTCTTAGAAACCGAATTTTAATACAATGTAACAAATGAAATCTCTCTCATAGTTGGTCCTCTTGTCATTTAGAAAAACATGTTAGACTACCATTTACGGCCTATATGAGTACTACTTTCTCCCCCTTTGATATTATTCACGCTGATTTATGGACTTCTCCCATAACTAGCAACTTATGCCACAAATATTATTTGGTATTTTTGGATGATTTCTCTCACTTTCTTTGGGTCAATCCACTCAAACTCAAATCTCAAGTGTTTCCCAAATTTGTTGAGTTTCGTACATTGGTTAAAACACAATTTGAAAAAGACATAAAATCATTTCAATGTGATAATGGTCGTGAGTTCAATAATTCCATATTTCATAAATTTGTGTGGCTAATGGCATGATCTTTCATTTCTCGTGCCCTCATACCTCCTCTCAAAATGGAAAAGCCGAAAGAATTCTCTGAACCATTAATATTATGATTCGTACCCTCATTTTTCATGCGTCTCTCCCCCATACTTTTTGAGTATATGCAATAAAAATGGTAGACTACATTCTCAACATTTTACCTACCCGTGCGATTTAAAATAGGACACTGACCAAAATTCTCTACTGTCGGATCACTACCTATGACTATCTTAGAATTTTTGGTTGTCTGTGTTACCCTAATCTGACATCCACGGCCTCTCACAAATTGGCACCCAGATCTACTTTATGCGGCTTCCTAGGCTTTCCATCGAACCATAAGGGGTACATGTGCTATGAACTATCCATCGACAAAATCATAATCTCACGCCACATCACTTTCATTGAGTATGTTTTCCCGTTTGACTACATTCAAAAATTTTGAGTCACTGATTATAAATTTCTTGATGATTCGGACACATCACCGCTTGTCCGCCAAGCTCTCCGACATGCTACCATTATTCTGGCAGCAATCAACACTCTGTCCCCACCACCTTCAGTCACTGCCACTACCGGCGGCCAGTCCTCCGCCACCACCACTACTACCAGTCAATGCCTCTCGCTGTTACCACCATCGGCAGCCCACCTGAATCGTCATTGTCACCACCGATTGTCCCCCACCATCGACAACCGGCCAGATATCTCTCCGTCCAACATCGGTATCCGCTATTCCACCCATCGGCGTCTCCCGCCACTGCACTAGTACTGTCACCAATTGCCGCCGACAGTCCTTTCATCCAACCTGACCACAACATTGTACCGACCAACCCCACCCAGCACTGTACCCACACCCCGATCCACATAAGAAAATCACAGACCCCACACCCACCTCCGATAACCGTCTAG
Source organism: Anisodus acutangulus (assembly GCA_029783415.1). Taxonomy (NCBI): domain Eukaryota; kingdom Viridiplantae; phylum Streptophyta; class Magnoliopsida; order Solanales; family Solanaceae; genus Anisodus; species Anisodus acutangulus. Next base: position 45,851,418 of record CM056505.1, read on the forward strand.
TCACCAGTCTTGTCACCAGAACCACCAATCAATATCGGTCTACTCAGATCGACGACCCCACCATGCCCGCTGACACACCCAGTAATCAGTACCCAAACATCGTTACCCGATACCCCACCCAGACAGAAACCCTTCATCGCCACCATATGTAACCAGAACCCAATACCACAATAGCACACCCACCCTACCCCCGCCCCCACACACCACATAGAAACCCGTGCCCAACACAGGATTTTCAAACCCAAAGTCCATTTTAACCTGTCTACACAAATAATTTCCCCAATTTCCAAAAATCTAATATTAGCCAAACAAGACCCCAATTGGAATGCGGCCATGTGTGAGGAATTTAATGCTTTAACTAAATAACACAACTGGGATTTAGTTCCTATACCGGAGGGGGTGAATGTGATTTGATGCATGTGTCCTTTTCGTCACAAATCTAGAGATAGTGGTGAGCTAGTGAGGTATAAGATGAGACTTGTGGCTAATGGCACAAATCAACAGGAGGGCATTGGTTGTGGTGAGACATTTAGTCCGGTTGTTAAACCGGCCACTATTCGCACAGTTCTGAGTATTGCTATGGGTAAGCACTGGCCGATTCATCAGCTTGATATAAAGAATGCATTTCTACATGAGGATTTGAAAGAAACTGTTTACTGCCTCTTTTGATGTGTTGAATAATGAGATCATTGCACTGCTCAAAACCGAATTTTCTATGACTGACTTAGAGAAGTTGAGTTATTTTTTGGGGATCTCCGTGACTAGGTCTGCAGACACTATGTTTCTTTGCCAGCGTAAGTATGTAGAAGAGATTGTGTACATGGCTAAGATGGCTAATTGCAAAGTCATGTCCACTCCGGTTGACTCTAAATCGAAACTTAGTGCAGTTGAGGGTGATCCAGTAGCAGATCCCACTATTTATAGGAGTCTAGCAGGTGCACTTCAATATCTTATTTTCACCAGATTTGATATTGCTTATGTTGTTCAGCAGGTATGCTTATTTATGTATGCACTCATGGAGCCTCATTTTACTGATCTTAAACGTATCATTCGATATGTTAAGGGCACACTTGATTATGGATTACACATATATCCCTCAGCACCGACCAGGTTGTTATCGTATATGGATGCTGATTGGGCAGGCTGTTCGGACACGCGACGCTCCACCTCTAGCTACTGTGTGTTATTAGGGGATAATCTTATTTCTTGGTCTGCCAAGAGACAAACCACATTATCCCATTCGAGTGTAGAAGCAAAGTACATAGGCGTTGCTAATGTTGTTGCTAAGATCTGTTGGCTCCAAAATATTCTTTTGGAGTTTCAGTGTCCCTTGCGTAAGGCATCTTTGGTCTATTGTGATAACATATCCGCCATATATTTATCTCATAATCCGATTCAGCATCAACGAACCAAGCATATTGATATGGATATACACTTTGTTCATGAAAAAGGTTGCTATCGGACGTGTCAAGGTATTGCATGTGCCCTCTTCATATCAGTATGCAAATATATTCACTAAAGGACTACCTAGACAACTATTACTCGACTTCAGATCTAGTCTAAGCGTCCGACCTCCTCCCGCTCCGACTGAGGGGGGTGTATTAGTGAATACTAGTAGAATATTCACCATATATTTTTTGTAATTAATAGTGTTGTATAATTATGGTAATTATAGGATCCGTTTTGTATTAGGATTCCACATTATACACACTATATATATTGTATTAATGAGAAAGACTCCCAAGAGATATTAATACAATTCTACAATTTCAATAAAACTTGATCCTCTATTGATTTACCATATTGCCTAAAGCACAATATGTATTGTATACAGGTCCTTATGATGACACATTGTAGCTATATAGTTTCACTTAGCTAATTTTATGCATTACTGTGTAGGAGACAATAGTAAGAAAATTGAATTGAAGTTCAGTTGCAGGTAGTTAATATGACAAAAGTCACAAGAAGAAATCAAAAAGTGACCAGAAGAGTAATATTTCTAAAAGTTTCAATTAGAAGTGGCATGAGCAAGACCAAGTGAAGGAACTAATTTAAGATCCGTTGACTTATATTCATTGGGGTACAAAGAAGAAATCATTTTTTTTATCAAGTAAAAAATTTCACTAATAATAAACACGTCATCTTGGCAATATACAAGAGATATACCAAAAAAGGAGAAACCTACAAAATATGGTTCTCTTCAAAAGACACCCAATCCTCTATACAAACAGGAACTACATGGGTGCACCAAAAGAAAATAAAAGATCAGAGACTACTCCTCAATTGAGCAAAGTTCATCTCTACCCCTTCAAACGCTCTCCTATTTATCTCCTTCCAAATAACCCGTATTAACGCAAGAGGAGTAACATTCCAAGCCTTGTGCCTTCTTCTCCTAGCTCCACTCTTCCAACAGAACATCAACTCTTTCATGGACCTTGGCATTGTCCAAGAAATTCCAAATCATCTAAACGTATCCCACCATAACTTCGTTGTTAATTTGCAATGTAGTAAAATATGATTCACGTCCTCACATGTCTCCTTACAAAGGAAACACCAACTTATGCTACAACTTTTCATTTTCTACGATTCTCCGCCATCAACAAGAGCGACAAAGGTTGATGGAGTGGCTTGGCCCGTGGAAATGGTGGTGGTTATTGGATAAAGTTCTCCCCGACTATTACATCTCATTAGAGGTATCCTCGTCGTGAAATTCTTCACAGAAAAACCAAAAGGGTCAAAGTTAACAGAGACCCAATTATCAGTTATGAATTTTTGGACATACACCAAATTTTTAATTGAGGGGCATGAAGGACATTTTTTAGGACTAGAGGTTGATGTAGGGGTGACAAATTTGTGTGACTATACCACGAATTGGAATTGAATTGCCATTACCAACAATGATGCCACGATTATTGCTCAAATTGAAATAAGACGAGAGATTACCTTGCGCGGACGTCATATGAGAAGTGGCTCCGGTGTCCATATACCAATTTGCGTCCGGGGGATTTAATCCAAGTGTATGCATTGCGGCCTCAATATCCGTAGGTGTCGCATCGAATCGGGTCTGGCGAGAAAAGCTTTGCCGAGGCCGAGGCTCAAGCACGCCGTACCACGCTGCAGCCTAGTCCGACTGGCTGGGAAGTCGGTCGCCGCATGCATAATTGGGCCTGGCCCAATTCGGGGGGAAATAAGGAAAGGGTGGTGTGGGCCACTGGCACCGCGTCCACCACTACTGCCACCTCCACGACCACCACCACTGCCGCTGCCGCGATTCTTGCCACCATTTTTTTGATTTTGATTCTTTTTGCCGCCACCGTTATTACAGTTTTGGCTAGAATTATCCGATAATGAGTGAGGGTCATCGGACGTAGTCATCATGACAAAAATTGCTCCGGTAGCCGCCTTTTTAGCCAAACTGACCTCTTCTAATGTTAGCATGGAATGAGCCTGGTAGAACGGTGGGAGCGAATTACTTTGACAAATGAGTGTCCCAAAGCCAGTATAGGCCTCGGATAGTCCTGCAACCATCTGAAGAACAAGACGATCATTGGTGATGGGCGCACCAACGTTCTTGAGTTGATCCGCCAATTCCTTTAGCCTTTTACAATAGGCCGAGACATTTGAAAAATCTTTCATATTGACATGGAAAAATTCCTGCTCAAGAGTGATGTCACGAGAATTTTTATTATCTTGGAATATATGACGTAACCCATTCCAAGATTCCATCATCGTGGCGTCAGGTTCAATACTCGTCTGTAACATACCCATAAAGTGAAATAAATCCACTGGAGGACTGTAGCATCAAGAGTCGTCCATAACATAGGGTCATCATCGGTGGTAGACACCTTCTCCTTGCATGCTTCCGCGGGATGATGTGATGAAGGACTTGATGCGAGTGTGCGTGAACTTTAAATAATTCCGCCCACGTCGCATATTGAACGTTTTCCATCTCAAGAACGATAGAGATGTGATTTTTGATATTGGATATTGTAAGGGCAGGATGAAACATGTTCTTTGAGGTAGACATAATGAAAGAACAAGAGAAGAATGAAGGATTTGGAAGAAAATTTGGGAAGAAAAAGGAGTGGTGGCCGTCGGCCACAACTCGAATACCGAGAAAGGGGCTATAGAAGAGCGGGTTGGAGAAGGAAAATATTTGTCCTAGACTTCTGATACCATGAAAGAAAAAATCTTTTGATTATTTTTATTAATGAAGAGGTATATATACATAATATACAATATCTAAATATGTAAAATAAATCTATTTTTCTAATACAAGACTAATTCCTAGTCTTAATATAATACTAAACCATAATTATACTTATACAAAAATTCTACAAATATGATAATTTGTGTTATTAATTCGCGTATACCTTCTATCAGAGAGTTTAGTGTGTAGTGATCAAGGAGACAAAAAGCTACTTGAAGTAAACGAAGAAAAGGGATAATCTAATATCAGAACGTCGCCTCCTTAGGCAGCAACAAAAGTAATTTCTGTCTTCTTTAAAAACATCAGCATCAGCATCGCTTAAGACCAAAGAGTGATCTTGAGTCTTAGCCAATAAATATTTGCAAGTCTACAATTTGTTACATTGTTGACAAAACCTTCAAAAAGATATGCGATTTTTTTATTTGGATTTGTTTTCTGTTTATTTTGTTCATTTGTATGTTTCCTCTGTATATTTGTTTTTTCGTATGTATGTTTGTTAATTATTTATTTTTTAATAATTTTTACATGTATTTGAGAGAAATTTTAGTATAACAAGGAATTTCATAATGTAGATGTTTGAACGTATTATATATATTTTTTGTTTCTTCGACCGCGCAAAGCGCGGGCTAATTCTATAGTGTATCATAAACTATGTCCGATAAGCCATAATTTCCAACACTCAACATAATTTAAAAAATCACTATAAAAACCTGAATATTATAGACACTATGCCTTGTGAAGTAAGGAGCAAAAAATTAAAGACCACATAAATAAAGGGGGAAAATTAAAGACCAGTGCGTTTGAGGAGCAATCCGCACAAAAAAATGATGTAAACAGCCTACCCCCTACCATATTGTGTTAAGAAAAAGCCCAATACTGTTTGAAAGGAAAAATTGAAATATTGGGCCCAATCAGCTGCTAACCCGATCCATCTGAATTAACCGCCTTCAATTCCAATTCCAATACAACATAAACTTCTCTTTCAAACCCTAGCTTTTTCGGGTCGGGTTTACGAGAAATGGATAGAGAATGGGGATCGAAGCCGGGAAGCGGCGGCGCCGCCTCCGCTCAAAACGAAGCCATCGACCGCCGTGAGAGATTGCGCCGATTAGCTTTAGAAACAATAGACCTAGCAAAAGATCCTTATTTCATGCGAAATCATCTCGGTAGCTATGAATGTAAGCTTTGTTTAACGTTACATAATAACGAAGGGAATTACTTAGCGCACACGCAAGGGAAAAGGCATCAGACTAATTTAGCTAAAAGAGCTGCTCGTGAAGCTAAGGATGCTCCTGCTCAACCTCAACCACATAAGCGTAAAGTTACTCTCAAACGAAACGGTAATGATTCGATTAAAAATTATGTTTATTTGAAATTTGAGACTTAATTTTAGTGTTATTGTTAGTTTTGTTGAATTAGGAATAGGATTTAGGGTTTAACAGTATTAAATGTTTGAATTGTTACTTAATTTTGGTGATGGTAAGAGATTTTAGTGTTAACGGTATGATTCGATTAAAAATTAGGTTTCATTTTGTGTATTTATGATTTTTATGGTTAGATGAGTTGTGTTTGTTTGAATTTCGGACTTAATTTTGGTGATATGTGAGAGATTGTAGTGTTATTGTTATTTTGTTGAATTAGGGATATGATTTAGGGTTTAACATTATAAATCGTTTGTTTGACCTCAGCCTCGTAACGCAAAGACTCTCAAAAGAAACAGTAATTATTCGATTAAAATTTGTGTTTATTTGAATTTGAGACTTAATTATGGTGATACGGAAGAGATTTTAGTGCAATTGTTAGTTTTGTTGAATTAGGAATAGGATTTAGGGTTTAACAGTATAAATGTTTGAATTGTGACTTAATTTTGGTGATATGTAAGAGATTTTAGTGTTAACGGTATGATTTGATTAAAAATTAGGCTTCATTTCGTGTTTTTATGATTTTTATGGTCAGATGAGTTGTGTTTGTTTGAATTTCGGACCTAATTGTGCTGATATGTGAGAGATTTAGTGTTTTTGTTGATTTTGTTGAAGTAGGGATAGGATTTAGGGTTTAACAATATAATTCATTTATTTGAATTTGACACTTAATTTTGGTGATATGTAAGAGATTTTAGTGTTATTGTTAGCTTGTTGAATTAGGAATGCGTTTTAGGGTTTAACAATATAAATCATTTATTTACTCTTAGACGTGATTCATCACTGCATCTATATGGCCTAGCGGTCAATAAAGTGAGAAGAACAGTATGATATGATTAAAATCGGCTTCATTTTATCTTTTATGATTTTAATGGATAGATGAGTTGTGTTTATTTGAATTTGGGACTGAATTTTGGTGATAGGTGAGATTTTAGTGTTTTTGTTATTTTGTTGAATTAGGGATAGGATTTAGGGTTTAACAATATAAATGGTTTGTTCGACCTCAGCCTCATAACCTCAAAGTCACTCTCAAAAGAGACGGTAATGATTCGATTAAAATTGGCTTTTTTGGTATTCTTATGATTTTGAGGGGTAGGTGAGTTGTGTTTATTTGAATTTGGGACTTAATTTTGGTGATACGTGAGAGATTTTAGAGTTTTTGTTATTTTGTTAAATTAGGGGTAAGGTCTGCGTACACTCTACCCTCCCCAGACCCCATCTAGTGGGATTATACTGGGTATGTTGTTAAATTAGGGATAGGATTTAGGGTTTAACATTATCAATTGTTTATTTAACCTTAGCCATGATTTTGCTCTGCGCTTGTGTGGCCTAGCTGTCAATGAAGTAAGAAAACTAGAGGAGACATTCATTAGAGGCAGAGTTTCTTCCCATAGCCTAAGCCTCGAGTGTTAATGGACAAAACTACCCGATACATGTGCTCGTGGAGGGTAGCATGATAACATTTGACTTGTAACTGCCCAACCACCTCGTGTGCCAGGCATGCTTATGTTGGCGCCCAATTCCTCGTTTTTGGCTCCAAGTGATAAGGCCTTGGAATACGTGGCACACACACAACTTTCTGTGCATGCCTCGCGATTTGGCCGGACACCACATTTATTAAGCAAAAAGAATTATGTACCATAAGATTTGATTGCGTTGAAAGAACGTTTAGAAATTAAACTTATAAATTTACTTGCTAGAAATTAATTCGCCTTCTAGCACCCAGAGTCGACGAAGTTCAAATAAAAAACATAGGAGACTATGGTTCATATCCCTGCAAAGCCAAATAAGTTAGGTCATTAGGTGATTTGTTTTGATCGGCTAAGCTTTGGTGAACGGAGTTTAGCACAGTAGAATTGTCAAGGTGGAGGCAAGTTGACTCGGTTATTCCAAAAAGTAAAAACAAAAACTATTTCGCCTTCTATGAAATGATACCTGACCAAGGTTCCTTAAAAATTGGACCTTGTAACAGTTAATCAATCAATTATGCCTTAATCCTAAAATAGTTGGGCTGGTTTTATGATTCCTCTATAACCATTGCGCTCGGTTCTGGCTATTTACGTGATTGGGAATAAATCAATGTCAATGAGATCCATCATATTTTGGCTATCTTTCAGGTTGAGAAGCTTTTAGATTTTGAAGTTTTTATTGATGGTTGATAAGTGATTATCCATTTTGCTTAATTCTCAAGTGTCGTGTGCTAATTTTTGATGGGCTGGATCTGCAGTTAAAATTGGTAGGCCTGGCTACCGAGTGACCAAGCAATTTGATCCGGAGACAAAACAAAGATCTCTTCTATTCCAGGTCAGCTTTACCGTTTTGTCTCTTTTACTTTCAATTTGATGACGTATCTGCTACCAATTTAAGTCTAGTGGTCATCATTGTTTTCTGTCGATGGTTTACTTATTAGTCTAATTCCAGAACATCCCTACCTCTTTGGGATATTGTAACATTATTTTTCACTTGTGCTGGAAAGTGAACTTTTTCACTGCCGAAGTGATGAACTATTTTTTGAAAGTTCAAAATGAGACAAGGAAAGGATAGCCTAGTGGAAATGGCTAGCCACCTCCAACCATGAGTTTGGGGGTTTAAGATTCTGAGGGGGCAAAGTGGGAAAATCCACTATTTGGCTCATGGGGAGGTGGTGGGTTTTAGTATATCAAATTAAAAGTTAACAGTGACGTTAGTTTTGCAGTAGTTTTAGTTTACTGTATATTAAAGAATACTATCTCAGTGCTCTGGATGTTGTATGATACGTTTAAAAAGGTGTGAGTCAGGAATCCTACATTGATTCATTCAGCCAATTTAAGAGGTTTTAATAGATTATCTATTTGAAATAAATTTGGGCTTCACATACTGTAATTCACTTTAACCAGATGGTTGTTTGACTAAAGTAAGTTAGGCTTTATTTCACCTATCTTTCCCATTGAGAGTTTGTGAATGGATGTCCAGGTATCAACAAGCCCTTTCCTATTCTGGTTTCCTCGATACAATTTATTTTTTCGCTTGCCATGCCCGTATTTTAATGTGGTTGGATGGATAACCGGTGGTTCTTACAGTTGCATTTATGTTGACATTATATATTTGTTGTAGGAATTTGACCTAATTAATATTAGGGGTTGGCTTTACATTTTATCTGATTGACAACTACAAGACTATGGATTTGACTATTCGAATACTAGTTTCATTCAAAGCAAACTTGAATTTAACTGATTCCCACTTGTAAACCGCCATACTTATTTAGGCTAAGAATATGAGAAACGATAGATTTTTTTTTAAGTAGATTCATTCAAAGGCATCAAGAAGATGCAAGTGTTACAAGGATAGATCAATTAAGCTCACAACAGGATTATTAGTTACTCGTTGGATTTCTTCGGGACATTTCCCACTAAGCGATTTATATAAATCATTAATTTTCCTTTCATGGAGTTTCTCCCTTATTCATATAATTCCGTATTTTTAAAAAAATGTTTTAATTTTAAGTAAAATAACTGGCCCAAGTGCTATTTTTACCCAAGGCTTTACTACTTCAGGTATTTTAACTGAAATGAGCTTAAGGACTTGTTGCTTCTTTCTAAACTATAGAGCTAACAAAATCCAGGAATAGTTCTAAGTTATTTACAGGGGTCAATTTGGACCAACTAAAAAGGCTAACTAGACATCTGCCTCGCAAATGATTACTAGAAGTTGATATTCCATCAAAACATATTTTGTTCCTCTCTGTCCATAAACACCAAAAATAACACCAGGGATCATCTTCCAGATACTCTTGATGTCTTTATCAACTTCCCTTGAACTCTTAACTTTCGTGAGCATCCCTAACAGAGAACGGCATGACCCAAGAAAGACCAAAAAGACAGCAAAACATATTCCAAAGGTCTGAGGCGACTGGGCAGTGCAGTAGCAGATGGTTGACACTTTCTGTGTGCTTGTGGCAGTAGTAGCATCTGTTAGCAAGCTGAATTTTCCTTTTGGAGAGATTTTCCAGTGTGAGGCATGAGTTGTGTAGTGCAGTCCAAGCTGAAACAGATCACTTTGATAGGTAATTTAGTCTTCCATATATGCTTCCATGGCCATTTGTCAATCATTGGGTTCCTTGAGCATAAGTTGTGATACCCTTCCTTGACTGTGTAACTACCTTTTTGTGCGTTACCCCATTTCAATCTATCAGGCTCTTGGGTTGAAATGGAGCAAGGCTTCAATTTGGCAAAGAGGGCCAATATGTCATTAAGTTCCCAGTCATGTAGGTTTCTCCTGAACCTTAGGTCCCAAATGTCATCTAATCTGTTGGATGCTATGGTTGAATCTGGTTCAGTTGCAATGATGTGCAAACTTGGCAATTCCTCTACCAAAGTTGTATCTCCCAACCATTGGTCCTTCCAAAATTTGATGTGAGAGCCATTCCCCACTCTAAATGTGATGTTTGTAGCAAAATCAGGCCAAAGTTTAATGATGCTTTTCCATAGGCCAACTCCATATGCAGCTACTGAAGTTTTTGCGCACCAGTGATTAAGCTCATCATGTTTAGCTTTGATCACCTCTTTCCACAGTCCAATGTCTTCAGTTCCATACCTCCATAACCATTTCATCATCTTCAAAATCTTTGATACCTAGAAACGATAGAAATTTATCAGTGTTAAAGACCAATAGGCAGGCTGCAGTTATGGTGGGGGTATTCAAGAAAGGGGGTGTACCTAATATGATAAAATACATCTCTGGTTACATAGCTGAGCAGCACATCTTTGGCATGTTGCTTTGCCCCAAAAATAAAATATAAAAAATAAAAAGCAAGTCATGTGTTCCAAAATTTTGGAGGGGCTAGTGTAACAACAAAGAGATCCTATGCTCTGGATGCACTGCATGGGTTCTCGATTATTGTATGAAGGTGAAACAGTAAATAAGGCAGCACAAGGACTTGATCCGGATTATGAATAATTTTAATATGCCATAATGGAAGAAAATGGTTAAATAGTTGGACTAACTATAGGTTCCTTAATAATAATTGGCCTAACTGCTTCCATTATTTCTGTTGGCTACTATAATACACCAACATCTGCTCACATACTCAAAAGTCAAAAGCATGTGTCATGATAGAAGGAAAAAGTGCAGAGTGCAAGAAATGCACTTTTGGCATATTACATATGCTAGCCAAGTATCAGGGTCTTTTCTGGCCAAATTTACCCTTCATTTTTCTTTGATTTCCCGTCTTTCTTACTTTATGAAGTGTCGCACTTGTTAATAGTTTCATGACGTTGGTAACTGGTGCAGATTGAATATCCTGAGATTGAAGACAACACAAAGCCAAGGCACCGATTCATGTCCTCCTTCGAGCAGGTCTGTATGTCCAAATATTATTTTCTTAAGTGGTTCTGCTGTATTTAGTGCTGTTAAATTGTCCTTTTTCGGGATTTTGCATGTGGAAGAATAAATAGTATTCTATCTTTCAAAGATCAACTAGATACTAATCTTATGCATCTCTTTCCTTTTGGACAGAAAATCCAACCATTTGACAAAAGATATCAGTTTCTGCTGTTCGCTGCTGAACCATATGAGATCATTTCATTCAAGGTAACTTTTCTCCCATGGTCGAAACATAATCTTGCCCACTTTCATTATGTGTTTCCAGTTTTGGTTGTTTGATCATGGAATTGATAACCGTTACATTATTCAGGTTCCAAGCACTGAAATTGATAAATCAACTCCCAAGTTTTTCTCGCATTGGGATCCAGACTCGAAAATGTTCACTGTAAGTCTTCTTACTTCTTAAATTACAAACTTGTAATGCAGCTACTCATAGCCTGTTTGGCCAAAGCTTCTGGGAAGACAGAAGTGCCATTTTAAAAAAAGAAAAAGTGCTTATGTTAGAAAATTGAGGTGTTTGTCCAAAGCTTTTAGAAAAAAAAAATCAAGTGTTTTTGAGCAGTAACAAAAGTAGTTTTTCTCCAAAGGCACTTTTGGGGCATTGGCCAAGACAAAGTACTCCTCTAATATTGGCAGTTTTTCAATTAATTATCCAAACACAAATTGCTACTCTCTAAAAGTACTTCAAAAAGCACTTCTCAGAATAGGCTTATTTTGGAAGCTTGGCCAAACAAGCTATCAACAGGATTTCCGAAATTCACTTATTTCTTCATGATTAGCCTCTTAACTCTTCTCTTCTGGATGAATCAATTTCAGTTGCAGTTATACTTCAAGACTAAGCCACCAGAGACCAACAAACCACCACCTGCTCCTACAGATAACGGGTTGTCAGCACCTGGTGCCTCATCCAGGCCACCACCACCACCACCACCGCAAGGTATTCCCCCGGGAGCTCCAAATCCACCCAGAGGCCCACCATCTGCCCCTGGGTCAATGCCTCCACCCCCTCCCCCTATGGGTAACGGACCTAGACCTATGCCACCAGGAGGTAACTTACCTGCCCCACCACCTCCTCCAGTTGGTGGTGGCGCAATGGCTAATTTCACTCCAGGTGGACACATGGGGAGACCTCCAATGATGCCTCCACAAGGTTTTCCAGGCCAACAGATGCAAGGCCAAGGGATGCGCCCACCACCTCCACCACCCAACATGGGTTGATGAACCGAGGCCATATTACGTAGTTCTTTTGTGGTGATTGTTGAACTTGTGACTGTTCTATGAAGGAGTCAGATGCTTGTTAAACCTTACAAATCATGTTGTGTTGCCCGAAACTGTTGTATCTATAAGGCTGGTTCGTTCATCTTGGAAGTCTTTGGAGGAAGATGTAATAGCATATCGTTTTCAAATTTTATGAGTAGCTTAACGCTTTTTAGATGCTGCATCAAATGAAAGTAATTTTTTTGCCATTTTTTTGAATCTCAGCATCAGGGTATACACGAAGGGGATGTTGTGAGGATTTAGCAACTCCACAAGCAAATATCTGAACAGCACATGAAGTAACATAATTGAAGTTGATGTCTCCCATTTAGAACTAGATTTTAGGTTAGATCATCCTTGAAAGCCAGCAACAAAGCTTCTTACAACACAAGTCGATTGGTAAAACACGAACTTAACACAAGTCGACACGAAAGTTCTAGCCAATTGAACTCAAATTTAGCAGTCTACATGCTGGTAAATGAAAAATATCCAGAGTAAAATAACAATGTTGAATCAGGCTGCCCTTTGTCTTAAAAAGAATTCACAATTTACACGCCGTCACCAACTTTCCCAAAACAAGGGGGAGTCTAAGTTGAGAAACATTCGACTTTCAGGCTTCAACTACCAATACAATGAAAAAACTCGATGCTGTTATATCCCATATTTTCTAAGTTTAATTTGCTCTTATGGCTTTATGACATATCTTGTATGTGGAAATACAAAATGTTGTAATCGCGTGCTAATCACATGGTACTTAAACATAGGATTGCTTTCATCCTAGTTGTCCATGCTAGAAACAAGGGCAGATGTAGAGTGTCATCTACGCATTCACGTTAACCGGATATCATTTGTCTAGTCCCTATATATGTATTAAGAAATTCATTAATATTTGATTGTGAATTCAGTTATTATTGTATATTAACTTGAGATCGTTGTAAGAATCTAAAAACTTCAAGTCCTGGATCTTGCAACCTGTAAGGTTAATAAGCATTGCTATCAACTACAAGTCTGTAATCCGCAATGTACACTCTCAATAAATTACAAACAACAGCGCTATCCTCTGCCACCCCTTGGGAGGGCTACAAACCATGTTAAGAGCGAAGGACGGGTAAAAATACTGTTCAAACTCTTCTAAGTTGCCACCGAGTGTGTAGGAAAGACCTTCCGAATGAACTCTAAGAACCGCTCCGAGTAATATGTTGGGTCCACAGCAGAAATGGACACAGAATCAAACTGAATCGATTTGTATGCGTGTTCTAACTTCTTACTCATGTTGTATTCTTGCAATATGTCAATTATCCCGAGGTATAATACAACATCGTATACTTCGTGGAATACTTGTGTTTGACCTTCCTTTGGTATATACTCTGCCCTTGCTGGCATATTCACGCCAAGCTGAATCTGGAGTCTGCTTGAGGGTCAAAGAAATGCATTTAGAAATCTACATATATCAAAGGGTAAAAGGGAAAAGGGTTAAAAATACCCCTAAACAATGCGAAATAGGTCAATTTTAACCTCTGTTACGTATTTTGCTCAAAAATGTCCTTGTCGTTACGTATTTGGCTAAAAAATGCCTTCCAATTAGCCAAATAGCTCAAAAATACTCTACCTACTAACGTTTTTTGGCTAAAAAAATTGGCCCATTTTCCCTTGTTTTGGAGTAATCGTTAGTAGGAAGGGTATTTCTGAGCTATTTGGCTAGTTGGAGGGTAATTTTGAGGCAAAAACATAAGTGTGTGTGTGTGGTGGTGGTGGTGGGGGGGGGGGGGGGGTTGTTGCGAGCTATCTGGCTGTAAATATCTTTGTATTTCTTCCATTTGAAATTCGATTTGAACCAAAGATGGAAGATTTTGAGGGTTATCAAATATTCACCTGCCAAGGCATGACATAGATAGTAGACAGTCAGCTCTCTTCTAGATTCATGGAGATATAGAACAACATGTAAGTTATCATGCTTGCATATCCATCATTTGAGTCTCCAACAATTATTCCAATAATTACATATCCGATTTGGCGCTCTTGAATTTTCAAAAAAACTTCGGTCGCTCCATCCCCGCAGGGGCAGAGAACCTGTCGATGTCTCGGCGCTCTGGGGAAGTCGGAATGGGGGGGGGGAGTAAATTTGACCTATTTCGAATTGTTTATTTTTGGCCCTTTTTCCATATCAAATCATAAAATGAAAATTACCTTGCTGTCCCCGGGAGGAGGAGGTCAACTTCCGCATCACCAGTAGCTGAGGACGCTCGTAATCGGCTGCCTCTGACATGAGGACCCACAACCACGCTATCATCACTGCCACGTGGGACCAAAACAAGGCCCTGAGGCGATATTTCATCCTCCAGAGACTCTAGTAGTAGGAACAAAACAATAGTTTATAGGAACAGTCATAAAGCCAATGAGAAAAAAAGATCGATAACTTTATTCTTTTTGCAAAGAAATTACTCCCTCAAGTCCCAATTTATGACACTTTTTCTTTTTAGTCAATCCCAAAAAAAATGACACCCTTCTATATTTAGTAATAATTTATGTTTAAAATACCTATTTACCCTTAATGAGATAATTTATAACTACACAAATATCTACTTTATTTTAGACCGCAGGTTTCAAAAGGGCGGAATACATATGGAGACCCTTAAACTTGTCACAATTTTCCTCTCAGGCACCTGAACTATGCATTGTTCCTATTGAGCACCTAAACTACTAACATAATGTGCCAACTGAACACTCCAAATACACACAAGCAAAAAAGTGTAGTGCGTGCACTTCAAAGTTCAAACACTGCCAAAGTAGCAAATAACAAATAAAATAAAGACATGTAGCAGCCTAAAAAGAAACAATTAAAGGAGCTTCTTCTTCTTTCTTCTGGTTTTACTTTAATCTCCACCCCAATAACCAAACTAAAGAAGCGCAAAACCTTGGCCATATGACAGAAAATTAAGATAAATAAACTCTTTATGAACCCTTAAATTGAGAAAACAATCTTTAATTTATCAAATCTCTTTGGTGGCATGGGATGCCCATTGTAGCTTTTTGCTGTAATTCGGAGCAAACAATAGCAAAGATTTTGAACTATAATCATTTGGATTTGTGGGATTCATAACTTAAAATCTGAAAGTTTTGTTATGCTTAAACTAAAAAGATAACAACATAATGAAATATTAAAATGTCTAGTTGTGGAACATGTAAACTCGTCAGTGTTCATGTCTTTAGGTATCAAGTCGTTGCTAGCGTAGTTTGATTGTATTCATTGTTCTAATTTTGCGGACGATTGCGTTGGGTGTTATTATGAGTACAACTCAATTTTTCACACCAAAAAAAGGATTGTGAATTTGTAGTCTCATGGTATGGTAACTGTATTGGTGGTCTTAAAATTGAAGAAGACAGTGGACAGAAAATGCAGCAAGAGGAGGAAAGAGGAAGATTTGTGGTAAAAAAAAAGCCCCATTTGTTTTATTGTATATTTTTTTATTGGTCGATTTTATTTGTCGAGAAAGCAAAGAATGGCAGAAAGAAGAATGAGGGAGATGAAGGGAAAAAATGAAAATTAAGATATTTTTTATGCCTTTCAAGCTCCAAAAAGAGGTAGTGCGCACACTATGCCATGCCAGCAAAAAGTGTTCAATTGGCACATTATGTTAGTAGTGTAGGTGCTCAATAGGAACAATGCATAATTGAGGTGCCTGAGAAAAATTGTGGCAAGTTTAAGGGCCTCCATATGTATTCCGCCTTTCAAAAGTCTTCTTTTATTTCTTAAACTCCGTGCCCAATCAAACACCTTCACATAAATTGAGATGGAGGGTGTACAAAATTATACTCCCTCCATTTCAATGCAAGTGTCTTACTTTACCTACCTATAGATATATGACGAAATTTGACTATATTATGAACCAGCAATAAGCTGAAAAGCCACCAACTATCAGGTCATACTTTCTCTCGTCTGAGTGGTAAACCTTAAATAAGTTGTGCAGGTATTAAATTCAGGTGCTTGCGGTTAATTTCTGTTCAGAGACGAACCTTCTTCAGCAACAACTTCTAATCCATCTGTTGTGGTGCGTCTACTGCACGACATGAGAGATTGTAGGTGTTGAGGTGCTCTATAATGAACACCTAACAAGAGGCTGTAATCCATAATGTTCTGCTCCTCCAAAAATTTACTGTCAATTTCGATCTGCCTGTACAAACAAACAGATGTCCAGACAAAATTGAAAAAGTAAATAGAAAGATTCTAAGTAGGCGTTTGGACATAAGATAATGTGATATTTGAAATAAAAAAAAGTTGAAAAAGGGTATTTAGAAGTCAAAGTTGTGTTTGGACATGCATTTATGATTTAACTTGAAAAAAGATACTCCCTTCGCTTAAATTTGTTTGTCTTACTTTCCTTTTTAGTTTGTTTAAAAAAGAATGTCTCTTTCCTAATTTGGAAACTCTTCAATTTCAACATCCCACATGGTGTGTTTAAGACCACAATTCAAAATTCTTCTTTTACTTTCACAAACTCGGTGCCAAATCAAACTACGACAAACAAATTGAAACAGAGCGAGTATAACTTTTGTGAATGAAAAAAAAATTACTTGAAAAAATGGTCAAAATCACTTTTTCAAACTTACAACTCATCTTCAAAAATTTCAAAAGTAAACCCAATGTATATCCAAATGTTGTTCTGAATATATTTTTGTTTTTAAAAAAAGGAAATAAAATTTATGTCCAAACGGGCCCTAAGATTTTCCATGAAATAAAAGGCAAACTTAAATGCAAGACCAGATTTAATATCTACAAATAGGAACAGATACTTAAGAAGGTGGCCTACTTGAGAAGTATCTACTCTTTCATGGTGTCTAACTGCAAGTTCGAAAATGAGCTCTTTATACTAAAAGGTAATCAGAAATATACCCTTACCATTAAATTACAAAGATAAAACAAGCTATTTAAATATACTATTCATACTTGTGTCCCCAGGAATTAAAATGATTGCTTGGTAGTGTTGAAGATATAAAAAAAAAAAGGGCAGCCCGGTCGGGAAGGGCCGGACCACAAGGGTCTATTTTACGCAGCCTTACCCTGCATTTCTGCAAGAGGCTGTTTCCACGGCTTGAACCCGTGACCTCCTGGTCACATGGCAACAACTTAACCAGTTACTCCAATTGAAGATATAATCAAGTAAATAAGAGTAGTGTACTCTCACAGTTTAAGCTATAAAGTCAAAAATGTATGTACATTAGAGAATATTAGGAATATTTAATTAAAACTCAGCAACTGAAAAGTAAAAAATGTATGTACATTAGGGAAAATGAGAATATTGTTAAAAGTCACTCACCTTAATAAAGCTTCGCGCCAAGAAGGCTCTAGATAAAAGCAGTAGTTCAAATCTAGATCCTTAAGTATTGTGTTCTCATCAATTTCAACCTTGTCTGCAGATCGTCCTAGTGAAGAACCTTTAAGATCAAATCTTCGGTGGATTCTCAACTCCGTACAAAACATATTTCCCATTACTACAAAGCGGAACTGCAAAAACGTCACAAAATTATTAGCCTTATGTATAAATAAGAGACTTTATCATCTGCTCCAAACAGCATGAATACAAATAGAAGTGTTTAATGTTGTTTGGAAAATGGACCAACTAATGAAGAACACGAGTGTATGTTAGACTTGTTTGCCTCCCTGGAAGAAAATAATACTTTTACTTGACAAGGTACTCCAACCCCCCCCCCCAACCCCCACTTACACACACACCACCTAATTTTAATCCCCACTCTGGTGTAGCAAGATTCTGATTTATCAACTTCCACTCCACAAATTTTTCCTTTTTGGTTAATTCCAGAAGGCTTGACCTCTCGCCCACCTTCCCCAACCCCTTGTGAGATAACGGTGATGTCCGAGGTAGCTTGTACATACACTTACTAATCTACCGAATACTTGCTACCATTCACCAACACAAGTACCGGATAACTTTGTACACTATGGCTTAGACAGATGGGAAGAAATGACCTAGCGTTTTTATCTGCTGGGATTTGAAGCCTAGTCTTCATCCCTTTACTTGCTTGACGTTTTTTTCCCCAAACAATTTAAACTAAAACAAACCAATACACTATTTTATGCTATTACATACTTGATTTGACATCTTACTAACTATTTTACTTGTTCATACTATAATAATCTATTAAAATATTTTAATCTTATAACCACGAAGGTCAAAGGTCTATTGAAAACAACTTCTCTAACCGTCACAAGGTAGCGGAAGGTCTACGTATACTCTACCCTCCCCGGACCCCACCTAGTGGGATTATACTGGGCATGTTGCTATTGTAACAACGAAGGTCAAACTAGAGTCAATTAGAATCCGAACAGCTTTTGCAAGTCGCAATATAACAGAAGTTTTTCTTTTTATTTTATTTCATTTGTAACACAATATTGACAAAACTACATGGAAATAATACAATTCACTTTTATTATATGTGAGATTAAAATCTACAAGTATATTACCTTTTGTCCACTGGAAGGTTTTATCCTGTGAAGTCCAAAAAATTTAGTGATGAGAGTATTCTCATATGTCTTCACATGGCCATGATAATTTGGAAGCATCCGCAGCAAAACCTATATGTGCGATCAAATGGTCATGATGCTCTATTTTAACTAAAACATAAAAGAAACTCCATTAAAACAAAAAGGGCAGCCGGGTGCACTAAGATGCCGCTATGTGCGGTGTCCGGGGAATGGCCGGACCACAAGAGTCTATTAAAACAGTAACAGGAAAAACTTTAAAAGAGACATCTGCAAGGTTCTTCCAAAACCTAGTTGACGCTAAAAAAATGAGCTGTTTTTGTAGCGACTCAACGGATTCTTTTTTTGTTTTTGTCAAAAGAGTTTCCTAATTCCCCTGGATACCTTGGATGATATTTCACTTCATAAAAAAATCATGGCTTCCTATCATTTCACTCCTTTTCCAACTTATTGTCTCGCTGTTATTTTTAATTTTCTATTTTCACAGCTAGATAGATAATTTTTTTTGATAAAAGTGATTTGTGACTGTGATAGGTTAAAGTCAAGATAACACACCTTAACTTCAGATTTACGTAATGTCTTAATCATGAAACGGTCATCTTGAGACAGGAAAAATACGCTGCCACTTTTTCCAGGAGAAGAAAGCTCTCTAAGTGCATCATTTCCACAAATTGACATCATATAATCAGCAGCATCAATCTTAAACATCTCCCTCAGATTCCTACAAGAAAAAATAAGCCCATATTAGTTCCTAAAATCTCAAATACTATAAACGGGATAAAACCATATAGAGGTCCTAATTATATATTAGCTTCAGCAAAGAAGATAACGTGGGAACCCATTTCACTTTCTATGTGTGTAGCGTATCCAGAATGCTGATAAGTTATTGTGGAGAAATGACAAAAATGGTTCCTTATGTTAAGGAGTAGGTTCAAAACAGTCCCTAAAGTATGCTCTGAATAATTTTGGTTCTGAAAGTTGGCCAGTGTGCACTTTTGGTCTCCGTCAACAACAAGAACAACAACATACCCAATGTAATCCCACAAAGTGGGGTCTGGTTTGGTCTCCGTCAAATATTAAACAAATTATGTCTGTTAAATTTGATGAGAACTGTGAGGAAAAAAAAGACTAAACTCTAAACACCAAGAAAGTCTCATCAAATCCTAGAAACTGCAATACAAAAAGTTGTACTAGACACTAAAAAATATACGAAACATAGCATAAATTGCACATAAAAAAGTTGTACCAGTTTCTAGAAATAGAGAAAATAGCAGAAATTGCAAAAACTATACCTCCAAATGTGACGGAGACTAAAAGTGCTCACTTTTGGCAAACTTAAAGGACAAAAAACTGTTCAGAGCATACTCTAGGGAGTATTCTGAACCTATCACCAAACATAAGGGACCACTTTTTGTCATGTTCTTATTTAGTGTGGATGCCTGAGAAAACACCTAGAAATAGAATCTAGGAAAAGGACACAAGGGGTTAACTCAGTTTGTGAAGATGTTCCTCTTCCTCTTAATGGGAAAAGTCAAGATTCAAAGCCACTACCTCTTCCCTCTGCCACATCACAGAATAATCAATACAGATAAA
Source organism: Anisodus acutangulus (assembly GCA_029783415.1). Lineage (NCBI taxonomy): Eukaryota > Viridiplantae > Streptophyta > Magnoliopsida > Solanales > Solanaceae > Anisodus > Anisodus acutangulus. The sequence goes on from CM056505.1 coordinate 45,871,759, forward strand.
ATTGCCAATTGTCAGTTACAACAACATACCCAGTGTAATCCGACAAGTGGGGTCTGGGGAGGGTAGGATCTACGCAGACCTTACCTCTACCTTTGCGGGGTAGAGAGGTTGTTTCCGATAGACCCTCGGCTTCAGTTACCAGTTTAAAAAAGAAAAGAAATTACCAATTGTCTTATAGTGAAAGAATCCATTATCTTATAGCTAGAGTCTTTTCCTCTTTATAAATAGACAAGGGGAGTAAGAACTGAGAGGTTAAAGAAGATACAGCCGCTATTTACAGATGTACATTCCAATGAACAAACTATAAAGTCAGTTGGGAGATCTTTTTTTTTTATATAAGGTAAAATTTTATTAAAAAACAGTATCAAGATGATACTGTGAAAGTACAAAGAAAATGCAGGCTAGATTACATTAGAAGCCTAGGCAGTCTAGCATGTCATCTAAATTCATAACAACATTTCCATCCTTCAAATAGTATACGTTGTGCAAACAACTATATTTCACAGACTGCAACGGCTCCTTTTTGCCTTCAAAACACCTCTTATTTCTTTCTTTCCATATAGTCCAAGCAATGCTAAGAGGAATGGCACTCCAAATCTTCTTCAGGGATTCATTTGGACACGCAGCTTCCCAATAACACACTTCTGAATGTCATAGGACTTGTCCAATGAATGCCAAAATTAGCTATGAACATGGCCCCCACCTGCCAAGTAAATTCACAATGCACAAATATGTGGTTCACAGATTCACAAGCTTTCTCACAAAAGTAGCATCTGCTGCACATCTTCCAACCCCTTCTCTTCAAATTTTCTAACGTTAGACATGCTTCATGAGTCACTAGCCAACCAAAGAAGGCAACTTTTGTTGGGACTATGGTCTTCCAGATCATCCTCCAAGGCCACTTTTGTGCTTGCATCGGCTGAATAGAATTTAGAATTTTATAGTAAGAGCTGACAGTAAAAAAAACCTTTTTTACTCGCTTCCCAAGTTATGCTATCTTCTCTATTTGGAACTAACACCGCTGATTGCATCTTCTGGATAAATAAGTCAACTTCTTGCATTTATGTCACAGAGATTCCTTCTGAACTGAAAGTTCCATCCTGAATCCGTAAATATATCTGCTAAGAGGGCTTCTGGATTATAGGTCAATCTATACAAATTGGGAAATTGATTTTTCAGCAAACCATAATCATCCCAATTATCTTCCCAAAGTTTAATCTTTCTTTCATTGCCTATCCTTAAAACAACATACTTGTTAAATTCCTCCCAGAGATTGCAAATTTGTCTCCAAACAGCTACCCTGCATGGAGTCTTTACTGCTTTAGGAGCCCAATCGCCTTGTCTTCCATAAATCACCTCTACCACTTCTTTACATGGGGCTTTTATCCCATTATTTAACCTCCATAGCCATTTACACAACCAGCTTTAATTATGAGCTCTAAGATTGCTAATTCCCAAACCCCTTCCTTCCTATGTTTTGTCACAATGTTCCACTTAACTAAGTGAATTTTCCTCCTTTCTGCATTGCCTTGCCATAAAAATTGCCTTCTGATTTTATCAATTTTCTTCTCAACACTGGCTGGAATAGGAATCAAGGACATTAGATATGTTGGATGCCATCAAGGACACTATTTATCAATGTCAAACTGCCCCCAAAAGATAAATATTGCTGCTTCCAGGGAGCCAACTTCTTTTCACACTTCTCTAACACTCCATTCCATATAGATACATCTTTGAATTTCGCACCTAAAGGTAAACCCAAGTAGCTTGTAGGAAACTTTTCAACTTTGCAGCCCATGATATTGGCCAACTCATTCACTTCATTTTCAACATTCAAAGAAAACATAGAACTCTTAGTCATGTTTATTTTTAATCCAGTTACTGCTTCAAATGCCAGCAACACCACCCTCAAGTGTAGCACTTGTTCTTTTTCAGCCCCACACATCACCAGTGTATCATCAGCATAAAGGCTATGAGTAATTTCTATATAGTTTCCTGACCCTTCAATTTAAAGCCTTTTATCCATCCACTCCTTATAGCAGTATTAATCATCTGACTTAGCACCTCCATCACTAAAAGAAACAGATAGGGAGATAGAGGGTCCCCTTGTCTTAGGCCTCTTTGAGAGCTAAAATAACCTGCTGGACCACCATTAATGAGAACTGAGAACTTAGAAATGGAAACACAAAAATTTATCCATTAAATCCACCCATCTCCAAAATTCATCTTCTCAAGCAACTTCAGCAAGCAAGGCCAACTGACATGATCATAAGCCTTTTCCAAGTCTAATTTGAACACGATTCCTTGCAATTTCTTTTTCAAGTAGTAATCGATGCACTCATTTGCCAGCAGTACTGCATCTGCTATTTGTCTCCCTCTCAGAAAGGCATTCTGATTTTCAGAGATCACTTATTAATTACCAGCTTCATTCTCTCAGTAAGAACTTTAGCAATCAACTTGTATATACTCCCTAGCAGACTAATAGGCCTGAAATCCTTGATATTGACAGCCCCTTTCTTCTTTGGAATCAAAGCAATGAAAATCGAATTAAAGCTTCTGACGAATTCTCCTTCTCTGAAAAACACATCAAATGTCTTCATGACATCTTCTTTCACAATATACCAACATCTCTTGAAGAAACACATTAAAGTCATCCGGACCAGGAGCCTTATCCCCTTCCATCACGTTAATAACATTAGTTACCTCTGCTTCTTCAAAAGGTCTCTCCAGCCATTCTTTCTCTTGGTCACTGATATTGGCTAGTTCTGGACAAATCCAAGAAGGTCTCCAACTCTCTTTTTCTGAAAACAGCTCATTATAGAACTCAAGGATGTGATTTTTGATCAAGTTTTTGTCATCAGTGATATCTCCATCAATTTTCAGTTTATCAAACCAGTTATATCTCCTGTTTGAATTAACTATTTTGTGAAAAAATCTGGTGTTTGTATCCCCTTGCTTAATCCATAAAAACCTGGACTTTTGTCTCCAATGTATCTCTTCTACCTTGGCTATATCATGCAACTCCTTTATTAATGATTCCCTGACTGGATCTTCTTCCATAGAGTTACTCTCATAATTGTCGTTTTGCCTCCTTATCTTCAATTGCTGCAAAATTTGATCTTTTCTTCTCCCCAGGTGACCAAAGGTTTCTCTGTTCCACTTCTTTAAATCTTCTTTTAACTTCTTGAGCTTTTTTGCTAGGACCAAATCTGGTCTTCCTTGGAACTCTTATCCAATCCTCCACTGTGCTCAAGAAATTAGCATGTTCAAATCACATATTTTCGAATTTAAAATACCCTTTCCTTCTATCCCAATCCCCACATTCTAGTAATATTGAACAGTGATCCGATTCCACCCTTGGTAGTACCCTTTGCTTTATGGATTTGAAAGAATCATCCCACTGAAACCAAAAACCTATCTATTCTTAAAGCATAATCTTCATTATTGCCTCTAAACCATGTATATTGTCCACCATGTAAAGGGAGATCAATTAGTGCCATATCATTAATGAACCTTGAGAAATCCCTCATTGCCCTGGTATTTTTTGCCCTTTCAGTTCTCTCATCTTCAAATCGTGTGACATTAAAATCACCTCCCACTACCCAAGGCCAGTCTTCTAAAACTGCCGATGCCCCAACTTCCTTCCAAAACTCTTTCCTCTTTTTCCTATCACACGGCCCATATACCCCCGAAAAAATAAATTTGAAACTAGAATTTTTATCTTCCAAGAAAACACTAACTGAATGTTCTCCCATCAGATTCTCACTACAAATCCATCTTCTTTTATCCCACATAAGTATGATTCCCCCACTGTTTCCAATAGCTTCAAGTTCTAACCACTTTGTCCACCCGTTTCCCCAGCCTGCTTGATTAGTGAGCAATTACACTGCTTCAATTTCGTCTCGATCAAACAAACAATATCAGCTTTCCATTTTTTAACGACTTTACCATCCTCCTCTTTCCTACATCATTCATCCCTCTGACATTCCAGCAAAGAATCTTAATCTTCATCTTTTATATGAAGTGGCCTTCCTCTGCTACTGCTTCCTGCTCCACCCCTATAATTTATCCCATTTTTTCATTCCCTCGAGTTCTCTCTGATTTTTCTTATATGGAGATGTGATTTTACTCTGGTTTAGGTCTTGCTAATCAGCTCCATTCAATTCTCATTAGAAGATCTAACAAGTCATTCTCCTGATCATCTGCCTTGACCCCCAATTGACGACATAACTTTAACATATTCGACTTCAACCAACGAGAAGCATTGATAGAGTTTAGTTTCTCCTGGATATTGTTTGGACCTTTATCATACCAAGAAAGCATTAGTATCTGAGAAGGAGTATCAACTTCTTGCCTATTGTCTTCTTCACTGTACTGAATTTCACAATTATTAGCTCCAATCACTATATCCTTGGAAAGGCCAGAACTTTCTCCAACAATCATCTCCAGATTTTGTTCTCTTAGAAAATCATTTTCTGTTGAGTTTACATCCGTACCCTCGTTCATCGTTTCACTTTCTTCAAACATATCTTGAGGATCATTGCACTCTGCAGGAACATATGCAAACTGACTGGGGCTAAGAAAAGAAGAAACATGCTCTTAAGGGTCACTGCAATTAGCCAGAATACTAGCGAATTGTTTCGGGTTAAGAAAATTAGAGCAGCTCTTATAAAAAAACAGGAACTTTTGGAGAGGTATATTGACTTTACAAGAGTATATGGGCTGGGCATCCATAATTTTATACTGTATAGGGACTAAATTCTTTTCTGGGCCGGACAGAATTTTTTCATTGACAGCATTTCCTTGATCCTCCTCCCCTATTTTCACCACATTATCTTGATTGGGCTTATGGCCTATAGACTTTCCTGATTATTTTGGACTTCTGATAATTACCCTTATAGAAGCCTCTGCCCATATAATCATTCCCCATACGCCGTCTATTAAATGCCTGTTCGCCCGCACTCTTTCTCCAAATTTCTTCTGGGATTCACGTCATTAATTTCTCCATTAAAATTTCCTGGGACTTCCCACCTTGTCGCTCTTTACTCCTGACATCACGCATGCCAGTCATTAATGAAGAAACCCCGTGGAAATCCTGCGATTTCCCACTGGAAACTTGTGTATTCTCTCTCTGCAATAAAGAGGCTGTCGGTTCTTGTTCCCAATCCTGCCGGCGATTGTCATCAATTTTCCTATCTTTTCCACCCCGGTATTGGTAATCTACCAATACCGGCACAGTGAACACTAAATCATCCACAATTAGTTCCATATTAGCTGGTAATTTAGTACCTGAATATCGGGTACATATTCTTGCCCATCTCATATGTTTTCTATCTTTAGTTTCCTCATCCAAGTCAATAAATCCTCCCAACTTTTCTCCTATTTTTCGAAAGACGCTATCCGACCACAAATGTGTTGGGAAACCCAGTAACTTGACCCAAATATAATCCGGGCACCAATTTTTTCGATGACATAGGCTCACCGGCGACCACCATTCCAACTGTAATTTGCAGTTATTAAGTGTCCAGCTACCCATTTTAATTCTTTCTGATTCCTTCGTCGAAAGGAATTCGAATAAAAAGAGGATGCCATTTAGCTCTTTAATTTTAACCCCTGCTGGAATCTTCCAAGTTCTGTCAGCCCATCTCAAAACCTCACTCCTCTTGGGAATGATTGAATTAGCATTACCAAAATACCCGACCAGACACCTTTCCAAATATTCAACTCTGGATTTCAGCGAGCTTTTATCAACTCTTATCACATTCTGCTCTTCCATGGCTCCTTCCACAACCTTAACTTCATCTTTGGGCCAGCTTTTGATATCAGCAATCTCTGCATAGCTCCCATTAATGTGATGCACTTGGCTAGAGATATTGTTCTGGCACACCTCTCTAGCCACTAGCTTCAGCAACTTATCAGCATTGTCCACCCAACCTGCTTCAACACTTATTTCTGGGATGATTATAGTGGACTTCTTCTTTCCTTTCTGTGACACTATCCTTGTGTATCTTCTGTAAACATTAAAATTTTGAAAGATCGAATACAGCTGATCCTCAAATTTCCATCTTCTGACAATTCTCCCTCTACATGCTGAAGCAATTTAAAGACATTTGCAGATCCCCAGTAAATTTATCCTATCAACTGTTAATCTGTTAACAAAACTTCTCCTTCTCTCAATGATCTCGTACCAATTATCTCCAATTTCTATAATTTCAAAGGACTTTTCTCCCACACAAAAGAAAGCCTTCCTTGCCATAAGGGAAAAAGAGGTACCTCAAGTTTGGAAGAAGGCAAGAGGTACCTCAAGTCAGGAACATGGGTAGATATGTGATTGACTACGAAGAGGACAAGGTCTGTAGGATTGTTGATAATTTTTTGACTAAGGGCGATCTAATATATTCATTCACCAGAATAACATCTATTGCTATAAAATTAGCGACATTCACACATCTGAAGAGATACAGTCAAATCTCTATAACAATATCGTTTGTCCTGATATTTTTTTGCTGCTATAGTGAAATGTTGTTACGGAGAATATATAATATAATATAACATGAAAGATCGGTTTCATAGAAAACATGGTAGTTATAGTGAAATGTTGTTATAAAGGGTAGTTTTTATACAAAGGTTGGACTGTATCTAAGGAAAATAAGTAGATAAAATCACAAAAAGAACATGCATAATGAATGCCCGGACACCACAGTAATTGGGAGAAAAGAACATGCATAATGAAACTCAATTGAAAACCACATCTAGCCCAAAAAAGAAAAACGTGCATGCAGCTTACAGCCTTACACCCAATAGATTCTAGACCTCAAAAAGAGTATTATTAGATAAAAGATTGCAAACCACCAACCTGAAGACCATTGGGCAATAATCTTTCCACTTGAAATCTTCAGACTGATGTGTAGGTGTCAATTGTGATCCTCCTTTAGGAAAATACATCCAAAAGCTAGCACGCGGGCCGAAATCCGAAGTCCGTATTTCTCGTCTTTGTATAGGTGTAATTTTCCCCACAGTGTATCTGGTCACAATTCAACTGGTCACAGGTTTGATATATAATAAAAAGGAGCAAACAAACTCGTGCTGCAAATGATATATGAACGCGGAGTATTTGCCAAGTTCAGTTTGGTTGTTTTAACTTTATCCGCCTTCGAAAATCAAAGACTACTTTGTAAACTTCCATCTGAATTGGCCATCAAGAAGAACCGAAATTATCCAATTGATGTTTCATGTTTTCTTCCTTCGAACGCATTTATATACACACAACTATTGATACCATAAAACTTTGAGCAAGTACATCCAAATCAAAGTTCTCAAAATAGACGATGTTATGGAAGATGGTAACTTCCTTTGATTTCTGATTATTCCAGTCCTCAATCTATGCATGGTCACACAAAGACAAGTAAAGACTAAGGAAAAATTTCCACTATTCTTCTATAAGCACATAAAAACTCGACCAACACGTGATTATTAGACAAATATGTAATCCCTTCTCCGGCCTTCTTTCTTTTTATTTTGTCGAGAAAATAACGCATACCTAAAGCAGCTTGTTAAATGCATTAAGTCTAGCAAAACAGTATATGAAAGAGCTATACAATAATAACACAACATATAGTTCAAGGAACCAAGTGAATCAATGGAAAAATTTAGACCGAAGAAAGACCAGCATAAGTGAGATAATCTGTAAAGAAGATTGCGGGGTGGGGGGTGGGGGTGGGGGAGACAAGTGAAGTATATTCCTATAAAAGCGAGCTATAAAGTCGTCAGTAGTCACAAGTAGCGCACCTGATCCCAAGCTGCAGACTGAGCATTAAATCATAACTCCTATGACCCTTTATGATAGCTTCACCTGGTCTCTTTAATTCCCTTACAAATTTCTTTTGCCTCCTTCTGGCTCTTCCGGATGGCGGTGAAAACCGATCATTTAAGACAACCTCAGTGATTAGGACGCCTTGCATGTACTCTCTTTCCAAAATTGGAGCACTCATATCATCGTCCATTTCTCCATCTAAATCACGTCCGATAACTTTCTCAATGGCGACTTCAAGACTCCATCGTCTTTCGAGAGCAACATTTGTCGGCCTTCGTGACTCCTCGAAATTTAACAAGTTTCTCTCTGCAGGAAGCTTATCATATGAACCACTTACTTTGACATTTCCCATATCAACTGAGGCGGCATGATGGATATGGGAGACTTGATTTTGTTTTCTCATATCTGGCAATAATCCTCGTTTTCTCAAAGCATTAAGGTACAATTCTTGACCGGCTGTAAGCCTATTACCACTAGGATAAAACGTTCCTTTACCGTCCTTTAGACTATGCGTCCAAGTACCGATATAACAGCTACCGTCACTCCACGTATACATACCGACGCCATGCATTGAACCGTTTAACCAACTCCCTTCATACGAATCTTCGTTAATCCAAGTGAGAGTTCCTTTACCCGATATTTTCCCTCCTTTCATGTTTCCAAAGTAGACATTCCCATTAGCCCATGTATACTTACCTGCAGTGAAAAAGCCAAAAATTTCATTAAGGGGATTCAGTTTTAAAATTTCATTAAGGGGATTCAGTTTTTATAAAAATAGGTTATATCAAGCTTCTGGTTTAAATCAAGGGGATTCAATCCCTGTATTTATCATACATTTTATTATTTTTGGCTTGTAATATACATGTATACATGGTTTATACATGTAATATACACTGCTTACCTGGTCCTTCAGGGGTTCCCTGAATCCACGACCCTTCGAAAATATCTCCATTGGGATACATTTGATATCCTAAACCATGTTTAAGGTTCAATCGCCATCGTCCCCTATAGGTCACTTTATCAGGTGCAATATACGTCCCTTCACCATGCATATAGCCACCTGAAAATACACCATCATAAACAGCACCAGAAGGAAATTCTAGTTTCCCGCGACCATGCGTTATCCCATGTCTCCATTCACCCTCATACCGACAACCATCAGACCACATATACTTTCCGGAACCTTCCGGTATGTTCCCCAGAAGGGATCCAGAATAGGATTCCCAATTTGGTAATAAAAGCTCCCCAACTCTAAAGTTGGTGGTTTCGGAAGCAAGACAAACTTCACCATTTGTCGATTTGGTAATGTTGTTATTGTCATGAATTAATGAAGAATCAAGTGACTTTGTTCTTTCAATATTATCGACAATGGCCCCAAGACCAGACATGCATAATTCCAGAAAGTCTCAAGTTTATACTGGATAGGAAGGTGCCAAGAAATAGAATATTGGACAAGCTAAAGCACACATCCGGCTTTAAGAAAATTCCCCTGCTTTAACCTGAAAAACAGAAAAGCAGGACAATTAACACCTACTCATAGCAAAACCAATCTACAGACTTTAACTAACTACAAGCAAAAGAATATGTACCTTGTTAGGTGTAAATATTTTTGAGAAATTGACATAAATAACCGCCCATCAAAACAATAGCCAGCAAATGTATAAATTTTCTATACTAATGTATAATATACATAAAATATACATTTTTGATACAAGATAGTATATTTTTTGTATATTTGGCTAGCTAATGTAATTATTTTGGTTGACCGGCCAAATGCGTAACTTGCCCATCTTTTTACTAATGATGAGACGACATTTTAGAACTCTCAGATATCATTTGTATTTGCAATAATTGTTCATAATCTTGAGTAACATGAACAGCATGCTTGCCTTCTGATGTTAGTTGAACTTAATCTCCTATAAACTTCAAACAAAATTAATGAGCCAAATCTCCTGTTAGAAATAAAGATTATCGGTCACTATCACAGTATACAAAACACTCTATCCTCCCCCTCTGATCTTCTTTCCTCCTCATCGACAAAAGCACGAGCACACAACGAGATGAAAGAGGTGATGATGAAAGAATATCGAAATGCTGATGAGTCTTAGACTCTATTGATGTCATCCAATATAAAAGCTCCTAATCAATCCTATGAAGTGCCAAAAGAAAGACTGTAAAAGGAATATTTCACCAAGAGATGGGTAAAATCAAATCAAAATTACTTCAATCATGAAAACACGAAAAATAAGCATTTTCCAACACCATGACATCCCAAAATTTTGTATTTTCATGAGGCGGAGCTAGGATTTTGAGTTTATGGGTTCTGAGTTCTAGAAAACGCTATTTACTGGATTCTTAATAATTTATTTACACATATTAAATGAATCTTTTAAACACAAATATAAGGTTTGAGCCAAAAGCTACTGAGTTCTACCAACACCGTAGGCGAAGCTCTAGCTCCTCACCTGACCATGATGACCTATGAACACTAAAAAAACTGAAAACATTCAGTGCAAGTATCCTACTGTTCAAGGTTAAGAACAGGATGGCAAAGTTATTTGCTTCAAGAAATAATCATCTTATATTAGAATCCTAAGCTCAAGTGATTTCCTTCCACATGCCCATTTTGTCTTTTTAGCATTTATTGACACAAAAGATCAAATCTTTATGATAGCAAAATACAACAACAACAACATCATACCCAGTGAAATCCCACAAAGTGGGATCTGGGGAGTGTAGAGTGTACGCAGACCTTACCCCAAGTTGTTTCCGGTAGACCCTCGGCACACTTTGTGATAGCAAAATGTAAAATTAAATTCATTCTCTTTTCATTTATCAGCTCCTACTATAAGAAACTCATTTCAACTCTCTCCCTCTTGTTCTCAGCTCCTAAATACAACTACTACACAACTGAAAAATAATCTCACATCACATAAACCATACCAAAGGGCAGCCCGGTGCACTAAGCTCCCGCGCTATGCACGGGGTCCGGGGAAGGGCCGGACATCACATAAACCACACCCTTTACACAAACAATCCAACTTAGTACTGAGAATAAAACAACAAAAACATACAAAAATTTGCAGATATTTCTGACTAAACCAAAAACGATCAAATTTTTGTGATAGAAAAATGTAAAATCAAATTCAATCTTTATTCAATTCTCAGCTAATATAAAGAAACTCATTCTCACCACACCCTTCACTCATAAAGACTCCAACTTGGAATTTTAGAATGAAGCAAACACATACAACAACATACCCAGTGAAATCCCACAAAGTGGGTTTGGGGAGGATAGAGTGTACGCAGACCTTACCTCTACCTTGGGAGGTAGAGAGGCCGTTTCCGGTACATCCTTGGCATACGAACAAGCAAATCAAAGCAGTACCCAAAGGAAATAACGAGAACGAATAAGTCATGTCAAAATATTATAAAAAGCATGATAAAGTAGTAACAAACACAAAAAAAGGATATTGACAACCACAAACTAATACGATAATCAAAGTACAAGAAACAACCAATAGTAGCAGGAATTGAAGGAAAAGAAACTACAAAAGTACTACTACGACTAATAATATGAAAGTATAAGCGGGACAAGGCTCAACTACCTACTAAACCTCTACCCTAATCCGTATTTTTCATAACCTGCTATCTAAGTTCCTGCAAATATTTCTGATTAAACACATATTTCTTAGTTTCTTCAGCAAGTTGTAAACATGTTGACTTCAAATTTTCACTAACAGAAATAATTAAAATAAAGACAACCCATTTTCAAGAAGATAAAAAAGAAGCAAACTTTAAACTCTATGAAACTATTAAACTTCACAAGAAAAAACTGCATTATATATCAAGAAAATAAACAATAACCACACAAAAAAGAGTCAGAAAAAGATGAGAATAGAAAGTACCTTGAATGAAATGAGAATTCAAAAAGGAAAGTTGAAAAAAAGAAACAACTTTCAGTTGCAACACTTGTTGATTTTTTTATTATTTTTTTGATGAATTTTCTTGTAATTTTCTCTGTCGAGAAAAGAAAAATGATATGAAAATTGGAAAATGGGACGAATCCCAAGTAAGAATAGGAAGTATAGTGTAAGAATTCAACAAACTATAAAAAGGCTTTTTGAGATTTTATTTTATCTGTATAAATTATAAAATTTACGTTAGATTACGATATGATTTTAAAAAAAACTTTATAGTATAAAATAGTAGTACTTGCAATATAAGATATAAATAGCGTGTCATTTTCAAGATTGATACATACACCACCAAATAAGGATGTATAAAGACAATTTTACCCTTGCAAAGTCGTTTTGTCTAACTTTTTGTTTTTTTTTTATAACCGAGTCGTGCCAGCTTTCTCGCATCTCAGCTAATTCCACTAAACATTTAACAGCAAATATACTAGATAACTTTTTGGTTTATTTGCTCAAAGATAAACTAATCCTTTTTGAAAATTAGACATTTATCTAATTCAGAATGAAATGACTTACCTTTTCTTTTTAATTCTCATGAGGTGTTTAATTTTTACTTTGGGGTTTGACTAATTTACATTTGTATTGAAAAAATTCATTTTATGATAAAACATTTCATTCTTAAAGCTCGAATCTGAAATCTCTAAGTAAGGAGGCAAGGAACTATCTCACTACAAATTTTTGTGATAGATAAAGAGATTTTTTTCCCG